>CM034619.1:3816555-5068740 GCA_020080225.1 Gynochthodes officinalis | reverse complement strand
AGTGCGAAAATAACGTCTAGGTCTGAGGCCTTCAATAGACAATACATGAAGCATGTGACAGCTGTAGAATTGAGATTTGATCCTCTTTGGTAGGCGTCCTACATCAACATCATCCTCTTGAACCACAAATTGAAACATTCGAAGGTGCTTTGTGATTGCTTTTTTGGGCGGGATATATCGACAGACATCTTTCCTTTCCAAATTAATGACAAGTCTACGAAGTTTACAGATGGAAGCTGCTGATAGTGAATCAAATGGGTCAACATCTGCTCCTCCAGATGAAAAATTGATAGACTTGAGAAAACCTTCCTCTTCTGCCTCACGCAAGCACAAATCCCGCATAAGGTCATGTAAGCTGCATGATTCAAATCTTCTAATGCCCGGAAACTCTGGTATTTGCAATTGAACCATTCCCCGCTGTCCTAATTCACCCAAGTACCTCTCTGCCACCTCCATCGTGGATTCTTCCCCAACTCCATCCTTCATTAAAACCATACCTTCTGCAATCCACAATTGATATAAGGTCTCGGCTTTGATTTTAGTATCTTCCGGGAAGCAGCTTGAATATAGGAAACATGGTTTCAATTGGTATGGCAAGTCAAAGTAGCTGAGAGCTAAAATTCTTTCTATATCCCCTTTGTCCTGTCCAATGCTTTTCCCCTTCCATAAGTGCTCTTTCAAATTCTGATGCACAGTCTTCCACTCGCTCAAAGTAATTTTAGTTGAAAGTAACCCCCCAAGAACAACCACTGCTAATGGTAGACCACCACAACGTTTAGCCATTTTCTTTCCCAATTCTTCCATTTGCTCTGTCAAGGTGATTAAATTATTACAGATATCCTATTTTGCAAACTACATCTTGTAGTACTAGGGAAAACAAATAATAATAAATCCCTCGTAAGTCAAATCTAAAGATCTTAAAATCAATGGAATTTATTTAGAAAAGTTGGCAAGAAGCAAAGATGTTGCGCCTTCAAAGACCAATTTGTTTTACAATTTCTTCAATGAAGTGGAGAATTTCGTATAGTTCTATATAAGGTAATAGTTTTGAAGAATCGCCTCTAATAGAGAATAAACAATGCATAGTATAGGTATATCACTCAAGGACACTACGATTTATGCTGAAATAAGACAAGATTTAAGAATAGTATAAAGGTTGCAAACCTGTTTGTAAGAATATAAGGGTAGCACTGATAATGAGTTAACATGAAAAGATGACATACCTTCAACACATCTTCCTCGTAGTGCCTTTCTCCGAAGCAAATCCCAGCTTTCATCCTTACTTAGAAGTCGTGGTTGATGGTGGAAGCCATCAGGACCAATGTGCAATGCCACTTCTCTATTACGAGTGGTTACCAAAATTTTGCTACCTCTCTGTCCAATTGGGAAGGCTTGTTTTATGCATTCCCACGCATCCATTGTCCAAATATCATCGAGAACTATTAAGCATTTCTTTTGTTGCTGAACTTCGAGAAGTTGCCTGATTAGCTTATCTTCTCTCCAGTTTCTTTCAATCTCTTCTTCTTTTTCAGGGACAAGCTTGATCATTATCCTTAGCAAAATATCCTTTGTTTGCCATTGCTGGGATACGCAAATCCACGCAGATCCGGCAAAGTAGCGCTTCACAGTTGGATGATTATATACCTTATTGGCAAGAGTTGTCTTGCCTGAACCACCCATCCCGGAAATGGAAACAACTCTGTAAAAGGCATGCTCATCTTCACTCACCAAATTTTGCACTAGCAGATCCACATCGCTTTTCAATCCAACAAAATCCTGCTCTTCTACAAAGGAATAAGTCCTTCTTAATTCTTGTTGCCTAGAACTTGAGCCTTCTTTCTCCATTATCAGTCTTACCCCAAAATCTTGAAAACTGCTTATGAGTTTCGAGATCCTAGTGTTTAGTGCTTCTATTTCTGACCCAAGTTCATGACGAGGATAACATTTGCATCTATTGAGGACTTCCATGAAACCTTCATCCCTCCAGGATCCAACTTTGAAAGCATAGCTATCAAGTAAATCCTCAGCATCATAAGCAATATCTTGAACTTTCAAAATCCATTCTCGAATCCTTTCCTCTTCATTCTTTTTTGCATCTGCATCTCTTAAGAACCATTGAATATCCTTCAATTTTGTTTCAAGTTCCTCAACGTGGTCCTTGACACCGTAAAGGAATTTTGCTTCTTCAATCAACAAATTACCTATTTTTAACACAACAGATGATACGACAGACATGGCCATATTGAAGATATATCTTTGATAAAAGAATGGCTGGATATGGTAGGCTCAAGCATAAAACTGGGACGAAAAGCCAAGAGAAATATGCAAAATAATTGCTCAAGCATTCACAAAACACTGATCGTATCGGTTTTAGTCCACACTTAAATATTCCCAGCACGATGCTTTATTCTCCTTGAATGAGAATTGGGAATCCTTTACAATTATTCAATTCAAAACCATCAGCAAAATAAGGCACGTGCCAACGAATAATAAACATCAGCAAAATAATTGGGACATATGACTTATTTTGTGAAAATCTTCAGCATCTTCATCTCTAATTCTTTTCCTGATTTTATTAGGCATTTATGTTATGATTAATACTTTAAAGGTGGTGATGAATTATAAACCATCGGGCAACCTTTCCTTTCCAACTCTGGAGACAACGAAGATATGGCATTGCTCCACCACCCAAGTCTGACTGACGTCACATGGATTATGCATCCCTTCCACCGTTCCACGCCCGAAGCAAATTCTGAGTTTGCTAAACATTTTTAATTTAATAAGGTAGCATCAGTCTCACTCACCCAAATTGTTTGTTTTACATTATATATTTCTTTTGTTAATAGATTTAATGCAAAATTTTTACCTAATTTGTTTATTTATTTACTACTGGAGTATTAGTTTTTTAGGTGAGCGAGAGCGAAGTTGTACTATTGATCAAAAAATATAAAAAAGAAATCACTTGTTTTTAAGTGTTGTTTCGGGTAAAGCATTTTAAAACAAAATACTTGTCGTACTGGCTTTTCTTGCTTTGTGGAATCCAACCCCAGCACAATGCTTTGATGGCGATGCTGTTCTTCTCTGACTCATAATTACTCCATGAATTTTAACTTCTTGCGGCCAACTCTGAATATTATTAATTTATTATTGCACACTAATTGAGCCTTTTTGGCCCACTCTCCACTAATATTTTACCTTTATATAAAGGTCTAATCGTTTCTCACGCACACAATGGTTTACCAATTCCTCATCCATTCCAAACAAACTAATCATCATATAATGTTTTTTCCAATAAATGAATTAGACTTTTTTGGCCCACACGGATTGTTAGGTGGCCTTGGTTTTTTTCAATAAATGAATTAGACTTTTTTTGGCCTGTGGATTGTCGATTGTTTATTCATTTATAACGATTTTTCAGTTAAAATATGCAGATTTTTGGAAATTATAATTGTGGTATTTTTCTTTTACTTTTGCTAGTAAATAGAGGAGTTTGGAAGACGTTCAAACACAAGAAAATACCATTACACAATCAAAACTAGTTTTTTCTCTTTGATATTTTTTTTTCAACATAATTTCTTTATTCAAATATCCAAATGAATTATTATGGATTCTTTTGATAGATTCTTGCTAGTATTTTGTATACAAATCATTGTTTGATATGTATTATTTTTCACATACATGTATTGAATAATAAGGTGGTATGTGTTATTTTTCACGTACATGTAACAAGGCCCTAATAAATTAAGCAACCTTGTAACAACAGTAACAGATTCTCACAAAAAGTAACATGATTGATGTACATAAGTTCTTTAATTAATAAGGTTATAAAACCACATAATGTGTAATCTTCTTGATGTTAATCGCTTCAACTTACAACTTGATCAAATTATGCTGCACAAATTGACAAATTCTTTTTTTTTTTAATTTTTTACTAGTGTAAACACTATTGATCAAAAAATATAAAAAAGAAATCACTTGTGTGATTAAAAGTGGACTATAAAAATTTATGTGATTAATTTATGAGGAGGAAAATAAAAATACAAAAAACGAACGGAGAGAACATATTTTCGGGGAATGGACCCATTTTAATGAGTGGACAAAAAACGAAGTTGTCATCACTGTTTTAATGAAGGACAGCACTCTAAGTTGTGTCGGTTGCCATCAAGCAAGTCATACCATAGTTTATAGAATCGGGATTTTACACAAAATTAATTTAGAGTAACAAAATCAGATCGGTGGAATTGAATTATAGAATCGTAAGATTTTACAAAAAACTGAAAAAATATATTTTGTAAATTATTTTTAAAAGAATTATTAATTAATATATTAATGAATATATAAAAAATTCATGTATAATTTATAATTAAATGATTTTATTTCAATTTTTATTTCTTATAACATTTTATATGATTTTTCAATATTTTAGTAGTTGTCGTATTCGAAGGGTATTTAAGCCTAATTTATTTATTTATTGTTAAAATCTAATAAAAGTATGATTAAACTAATTAAATTATTTATATAAATATAGATATTAATTTTACTTAGATATATAAAGTGTTTTTTTGAGTAAATTTAATTATATTTTATTCATATAATAAGGTAGAATCGTAATCAGAATCGAGATCGTTTTAATAAATTAGAATCGCAAAATCGTAAGATCAATGTGATTGAATCGGAATTCTGACAACTATGAGCCATACTCTTGTCAGCTGTCACATGGCTAATAAATTTTCCACTTTTTAATCACTACTTTTGGTCTGGGCCCAATCCCAGCAATTGTAATTCATATATTACAATTGCTTGATTATATTATTATTTTTTTGGTTAAAAAACAATCTGTTGAGATTTTTTCTACATATATAAAATTCAGTTGTCTTATAGAAATAGTCATATACATGGTTTTTTTTGTCAAAAATATTAACTTCAGAAACTCCAGATCTCGCACATTTTATTTTTGAAAGTTGTTGATAATGGAATTTAAATGTAATATAAAGTTATATTGTTATAATAGTAATTTACTTGAATTTGAATATTGACATAATAGGGCCAAAAGTTTCTTCCTTTGTATTATATTTTTCTAAAAAAAAAGTTCACTTTTAATTGATTACAATCCTTTTTAATTAGAAAGTTCAACTCATGTAATTCATTATTGAATATATAATTTTAAAGTTTTATCTTTGCTTTTTAATATTAGAATCTATATTATTATTATTATTAATATTATTATTATTAAGCATAATATAAAAATATAATTTTATTTTCTTTAAAAGTAAAATTTTTTGAGATAAAAAAAAGTTTTGAAAAATAAACTTTTTTCTTCGTGAGAAATAAGGAGTAATGGTCATATCTAAATTCGCATGTAGGAAGTTGTTTGTTCAAATATCGTAGGTTAACTTTTGTATCCCCATCACAAAGCATTACCAACTTGCTTGAAATTACTCTTTCTTATTGCTTCTTGTGGACCTGTATTTTAATAAGAAAGATAAACATTAATTAACACTTTCTCTATTCTAAAAAGTAGTCCATTTTATTTTAAATATAACATTTTATTCATTGTTAGCTATGACACATTTAATGTATCATTCAATGCAATATTTTACACTTTTATTTTACTTTTTAATTGTTAATATATATAATTAGCATGTGTAAAGATATTTTAAAATTTTGATTTAAAAGTTGATTTGTTCTTTTAGAGTAACAAACATTTTGGAAGTGATTTTTTTTTTTTAATAAGAAAGAGGACAGCTAAAACATGACTTTTTCAGTATGGTTTTTTGAATATGATTTTTCTGATATGAAATTAAAACAAATAGCTATTTGCGTGATAGTCAAAAGCCATACATTTGACAAAGAACCAAGTATACTATGGAAAAACCAAATACATTGATATCAGATATCATTTTATATGACAGATTTTGTATCAAGGATTAATTTTTCTAGAGAATATTGAGATTGCTTATAATGCATTGATTGAATTCAAGCATTGATTGGATTTAGAAAAGATCTGTAATTTGAGATAAAAACCCATCGTCAAGTGTGAAAATGTTGTGATGGGAAAGAATAAACCCATTGTGAAGCATGAAAACGTTGTGATGGGAAAGAAACCAAAACAGAGGTTTGGTAAGAATTATTAAATGTTTCCAAATTAGAATGAGAGCAAGAAATTTTCTTAATGTCCTAATTTGGTAGTCACCTAATTGTATTAAGAATTGGATGTTGACAGTTAGGAAATCTTACTTACCTTGTAACTTTTAAAGGTTTTCTCTCAAATGACAGAGATTTGAAAGAGAGTTTTAGGGGGTTTGAAGAGATATTTTTACATTGAAAATGTATAGTGCAAAATTGGTAAGAAGTGGATTGTTTTTAAGGGTTTGGGATTAATGCATACTAAAAAAACTCTTATAATTTTTAAAGTTATCAATAATAGTCTCGTCATTTTTATTGTAAATGCAAGCTTAATTTTCTGAATTGAATCATAATTTTTATGTTTTTAATTTATTTCTTTTTCTTACTTGTCTATTTTTGAATTCAAAATATAATCACAACACCACCTCAATCAAATAAATTACTTATTCTTTCCATGTACAACAAGCTCTGCAATTCGGCCATTTAATTGGATGGCATAGTCTATAGGCAACGACAACGAGATCTAAATCCTTTGCTGTAGTGATTTCTGAACACAAAACTTTTTTTGTATAGAAGGAGAGAATGATGATAAGTTCAATGTTCAACTTTCTTTATGAAATAATTTCAGCTTTTCCAAATGGTGTTTCTTTTTCTTTGCTTTCCTTTTGACTTCCACGGCCATGTCTCCACCATTCTTTTCTTTAATGAATAGATTTGATCGCAACTTCCAATATAAAATTAAAAGGATCAAATAAAAATAATGAAAAAAACTCTAAATCATAAAATTATAATAAAGAGTAAGAAGAAATGGTTACCTTCTTTCTACCCTTTCCCTGTACTCTTTGTCCCGGCATCCAAGTTTTCTTTTCCATGAAAAATCGCTGCAATTGGACACTTGATTCCTTTGGACAACATCGGACCCCATAGGTTTGAAAATTTTAGTAAATTATAATAAAGAGTAAGAAGAAATGGTTACCTTCTTTCTACCCTTTCCCTGTACTCTTTGACCTGGCATCCATGTTTTCTTTTCTATGAAATATCGCTGCAATTGGGCACTTGATTCCTTTGGACAACATCGGACCCCATAGGTTTGAAAATTTGAGTAAATTTGAAAAGAGTAAGAAGAAATGGTTACCTTCTTTCTACCCTTTCCCAGTACTCTTTGTCCTGGCATCCATGTTTTCTTTTCCATGAAATATCGCTGCAATTGGACACTTGATTCCTGTGGACAACATCGGACCCCATAGCTTTGTTTTCTCTGTCTTTGTCCTTTGCATGATTTTGGACAATCAATCATATGAAACCATAGGGACGGCTTCGCACCATAGCCAGAAAGTAGTGATAGTGGAGGAGGATTTCTTTTGCCTCCAAACTTTTAATTTGGCCTTGTCACTACCCCAGGGCCTTTGCGAAAGATTTTTCCATTTTGTGGTCATAAAGTGTAGCACCATTCTGAATGAAATTCATTCCTGGTATTTCTAATATTAGCAAAACATGGAGCTGCTACTCTATATTATGAATGCCAAAAGTAACTCTAGGTCATGCAAAGCTAAATGAAATATGTTGTACTTTTTGAAGAGGAAATTTTTACCTATTATCATTTTTGTCCCTTATAGTCCATATAGGCATGTGCAATTTCATTTTTACTAAAAAAAATAAAATAAAACTTAAATTATTTATAGTACAGGTGGAAAGCATTGCATTATTAATTACTTGTGTTCTGCCTTCAAATCTCTAGTCCAAATTAGTTGAATTTGATGCCTCAATTACGGTTTTTTTTTTAAGACGTAAGTGTATTGGTTGAAGACACAATTTCTCTTCAACAACCCTCCCAATGGGAAAAAAATCGCAAGGCTTAAATTCTTTTGAATTAACAGAATATTCAAACTTATTTTTTTATTTTTATCAAAGATATAGTAGTTTTTCTTAAACTTTTTAATTTAATTGAAAAACAATATAAGTTGACATTGTTGATATTTTTTTATTCAAAACATTGCTCACCATAAGTGATATTTCAATGTTTATGAAGGCAGTCTTAATTGGAAAACGAAATTACATTGCATATTTTATGGACCCTTTAGTATAAATAGTGAAAGAGTTATGTAAAATAAAATAAATCAAAATACCATAAAAGACGTATGGAGAAATTAAAGAGAATTATGAATCAAATAATGCCTGATTTACAAGCATGAAGATGGGGTCAGATTTTTGAGCTAAAATTTAGGCAAAAGAGAAAGAGAGAGAGTGTTGCATTAATCCAAAGCAAACACATTCCACACAAACCTACTTAAATTATTAGTATTAATTAAAGAAGATACTATATATATTTCAATAATTGACACTATTAATGGAAACATCAACAAGGCAGGCAATCCAAGGGACCCCAACAACCAAATGGTTACACTCCATCATTTTCTGAGCTGTAAATGAAAAGAAAAATATTATAAGTAAATGAAGAAAACTGGGCAGAGAAAGCGTATGGAATGCATCAATATAGATAGCTTATCACAAGTAAAGCTAGAAAATTACATTAGCTGGGGCTAATTGAATATGTGAAATTATATAACTACAAAACTATTAATACACCCACAATTCATTAATTATTAAAACGAACCATAACTTCACAAATATATATAATTAACATTTATTATTCACATAATTTTAAGAAACTCTCTATAAAAATTATTATCTCAAAACAGCAAATGAAATCAAATAATCGTATATTTTACATAATTTTCTATATTTGAAATTTAACTAATATTCAATTTTATTATTCAGATTTTTTATACTTAATCCTCAACAGATGTAACAAAATAAAAGATAGTGCACTAGTTTAGACACTATTATGGGAAATGTAAGTATATAAATTACTTGTTAAAGTGTATAAAGAATAGTTACCTGCTGCTACTCCATATGCTTTCCTAACTAATCACCTTCTTTTTGGATCAAACTTTTTCATTCATTCTCTCAACTTCTGAATTTTTTTTAAGAGAAAAGAAAAGAAAAGAAAAGACAATTTTCTTCTACTGGTTCTGCTGTTTTTAAAATGAAGATTTGAAGAATGAAAAATAAATAAATAAATATGTATATGAAATTTATATATTATCAATAAAATCACAATTCAAAATAAAGATAAAGATATGCATTAAATGCATTTTTTTAAGATAAAGTGAGTAAAATGTTACACGTAATTAAAAGTTTGTTGCGAAACTTAATGAGGATGAGTTGGAAAATTTACTACTACTTTTTATGGTGTGATCAAATTGAAGTTTAGGAAAAGAGAGGAATTAATAATACCACATCAATAGAGCACAATTTTTTTTTTTAAAAAAAGAAAAGATTGAAAATCTCAAAAAAACAGAAAACATGCATGATACACAGTTCCATTTTTCCAAATTACCACTAGTCTCCTAAAGTATATATTTATAAACAGGAATAAGGAATTTAAAAAAAAATGAATAATATATTTTGTTGTTATTACAAATAACTGTTCCTTAAATGAGTAACTCTATTATTATTATTACAAGTATAATGAATTACTATTAACGAATAGTAACAATTGGCACATGGCTTATTTTGTGGAAATCTTCAGCATCTCTAGCTCTAATCCTTTCATTGAATTCATCAGGCATATTTTCTATGATCAAGGCTTCAAGGTTAGTGATGAATTGTAAACCATCTGGAATCGTTTCCAACTCCAAACATGTACGGATGTTAAGACAACGAAGATTAGGCATTGCTCCTTCCTCCACCACCCATGTTTTCAGGTTTAGAAATCCCCAGAGACCGAGTTCTCTAAGTTGAGGAAAACCAGTGACATGAAAAATCATTTCTTTCCCCTTGAAGCTCCCTAAGTCGAGCTTACGCAAGAGGGGGAGTTTCTCCAATGTCCCCACCATCATATCAACATCATCATCATCAATCTCTGAATACCCCATATTCATAAGTAAGATAACAAGACTTGAGGTTACGTTGAGTTCACACTCTGGGAATTTCCACAATTTTCCTTTCCAAATTTGAAAATAATGAATGTTCCTTCCAAACAATAATTGTTTTAAAACCCGTAATCCTTTCTCCTCCTCTGAAATGAAATTACAATCTACACCTCCGATGGACACCTGTTGTAATGTTTTAGTGCTCTCAGCATAATTTGCAATCATTGCTAGGTTTTCTAACTCCTCACACCAATCCACTACAAGCACTCGAAGATTATTCAACTTGCACAAATCTTCTGTGTAATAATATTTATCATTGAAGTTTTCAAATATCTCTAACTTGCTTAAACCATCAAGTCGTAACTTGCCACGGTAGCACTCAATCCCCATGGGCCCCATCCCCATGGACCCCATCGGTGGCAAATACAAACACGTCAACCCTCCCATTTTCCACAAAATATTCGGAATTGTCTCTATTGACCGCACTCGCAGATCCAAGGTCTGCAAATGCTTCAATTTAACTAAAGATGATGGCAACGTAACCAAGTCGGAATTCCTCAAGCTCAGGTATCTCAAATGGATTAGCTTTCCTATTGCTTTCGGCAGACTCCACTCATTCGCAAAATTGCTCGTGCGAGGTCTGAGGCCTTCAATAGACAATACATGAAGCATGTGACAGCTGTAGAATTGAGATTTGATCCTCTTTGGTAGGCGTCCTAAATCAACATAATGCTCTTGAACCACAAATTGAAACATTCGAAGGTGCTTTGTGATTGCTTTTTTGGGCGGGATATATCGACAGACATCTTTCCTTTCCAAATTAATGACAGGTCTACGAAGTTTACAGATGGAAGCTGCTGATAGTGAATCAAATGGCTCAACATCTGCTCCTCCATATGAACAATTGATAGACTTGAGAAAACCTTCCTCTTCTGCCTCACGCAAGCACAAATCCCGCATAAGGTCATGTAACCTGCATGATTCAAATCTTCTAATGCCCGGAAACTCTGGTATTTGCAATTGAACCATTCCCCGCTGTCCTAATTCACCCAAGTACCTCTCTGCCACCTCCATCATGGATTCTTCCCCAACTCGATCCTTCATTAAAACCATACCTTCTGCAATCCACAATTGATATAAGGTCTCTGCTTTGATTTTAGTATCTTCCGGGAAGCAGCTTAAATATAGGAAACATGGTTTCAACTGGTATGGCAAGTCATAATAGCTTAGAGCTAAAATTCTTTCTAGATCCCCTTTATCCTGCCCAATGCTTTTCCCCTTCCATAAATGCGCTTTCAAATTCTGATGCACAGTCTGCCACTCGCTCAAAGTAATTTTAGTTGAAAGTATCCCTCCAAGAACAACCACTGCTAATGGTAGACCACCACAACGTTCAGCCATTTTCTTTCCTAATTCTTCCATTTGCTCTGTCAAGGTGATTAAATTATTACAGACATCCTATTTTGCAAACTACATGTTGTAGTACTAGGGAAAGCAAATAATAATAAATCCCTCGTAAGTCAAATCTAAAGATCTTAAAATCAATGGAATTTATTTAGAAAAGTTGGCAAGAAGCAAAGATGTTGCGCCTTCAAAGACCAATTTGTTTTACAATTTCTTCAATGAAGTGGAGAATTTTGTATAGTTCTATATAAGGTAATAGTTTTGAAGAATCGCCTCTAATAGAGAATAAACAATGCATAGTATAGGTATATCACTCAAGGACGCTATGATTTATGCTGAAATAAGACAAGATTTAAGAATAGTATAAAGGTTGCAAACCTGTTTGTAAGAATATAAGGGTAGCACTGATAATGAGTTAAAATGAAAAGATGACATACCTTCATTATATCTTCCTCGTAGTGCCTTTCTCCGAAGCAAATCCCAGCTTTCATCCTTACTTAGAAGTCGTGGTTGATGGTGGAAGCCATCAGGACCAATGTGCAATGCCACTTCTCTGTTACGAGTGGTTACCAAAATTCTGCTACCTCTCTGTCCAGTTGGGAAGGCTTTCTTTATGCAATCCCACGCATCCATTGTCCAAATATCATCGAGAACTATTAAGCATTTCTTTTGTTGCTGAACTTCGAGAAGTTGCCTGATTAGCTTATCTTCTCTCCAGTTTCTTTCAATCTCTTCTTCTTTTCCAGGGACAAGCTTGATCATTATCCTTTGCAAAATATCTTTTGTTTGCCATTGCTGGGATACGCAAATCCACGCAGATCCAGCAAAGTAGCGCTTCACAGCTTGATGATTATATACCTTATTGGCAAGAGTTGTCTTGCCTGAACCACCCATCCCGGAAATGGAAACAACTCTGTAACAGGCATGCTCATCTTCACTCACCAAATTTTGCACTAGCAGATCCACATCGCTTTTCAATCCAACAAAACCCTCCTCTTCAACAAGGGAACAAGTCCTCCTTAATTCTTGTAGCCTAGAACTTGAGCCTTCATTCTCCCTTATAGATCTTACCCCGTAATCTTGAAAACTGCTTTTGAGTTTCAAGATCTTAGAGTTGAGTGCTTGTATTTCTGACCCAAGTTCATGACGAAGATAACATTCATTCAAGATGCATACACATCTATTGATGACTTGCTTGAAACCTCCATTCCTCAAGGATCCAACTTTGAAAGCATAGCTCTCGAGTAAATCATCAGCGTGATAAGCAATATCTTTAACTTCCAAAATCCATTGTCGGATCCTATCCTCTTCAATGTTTTTTGCATCTGCATCTCTTAAGAACCATTGCATCCTCTTCAATTCATCTTCAAGATCCCCAACCTGGCCACTGACACCATGAAGGAATTTTGCTTTTTCAATCAACAAATTACCTATTTTTTCCACAGCAGATGATACGACAGACTCGGCCATATTGAAGATATATCTTTGGTAAAAGAATGGCTGGATATGGTAGGCTCTCTTTGGAGGAGTTTAAAGATGTATCAGTCTCACTCACCCAAATTGTTTGTTTTACGTTATATATTTCTTTTGTTAATAGATTTAATGCAAAATCTTTACCTAATTTGTTTATTTATTTACTACTGAAGTATTAGTTTTTTAGGTGAGCGAGATCGAAGTTGTACTATTGATCAAAAAATATAAAAAAGAAATCAGTTGTTTGTTGACAAGGGTTGACTCCCCGCCCTATGATCCCAGCCTGCAAGGGATTTATTGGGATGTAAATTACACTGCGCAGTTCTCGCAGTATAGCAGCGACAGGCAGTGTGACAGGAGGTTTGAGCACTCGACCTTGCAGTCCCGCGTCACTCCCACTTACCACTTGGCCACCCCCTAAGGGGTAAGAAATCACTTGTTTTTAAGTGTTGTTTCGGGTAAAGCATTTGAAAACAAAATAGTTGTCGGACTGGCTTTTCTTGCTTTGTGGAATCAAACCCCAGCACAATGCTTTGATGGCGATGCTGTTCTTCTCTGACTCATAATTATTCCATGAATTTTAACTTCTTGTTGCCAACTCTGAATATTATTAATTTATTATTGCACACTAATTGAGCCTTTTTGGCCCACTCTCCACTAATATTTTGCCTTTATATAAAGGTCTAATCGTTTCTCACGCACACAAAGGTTTACCAATTGAAAACTATGAAATCACAATGTTCAAAAAGACCACCTAAATTTCATGCATTCATTCTCAGGAGCAGTCGTGTGTAATGAAACTATTATAACAACTCAAGATGGAAAAACTGCAGTTGCTCAACCATTCCAAACAAACTAATCATCATATAATGTTAGGTGACCTTGGTTTTTTTCCAACAACTGAATTAGACTTTTTTGGACCACGCGGATTGTTATGTGGCCTTGGGTTTTTTTTTCCAATAAATGAATTAGACTTTTTTCAATAAACGAAGTAGAGTTTTTGTTGGCCTTCATAAGTGTGGATTGTCGATTGTTTATTCATTTATAACGATTTTTCAGTTAAAATATGCAGATTTTTGGAAATTATAATTTTGGTATTTTTCTTTTACTTTTGCTAGTAAATAGAGGAGTTTGGAAGACATTTAAACACAAGAAAACACCATTACACAATCAAAACTAGTTTTTTCTCTTTGATATCTTTTTTCCAACATAATTTCTTTATTCAAATATCCAAATGAATTATTATGGATTCTCTTGATAGATTCTTGCTAGTATTTTGTATACAAGTCATTGTTTAATATGTGTTATTTTTCACATACATATATTAGGTAGTAGAGTAGTTGGAAAGATAGTACTTGTAAAATTATTTTCACATATTAGTAAAGTTTAGTTTTTCTTTTGGTCGGGACGTAAATCACTGATCGAATTACATAAATTTTTAAGTATTTTTATTATATTTTTTTTCTTTTACTGTCTTTATTATTATTTTACAGGTTATCAGCTAATAGTGAGACATGTTCCTAACATGGATAATGCAATTCCGATTAACATTCTCATCCTGACAGACATTTTTCTTTCCAAAGTGTCATCAGTTTGGCACACAAGAAAATGCTCAGGAAAGAAATAGAGCAACTCTGTTTGCACTTTGCAGCAATAGGGGGCAAGATTAAAATTCTAAAAATACATTAATTTAAAATTAAAAGATTTTGGCACATAACACAAAGATAAGCAATTAGGTAGTATGTCATGAAAAATGCTAAGCAATTCAATTAACAAGTGCTGCAACGATGAAAACGTAACGAGCTATTATGACTTTGATCTTTGAATGATGCCTTCTTTTTATTAAGCTTATCGTCTTCATCGCCTTGTTGTCATGGTTTTGCAATTATTGGAAGCAAGAGTTCACCTTGCCCCTAATGTGCATAATTTATGTATAGAAAACTATCACTCCTTTCATCTTTAAAAAAAAATTTATTTTTTATTCAATACAATTAACTATACATACTATTAAATATATAATTTTATATTTTATTCTTACTTTTTAATTGAATCATATATTATCATTATTAATAAATATAATACAAGAATTTAAAATTAAAAATGAACTATTTTTTTGAACAAATAAAATTTTTAAAATTAAATTTTTTTTTCTAAAACGGAGATAGTAAAATATAAAAATGTAGATAACAATTTTTTTTAATGACCTCCCACTGTTCCGTAGCCAGCATTTCCCACTACATTATCCCATCCCAACGTAATAGATTTAATGCAAAATTTTTACCTAATTTGTTTATTTATTTACTACGGGAGTATTAGTTTTTTAGTTGAGCGAAGTTGTACTATTGATCAAAAAATATGAAAAAGAAATCACTTGTTTGATTAAAAGTGGACTATAAAAATTTATGTGATTAATTTGTGAGGCTGAAAATAAAAATATAAAAAACGAATGGAGAGAACATATTTTTGGTAGGGGTGGCAATAGGTTAGCTTCCGAATTCACGTATCTTATTTTGAAAAAGTATCAAGATTATAAAAAAAAAGTAGAATATAATAAAAGTTGGACCAATATAATTATTTTCGTGTCGAATTTTCGTATCGTATTAAAAATTACCGTTCTTAATTTTCGGGGAATGGACCCATTTTAATAAGTGGACAAAAAACGAAGTTGCATCACTGTTTTAATGTGAAGAGTCTCTTTCTTTTTGCATTATATCATTTTGAATATAGCAAGCATTTTATTCTAAAGCTTATAAGAACGTAATAATTCAAAATAACATTTTACAGTACGTCCATGGATGGGCATGATATGGAATATTATTTTATTTTATATTTTTTAAAATAAATTTTATTTAGCCCCCGCGGGCTAGTTCAGGTGGTAAGAGCGGCACTACACCAATCTCTTGGCGCAGATTCGAGTCCCGCGACTACCGTTCTATTGTGGGATTTGGGGCGGTTTCACGTGGCGCTAGAGGATTAGTCCCGCCCTGGAGTGAGTAGCCCGTAGGCGTGCCCTGACCGGTCCCTGCGGCGATGAGGCCTTTCCGGTGGTCTCGTGTGGGTCAGCCGGCGAGGTAGAGCAGTGCGTGGTGAAATCTCTCTGGTTAAGTGGGGATACCTCCAGTGTTGAAAAAAAAATAATAATAAATAAATTTTATTTTAAAAAATGCCAAAATACAAAATGAGATAATTGTCTCTTTCAATTTTTGTCAATTTCAAGGCCACTAGGCCCACTACTTACCTAGTGGGATACAGATTCTTTAATGTCCACTGTCCTTTTGGAATTTGTTCAATTTTGGCATGCTAAGCTACAGTGATTGCAGATGATGAGTTTCCAGGAGCTGGGCACACTCGTTTTTGCTTGAGCTTGTTTGGAGCCTTTATATCTAGCAAAGCTAACAATTACGCATCTGTTAATAGGGTTATAGCTACTCTCAACTCTTTGTTTGAGAAATTATAAATTTTTCCCTTGAAAAATATATGATGTCGTGTAATAATTACTCTTTCAAATTAAAAAAAAAATTCACTTTCAATTTTTTTTTATATAAAAAAAGGACCATGTTGTATATTTTGTCAACATTTTTATCTTCTCAGCCATTCGGATTCCAAATCTCTTCTTAAAATTGCTTGGGCATGTGTGAAATAATTATGCCCTAATGAAGCTCTTTGGGATCGTCTCCAATGCCTGAAGTGCCCTCATTCTAAGAAGAATATGAGACTCATCATTAATGGGAAAACTTTCAAAATTTTAGGATAAAGTTATCTAATTGAAAGGGAAAATAAACATTAAAATTTCATTCTTCTTTTTTAGAATTGGACTGAGGATTTTTTTCCCTGTGAGATAAATATATTGGATTGAGTATCTTAATTTGTTTTAACAAATACTTAAAATTACCAAAATAGTTTTTTTTTTTTTTGTTCCATGGGTAATTTTGAAACTTTAGAATTGATGATAGAATCATTTGAGATCTGTATAGATTGACTTTTCAAAATACATTCTCACACTTTTGAAAATATTTTTATACTTTTTAATATATTTATATTTCACAATTATTATGTCAAAAAATGCAAAAATATTTTTTAAAATGTAATACAAATGCACAAATGGTTTAATTTTCAAAGGTTGGTGATAAAACCACAAAGTGGATAATTGTTAAAACACAACATAAAAATATAAGAGGAGAAGTAAAAATACTTCAATCATTGACAATGATCATGATACTGAAAATCTAAATAAGCATGAATTACTTTCTAAATTATTTCTTCGTCAAACTCTAAATAGTTTGACACAAAATATAGTATATAAAATATATTAAAAATTCCTAATTTAGTTTATAGAAAAGAATTATGGGTTAGTTTGATTAATAAAAAAAGTAAAGTTACGTGAGAATATAATTTTTAAAAATTTAGTTATGAGAAAGATGAATAATTTTTTAAGAAACTTAAATATTAAGAATTTAATTTTCTAAATACTTACATATATTTGGATAAAATAAAAATATCTACAAGGAAATTTAATTTTCTAAATATTTTTAAATTTAAACAATACCTTCATATAACATATCTTTTTTTTTCCCGTGTTTTGGGGGTGAGGGGTGGGGAGTCTTGCGTCTTGCCCCGCCATAAATTATAGGGGTGGTTATGGTTTGGTTAAACCGAATAAACCGACCGAAAAAATCGAGTCGAAAAACCAAAAAAATCAAACCGAAAATGAATTTGGTTTATTCAGTTCGATTTTAACCAAACCGAATAAGTTATTCGGTTTTTGGTTTGGTTTTCGGTTTGGGGTGCTGAAAACCGAATAAACCGAATATATATAAGTATAAATATAAATATATGTTATTTTATAGAATAGTTATGGTTTATAGTTTATAAAACTATTGTAGACTTTGTAGTTATGTATATATATTTTTGTATAATTAATTTATTGTTATTATAAAATTTATCATGTATAGAACTATATACTAATATTATATTGTTATCATTAATATTGTTTTCATTAATATACTATATTGTTATTATAAAATTTATTGTTATTTTATAAAATTTATCATGTATAGAACTATATTTATTGTTATCAATAATGAATAATGATATGGACAATATAATAAATATATAGTAATATTAATATAGTATATAACTATATACTATATACTAAACAATTTTACTATATATTATATACTAAACTATATACTAGTATAGTTTATACAGTAATTTTAATTTATCAATTTATTTAAAAATTAAACAAATATGAAATATCAAATTACAAATAAAGAAAAATAAAATAATGCATAAGTTGACAAAGTTGTTAAAATGTTAAGCATCTAGAAGATGTAAGGTCTGTAGGCTGTAGGTTATATAGCGTACTAGCATGTAACTATATAGCATGCGATTAGCCGATTATTATGTTTTATATATTTAATTAGAATCAATATCATATATTCATAATATCATCAATTATTCAATATAATAGTCAATAATTAATAACTTATTGTTGTTAACTAAGTGATTACTAAGTATTAACTATTAAATGACTGAGTGTTGTGTTTTTGAGTAATCAATTATAACTATATAAGTATATAATATTTACTAACGGTTATTTATTCAAAATTCTAAATTATTTATAATTTGCAAATTAATTATACGTATTTAAATCGAGTCAAATATCATAATAATTAATACTTATAATTAGTTATTATTGATCAAGTAATTATTATTACAACTAAATACTAACCTAGTTAAACTTATAATACTAAGAAGTACTAACATGTTACATAGTTAATACTTAATACTAACTTAGCTATAGTAATATGTTAATAACTAATAATGATTAATGAATAATGAGTACTAAGTTTACTAACGAACTAAGCACTAAATTAGTTAGTACTTATTTAATACTAACTTAGTGTTGAATAATACTTAATATACATAAGTTAATACTAACTTAGTTAACACTGATAAGTGATAAGTAAATAAGGAATAAATTACTAATTAGGCATTAACTTAGATAATACTATGAGTCTATGATTACTATCTTAGTTTTGACTTTTGAGTAATAACTAATAAGTACTAACTTAGTAACTTAGTTACTTAGCTAATGCCTAATAGGCTAATAAGTAATAGGCTAATAGTTTTGAGTAATAACACTAATAAATTAATAATTACAATATGCAAATAATTTTTATATTACAATTACAAATGATGAGTACTGAGCCATACCTCATAAGGAAGTTTGTAAATTTGTAATTCTTTGTGAATGTTTGTTTCATGTTTGAAACCAAATTTGAAAAAATTATTTGTGAATGTTTGATTTGAAACCGAATTATTTAATTTATTTGTGAAGTTTTGAAAAAAAAAAGAAATTCGGTTTATTTAGTTAACCAAATTCCTTATTCGGTTTGTGAAACCGAATAAAACCGAATCGAATTCTTATTCGGTTTAAACTAAATAAAACCAAAAACCGAATAAGAAATTCGGTTTGGTTTATTCGGTTTTATTTGGTTTTTGGTTTGGGGGTTCCAAAATGTCAAACCGAATAAACCGAATCGAATAAATCGAATAAACCGAAAACCGAACCGTTGACCACCCCTAATAAATTAAATTACCATTGAAATTTCTTTAATAAAGTGTGGCATTCAATAGTCAAATTTTGAGGTGGTAAATGGCGAGATTAGGTCATTTCGGGAGTTAGATTATTGTAGAGTGTAATTTGACAGATTATTACAAAACTTAACCTATTTAATCACGTGTCACGCTTAGAATATATTTGGACTAACATTTATTTGTAAAAAGTTAATTTTTTATCACAAAATAAATAAACTATCCAAATACCTTTTTATTTCAAAATTTAAAATTAAAACCCCCTGAATTCTCCTCACCTATTTATTAAATATAAGAAATTTTAATTTAAACATAAATATAATTAAAATTAGAGAATAAATTAAAAAAACATTTCAATAATAAATTAGAGAGGATATTGGAAGCGAATTCATTGAAATTTATTTATTTATTAACATAGGTATTTAAAATTGAACTTATCATTTTTATATTACCAAATTATTAATGATTGCATCCATGTCCACTTCATTATATATTAATAATTGTGTAAAAATAAAAAAAAATAAGACAAAAATTAAATTCATTTGGATGTTAAGTGTTGATGAACAAATTAATACGATAAAATAATAATAAAAAGTTAATTTAGATTAAATTAACAAAACATTACTTTTTAAAGCATGAAAATGGAGGGTTGATAAATAAGTTATTAGAATAATATACGAATGGAGTAAGTTAATATAAATTATAACAATTTTAAATAACAACTTAATTTAGAACAAGTTAGAAACTTGATAAAAATAAAATAATATAATAAGTTAATTTAGGAGAAGCTAACAAACAATTTAATTTTTAAAATGTACCAATTGATTGTTAATAAATAAGGTATTAGAATAAAATATTAATTAGGCAAGCCAACTAGTTACCATAATTTTAGGAAAAAACTTTTATGATCTGTGTTTTAACTTGGCTATTTTTATATAAATTTTTTCTCTGGTGGGGTGGGGAGGGAGGGTGAGAATCTAAATACTTTTAAATTTAAATAATACTTTAATATAATACATTCACTTCATCCTAAAAAATATTTAGTTTGAAAAATTCATTTGTTTCAAAAAAAAAATTTACTTTTGGTATAAAATTTTTATGTTACTTTACTAATAATTACGATATATAACTTAAATTAAAAAATAAAAACAAATACTTAACGATGCATTAAATATGTAATGTTTGGTAATTTAAAAAATGTCCATTTCAATATTATGGGATGGGCCCAAAGGGACACTGAGATGTTCATATTTCTGTTACAAGATGAGCGAGGGCGGTCTGAGATAAATGCTGACTTTTCCATCCCGGAAATGGAAACCACTCTGGTCTAAAGTTGTACTGCTCTCGATTTGCAAAATCAACAAAAGGCTCATAGTTGATACTTGGTTGGCTTTCTACGAGTGTTGGATTCTATGGCTCGCTTTCTACAACTGCTGGTTTTGGAGTTTA
Source organism: Gynochthodes officinalis (assembly GCA_020080225.1). Classification (NCBI taxonomy): domain Eukaryota; kingdom Viridiplantae; phylum Streptophyta; class Magnoliopsida; order Gentianales; family Rubiaceae; genus Gynochthodes; species Gynochthodes officinalis. The sequence continues at coordinate 5,047,756 of CM034619.1, read as the reverse complement.
AGCAAGGCCCAAAGGCTATGTTTGGAGCCACATTTATTTGCAAAAAATTAATTTTTTTCTCACAAAACAAATAAATTTTTATTTTAAAATTTAAAATTTAAAATTCTTTTCCAAAATATCCTTTCTTCAAACTACAATCCAAAAATAAGCAAAGATCTTTTCTTCAATTCCCGATTTTCCCTCGATTTAATAGACACATGTAGAATTAGTAAAAACTTATATTCCTTAAAAATCATGTGTACGGTTTGATGGATGATCTTTCATATATTTAGGATGCACCCTATAATAAGGGTAAAAGGTGAAAATAAGTGATTTTAACTTTTATATATATCTATAAAGAATTATTGAGTCCTTTTATGCTCTTCTCTTGTCGAGATACTGTAGAGGAAAAAAAAAGGGTCAGATCCGATGTAAGTTATAAAAATCAATTAGTTAATATGTTGGTTAATAGTATTTTGAAATGTGAAAAAAAAATATTTAGTTATCAAATTATCTATAGAATAATAAAAAAAATTCAACAAAATACAAACAAATTCACTATCTATTTTACGTCAAATAATATGTAAAATAACTTTTATTATAAGTGGGTTTTTCAAGAGAGGTTATAAGCCTTAGCTTGCTACTTTTACAACTTTAAGTAAAAAAGGGTTGTTTTTGGAAAATAGGATTTCGGAAGCTGAGGTGTTGTTTACAAAGTTTTGATTTCTTTGAATTCAAAACTTGGACAAACTGCAAGCACAAAGAGACTCTGTCATCACCAATATTTACTGTAGGATAGTGGCAAACACGAGAACATGACCTTTTTTGATCATATTATACATCATAATTCACAAGTTTTCTTTTTTTCTAAGAAAAGGGATTATAAGCAGAACAATTCTTTAACAACCACTAAACTTACAAAAATTGGGGCTTTAGAAGAAATCACTAGTACAAATCCTCAAAAGGTAGTCAAGGTACTCATCACCTTCTGGCCCCATTTTGTTCTGTAAAATGTAGACACGATGGATTTGGAGACTGATAATACCTAAGGATTCATTTGCTTTATTACTAAATGCTATATCAACCTATCATGGCACTGGCACACCATGGCAACAAACAAAGAGGCTCATAAAAGAACCTACTAAAGCATGAAGACGAACTTCTGGTAATTTTATGGAGGCCAAATAACTGGGTAGTTCGATAGTCAATACAACACTAGTAGGTAGTCATGTGCTAAACAAATTCCTTACAAAAAATTTGTCTTTTGCAAAATAGTATTTAATTCTCATGCACTAGCCACCGAAAAATTTACAAATATAACACTTTTGACCGTTGACTTTCTGAAAATAGTACTTTCTTTTTTTCTTTGTAACTATAGCACTTCAATACTACATAAAGACCAAAATGTCCATCTTCTCTAATAACAAACTTCTCAAATATAACACTTCAATTTTTTTGTTTGCAAACTTTACTTATTTTACGTTGTTCTTTCTTTTCTATCGATTCAACATCTCATTCCACACATTCCACCCCATTGTTGTCTACTTCAATGGAAGTTACAATGTTTTTTTGTTTACATTTGTACTGGGTTTAAATGAGAAATTTGTTGAACATACGTCAGAAAAGAATACAAAAATTAACATATAGGTCGGGTCCTAAGTTGAGTTTTAGGTCGAGTACAAGCATGGTTGTTAAAAACTTGGGTAACACTACATTTTTACGTTTACTCTTTTACATTTTTACGAGCTTATAAAAAATATATTTGGTTTGCTGCTAACTCAAAAATCTCCACTAAAATATTGATTGTGTTGTACTATTGAAAGTAATTTGAGTCTTTGTTAGACTTCTTTTTTAAATTTGAGTACTTTTTATAAGTTTGAATAAGTTATATTATAAAGTTAACATATATTATATATATAATATTTATTAAATTATTTTTCATAATTAGTAGAATTTTACGATTTTACGATCCGATACTTATTTTACGTAAAAACTCGATTTTAAAAACTATGTACAAGATTATGTCGAGTTTTAAGTCAAGCACTAAGTTAGGTCAAGCTCGACCTAAAACTCAACCTAAAAAATTAAAAAAAAATTAAAATTTTTTTTAAAAAAAATTTAAAAAAATACTTGACCTAGTACTAAGTCGATTTTTAAGTCAAGCTCTGCTTAAAACTTAACCTAACTTAGTGCTCAATTTAAAACTCGACCTAACATTGTGCTCGATCTAAAACTCGATTTAGAGCTTAACCAGTTTCTTATTCAAACTCACAAATCCAGTTCAACTAGTGCAAATTTTAACTAACATCTCGTGAGAACAAATTTGGTTTTTTTTTCCTTTTCTAATTTTTTTTAAATAAAATAAAGTTCAACAATCCATCAATAAAGATTACATAAACGATCCAATCTTTTCACTGGAAAAAAAATGAAAGGGATCCTTAGAAATATCACAAATGTTAAAAAAAAAAAATCACTCTTAATTCCACCTCCGTAACATTTGGTACCGCATTTCAGCTTGATGATGAATTTTCCAACAGCTAATCTCCCTTATCTTGTTGATGCTTCTTAACCGTGACTTGAAATGAGGTACATATTATTATAAAATAAATATTCATAGAGCAAGTGGCAGGAGTGATTAGAAGAGGGAATATAATTATAACTCTTAAGATTATTAAAGTAAACGAGGTAATAAATATTGGTAGTGTATTTGCACCTCAAATAGGTGTAGATAAATTTACTAAATTAAAATTTGGAAAAATCTAGATGCCTTACTTTAGACAATCCCTTAAAATAGAAAAATTATTATACATGGGGATTTAAATGAGCATGTAAAGGAGGGCAATGATGAGTATGACAGGGTGTATGGAGGGTATATGGTTGTAGATTATAAAACAATAAAGGTATAACCATTTAAAATTTTGTAGTAGTTTATAATTTGGTCATATCTAATACCTTTTTTAAAAGAGAGATGAGCACTTAATTGTATTTAAAAATGGTTTTAATAAATCAAAAATTCAATATTTCATAATTAGAAATAGTAATAAAAAATTATGTAAAGATTGTAAGGTCATACCGTGAGAAAGTCTTACTATTCAACATAGGTTAATTGTTTTCGATATAAGAGTTAATAATAAAAATATTTAAAGATATCATTTGGATTAAGTGATGGTCTGATATCCTAATCCTACATTAGAAAATTAAGAAAAGAAAGATGGTGCAAATAAGACCTTAATTAATAAACTATTAATAATTTGGTTTAAAAATTTTATCCTTATGAGGATAAAATCCAAAAGTTATTTATCCAGTATATTAACTTGGGGCGTTTCAAGAGGAACTTAAAGAATAATAAAAAAAATATATATATTTTTATAAATAATCACAAAAAGAGTATCGGGAGGTCAAAAAGAAATATATAGAATAAAGACTTATGGTGGTGGAATCAAGAAATTTTTTCTAAAAAAAATTGAAAGCAATAAAGAATTTTTTTTAAAAAAAGTGAAAGTAAAAAAGGACAAATTATAAAATTTTATATATTTATAGAAATGATAAAATATTGAAAAATACTAAGAATGAGGTGAAATAATAAATATTGGAGATTTGAACATTTTTGCAGTTAAAAATTAATGTGGGAAAGAAGGAAAAACATTCATATACCAATTATATTTTTATTTTTAATACAATAAGTTAATGACATAAATTTTTTCTTTTTTTATTCTTTGTATTTGTAAATAAACTATTTTTCTAAATTATACGTTGTTTCTCCCAATTGCCACCATACCATCGTACGATATAACATATATGTGAAATATTTTATGGAAAACAAGATGGTATATTAAAGAGAAAGACTATTTAAAAAAAAAAACAGAGAGAGAAAAAAAAATCAACAAATTGACTAATTAATATTAAATGCTGGGCTTTGCGGTGGGAGTAAAGATGATGAAATTTGTAGAGAAGTTGAGAAATTGAGGAGAAAGAGAGGGATTTAGAGGAGACAAGTGAGGAAGAAAGGAAGAAGAGGGATTGGGGCGGTGGTAGATGGTGGAATTTGAGGGTTGTTTTGTGGAAGAGGAAGAGAGAGTCTTAGAGGAGAGAATTTGGGGCGGTGGTAGGTGGTGGGGGTTTTGAGGGTTGTTCTGTGAAAGAGGAAAAGAGAGATTTAGAGGAGAGGATTTGGAGCGGCGGTAGGTGGTGGAATTTCAGGGGAATTTGTGAGTTGTGGGAGGGGAAGAGAGAGATTTAGAGGAGAAACAAAGGAAAAGGCTTTATGACTAAAGAAAAGAAATTTTGGGAAGTTAAATATAGATGGACGACAAAAATACTCTTAAAAAATATAGATTCCGTTTGGTTTAACGGCACATTTTGACAGAGACAAAAAAAATATATGATTTGTAGTAGTTCAATAATCATTTTGTGAAAAAAAGAAGTATAATGATCGAAATATAAATTTTCAAAAAGTATAATGACAAAAATTTGTTGTTCACTCTAGAATAATTAATTCATAAGTATCGCGGTGGTATGTCATTCATCAAAGATGCAGCTTCCATCTTTCAATTTTGTTTTTGATTGATAAAATAGTGTCTTCTTTCTCCTAATAGATTGACACAATAATTGTGATTTAGGTTCATACTTAGTTTATGAGTTGACCATAATTAAATCTAAAGACAAGTCATTTTTATGAAGTTCATTCCTCTTATTAAACTAACAAGAAAGTTTAAAGCATATAGGTCACATAGGGATGAGCTTAAATTGCTAGTATTTTGTTTTGTCATCAGTATAGTCTTTTTAAATATGATCCTATTATTTCTTAATGCATGCTAACACAGAAGATTTGATTTTCATCATAACATTACAAAATCAGAGATTAGTGATGGTAAATTATTGTTTTCATGCAGCAAAACCATTATAGAAAAACAAAATTTTAAATAATATCCACATTTTTCTAACAAAGTTATAGCTAAGTGTTTATCCTTTAATCTTTTTGTCGGATTACCTATATGAAGTAATGTATGGTATAACTAACTCGTGTATATCTCTCGATTTACATTCCGCTTGACAAAGGATATTTGGTACAGATGGGAGGAGTTTTGCCTTCGCAAGAAGGACTTTCTCTTAAAACAAAGTAATGTATGATATAATCTGAATAACTATTGAAATTAGCTAAATCCCTTTTTTCCCTGACCAAGAAAAAGGTCAGACCTATTCAGAATTTCCAGTGCAAAGTGTAAACGCAAGTTGGCTCCATGAATTAGATAATTTTTCTACTATTTCTTTAAAAAACTGGCCTTCGAAGCAATTCTTTTATATATATATATATTTGTAGCTAGATATAAAAGAAACCTCGAGTAGTTGACATTTTCTTTTTTCCTTTCTCATGTTGAAAAAGTTATGATTTTTTTTTCCTTTTTTGGTTGTATAAGAAGAAGGAGAAGAAGAAAAAAAATTCTAGAAGGAAATTGATTTTTGACCAAAAATAAAAAATAAAAAAAATTCTAGAAGTAAATTGATTTTTGACTTTTTATTCAATTAGAAAACATACAAAAGACTCTTACATAGGAATGATTTTCATAATGCGAAGACGTGTCAAAGGTCTTGAATCTTAATGTTCGCGAAGTTAATTTAACACATATTTCATATGTGAATCTAATCACTCATAATATGTTGATCCCAAAATTGAATTCATAATAAACAATCAAAAAATTCACTTTTAAAAATTTTTTTGTTCCCACAAAAAAAAAAAGAGATTGTTTTCAATGAAATTTTTAAAGTATATGTATTAATGACAATAAGTGTAATCCATCATTAAAAAGTAAGAATGAAAATAGAAAAATACACATTAAATGTATTGTATATGATAAATAATAATTCGTTAATTCTAAAATGATGTCAAAATTTTTTTAAAAAATTGTTTAAAAAAATCATTTTTTAATGAAATTCATATATTATTAGTAAAATCATAATTAGAAATAAAGATAAAGATATGCATTAAATGTATTTTTTTTTAAGATAAAGTGAGTAAAACATTATAAGTAATTAAAAGTTTGTTGCGAAACTTAATGAGGGTGAGTTGGAAAATTTACTACTACTTTTTATGGTGTGATCAAATTGAAGTTTAGGAAAAGAGAGGAATTAATAATACCACATCAATTCAGCACAATTTTTTTTTTTAAAAAAGAAAAGATTGAAAATCTCAATAAAACAGAAAACATGCATGATACACAGTTCCATTTTTCCAAATTACCACTAGTCTCCTAAAGTATATATTTATAAACAGTAAGAAGGAATTTTTTTAAAAAAATGAATAATATATTTTGTTATTATTACAAATAACTGTTACTTAAATGAGTAACTCTATTATTATTATTACAAGTATAATGAATTTCTAATTATCAATTTCAACAGTTGGCACATGGCTTATTTTGTGGAAATCTTCACCATCTCTACCTCTAATCCTTTCCTTGAATTCATCAGACATTTTTCTTATGATCAATTCTTCAAGGGTAGTGATGAATTGTAAACTATCTGGAATCGTTTCCAAATTCCTACAATTATGATGTGAAGACGACGAAGATTAGGCATTGCTCCTTCCTCCACCACCCATGTTTTAAGGTTTGGAAAATCCCAAAGACTGAGTTCTCTAAGTTGAGGAAAACCAGTGGCACGAAAAATCATTTCTTTCACCTTGCAGCCAGTTAAGAGGAGCTTACGCAAGAGGGGGAGCTTTTCCAATGTCCCCACCATCACATCAACATCATCATCATCAATCTCCGCATCATCCAAATGTATAAATAAGGTAACAAGACTTGAGGTAACGTTGAGTTCACACTCTGGGAATTTCCACAATTTTCCTTTCCAAATTTGAAAATAATGAATGTTCCTTCCAAACAATAATTGTTTTAAAACCCATAATCCTTTCTCCTTCTCTGAAGCGAAATTAACATATGTTTCCATGGACACCTGTTGTAATGTTTTAGTGCTCTCAGCATAATTTGCAATCATTGCTAGGTTTTCTAACTCCAAATACGCATCCACTACAAGCATTCGAAGATTATTCAACTTCCACAAATCTTCTATATAATAATATTTATCATTGAAGTTTTCAAGTATCTCTAACTTGCTTAAACCATCAAGTCGTAACTTGCCAAGGTGGCACTCCATCCCCATGGACCCCATCGGTGGCAAATACAAACACGTCAACCCTCCCATTTTCCACAAAATATTCGGAATTGTCCCTATTGACCCCACTCGCAGATCCAAGGTCTGCAAATGCTTCAATTTAACTAAAGATGATGGCAACGTAACGAAGGAGGAATTCCTCAAGCTCAGGTATCTCAAATGGATTAGCTTTCCTATTGCTTTGGGCAGCCTCAATTCTTCCACAAAATTGAACGTGTAAGGTCTGAGGCCTTCAATAGACAATACATGAACTTCAATAGACAATACATGAAGCATGTGACAGCTGTAGAATTGAGATTTGATCCTCTTTGGTAGGCGTCCTACATCAACATCATCCTCTTGAACCACAAATTGAAACATTCGAAGGTGCTTTGTGATTGCTTTTTTGGGCGGGATATATCCATACACATCCTCACCATCCAAATTGATGACAAGTTTACGAAGTTTACAGATGGAAGCTGCTGATAGTGAATCAAATGGCTCAACATCTGCTCCTCCATATGAACAATTGATAGACTTGAGGAAACCTTCCTCCTCTGCCTCACGCAAGCACAAATCCCGCATAAGGTCATGTAAGCTGCATGATTCAAATCTTCTAATGCCCGGAAACTCTGGTATTTGCAATTGAACCATTCCCCGCTGTCCTAATTCACCCAAGTACTTGTCTGACACCTCCATCATGGATTCTTCCCCAACTCCATCCTTCATTAAAACCATACCTTCTGCAATCCACAATTGATATAAGGTCTCCGCTTCAATTTTAGTATCTTCCGGGAAGCAGCTTAAATATAGGAAACATGGTTTCAATTGGTACGGCAAGTCATAGTAGCTGAGAGTTAAAATTCTTTCTATATCCCCTTTATGCTGCCCAGTGCTTTTCCCTTTCCATAAATGCGCTTTCAAATTCTGGTTCACAGTCTGCCACTCGCTCAAAGTAATTTTAGTTGAGAGTATCCCCCCAAGAACAACCACCGCTAATGGTAGACCACCACAACGTTCAGCCATTTTCTTTCCTAATTCTTCCATTTCATTCAGGTTCGTGTTCATGTGCTCTGTCAAGGTGATTAAATTATTACAGGCATCTTACTTTTGCAAACTTCATATTGTAGTACTAGGGAAAACAAATAATAATAAATCCCTCATAAGTCAAATCTAAAGATTTTAAAATCAATGGAATTTATTTCGAAAAGTTGGCAAGAAGCAAAGATGTTGCGCCTTCAAAGACGAATTTGTTTTACAATTTCTTCAATGAAGTGGAGAATTTTGTACAGTTCTGTATAAGGTAATAGTTTCCAAGAATCCTCTCCAAAACAGAATGAACAAGAATTGTATAGGTATATCACTCGAGGACACTAGATTTATGCTGAAATCCAACAAGATTTAAGGATAGCATAAAGGTTGCACTCTGTTTCCAAGAATATAAGAATAGCATGGATAATGAGTTAAAATGAAAAGATGACATACCTTCATTATATCTTCCTCGTAGTGCCTTTCTCCGAAGCAAATCCCAGCTTTCATCCCTACTTAGAAGTCGTGGTTGATGGTGGAAGCCATCAGGACCAATGTGTAGTGCCACTTCTCGATTCCGAGTAGTAACCAAAATTCTACTTCTCTTAAGATTATTAAAGTAAACGAGGTAATAAATATTGGTAGTGTATTTGCACCTCAAATAGGTGTAGATAAATTTACTAAATTAAAATTTGGAAAAATCTAGATGCCTTAGTTTAGACAATCCCCTAAAATAGAAAAATTATTATACATGGGGATTTAAATGAGCATGTAAAGGAGGGCAATGATGAGTATGACAGGGTGTATGGAGGGTATATGGTTGCAGATTATAAAACAATAAAGGTATGACCATTTAAAATTTTGTAGTAGTTTATAATTTGGTCATATCTAATACCTTTTTTAAAAGAGAGATGAGCACTTAATTGTATTTAAGAATGGTTCTAATAAATCAAAAATTCAATATTTCATAATTAGAAATAGTAATAAAAAATTATGTAAAGATTGTAAGGCCATACCGTGAGAAAGTCTTACTATTCAACATAGGTTAATTGTTTTCGATATAAGAGTTAATAATAAAAATATTTAAAGATATCATTTGGATTAAGTGATGGTCTGATATCCTAATCCTACATTAGAAAATTAAGAAAAGAAAGATGGTGCAAATAAGACCATAATTTGGTTTAAAAATTTTATCCTTGTGAGGATAAAATCCAAAAGTTATTTATCCAGTATGTTAACTTGGGGCGTTTCAAGAGGAACTTAAAGAATAATAAAAAAAATATATATATTTTTATAAATAATCACAAAAAGAGTATCGGGAGGTCAAAAAGAAATATATAGAATAAAGACTTATGGTGGTGGAATCAAGAAATTTTTTCTAAAAAAAAATTGAAAGCAATAAAGAATTTTTTTAAAAAAAGTGAAAATAAAAAAGGACAAATTATAAAATTTTATATATTTATAGAAATGATAAAATATTGAAAAATACTAAGAATGAGGTGAAATAATAAATATTGGAGATTTGAACATTTTTGCAGTTAAAAATTAATGTGGGAAAGAAGGAAAAACATTCATATACCAATTATATTTTTATTTTTAATACAATAAGTTTATGACACAATTTTTTTCTTTTTTTATTCTTTGTATTTGTAAATAAACTATTTTTCTAAATTATACGTTGTTTTTCCCAATTGCCACCATACCATCGTACGATATAACATATATGTGAAATATTTTATGGAAAATAAGATGGTATATTAAAGAGAAAGACTATAAAAAAAAACAGAGAGAGAAAAAAAATCAACAAATTGGCTAATTAATATTAAACGCTGGGCTTCTTAAGTGTGAACAACTATTGAAATTAGCTAAATCCCTTTATTCCCTGACCAAGAAAAAGGTCAAACTTAGCCCCCAGGGGCATAGGCGAGTTGGTAAGCTTGAGGTGATGTGGGGAGAAATCCTCCGGCAACGCAGGTTCAAACCTCGCGTGGGGCAGATTTTCCGCTGAAATATTGTGGGAGTCTATCCTGGGGTTTGGTCTGTTGGCTCTCTCCCTCAGGTCTCTGCCAATTCGTGCACATCCCTCGATTTACAACCAGCCAATTCGTGCACATCCTTCGATTTACAACCTGCCTGGCTAAGTGCACATCCCTCGATTTACAACCCGCCTGGCTAAGGGGCCTCTAGTACAGGTGGGGAAGTTTCGCCTTCGCAAGGAGGATTTTCTCCAAATCAAAGAAAAAGGTCAGACCTGTTCAGAATTTCCAATGCAAAGTGTAAACGCAAGTTGGCTCCATGAATTAGATAATTTTTCTACTATTTCTTTAAAAAATTGGCCTTCGAAGCAATTCTTTTATATATGTGTATATATATATATATATATTTGTAGCTAGATATAAAAGAAACCTCGAGTAGTTGACATTTTCTTTTTTCCTTTCTCATGTTGAAAAAGTAATGATTTTTTTTTTCTTTTATGGTTGTATAAGAAGAAGGAGGAGAAGAAAAAAAATTCTAGAAGGAAATTGATTTTTGACCAAAAATAAAAAATAAAAAAATTTAGCTAGATATAAAAGAAACCTCGAGTAGTTGACATTTTCTTTTTTCCTTTCTCATGTTGAAAAAGTAATGATTTTTTTTTTCTTTTATGGTTGTATAAGAAGAAGGAGGAGAAGAAAAAAAATTCTAGAAGGAAATTGATTTTTGACTAAAAATAAAAAATAAAAAAATTCTAGAAGTAAATTGATTTTTGACTTTTTATTCAATTTGAAAACATACAAAAGACTCTTACATAGGAATGATTTTCATAATGCGAAGACATGTCAAAGGTCTTGAATCTTAATGTTCGCGAAGTTAATTTAACACATATTTCATATGTGAATCTAATCACTCCTAATATGTTGATCCCAAAATTGAATTCATAATAAACAATCAAAAAATTCACTTTTAAAAAATTTTTTGTTCCCAAAAAAAAAAAAAAGAGATCGCTTTTAATGAAATTTTTAAAGTATATGTATTAATGACAATAAGTGTAATCCATCATTAAAAAGTAAGAATGAAAATAGAAAAATACACATTAAATGTATTTTATATGATAAATAATAATTCGTTAATTCTAAAATGATGTCAAAATTTAAAAAAAAAATTGTTTTAAAAAAATCATTTTGAATGAAATTCATATATTATTAGTAAAATCATAATTAGAAATAAAGATAAAGATATGCATTAAATGTATTTTTTTTAAGATAAAGTGAAACATTATAAGTAATTAAAAGTTTGTTGCGAAACTTAATGAGGGTGAGTTGGAAAATTTACTACTACTTTTTATGGTGTGATCAAATTGAAGTTTAGGAAAAGAGAGGAATTAATAATACCACATCAATTCAGCACAATTTTTTTTTTTTTTAAAAAAAGAAAAGATTGAAAATCTCAATAAAACAGAAAACATGCATGATACACAGTTCCATTTTTCCAAATTACCACTAGTCTCCTAAAGTATATATTTATAAACAGGAAGAAGGAATTTTTAAAAAAAATGAATAATATATTGTGTTATTATTACAAATAACTGTTACGTAAATGAATAACTCTATTATTATTATTACAAGTATAATGAATTACTAATGATAAATTTTAACAGTTGGCACATGGCTTATTTTGTGGAAATCTTCACCATCTCTAGCTCTAATCCTTTCCTTGAATTCATGAGACATATTTCTTATGAACAATTCTTCAAGGGTAGTGATGAATTGTAAACCATCTGGAATCGTTTCCAACTTAGGAAACTTGCTTATGTCAAGACAACGAAGATTAGGCATTGCTCCTTCCTTCACCACCCATGTTTTCAGGTTTTGAAATCCCCTGAGACGGAGTACTCTAAGTTGAGGAAAATCAGTGACATGAAAAATCATTTCTTTCATCTTGAAGTAACAACTTAAGTCGAGGCTACGCAGGAGGGGGAGCTTCTCCAATGTCCCCAGCATCACATCAACATCATCATCATAAATCTCCGAATCATCCACAGTTATAGATAAGGTAACAAGACTTGAGGTAACGTTGAGTTCACACTGGGAATTTCCACAATTTTCCTCTCCAAATTTGAAAATAATGAATGTTCCTTCCAAACAATAATTGTTTTAAAACCCGTAATCCTTTCTCCTTCTCTGAAATGAAATTACAATCTACACCTCCGATGGACACCTGTTGTAATGTTTTAGTGCTCTCAGCATAATTTGCAATCATTGCTAGGTTTTCTAACTGATCACACCAAGTCACCTCAAGCATTCGAAGATTATTCAACTTGCACAAATCTTCTGTGGAATGATAGTTATCATTGAAGTTTTTAAGTATCTCTAACTTGTTTAAACCATCAAGTCGTAACTTGCCACGGTGGCACTCCATCGCCTTGGGCCTCATCGGTGGCAAATACAAACACGTCAACCCTGCCATTTTCCACAAAATATTCGGTGATCTCAATAGCGAGTATACTCGTAGATCAAAGGTCTGCAAATGCTTCAATTTAACTAAAGATGATGGCAACGTAACCAAGTCGGAATTCCTCAAGCTCAGGTATCTCAAATGGATTAGCTTTCCTATTGCTTTGGGCAGCCTCCACTTCTGATAAGGTCTGAGGCCTTCAATAGACAATACATGAAGCATGTGACAGCTGTAGAATTGAGATTTGATCCCCTTTGGTAGTGAATCAAATGAAAATACAAGAGCATCCGCTTGAACCACAAATTGAAACATTCGAAGGTGCTTTGTGATTGCTTTTTTGGGCGGGATATATCGCCAGACATCTTCCCTTTCCAAATTAATGACAAGTCTACGAAGTTTACAGATGGAAGCTGCTGATAGTGAATCAAATGCCTTAACATCTGCTCCTCCAGATGAAAAATTGATAGACTTGAGAAAACCTTCCTCTTCTGCCTCAAGCAAGCACAAATCCCGCATAAGGTCATGTAAGCTGCATGATTCAAATCTTCTAATGCCCGGAAACTCTGGTATTTGCAATTGAACCATTCCCCGCTGTCCTAATTCACCCAAGTACCTGTCTGCCACCTCCATCATGGATTCTTCCCCAACTCCATCCTTCATTAAAACCATACCTTCTGCAATCCACAATTGATATAAGGTCTCCGCTTCAATTTTAGTATCTTCCGGGAAGCAGCTTAAATATAGGAAACATGGTTTCAATTGGTACGGCAAGTCATAGTAGCTGAGAGCTAAAATTCTTTCTATATCCCCTTTATCCTGCCCAATGCTTTTCCCTTTCCATAAATGCGCTTTCAAATTCTGGTTCACAGTCTGCCACTCGCTCAAAGTAATTTTAGTTGAGAGTATCCCCCAAGAACAACCACCGCTAATGGTAGACCACCACAACGTTCAGCCATTTTCTTTCCTAATTCTTCCATTTGCTCTGTCAAGGTGATTAAATTATTACAGAAATCTTATTTTGCAAACTACATCTTGTAGTACTAGGGAAAGCAAATAATAATAAATCCCTCGTAAGTCAAATCTAAAGATCTTAAAATCAATGGGATTTATTTAGAAAAGTTGGCAAGAAGCAAAGATGTTGCGCCTTCAAAGACCAATTTGTTTTACAATTTCTTCAATGAAGTGGAGAATTTTGTACATTTCTATATAAGGTAATAGTTTTGAAGAATCGCCTCCAATAGAGAATAAACAATGCATAGTATAGGTATATCACTCAAGGACACTATGATTTATGCTGAAATCCAACAAGATATAAGGATAGTATAAAGGTTGCAAACCTGTTTCTAAGAATATAAGGATAGCACTGATAATGAGTTAAAATGAAAAGATGACATACCTTCAACATATCTTCCTCGTAGTGCCTTTCTCCGAAGTAAATCCCAGCTTTCATCCTTACTTAGAAGTCGTGGTTGATGGTGGAAACCATCAGGATCAATGTACAGTGCCACTTCTCGATTCCGAGTAGTAACCAAAATTCTGCTACCTCTCTGTCCAGTTGGGAAGGCTTTCTTTATGCAATCCCATGCATCCATTGTCCAAATATCATCGAGAACTATCAAGCATTTCCTTTGTTGCTGAATTTCGAAAAGTTGCCTGATTAGCTCATCTTCAATCCAATTTCTTTGAATCTCTTCTCTTTTTTCCGGGGCAAGTTTGATCATTATCCTTTGCAAAATATCCTTTGTTTGCCATTGCTGGGATACGCAAATCCACGCAGATCCAGCAAAGTAGCGCTTCACAGTTGGATGATTATATACCTTATTGGCAAGAGTTGTCTTGCCTGAACCACCCATCCCGGAAATGGAAACAACTCTGTAATAGGCATGCTCATCTTCACTCGCCAAATTTTGCACTAGCAGATCTACATCGCTTTTCAATCCAACAAAATCCTCCTCTTCAACAAAGGAATAAGTCCTCCTTAATTCTTGTTGCCTAGAACTTGAGCCTTCATTCTCCATTATCCCGTAAGGCTGGAGACTATGCTTGATATTCAAGATCTTAGAGTTAAGTGCCTGTATTTCTGACCCAAGTTCATGACGAAGACAACATTCATTCAAGATGCATACACACCTATTAAGGGCTTCCATGAAACTTCCATCCCTCCAGGATCCAACTTTGAAAGCATAGCTCTCGAGTAAATCCTCAGCATCATAAGCAATATCTTGAAATTCCAAAATCCATTGTCGGATCCCATTCTCTTCATCCTTTTTTGCATCTGCAACTCTTAAGAACAGTTGAATACGCTTCAATTCTGCTTCAAGTTCCTCAACCCGGTCCTTGACTCCATGGAGGAATTTTGCTTCTTCAATCAAGAAATCACCTATTTTTTCCACAACAAATGATACGACAGGCTCGGCCATATTCAAGATATATCTTTGAAAAGAGAATGGCTGAATATGGTAGCCTCTCTTTGGAAGAGTTTACAGGAGTGGACTATGGGAAGTCTAGTAAAACTGGGACTAAAAGCCAAGGGAAATATGCAAAATAATTGCTCAAGCGTTCACAAAACACTGATCGTAATTTAATAAGGTAGCTTCAGTCTCACTCACCCAAATTGTTTGTTATACATTATATATTTCTTTTGTTAATAAAAAAGTTTATTTTTTTTATTAGGTATAATTTTTAATTGAATATAAAATATAATATATTTAATATAATTGTTTTATATTTTTATACTAATAGATAAATGGTACATATCCATGTTATAAGACTCGGACCGGCCGACCGGTGACCCGATGACCCGGTCCCTAGACCGGTCCGAGTCGCTTAAAAACCCAGTTGAGTTTTTTTTTTTTTTTTTTTTCTCCTTCTCTTCTCTTCCCTTCTTTTATCTTGTTTCTTCTTTGAAAATATACAATTGATAACTTGAATAAGCATTTTATACAGGAACTTTTTTAAATGTCGAAATTATGATCTTATCGAAATTAAAGTCAGTAGGATATGTGTTGTTCATTGTTTTTCTTATTATTTTACTTAGGATATGTTTGGAGTGTGATATATTTCAAAAAAATTATATTGGAATATGTAAAAATTTTGGTGGGTATTTTTTTTATAGAAAAAGTATTTTAGAGAGAAAAATCAGAGAGCCGATTTTTTAAAATTATGTGAGAGGAATTTGAGTGGGAAATTTTAAATTTTCAAATAAAAATATATTTAGAGTGTGATGTTTTTATTTGAAAAAATGGCCTACTTTTTCTATTTGCAAATAGAAATACTTTGTCCAAACATACCCTTAGATGGCATTTCTATATCAATTTTTATGAGTGTGGTTTTGGATTTTAGATTTTATTATATTATTTTGACAATATCAATTGTTTGGTTGGTTATAAGTTAATATTTTATATTTTCTTTATATTTTGATATTATTTTTATTTTTTATTAATTTTATAATTGACCCATTGACCCACCGGTTGAACCATTGACCCATTGACCCGAAGCCTCGACCGGTTCAATGACCGGTCCGAGTCTGATAACTATGGTACATATTATTACTAGTAAAAATATTTTATTATAATTATGATTTTTTGCAGGAGCCAACGACCCAAGTTCAGTTTTTATAATGTCGTTGTTTCCTGGTTTACTGTTTGAGATGCTAGAATGACAATACTCTATTGGATTTTGCAATTAAATTAACAAGTGCTGCTATATATAAATTAAAATTAATTAGAGAGGATATTGGAATTGAATTCGTTGAAAGCTATTTATTTATTATTTCAGGTATCTAAAATTGGACTTATCATTTTTATATTACCAAAATATTAATGATTGTGTCTTTGTCAACTTCATTATATATTAATTATGTAAAAATAAAACAAAATTTATATTCATTTAGATATTAAATGTTGATGAATAAAGTTAATGCAATAAAACAATATAAAAAGTTAATTTAGATTAAACGAACAAAGCATTACTTTTTAAAGCATGAAAATAGGGGTTGATAAATAAGTTGTTGGAATAAAATACGAACAGAATTAGTTTTAACCTTGATATAAGGAATAAAAATATATTAAATTAATTTGGGCGAAGCTAACAAACAGTTTACTTTTTAAAATATACAAATTGATAGTTAAGAAGTAAGCTATTAGAATAAAATATTAATAAGGCAAGCCAATTAGTTGCTATAATTTTAGAGGGAAAAAAATTATGACCATGTTTTAACTTTGGCTATTTTTATATAAATATATTTTTATCCGGGAGGGGAGAATCTAAATATTTTTACGATTAAATTACAAATTTCGTCCTTAACATTTACGCTAAAATTTTTTTTAGTCCACAACATTTCAAACAATTCTTTTTAGTTCTTAATATTCATAAACTTGATCTTTCAAATGGTTCTTTTTAATTCTTAACATTCTTTTTAGCCCTTAACATTCACAACATTTGCAACTTTGAACCCGTTTTTGCATGCTGAAAGATAGTAGTGAACTAAAAATAACCGTTTGAAATGTTGTAGACTAAAAAATTTTTTACCGCAAATATTAAGAACGAAATTTTTGATTTAATCTATTTTTAAATTTAAACAATACTTTCATATAATATATATGTGTTTTGGGGCTGGAGGGATGCCCTGCTGGCCCCACCTTTGTCTATTTTGGCAGAAATTAAATAAATAATCAGTTAAGACTATAAATTACAATTGAAATTTCTTTAATAAAGTGTCACATTAAATAGTCAAATTTGGGGGTGGTAAACGGCGAGATTAGATCCCACTCCTTCCAATTTGTCAAAGGCTGCTGTTTTGTATGGAACAAATTGATTGGAATTTTAGTTTCTTTTTTTTTTTTTTTGACATGTAGCTAGTTTTTTTTTTTTTTTTTAACCAAAGACATGTAGCTAGTTGGCTATTGTATTATTTTTATGTGATTTATATTAATAAAATATTTTTATTATTTTAGAGAAAAAAATGGCCAGATTAGGTCATTTGGAGAGTTAGATTATTGTGAAGTGTAATTTGACAAATTAGATAAATGACAGATTATTCAGATTTAATCACATGTTATACTGAAATTATGTTTAGACTAACATTTATTTGCAAAAAATTAATTTTTTCTCACCAAATAAATAAATGATCCAAATACTTTTTTATTTCAAAATTTAAAATTTAAATCTCCCAAATTCTCCTCGCATATTTTTAAATTTTTTTCCCTCTAAAATACTTTTTGGTAAAAAAATTCTCACCAAATTTTCACACATTCAAATACAAAATTTGTCAAATAAACCACAATCCAAACATATATATTAAATATAAGAACTTTTAATTTAAACATAAATATAATTAAAATTAATAAATTAAAAAAAAATTAAAAATCCATTGTCGGAATAAATCCTCTTCAATGTTTTTTGCATCTGCATCTCTTAAGAACCATTGCATGCTCTTCAATTCTGCTTGAAGTTCCTCAACCTGATCCCTGACGCCACGAACGAATTTTGCTTCTTCAATCAACAAATTACCTATTTTTTCCACAACAATTGATACGACAGACTCGGCCATTTGGGAATTTCTGAGATGTAAAGAACAGCTGGATTGTGTAGTCTGTACTAAGAAGAGTTTCACTTGAGATGCGGGAAATCCATTCTTATATTATGTGTGTCTAGAAATGTAACAGATAGCTCTCAAGCATGTATCCTCTTGCTAGAGACCAAAAACAAAATGTTTGTGGGAATCTTACAGCAATAGATTGACTAAAAGAGAAAATTGTTTTGCCTTTAGTGTTGTTTCGGGTAAAGCATTTGAAAACAAAATAGTTGTCGGACTGGCTTTTCTTGCTTTGTGGAATCCAACCCAGCACAATGCTTTGATGGCGATGCTGTTCTTCTCTGACTCATAATTATTCCACGAATTTTAACTTCTTGTGGCCAACTCTGAATATTATTATTGCATACTAAGGTCTCATCGTTTCTCACGCAAACAGATTACAGGCCTCGGGCAGTTTTGGTGGCTGATTTACCAATTGAAAACTATGAAATCACAGGGTTTAAAAAGACCACCTAAATTTCTTGCATGCGTTCTCAGGAGCTGTCCTGTATTCTCCAATCTTTAGCAATGATTTCATTTAGTCGTGTGTAATGAAACTATTATACAACTCAAGGTGGAAAAACTGCAGTTGCTCAACCATTCCATACAAATTAATCATCATATGGGTTTGTTTTTACACTCTATGTATAATTTTATTCAAGTTCTTAGTCTAAATATCCCTGATAAGGTTATTTCTTTCTTTCCTTGACGCGGTTCTTTATCCTGGGGACGTGAATGCTATGTTGTTCAATTCACAACCACAAATTGCTCCATCATCTTTGCTGTCGGATAATGCGCAACTTTTGCCTTTTTTGCCCACACGGATAGTGCAATTCCGATTAACATTCGTATTCTGACCCACATTTTTCTTTCCAATGTCTCATCAGTCTCACACTCACGAAAATGCTCAGGAAAGAACAGAGCAATTCTGTTTGCACTTTGCAGCAGTAGCCAGTAGGGGGCAAGATTAGACTCTTAAAAATACATTAGTTTAAAATTAAAAGATTTTGACACATAACACAAAGATAAGCGATTAGGTGGTATGTCATGAAAAATGCGAAGCAAGTCAATTAACAAGTGCTTCAATGATGAAAACAAAATGGGCTATCATGGCCTTGATCTTTGAATGGTGCCTTCTTGTTATTAAAGCTTATCATCTTCATCGCCTTGTCGTCATGGTTTTGCAATTATTGGAAGCAAGAGTTCATCTTCTCCCGAATGTGCATAATTTATGTATAGAAAACTATCACTCCTTCCATCTTGAAAAAAGAATTTATTTTTTATTTGGTATAATTTTTTTTTTTAAATTACAAAATATAATAAATTTAATATACTATTAAATATATAATTTTATATTTTATTCTTACTTTTTAATTTAACTATACATTATTATCATTAATATATATTATTATTATTATTAATGATAATATGAAAATTTTATATCAAAAGTGAACTCTTTTTTTAACAAAGAAAATTTTTAAAATTAAACTTTTTTTCTTAAAATGGAGATAGTACAATATAAAAATGTAGATAACATTTTTCTTAATGACCTCCCACTGGTCCATAGCCAACATTTCCCACTAGATTATCCCATCCCAATGTAGTATATTTAATGCAAAATTTTTACCTAATTTGTTTATTTATTTACTACTGGAGTATTAGTTTTTTAGGTGACTGAAGTTGTACTATTGATCAAAAAATATAAAAAAGAAATCACTTGTCTGATTAAAAGCTTAATTATTTCATTGATGGCTGCTTCAAGTCCCAGAATTCAATCCCAACTTGGTAAAGCTCTCACAGTGATTGCAGATGATGAGTTCCCAGGAGCTTGGCACGCTCTTTTTGCTTGAGCTTGTTTGGAGCCTTTATATCAAGCCAGGCTAACAATTATGTATATGTTAATAGGGTTTTAGCTACTCTGAACTCTTTGTTTGAGAAATTACAAATTTTCCTCCTGAAACGTATTTGATGTCGTGTAATAATTACTTTGAATTCACAAAAAAAAAAAAAATCTTTCAAAATTTTTTTGTATATATATAAAAAAAGGACCATGTTGTATATTTTGTCAACATTTTTATCTTCTCGGCCGTTCAGATTGCAAATCTCTTCTTGAAATTGTTTGGGCATGTGTGAAATTATACCCTAAGCTCTTTGGGATCATCTCCAATGCTTGAAGTGCCCTCATTCTAAGAATGCATGCGTGATTTGAAGGAGAATATCAGACTCATTAATGGGAAAACTTTCAAAATTTTAGGATAAAGTTATCTAAATTGATAGGGGAAATAAACATTAAAATTTCTTTCATCTTTTTTAGAATTAGATTGGTGTAGTACGTATAAGGATTTTTTCACCTTGAGATGAATATAGTAGATTTGTTATGAAATACATGAATGGATATTCATTATATTTATCCCTATTTAATATTTGTTCATATCCCTATCCAATGTATATTCATCTTATCTAATATATATACTTATTTCTATTTAATGTAAGTATTTATCCTTATTTGATGTAAATATTTATCTCTATCTCATATATGTATTTATCCAAATATATTGATAGTTGCATCATTGTTCTCCTATAAATATGAGCATAGTTTGGTCATTACGAAGTGTGGTGAAAAAAAGTGAAATAAGAATTTCTCCTCTAATTTTCCTACTATCTCTAGTGTCTTTTTGCTTTTTCTATTATATACTTTCTCTCCATTATGTTCTATTATATACTTATGACACAATATTCTACAACATGTTATCAGCACGAAGATCTACCAATTGAGTAAGTAATCTTTGCAAGGTAAGAGTTCTCTTGGTTTTCTTTGATCATACTCCATCTCCTCTTATCAATTCTTCAATTTTCTTTTTATTGATTTTGAAATCAATTTATTCCTCGCTCCTAAAGTGGCAGTGGATATTTTTGAAATCCTTCTAATTAATTTAAGGATTCATCTTTTTTGCAAGAATTATGGCAAACATTGAAAAACCCAAATTTCACATCCTAGAAGTGAGTGGAAATAATTATCTGTCCTTGTGCTTTGACATGGAAATGCACCTTCAAGGGTAAGGTCTCGTTAATGCAATTACAGCAGACAGAACCTCAAATATAAAAGATAAGGCAAAAGCATTGATTTTTATTCGTCGTCATTTGCATGTGAGCCTGCAGACTCAATATTTATCCGTTCGAGACCCTCAAACTCTGTGGAAAAGGTTGAAGGATAGGTATGATCACGCCAAGACTGTTATCCTCCCTCAAGCACAATATGACTGGCAGCATCTTAAGTGGCAAGGCTTTAAATCAGTGTTTGACTATAACTCCGCTTACTTGATATTGTTTATCGGCTTGAGTTATGCAGTGTCAAACTCACTGATGTAGAACTGTTAGAGAAAATTTTCTCCACCTTCCATGCTTCGAATATTGTATTGCAACAGCAATACCTGCAGCGTCAATTTGCCACATATTCAGAATTGATTTCTGTGCTCCTCACTGCTGAGCAAACTAATGAATTGCTTCTCAAAAATCATGATCTCAAACCTGCTGGGTCAAAAGCATTGCCTGAAGCACATGCCAACTATGAGAAAAATATTAAGGGCAATAAGCGCAGCATGAACAAAGCCCTTGAAAGGGTGGTAGAAAATTTAACTGCCCTAAAAAAATTAATTTTGGCTCAAATCATGACGAAGAAAAGAAGCCAAAAACGGTGACTAATGAAAATAATTGACATCGTTGCGGCATGGTTGGGCATTGGTCACATACTTGTTATATGCCAAAGCACTTTGTTGATCTATACCAGGCATCTTTAAAAAATAAGGGCAAGTATGATGAATCCCACGCCATTGAAATTAATCCTACTGCCACAACCAATGTTGAGACTTACAATATCTCTGTTGGTGGAGCGCACCTTGTTCCTGAAGTAGCAAATGCATCCTTGGATATCTCTGATTTATTTGAGGGCCTCTGATTGCTTTAATCAAGCATCAGATGAGATGTCCCGAATAATTTCTTTCTAGTTGATTTCCTTTAAATGTATTACTTTTATTATTTTTCTAATTTGGTTATGTAATAAAATGCTTATGAACCTTATATGACATTTATTATTTTATTTGATCTCATAACTAATATACAAATTTTATGATACTTGACACTTGAAATTGTCAACGTAAGTGCAAATGGGAAATTCTGAGAAAAAGGAAGATGCTTGTTTGCTTGATTGATTAGCCCCAACAGTGGCTATATAGCTTAATTGAGGGGCAGATATTATGAACTATGCATTGTACTCTTTTTCCCTTTTGATTGGTTTTTTCTCACAGGGTTTTTTCGACTTAAGATTTTTAACGAGGCAACTAATGCATCCATAAAAGTAGTCACGCCGGTTCGGTTTAGAACCGAACCGCCCCGAATCGAACGGTCAAACCGAATCGAACTTCAAACGGTTCTACGGTTTGGAAACCGAATCGAACCAAACCGCTATCGATGGCGGTTTTGGTTCATAATTTTGGAACCGAACCGGAACTGGCGGTTTGGAACCGGCCAAGCCAACGTTACATATGCAAAATTTTGTCCATTGTGAGGTTCGAACCTATGCCCTCCTTCAACTTCCATCACAATTTTAACCATTTGGACTAATCTTCTATTTACTAAAATTGCTCCAAAAAATATATATATTATATAATATTTATTATTTTAGAATTTAAAAAGTCCAAGTTGCCAAGAATGTATTAATATTTCGTTGATTTTAGAAGAAACTAAAAAAAACATTTTATTAGAAAATACTATTAAATCAATGGAATTAAAATGGCTAACTATTATAGAGATATTCCATCTATTTATTTAGTTGCTTGTGTTTTTTATCCACGTTGTAAAATTGATTGTTTATATGATTGCTTGCAAGCTTATTATGAATATTTAGGATTAAATGATAATGTAGATATTACAAAAATAATTTCTTGTACTAGAGCCTTAGTAGTAAATGTATATGAAGAATTTTGTAAGACTTATAATGGCCCTCTCCCATCCTCTCAATCTAATAGTAGACAAAGTGAGAATTTAGACATTAAAATGAATAAAGGATTAGAGATTATCATGCATAGGCATAAAAAATATAAGGCGGGATTAGGAAGTAACTCTAAAATATATTTCAAAATATAGTAATTTTAGATTTTTGATGATTTCTGTTTGAAATCGTATAAAATTGTTTTGAACCATATTAAAATCGGAACTGAAACCGTTTTGAACCGTATTAGAACCGGAACCGTCCCGGAACCGTCGGTTTTGGAACCGTCCCGGAACCGTCTCTTAAAGGTTCGGTTTCGGTTCCTCATTTTTTTCAAACCGGCAAATCGGTTCCAAGCCGCAAATCGGTTCTGAGACTATGGACTACATAAAAGGGGGATATCATAAGATTTGTGCTTTGTACTCTTTTTCCCTTTTGTCCAATTTTTGTCCCACTGGGTTTTTCCAACTTAAGATTTTTAATGAGACAGTATCATGCACCTTCATAAAATAATGAATACAATGAATATTCAAGGGAGAGTGTTATGAAATACATGAATGAATATTTATTACATTCGTCCCTATCTAATATTTGTTCATATCCCTATCCAATGTACATTCATCTTATCTAATGAATATACTTATCTTTATCTAATGTAGATACTTATCCGTATCTAATGTAGGTACTTATCCCTATCTAATGTAAATATTTATCCCTATCTCATGTATATATTTATCCAAATATATTAATAGGTGTATCATTGTTCTCCTGGTGTCTTTCTGCTTTCTCTATTATATACTTTCTCTCCATTCTATTCTATTATATACTTGTGACACAATATTCTACAACAAGATTGAGTATCTTGATTTGTTTTGTACAAATAGTTAAAATTACCAAAATAGTTTTTTTTTTTTTTTGTTCCATGGGTAATTTTGAAACTTTAGAATTGATGATAGAACCATTTGAAATCTATATAGATTGACTTTTCAAAATACATTCTCTAACTTTTAAAAATATTTTTATACTTTTTAATATATTTGTATTTCACAATTATTATGTCAAAAAAAATACAAAAATACATTTTTAAATGTAATACAAATGTACAAATGGTTTAATTTTCAAAGGATTAGTGATAGAACCACAAAGTGGATAATTGTTAAAACACAACATAAAAATATAAGAGGAGAAGTGAAAATACTTCAATCATTGACAATGATCATCATATTGAAAATCTAAATAAGCATGAATTACTTTCTAAATTCTTTCTTCGTCAAACTACAAATAGTTTGACACAAAATATAGTATATAAAATATATTGGAAATTCCTAATGTAGTTTATAGAAAAGAATTACAGGTTAGTTTGATTAGTAAAAAAGTAAAATTACGTGAGAATATAATTTTTTAAAAATTCAGTTACGAGAAAAGTGAATACTTTTCTAAGAACCATTGCATCCTGTTCAACTCTATTTGAAGTTCCTCAACCTGGTCCTTGACACCATCAAGGAATTTCCCCTCTTCAATCAACAAACTACCTATTTAATCTACAACAACTGATATGATGGCCTCGGCCATGTTGTTAATATCTCTTTAGATAAAAGAATAGCAGCGGGATATGGTAGCCCTCTAATTGAAAGATTTTAAAGAGTGAATTATGGGAAGTCTACCACAACTGAGACTGTGGAAATATACAAAAAAATTGCTCAACCATTCCAAACATACTAATCATATAGGCGTTTTTCAACACTGTATACAAATTTATTCATGTTCTTAGTGTAAATATCCCTCTTATGATTATTTCTTTCTTACCCTAACGCGGTACTTTATCCATAAACTGCTCCATCATCTTTGCCATAGGCCGAAAACATCTTTGACTATTATGCATAGCTTTTGCATTTTTGGCCCACACGGATAACGCAACTCATTCTGACTGATATTTTTCTTCACAAGGTCTCATCAGTCTCACACAATGAAAATGCCCAAGAAAGAACGGTGTAAGATTAAAATTTTAAAAATAAATTGATTTAAAATGTAAAAGATTTTAATTTAAATGTAAATATAATTAAAATTGATAAATCGAACAACATTTTAATTATAAATTAGAGAGGATATTGGAATTGAGTTTGTTGAAAGCTATTTATTTATTATTTTAGGTATCTAAAATTGAACTTATCATTTTTATATTACCAAAATATTAATGATTGCATCTTTGTCAACTTCATTATATATTATTATGTAAAAATAAAATTAAAAAATAACACAAAAATTATATTCATTTAGATATTAAGTGCTGATGAATAAAGTTGATATACATTAAAATAATATAACATGTTAATTTGTCAGTCTAAATGTCAGTTGGTGCCGGAATCTCCTGAGTTATAAAAAAAAAAACTAATTCGAAACAAACAAAAAAATGATTGAAAAAGTGACTAAATATCCAAATAATCAAGTTTTAGTTAATCAATTTTCTATTTTAATCTAATTTCTCTGTAATCTATATATATTTACATCGCATGCAAACATTAAATTTCGAATACCTTGATAGTTTAATAATAATTTAAGTGATTTATTCCCATTTAACATGTCTTATTATCAGATTATTGAATAAATAACCAATGTTAATTATAGTGAGTCATGACTTACAAAATCTATTTGTAACAAATAGCGTGAAATAATAAAATTTTATATAATAATTTTTTGGTTATACTCTTTCAAGAGTTATTTATCTATTTATTAAAAATGATTAATTTGAGGACGGTAAAAGAAGTGATTCACAGGTTACTTTCTCACTTTCTCTAGGCAATATATGCTGGCAAGGTAATATTTTTATTATTTTAACAAATTTTCCCTCAAAAAAATGTGACATAGACCATATAAATTCATAATATGAATATGGAAAATTTATAGGGCAACAAAATCAATTTGAAAGTTAGAGGGGCAGTTTAATGTAATGTAACTAGTGATTGAGGCCAGCGACATTTGTGGTCGTCCCTAACATGGTTTATTTTCGGAGAATCCGACAATAGAAGTTACATAAAGCTTCTGTGGCTGATTCTTCTTCGATGATGATGCCCAGAAGAATTATTGGACTGCTGCAAACGCAAAACTGGAGGAGAAGAAGAAAAGGTGAAATTTTCATTTATTTGTTTTCAAGAACAACCCCGTTAGTGTCCTCAGAAAATAGAGCTGCATGTCACACTCAAACCTCAAAAACCAAGAAAAAAGTACAAACATGGCTGGTTCACTGCCTGCGGAAGTTGTTATTAGAAAAATGTAAACTTGGGTTTGGAAAGCTCGATGAAGCCCTTGATTTATTCAATAAAATTGTCCAAATGCAGCCTCCGCCTTCAGTTATTGATTTTACTCAATTATTAGGAGCTCTTATGAAGATGGAAGAGTATTCTACTCCGGCTTCTCTTTTCAATAACTTGTGTAGTTTGAAAATCCCTGTAAATGGCGTTACTTTGAATACTGCGCTTTGGATCCCAGCAATGAGGGGTAGCACAGATATATGATATCCGTTATAAATTGGGAAACCAGGTACCATACAGTACACCATTGATTGTCTAAATGCAGCATAGAAGAAAGGTAAGACTCCACAAATGCACCCAAGTCAATTATTTGTTGATTAATAAAATCACCCAGCTTTCTTTAAGATTGAAAATGCTCTCCATTGCCACTTTTAATTGGTATGCGTGAGAATGCTGCATCTGGTGGGTGCAACTCTGGGGTGAAATAACTCTTTTACAAAAGGTAATATGCATCGGGCAGTTATGGAGGCTGATTTACTAATTGAAAACAATGAAATGACGGGTTTTTAGAAAGACCACCTAAATTTTATGCATGCATTCTACGAAGCCAGCTGCTAGAACTATTGATGGTATTCACTACTCTCAGGAGTTGTCCTGTATTCTCCAATCTTTAGCAATGATTTCATTTAGTCGTGTTTAATAAAACTATTATAATAAAAATGCATTCATGTGAATGATGCTACACTTCTCATCTTAGAGATTCAAGAAAAATCAGTATTGCACCTAAATACAAGCGAAAACTAATATAAGCTGCAGTATTACTGCTTGCTAAGATCAATTCCAGCCTTTTTAGCAACTGCATCCAGTCCATTTTTCTCAATAGTCTTTATAGCCTTAGTTGATAACCGAAGCTTGACATAGCGCTTTTCTGCCTCCCACCAAATTCTCTTGTACTGCAGATTAACAAACTGCAGTTTCTTCGTCTTGTCGTTCGAATGTGAAACCTTGTTTGCCCGGTTGGATTTCTTTCCCGTGAAGGGACACACTCTCCCGGAAAATATAATACAACAACAAATATTTTAACATATTTTCGAAGAAGTTAAGAGGCCATCAAGCCACAGAATGGACAACACGCTGAAGAAAGTACAACATATTTCCTTCTGGTATTCGATAATACTATGCGAATATTATGATGCTAACAGACCGAATCGGATCAGCATGAAGACAGCCAGAGTCAATTGTATGCATAATGAACCAGAAGGCAACCAGGCACCACAAGATAAGGCAAATAAGGCACAATTGTGACCTCCACTTCCATAAAATGAATATCTAGGTTTCCAATAAGACTGTAAAATATAGGAACACATTCCTAAATACCACATAAAAGACTGTATAATATTTAACAAGGATCTGCCTCACTAATTGATGTGCCACAAACGACTCTAGGAAAACTACACAAAAACATATAGTTCAAATACTTTCCGTGCATTCACATGATCAGATTCCAATTGATGCTTTTTGCTTCGTTTTTCAGTAGGCAAATTTTGTATGAATCACCAAAGCTAACCTACCCCTTTCCACAATTAATGACAATATACCGCACATTGACTGCATCAGAGCATTGGTCCTCCATAAAATGAATTCTTGAATCAAATATTCAATAAGAAGGACATGGTAAGCAAAATATGCTAACCTGATGCCAGTAACAATAACCTAGAACCTAACACAAGCCATTTCGTTCCTTGATTACATCTGTGTAAGCAATACTCTGACTTCTGATATCTGTTTCTTCAGATTATCAATGTAAAAACTGATCAAAATTCCCCTACTAAACCCTTCGAGATCATCTTTCCCCCATTCTTTCTCCCATCTAGAAAGCCAATGCTGTAGAGTAAATAGCTTATTGGTACCAAGTCCATACAATTTTTCAGGGCATCTAAAACACCTAAAATCCAACAAATCATCTTACACCCCAGTCCTCCCGTCAAGCAATGACGGCAGAAGTTTCACATATCATCTCCCCACATTAAATAATAACACCCCTCCACAAAACCTCATTCGCGATAAATATTTTCCAGCACTGTCCAGTCCAGTTACGGACAAAAGCTGTTCGTCTCCCTAAACCCCAATTCTGAAAATCAGAGATATAAAGCTCAAAGGATTCTCCATTTATATCCATTAAGTCTAAATTTTGCAAACTAGTACCACCAGAGCTGCCATTGCCATTTGCGGCTATGGCGGCATGCGGTCCCATCACTTCACCTCCTCCAAGTGTTGCAGTAACAGTTGCAGCCATTTACCCAGCCAATTTCGCTCTGTTTCACTTATTAACTGACGCATAAACTTCAATGTTACAGATGCAGGGTCCAACCAAACCAGGCATGGACTAAGGGGGTGCTTGGCTGGGGATATGGGAATGGGGATATGGGTTTGATAGTGATTGAAGCTAGTTGATTGAAAGAAATGAAATTCCCTAGTCCACTTGAAAAGACATTTCATTTCCAAATATGAGGTAATGCTCATATCCCCCAATATTGGGGGTATGGAAGTTAAGGATATGGGTTTGCTAATAATTATTTTAATTAATTTAATAATTAATTAATACTACTTAATTAATTAATATTAATTATTATAATTAATATAAATAATTTATTATTAACTTATTATTATTAAAAGTAATAATAAATTAATTAATCAATATTAATTTAATTAATCATTCATTTACTCAATATTATAATTAATTAATAATTAATTAATCTCATTTTACTAATAGTAATTCTTATAATTAATGTATAATTAATTTATAAATATTTAATTGATAATATTAATTAATTGCTAATTATTACTAACTAATTAAGTAACTAATACTAATTACTTAATTCATATTAGTTATTATAATTAATACTAATTAATTAACTAATATTAATTAAATAATTAATATTAATTATTATAATCAATATAAATTAATTTATTATTAACTTATTATGATTAAGTAATAATAAATTAACTAATTAAGATTAATTTAATTAATCATTCATTTACTTATAATTAATATGAATTAATCTCATTTACTAATATTCATTATTACAATTAATATTAATTAATTACTTAAGATTAATTTAATCAATAATATTTTTATTAATAATTAATTTAATTTAATATTATAATAAATAATTAACTAATAATAACTAATTAAGTAATACTAATTATTACAATTAATTTATAATCATTTCCATTTCCTAGCACAAACCAACCACTATTATTAGTAATCATTCGCATTCCCCAACACAAACCAACCAACAGAATTATAATGAAAGACCTCACTATTATTCCCTACTACTATCATTTCTATTATCTTTCCCATTCCCCTCCTCCAGCCAGGCGCCCCCTAAATCTCCAAGGCAACTAAGACATGCCCCAAGCTTCCCCAACACAAACCAACCAACAGAATTATAATGAAAGACCTCACTATTATTCCCTACTACTATCATTTCTATTATCTTTCCCATTCCCCTCCTCCAGCCAGGCGCCCCCTAAATCTCCAAGGCAACTAAGACATGCCCCAAGCTTCAGTTAATGAGGTTCGAGCCCGTGATCTTCGCTAGAATTGCTCCCAAGTCTTACCGCTTGTGATCCAGCCCCTCGGGGCAGCCACTTCTCTTCTGAGTTCTGGCTTCTTGTTTTATGCTTCGTCCATCTTCGGAAGTAGAACCCTTTGCTTAAAGGATATTTATCATGAGAACCTTTTAGTTTTGGTGAATGTGAAATTGGCCCACTTAATTTCTTCAAATTGATTTCGTTACAGGATTTTTTTTGTAAGAAATAGTGTATTAGAAAGAAAATGAAAATTTGTGTTGGGAAGAAAATTTTTCTAAACAATGTCAGAATAATTTTAGTCAAAATTTAAATTTTAAAATAAAATAAAAAATTATTAAATTGTTTTATTTTTTTCTTAGAAAAAATGTTTTTCTCAATAAACTTTAAAACAAGCATATTTCAAGTTGATTTCACATTTGAATATTTTCTTTGTATTATTGCTAGAGTTGTACTTCGAGGCTTACAATCTCAATTATTTTTTTATTTAATCAAAGCTTGATATGATTCGACTTTTGATCTTTCGAAAGTATTACTTAAAAAACACAGATTATATAAAAATATTAATGTATTCTATTTAACCACTATCTCTCTTAAAATAACAATGTCTTAAAAATGAATACACATATAATATAAAAAATTATTAATAAATTTTATTCATCCATTACGTAAAGAATTGTTTAAAAGATACAAATATATATGATATATATATAAGATAAAAGTACTAGTACAATCTATTCATTAGCTATACCTCTTTCAAGATAGAAGTGTCAAAATATAAAGGAACAAAATGATATTTTATTAAATTTCGGTTTTATAATTTGTAAGAGTTTTATATTATAGTACTGTTTAAGTTTGGTTTGATTGTAATTTTCACGTGTTTATTTACCTCCCCCAAAAAAATAATAAAAAAAAAAGAATCCTTAAGCTTTAACTTGAATACAAAATATATCTAACCTTAAAGCAATGAAACCCTTGAACAATTAATTTATTATAATTTAATACAAAATTTGTATTGAACTTGAAATTAAAACATGAATTGATAAAATTTAAGGAAAAAAAAAAAGCCAACCATCACGCTATCCAAATTATACTAAATATTACTGAACTTTGTTTTAAAATTTTTAATATATGAGTTATTTTAAATTTTTGAAAGAATTAAATGTCCTACTAGAGGCGTTTCAAGGTCATGTTTTAAAATCCCTTTGAATAGTGCTTGGTTACATGATAAGTTATTCGTATTTAAAATAATCCACGAGTAGGAATAAAACAACATTGTATGACAGGGTACATGGAGGGTGTATGATTATAGATCGTAAAACAATAAAGTTATAACCATTTTAAATTTTGCAGTAGTTTATAATTTGGTCATATCTAATACTTTTTTAAAAAGAGAGATAAGCACTTAATTGTATTCAAGAATGGTTCTAATAAATAAAAAATTCAATATTTCCTAATTAGAAATAGTAATAAAAAATTGTGTAAAGATTGTAAGGCAATACCTAGAGAAAGTCTTACTACTCAACATAGGTTAATTGTTTTCGATATGAGAGTTAATAATAAAAATATTTAAAGATATCATTAGGATTAAGTGATAGTTTGATATACTAATCCCACATTAGAAAGTTAAGAAAAAAAAAAGATGGTGCGAATAAGACCTTAATTAATAAACTACTAATAACTTAGTTTAAAAATTTTATCCAAATGAGAATAAATTCAAAAGTTATTTATCTAATATATTACCTTGGGCCGTTTCAAGAGGAACTTAAAGAATAAAAGAAGAAGAAGATATTTTTATAAATAATCATAAAAAGTATTGAGTTGGTCAAAAAGGAATATATAGAATAAAGAATTATGGTGGTGGAATCAAGATTTTTTTAAAAAAAAAAAATCTTGAAAGCAATAAAGAATTTTTTTTTAAAAAAAAGTGAAAGTAAAAAAGGACAAATTATAAAATTTTATATATTTATAGAAATGATAAATATTGAAAAATACTAAGAATGAGGTGAAATAATAAATATTGGAGATTTGAGCATTTTTGCAGTTAAAAATTAATGTGGGAAAGAAGGAAAACATTCATATACCAATTATATTTTTATTTTTAATACAATAAGTTAATGACATAAATTTTTTCTTTTTTTATTCTTTGTATTTGTAAATAAACTATTTTTCTAAATTATACGTTGTTTCTCCCAATTGCCACCATACCATCGTACGATATAACATATATGTGAAATATTTTATGGAAAACAAGATGGTATATTAAAGAGAAAGACTATAAAAAAAAACAGAGAGAGAGAAAAAATCAACAAATTGACTAATTAATATTAAATGCTGGGCTTATTAAGTGTGAACAACTATTGAAATTAGCTAAATCCCTTTATTCCCTGACCAAGAAAAAGGTCAGACCTGTTCAGAATTTCCAGTGCAAAGTGTAAACGCAAGTTGGCTCCATGAATTAGATAATTTTTCTACTATTTCTTTAAAAAACTGGCCTTCGAAGCAATTCTTTTATATATATATATATATATATATATATATATATATATATATATATATATATATATATATATATATATATTTGTAGCTAGATATAAAAGAAACCTCGAGTAGTTGACATTTTCTTTTTTCCTTTCTCATGTTGAAAAAGTAATGATTTTTTTTTTCTTTTTTGGTTGTATAAGAAGAAGGAGAAGAAGAAAAAAATTCTAGAAGGAAAATTATTTTTGACCAAAAATAAAAAATAAAAAAATTCTAGAAGTAAATTGATTTTTGACTTTTTATTCAATTAGAAAACATACAAAAGACTCTCACGTAGGAATGATTTTCATAATGCGAAGACATGTCAAAGGTCTTGAATTTTAATGTTCGCGAAGTTAATTTAACACATATTTCATATGTGAATCTAATCACTCATAATCTGTTGATCCCAAAATTGAATTCATAATAAACAATAAAAAAATTCACTTTTAAAAAATTTTTTGTTCCCAAAAAAAAAAAAGAAAGAGATCGTTTTTAATGAAATTTTTAAAGCATATGTATTAATGACAATAAGTGTAATCCATCATTAAAAAGTAAGAATGAAAATAGAAAAATACACATTAAATGTATTGTATATGATAAATAATAATTCGTTAATTCTAAAATGATGTCAAAATTTAAAAAAAAATTGTTTAAAAAAATCATTTTTGAATGAAATTCATATATTATTAGTAAAAGCATAATTAGAAATAAAGATAAAGATATGCATTAAATGTATTTTTTTTTAAGATAAAGTGAGTAAAACATTATAAGTAATTAAAAGTTTGTTGCGAAACTTAATGAGGGTGAGTTGGAAAATTTACTACTACTTTTTATGGTGTGATCAAATTGAAGTTTAGGAAAAGAGAGGAATTAATAATACCACATCAATTCAGCACAAATTTTTTTTTAAAAAAAGAAAAGATTGAAAATCTCAATAAAACAGAAAACATGCATGATACACAGTTCCATTTTTCCAAATTACCACTAGTCTCCTAAAGTATATATTTATAAACAGGAAGAAGGAATTTAAAAAAAATGAATAATATATTTTGTTATTATTACAAATAACTGTTACTTAAATGAGTAACTCTATTATTATTATTACAAGTATAATGAATTACTAATTATCAATTTCAACAGTTGGCACATGGCTTATTTTGTGGAAATCTTCACCATCTGTAGCTCTATTCCTTTCATTGAATTCATCAGACATTCTTCGTATGATCAATTCTTCAAGGGTAGTGATGAATTGTAAACCATCTGGAATCGTTTCCAACTTAGGAAAGTAACTGATATTAAGACAACGAAGATTAGGCATTGCTCCTTCCTCCACCACCCATGTTTTAAGGTTTGGAAAATCCCAGAGATCGAGTTCTCTAAGTTGAGGAAAACTAGTGGCATGAAAAATCATTTCTTTCATCTCGAAGTAATTTAAGTGGAGGCTACGCAAGAGGGGGAGCTTCTCCAATGTCCCCACCATCACATCAACATCATCATCATCATCAATCTCCGAATTATTCATATCTATAACTAAGGTCACAAGACTTGAGGTAACGTTGAGTTCACACTCTGGGAATTTCCACAATCTTCCCCAAATTTGAAAATAATGAATGTTCCTTCCAAACAATAATTGTTTTAAAACCCGTAATCCTTTCTCTTTCTCTGAAATGAAATTACATTTTACACGTTCAATGGACACCTGTTGTAATTTTTTAGTGCTCTCAGCATAATTTGCAATCATTGCTAGGTTTTCTAACTCCTCACACCCTTCCACTACAAGCACTCGAAGATTATTCAACTTGCACAAATCTTCTGTGGAATAATCTCTATCATTGAAGTTTTCAAGTATCTCTAACTTGCTTAAACCATTAAGTCGTACCTTGCAACATTGGCACTTCATCCTGAACGCTGGCAAATACAAACACGTCAACCCTGCCATTTTCCACAAAATATTCGGTAATCTCAATAGCGAGTCTACTCGTAGATCAAAGGTCTGCAAATGCTTCAACTTGCCTAAAGATGATGGCAATGTAAGGAAGGAGGAATCCCTCAAGCTCAAGTATCTCAAATGGATTAGCTTTCCTACTGCTTTGGGCAGCCTCCATCCTTTCACAAATTTGCTCAAGCTGACAGTGGAAAGAACGGGTCTGAGGCCTACAATAGACAATACATGAAGCATGTGACAGCTGTAGAATTGAGATTTGATCCTCTTTGGTAGGCGTCCTACATCAACATAATCCTCTTGAACCACAAATTGAAACATTCGAAGGTGCTTTGTGATTGCTTTTTTGGGCGGGATATATCGACAGACATCTTTCCTTTCCAAATTAATGACAAGTCTACGAAGTTTACAGATGGAAGCTGCTGATAGTGAATCAAATGGCTCAACATCTGCTCCTCCAGATGAAAAATTGATAGACTTGAGAAAACCTTCCTCCTCTGCCTCACGCAAGCACAAATCCCGCATAAGGTCATGTAAGCTGCATGATTCAAATCTTCTAATGCCCGGAAACTCTGGTATTTGCAATTGAACCATTCCCCGCTGCCCTAATTCACCCAAGTACCTCTCTGCCACCTCCATCATGGATTCTTCCCCAACTCGATCCTTCATTAAAACCATACCTTCTGCAATCCACAATTGATATAAGGTCTCGGCTTTGATTTCAGTATCTTCCGGGAAGCAGCTTAAATATAGGAAACATGGTTTCAATTGGTACGGCAAGTCATAGTAGCTGAGAGCTAAAATTCTTTCTATATCCCCTTTGTCCTGTCCAATGCTTTTCCCCTTCCATAAGTGCTCTTTCAAATTCTGATGCACAGTCTGCCACTCGCTCAAAGTAATTTTAGTTGAAAGTAACCCCCCAAGAACAACCACTGCTAATGGTAGACCACCACAACGTTTAGCCATTTTCTTTCCTAATTCTTCCATTTGCTCTGTCAAGGTGATTAAATTATTACAGACATCCTATTTTGCAAACTACATCTTGTAGTACTAGGGAAAACAAATAATAATAAATCCCTCGTAATTCAAATCTAAAGATCTTAAAATCAATGGAATTTATTTAGAAAAGTTGGCAAGAAGCAAAGATGTTGCGCCTTCAAAGACCAATTTGTTTTACAATTTCTTCAATGAAGTGGAGAATTTCGTATAGTTCTATGTAAGGTAATAGTTTTGAAGAATCGCCTCTAATAGAGAATAAACAATGCATAGTATAGGTATATCACTCAAGGACACTATGATTTATGCTGAAATAAGACAAGATTTAAGAATAGTATAAAGGTTGCAACCTGTTTGTAAGAATATAAGGGTAGCACTGATAATGAGTTAACATGAAAAGATGACATACCTTCAACACATCTTCCTCGTAGTGCCTTTCTCCGAAGCAAATCCCAGCTTTCATCCTTACTTAGAAGTCGTGGTTGATGGTGGAAGCCATCAGGACCAATGTGTAGTGCCACTTCTCGATTCCGAGTAGTAACCAAAATTCTGCTACCTCTCTGTCCAGTTGGGAAGGCTTTCTTTATGCAATCCCATGCTTCCACTGTCCAAATATCATCGAGAACTATCAAGCATTTCTTTTGTTGCTGAACTTGGAAAAGTTGCCTGATTAGCTCATCTTCTCTCCAGTGCTTTTCAATTTCTTTCTTCTTGTCAGGGACAAGTTTGATCATTATCCTTTGCAAAATATCCTTTGTTCGCCATTGCTGGGATACGCAAATCCACGCAGATCCAGCAAAGTAGCGCTTCACAGCTTGATGATTATATACCTTATTGGCAAGAGTTGTCTTGCCTGAACCACCCATCCCGGAAATGGAAACAACTCTGTAAAAGGCATGCTCATCTTCACTCACCAAATTTTGCACTAGCAGATCCACATCGCTTTTCAATCCAACAAAATCCTGCTCTTCAACAAAGGAATAAGTCCTTCTTAATTCTTGTTGCCTAGAACTTGAGCCTTCTTTCTCCATTATCTGTCTTACCCCAAAATCTTGAAAACTGCTTATGAGTTTCGAGATCCTAGTGTTTAGTGCTTCTATTTCTGACCCAAGTTCATGACGAGGAAAACATTTGCATCTATTGAGGACTTCCATGAAACCTTCATCCCTCCAGGATCCAACTTTGAAAGCATAGCTATCAAGTAAATCCTCAGCATCATAAGCAATATCTTGAACTTTCAAAATCCATTCTCGAATCCTTTCCTCTTCATTCTTTTTTGCATCTGCATCTCTTAAGAACCATTGAATATCCTTCAATTTTGTTTCAAGTTCCTCAACCTGGTCCTTGACACCGTAAAGGAATTTTGCTTCTTCAATCAACAAATTACCTATTTTTAACACAACAGATGATACGACAGACATGGCCATATTGAAGATATATCTTTGATAAAAGAATGGCTGGATATGGTAGGCTCAAGCATAAAACTGGGACGAAAAGCCAAGAGAAATATGCAAAATAATTGCTCAAGCATTCACAAAACACTGATCGTATCGGTTTTAGTCCACACTTAAATAGAAAGTTATTCCTATTGCATGGTCATAATCTCTGAAGATCCCTGGTAAGGTTATTTGTGTTGCCTGTAGGCGGAATATTCCCAGCACGATGCTTTATTCTCCTTGAATGAGAATTGGGAATCCTTTACAATTATTCAATTCACAACCATCAGCAAAATAATTGGCACATATGACTTATTTTGTGAAAATCTTCAGCATCTTCATCTCTAATTCTTTTCCTGATTTTATTAGGCATTTATGTTATGATTAATACTTTAAAGGTGGTGATGAATTATAAACCATCGGGCAACCTTTCCTTTCCAACTCCGGAGACAACGAAGATATGGCATTGCTCCACCACCCAAGTCTGACGTCACATGGATTATGCATCCCTTCCACGCCCGAAGCAAATTCTGAGTTTGCTAACCATTTTTAATTTAATAAGGTAGCATCAGTCTCACTCACCCAAATTGTTTGTTTTACATTATATATTTCTTTTGTTAATAGATTTAATGCAAAATTTTAACTTTAATGCTTTGATGGCGATGATGTTCTTCTCTGACTCATAATTATTCCATCAATTTTAACTTCTTGTGGCCAACTCTGAATATTATTATTGCACACCAATTGAGCCTTTTTGGCCCACTCTCCACTAATATTTTACCTTTATATAAAGGTCTAATCGTTTCTCACGCACACAAAGGTTTACCAATTGAAAACTATGAAATCACAATGTTCAAAAAGACCACCTAAATTGCATGCATTCATTCTCAGGAGCCGTCCTGTATTCTCCAATCTTTAGCAATGATTTCATTTAGTCGTGGGTAATGAAACTATTATAACAACTCAAGATGGAATAACTGCAGTTGCTCAACCATTCCAAACAAACTAATCATCATATAATGTTTTTTCCAATAAATGAATTAGACTTTTTTGGCCCATACGGATTGTTAGGTGGCCTTGGTTTTTTTCAATAAATGAAGTAGACTTTTTTTGGCCTGTCGATTGTTTATTCATTTATAACGATTTTTCAGTTAAAATATGCAGATTTTTGGAAATTATAATTTTGGTATTTTTCTTTTACTTTTGCTAGTAAATAGAGGAGTTTGGAAGACATTCAAACACAAGAAAATACCATTACACAATCAAAACTAGTTTTTTCTCTTTGATATCTTTTTTCCAACATAATTCTTTATTCAAACATCCAAATGAATTATTATGGATTCTCTTGATAGATTTTTACTAGTATTTCGTATACAAATCATTATTTAGTATATGTTATTTTTCACAAACATGTATTGGATAACAGGGTGATATGTGTTATTTTTCACATATATGTATTGAGTAACAGGATGGTTAGGAAAATAGTACTTGTAAAATTATTTTTACATATTAGTAAAGTTTAGTTTCTCTGACCGGACGTAGGTTACATTGACCGAATTACGTAAATTTTTAAATATTTTTGTTCTATCTATTTTTTCTCTTTTATTGTTTTTATTATTCACTTTACAGGTTATCAGGTAATAGCGAGGCTTGTTCCTAACACGAATAATACAATTACAATTAACATTCGCATCCTGATCGACATTTTTCTTTCCAATGTCTCATTAGTCTCGCACCCACGAAAATGCTCAGGAAAGAATAGATCAACTCTGTTTGCAAAAATCTTCCTAAGAATAAAAGAAAGGGGGAAAAAAACCCAATATATGGGGGAACTAGGAAGTAATTCTGAATTTTTGACTGCTTACCCGTAATTGCCAAATACGAGCACATTCATTGCTTAAAGGCCACCTAAATTACGTGACTTTTAATTTTGCAATCCAAGAAATATGTGGCCAATGGTCAAATCAAATCATCGTGAAATTGATGGTATCCAAAACTCTTGTTTCCCTCTTATTAGTCCTCCACACCAGCCTTTTAGTACAACAAGAATCTTCATTATTACATAGACAATCATTCTTTTGTTTTCGCGTGTTAATTAGATGGATACTAAAATAGCAAAAATCTCGACACTCAAAAGGTATTGAACGTGGCCATAATAAAACCCTTTTTTGCTTAGAATGATAATGGAATTTGATGGAAAAACAAATTGTCTTTGTTATGAAAAATGCATGCAAAATGTCAATCACCATCGACTTATTAATCAAGGCCCTAATAAATTAAGCAACCTTGTAACAACAGTAACAGATTCTCACAAAAAGTAACATGATTGATGTACATAAGTTCTTTAATTAATAAGGTTATAAAACCACATAATGTGTAATCTTCTTGATGTTAACAGCTTCAACTTACAACTTGATCAAATTATGCTGCACAAATTGACAAATTCTTTTTTTTTTTCAATTTTTTACTAGTGTATAATCTTACAGAGATTATACACTATTGATCAAAAAATATAAAAAAGAAATCACTTGTGTGATTAAAAGTGGACTATAAAAATTTATGTGATTAATTTGTGAGGAGGAAAATAAAAGAGGAAACACCCAAAATCGTCCTCCACATTTTAGCAAATAATCTTTTTCATCCTCCACTTTTAAAACGGGAACAAATAGTCCTTCAAATTTCATAAATCCGAACTTTTTGTACTATTTATGGAATAAAAGGAAATTTTTAGTCCTTCAAATTTCATAAACGGGAACATTTAGTTTTGAAATTTTTCTTTAAATTTTGGTCTGAACTTTTTGTACTATTTGTGGAATAAATAGGAATTTTTAGTCTTTTAAATTTCATAAATGGGAACATTTAGTCCTGAAATTTTTCTTTAAATTTTGGTTCTTAAAATTTGAAGGACTATTTGTTCCCGTTTTAAAAGTAAAAAATGAAAAAAATTATTCGGTGAGATGTGAAGGACGATTTTAGGTGTTTTCGCAAAATAAAAATACAAAAACGAACGGAGAGAACATATTTTTGGGGAATGGACCCATTTTAATGAGTGGACAAAAAACGAAGTTGTCATCACTGTTTTAATGAAGGACAGCACTCAAAGTTGTGTCGGTTGCCATCAAGCAGGCCATACTCTTGTCAGCTGCCACATGGCTAATAAATTTTCCACTTTTTAATCACTACTTTTGGTCTGGGCCCAATCCCAGCAATTGTAATACATATATTACAATTACAATTGCTCGATTATATTATTATTTTTTTGGTTAAAAAGAGATTGTTTCTACATATATAAAATCCAGTTGTCTTATAGAGATAGTCATGTACATGGTTTTTTTTTTTGTCAAAAATATTAACTTTAAAAACTTCATATCTGGCACATTTTATTTTTAAAATTTGTTGATAATGGAATTTAAATATAATATAAAGTTATATTGTTATAATAGTAATTTACTTGAATTTGAATATTGACATAATAGGGCCAAAAGTTTCTTCCTTTGTGTTATATTTTTTTAAAAAAAAAGTTCACTTTTAATTGATTACAATCCTTTTTAATTAGAAAGTTCAACTCATTTAATTCATTATTGAATATATAATTTTAAAGTTTTATCTTTGCTTTTTAACATTAGAATCTATATTATTATTATTATTAATATTATTATTATTAAGCATAATATAAAAATATAATTTTATTTTCTTTAAAAGTAAAATTTTTTGAGATAAAAAAAGGTTTTGAAAAATAAACTTTTTTCTTCCTGAGAAATAAGGAGTAATGGTCATATCTAAATTCGCATGTAGGAAGTTGTTTGTTCAAATATCGTAGGTTAACTTTTGTATCCCCATCACAAAGCATTACCAACTTGCTTGAAATTACTCTTTCTTATTGTTTCTTGTGGACCTGTATTTTAATAAGAAAGATAAACATTAATTAACACTTTCTCTATTCTAAAAAGTAGTCCATTTTATTTTAAATATAACATTTTATTCATTGTTAGCTATGACACATTTAATGTATCATTCAATGCAACATTTTACATTTTTATTCTTACTTTTTAATTGTTAATATATATAATTAGCATGTGTAAAGATATTTTAAAATTTTGATTTAAAAGTTGATTTGTTCTTTTAGAGTAACAAACATTTTGGAAGTGATTTTTTTTTTTTTAATAAGAAAGAGGACAGCTAAAACATGACTTTTTCAGTATGGTTTTTTGAATATGATTTTTCTGATATGAAATTAAAACAAATAGCTATTTGCGTGATAGTCAAAAGCCATACATTTGACAAAGAACCAAGTATACTATGGAAAAACCAAATACATTGATATCAGATATCATTTTATATGACAGATTTTGTATCAAGGATTAATTTTTCTAGAGAATATTGAGATTGCTTATAATGCATTGATTGAATTCAAGCATTGATTGGATTTAGAAAAGATCTGTAATTTGAGATAAAAACCCATCGTCAAGTGTGAAAATGTTGTGATGGGAAAGAATAAACCCATTGTGAAGCATGAAAACGTTGTGATGGGAAAGAAACCAAAACAGAGGTTTGGTAAGAATTATTAAATGTTTCCAAATTAGAATGAGAGCAAGAAATTTTCTTAATGTCCTAATTT
The DNA here is from genome assembly GCA_020080225.1 of Gynochthodes officinalis. Lineage (NCBI taxonomy): Eukaryota > Viridiplantae > Streptophyta > Magnoliopsida > Gentianales > Rubiaceae > Gynochthodes > Gynochthodes officinalis. The sequence goes on along the minus strand of CM034619.1, from coordinate 5,006,243 downwards.
GGTAGTCACCTAATTGTATTAAGAATTGGATGTTGACAGTTAGGAAATCTTACTTACCTTGTAACTTTTAAAGGTTTTCTCTCAAATGACAGAGATTTGAAAGAGAGTTTTAGGGGGTTTGAAGAGATATTTTTACATTGAAAATGTATAGTGCAAAATTGGTAAGAAGTGGATTGTTTTTAAGGGTTTGGGATTAATGCATACTAAAAAAACTCTTATAATTTTTAAAGTTATCAATAATAGTCTCGTCATTTTTATTGTAAATGCAAGCTTAATTTTCTGAATTGAATCATAATTTTTATGTTTTTAATTTATTTCTTTTTCTTACTTGTCTATTTTTGAATTCAAAATATAATCACAACACCACCTCAATCAAATAAATTACTTATTCTTTCCATGTACAACAAGCTCTGCAATTCGGCCATTTAATTGGATGGCATAGTCTATAGGCAACGACAACGAGATCTAAATCCTTTGCTGTAGTGATTTCTGAACACAAAACTTTTTTTGTATAGAAGGAGAGAATGATGATAAGTTCAATGTTCAACTTTCTTTATGAAATAATTTCAGCTTTTCCAAATGGTGTTTCTTTTTCTTTGCTTTCCTTTTGACTTCCACGGCCATGTCTCCACCATTCTTTTCTTTAATGAATAGATTTGATCGCAACTTCCAATATAAAATTAAAAGGATCAAATAAAAATAATGAAAAAAACTCTAAATCATAAAATTATAATAAAGAGTAAGAAGAAATGGTTACCTTCTTTCTACCCTTTCCCTGTACTCTTTGTCCCGGCATCCAAGTTTTCTTTTCCATGAAAAATCGCTGCAATTGGACACTTGATTCCTTTGGACAACATCGGACCCCATAGGTTTGAAAATTTTAGTAAATTATAATAAAGAGTAAGAAGAAATGGTTACCTTCTTTCTACCCTTTCCCTGTACTCTTTGACCTGGCATCCATGTTTTCTTTTCTATGAAATATCGCTGCAATTGGGCACTTGATTCCTTTGGACAACATCGGACCCCATAGGTTTGAAAATTTGAGTAAATTTGAAAAAGAGTAAGAAGAAATGGTTACCTTCTTTCTACCCTTTCCCAGTACTCTTTGTCCTGGCATCCATGTTTTCTTTTCCATGAAATATCGCTGCAATTGGACACTTGATTCCTGTGGACAACATCGGACCCCATAGCTTTGTTTTCTCTGTCTTTGTCCTTTGCATGATTTTGGACAATCAATCATATGAAACCATAGGGACGGCTTCGCACCATAGCCAGAAAGTAGTGATAGTGGAGGAGGATTTCTTTTGCCTCCAAACTTTTAATTTGGCCTTGTCACTACCCCAGGGCCTTTGCGAAAGATTTTTCCATTTTGTGGTCATAAAGTGTAGCACCATTCTGAATGAAATTCATTCCTGGTATTTCTAATATTAGCAAAACATGGAGCTGCTACTCTATATTATGAATGCCAAAAGTAACTCTAGGTCATGCAAAGCTAAATGAAATATGTTGTACTTTTTGAAGAGGATATTTTTTTACCTATTATCATTTTTTTGTCCCTTATAGTCCATATAGGCATGTGCAATTTCATTTTTACTAAAAAAAATAAAATAAAACTTAAATTATTTATAGTACAGGTGGAAAGCATTGCATTATTAATTACTTGTGTTCTGCCTTCAAATCTCTAGTCCAAATTAGTTGAATTTGATGCCTCAATTACGGTTTTTTTTTTAAGACGTAAGTGTATTGGTTGAAGACACAATTTCTCTTCAACAACCCTCCCAATGGGAAAAAAATCGCAAGGCTTAAATTCTTTTGAATTAACAGAATATTCAAACTTATTTTTTTATTTTTATCAAAGATATAGTAGTTTTTCTTAAACTTTTTAATTTAATTGAAAAACAATATAAGTTGACATTGTTGATATTTTTTTATTCAAAACATTGCTCACCATAAGTGATATTTCAATGTTTATGAAGGCAGTCTTAATTGGAAAACGAAATTACATTGCATATTTTATGGACCCTTTAGTATAAATAGTGAAAGAGTTATGTAAAATAAAATAAATCAAAATACCATAAAAGACGTATGGAGAAATTAAAGAGAATTATGAATCAAATAATGCCTGATTTACAAGCATGAAGATGGGGTCAGATTTTGAGCTAAAATTTAGGCAAAGAGAAAGAGAGAGAGTGTTGCATTAATCCAAAGCAAACACATTCCACACAAACCTACTTAAATTATTAGTATTAATTAAAGAAGATACTATATATATTTCAATAATTGACACTATTAATGGAAACATCAACAAGGCAGGCAATCCAAGGGACCCCAACAACCAAATGGTTACACTCCATCATTTTCTGAGCTGTAAATGAAAAGAAAAATATTATAAGTAAATGAAGAAAACTGGGCAGAGAAAGCGTATGGAATGCATCAATATAGATAGCTTATCACAAGTAAAGCTAGAAAATTACATTAGCTGGGGCTAATTGAATATGTGAAATTATATAACTACAAAACTATTAATACACCCACAATTCATTAATTATTAAAACGAACCATAACTTCACAAATATATATAATTAACATTTATTATTCACATAATTTTAAGAAACTCTCTATAAAAATTATTATCTCAAAACAGCAAATGAAATCAAATAATCGTATATTTTACATAATTTTCTATATTTGAAATTTAACTAATATTCAATTTTATTATTCAGATTTTTTATACTTAATCCTCAACAGATGTAACAAAATAAAAGATAGTGCAGTAGTTTAGACACTATTATGGGAAATGTAAGTATATAAATTACTTGTTAAAGTGTATAAAGAATAGTTACCTGCTGCTACTCCATATGCTTTCCTAACTAATCACCTTCTTTTTGGATCAAACTTTTTCATTCATTCTCTCAACTTGTGAATTTTTTTTAAGAGAAAAGAAAAGAAAAGAAAAGACAATTTTCTTCTACTGGTTCTGCTGTTTTTAAAATGAAGATTTGAAGAATGAAAAATAAATAAATAAATATGTATATGAAATTTATATATTATCAATAAAATCACAATTCAAAATAAAGACAAAGATATGCATTAAATGCATTTTTTTAAGATAAAGTGAGTAAAATGTTACACGTAATTAAAAGTTTGTTGTGAAACTTAATGAGGATGAGTTGGAAAATTTACTACTACTTTTTATGGTGTGATCAAATTGAAGTTTAGGAAAAGAGAGGAATTAATAATACCACATCAATTCAGCACAATTTTTTTTTTTAAAAAAAGAAAAGATTGAAAATCTCAAAAAAACAGAAAACATGCATGATACACAGTTCCATTTTTCCAAATTACCACTAGTCTCCTAAAGTATATATTTATAAACACGAAGAAGGAATTTTAAAAAAAATGAATAGTATATTTTGTTATTATTACAAATAACTGTTCCTTAAATGAGTAACTCTATTATTATTATTACAAGTATAATGAATTACTATTAACGAATAGTAACAATTGGCACATGGCTTATTTTGTGGAAATCTTCACCATCTCTAGCTCTAATCCTTTCATTGAATTCATCAGGCATATTTTCTATGATCAAGGCTTCAAGGTTAGTGATGAATTGTAAACCATCTGGAATCGTTTCCAACTCCAAACATGTACGGATGTTAAGACAACGAAGATTAGGCATTGCTCCTTCCTCCACCACCCATGTTTTCAGGTTTAGAAATCCCCAGAGACCGAGTTCTCTAAGTTGAGGAAAACCAGTGGTATGAAAAATCATTTCTTTCCCCTTGAAGCTCCCTAAGTCGAGCTTACGCAAGAGGGGGAGTTTCTCCAATGTCCCCACCATCATATCAACATCATCATCATCAATCTCTGAATACCCCATATTCATAAGTAAGATAACAAGACTTGAGGTAACGTTGAGTTCACACTCTGGGAATTTCCACAATTTTCCTTTCCAAATTTGAAAATAATGAATGTTCCTTCCAAACAATAATTGTTTTAAAACCCGTAATCCTTTCTCCTCCTCTGAAATGAAATTACAATCTACACCTCCGATGGACACTGTCAGAATGTTTTAGTCTCTCAAAGATAATTTGCAATCATCTTAGGTTTTAACTCAACACCAACTCACTCACTACAAGCACTCGAAGATTATTCAACTTGCACAAATCTTCTGTGTAATAATATTTATCATTGAAGTTTTCAAATATCTCTAACTTGCTTAAACCATCAAGTCGTAACTTGCCACGGTAGCACTCAAGCCCCATGGGCCCCATCCCCATGGACCCCATCGGTGGCAAATACAAACACGTCAACCCTCCCATTTTCCACAAAATATTCGGAATTGTCTCTATTGACCGCACTCGCAGATCCAAGGTCTGCAAATGCTTCAATTTAACTAAAGATGATGGCAACGTAACCAAGTCGGAATTCCTCAAGCTCAGGTATCTCAAATGGATTAGCTTTCCTATTGCTTTCGGCAGACTCCACTCATTCGCAAAATTGCTCGTGCGAGGTCTGAGGCCTTCAATAGACAATACATGAAGCATGTGACAGCTGTAGAATTGAGATTTGATCCTCTTTGGTAGGCGTCCTAAATCAACATAATGCTCTTGAACCACAAATTGAAACATTCGAAGGTGCTTTGTGATTGCTTTTTTGGGCGGGATATATCGACAGACATCTTTCCTTTCCAAATTAATGACAAGTCTACGAAGTTTACAGATGGAAGCTGCTGATAGTGAATCAAATGGCTCAACATCTGCTCCTCCATATGAACAATTGATAGACTTGAGAAAACCTTCCTCTTCTGCCTCACGCAAGCACAAATCCCGCATAAGGTCATGTAAGCTGCATGATTCAAATCTTCTAATGCCCGGAAACTCTGGTATTTGCAATTGAACCATTCCCCGCTGTCCTAATTCACCCAAGTACCTCTCTGCCACCTCCATCATGGATTCTTCCCCAACTCGATCCTTCATTAAAACCATACCTTCTGCAATCCACAATTGATATAAGGTCTCTGCTTTGATTTTAGTATCTTCCGGGAAGCAGCTTAAATATAGGAAACATGGTTTCAACTGGTATGGCAAGTCATAATAGCTTAGAGCTAAAATTCTTTCTAGATCCCCTTTATCCAGCCCAATGCTTTTCCCCTTCCATAAATGCGCTTTCAAATTCTGATGCACACCGCCACTCGCCAAAGTAATTTTAGTTGAAAGTATCCCTCCAAGAACAACCACTGCTAATGGTAGACCACCACAACGTTCAGCCATTTTCTTTCCTAATTCTTCCATTTGCTCTGTCAAGGTGATTAAATTATTACAGACATCCTATTTTGCAAACTACATCTTGTAGTACTAGGGAAAGCAAATAATAATAAATCCCTCGTAAGTCAAATCTAAAGATCTTAAAATCAATGGAATTTATTTAGAAAAGTTGGCAAGAAGCAAAGATGTTGCGCCTTCAAAGACCAATTTGTTTTACAATTTCTTCAATGAAGTGGAGAATTTTGTATAGTTCTATATAAGGTAATAGTTTTGAAGAATCGCCTCTAATAGAGAATAAACAATGCATAGTATAGGTATATCACTCAAGGACACTATGATTTATGCTGAAATAAGACAAGATTTAAGAATAGTATAAAGGTTGCAAACCTGTTTGTAAGAATATAAGGGTAGCACTGATAATGAGTTAAAATGAAAAGATGACATACCTTCATTATATCTTCCTCGTAGTGCCTTTCTCCGAAGCAAATCCCAGCTTTCATCCTTACTTAGAAGTCGTGGTTGATGGTGGAAGCCATCAGGACCAATGTGCAATGCCACTTCTCTATTACGAGTGGTTACCAAAATTCTGCTACCTCTCTGTCCAGTTGGGAAGGCTTTCTTTATGCAATCCCACGCATCCATTGTCCAAATATCATCGAGAACTATTAAGCATTTCTTTTGTTGCTGAACTTCGAGAAGTTGCCTGATTAGCTTATCTTCTCTCCAGTTTCTTTCAATCTCTTCTTCTTTTCCAGGGACAAGCTTGATCATTATCCTTTGCAAAATATCTTTTGTTTGCCATTGCTGGGATACGCAAATCCACGCAGATCCAGCAAAGTAGCGCTTCACAGCTTGATGATTATATACCTTATTGGCAAGAGTTGTCTTGCCTGAACCACCCATCCCGGAAATGGAAACAACTCTGTAACAGGCATGCTCATCTTCACTCACCAAATTTTGCACTAGCAGATCCACATCGCTTTTCAATCCAACAAAATCCTCCTCTTCAACAAGGGAACAAGTCCTCCTTAATTCTTGTAGCCTAGAACTTGAGCCTTCATTCTCCCTTATAGATCTTACCCCGTAATCTTGAAAACTGCTTTTGAGTTTCAAGATCTTAGAGTTGAGTGCTTGTATTTCTGACCCAAGTTCATGACGAAGATAACATTCATTCAAGATGCATACACATCTATTGATGACTTGCTTGAAACCTCCATTCCTCAAGGATCCAACTTTGAAAGCATAGCTCTCGAGTAAATCCTCAGCGTGATAAGCAATATCTTTAACTTCCAAAATCCATTGTCGGATCCTATCCTCTTCAATGTTTTTTGCATCTGCATCTCTTAAGAACCATTGCATCCTCTTCAATTCATCTTCAAGATCCCCAACCTGGCCACTGACACCATGAAGGAATTTTGCTTCTTCAATCAACAAATTACCTATTTTTTGCACAGCAGATGATACGACAGACTCGGCCATATTGAAGATATATCTTTGGTAAAAGAATGGCTGGATATGGTAGGCTCTCTTTGGAAGAGTTTAAAGGAGTGGACTATGGGAAGTCTAGTAAAACTGGGACGAAAAGCCAAGAGAAATATAAACCATCGGGCAACCTTTCCTTTCCAACTCCGGAGACAACGAAGATATGGCATTGCTCCACCACCCAAGTCTGACTGACGTCACATGGATTATGCGTCCCTTCCACGCCCGAAGCAAATTCTGAGTTTGCTAACCATTTTTAATTTAATAAGGTAGCATCAGTCTCACTAATATTTTGCCTTTATATAAAGGTCTAATCGTTTCTCACGCACACAAAGGTTTACCAATTGAAAACTATGAAATCACAATGTTCAAAAAGACCACCTAAATTTCATGCATTCATTCTCAGGAGCCGTCGTGTGTAATGAAACTATTATAACAACTCAAGATGGAAAAACTGCAGTTGCTCAACCATTCCAAACAAACTAATCATCATATAATGTTAGGTGACCTTGGTTTTTTTCCAACAACTGAATTAGACTTTTTTGGACCACGCGGATTGTTATGTGGCCTTGGGTTTTTTTTTCCAATAAATGAATTAGACTTTTTTCAATAAACGAAGTAGAGTTTTTGTTGGCCTTCATAAGTGTGGATTGTCGATTGTTTATTCATTTATAACGATTTTTCAGTTAAAATATGCAGATTTTTGGAAATTATAATTTTGGTATTTTTCTTTTACTTTTTTACATTTGCTAGTAAATAGAGGAGTTTGGAAGACATTCAAAGACAAGAAAATACCATTACACAATCAAAACTAGTTTTTTCTCTTTGATATCTTTTTTCCAACATAATTTCTTTATTCAAATATCCAAATGAATTATTATGGATTCTCTTGATAGATTCTTGCTAGTATTTTGTATACAAGTCATTGTTTGGTATGTGTTATTTTTCACATACATATATTAGGTAGCAGGGAAGTTGGAAAAATAGTACTTGTAAAATTATTTTCATATATTAGTAAAGTTTAGTTTTTCTTTTGGCCGAAGACGTAAATCACTGATCGAATTGCGTAAAATTTTGAGTATTTTTATTATATATTTTTTTTCTTTTACTGTTTTTATTATTATTTTACAGGTTATCAGCTAACAGTGAGACATGTTCCTAACATGGATAATGCAATTCCGATTAACATTCTCATCCTGACAGACTATTAACTTTCCAAAGTGTCATCAGTTTCCCACACAAGAAAATGCTCAGGAAAGAAATAGAGCAACTCTGTTCGCACTTTGCAGCAATAGGGGGCAAGATTAAAATTCTAAAAATACATTAATTTAAAATTAAAAGATTTTGGCACATAACACAAAGATAAGCAATTAGGTAGTATGCCATGAAAAATGCTAAGCAATTCAATTAACAAGTGCTGCAACGATGAAAACGTAACGAGCTATTATGACTTTGATCTTTGAATGATGCCTTCTTTTTATTAAGCTTATCGTCTTCATCGCCTTGTTGTCATGGTTTTGCAATTATTGGAAGCAAGAGTTCACCTTGCCCCTAATGTGCATAATTTATGTATAGAAAACTATCACTCCTTCCATCTTTAAAAAAGAATTTATTTTTTATTTAATACAATTAACTATACATACTATTAAATATATAATTTTATATTTTATTCTTATTTTTTAATTTAATCATATATTATCATTATTAGTAAATATAATACAAGAATTTAAAATTAAAAGTGAACTATTTTTTTGAACAAATAAAATTTTTAAAATTAGATTTTTTTTTTAAAACGGAGATAGTAAAATATAAAAATGTAGATAACAATTTTTCTTAATGACCTCCCACTGTTCCGTAGCCAACATTTCCCATTACATTATCCCATCCCAACGTAATAGATTTAATGCAAAATTTTTACCTAATTTGTTTATTTATTTACTACAGGAGTATTAGTTTTTTAGGTGAGCGAAGTTGTACTATTGATCAAAAAATATAAAAAATAAATCACTTGTTTGATTAAAAGTGGACTACAAAAATTTATGTGATTAATTTGTGAGGAGAAAAATAAAAATATAAAAAACGAACGGAGAGAACATATTTTCGGGGAATTACTTTCTAAATTCCTTCTTCGTCAAACTCTAAATAGTTTGACACAAAATATAGTATATAAAATATATTGGAAATTCCTAATGTAGTTTATAGAAAAGAATTACGAGTTAGTTTGATTAGTAAAAAAAAGTAAAGTTACGTGAGAATATGATTTTTAAGGTAGCCCTCTAATTGAAAGAGTTTAAAGAGTGAACTATGGGAAGACTATCAAAATTTGGACTGTGGAAATATACAGAACTGGCATTGCTCCTTCCCTCACCACCCAAGTCTGACTTTTGCAACCCTTCAATACCCGAAGCAAGTTTTGATTTGGCTAACAAGTTTTAATTTAATAAGGTAGCATCAGTCTCACTCACCCAAATTGTTTGTTATACATTATATATTTCTTTTGTTAATAAAAAAGTTTATTTTTTCATTAGGTATAATTTTTAATTGGATAAAAAATATAATACATTTAATATATATATATAGTTTATATTTTTATTGTGATGGATGGATTATACATATTATATCTAGTAAAATACTTTACGATAATTATGATTCTTTCTAGGAGCCAACTACTCAAGATAAGTTTTCATAATGTCGTTGTTTCCTGGTTTGCTGTTTGAGATGCTAGAATAATAATACTCTATTGGATTTAGCAATTCAATTAACAAATGCTGCAACGATGAAAACGAAATGGGCTGTCAAGGCTTTGATCTTTGAATGGTGCCTTCGTGTTATTAAAACTTATCATCTCCATCGCCTTGTCTTCATGGGTTATGCAATTATTGGAAGCAAGAGTTCACCTTCCCCTAATTTGCATTAGAAAATTGCAAATTGTCCCTTGTAGTTTTCGCTTTGCCTTCTGGTCATGGGTTTGGAAAGCGACGGTTCACCTTCTCCGCAAAATTTATGTATATAAAATTATCACAATGTAAAAATGTAGATAACATTTTTTTTTATATATTTTGGACCCCCCACTTGTCCATAGCCAACATTTCCCACTAGATTATCCCATCCCAATGCAGTAGATTTAATGCAAAATTTTTACCTAATATGTTTATTTATTTACTACTGGAGTATTAAATAAGTTTCGTTTGGATAGAATTTTTATTTACAAAAAAATAATTTTTTAAAACAAAAATAAAACATCTAAATAAATTTTTATTTTAAATTTTAAATTTTTTCACTCAAATTTTCTTCACATAATTAAAAAAAAATTCCCCTCTTATTTTTTCCTCCAAAATAACTTTTCTATTAAAAAATACCCACTAAAATTTTTACACATTCCAATATAACTTTTCTCAAATAAATAACAATCCATACGAAGCCTTAGTTTTTTAGGTAAGTGAAGTTGTACTATTGATCAAAAAGTATAAAGAAGTATATTGATGAGTTTCCTGGAGCTTTGCACACTCTTTTTGCTTGAGCTTGTTTGGAGCCTTTATATCAAGCTAGGGATGGCAATTTAAACCCCTCCGATAGGTTCTCCAAACCCGTGTTTGGTCAAAACCCAATTGATCGAGTTTTTTTTTGGGTTTGAGGTCAGGTTAGGGATTTAGAATGAAACCCGGGGTCGGGTTCGGGTTTACTTATTCCCGCCCCAAACCCGACCTGACCCTGACCCTTAATGATGGGGTTCGGGAAAAACCCGATAAAACCCAAACCCGATTGGTTGTTGTATTCCACATCGGTTGTTGATAGAGGAGAAAGGGAACCATGCAACTATAAAAGGACATTTGGGTATGGAAAAATTTATTGTAAGAGCATTTATTTTTTTGGTTTTTTTGGCTTTTTTGGCTGAAATCAAGTTCTATATTTGCACTTATTAGTTAAGATTTATTTATTTTATATTTATATTAGCATTAGCAAATTTCGGAGTCCCCGCTAGGAACTCGAAACCCGATCGAGGATGGAGACGGAGATAATATCTAAAACCTGATCAGGGACGAGATTGGAGGCACACCTAATTTTTGGGGTCGGGGATGGGATTGCGAAACCCGACCCCAAACCCAATTTTTGCCATCCCTATATCAAGCCAAGCTAACAATTATGCATATGTTAATAGGGTTTTAGCTACTCTCAACTCTTTGTTTGAGAAATTAAAATTTTCCCCCTTGAAAAGTATCTAATGTCATGTAATAATTACTTTTTCGAATTCAAAAAAAAAAAAATTACTTTCAAAATTTTTCTTTTTATGTAAAAAAAGGACCATGTTGTATATTTTGTCAACATTTTTATCTTTTCGACCATATCAGATTCCAAATCTCTTCTTGAAATTGCTTGGGCATGTGTGAAGTAGAGATGTTCAAAATCAATGATCCAATCTAATTCGATCCGCATTTGAGCGAATCGTGATCCAATCCGATCTGAATATTTCAAATCGAATCGGGATCCGATTTGATATGCTTTTTTTTTATCGCTTTCATTTTCGTATATAATATTAGATGATTTAATTTAAGTTTGAAATTAATAGTTTTATGTTAAAAAATTATCTATTTTTATATAAAGATAATAAATAAATTTCAACTAAATATTTTAATTTGTATATTTTTCGTGTAAATTAATTTGTGTATTTTCATATAAATATTTTAATTTATTTTGTCACAATTGACTAATTTTAGGAAAGAATTATTTGAATTATCAAAGAATACTAATTTATATTTTATAACTAATGTTAGCTATTTTTTTTAACAAAACAAGTGATAAATTTTTTTTTTCATTTGAATCAAAACGGATAGAATCGATCCAATCCGAATTTTCAAATCGACGAATTGACCTGATCACGAATCAAAATAAACACTTCTACTATAAAATTATACCCTAAGCCCTTTGGGATCGTCTCTAATGCCTGAAGTGCCCTCATTCTAAGAATGCACACGTAATTTGAATGAGAATATCAGACTCATCATTAATGGGAAGACTTTCAAAATTTTAGAATAAAGTTATCTAAATTGAGGGGGAAAATAAACATTAAAATTTCATTATCTTTTTAAGAATTGGATTGACGTAGTAAGTATGAGGATTTTTTCACGGTGAGATGAATATAGTAGATTATCTTAATTTGTTTTAACAAATAGTTAAAATTACCAAACTAGTTTTTCATTTTTTTTGTTCCATGGGTAATTTTGAAACTTTATAATTGATGATAAAACTATTTGAGATATGTATAGATTGACTTTTCAAAATACATTCTCGCACTTAAATCTTAAGAATTTAATTTTGATAATTCTAAACACTCACATATATTTGAATAAAATAAAAATATCTACTAAAAAGTTAATATATTCTTCTGTCCGCATCTCTTCAAGGAATTCTAGACACCATAAAGGAATTCTCCCTCTTCAATCAACAAATTACCTATTTTCTTTACAACAACTGATATGATGGCCTCGGCCTCTAATTGACACGGTTTAAAGAGTGAATTATGGGAAGTCTATCAAAACTAGGGGTGGCAATGGGTTCGTGTTTCGGGTTCGCGGGTCGTGTTTTGACACGGGTATTATAAATTTTACACAGACCCGAACACGACCCGCGAACCTGTTCGTGTTAGAAAACGTGACCTGAACACGACCTGTTTATTTTTTGGGTAACACGACACGACACGAAAAGACCTATTTAAAACGATTAACACGATAACAACCCATTTAACACGACACGAAACGACCCATTTAACACGATACAACACGAAAAACCTAAAAAACCTATTTAATACGATAATGACCCATTTAACACGACACGAAATTAATGACCTATTTAACACGAAATTGATGACCTATTTAACACGAAAATACTTGTTTGTTAAACTTTAACTGTTTAACACACCAAAAAAATCTAAAAATACCAACTAAAATTTGAAAATTATTTCCAACTAAAATTTATGATATTACAAGCCAAAAAGTCATAAAAATACTTTCCAAATTACAATTCAAGCACTAGCATCAAATAAAATGTCAAGAATTACAAACAAAATCTCAAATATCCAAATCCAAAGTCTTACAAATTACAAATATCCAAATTTAAAGTTACACAAACCAACTCTCCAATATTCAAGTCTAAAATCATACAAACCAAAACGTTTCCCAAATTACAAATCAACTCTCAAATATAAAAGTCTAAAGTCATACAAATTACAAGTCAAACCTCAAATATCCAAATTTAACATTACACAAACCAACTCTCCAATATTCAAGTCCAAAATCATAGAAACCAAAACATCTCCCAAATTACAAACCAAATACCAAGCATCCAAATCCAAAGTCACACAACCTAAATTGTTGAGATAATTTAATCATAATCAAAATTCTAAATCATATTCATCCTTCATTCCGCCTTAAGTGATCTGAAAGTAAACCATTAAAACTTATAAGATATGGTATGATTAACTATTTATAGTCAATAAAAAAAATTCAAATATTCATATATTAACTCACCAACCAACATCAATGAAAAATCATTCAAATAATAATCAAATTCGTTCTTGAAACTTCTCCAACGTCTACTTCAATTTCATCACTTTTGTTGGCATTTGGACCCATGATATCTTCAGTAACTTCATCTAGAGGAATTTTTGACATTTCTACAACAAAAGAATGAAAATTATAAATTATACATGTTTCAAAATAAAACATATAAAAAAACAATTAACTAATATTACCTTTATCTCCAAACATCCAATCCCAAGATCCCAAGAGTATAATAGCATCAAGCACATGATTTAAGTGCATTCTCACATGCTAAAAGCATTAATTCTACAATTTATTGCCAAGTTAATCAGGTTCATGGAGTCTAGTAATTATTAGGTGGGCTAGACAACAACTGTATTATGTTCAATGAATTCAATTACACATTAATTTATATGTTGCTAATAAACTATGTTGCCAGGAAAGGATAATCGCCAGAAATTATACCTTAATAGCTAATGCTCTGTCAAAGCTCTCAATAGCACTGTCAGGCTCCCCAAAGTTTAGTTGTGCTCTACCAAGGCTCATCCAAGCCTAAAATGAAAACCAGGTAAATTAAAAGACAATTGTAGAATGTGCTTCAACAAAATATAAACAAATGGAAGGCGGGCAAGTCATATGGTCAGAGTGACAAATAACTCAAAGTTCACTGAACTTACAAACAAACTATATAACAAATTTGAGCAGTAAAATAGGATAGATTAATATATGCCTGTCTAACTTAACTTTTTCTTTATCACCTAAAACTATGGTTTTCCATGAGGTTTACCTTCTTTATTTTGCCTATTGGATTAGGTTGACATTGTATTTCTAATGTTCCAGAAACTAATAGTTTGGCTGCCTGTTTGCAAACCCAACCAACAGAAAAGATGTACGCAAACAAGTACTGCAAAAGTACATGAAACACGTAATACCCTCACAGACTCTCTGTATTTCATCTTAGAATGCACAGAGGTCCTCCAGCCTCCAAATCACAATCAAACCACACTCACTTCCTTTTCTTAGCCACTGGTTATCATTTATCACCACATGAATCCCTTTTATTAATAGAAGCATACATAAATAAACTGATGAATGTTCACATATTTTAAAGGCTAGAAAAAGAAACATAAGCACAGTATGAAACCACAACACTGCCAAAATGCATAACTCAAAGTCTCAAACAAGGCAAGAGCAGCACAATAGATAACAAAATATCCATTCAGTCCAACAAAAATCCATATTAAAAGCACTGCATTTCAAATTAAACTTCAGCAATCCATGAAAAAAATCCAGCCATAAGGATTCCAAAATGAAGCTTCCCAGCAAGCAATTGGAACAATCCGAAGGCCATAAGGAACAAAAAAGGACCCGATAGATCCGCATCCTCGTGAAGATCAGGCTTTACACGGAAAGGATTAAGTATGGAGATGGTCTTTTGATAAATTTGCTTGGTATTGATGCCGAGTTCTTCGAGAAGCGGTGGTTCGTCATCGAATCCGGTCCCTCCTCCGCCGATGGTGTTGGAAGCGAACTGCGGAGCGGAGAAAGAAGTGGAAGCCGCAGCGGAGCCTATATCGAAGTTCGAAGGACATAAAAGGGATGCCAGGGTTCGACGATTTTGGGGGCTGAAACGGTGCCGTTGGACGACGTTGAGCTACCCCGGGACCCATTCCTGCACCCGGATTTCCGCCGGAGGGGAATATTACCGGAGGCGCGTTGAATTCTCTCGCCATGGATCGAAGTCTTCGAAGATCTGCTGTACTTTTTTCACTTTTTCTTTACGATAGTAGATGGGTTGGAGATTATTCGAAATAAACTTTTGAGATAATTAGTGGCAAATAAATTTTGCAACGGGGAAGGGCGAAATTTTACAGGATGTAGAAGAAATTTACTCTCATCCATCGCACAGTACAACAAAACGCACCACTAATACTGAAAGAAACACATTCATGTAAATTTGACGAAAGAAAAATCTCGTATTCAACTGAAAGAGCACATGATTAAGAGAACAGCTTTCATACCTGCGGCTAAGTGAAAGGAAGGAACCGACTACCGAGCGGCGACTCAAAATCAAAAGCAAAAGAAATGGGAGAGTGAAGATTAGGGTTAGTATAAGTTTTTCTAATTTTACAAAATTACCCTAACATAATTTTTTATATTACTAAATGGGTTAAATAGGTTAATCGGGTCAACTCGTGGGTTGACCCGAACACGACCCATTTATTTTATTAACGGGTTAAGTAGGTCAGTTCGTCAACCCATCAGGTTGACCCAAACACGACCCATTTATTTTACGTGTCAAACGGGTCCGACTTGATTTCGATCCGAACCCATTAAGAGTAAACCTGTACCTGCTAATTACGTGTTAAGTTCGTGTCGGGTTTTCATGTCGTGTCGTAAATTGCCACCCCTAATCAAAACTGGGACTCTGGAAATATACAAAACAATTGCTCAAACATTAATCATATACTCGTTTTTCAACACTGTAAATACAAATTTATTCATGTTCTTAGTTTAAATTTCCCTGTTATGATTTTCTTACCCTAACGCGGTACTTTATCCCTGGACGAGAATGCTATGTTCTTCAATCCACTACCATAAACTGCTCCATCATCCTTGCTGTATGCCAAAAACATCTTTGACTATTATGCACGGTGTAAGATTAAAATTTTAAAAATATATTGATTTAAAATGTAAAAGATTTTAATTTAAATGTAAATAAAATTAAAATTAATAAATTGAACAACATTTTAATAAATATATAAATATATTTTTTTTCCGGGTGGAGCGAATGTTGCGAATCTAGATATTTTTAAATTTAAACAACACTTTCATATAATATATCCTTTTTTTTAGTGTTTTGGGGCTGAGGGGTGGGGGAGGGATGCCCCTGCTGGCCCCCTCCATTGTCTATTTTGGCAGAAATTAAACAAACAATCAGTCAAGACTATAAATTACAATTGAAATTTCTTTAATATGGTGTCACATTAAATAGTCAAATTTTGAGGTGGTAAATGGCGAGATTAGGTCATTTCGAGAGTTAGATTATTGTGGAGTGTAATTTGACAGATTATTACAAAACTTAAGATATTTAATTACGTGTTACATTTAGACTATGTTTGGACTCACATTTATTTGCAAAAAGTTAAATTTTTTGCACAAAATAAATAAACTATCCAAATACCTTTTTATTTCAAAATTTAAAATTTAAACCCCAAATTCTCCTCACCTATATATTAAATATAAGAAATTTTAATTTAAACATAAATATAATTAAAATTAGAGAATAAATTAAAAACAGTTTAATAATAAATTAGAGAGGATATTGGAATCGAATTCATTGAAAGTTATTTATTTATTAACATAGGTATTTAAAATTGAACTTATCATTTTTATATTACCAAATTATTAATGATTGCATCCATGTCCACTTCATTATATATTAATAATTGTGTAAAAATAAAAAAATGAGACAAAAATTAAATTCATTTGGATGTTAAGTGTTGATGAACAAATTAATACGATAAAATAATAAAAAAAAGTTAATTTAGATTAAATTAACAAAACATTACTTTTTAAAGCATGAAAATGGAGGGTTGATAAATAAGTTATTAGAATAATATACGAATGGAGTAAGTTAATATAAATTATAACAATTTTAAATAACAACTTAATTTAGAACAAGTTAGAATCTTGATAAAAATAAAATAATATAATAAGTTAATTTAGGAGAAGCTAACAAACAATTTAATTTTTAAAATGTACCAATTGATTGTTAATAAATAAGGTATTAGAATAAAGGGTAAATGACATTGGCGGCCACTCAACTTTTGAAATCGTATACTTTTAGCCACTCAACTCACAAAATTGCGCGAACAACCATCCAACTCGTAAAATTGGCTACCCGTGGTCATTCTGTTAGTTTCTCTAGGGATGGCAAATTACCCCCGACCCGACGGGTTACCCGAAACCCGAACCCGGTCAAAACCCGATTGACCGGGTTTTTTCGGGTTCGGGTTCGGGGATGGGGATAAAACCCGGGGTCGGGTTCGGGGGTACCTATACCCGCCCCGAACCCGACCCCGACCCCGACCCCGAATGTTCGGGTTCGGGGAAAACCCGATCCCCGAACCCGAAAAAAACCCGACCCCGTCCTTTATATATTTTTAATATTATTTCATGTTTTAATTTTTATATTTAGTATTTGTTACTTGTAAATATGTAGCAAAGTTGATTTAGAAAAAAAAAATACCACTTGAAATTAAAAACTTTATTTATCCATTTTTTATTTATGTTTATTTACTCATTCTAATTATACTTTTGCCACAAGCTATTACTTCTATTCACCCCCAACAAATATGCAACATAATATTTCCTTGCCACTCGTGTTTGTAAAATAAATAATTGAGCATATCAACATAACTTTTATTTAATAGTGGATTCTCTTTGTTTAAACAAAAAGAAATTAAAAATAAATTCTTTTTAGGAAACAAAGAGAATAAGTATAATTATTTTTTAGTACAATTAACTAATTATAAAAAATTTAGTTTTTGCTTTTGTACTCTATTTTACTTCAAAAAGAAAGGAACTTCCTTCTAATAGTACAAAGATTATGCTTCAATAGTTATTTGTCTTGTAACCTTCCAATGAACTACTTATAATGTAATGATGTTAAGAAAATAATTAATAAGCATTTTATATGTCATAACTATGCTTTGCAAGTCTAATTAACTATTTGAGATTGTAAGCTATGAGTTATAATTCATACATTTATACATACATATTAAGTCATCATTAAATTCATAACTCATAGAGTGTATGATTCATCATTCATACAAATTACATTGAGTTATATTTATACATATAAGAAGTGTTATATATATATATATATATAAATATAAGATGATGGAGCTACTTGAGTAAATGCTATTGTTTTGAGCATTTGACCAATTGATTTGTATTACTATTACATATGACATGTATTATATTAGTTTTACTCATATATTAGAATTGATTGAATATAATATAAGAATTGAAGAAATGAACATGTTTATAATTTTAAATGAAATAAAGTTAAATAATAAGCAAAATGTTGTTCTATATAGTGACACCATTTTTACTTTTAATAATCTTTGTGACATTGTATATGGTTATAGTGTTTCATATACACTAATCTTAAAAACTTTATAAAATTTTTCATTAAATTATTGCTTCTTTTTTTTCATTAAATTGTTGCTTCATATTTATTTATATGTACTTTATCAAAAAATATATAAGATTATGGAGCTTATTAACTAAATGCTAGTGTTTTGAGCATTTGACCAATTGATTTGTATTGCTAGTACATATGATATGTATTTATATTAGTTTTACTCATATATTACAATTGATTAAATATAATATAAGAATTGAATAAATGAATATATTTATAATTTTGAATGAAATAAACTTAAACAACAAACAAAATGTTTTTCTATATAGTGACACTATTTTGTACTTTTAATAATCTTGGTGACATTGTATATTTCTATAAAACAACCATTAGATAATAGATGTTTATACTTCAACTTGTAAGAAAACGCAGAAGCATTTGAATGTCCTTTATTAAAAGATATATAGTCCTAGTGTTTCATATATACTAATCTTAAAAACTTTATTAATTTTTTCATTAAATTATTACTTTTTTTCCCATTAAATTAATGCTTCATATATTGTTTAGTTTTATTGAATTGTTAAATAAGTCAAATATTTATAACTAATAAGTTTGATTTGATAATTGTAATATAATGGCATTAGTGTAGTAATTGAGATATTAAAATAGTAACAATAATATTAGTACATTACATCATACAAGGAATTTTTTTTTATTAAAAAATGTAAAAATTATTGAAAAATATGGTAAATATATGAAAAAAATAGAGTTGTTTCACAGGTTCGGGTTTCGGGTTTCGGGTTTCGGGGTCGGGTTTCGGGTTTCGGGGGGTTGGGGTTCGGGTTTTGGGATCGGGTTTCAGGCACCCGCGGGGAACCCGAAACCCGATCGGGGTCGGGTATAGGGTTTGAAAATAAAACCCGATCGGGTTCGGGTTCGGGTTCGGGTTCGGGTATAATATAAAATTTCGGGTTCGGGTTCGGGTAGAGCAAACCCTGCCCCGAACCCGGAAATTGCCATTCCTAAGTTTCTCCCGTTAAAGGCTAAACGGCAGCCCTTCCACGTGTCATTTGAGGGGCAAAAAGGTCAGTGTGGCACACACACACACATATATATATATAAGCGATGGTCTTCTTTCATTGGTCTTGCTTCTTTCACCCCTGCCGTTTGTGTTGCCCTTGCATCTTTATCATTTATCAGATACGAAATTCTCTTCCTTCCAAAAACTGCCAACTTTTGCCATTTTCTTGCAATCTGGACAAGTTTCTTGGCACTGATCATTATGCCTTTTTGTTTCTAAGAAGAGGAGGATTATGAATGTGGAAAAACAAACCACCAATGTGCAGTATCTGATTTTTGAATTCGAAATTTTGTTGCTCGATGCTAAAATGGATGATGCGGATGCGTTTTATACAGAAAAGCTGGAGACAACAATTTGGTTGAGGATTAATTTTGCCGGAATAGTTTGGGAACAAGTTCATGTGGATGCTGGGTGTTAAGGAACCTTATGGAATTAGAGGTTTGTTTGTGTTTGAAGCCAGCCGTATGGACCAAAATCCGCTGTTTTTTTTTTCCAATCTAGCCTTACGCTTAAGTTCATTAACGTTAGGCACCCATGGTTTTCGCTCAAACTTCTTTAGCTTTCTAAGAAGCTCTGCAAAACCAGTTCCAGTTGAGTATGGATTTTGCAATATCCTCTGATGATGAAGATTTAGTATTGCTCTGGCCCGTCTACAGAGCATTTCTGCTTCAACCAGTGGCGGAGGGTTTGGCTTATCCATCGTAGCTCTCCTTTCCTCTTGCTTGGGCATATTTACAAACGTATTGCGTGCTAAAATACTATTTCTTTGCCCCGTAATCAAATTAGACCATGGATGGCAAGCTTGAAACTTGAGGCAAGAACTAGACTTTGAATCAAGAAACAAACTTCAAAAAACTCAACCATTTTGTTATTATTGGTAAGCAAGCACCATTCTTTGAATTATCACAGATTTGGGATGTTCTCTCAAACAAAGAAGTAGTCGACATCGTGGCTTCAGCCCCTGCACGTTCATCTGCTACTCGGAAGTTGGTTGAGCTAGCAGTTCAAGCTTGGAGGTCTAAGTACCCAACTTCCAAAGTTGATGACTGTGCTGTGGTTTGCCTCTTCCTTGACAAAAATGAAAACAATCTATTTACGTCTTCCCCTACCAAATATAAAGAGCAGAGCGAGTCGAGCGCCGAGAAAAAAGGTCTCTCTAGCCCTATAGGGTTGAATCATTCTGGTACAGTTAGATACGATAATACCATACTTGAAGAACAAAATGAAGAATCTACAAAAGAGACCTCAGAGTTTGAGGAAATGAACGTGGCAGAGGCTGGAAAAGAATGATCTGCCCTTGAAGGAGTTTCTCGTGTAAACACATTGGTGACCCTACCGAGGCATTTTTACAAACATGTTGCATGCTAAAATACTATTTCGGATGTTTGTGTTGCCTTGACGGACCATTTTGCCCTTAAAAAAACACGTGGAAGAGCTACCGTTTGACTTTTAACGGGAGAAAGTAACAGAATGGCCACGGGTAGCCACTTTTAGGAATTGGATGGCTGTTCGCACAATTTTGTGAGTTGAGTGACCATAAGTATACGATTTCAAAAGTTAAGTGGCCGTCAATGTTTTTTACCCTAGAATAAAATATTAATTAGGCAAGCCAACTAGTTACCATAATTTTAGGAAAAAACTTTTATGATATGTGTTTTAACTTGGCTATTTTTATATAAATTTTTTCTCTGGTGGGGTGGGGAGGGAGGGTGAGAATCCAAATACTTTTAAATTTAAATAATACTTTAATATAATATATTCACTTCATCCTAAAAAGTATTTAGTTTGAAAAATTTATTTGTTTCAAAAAAAAAAGTGTACTTTTGGTATCAAATTTTTATGTTACTTTATTAATAATTACGATGTATAACTTAAATTAAAAAATAAAAATAAATACTTAATGATGCATTAAATATGTAATGTTTTGTAATTTAAAAAATGTCCATTTCAATTTTATGGGATGGGCCCAAAGGGACACTGAGATGTTCATATTTCTGTTACAAGATGAGCGAGGGCCGGTCTGAGACAAATGCTGACTTTTCCATCCCGGAAATGGAAACCAGTCTGTAATAGGCATGCTCGTCTGAATTTGTAATGCTCTCGATTTGCAAAATAAACCAAAGGCTCATAGTTGATATTTGGGCCTAAGCAATTTTAAAATGTCCACTATGGTTGGCTTTCTACGAGTGTTGGATTCCATGGTTTGCTTTCTACAACTGCTGGTTTTGGAGTTTAAGCAAGGCCCAAAGGCTATGTTTGGAGTCACATTTATTTGCAAAATATTAATTTTTTTCTCACAAAACAAATAAATTTTTATTTTAAAATTTAAAATTCTTTCCCAAATTCTCCTCACAAAATTTTTAAAAAATGTTCCCTTTAATTTACTTTTTATTTTTCCTCCAAAATACTTTTTTTTTACAAAAACTTTCTAACAAAATTTTCACACATTACAATACAAAATTTCTCAAGTAAACTACAATCCAAACATAAGCAAGATCTTTTCTCAATTCTCGATTTTCCCTCGATTTAATAGATACATATAGAATTAGTAAAAACTTATATTCCATAAAAATCATGTGTACGGTTTGATGGATGATCTTTCATATATTTAGAATACACCCTATAATAAGGGGTAAAAGGTGAAAATAAGTTATTTTAACTTTTATATATATATATAGAATTATTGAGTCCTTTTATGCTCTTCTCTTGTCGAGATACTGTAGAGGGAAAAAAGGGTCAAATCCGATGTAAGTTATAAAAATCAATTAGTTAATATGTTGTTTAATAGTATTTTGAAATGTGAAAAAAAAATTTATTTAGTTATCAAATTATCTATAGAGTAATAAAAAAAATTCAACAAAAAACAAACAAATTCACTATCTATTTTACGTCAAATAATATGTAAAATAACTTTTATTATAAGTGGGTTTTTCAATAGAGGTTATAAGCCTGAGCTTGCTACTTTTACAACTTTAAGTAAAAAGGGTTGTTTTTTTTTTGTTGCCAAAATGATCAAGATATTATTGCAATTGCAAAAGATACAAGTCAAAAAAGCTGATTGACTTTCGTAGAGTTGGTTGTAATTGAACCCACGAAAAAAAACCTCCGAAGAAGATAAAAGGCAATAAAAAGCCTCCGAAGAGAATAAAATACAATAAAAGCTCAAAGGGCCTACAAAAGCGACCGCAAGGATCGACAACAAAAACAGCCGATTAAAAAGGGTTGTTTTTGGAAAATAGGATTTCTGAAGCTGAGGTGTTGTTTACAAAGTTTTGATTTCTTTGAATTTAGAACTTGGACAAACTGCCAGCAGAAAAAGACTGTCATCACCGATATTTACCGTAGGATAGTGGTAAACACGAGAACATCATCTTTTTTTATCATAGTATACGGCATAATTCACAAGTTTTTTTTTTCCTAAGAAAAGGGATTAGAAGCAAAGCAATTCTTTAACAACCACTAAACTTACAAAAATTGGGGCTTTAGAAGAAATCACTATTACAAATCCTCAAAAGGTAGTCAAGGTACCCATCACCTTCTGGCCCCATTTTGTTCTGTAAAATGTAGACACGATGGATTTGGAGACTGATAATACCTAAGGATTCATTTGCTTTATTACTAAATGCTATATCAACATATCATGGCACAGGCACACCATGGCAACAAACAAAGAGGCCCAAAACAGAACCTACTAAAGCATGAAGACGAACTTCTGGTAATTTTATGGAGGCCAAATAACTGGGTAGTTCGATAGTCAATACAATACTAGTAGGTAGTCATGTGCTAAACAAATGCTAATGGTAGACCACCACAACGTTCAGCCATTTTCTTTCCTAATTCTTCCATTTGCTCTGTCAAGGTGATTAAATTATTACAGACATCCTATTTTGCAAACTACATCTTGTAGTACTAGGGAAAGCAAATAATAATACATCCCTCGTAAGTCAAATCTAAAGATCTTAAAATCAGTGGAATTTATTTAGAAAAGTTGGCAAGAAGCAAAGATGTTGCGCCTTCAAAGACCAATTTGTTTTACAATTTCTTCAATGAAGTGGAGAATTTTGTACATTTCTATATAAGGTAATACTTTTGAAGAATCGCCTCCAATAGAGAATAAACAATGCATAGTATAGGTATATCACTCAAGGACACTATGATTTATGCTGAAATAAGGCAAGATTTAAGGATAGTATAAAGGTTGCAAACCTGTTTCTAAGAATATAAGGGTAGCACTGATAATGAGTTAACATGAAAAGATGACATACCTTCAACACATCTTCCTCGTAGTGCCTTTCTCCGAAGCAAATCCCAACTTTCATCCTTACTTAGAAGTCGTGGTTGATGGTGGAAGCCATCAGGATCAATGTGCAGTGCCACTTCTCGATTCCGAGTAGTAACCAAAATTCTGCTACCTCTCTGTCCAGTTGGGAAGGCTTTCTTTATGCAATCCCACGCATCCATTGTCCAAATATCATCGAGAACTATCAAGCATTTCCTTTGTTGCTGAATTTCGAAAAGTTTCCCGATTAGCTCATCTTCTCTCCAGTGCTTTTCAATTTCTTTTTTCTTGTCAGGGACAAGTTTGATCATTATCCTTTGCAAAATATCCTTTGTTTGCCATTGCTGGGATACGCAAATCCACGCAGATCCAGCAAAGTAGCGCTTCCAGCTTGATGATTATATACCTTATTGGCAAGAGTTGTCTTGCCTGAACCACCCATCCCGGAAATGGAAACAACTCTGTAACAGGCATGCTCATCTTCACCCACCAAATTTTGCACTAGCAGATCCACATCGCTTGTCAATCCAAAAAAATTGAAAGCAATAAAGAATTTTTTAGAAAAAAGTGAAAGTAAAAAAGGACAAAGTATACAATTTTATATATTTATGGAAATGATAAAATATTGAAAAATACTAAGAATGAGGTGAAATAATAAATATTGGCGACTTGACCATTTTTGCAGTTAAAAATTAATGTGGGAAAGGAGGAAAAACATTCATATACCAATTATATTCTTGTTTTTACTACAATAAGTTAGTGACATAAATTTTTTCTTTTTTTATTCTTTGTATTTGTAAATAAACTATTTTTCTAAATTATACGTTGTTTCTCCCAATTACCACCATACCATTGTACGATATAACATATATGTGAAATATTTTATGGAAAACAAGATGGTATATTAAAGAGAAAGACTATAAAAAAAAAATAGAGAGAGAGAAAAAAAATCAACAAATTGATTAATTGATATTAAATGCTGGGCTTATTAAGTGTGAACAACGATTAAAATTAGCTGAATCCCTTCATTTCCTGACCAAGAAAAAGGTCAGACCTGTTCAAAATTTCCGGTGCAAAGTGTAAACGCAAGTGGGCTCCATGAATTAGGTAATTTTTCTTGTATTTTTTTGAAAAACTGGCCTTCAATGCAATTCTTTTATATATATATATATATATATATATATATATATATATATATATATATATTTGTAGCTAGATATAAAAGAAACCTCGAGTAGTTGACATTTTCTTTTTTCCTTTCTCATGTTGAAAAAGTAATGATTTTTTTTTCTTTTTTGGTTGTATAAGAAGAAGGAGAAGAAGAAAAAAAATTCTAGAAGGAAATTGATTTTTGACCAAAAATAAAAAATAAAAAAATTCTAGAAGTAAATTGATTTTTGACTTTTTATTCAATTAGAAAACATACAAAAGACTCTTACATAGGAATGATTTTCATAATGCGAAGACATGTCAAAGGTTTTGAATCTTAATGTTCGCGAAGTTAATTTAACACATATTTCATATGTGAATCTAATCACTCCTAATCTGTTGATCCCAAAATTGAATTCATAATAAACAATCAAAAAATTCACTTTTAAAAAATTTTTTGTTCCCAAAAAAAAAAAAAGAGATCGTTTTTAATGAAATTTTTAAAGTATATGTATTAATGACAATAAGTGTAATCCATCATTAAAAAGTAAGAATGAAAATAGAAAAATACACATTAAATGTATTGTATATGATAAATAATAATTCGTTAATTCTAAAATGATGTCAAAATTTTAAAAAAAAATTGTTTAAAAAAAATCATTTTTGAATGAAATTCATATATTATTAGTAAAATCATAATTAGAAATAAAGATAAAGATATGCATTAAATGTATTTTTTTTAAGATAAAGTGAGTAAAACATTATGGGCTCGTTTGGTTCGCGGGAAAGTAAAGTTAAATGGGAATATGATTTCTAGGAATTTAATTCTAAGGAAAATGAATACTTTTCTAAGGAATTTAAATCTTAGAAATTTAATTATGAGAATTCTGAATACTTACCTATGTTTGGATAAAATAAAAATATTTATGGAAAAGTTAATGTAACAATGAATCACAAATATATTTTAAATATGATTTATTTGGCATGTACATCTATCATAGTATTTCTTTTATTTTATACTAGTGCAGGATTCCCATACAAGGCATGGGATGTCCAATAATTTGTTAAATACATATTATTAAAAGTTTAGTGAAAACAAAAATTTAAAAATGTTTGTTGAATAAAAAATAAAATTAATAAAAGTATAAAATAATATTTGTTAAATAAAAATACAGATAATGAATTCATAGACTATGGTAGGAAAGTATTTTAAAATAAAACTACTAAATAATGATTATAATTTAAAAAAATAGTATAAAATGTAAAACTCTAAATCATGATTGCATATAAATCATAAAACTAATTGTGAGTTTGACTTTTATCATAATTTGATAATATTTATTTCATTATAATATTTTGAAATTCTATAAGTAAATAGAATTATCCATCTTCAAATTGGTAAAAATGAATACAAAGTAAATAGATAATCTTTTTAAAAGTTTGTAAGATTTAGAACTTTAACTATATTCTAATTACTAAATATTTATATTAATATTAATATTTTTAGACTGTAAAAAGATAATTTAATCCTTAATATTTATAATAATTACATTGAACTGACTGACAAACTTGTTCCTTTTATATAATAGTGATTAAATGTATTGTATATGATAAATAATAATTCGTTAATTCTAAAATGATGTCAAAATTTTAAAAAAAAATTGTTTAAAAAAAATCATTTTTGAATGAAATTCATATAATATTAGTAAAATCATAATTAGAAATAAAGATAAAGATATGCATTAAATGTATTTTTTTTAAGATAAAGTGAGTAAAACATTATAAGTAATTAAAAGTTTGTTGCGAAACTTAATGAGGGTGAGTTGGAAAATTTACTACTACTTTTTATGGTGTGATCAAATTGAAGTTTAGGAAAAGCGAGGAATTAATAATACCACATCAATTCAGCACAATTTTTTTTTTTAAAGAAAGAAAAGATTGAAAATCTCAATAAAACAGAAAACATGCATGATACACAGTTCCATTTTTCCAAATTACCACTAGTCTCCTAAAGTATATATTTATAAACAGGAAGAAGGAATTTTAAAAAAAAAATGAATAATATATTTTGTTATTATTACAAATAACTGTTACTTAAATGAGTAACTCTATTATTATTATTACAAGTATAATGAATTACCATTCACGAATAGTAACAGTTGGCACATGGCTTATTTTGTGGAAATCTTCACCATCTCTAGCTCTAATCCTTTCCTTGAATTCATTAGGCATCAATTCTATGATCAATTCTTCTAGGGTCGTGATGAATTGTAAACCATCTGGAATCATTTCCAACTTCTTACACCAATAGATGTGAAGACGACGAAGATTAGGCATTGCTCCTTCCTCCACCACCCATGTTTTCAGGTTTCGAAAACTGAAGAGACCGAGTTCTCTAAGTTGAGGAAAACCAGAGGCATGAAAAATCATTTTTTTTATCTTGAAGCAACGTAAGTAGAGGCTACGCAATCGGGGGAGCTTCTCCAATGTCCCCACCATCACACCAGCATCATCATCATCATCATCATCATCATAATCATTCATATTTATATCTATGGCAACAAGACTTGAGGTAACGTTGAGTTCACACTCTGGGAATTTCCACAATTTTCCATTCCAAATTTTCAAATAATGAATGTTCCTTCCAAACAATAATTGTTTTAAAACCCGTAATCCTTTCTCCTTCTCTGAAATAAAATTACAATCTACACCTCCGATGGACACCTGTTGTAATGTTTTAGTGCTCTCAGCATAATTTGCAATCATTGCTAGGTTTTCAAACTCCCAACACCCATCAACTACAAGCACTCGAAGATTATTCAACTTCCACAAATCTTCTGTGTAATAATATTTATCATTGAAGTTTTTAAGTATCTCTAATTTGCTTAAACCATCAAGTCGTACCTTGCAACGTCGGCACTCCATCCGCCACTCTGGCAAATACAAACACGTCAACCTTGTCATTTTCCACAAAATATTCGGTAATCTGAATAGCGAGTCTACTCGTAGATCAAAGGTCTGCAAATGCTTCAACTTGCCTAAAGATGATGGCAATTTAAGGAAGTAGGAATTCCTCAAGCTCAAGTATCTCAAATGGATTAGCTTTCCTATTGCTTTGGGCAGCCTCCATCCTTTCCCAAATTCGCTCAAGTTGCCAGGGCTAAAATAAGGAGTAGGTCTGAGGCCTTCAATAGACAATACATGAAGCATGTGACAGCTGTAGAATTGAGATTTGATCCTCTTTGGTGGGCGTCCTACATCAACATAATCCTTTTGAACCACAAATTGAAACATTCGAAGGTGCTTTGTGATTGCTTTTTTGGGCGGGATATATCTACACACATCTTTACTTTCCAAATTGATGACAAGTCTACGAAGTTTACAGATGGAAGCTGCTGATAGTGAATCAAATGGGTCAACATCTGCTCCTCCAGATGAAAAATTGATAGACTTGAGAAAACCTTCCTCTTCTGCCTCACGCAAGCACAAATCCCGCATAAGGTCATGTAACCTCCATGATTCAAATCTTCTAATGCCCGGAAACTCTGGTATTTGCAATTGAACCATTCCCCGCTGTCCTAATTCACCCAAGTACCTCTCTGCCACCTCCATCATGGATTCTTCCCCAACTCGATCATTCATTAAAACCATACCTTCTGCAATCCACAATTGATATAAGGTCTCGGCTTTGATTTTAGTATCTTCCGGGAAGCAGCTTAAATATAGGAAACATGGTTTCAATTGGTACGGCAAGTCATAGTAGCTGAGAGCTAAAATTCTTTCTATATCCCCTTTATCCTGCCCAATGCTTTTCCCTTTCCATAAATGCGCTTTCAAATTCTGGTTCACAGTCTGCCACTCGCTCAAAGTAATTTTAGTTGAGAGTATCCCCCCAAGAACAACCACCGCTAATGGTAGACCACCACAACGTTCAGCCATTTTCTTTCCTAATTCTTCCATTTCATTCAGGTTCGTGTTCATGTGCTCTGTCAAGGTGATTAAATTATTACAGGCATCTTACTTTTGTAAACTTCATATTGTAGTACTAGGGAAAACAAATAATAATAAATCCCTCATAAGTCAAATCTAAAGATTTTAAAATCAATGAAATTTAAAGTTGGCAAGAAGCAAAGATGTTGCGCCTTCAAAGACGAATTTGTTTTACAATTTCTTCAATGAAGTGGAGAATTTTGTACATTTCTATATAAGGTAATAGTTTTGAAGAATCGCCTCCAATAGAGAATAAGCAATGCATAGTATAGTTATATCACTCAAGGACACTATGATTTATGCTGAAATAAGGCAAGATTTAAGGATAGTATAAAGGTTGCAAACCTGTTTCTAAGAATATAAGGGTAGCACTGATAATGAGTTAACATGAAAAGATGACATACCTTCAACACATCTTCCTCGTAGTGCCTTTCTCCGAAGCAAATCCCAACTTTCATCCTTACTTAGAAGTCGTGGTTGATGGTGGAAGCCATCAGGATCAATGTGCAGTGCCACTTCTCGATTCCGAGTAGTAACCAAAATTCTGCTACCTCTCTGTCCAGTTGGGAAGGCCTTCTTTATGCAATCCCACGCATCCATTGTCCAAATATCATCGAGAACTATCAAGCATTTCCTTTGTTGCTGAATTTCGAAAAGTTGCCGGATTAGCTCATCTTCTCTCCAGTGCTTTTCAATTTCTTTTTTCTTGTCAGGGACAAGTTTGATCATTATCCTTTGCAAAATATCTTTTGTTTGCCATTGCTGGGATACGCAAATCCACGCAGATCCAGCAAAGTAGCGCTTCACAGCTTGATGATTATATACCTTATTGGCAAGAGTTGTCTTGCCTGAACCACCCATCCCGGAAATGGAAACAACTCTGTAACAGGCATGCTCATCTTCACTCACCAAATTTTGCACTAGCAGATCCACATCGCTTTTCAATCCAACAAAATCCTCCTCTTCAACAAGGGAACAAGTCCTCCTTAGTTCTTGTAGCCTAGAACTTGAGCCTTCATTCTCCATTATAGATCTTACCCCGTAAGCCTGGAGATTATTCTTGATACTCAAGATCTTAGAGTTAAGTGCTTGTATTTCTGACCCAAGTTCATGACGAGGATAACATTCATTCAAGATGCATACGCATCTATTGAGGACTTCCATGAAACCTTCATCCCTCCAGGATACAACTTTGAAAGCATAGCTTTCAAGTAAATCCTCAACATCATAAGCAATATCTTGAACTTTCAAAATCCATTCTCGGATCCTCTCCTTTTCAATGTTTTGTGCATCTGCATCTCTTAAGAACCATTGCATGCTCTTCAATTCATCTTCAAGATCCACAACCTGGTCCCTGACACCATGAAGGAATTTTGCTTCTTCAATCAACAAATTACCTATTTTTTCCACAACAAATGATACGACTGACTCGGCCATATTGAAGATATATCTTTGGTAAAAGAATGGCTGGATATGGTAGGCTCTCTTTGGAAGAGTTTAAAGGAGTGGACTATGGGAAGTCTAGTAAAACTGGGACGAAAAGCCAAGAGAAATATGCAAAATAATTGCTCAAGCATTCACAAAACACTGATCGTATCGGTTTTAGTCCACGCTTAAATATTCCCAGCACGATGCTTTATTCTCCTTGAATGAGAATTGGGAATCCTTTACAATTATTCAATTCACAACCATCAGCAAAATAAGGCACGTGCCAACGAATAATAAACATCAGCAAAATAATTGGCACATGACTTATTTTGTGAAAATCTTCAGCATCTTCATCTCTAATTCTTTTCCTGATTTTATTAGGCATTTATGTTATGATTAATACTTTAAAGGTGGTGATGAATTATAAACCATCGGGCAACCTTTGCTTTCCAACTCCGGAGACAACGAAGATATGGCATTGCTCCACCACCCAAGTCTGACTGACGTCACATGGATTATGCATCCCTTCCACCGTTCCACGCCCGAAGCAAATTCTGAGTTTGCTAACCATTTTTAATTTAATAAGGTAGCATCAGTCTCACTCACCCAAATTGTTTGTTTTACATTATATATTTCTTTTGTTAATAGATTTAACGCAAAATTTTTACCTAATTTGTTTATTTATTTACTACTGGAGTATTAGTTTTTTAGGTGAGCGAGAGCGAAGTTGTACTATTGATCAAAAAATATAAAAAAGAAATCACTTGTTTTTAAGTGTTGTTTCGGGTAAAGCATTTGAAAACAAAATAGTTGTCGGACTGGCTTTTCTTGCTTTGTGGAATCCAACCCCAGCACAATGCTTTGATGGCGATGCTGTTCTTCTCTGACTCATAATTATTCCATCAATTTTAACTTCTTGTGGCCAACTCTGCACACTAATTGAGCCTTTTTGGCCCACTCTCCACTAATATTTTACCTTTATATAAAGGTCTAATCGTTTCTCACGCACACAAAGATTTTACCAATTGAAAACTATGAAATCACAATGTTCAAAAAGACCACCTAAATTTCATGCATTCATTCTCAGGAGCCGTCCTGTATTCTCCAATCTTTAGCAATGATTTCATTTAGTCGTGTGTAATGAAACTATTATAACAACTCAAGATGGAAAAACTGCAGTTGCTCAACCATTCCAAACAAACTAATCATCATATAATGTTTTTTCCAATAAATGAATTAGACTTTTTTGGCCCACACGGATTGTTAGGTGGCCTTGGTTTTTTTCAATAAATGAAGTAGACTTTTTTTGGCCTTCATAAGTGTGGATTGTCGATTGTTTATTCATTTATAACGATTTTTCAGTTAAAATATGCAGATTTTTGGAAATTATAATTTTGGTATTTTTCTTTTACTTTTGCTAGTAAATAGAGGAGTTTGGAAGACATTCAAACACAAGAAAATACCATTACACAATCAAAACTAGTTTTTTCTCTTTGATATCTTTTTTCCAACATAATTCTTTATTCAAACATCCAAATGAATTATTATGAATTCTCTTGATAGATTCTTGCTAGTATTTTGTATACAAGTCATTGTTTGGTATATGCTATTTTTCACATACATATATTAGGTAGTAAGGTAATTGGAAAGATAGTACTTATAAAATTATTTTCACATATTAGTAAACACTGATCGAATTACGTAAATTTTTAAGTATTTTTATTATATTTTTTTTCTTTTACTCTCTTTATTATTATTTTACAAGTTATCAGCTAATAGTGAGACATGTTCCTAACATGGATAATGCAATTCCGATTAACATTCTCATCTTGACAGACATTTTTCTTTCCAAAGTGTCATCAGTTTGGCACACAAGAAAATGCTCAGGAAAGAAATAGAGCAACTCTGTTTGCACTTTGCAGCAATAGGGGGCAAGATTAAAATTCTAAAAATACATTAATTTAAAATTAAAAGATTTTGGCACATAACACAAAGATAAGCAATTAGGTAGTATGTCATGAAAAATGTTTTGCTCGACCTAAACTCGACTTAGGGCTCGACTAGTTTCGTTGAAGTTCACAAACCCAGTTCAACTTGTGTAAATTTCAACTAATATTTCTCCGTAACGAATTTTTCTCCACGGTCGCAGTCTTCTTGTTTGAAGATGATGATCCAATGGGGTGTGAGAATAATAAGAAGTGCAAATAATGGAATGTGAGAGCAAATTTTCTTGAATCGATGAAGATTAAGATGAAGATGAAGTGTTGTGTCTTTATGTTTCAGAAGAGAAGATGAGGGTATGTTGGTCTTTGTTCAACCCTAAAGTGTTATGTTTGCAAGGAAAAAAAGGAGGGTGCTATATTTGCAAAGTCAACGGTCAACCCTGCTATATATGCAAATTTCCCATTATTAATAGTTTATTAATTAAGGTCTTATTTGCACCATCTTTCTTTTCTTAATTTTCTAATGCAGGATTAGAATATCAGACCACCACTTAATCCAAATGATATCTTTAAATATTTTTATTATTAACTCTTATATCGAAAACAATTAAACTATGTTGAATAGTAAGGCTTTCTCACGGTATGGCCTTACAATCTTTACATAATTTTTCTATTACTATTTCTAATTATGAAATATTGAATTTTTGATTTATTAGAACCATTCTTAAATACAATTAAGTGCTCATCTCTCTTTTAAAAATGTATTAGATATGACCAAATTATAAACTACTACAAAATTTTAAATGGTTATACCTTTATTGTTTTATAATCTACAACCATATACCCTCCATACACCCTGTCATACTCATCATTGCCCTCCTTTATATGCTCATTTAAATCCCCATGTGTAATAATTTTTCTATTTTAAGGGATTGTCTAAACTAAGGCATCTAGATTTTTCCAAATTTTAATTTAGTAAATTTATCTACACCTATTTGAGGTGCAAATACACTACCAATATTTATTACCTCGTTTACTTTAATAATCTTAAGAGTTATAATTATATTCCCTCTTCTAATCACTCCTGCCACTTGCTCTATGAATATTTATTTTATAATAATATGTACCTCCTTTCAAGTCACGGTTCAGAAGCAACAACAAGATAGGGGGGTCAGCTATTGGAAAATTCATCATCAAGCTGAAATGCGGTACCAACTGTTACGAAGGTGGAATTAAGAATGAATTTTTTTTTTTAAACGTTTGTGATATTTCTAAGGATCCCTTTCATTTTTTTCCAGTGAAAAGATTGGATCGTTTATGTAATCTTTATTGATGGATTGTTGAACTTTATTTTATTTAAAAAAAAATAGAAAAGAAAAAAAAACCAAATTTGTTCTCACGAGATGTTAGTTGAAATTTAAACTAATTGAACTGGGTTTATGAATTTGAACGAAAAGCTGGTCGAGCTCTAAATCGAGTTTTAGATCGAGTACAATGTTAGGTCGAGTTTTAAATTGAGCACTAAGTTAGATCAAGTTTTAGGTAGAGTTTGACTTAAAAATCGACCTAGTACTAGGTCGAGTATTTTCTAATTTTTTTTTAAAATAATAATTTTTTAACTTTTTTTTTAATTTTTTTAGGTTGAGTTTTAGGTCGAGCTCGACCTAACTTAGTGTTTAACCTAAAATTCGACCTAACCTTGTACATGATTTTTAAAATCGAGTTTTTACGTAAAATAGGTATCGGATCGTAAAATTGTAAGATTCTACCAATTATGAAAAATAATTTAATAAATATTATATATATAATATATGTTAAATTTATAAATTATAAACCTATTCAAACTTATAAAAAGTACTCAAATTTAAAAAAGAAGTCTAACAAAGACTCAAATTACTTTCAATAGTACAACACAATCAATATTTTAGTAGAGATTTTTGAGTTGGCAGCAAACCAAATCTCTTTTTCATAAGCTCGTAAAATCGTAAAAGAGTAAACGTAAAAACGTAGTGTTACTTGAGTTTTTAACAACCATGCTTGTACTCGACCTAAAACTCAACTTAGGACTCGACCTATATGTTAATTTTTTTATTCTTTTCTCACGTATGTTCAACAAATTTCTCGTTCAAACCCAGTACAAATGTAAACAAAAAAACATTGTAACTTCCCATTGAAGTAGACAACAATGGGGTGGAATGTGTGGAATGAGATGTTGAATCGATAGAGAAGAAAGAACAACGTAAAATAAGTAAAGTTTGCAAACAAAAAAATTGAGGTGTTATATTTGAGAAGTTTGTTATTAGAGAAGACGGACATTTTGGTCTTTATGCAGTATTGAAGTGCTATGGTTGCAAAGAAAAAAAGAAAGTACTATTTTCGGAAAGCTAACGGTCAAAAGTACTATACTTGTAAATTTTTTGGTGGCTAGTGCTTAAATACTATTTTGCAAAAGACAAATTTTTTGTAAGGAATTTGTTTAGCACATGACTACCTACTAGTATTGTATTGACTATCGAACTACCCAGTTATTTGGCCTCCATAAAATTACCAGAAGTTCTTCTTCATGCTTTAGTAGGTTCTGTTAGGAGTTTGTTTGTTGCCTTGGTGTGCCAGTGCCATGATATGTTGATATAGCATTTAGTAATAAAGCAAATGAATCCTTAGGTATTATCAGTCTCCAAATCCATCGTGTCTACATTTTACAGAACAAAATGGGGCCAGAAGGTGATGAGTACCTTGACTACCTTTTGAGGATTTGTACTAGCGATTTCTTCTAAAGCCCCAATTTTTGTAAGTTTAGTGGTTGTTAAAGAATTGTTTTGCTTCTAATCCCTTTTCTTAGAAAAAAAAAACTTGTGAATTATGCCGTATACTATGATAAAAAAAGATGATGTTCTCGTGTTTACCACTATCCTACGGTAAATTTGAAATTTTTTTTTTAAAAAAAAAGTTTTAGGGTCAAGCTCGACCCCATACTCGACCTAAATTTTTAAAAAAAAATTAAAAAAAAGTTTAAAACAATTAATTTTTTTTAAAAAAAAATTTAGATCGAGCATGAGGTCGAGCTTGACCTTAAAAGACGACAGTGTTGCTCGCCGCTGCTACTATCTGCAAGTTGGCCATGCACGGCACACGGCACACGTACGTATCCACAAAATTACTATATTTTGTCCTCGATCAAACCCAAATTTAGTTGCTGCTATATTAACTGACAACGTGCATGCAGTTACATTAACAATGAGATCGCTTCATTAATTGCACCTTGCAGGGCTTTACTATAATTGATGTGAAGCAGTCATGGATGAATTATGTATATATGCCGCATATATATATATACATAGAATGAATGGATTTATATAGAAACATAGAATAAATGGATAGTTAAATCTGGGTAAAGGCTTCGTGCCTCTTTATTAATCTACTATCGTTTTGAAAAAAAAAAAAATCTGGGTAAAGGACTAAAGGCCACGCACGCAGCACGGTAGCAGACGCAGACAATATGTCAATATCCACGCAAAGATTCCCCCCTTCAAACAAAAAGCACATGTTCTGTTCCACCCACCACGTAAGCTTTTTTAGAGTCAAGCTCGACCTCATGTTCGACCTAATGCTCGATCTAAATTTTTTTAAAAAAAAATTTAGGTCGAGCATTAGGTCGAGCATGGAGTCGAGCTTGACCTTAAACTTTTTTTAAAAAAAAAAATTCAAATTTTTTTCTTTTTTTTTTTTTTAAAATTTAACTCGACCTAGTAGTAGGTCGAGTTTAGGTCGAATTCGATCTAATATTCAACCAATTACTATTCAGACTTATTGTTCAACCTTAGACTCGAGCTTATATTCGACCTAACGTTTTGCTCGACCTAAAACTCGACTTAGGGCTCGACCAGTTTCGTTGAAGTTCACAAACCCAGTTCAACTTGTGCAAATTTCAACTAATATCTCCCCATTGCGATTTTTCCTCCACGGTCGCGGTCTTCTTGTTTGAAGATGATGATCCAATAGGGTGTGAAAATAATAAGAAGTGCAAATAATGAGGTGTGAGAGCAAATTTTGTTGAATCGATAAAGATGAAGATGAACTGATGAAGTGCTGTGTCTTTATGTTTTAGAAGAGAAGATGAGGGTATGTTGGTCTTTGTTCAGCCCTGAAGTGTTATGTTTGCAAGAAAAAAAAAGAGGGTGCTATATTTGCAAAGTCAACGGCCAACGCTGCTATATATGCAAATTTCCCTATGAATTTGTGTATTTTAAAAAGTAAATTGTTTGTTAGCTTCGCTCAAATTAATTTAATATATTATTTTATTATATCAAGATTAAAACTTATTCTCTTCGTATTTTATTCTAACAACTTATTTATCAACCTCTATTTTCATGCTTTAAAAAGTAGTGCTTTGTTAGTTTAATCTAAATTAACTTTTTATATTATTTTATTGTATTAACTTTTTTCATCAACACTTAATATCTAAATGAATATAAATTTTGTTTTAATTTTTACATAATTAATACATAATGAAGTTGACGAAGATAAAGTCATTAATATTTTGGTAATATAAAAATGATAAGTCCAATATTAGATGCCTAAAATAATAAATAAATAACTTTCAACGAATTCCATCCCAATATCCTCTCTAATTTATTATTAAAATGTTGTTCAATTTATTAATTTTAATTTTATTTACATTTAAATTAAAATCTTTTACATTTTAAATCAATATATTTTTAAAATTTTAATCTTACACCGTGCATAATAGTCAAAGATGTTTTTGGCATACGGCAAAGATGATGGAGCAGTTTATGGTAGTGGATTGAAGAACATAGCATTCTCGTCCAGGGATAAAGTACCGCGTTAGGGTAAGAAAGAAATGATCATAACAGTGTTGAAAATTAGAGGAGAAATTCTTATTTCACTTTTTTTCACTATACTTCCTAATGACCAAACTATACTCATATTTATAGAAGAATAATGATGCAGCTATCAATGTATTTGGATTAATACATACATGAGATAGGGATAAATATTTATATTAGATAAGGATAAATACCTACATTAGATAGAGATAAGTATATTTATTAAATAAGATGAATATATATTAGATAGGGATATGAACAAATATTAAATAGGGATGAATATAATGAATATCTATTCATGTATTTCATAACAAATCTACTATATTCAGCTCAAGGTGAAAAAATCCTCATACGTACTACATCAATCCAATTCTAAAAAAGATGAAAGAAATTTTATTGTTTATTTCCCCTCTCAATTTAGATAACTTTATCCTAAAATTTTGAAAGTTTTCCCATTAATGAGTCCGATATTCTCCTTCAAATCACGCATGCATTCTTAGAATGAGGGCACTTCAAGCATTGGAGACGATCCCAAAGAGCTTAGGGTATAATTTCACACATGCCCAAGCAATTTCAAGAAGAGATTTGGAATCGAAACGGCCGAGAAGATAAAAATGTTGACAAAATATACAACATGGTCCTTTTTTTATATATATACAAAATAATTTTGAAAGATTTTTTTTTTTTTTGTGAATTCGAAAGAGTAATCATTACACGACATCAAATACTTTTCAGGGGGAAAATTTGTAATTTCTTAAACAAAGAGTTCAGAGTAGCTAAAACCCTATTAACATATGCATAATTGTTAGCCTGGCTTGATATAAAGGCTCCGAACAAGCTCAAGCAAAAAGAGTGTGCCAAGCTCCTGGAAACTCATCATCTGCAATCACTGTGAGAGCTTTACTGAGTTGGGATTGAATTCTAGGACTTGAAGCAGCCATCAATGAAATAATTAAGCTTTTAATCAGACAAGTGATTTCTTTTTATATTTTTTGATCAATGGTACAACTTCACTCACCTAAAAAACTAATACTCCAGTAGTAAATAAATAAACAAATTAGGTAAAAAATTTGCATTAAATCTACTACATTGGGATGGGATAATCTAGTGGGAAATGTTGGCTATGGACCAGTTGGAGGTCATTAAAAAAAATGTTATCTACATTTTTATATTGTACTATCTCCATTTTAAGAAAAAAAGTTTAATTTTAAAAATTTTCTTTGTTTAAAAAAGAGTTCACTTTTGATATAAAATTTTCGTATTATCATTATTATTAATAATAATATATATGTATAATAATAATGCATAGTTAAATTAAAAAGTAAGAATAAAATATAAAATTATATATTTAATAATACATTAAATTTATTATATCTTGTAATTTAAAAAAATTATACCAAATAAAAAATAAATTCTTTTTAAAGGTGGAAGGAGTGATAGTTTTCTATACATAAATTATGCACATTCGGGAGAAGATGAACTCTTGCTTCCAAATTTCCAATAATTGCAAAACCATGACGACAAGGCGATGAAGATGATAAGCTTTAATAACAAGAAGGCACCATTCAAAGATCAAGGCCATGATAGCCCATTTCGTTTTCATCATTGTAGCGCTTGTTAATTGAATTGCTTCGCATTTTCATGGCATACCACCTAATCGCTTATCTTTGTGTTATGTGCCAAAATCTTTTAATTTTAAACTAATGTATTTTTAAGAGTCTAATCTTGCCCCCTACTGGCTACTGCTGCAAAGTGCAAACAGAATTGCTCTGTTCTTTCCTGAGCATTTTTGTGAGTGTGAGACTGATGAGACATTGGAAAGAAAAATGTGGGTAGAATACGAATGTTAATCGGAATTGCACTATCCGTGTGGGCAAAAAAGGCAAAAGTTGTGCATTATCCGACAGCAAAGATGATGGAGCAATTTGTGGTTGCGAATTGAACAACATAGCATTCACGTCCCAGGATAAAGAACCGCGTCAAGGAAAGAAAGAAATAACCTTATCAGGGATATTTAGACGAAGAACTTGAATAAAATTATACAGAGTGTAAAAAAAAAACCCATATGATGATTAATTTGTATGGAATGGTTGAGCAACTGCAGTTTTTCCACCTTGAGTTGTATAATAGTTTCATTACACACGACTAAATTAAATCATTGCAAAAGATTGGAGAATACAGGACAGCTCCTGAGAATGCATGCATGAAATTTAGGTGGTCTTTTTAAACCCTGTGATTTCATAGTTTTCAATTGGTAAATCAGCCTCCAAAACTGCCCGAGGCCTGTAATCTGTGTGCGTGAGAAACGATGAGACCTTAGTATGCAATAATAATATTCAGAGTTGGCCACAAGAAGTTAAAATTCGTGGAATAATTATGAGTCAGAGAAGAACAGCATCGCCATCAAAGCATTGTGCTGGGTTGGATTCCACAAAGCAAGAAAAGCCAGTCCGACAACTATTTTGTTTTCAAATGCTTTACCCGAAACAACGCTAAAGGCAAAACACTTTTCTCTTTTAGTCAATGTATTGCTGTAAGATTCCCACAAACATTTTTGTTTTTGGTCTCTAGCAAAAGGATACATGCTTGAGAGCTATCTGTTACATTTCTAGACATACATAATATAAGAATAGACTTCCCGCATCTCATGTGAACTCTTCTTAATACAGACTACACAATCCAGCAGTTCTTTACATCTCAGAAATTCCCAAATGGCCGAGTCTGTCGTATCAATTGGGGAAATTTACATATATAGCAGGGTTGACCGTTGACTTTGCAAATATAGCACCCTCTTTTTTTTTCTTGTAAACATAACACTTTAGGGTTGAACAAAGACCAACATACCCTCATCTTCTCTTCTGAAACATAAAGACACAACACTTCATCTTCATCTTCATCTTCATCGATTCAAGAAAATTTGCTCTCACATCCCATTATTTGCACTTCTTATTATTCTCACACCCCATTGGATCATCATCTTCAAACAAGAAGACCGCGACCGTGGAGAAAAATTCGTTACGGAGAGATATTAGTTGAAATTTACACAAGTTGAACTGGGTTTGTGAACTTCAACGAAACTAGTCGAGCCCTAAGTCGAGTTTAGGTCGAGCAAAACATTAGGTCGAATACAACATTAGGGTCAAGCTCGACCCCATGCTCGACCTAAATTTTAAAGAAAAAAATTGAATTTTTTTTTTTAAAAAAAAGTTTTAGGGTCAAGCTCGACCCCATGCTCGACCCTATGCTCGACCTAATGCTCGACCTAAATTTTAAAGAAAAAAATTGATTTTTTTTTTTTTAAAAAAACAGTTTTAGGGTCAAGCTCGACCCCATGCTCGACCTAAATTTAAAAAAAAATTAATTTTTTTTTAATTTTTTTTTAATTTAGGTCGAGCATTAGGTCGAGCTTGACCCTAAAACTTTTTTTTAAAAAAAAAAATTCAATTTTTTTCTTTTTTTTTTTAAATTTAACTCGACCTAGTAGTAGGTCGAGTTTTGGTCGAGCTCGATCTAATATTCAACCAATTACTACTCAGACTTATTGTTCGACCTTAAACTCGATCTTGTATTCGACCTAATGTTTTGCTCGACCTAAACTCGACTTAGGGCTCGACTAGTTTCTTTGAAGTTCACAAACCCAGTTCAACTTGTGTAAATTTCAACTAATATCTCCCCGCAACGAATTTTTCTCCACGGTCGCGGTCTTCTTGTTTGAAGATGATGATTCAATGGGGTGTGAGAATAATAAGAAGTGCAAATAATGGGATGTGAGAGCAAATTTTCTTGAATCGATAAAGATGAAGATGAAGAGTAGTGTCTTTATGTTTCAGAAGAGAAGATGAGGGTATGTTGGTCTTTGTTCAGCCCTGAAGTGTTATGTTTGCAAGGAAAAAAAGGAGGGTGCTATATTTGCAAAGTCAACGGTCAACCCTGCTATATATGCAAATTTCCCAAACACGATGGCATATTAAAGAGAAAAACTATAAAAAAGAACAGAGAGAGAGAAAAAAATCAACAAATTGACTAATTAATATTAAATGCTGGGCTTATTAAGTGTGAACAACTATTGAAATTAGCTAAATCCCTTTATTCCCTGACCAAGAAAAAGGTCAGACCTGTTCAGAATTTCCAGTGCAAAGTGTAAAAACTCAAGTTGGCTCCATGAATTAGATAATTTTTTTGCTATTTCTTTAAAAAACTGGCCTTCGAAGCAATTCTTTATATATATATATATATATATATATATATATATATATATATATATATATATATATGTATGTATGTATATTTGTAGCTAGATATAAAAGAAACCTCGAGTAGTTGACATTTTCTTTTTTCCTTTCTCATGTTGAAAAAGTAATGATTTTTTTTTCTTTTTTGGTTGTATAAGAAGAAGGAGAAGAAGAAAAAAAATTCTAGAAGGAAATTGATTTTTGACCAAAAATAAAAAATAAAAAAATTCTAGAAGTAAATTGATTTTTGACTTTTTATTCAATTAGAAAACATACAAAAGACTCTTACAGAGGAATGATTTTCATAATGCGAAGACATGTCAAAGGTCTTAAATCTTAATATTTGTGAAGTTAATTTAACACATATTTCATATGTGAATCTAATCACTCCTAATCTGTTGATCCCAAAATTGAATTCATAATAAATAATCAAAACATTCACTTTTAAAATTTTTTTTGTTCCCAAAAAAAAAGAGATCGTTTTTAATGAAATTTTTAAAGTATATGTATTAATGACAATAAGTGTAATCCATCATTAAAAAGTAAGAATGAAAATAGAAAAATACACATTAAATGTATTGTATATGATAAATAATAATTCGTTAATTCTAAAATGATGTCAAAATTTTAAAAAAAAATTATTTAAAAAAATCATTTTTGAATGAAATTCATATATTATTAGTAAAATCATAATTAGAAATAAAGATAAAGATATGGATTAAATGTACTTTTTTTAAAGATAAAGTGAGTAAAACATTATAAGTAATTAAAAGTTTGTTGCGAAACTTAATGAGGATGGGTTGGAAAATTTACTACTACTTTTTATGGTGTGATCAAATTGAAGTTTAGGAAAAGAGAGGAATTAATAATACCACATCAATTCAGCACAATTTTTTTTTTTAAAAAAGAAAAGATTGAAAATCTCAATAAAACAGAAAACATGCATGATACACAGTTCCATTTTTCCAAATTACCACTAGTCTCCTAAAGTATATATTTATAAACAGGAAGAAGGAATTTTAAAAAAAAATGAATAATATATTTTGTTATTATTACAAATAACTGTTACTTAAATGAGTAACTCTATTATTATTAGTACAAGTATAATGAATTACCAGTCACGAATAGTAACAGTTGGCACATGGCTTATTTTGTGGAAATCTTTACCATCTGTAGCTCTAATCTTTTCCTTGAATTCATCAGACATTTTTGTTATGAACAATTCTTCAAGGGTAGTGATGAATTGTAAACCATCTGGAATCGTTTCCAACTTCTTACACTCATAGATGTTAAGACGACGAAGATTAGGCATTGCTCCTTCCTCCACCACCCATGTTTTCAGGTTTCCAAATCTCCAGAGATGGAATTCTCTAAGTTGAGGAAAACCAGTGGCATGAAAAATCATTTCTTTCATCTTGCAGTCAGTTAAGAGGAGGCTACGCAATAGGGGGAGCTTCTCCAATGTCCCCACCATCACATCAACATCATCATCATCAATCTCCGAATCATCCATATTTATAGATAAGGTAACAAGACTTGAGGTAACGTTGAGTTCACACTCTGGGAATTTCCACAATTTTCCTTTCCAAATTTGAAAATAATGAATGTTCCTTCCAAACAATAATTGTTTTAAAACCCGTAATCCTTTCTCCTTCTCTGAAACGAAATTACAATCTACACCTCTGATGGACACCTGTT
This sequence comes from Gynochthodes officinalis, assembly GCA_020080225.1. NCBI lineage: Eukaryota > Viridiplantae > Streptophyta > Magnoliopsida > Gentianales > Rubiaceae > Gynochthodes > Gynochthodes officinalis. Next base: position 4,963,156 of record CM034619.1, on the reverse strand, counting down.
GTAATGTTTTAGTGCTCTCAGCATAATTTGCAATCATTGCTAGGTTTTCTAACTCCTCACACCAATTCACTACAAGCACTCGAAGATTATTCAACTTCCACAAATCTTCTGTGTGAAAATCTTTATCATTGAAGTTTTTAAGTATCTCTAACTTGCTTAAACTATCAAGTCGTAGCTTGTAACATCGGCACTCCATCGGATGCTCAGGCAAATACAAACACGTCAACCCTGCCATTTTCCACAAAATATTCGGTAATCTCCATAGCCGCCTTACTCGTAGATCAAAGGTCTGCAAATGCTTCAACTTGCCTAAAGATGATGGCAATGTAAGGAAGCAGGAATTCCTCAAGCTCAAGTATCTCAAATGGATTAGCTTTCCTATTGCTTTGGGCAGCCTCCATCCCTTCACAAATTTCCTCAAGTCGCTAGTGAAAGGACTAGGTCTGAGGCCTTCAATAGACAATACATGAAGCATGTGACAGCTGTAGAATTGAGATTTGATCCTCTTTGGTAGGCTTTCCACATAAACATAACGTTGAACCACAAATTGAAACATTCGAAGGTGCTTTGTGATTGCTTTTTTGGGCGGGATATATCGACGGACATCTCTGCTTTCCAAATTAATAACAAGTCTACGAAGCTTACAGATGGAAGCTGCTGATAGTGAATCAAATGGCTCAACATCTGCTCCTCCATATGAACAATTGATAGACTTGAGGAAACCTTCCTCTTCTGCCTCACGCAAGCACAAATCCCGCATAAGGTCATGTAAGCTGCATGATTCAAATCTTCTAATGCCCGGAAACTCTGGTATTTGCAATTGAACCATTCCCCGCTGTCCTAATTCACCCAAGTACCTCTCTGCCACCTCCATCATGGATTCTTCCCCAACTCGATCCTTCATTAAAACCATACCTTCTGCAATCCACAATTGATATAAGGTCTCGGCTTTGATTTTAGTATCTTCCGGGAAGCAGCTTAAATATAGGAAACATGGTTTCAACTGGTATGGCAAGTCATAATAGCTTAGAGCTAAAATTCTTTCTAGATCCCCTTTATCCAGCCCAATGCTTTTCCCCTTCCATAAATGCGCTTTCAAATTCTGATGCACGGTCTGCCACTCGCTCAAAGTAATTTTAGTTGAAAGTATCCCTCCAAGAACAACCACTGCTAATGGTAGACCACCACAACGTTCTGCCATTTTCTTTCCTAATTCTTCCATTTGCTCTGTCAAGGTGATTAAATTATTACAGACATTCTATTTTGCAAACTACATCTTGTAGTACTAGGGAAAGCAAATAATAATAAATCCCTCGTCAGTCAAATCTAAAGATCTTAAAATCAATGGAATTTATTTAGAAAAGTTGGCAAGAAGCAAAGATGTTGCGCCTTCAAAGACCAATTTGTTTTACAATTTCTTCAATGAAGTGGAGAATTTTGTATAGTCCTATATAAGGTAATAGTTTTGAAGAATCGCCTCTAATAGAGAATAAACAATGATCTTAAAATCAATGGAATTTATTTAGAAAAGTTGGCAAGAAGCAAAGATGTTGCGCCTTCAAAGACCAATTTGTTTTACAATTTCTTCAATGAAGTGGAGAATTTTGTATAGTCCTATATAAGGTAATAGTTTTGAAGAATCGCCTCTAATAGAGAATAAACAATGCATAGTATAGGTATATCACTCAAGGACACTATGATTTATGCTGAAATAAGACAAGATTTAAGAATAGTATAAAGGTTGCAAACCTGTTTGTAAGAATATAAGGGTAGCACTGATAATGAGTTAACATGAAAAGATGACATACCTTCAACACATCTTCCTCGTAGTGCCTTTCTCCGAAGCAAATCCCAGCTTTCATCGTTACTGAGAAGTCGTGGTTGATGGTGGAAGCCATCAGGATCAATGTGCAATGCCACTTCTCTATTACGAGTGGTTACCAAAATTTTGCTACCTCTCTGTCCAGTTGGGAAGGCTTGTTTTATGCATTCCCACGCATCCATTGTCCAAATATCATCGAGAACTATTAAGCATTTCTTTTGTTGCTGAACTTCGAGAAGTTGCCTGATTAGCTTATCTTCTCTCCAGTTTCTTTCAATCTCTTCTTCTTTTTCAGGGACAAGGTTGATCATTATCCTTTGCAAAATATCTTTTGTTTGCCATTGCTGGGATACGCAAATCCACGCAGATCCAGCAAAGTAGCGCTTCACAGCTTGATGATTATATACCTTATTGGCAAGAGTTGTCTTGCCTGAACCACCCATCCCGGAAACGGAAACAACTCTGTAACAGGCATGCTCATCTTCACTCACCAAATTTTGCACTAGCAGATCCACATCGCTTTTCAATCCAACAAAATCCTCCTCTTCAACAAGGGAACAAGTCCTCCTTAATTCTTGTAGCCTAGAACTTGAGCCTTCATTCTCCATTATAGATCTTACCCCGTAAGCCTGGAGATTATTCTTGATACTCAAGATCTTAGAGTTAAGTGCTTGTATTTCTGACCCAAGTTCATGACGAGGATAACATTCATTCAAGATGCATACGCATCTATTAAGGACTTCCATGAAACCTTCATCCCTCCAGGATCCAATTTTGAAATTATAGCTTTCAAGTAAATCCTCAGCATCATAAGCAATATCTTTAACTTCCAAAATCCATTGTCGGATCCTATCCTCTTCATTCTTTTTTGCATCTGCATCTCTTAAGAACCATTGAATATGCTTCAATTCTGCTTCAAGTTCCTCAACCTGGCCCTTGACACCATGAAGGAATTTTGCTTCTTCAATCAACAAATTACCTATTTTTTCCACAGCAGATGATACGACAGACTCGGCCATATTGAAGATATATCTTTGGTAAAAGAATGGCTGGATATGGTAGACTCTCTTTGGAAGAGCTTAAAGGAGTGGACAATGGGAAATCTAGTAAAACTGGGACGAAAAGCCAAGAGAAATATGCAAAATAATTGCGCAAGCGTTCACAAAACACTGATCGTATCGGTTTTAGTCCACACTTAAATATTCCCAGCACGATGCTTTATTCTCCTTGAATGAGAATTGGGAATCCTTTACAATTATTCAATTCACAACCATCAGCAAAATAATTGGCACATGACTTATTTTGTGAAAATCTTCAGCATCTTCATCTCTAATTCTTTTCCAGATTTTATTAGGCATTTATGTTATGATTAATACTTTAAAGGTGGTGATGAATTATAAACCATCGGGCAACCTTTCCTTTCCAACTCCGGAGACAACGAAGATATGGCATTGCTCCATCGGGCGAGAGCGAAGTTGTAGTATTGATCAAAAAAATATAAAAAAGAAATCACTTGTTTTTAAGGGTTGTTTCGGGTAAAGCATTTGAAAACAAAATAGTTGACGGACTGGCTTTTCTTGCTTTGTGGAATCCAACCCAGCACAATGCTTTGATGGCGATGCTGTTCTTCTCTCTGACTCATAATTATTCCATCAATTTTAACTTCTTGTGGCCAACTCTGAATATTATTATTGCACACTAATTGAGCCTTTTTGGCCCACTCTCCACTAATATTTTACCTTTATATAAAGGTCCAATCGTTTCTCACGCACACAAAGATTTACCAATTGAAAACTATGAAATCACAATGTTCAAAAAGACCACCTAAATTTCATGCATGCATTCTCAGGAGCCGTCCTGTATTCTCCAATCTTTAGCAATGATTTCATTTAGTCGTGTGCAATGAAATTATTATAACAACTCAAGATGGAAAAACTGCAGTTGCTCAACCATTCCAAACAAACTAATCATCATATAATGTTTTTTCCAATAAATGAATTAGACTTTTTTGGCCCACACGGATTGTTAGGTGACCTTGGTTTTTTTCAATAAATGAAGTAGACTTTTTTTGGCCTTCATAAGCGTGGATTGTCGATTGTTTATTCATTTATAACGAATTTTCAGTTAAAATATGCAGATTTTTGGAAATTATAATTTTGGTATTTTTCTTTTACTTTTTTACTTTTGCTAGTAAATAGAGGAGTTTGGAAGACATTCAAACACAAGAAAATACCATTACACAATCAAAACTAGTTTTTTCTCTTTGATATCTTTTTTCCAACATAATTTCTTTATTCAAATATCCAAATGAATTATTATGGATTCTCTTGATAGATTCTTGCTAGTATTTTGTATACAAGTCATTGTTTGGTATGTGTTATTTTTCACATACATATATTAGGTAGCAGGGAAGTTGGAAAAATAGTACTTGTAAAATTATTTTCATATATTAGTAAAGTTTAGTTTTTCTTTTGGTCGGGGACGTAGATCACTAATCGAATTGCGTAAATTTTTAAGTATTTTTATTATATATTTTTTTTCTTTTACTGTTTTTATTATTATTTTACAGGTTATCAGCTAACAGTGAGATATGTTCCTAACATGGATAATGCAATTCCGATTAACATTCTCATCCTGACAGACATTTTTCTTTCCAAAGTGTCATCAGTTTGGCACACAAGAAAATGCTCAGGAAAGAAATAGAGCAACTCTGTTTGCACTTTGCAGCAATAGGGGGCAAGATTAAAATTCTAAAAATACATTAATTTAAAATTAAAAGATTTTGGCACATAACACAAAGATAAGCAATTAGGTAATATGTCATGAAAAATGCTAAGCAATTCAATTAACAAGTGCTGCAACGATGAAAATGTAACGAGCTATTATGACTTTGATCTTTGAATGATGCCTTCTTTTTATTTAGCTTATCGTCTTCATCGCCTTGCTGTCATGGTTTTGCAATTATTTGAAGCAAGAGTTCACCTTGCCCCTAATGTACATAATTTATGTGTAGAAAACTATCACTCCTTCCATCTTTAAAAAAAAATTTATTTTTTATTCAATACAATTAGCTATACATACTATTAAATATATAATTTTATATTTTATTCTTACTTTTTAATTTAATCATATATTATCATTATTAATAAATATAATACAAGAATTTAAAATTAAAAGGGAACTATTTTTTTAACAAATAAAATTTTTAAAATTAGATTTTTTTTCTAAAACGGAGATAGTAAAATATAAAAATGTAGATAACAATTTTTTTTAATGACCTCCCACTGTTCCGTAGCCAACATTTCCCACTACATTATCCCATCCCAACGTAATAGATTTAATGCAAAATTTTTACCTAATTTGTTTATTTATTTACTACGGGAGTATTAGTTTTTTAGGTGAGCGAAGTTGTACTATTGATCAAAAATATGAAAAAGAAATCACTTGTTTGATTAAAAGTGGACTATAAAAATTTATGTGATTAATTTGTGAGGCTGAAAATAAAAATATAAAAAACGAATGGAGAGAACATATTTTTGGTAGGGGTGGCAATCGGTTAGCTTCCGAATTCGCGTGTCGTATTTTGAAAAAGTAACAAAATTGTAAAAAAAAAAAAGTAGAGTACAATAAAAGTTGAACCAAAATAATTATTTTCGTGTCGAATTTTCGTATTAGGTTCAAATCACATTTTATCTCATAATTTCATATTGAATTTTTGTATCGTATCAGAAATTACCATTATTAATTTTCGGGGAATGGACCCATTTTAATAAATGGACAAAAAACGAAGTTGCATCACTGTTTTAATGTGAAGAGTCTCTTTCTTTTTGCATTATATCATTTTGAATATAGCAAGCATTTTATTCTAAAGTTTATAAGAACGTAATAATTCAAAATAACATTTTACAGTACATCCATGGCTGGGCATGGTATGGAATACTATTTTATTTTATATTTTTTAAAATAAATTTTATTTTAAAAAATGCCAAAATACAAAATGAGATGAATTGTCCCTTTCAATTTTTGTCACTTTCAAGGCCACTAGTGCTTACCTAGTGGGATACAGATTCTTTAATGTCCACTGTCCTTTTGGAATTTGTTCAATTTTGGCATGCTAAGCTCTCACAGTGATTGCAGATGATGAGTTTCCAGGAGCTTGGCACACTCGTTTTTGCTTGAGCTTGTTTGGAGCTTTTATATCTAGCCAAGCCAACAATTACGCATCTGTTAATAGGGTTTTAGCTACTCTCAACTCTTTGTTTGAGAAATTACAAATTTTTCCCTTGAAAAGTATATGATGTCGTGTAATAATTACTCTTTCAAATTTAAAAAAAAAATCATTTTCAAATTTTTTTTTATATATATAAAAAGGACCATGTTGTATATTTTTGTCAACATTTTTATCTTCTCGGCCATTCGGACTCCAAATCTCTTCTTAAAATTGCTTGGGCATGTGTGAAATAATTATGCCCTAATGAAGCTCTTTGGGATCGTCTCCAATGCCTGAAGTGCCCTCATTCTAAGAAGAATATGAGACTCATCATTAATGGGAAAACTTTCAAAATTTTAGGATAAAGTTATCTAATTGAGAGGGAAAATAAACATTAAAATTTCATTCTTCTTTTTTAGAATTGGACTGAGGATTTTTTTTCCTGTGAGATAAATATACTGGATTGAGTATCTTAATTTGTTTTAACAAATAGTTAAAATTACCAAAATAGTTTTTTATTATTTTTTTTGTTCCATGGGTAATTTTGAAACTTTAGAATTGATGATAGAATCATTTGAGATCTGTATAGATTGACTTTTCAAAATACATTCTCACACTTTTGAAAATATTTTTATACTTTTTAATATATTTGTATTTCACAATTATTATGTCGAAAAATGCAAAAATATTTTTTTAAATGTAATACAAATGCACAAATGGTTTAATTTTCAAAGGTTGGTGATAAAACCACAAAGTGGATAATTGTTAAAACACAACATAAAAATATAAGAGGAGAAGTAAAAATACTTCAATCATTGACAATGATCATAATACTGAAAATCTAAATAAGCATGAATTACTTTCTAAATTATTTCTTCGTCAAACTCTAAATAGTTTGACACAAACTATAGTATATAAAATATATTAAAAATTCCTAATTTAGTTTATAGAAAAGAATTATGGGTTAGTTTGATTAATAAAAAAGTAAAGTTACGTGAGAATATAATTTTTAAAAATTTAGTTATGAAAAAAATGAATAATTTTTTAAGAAACTTAAATATTAAGAATTTAATTTTCTAAATACTTACACATATTTGGATAAAATAAAAATATCTACAAGGAAATTTAATTTTCTAAATATTTTTAAATTTAAACAATACTTTCATATAACATATCTTTGTTTTTTTTCCCGTGTTTTGGGGCTGAGGGGCCATAAATTACCATTGAAATTTCTTTAATAAAGTGTGGCATTCAATAGTCAAATTTTGAGGTGGTAAATGGCGAGATTAGGTCATTTCGGGAGTTAGATTATTGTAGAGTTTAATTTGACAGATTATTACAAAACTTAACCTATTTAATCACGTGTCACGCTTAGAATATATTTGGACTAACATTTATTTGTAAAAAGTTAATTTTTTCTCACAAAATAAATAAACTATCCAAATACCTTTTTATTTCAAAATTTAAAATTAAAACCCCCCAAATTCTCCTCACCTATATATTAAATATAAGAAATTTTAATTTAAACATAAATATAATTAAAATTAGAGAATAAATTAAAAAAACATTTCAATAATAAATTAGAGAGGATATTGGAAGCGAATTCATTGAAATTTATTTATTTATTAACATAGGTATTTAAAATTGAACTTATCATTTTTATATTACGAATTTATTAATGATTGCATCCATGTCCACTTCATTATATATTAATAATTATGTAAAAATAAAAAATAAGATAAAAATTATATTCATTTGGATGTTAAGTGTTGATGAACAAATTAATACGATAAAATAATACAAAAAGTTAATTTAGATTAAATTAACAAAACATTACTTTTTAAAGCATGAATATGGAGAGTTGATAAATAAGTTATTAGAATAAAATACGAATGGAGCAAGTTAATATAAATTATAACAATTTTAAATAACAACTTAATTTAGAACAAGTTAGAAACTTGATAAAAATAAAATAATTTAATAAGTTAATTTAGGAGAAGCTAACAAACAATTTAATTTTTAAAATGTACCAATTGATTGTTAATAAATAAGGTATTAGAATAAAATATTAATTAGGCAAGCCAACTAGTTACCATAATTTTAGGAAAATACTTTTATGATATGTGTTTTAACTTGGCTATTTTTATATAAATTTTTTCTCTGGTGGGGTGGGGAGGAAGGGTGAGAATCTAAATACTTTTAAATTTAAATAATACTTTAATATAATACATTCACTTCATCCTAAAAATATTTAGTTTGAAAAAATTATTTGTTTAAAAAAAAATTTCTTTTGGTATAAAATTTTTATGTTACTTTACTAATAGTTACGATATATAATTTAAATTAAAAAATAAAAATAAATACTTAATGATGCATTAAATATGTAATGTTTTGTAATTTAAAAATGTCCATTTCAATATTATGGGATGGGCCCAAAGGGACACTGAGATGTTCATATTTCTGTTACAAGATGAGCGAGGGCCGGTCTGAGACAAATGCTGACTTTTCCATCCCGGAAATGGAAACCACTCTGTAATAAGCATGCTCGTCTGAAGTTGTAATGCTCTCGATTTGCAAAATAAACCAAAGGCTCATAGTTGATATTTGGGCCTAAGCAATTTTAAAATGTCCACTATGGTTGGCTTTCTACGAGTGTTGGATTCCATGGTTCGCTTTCTACAACTGCTGGTTTTGGAGTTTAAGCAAGGCCCAAAGGCTATGTTTGGAGCCACATTTATTTGCAAAAAAAATAATTTTTTTTCTCATAAAACAAATAAATTTTTATTTTAAAATTTAAAATTTAAAATTTAAAATTCTTTTCCAAAATATGCTCACAAAATTTTAAAAAATGTTCCCTTCAACTTACTTTTTATTTTTTCTCCAAAATATTTTTTTTTCTACAAAAACTTTCTAACAAAATTTTCACACATTACAATATAAAATTTCTCAGGTAAACTACAATCCAAACATAAGCAAGATCTTTTCTTCAATTCCCGATTTTCCCTCGATTTAATAGATACATGTAGAATTAGTAAAAACTTATATTCCTTAAAAATCATGTGTACGGTTTGATGGATGATCTTTCATTTATTTAGGATACACCCTATAATAAGGGTAAAAGGTGAAAATAAGTGATTTTAACTTTTATATATATATATATATATATATATATATATATATATATATATATATATATATATATATATATATATAATTATTGAGTCCTTTTATGCTCTTCTCTTGTCGAGATACTGTAGAGGAAAAAAAAGGGTCAAATCCGATGTAAGTTATAAAAATCAATTAGTTAATATGTTGGTTAATAGTATTTTGAAATGTGAAAAAAAAATTATTTAGTTATCAAATTATCTATAGAATAATAAACAAAATTCAACAAAATACAAACAAATTCACTATCTATTTTACGTCAAATAATATGTAAAATAACTTTTATTATAAGTGGGTTTTTCAAGAGAGGTTATAAGCCTGAGCTTGCTACTTTTACAACTTTAAGTAAAAAAGGGTTGTTTTTTGAAAATAGGATTTCGGAAGCTGAGGTGTTATTTACAAAGTTTTGATTTCTTTGAATTCAGAACTTGGACAAACTGCAGGATAGTGGTAAACATGAGAACATCACCTTTTTTATCATATTATACATCATAATTCACAAGTTTTTTTTTTCTAAGAAAAGGGATTATAAGCAAAACAATTCTTTAACAACCACTAAACTTACAAAAACTGGGGCTTTAGAAGAAATCACTAGTACAAATCCTCAAAAGGTAGTCAAGGTACTCATCACCTTCTGGCCCCATTTTGTTCTGTAAAATGTAGACACGATGGATTTGGAGACTGATAATACCTAAGGATTCATTTGCTTTATTACTAAATGCTATATCAACATATCATGGCACAGGCACACCATGGCAACAAACAAAGAGGCTCATAACAGAACCTACTAAAGCATGAAGAAGAACTTCTGGTAATTTTATGGAGGCCAAATAACTGGGTAGTTCGATAGTCAATACAATACTAGTAGGTAGTCATGTGCTAAACAAATTCCTTACAAAAAATTTGTCTTTTGCAAAATAGTATTTAAGCACTAGCCACCGAAAAATTTACAAATATAGCACTTTTGACCGTTGACTTTCCAAAAATAGTACTTTCTTTTTTTCTTTGCAACCATAGCACTTCAATACTGCATAAAGACCAAAATGTCCATCTTCTCTAATAACAAACTTCTCAAATATAACACCTCAATTTTATTGTTTTCAAACTTTACTTATTTTATGTTGTTCTTTCTTCTTTATCGATTCAACATCTCATTCCACACATTCTACCCCATTGTTGTCTACTTCAATGGGAAGTTACAATGTTTTTTTGTTTACATTTGTATTGGGTTTGAACGAGAAATTTGTTGAACATATGTCAGAAAATAATAAAAAAATTAACATATAGGTCGAATCTTAAGTTAAGTTTTAGGTCGAGTACAAGCATGGTTGTTAAAAACTCGAATAATACTACGTTTTTACGTTTACTCTTTTACGTTTTTATGAGCTTATGAAAAAGAAATTTGGTTTGCTGCCAACTCAAAAATCTCTACTAAAATATTGATTGTGTTGTACTATTGAAAGTAATTTGAGTCTTTGTTAGACTTCTTTTTTAAATTTGAGTACTTTTTATAAGTTTGAATAGGTTTATAATTTATAAATTTAACATATATTATATATATAATATTCATTAAATTATTTTTCATAATTAGTAGAATCTTACGATTTTACGATCCAATACCTATTTTACGTAAAAACTCGATTTTAAAAACCATGTACAAAGTTAGGTCGAGTTTTAGGTCAAGCACTAAGTTAGGTCGAGTTCAACCTAAAACTCAACCTAAAAAATTAAAAAAAAAAGTTAAAAAATTATTATTTTTAAAAAAAAAATTTAGAAAATACTCGACCTAGTATTAGGTCGATTTTTAAGTCAAACTCTACCTAAAACTTGATCTAACTTAGTGCTCAATTTAAAACTCGACCTAACATTGTACTCAATCTAAAACACGATTTAGAGCTCGACTAATTTTTCGTTCAAATTCATAAATTCAGTTCAACTAGTTTAAATTTCAACTAAGATCTCATGAGAACAAATTTGGTTTTTTTTTCTTTTCTAATTTTTTTTTAAATAAAATAAAGTTCAACAATCCATCAATAAAGATTACATAAACGATCCAATCTTTTCATTGGAAAAAAATGAAAGGGATCCTTAGAATATCACAAACGTTAAAAAAAAAAAATTCACTCTTAATTCCACCTCCGTAACATTTGGTACCGCATTTCAGCTTGATGATGAATTTTCCAATAGCTGACCCCCCTATCTTGTTGCTGCTTCTGAACCGTGACTTGAAATGAGGTACATATTATTATAAAATAAATATTCATAGAGCAAGTGGCAGGAGTGATTAGAAGAGGGAATATAATTATAACTCTTAAGATTATTAAAGTAAACGAGGTAATAAATATTGGTAGTGTATTTGCACCTCAAATAGGTGTTGATAAATTTACTAAATTAAAATTTGGAAAAATCTAGATGCCTTAGTTTAGACAATCCCTTAAAATAGAAAAATTATTATACATGGGGATTTAAATGAGCATATAAAGGAGGGCAATGATGAGTATGACAGGATGTATGGAGGGTATATGGTTGTAGATTATAAAACAATAAAGGTATAACCATTTAAAATTTTGTAGTAGTTTATAATTTGGTCATATCTAATAACTTTTTTAAAAGAGAGATGAGCACTTAATTGTATTTAAGAATGGTTCTAATAAATCAAAAATTCAATATTTCATAATTAGAAATAGTAATAGAAAATTATGTAAAGATTGTAAGGCCATACCGTGAGAAAGTCTTACTATTCAACATAGGTTAATTGTTTTCGATATAAGAGTTAATAATAAAAATATTTAAAGATATCATTTGGATTAAGTGGTGGTCTGATATCCTAATCCTACATTAGAAAATTAAGAAAAGAAAGATGGTGCAAATAAGACCTTAATTAATAAACTATTAATAATTTGGTTTAAAAATTTTATCCTTATGAGGATAAAATCCAAAAGTTATTTATCTAGTATATTAACTTGGGGCGTTTCAAGAGGAACTTAAAGAATAATAAAATATATATATATATATATATATATATATATATTTTTATAAATAATCACAAAAAGAGTATGGGGAGGTCAAAAAGAAATATATAGAATAAAGACTTATGGTGGTGGAATCAAGAAATTTTTTCTAAAAAAAATTGAAAGCAATAAAGAATTTTTTTAAAAAAAGTGAAAGTAAAAAAGGACAAATTATAAAATTTTATATATTTATAGAAATGATAAAATATTGAAAAATACTAAGAATGAGGTGAAATAATAAATATTGGAGATTTGAACATTTTTGCAGTTAAAAATTAATGTGGGAAAGAAGGAAAAACATTCATATACCAATTATATTTTTATTTTTAATACAATAAGTTAATGACATAAATTTTTTCTTTTTTATTCCTTGTATTTGTAAATAAACTATTTTTCTAAATTATACGTTGTTTCTCCCAATTGCCACTATACCATCGTACGATATAACATATATGTGAAATATTTTATGGAAAACAAGATGGTATATTAAAGAGAAAGACTATAAAAAAAACAGAGAGAGAGAAAAAAATGAACAAATTGACTCAATAATATTAAATGCTGGGCTTATTAAGTGTGAACAACTATTGAAATTAGCTAAATCCCTTTATTCCCTCACCAAGAAAAAGGTCAGACCTGTTCAGAATTTCCAGTGCAAAGTGTAAACGCAAGTTGGCTCCATGAATTAGATAATTTTTCTACTATTTCTTTAAAAAACTGACCTTCGAAGCAATTCTTTATATATATATATATTTGTAGCTAGATATAAAAGAAACCTCGAGTAGTTGACATTTTCTTTTTTCCTTTCTCATGTTGAAAAAGTAATGATTTTTTTTTCTTTTTTGGTTGTATAAGAAGAAGGAGAAGAAGAAAAAAAATTCTAGAAGGAAATTGATTTTTGACCAAAAATAAAAAATAAAAAAATTCTAGAAGTAAATTGATTTTTGATTTTTTATTCAATTAGAAAACATACAAAAGACTCTTACATAGGAATGATTTTCATAATACGAAGACATGTCAAAGGTTTTGAATCTTAATGTTCGCAAAGTTAATTTAATACATATTTCATATGTGAATCTAATCACTCCTAATCTGTTGATCCCAAAACTGAATTCATAATAAACAATCAAAAAATTCACTTTTAAAAAAAAATTTGTTCCCAAAAAATAAAAAAAGAGATCGTTTTTAATGAAAATTTTAAAGTATGTGTATTAATGACAATAAGTGTAATCCATCATTAAAAAGTAAGAATGAAAATAGAAAAATACACATTAAATGTATTGTATATGATAAATAATAATTCGTTAATTCTAAAATGATGTCAAAATTTAAAAAAAAAAATTGCTTAAAAAAATCATTTTTGAATGAAATTCATATATTATTAGTAAAATCATAATTAGAAATGAAGATAAAGATATGCATTAAATGTATTTTTTTTAAGATAAAGTGAGTAAAACATTATAAGTAATTAAAAGTTTGTTGCGAAACTTAATGAGGGTGAGTTGGAAAATTTACTACTACTTTTTATGGTGTGATCAAATTGAAGTTTAGGAAAAGAGAGGAATTAATAATACCACATCAATTCAGCACAATTTTTTTTTTTAAAAAAAGAAAAGATTGAAAATCTCAAAAAAACAGAAAACATGCATGATACACAGTTCCATTTTTCCAAATTACCACTAGTCTCCTAAAGTATATATTTATAAACACGAAGAAGGAATTTTAAAAAAAATGAATAGTATATTTTGTTATTATTACAAATAACTGTTCCTTAAATGAGTAACTCTATTATTATTATTACAAGTATAATGAATTACTATTAACGAATAGTAACAATTGGCACATGGCTTATTTTGTGGAAATCTTCACCATCTCTAGCTCTAATCCTTTCATTGAATTCATCAGGCATATTTTCTATGATCAAGGCTTCAAGGTTAGTGATGAATTGTAAACCATCTGGAATCGTTTCCAACTCCAAACATGTACGGATGTTAAGACAACGAAGATTAGGCATTGCTCCTTCCTCCACCACCCATGTTTTCAGGTTTAGAAATCCCCAGAGACCGAGTTCTCTAAGTTGAGGAAAACCAGTGGTATGAAAAATCATTTCTTTCCCCTTGAAACTCCCTAAGTCGAGCTTACGCAAGAGGGGGAGTTTCTCCAATGTCCCCACCATCATATCAACATCATCATCATCAATCTCTGAATACCCCATATTCATAAGTAAGATAACAAGACTTGAGGTAACGTTGAGTTCACACTCTGGGAATTTCCACAATTTTCCTTTCCAAATTTGAAAATAATGAATGTTCCTTCCAAACAATAATTGTTTTAAAACCCGTAATCCTTTCTCCTCCTCTGAAATGAAATTACAATCTACACCTCCGATGGACACCTGTTGTAATGTTTTAGTGCTCTCAGCATAATTTGCAATCATTGCTAGGTTTTCTAACTTCTTACACCCTTGCACTACAAGCACTCGAAGATTATTCAACTTCCACAAATCTTCTGTGTGACAATCTCTATCATTGAAGTTTTCAAGTATCTCTAACTTGCTTAAACTATCAAGTCGTAGCTTGTAACATCGGCACTCCATCGGAAACTCAGGCAAATACAAACACGTCAACCCTGCCATTTTCCATAAAATATTCGGTAATCTCCATAGCCGCCTTACTCGTAGATCAAAGGTCTGCAAATGCTTCAACTTGCCTAAAGATGATGGCAATGTAAGGAAGCAGGAATCCCTCAAGCTCAAGTATCTCAAATGGATTAGCTTTCCTATTGCTTTGGGCAGCCTCCATCCTTTCACAAATTCGCTCAAGTTGCCAGCGAAAAAATAAGAATTAGGTCTGAGGCCTTCAATAGACAATACATGAAGCATGTGACAGCTGTAGAATTGAGATTTGATCCTCTTTGGTAGGCGTCCTACATCAACATCATCCTCTTGAACCACAAATTGAAACATTCGAAGGTGCTTTGTGATTGCTTTTTTGGGCGGGATATATCGACAGACATCTTTCCCTTCCAAATTCATGACAAGTCTACGAAGTTTACAGATGGAAGCTGCTGATAGTGAATCAAGTGGCTCAACATCTGCTCCTCCATATGAACAATTGATAGACTTGAGAAACCCTTCCTCTTCTGCCTCACGCAAGCACAAATCCCGCATAAGGTCATGTAAGCTGCATGATTCAAATCTTCTAATGCCCGGAAACTCTGGTATTTGCAATTGAACCATTCCCCGCTGTCCTAATTCACCCAAGTACCTCTCTGCCACCTCCATCGTGGATTCTTCCCCAACTCCATCCTTCATTAAAACCATACCTTCTGCAATCCACAATTGATATAAGGTCTCGGCTTTGATTTTAGTATCTTCCGGGAAGCAGCTTAAATATAGGAAACATGGTTTCAATTGGTATGGCAAGTCAAAGTAGCTGAGAGCTAAAATTCTTTCTATATCCCCTTTGTCCTGTCCAATGCTTTTCCCCTTCCATAAGTGCTCTTTCAAATTCTGATGCACAGTCTGCCACTCGTTCAAAGTAATTTTAGTTGAAAGTAACCCCCCAAGAACAACCACTGCTAATGGTAGACCACCACAACGTTTAGCCATTTTCTTTCCTAATTCTTCCATTTGCTCTGTCAAGGTGATTAAATTATTACAGATATCCTATTTTGCAAACTACATCTTGTAGTACTAGGGAAAACAAATAATAATAAATCCCTCGTAAGTCAAATCTAAAGATCTTAAAATCAATGGAATTTATTTAGAAAAGTTGGCAAGAAGCAAAGATGTTGCGCCTTCAAAGACCAATTTGTTTTACAATTTCTTCAATGAAGTGGAGAATTTTGTACATTTCTATATAAGGTAATAGTTTTGAAGAATCGCCTCTAATAGAGAATAAACAATGCATAGTATAGGTATATCACTCAAGGACACTATGATTTATGCTGAAATAAGACAAGATTTAAGAATAGTATAAAGGTTGCAACCTGTTTGTAAGAATATAAGGGTAGCACTGATAATGAGTTAACATGAAAAGATGACATACCTTCAACACATCTTCCTCGTAGTGCCTTTCTCCGAAGCAAATCCCAGCTTTCATCCTTACTTAGAAGTCGTGGTTGATGGTGGAAGCCATCAGGACCAATGTGTAGTGCCACTTCTCGATTCCGAGTAGTAACCAAAATTCTGCTACCTCTCTGTCCAGTTGGGAAGGCTTTCTTTATGCAATCCCATGCTTCCACTGTCCAAATATCATCGAGAACTATCAAGCATTTCCTTTGTTGCTGAATTTCGAAAAGTTGCCTGATTAGCTCATCTTCAATCCAATTTCTTTGAATCTCTTCTCTTTTTTCCGGGGCAAGTTTGATCATTATCCTTTGCAAAATATCCTTTGTTTGCCATTGCTGGGATACGCAAATCCACGCAGATCCAGCAAAGTAGCGCTTCACAGCTTGATGATTATATACCTTATTGGCAAGAGTTGTCTTGCCTGAACCACCCATCCCGGAAATGGAAACAACTCTGTAAAAGGCATGCTCATCTTCACTCACCAAATTTTGCACTAGCAGATCCACATCGCTTTTCAATCCAACAAAATCCTGCTCTTCAACAAAGGAATAAGTCCTTCTTAATTCTTGTTGCCTAGAACTTGAGCCTTCTTTCTCCATTATCTGTCTTACCCCAAAATCTTTAAAACTGCTTATGAGTTTCGAGATCCTAGTGTTTAGTGCTTCTATTTCTGACCCAAGTTGATGACGAGGAAAACATTTGCATCTATTGAGGACTTCCATGAAACCTTCATCCCTCCAGGATCCAACTTTGAAAGCATAGCTATCAAGTAAATCCTCAGCATCATAAGCAATATCTTGAACTTTCAAAATCCATTCTCGAATCCTTTCCTCTTCATTCTTTTTTGCATCTGCATCTCTTAAGAACCATTGAATATCCTTCAATTTTGTTTCAAGTTCCTCAACCTGGTCCTTGACACCGTAAAGGAATTTTGCTTCTTCAATCAACAAATTACCTATTTTTAACACAACAGATGATACGACAGACATGGCCATATTGAAGATATATCTTTGATAAAAGAATGGCTGGATATGGTAGGCTCAAGCATAAAACTGGGACGAAAAGCCAAGAGAAATATGCAAAATAATTGCTCAAGCATTCACAAAACACTGATAGTATTCATATTGCATGGTCATAATCTCTGAAGATCCCTGCTAAGGTTATTTGTGTTGCCTGTAGGCGGAATATTCCCAGCAAGATGCTTTATTCTCCTTGAATGAGAATTGGGAATCTTTAGGGCATCCACAGCAGCCCAAAAAAGGCCAGCTTAAGACCATGCCAAATCAGCGCCACATCAGCTTTGAACGGTTTCTACTATTCAGACAACTATCATCAAAAAAAGTGCCCACGCTCGCCTTTACTATTCACGCAACAAATTTCTCTCTCCTCTACCTTCTTTTACACCATTTATTTAATATATTTAATATTTCTTATTTAAATTAATAATTCTAAAATATTATTTATTTTTCATTTATAAAATTCAATATATATTAATAATACAACTTATAATTTTAATTCGTTAATACAATTAATACTTAAACAATTAATGGAAAATAATTTTCATTACATTGAAATTAAATTTTAATAATACATTTAAAATATGAAAATCAATACTCCCAATTAAATATGAAATACTTAAAACAATTAATAGAAAATAAATTTACATTATATTAAAATTGAAATTTAATAATATACTTCAAACATTCGAATAAATACGATAAATTAAACATAAAATTTTTATTAGCGTGCGTAATTTTTTTATGACGGCTGTATTATTTAAAATTTATTTCTTTTGCATTTATCAAATTCAATACTCGTAATTAAACATAAAATTTCTTAATACACTTAAAACATGAAAGCAAATACTCGTAATTAAACATAAAATACTTAAACATTAAACATTCGACTCTAAAACATAATAAACATCACTTAAATTAATACACTTGAAACATAAAACGTAAGATATGACAATTACTACTACATTCCTAAAAATTCGCTAAGCTTATTAAACATTTTTTTTTTCAGTTTCTGATAAATTTTCTTCTCCACAGTTTGCAAAAGTAAGCCAAGCTTAAAACTTTTGATCACGTTTCTTGTCTTTGCGAGCAACTCTTTCCATTTCCTTTTTTTGTTGTCGAGCAATTCTATCCTCCTCAAGTCTTTCCCTTTCCAAAGCAATCTTCTCCCTTTTGATATCCATCTTCTCTTTATAGCTAATGCTCATAGGCTCCATTGCAGGATGTAGGGAAAATGATTGTTGGCCGACCTTTTGTTTTCCCTTACTTTTAGCCCTTTTCACACCCATTGGGTGTTTTACAGGACTAGTAGCGGTGTCTTCTACATTCATTTGAACATCTTCACCAACTGGAGATGATAGGTTGACGAAATCATCATTTGTGCGTGATCTCTTCCCGCTACTTGCGGTGTTTGGCGTTTCGGGGGTATTTGAATCATGACATGGTGGATTCGAAGTAGGCACAGCACACCCAACGGCAGATTCCCACTTAGGATAAACCCTTAATATCTTCCAATGTTCCATAAAGTTGAACTTATGACCCTTATTTGAATGCTCCCATATGGTAAGTGCAATTCGGATCACATCTTCATCATTCATTCCGCTTCTTTTTTGTCTCTCCGCCTCTGATAGAATTTCAACCCATTTTGACACGGCTGTAGTAATTCTCCTCCACCGAGATCTAATTTGATCCAAATTTCTGGAATTGATGTTGGCATTGTCTTCTCGAGCAGATCTATAATGTGAAAGTATATCTTTCCACATCGTAGAACTTTTTTGAGATGTACCTATTTGCGGATTGGTAGTGGTGTTAATATATGCCGAAATTAGAGCAGTGTCATCAATAAGTGACCAAGCAACTTTCTTTCCGTCTCCGTAGGCATCTTCATTGTAATCTTCACCTTGATAATGGAAATTATCAATATTTGTAGCATTTCCACGATTTTGTTGAGGCATGACATTGGACATCATGTATTGTGGAAATGGGGTAAAATTTTGACTAGGAGCAAATTGACCAAAATTATATGATGGTTGAGATAAATTTTGAGGAATTTGGGTTCCAAATAGTGGATACTCATATGAATTTGGAAGGTTATTTGGACGGAATTGATTGTTTCCAATATTTCTTGAAGGATCCATTTGTTTGGAAAAGAAGAGAGATTTTTGAGAGACTTTGGGATATGATGCAAAAACAATGAAAACTATATGGTTTATATAGACACTTTCTTATTCGTACTAATTTTTTTGACATGCATTCATGATTTGACAATACATGAATTATTTGTACCGATTTTTTTGATTATTGAGCATGATATGACAACACATGAATTATTTGTACCGATTTTTTGAAAATTGAGCATTATTTGACAACACATGAATTATTTGTACCGATTTTTTCGATTATGGAGATTGATATGACAACACATGAATTATTTGTACTATTTTTTTTGATAATGGAGTATGATTTGAAAACACACTAATAATTTGTACCGATTTCTTGATAATTGAGTATTGATGTTGAAAATACATAAATTATTTGTACCGATTTCTCGAAAATTAATCATGATGTTGATATCGCATGAATTATTTGAACCGATTTCTTGAAAATCGAGCATGATTTTTAATTTGAACTCAAAATTTACTATATTTAATAATTAAAATAATAAAAATTAAATTGTTTCTTTAATTCTTATATAAAATTCAAAATTATAAATTTAGCATTATTTATCAATTAATTACAAAAAATTCTTTTTTATTTAGACAAACCTGATTATTTCTTTAATTTTGTAATTATTTATGTTGTTTAACTATGAATACATATAATTTTTAATAATCACATTCAATAATTTTTTGAAATATTATAGTCAAATTAATTGTTTTAAAATTTTTGTAATTATTAAATATGTATAAATAATTTTACATAATATTAAAATAAAAATTTAATATTATTAAACTTAAACTTAAAATTAATAGAAATATTAATAATTTTATATTAAAATTTATAAAATATTAATAAGTATATTATAATTTTTAATTATATTATATTTAAGAAAATCATATATTGCACCAAAAATAGTCAAAGTGCATGTCATTTTGTAGAGAAAAATATTTTCTACAAGTTGGTAATTTTTAAAAAAAAATAAAAAAAAAGGAGGCCAAAAGGGGGTTGCAAACCAGGGGGAGGTTTGCAACCCCCTGTGACGTGGCGCGCCCATTGGGCGCGCGTCACGTCAGTCAGCGGACAGGCGCACAGGCGCCTGTCTGCTGGCTGATTTTTTTTTTTTTACAAATTCCATGGCTAAACGACGTCGTTTTTTCAAACAGATTTGAGAAAAAAAAACACGGCCACGTCGTGGCCGTGTTTCACGGAACGAACCGTTAGAAGACCATTCGTTCTGTGAGAACCTCCACATCAGCATTTTATGCTGATGTGGGGGTTGTTCTGCAACGATCAGCCCCACGACGGGGCTGGTGTCGTTGCTCTTACAATTATTCAATTCACAACCATCAGCAAAATAAGGCACGTGCCAACGAATAATAAACATCAGCAAAATAATTGGCACATATGACTTATTTTGTGAAAATCTTCAGCATTTTCATCTCTAATTCTTTTCCTGATTTTATTAGGCATTTATGTTATGATTAATACTTTAAAGGTGGTGATGAATTATAAACCATCGGGCAACCTTTCCTTTCCAACTCCGGAGACAACAAAGATATGGCATTGCTCCACCACCCAAGTCTGACGTCACATGGATTATGGATCCCTTCCACGCCCGAAGCAAATTCTGAGTTTGCTAACCATTTTTAATTTAATATGGTAGCATCAGTCTCAGTCTCACTCACCCAAATTGTTTGTTTTACATTATATATTTCTTTTGTTAATAGATTGAATGCAAAATTTTTACCTAATTTGTTTATTTATTTACTATGGAGTATTAGTTTTTTAGGTGAGCGAGAGCGAAGTTGTACTATTGATCAAAAAATATAAAAAAGAAATCACTTGTTTTTAAGTGTTGTTTCGGGTAAAGCATTTGAAAACAAAATTGTTGTCGGACTGGCTTTTCTTGCTTTGTGGAATCCAACCCCTGCACAATGCTTTGATGGCGATGCTGTTCTTTCAGACTCATAATTACTCCATGAATTTTAACTTCTTGCGGCCAACTCTAAATATTATTAATTTATTATTGCACACTAATTGAGGCTTTTTGGCCCACTCTCCACTAATATTTTACCTTTATATAAAGGTCTAATCGTTTCTCACGTTCACAAAGGTTTACCAATTGAAAACTATGAAATCACAATGTTCAAAAAGACCGCCTAAATTTCATGCATTCATTCTCAGGAGCCGTCCTGTATTCTCCAATCTTTCGCAATGATTTCATTTAGTCGTGTGTAATGAAACTATTATAACAACTCAAGATGGAAAAACTGCAGTTGCTTAACCATTCCAAACAAACTAATCATCATACAATGTTTTTTCCAATAAATGAATTAGACTTTTTTGGCCCACACGGATTGTTAGGTGGCCTTGGTTTTTTTCAATAAATGAAGTAGACTTTTTTTGGCCTTCATAAGTGTGGATTGTCGATTGTTTATTCATTTATAAGGATTTTTCAGTTAAAATATGCAGATTTTTGGAAATTATAATTTTGGTATTTTTCTTTTACTTTTGCTAGTAAATAGAGGAGTTTGGAAGACATTCAAACACAAGAAAATACCATTACACAATCAAAACTAGTTTTTTCTCTTTGATATCTTTTTTCCAACATAATTTCTTTATTCAAATATCCAAATGAATTATTATGGATTCTCTTGATAGATTCTTGTTAGTATTTTATATAAAAGTCATTGTTTGATATGTGTTATTTTTCACATACATATATTAGGTAGCAGAGTAGTTGGAAAAATAGTACTTGTAAAATTATTTTCACATATTAGTAAAGTTTAGTTTTTCTTTTGGTCGGGGACGTAGATCACTGATCGAATTACGTAAATTTTTAAGTATTTTTATTATATATTTTTTTTCTTTTACTGTCTTATTATTATTTTACAGGTTGTCAGCTAATAGTGAGACGTGTTCCTAACATGGATAATGCAATTCCGATTTACATTCTCATCCTGACAGACATTTTTCTTTCCAAAGTGTCATCAGTTTGGCACACAAGAAAATGCTCAGGAAAGAAATAGAGCAACTCTGTTTGCACTTTGCAGCAATAGGGGGCAAGATTAAAATTCTAAAAATACATTAATTTAAAATTAAAAGATTTTGGCACATAACACAAAGATAAGCAATTAGGTAGTATGTCGTGAAAAATGCTAAGCAATTCAATTAACAAGTGCTGCAACGATGAAAACGTAACGAGCTATTATGACTTTGATCTTTGAATGGTGCCTTCTTTTGATTTGAATGGTGCCTTCTTGTTATTAAAACTTATCATCTTCATCGCCTTGTCGTCATGGTTTTGCAATTATTGGAAGCAAGAGTTCACCATCCCCCTAATGTGCATAATTTATGTATAGAAAACTATCACTCCCTCCATCTTTAAAAAAGAATTTATTTTTTATTTAATACAATTTAAATATACATATTTAAAATTAAATATTAGAAATAAATATATATTTAATATAATTAACTATATATACTATTAAATATATAATTTTATATTTTATTCTTTCTTTTTAATTTAACTATACATTATCATTATTTGTAATGGTAATATAAGAATTTAAAATCAAAAGTGAATTATTTTTTTGAACAAACAAATGTTTTGAAATTAGACTCTTTTTTTTAACGGAAATAGTAAAATATAAAAAATGTTGATAACAATTTTTTTTTAATGACCTCCCACTGTTCCGTAGCCAACATTTACCACTACATTATCCCATCCCAATGTAACAGATTTAATGAAAATTTTTTACCTAATTTGTTTATTTATTTACTACAGGAGTATTAGTTTTTCAGGTGAGTGAAGTTGTACTATTGATCAAAAAATATAAAAAATAAATCATTTGTTTGATTAAAAGTGGACTACAAAAAATTTATGTGATTAATTTGTGAGGAGGAAAATAAAAATATAAAAAATGAACGGAAAGAACATATTTTCGGGGAATTACTTTCTAAATTCCTTCTTCGTCAAACTCTAAATAGTTTGACACAAAATATAGTATATAACATATATTGGAAATTCCTAATGTAGTTTATAGAAAAGAATTACGAGTTAGTTTGATTAGTAAAAAAGTAAATTTACGTGAGAATATGATTTTTAAGGTAGCCCTCTAATTGAAAGAGTTTAAAGGGTGAACCATGGGAAGTCTATCAAAATTTGGACTGTAGAAATATACAGAACGGGCATTGCTCCTTCTCCCACCACCCAAGTCTGACTTTTTGGCCCACATGGATGATGCAACCCTTCAATAGGGGTGGTAATAGGTCCGCTTTCGGGTTCACGTGTCGTGTTTTGAAAAAGTAACAAGATTGTAAAAAAAAAGTAGAGGGCAATAAAAGTTGAACAAATACGATTGTTTTCATGTCCAATTTTTGTGTTAGGTTCAAGTCACATTTTGTCTCACAATTTCATGTCGAGTTTTCGTGTCGTGTCAGAAATTGCCGCCCCTACCTTCAACAGCCGAAGCAAGTTTTGATTTTGCTAACAAGTTTTAATTTAATAAGGTAGCATCAGTCTCACTCACCCAAATTGTTTGTTATAAATTATATATTTCTTTTGTTAAAAAAAAGTTTATTTTTTTTATTAGGTATAATTTTTAATTGGATAAAAAATATAATACATTTAATATATATAGTTTATATTTTTATTGTGATGGATGGATTATACATATTATATCTAGTAAAATACTTTAAGATAATTATGATTCTTTCTAGGAGCCAACTACTCAAGATAAGTTTTCATAATGTCGTTGTTTCTTTTGATTTGGAGAAAGTCCTCCTTACGAAGGCGAAACTCCCCCACCTGTACCAGAGGATTTAGCAATTCAATTAACAAATGCTGCAACGATGAAAACGAAATGGGCTGTCAAGGCTTTGATCTTTGAATGGTGCCTTCGTGTTATTAAAACTTATCATCTCCATCGCCTTGTCTTCATGGTTATGCAATTATTGGAAGCAAGAGTTCACCTTCCCCTAATTTGCATTAGAAAATTGCAAATTGTCCCTTGTAGTTTTCGCTTTGCCTTCTGGTCATGGGTTTGGAAAGCGACGGTTCACCTTCTCCGCAAAATTTATGTATATAAAATTATCACAATGTAAAAATGTAGATAACATTTTTTTTTTCTATTTTGGACCCCCCACTTGTCCATAGCCAACATTTCCCACTAGATTATCCCATGAATCCCATCCCAATGCAGTAGATTTAATGCAAAATTTTTACCTAATATGTTTATTTATTTACTACTGGAGTATTAAATAAGTTTCGTTTGGATAGAATTTTTATTTACAAAAAAATAATTTTTTTAAACAAAAATAAAATATCTAAATAAATTTTTATTTTAAATTTTAAATTTTAAATTTTTTCACTCAAATTTTCCTCACATAATTTTAAAAAAATTCCCCTCTTATTTTTTCCTCCAAAATAATTTTTCTATTAAAAAATACTCACTAAAATTTTTACACATTCTAATATAACTTTTCTCAAATAAATAACAATCCATACGAAGCCTTAGTTTTTTAGGTAAGTGAAGTTGTACTATTGATCAAAAAGTATAAAGAAGTATATTGATGAGTTTCCTGGAGCTTTGCACACTCTTTTTGCTTGAGCTTGTTTGGAGCCTTTATATCAAGCTAGGGATGACAATATAAACCCTTCCGACAGGTTCTCCAAACCCATGTTTGGTCAAAACCCGATTGATCGGGTTTTTTTTTGGGTTTGAGGTCGAGTTAGGGATTTAGAATGAAACCTGAGGTCGGGTTCGGGTTTACTTATCCCCGCCCCAAACCCGACCTGACCCTGACCCTTAATGATAGGGTTCGGGAAAAACCCGATAAAACCCAAACCCGATTGGTTGTTGTATCGCACATCGGTTGTTGATAGGGGGGAAAGGGAACCATGCAACTATAAAAGGACATTTGGGTATGGAAAAATTTATTGTAAGAGCATTTATTTTTTTGGTTTTTTGGCTGAAATCAAGTTCTATATTTGCTCTTATTAGTTAAAATTTATTTATTTTATATTTATATTAGCATTAGCGAATTTCGGAGTCCCCGCTAGGAACTCGAAACCCGATCGGGGATGGAGACGGAGATAACATCTAAAACCCGATCAAGATGAGGTTGGAGGCACACCTAATTTTTGGGGTCGGGGATGGGATTGCAAAACCCGACCCCAAACCCGATTTTTGCCATTCCTATATCAAGCCAAGCTAACAATTATGCATATGTTAATAGGGTTTTAGCTACTCTCAACTCTTTGTTTGAGAAATTACAAATTTCCCCCTTGAAAAGTATATGATGTCATGCAATAATTACATCTTCGAATTCAAAAAAAAAAATTTAGTTTCAAAATTTTTCTTTTTATGTAAAAAAAGGACCATGTTGTATATTTTGTCAACATTTTTATCTTCTCGACCATATCAGATTCCAAATCTCTTCTTGAAATTGCTTGGGCATGTGTGAAGTAGGGATGTTCAAAATCAATGATCCAATCTAATTCGATCCGCATTTGAGCGAATCGTGATCCAATCCGATCTGAATATTTCAAATCGAATCGGGATCCGATTTGATATGCTTTTTTTTTTATCACTTTCATTTTCGTATATAATATTAGATGATTTAATTTAAGTTTGAAATTAATAGTTTTATGTTAAAAAATTATCTATTTTTATATAAAGATAATAAATAAATTTCAACTAAATATTTTAATTTGTGTATTTTTCTTGTAAATTAATTTGTGTATTTTCATATAAATATTTTAATTTATTTTGTCACAATTGACTAATTTTAAGAAAGAATTATTTGAATTATCAAAAAATACTAATTTATATTTTACAACTAATGTTAGCTATTTTTTTTAAAAAAACAAGTAATAATTTTTTTTTTCATTTGAATCAAAACGAATAGAATCGATCTGATCCGAATTTTCAAATCGACGAATTGACCCGATCCACAAATCAAAATAAACACTTCTACTGTGAAATTATACCCTAAGCTCTTTGGGATCGTCTCCAATGCCTGAAGTGCCCTCATTCTAAGAATGCACACGTGATTTGAAGGAGAATATCAGACTCATCGTTAATGGGAAGACTTTCAAAATTTTAGAATAAAGTTATCTAAATTGAGGGGGAAATTAAACATTAAAATTTCATTCATCTTTTTAAGAATTGGATTGACGTAGTAAGTATGAGGATTTTTTCACGGTGAGATGAATATAGTAGATTATCTTAATTTGTTTTAACAAATAGTTAAAATTACCAAACTAGTTTTTCATTTTTTTTGTTCCATGGGTAATTTTGAAACTTTATAATTGATGATAAAACCATTTGAGATCTGTATATATTGACTTTTCAAAATACATTCTCGCACTTAAATCTTAAGAATTTAATTTTGATAATTCTAAACACTCACATATATTTGAATAAAATAAAAATATCTTCTAAAAAGTTAATATATTCTTCTGTCCGCATCTCTTAAGAACCATTGCATCCTGTTCAATTCTGTTTGAAGTTCCTCAACTTTTTCCTTGACACCATCAAGGAATTTCCCCTCTTCAATCAACAAATTACCTATTTTCTTTACAACAACTGATATGATGGCCTCGGCCTCTAATTGACACAGTTTAAAGAGTGAATTATGGGAAATATACAAAACAATTGCTCAAACATTAATCATATAGTCGTTTTTCAACACTGTAAATAAAAATTTATTCATGTTCTTAGTTTAATCATTAGTGATGATCATTTCTTTCTTACCCTAAGGCGGTACTTTATCCCTGGACGAGAATGCTATGTTCTTCAATCCACTACCATAAACTGCTCCATCATCTTGGCCGTATGCCAAAAACATCTTTGACTATTATGCACGGTGTAAGATTAAAATTTTAAAAATATATTGATTTAAAATGTAAAAGATTTTAATTTAAATGTAAATATAATTAAAATTAATAAATCGAACAACATTTTAATAATAAATTAGAGAGGATATTGGGATGGAATTCTTTGAAAGTTATTTATTTATTATTTTAGGCATCTAATATTGGACTTATCATTTTTATATTACCAAAATATTAATGACTTTATCTTCGTCAACTTCATTATGTATTAATTATGTAAAAATTAAAACAAAATTTATATTCATTTAGATATTAAGTGTTGATGAAAAAAGTCAATACAATAAAATAATATAAAAAGTTAATTTAGATTAAACTAACAAAGCTCTACTTTTTAAAGCATGAAAATAGAGGTTGATAAATAAGTTGTTAGAATAAAATACGAAGAGAATAAGTTTTAATCTTGATATAATAAAATATATATATATATAATTATTGAGTCCTTTTATGCTCTTCTCTTGTCGAGATACTGTAGAGGGAAAAAAAAGGGTCAAATCCGATGTAAGTTCTAAAAATCAATTAGTTAATATGTTGGTTAATAGTATTTTGAAATGTGAAAAAAAAATTATTTAGTTATCAAATTATCTATAGAATAATAAAAAAAAATTCAACAAAATACAAACAAATTCACTATCTATTTTACGTCAAATAATATGTAAAATAACTTTTATTATAAGTGGGTTTTTCAAGAGAGGTTATAAGCCTGAGTTTGCTACTTTTACAAATTTAAGTAAAAAAGGGTTGTTTTTGTAAAATAGGATTTCGGAAGCTGAGGTGTTGTTTACAAAGTTTTGATTTCTTTGAATTCAGAACTTGGACAAACTGCAACCAAAAAGAGACTATGTCATCACCAATATTTACTGTAGGATAGTGGTAAACATGAGAACATCACCTTTTCTGATCATATTATACATCATAATATATGTCATCACCAATATTTACTGTAGGATAGTGGTAAACACGAGAACATCACCTTTTTTGATCATATTATACATCATAATTTACAAGTTTTTTTTTTTTCTAAGAAAAGGGATTATAAGCAAAACAATTCTTTAACAACCACTAAACTTACAAAAATTGGGGCTTTAGAAGAAATCACTAGTACAAATCCTCAAAAGGTAGTCAAGGTACTCATCACCTTCTGGCCCCATTTTGTTTTGTAAAATGTAGAAACGATGTATTTGGAGATTGAGGGGGCGCCTGGTTGTAACAGGGGAATGGAAAAGGTAATGGGAATGATAATAGTGGGGAATGATAGTGGGGTCAATAATTATAATTTTGTTGGTTGGCTTGTGCTGGGGAATAGGAATGATTACTAATAATGGTGGTTAGTTTGTGTTCGGGAATAGAAATGATTATAAATTAATTGTAATAATTAGTATTAATTAATTAGTTATTATTAGTTAATTATTTATTATAATATTAAGTTTATTAATTATTTAAAATTTTGTAGTAGTTTATAATTTGGTCATATCTAATACATTTTTTAAAAGAGAGATGAGCACTTAATTGTATTTAAGAATGGTTCTAATAAATCAAAAATTCAATATTTCATAATTAGAAATAGTAATAAAAAATTATGTAAAGATTGTAAGGCCATACCGTGAGAAAGTCTTACTATTCAACATAGGTTAATTGTTTTCGATATAAGAGTTAATAATAAAAATATTTAAAGATATCATTTGGATTAAGTGATGGTCTGATATCCTAATCCTACATTAGAAAATTAAGAAAAGAAAGATAGTGCAAATAAGACCTTAATTAATAAACTATTAATAATTTGGTTTAAAAATTTTATGCTTGTGAGGATAAAATTCAAAAGTTATTTATCCAGTATATTAACTTGGGACGTTTCAAGAGGAACTTAAAGAATAATAAAAAAATATATATATTTTTATAAATAATCACAAAAAGAGTATCGGGAGGTCAAAAAGAAATATACAGAATAAAGACTTATGGTGGTGGAATTAAGAAATTTTTTCTAAAAAAATTGAAAGCAATAAAGAATTTTTTAAAAAAAAGTGAAAGTAAAAAAGGACAAATTATAAAATTTTATATATTTATAGAAATGATAAAATATTGAAAAAATACTAAGAATGAGGTGAAATAATAAATATTGGAGATTTGAACTTTTTTGCAGTTAAAAATTAGTGTGGGAAAGAAGGAAAAACATTCATATACCAATTATATTTTTATTTTTAATACAATAAGTTAATGACATAAATTTTTTCTTTTTTTATTCTTTGTATTTGTAAATAAACTATTTTTCTAAATTATATGTTGTTTCTCCCAATTGCCACCATACCATCGTACGATATAACATATATGTGAAATATTTTATGGAAAACAAGATGGTATATTAAAGAGAAAGACTATAAAAAAAAATAGAGAGAGAAAAAATCAACAAATTGAATAATTAATATTAAATGCTGGCTTTATTAAGTGTGAACAACTATTGAAATTAGCTAAATCCCTTTATTCCCTGACCAAGAAAAAGGTCAGACTTGTCCAAAAATTCCAGTGTAAAGTGTAAACGCAAGTTGGCTCCGTGAATTAGATAATTTTTCTACTATTTCTTTAAAAAATTGGCCTTCGAGGCAATTCTTATATATATATATATATTTGTAGCTAGATATAAAAGAAACCTTGAGTAGTTGACATTTTCTTTTTTCCTTTCTCCTGTTGAAAAAGTAATGATTTTTTTTTCTTTTTTGGTTGTATAAGAAGAAGGAGAAGAAGAAAAAAAAAATCTAGAAGGAAATTGATTTTTGACCAAAAATAAAAAATAAAAAAATTCTAGAAGTAAATTGATTTTTGACTTTTTATTCAATTAGAAAACATACAAAAGGCTCTTACATAGGAATGATTTTCATAATGCAAAAACATGTCAAAGGTCTTGAATCTTAATGTTCGCGAAGTTAATTTAACACATATTTCATATGTGAATCTAATCACTCCTAATCTGTTGATCCCAAAATTGAATTCATAATAAACAATCAAAAAATTCACTTTTAAAAAAAATTTTGTTCCCAAAAAAAAAAAGAGATTGTTTTTAATGAAATTTTTAAAGTATATGTATGAATGACAATAAGTGTAATCCATCATTAAAAAGTAAGAATGAAAATAGAAAAATACACATTAAATGTATTGTATATGATAAATAATAATTCGTTAATTCTAAAATGATGTCAAAATTTTAAAAAAAAATTGTTTAAAAAAAATCATTTTTGAATGAAATTCATATATTATTAGTAAAATCATAATTAGAAATAAAGATAAAGATATGCATTAAATGTATTTTTTTAAGATAAAGTGAGTAAGACATTATAAGTGATTAAAAGTTTGTTGTGAAACTTAATGAGGGTGAGTAGGAAAATTTACTACTACTTTTTATGGTGTGATTAAATTGAAGTTTAGGGAAAGAGAGGAATTAATAATACCACATCAATTCAGCACAATTTTTTTTTAAAAAAAGAAAAGATTGAAAATCTCAATAAAACAGAAAACATGCATGATACACAGCTCCATTTTTCCAAATTACCACTAGTCTCCTAAAGTATATATTTATAAACAGGAAGAAGGAATTTTAAAAAAAAATGAATAATATATTTTGTTATTATTACAAATAACTGTTACTTAAATGAGTAACTCTATTATTATTATTACAAGTATAATGAATTACCATTCACTAATAGTAACAGTTGGCACATGGCTTATTTTGTGGAAATCTTCACCATCCGTTGCACTAATCCTTTCCTTGAATTCAGCAGACATTTTTCTTATGAGCAATTCTTCAAGGGTAGTGATGAATTGTAAACCATCGGGAATCGTTTCCAACTTTGGAGAGTTACTTATGTCAAGACGATGAAGGTTCGGCATTGCTCCTTCCTCCACCATCCATGTTTTCAGGTTTGGAAAATCGTAGACAGAGAGATATCTAAGTTGAGGAAAACCAGTGGCATGAAAAATCATTTCTTTCACATTGACTCCACCTAAGTGGAGTCTACACAAGAGGGGGAGCTTCTCCAATGTCCCCACCATCACATCAACATCATCATCATCAATCTCCGAATACCTCATATCTATACGTAAGGTAACAAGACTTGAGGTAACGTTGAGTTCAGACTCTGGGAATTTCCACAATTTTCCATTCCAAATTTGAAAATAATGAATGTTCCTTCCAAACAATAATTGTTTTAAAACCCGTAATCCTTTCTCCTTCTCTGAAATGAAATTACAATCTACACCTCTGATAGACACCTGTTGTAATGTTTTAGTGCTCTCAGCATAATTTGCAATCATTGCTAGGTTTTCTAACTTGAAACACCTAGCCACCTCAAGCACTCGAAGATTATTCAACTTCCACAAATCTTCTGTGCGACAATCTCTATCACTGAAGTTTTCAAGTATCTCTAACTTGCTTAAACTATCAAGTCGTACCTTGCAACATTGGCCCTTCATCTTCCCCGCTGGCAAATACAAACACGTCAACCCTGCCATTTTCCACAAAATATTCGGTAATCTCAATGGCGAGTCTACTCGTAGATCAAAGGTCTGCAAATGCTTCAACTTGCCTAAAGATGATGGCAATGTAAGGAAGCAGGAATCCCTCAAGCTCAAGTATCTCAAATGGATTAGCTTTCCTATTGCTTTGGGCAGCCTCCATCCTTTCACAAATTTGCTCAAGTTGCCAGTGTCAGGAGCGGGTCTGAGGCCTTCGATAGACAATACATGAAGCATGTGACAGCTGTAGAATTGAGATTTGATCCTCTTTGGTAGGCGTCCTAAATTAACATAATCCGCTTGAACCACAAATTGAAACATTCGAAGGTGCTTTGTGATTGCTTTTTTGGGCGGGATATATCGACAGACATCTTTCATTTCCAAATTAATGACAAGTCTACGAAGTTTACAGATGGAAGCTGCTGATAGTGAATCAAATGGATCAACATCTGCTCCTCCGGATGAAAAATTGATAGACTTGACAAAACCTTCCTCTTCTGCCTCACGCAAGCACAAATCCCGCATAAGGTCATGTAACCTGCATGATTCAAATCTTCTAATGCCCGGAAACTCTAGTATTTGCAATTGAACCATTCCCCGCTGTCCTAATTCACCCAAGTACCTCTCTGCCACCTCCATCATGGATTCTTCCCCAACTCGATCCTTCGTTAAAACCATACCTTCTGCAATCCACAATTGATATAAGGTCTCTGCTTTGATTTTAGTATCTTCCGGGAAGCAGCTTAAATATAGGAAACATGGTTTCAACTGGTATGGCAAGTCATAATAGCTTAGAGCTAAAATTCTTTCTAGATCCCCTTTATCCTGTCCAATGCTTTTCCCCTTCCATAAATGCGCTTTCATATTCTGGTGCACAGTCTCCCATTCGCTCAAAGTATTCTTAGTTGAGAGTATTCCCCCAAGAACAACCACTGCTAATGGTAGACCACCACAACGTTCAGCCATTTTCTTTCCTAATTCTTCCATTTCATTCAGGTTCGTGTTCATGTGCTCTGTCAAGGTGATTAAATTATTACAGGCATCCTACTTTTGCAAACTACATATTGTAGTACTAGGGAAAACAAATAATAATAAATCCCTCATAAGTCAAATGTAAAGATCTTAAAATCCATGGAATTTATTTCGAAAAGTTGGCAAGAAGAAAAAATGTTGAGCCTTCAAAAACGAATTTGTTTTACAATTTCTTCATTGAAGTGGCGAATTTTGTACAGTTCTGTATAAGGTAATAGTTTTGAAGAATCACCTCCAATAGGGAATAAACAATGCATAGTATAGGTATATCACTCAAGGACACTATGATTTATGCTGAAATCCAACAAGATATAAGGATAGTATAAAGGTTGCAAACCTGTTTCTAAGAATATAAGGATAGCACTGATAATGAGTTAAAATGAAAAGATGACATACCTTCAACATATCTTCCTCGTAGTGCCTTTCTCCGAAGCAAATCCCAGCTTTCATCCTTCCTTAGAAGTCGTGGTTGATGGTGGAAGCCATCAGGACCAATGTGCAGTGCCACTTCTCGATTCCGAGTAGTAACCAAAATTCTGGTACCTCTCTGTCCAGTTGGGAAGGCGTGTTTTATGCATTCCCATGCATCCACTGTCCAAATATCATCGAGAACTATCAAGCATTTCTTTTGTTGCTGAACTTGGAAAAGTTGCCTGATTAGCTCATCTTCTCTCCAGTGCTTTTCAATTTCTTTCTTCTTGTCAGGGACAAGTTTGATCATTATCCTTTGCAAAATATCCTTTGTTTGCCATTGCTGGGATACGCAAATCCACACAGATCCAGCAAAGTAGCGCTTCACAGTTGGATGATTATATACCTTATTGGCAAGAGTTGTCTTGCCTGAACCACCCATCCCGGAAATGGAAACAACTCTGTAATAGGCATGCTCATCTTCACTCGCCAAATTTTGCACTAGCAGATCCACATCGCTTTTCAATCCAACAAAATCCTCCTCTTCAACAAAGGAATAAGTCCTCCTTAATTCTTGTTGCCTAGAACTTGAGCCTTCTTTCTCCATTATCGCTCTTACCCCATAACCTTGAAAACTGCTTTTGAGTTTCGAGATCCTAGTGTTAAGTGCTTGTATTTCTGACCCAAGTTCATGACGAAGATAACATTCATTCAAGATGCATACGCATCTATTGAGGACTTCCATGAAACCTTCATCCCTCCAGGATCCAACTTTGAAAGCATAGCTTTCAAGTAAATCCTCAACATCATAAGCAATATCTTGAACTTTCAAAATCCATTCTCGAATCCTCTCCTTTTCAATGTTTTGTGCATCTGCATCTCTTAAGAACCATTGCATGCTCTTCAATTCATCTTCAAGATCCACAACCTGGTCCCTGACACCATGAAGGAATTTTGCTTCTTCAATCAACAAATTACCTATTTTTTCCACAACAAATGATACGACTGACTCGGCCATTTGGGAATTTCTGAGATGTAAAGAACTGCTGGATTGTGTAGTCTGTATTTAGAAGAGTTCACATGAGATGCGGGAAGTCTATTCTTATACTATGTATGTCTAGAAACGTAACAGATAGCTCAAGCATTTATCCTTTGCTTAGAGACCAAAAACAAAAATGTTGGTGGGAATCTGATACCAATACATTGATTAAAGAGAAAATTCTTCTGCCTTGAGTGTTCTTCAGCTAAAGCATTTAAAAACAAAATACTCGTAGGACTGGCTTTTCTTCACCCTCTGCATAAAACTACCAATGTTCCTTGCTTTGTGGAATCCAACCCCGGCACAGTGCTTTGTTGACGATGCTTTTCTTCTCAAATTCATAATTCTAACTTGATGCGGCCAACTCCGAATATTAATATTACACACTATTTGAGCTTTTTGGCCCACTGTCCACAAACGCTTTTACTTTATATAAAGGTCTGATCGCTTCTCACGCACACAACCAGGTGAGTGTTTTTGCAGTTGTTTCTGTCAACTAAATCAAGTTGATCTTGGTTTCGCTATGTTAAGTGGGTTTTCAAGAGAGGTTATAAGCCTGAGCTTGCTACTTTTACAACTTTAAGGAGAGGGTTGTTTTTGGAAAATAGGATTTCGGAAGCTGAGGTTTTGTTTACAAAGTTGGTGAGGCAGGAAGGGATTTCTCCTAGTGTGGTTTTATTTGGAACGGTGATCAATGGGCTTTGTAAATCAGGTTGTACCAATAGAGCTGTTGAGTTGGTGCGGATGTTGGAGAAAGGGGGGGTTTTAGCCTGATTCTATGGTGTATAGCACGATGATTGATGGTCTGTGGAAGCATAGAATGGTGGATGATGCTCTTGAACTTTTTGCAAAGGTGTTTGAGAAAAAACTCAAGCCAAATGCGGGCGTTTACAACTCGATGATTCATGGACTTTGCTGTTTTGGTCGATGGAAGGAAGTAAAAAGTTTGTTGGATGAAATGAAAGACCATGATGTGAATGCAGATGTGATAACATTTAACATTCTGGTTGCTGCACTCGGCAAAGAAGGAAGGATTAAGGAGGCACAAGTTATCATCCAGGTGATGATTGAAAAGGGTGTGAAACCTAACATCATCGCATACAATGCACTGATGGATGGATATTGTTCACCAGGAGAAATGGATGAAGCTAGAAAAATGTTAGATTCTTTGCAAGTTCGCGGCCTTGTACCTGACATTGTCAGCTATAATATCTTGATAAATGGGTATTGCAAGAAGATGAATATGGATGAGGCCATACCCCTGTTTCAAGATATTTCTGTGCGAGGATTAATACCCTCAACTGCCATGTACAATACCATCTTACATGGGCTATTCCAGATCAACAGACCTGCTGAGGCACTGCAAATTTCCCGCAAGATGCTTACCGATGGTCGGAATCCAGATCTTTGTGCCTGTCATGTTCTTTTGGATGGCCTGTGCAAGAGTCACCTGACTGATGACGCATTTTCATTATTCCGCAAGATGGAAAGTCGTGGTTGGCCTGGTGATTCTATGAGTTATAACATTCTCATTAGTGGATCATTTATTGCTGGGAGAGTTGAAATGGCATGGAATCTTTTCAATGAACTCTTTTCTAAAGGGTTGCATCCTGATCTTCAAGCATATACATCAATGATTTCTGGACTCTGTGGAAACGAATTGCTTGACCAAGCAAAAGAGTAGCTCATGAAATGGAGGCAGAAAACTGCTCACCAACTAATCACGTTGGTGACATTATATTCCGTGCATCTCTTCGAAAGAAGGAATATAATAACACAAAATTAGTTGTCCAAGAAAATCAAAAAGTGGCCTTTGGCTGATAAATCTACTTTCTCTGTGTTGAAGGATCAACTTTCTCCTGAGATGAAAGATGATTCTATTCTCCTCACACTTTTTAACGTCAGAATTTTGAGGTTGGAACTACAATCTGGTTAGGATACTGAAAACATTAAGGTTTTGGTTGGTGCAAAGACAATGAAGTGTGGGAACAAGGAGAACGATAATGTCACCTGATGATTCACGGGTAAGAATCTACCATGCAATTTGTTCTTTGTCCAGTTAGTTATCAGTTTGTTTCCTCATTTTTTTTATCAGATGCCAAGTATTATACTGATGTCATTGCTGATCTCTCTTAGTTTTCATTCTCCAAATATATGGAATATGGTGGGTCATTGCATGTAGCTGCGATCTCAAATTTTCCCCTTGTTCTATCTAGACTAAATGTTGCCAAGTCACAAGGTTGATTGTTTGATGTCTTGTATTTGACTTTTACATGTTGATGGATAGCACTTTTAAGCTGACCAATATTGTTTTGTGGGCAGAAAAGGATGAACAATCCATGATTCAAGTGAAACTTTGGCCTACTTATGTTGCGGCAAGTATGAGCCCAGTGATGGATGAAGCAAGTTTCACAGAGAATGCATTGGTTAATAAAAATTACAAAGCTTGTTTGGGTTCTTAGGCCGGGGGGGGGGGGGGGGGGGGGGAGGGGGGTTGTGTTTGGGTGGAGTAGTGATTTTGTTATCCCCAAATTCTGGAGCTACTCTCAAATACCTGCAGAATTTTGTCCTACAGTCATGTTGTGTTCATATTTGAGGAATGCTGGACCTCCAGTGACACAAATATGGGTAGAAGTTGGCTACTTGCTGTTGATAGGATCTTCATTTGTGGCCTTGTCTCCAGTCACAATTGAGCGGGTAAAGATGCCACAGGACTAAAACACAGAAAGATTTGTATTGACAATGTCTATTTTAACAGCCTGGACCTGGAAGGAACTGCTGGAAAACGGGTTTACATCAAGCCAAGGGAACCAGAAAAGGTTTTTGCTGGCATTGTACCAGTAAATCAAGACAAAGCAAATGATGGGGGAGGCATAGGAGGAACATTAAGCAAAGACATCATTGCCGAGCCCATTTTATGTGGATGAATGCAACTGCTTGGGACGGGGAGAAGACCAGTATGGCAGCAGGAAGTAGAGCATCACACGGTCTTGGATGCCTTACAAGAATGCAACCTTTCATGTCCGTGTGCAATGTTGTCCAAATTGTGTGTTTTCTGAATCTCCGACTTTTTTGTGGTATGAAAAGTGATAATGGTACTATCATTTGAGGCTAAAGGGCCTCCTAACGTTGGGCATTATGTCCCATAAGTCAAGTCCTCTCTTGAGTTCTTGAGTTGTGGAAATTTGATTACAGTTCTTGTCCGATAATAAATTATCCATTCAACATTCTTGAGATTATATAAAATCTACGTCGAAGAAATTGTAAAATTTGCCATTTTTCCAATTTCTTAGAAAATGTGGACAATTTTGTTCTACACTGGAAACTGTCAAATATGAGTTCTGCCAAATGTCTGAATTCTAATTTTGGCATGCGCGTCGCTCAGGAACCTATAATTTAAACCAAAAAGGGGGGAAAACACTATTAAGGAATTACATTTATCTACAAGAACAGGTTTGCAGAATGAATTTTGTAAGCATTCTACTTCCTTTTTCTACCACGACCACAAGAACTGCTTGCTGGTGCAGCTAGAGTTGTACTAGCTGGAACATCCTTCGACGTCCCAGCTTCTTCCTCAGATTTATCGCCATCACTTTTTTCATCGTAACTCTCAGTTTTGTCAGTAGATTCTTCCTCCTCTTCTTCAGGCAACTCTTCTGCAGTCTTTTGTTTTGATAAGCGATCACGAAGCTCTCTGAGTTTTGATTTCTTTGAATTCAGAACTTGGACAAACTGCAAGCAGAAAGAGACTATGTCATCACCAATATTTACTGTAGGATAGTGGTAAACACGAGAACATCACCTTTTCTGATCATAGTATACGGCATACTTCACAAGTTTTTTTTTTTTTTTTAATTCCTAAGAAAAGGGATTATAAGCAAAACAATTCTTTACAAGAAATCACTCAATCTTACAAAAATTGGGCTTTATAAGAAATCACCAGTGCAAATCCTCAAGAGGTAGTCAAGGTACTCATCACCTTCTGGCCTCACTTTGTTCTGTAAAATGTAGACACGATGGATTTGGAGAATAATAATACCTAAGGATTCATTTGCTTTATTACTAAATGCTATATCAACATATCATGGCACAGGCACACCATGGCAACAAACAAAGAGGCTCATAACAAAACCTACTAAAGCATGAAGAAGAACTTCTGGTAATTTTATGGAGGGCAAATAACTGGGTAGTTTGATAGTCAATACAGTACTAGTAGGTACTAGGTAGTCATGTGCTAAACAGATTCCTTATAAGCAATTTGTCTGCTGCAAAGTAGTATTTAATTCTCGTGCACTGACCACCGCTTTCCAATTGAAACATAAAGAAAAAGGGCATGATATTTCTTTTAGACACAAACCTTCGCGTAGATTTCAGTTTCAAATTCTGCCTTCTCCATACTGAGCTTCTCACTTTGAGCCAAACATTTTTCAGCTTCCACTCTCAGCCTCTCAAAGGACTCAGTTTTCCTGACAACTTCCTCCTATTTAAAACAAACAAAAGACCAACACGGTATTTAGCATTGCAAAAACAAGGGTTCCATCCAAACTAGTTATCCACAATCCAACAAATGGCTTTGTCTTACGCTTAGCCTTATGTTGGCATCCATGAGAAAATCCATGATATCTGCTGTAGTTTTCTTACTGTTAACAGACGGTTGACATTTCCATCGCCACTCTAACTTTATCCCTTCCTTCTCAAGTGTCCATGATAACTGCATCAAACAACAAACACGTATAAACGCCACAAATGATGGCATCTCCTATTACACAAACATTGCACCATTAAAAGTAGCTATATTAAAAAGTGTAGCCTTTTATCACATAAAATCTACAAAAACAACACCAACAAAGAGCTGTACCATAGCAAAGCAATATCCTTTTGGGTTAATTTTTTTCTACTAAGAATAAAAATGTCAACTTCCGACCTCAATACAGCAAACAGATGATGGAAATCCCACTATTTCGACCACAAAACTTTTAGTATTTACAAAATTAAAAGAGTGTACCATAAATTCACCAGCAAAAACTTTAAATGAACAAAAACGGACCCTTTTGTCCCCATTTCCAGCATCTGAGAATCCATAAACCGACCCGGGTTGCTGAAACCCCAAATGTTTCTCAGCCAAATCAATGTACTCCGTCACCGACAGGTCCCACAGCGACGCCCTCTCTTTAACCTCCTCCTCCGATGCTTCAAACAAAATTTATTCACCAAAATTTTTTTAAAAAATCAGATATGGAATTCATTCGGTAATTTATTTATTATTTTTTTAAAAAAAAAACCTGAGTAAATAAATACCGATGCAGGTCCAAGCGCGGTTGCCGTCGGCGATGGCGAGGTCGAAGTGATAGGGGAACCATGTGCCCTTAACGAATAAGGGTTCGGGCTGCCGGGGCTCGGAATCATCTCCGGTTGGAAGCTCTAGCTTGAGGCAAGTGTGTCTTGGCGAATCTTCTTCCATTGGAAGTGTCTCGTTGAAGTTTTCTCAGGTTCCCGCCTCCATTTTTTTTCATATATACCCCTCAGACGATGACGTCAAAATTAATTTAGTTATTTTAAATGTTTTCAGAAAAAAAAGTATAAACAGCTAATATTAATTTTTGTTAAAAAATCACAATTATGCACATATCATGGTTCCTCAAATGGTCTGTTTGGACTGCCTATTTTTATTTGCAAATAAGTAAATTTTTAAACAAAAATAAACTATTCAAACATATTTTATTTCAAATTTTAAAATTTAAATTTTCTCACTCAAATTCTTCGCATATAATTTTAAAAAAATTTCCCTCTTATTTTTTCCTCCAAAATACTTTTTTCTATAAAAAAATACCCACCAAAATTTTCACACATTCTAATATAACTTTTTCCAAATACATCACACTCCAAACAAACCCTAAGGCTGCGTTTGGACAAGCTATTCTCATTTGCAAATAAGAAAATTCTCAAACAAAAACAAATTATCCAAATACATTTTTATTTCAAAATTTAGAATTCAAATTTTCTCACTCAAATTTCTCTCACATAATTTTAAAAAATTTTCTCTCTTATGGTTTCCCTCCAAAATACTTTTTCTATAAAAAAATACCCACCAAAATTTTCACACATTAATTTTTTTCATTTACAAATAAAAATACCTTGTCCAAACGCACCCTAAGTTTCTCGTTTATATTGCACTTTTCTAGAAATTTTTATGTTTTTAACACATTTTTTCATATCACAATTCTAATTTTTAAAAGGGAAATTTGCATATATAGCAGGGTTGACTGTTGACTTTGCAAATATAGCACCCTCCTTTTTTCAAACATAACAGGAGAAAAGAAAAAATCATTGGAGGATAAGATATTAGAAATTATTTACAAATTATGGAAGTAGTAATTGGTTGAATATAAGATCGAGTTAAATTTAAAAAAAGAAAAAATTGAATTTTTTTAAAAAAGTTTTAAATTTAAAAAAATTATTTTTTTAAATTTACTAAAACTTTTTTTTAAAAAAATTCAAATTTTTCTTTAAAATTTAGGTCGTTTGACCTAAAACTTTTTTAAAAAAATTCAATTTTTTCTTTAAAATTTAGGTCGAATTGACTAAAACTTTTTCTAAAAAAATTTAATTTTTTTAAAATTTAACTCGACCTAATAGTAGGTCGAGGGCTCGATCTTATATTCAACCAATTACTACTCAAACTTATTAAATTTGATCTTGTATTTGACCTAATGTTTTGCTCGACTAAACTCACTTGTGTAAATTTCAACTAATATCTAATAATAAAAGTGCAAATAATGATATTTGCAAAGTCAACAATTCATATATGCAAATTTCCCTCTTTAAAACCGCTTTTAAATAGTGTTTACATTGCACTTTTCAAGAGATTTTTATTTTTTTATTTCAGTGTTATTTGCAAAAATCTAAAAATATTTTTTAAAATGAAATTTTTATGTATATAATTCATACACGTACAAAAAAATCCCATTAATTTCATTTTTAAGAACACCAATTTATGTGTATTCTGAGGTGTAAATCCACAACCTGAGAATTCCTTCTTGTTTTTAATGCAAAAAAGCAACTCAATTTGTACACTAAAAATTTAGGACAACATTATAATTTTTCAATTAATTATTAGTAATTATATAAGTCCATGATCCATGCCAGACCCCACTCCACAGCAAACGAACATGATGAAGCCTCTGAGATGCTCTCTTCAGCATCTTCTTCTTTCTGTGTGCATCGTATCATTTTGCCACCTGAATTTGGCCGAAAACCATGAACGAGATCCAACAATCAGAACCATGGAGGATTTCTCTGGGTACCCAATTCATGAACACCACCTCTCGAACTCGAACTCGAACTCTCTATCTTCTTCACTCTCAGTGGACACTGAAAGTCTGCAGAAACAGGTATTCAGATGGAATCGCAGAAATAAATTTTGCTTGTTTCTCTGCCTTATGAGCTCTGAGTTGTGTTTTTTGTTTACAAA
This sequence comes from Gynochthodes officinalis, assembly GCA_020080225.1. Classification (NCBI taxonomy): domain Eukaryota; kingdom Viridiplantae; phylum Streptophyta; class Magnoliopsida; order Gentianales; family Rubiaceae; genus Gynochthodes; species Gynochthodes officinalis. The sequence goes on along the minus strand of CM034619.1, from coordinate 4,921,350 downwards.
GATTGTATTTTCATTTGTGGGTTCTTGATATTTTAGTTTTTGGTGATATTTGGAGCTCTGATATCCTTTGTGTTTAATTTCTTCATGAAGGGCTCTCAAATTGGCTCCAAGTTTATAGTTTTCTATCTTACGTTGCTTGTATGTGAATTATTTTCTGAACTGGAATGAAAACTATTTCGCACACTGACTTTGCCCATTGTAATTTCGGTAATATGGAAATCTTGAAGCATGAATGTCTAATTACTTCTGACTATTTTTTTCTCTGTTTCTTGGGAAACATGATTTTTTTTTTTTTTTTCGGTGAGGAAACATGAAACTTTTTTTCCCCTTTCTGTCCTGTTTATATTAGATTGACGAGCTATCAACTTTTTCGGATACACCAGCACCATCAGTTACTAGGATCTTGTACAGTGGGAAGGATGTACTGTCGAGAAGGTAAGCACAGAAAATTATATGGCCATACACCTCAATCAACAAAATAGTTTGATGTGCTGTTATTAGTTGAACTGCCATTGCTCATAGATTTAACGATTGTCAGTGAGAATTTTGCTTTTACTATTTCTCACTTTCTAAACAGACTGAATTATAGATATAACAATATATTGTTGCTGTGTAATAAAGGTGAAACTGAGAATGTAAAATATATGAAAGGGATGAGTATCTTGAGTTTTTATCTGATAACTACCTCTATGTTGTTTCGGTTGGTTAAGAGAGATAGTTTTCAACTAGTTTTGACAAAATACCCGGTATTACTAACAAAAGGCTTGTCTAATTGAAACTGAAGATGCTAACAAATGATTTAAAGCATTGCAATAATTGAATGAAGAGTGTTACCTTTATGGATTTGTAATGATTTATAAAAACTTGATGTGTGGTCTCAGGTGATATATTATTCTTTCATATGCTTCATTATTTTTGTGCAGGTATATAAAAAACCTCATGGAAGTATCAGGTCTTTCGGTCAGGGAGGATTCTGTTGGGAACATTTTTGGTCGGTGGTAAGCCCCAACTTATTTCACTTGGTCACATTGTCTAGACCAAACCATATCAATCGTTAAGCCAGTATGATGTTATGGACTCTAATATGAGATTGCTAAACTGTGAAGCTGACAACTTGTCCTTTGATATTCTTCTGCAAATGATGCATCCATGGATTAACTTAATGAGTTTCTGGAAATATCAAATATTACATATTCTCCTTTGACGGGAGTTTTTTTTGTCTCATCTTTGTTACTTTTTCCTTTCTGTGCATTTTTTCTGAACCTTATTGTCAATTTAAAATGTGATTTCTATTTGAATTATATCCTTGTAAAACTAGAGTTATTCTGTGCTGGATCATATTCATTTACTTAACCCCCACTGTTATTTGGTTCTCCATAGGAATGGTTATGAACTTGAGCTTACTCCAGTTTCAACAGGATCTCATACAGATGCAATACCATATTCTGGGAAATATGATGGGGTGGTTGGTGTTTTGGGTGGAATAGAAGCCATCAATGTTCTAAAGCGGTATGCTGATTGATTGTTAGGCATCGCCTGCATTCTTGTGATGGCAAGATGAGATATTGGATCGTATTTGTGTGTTATTAGCATTTGGCTGTTGAGTATCTTTGTGGTTTGCAGTTCATCCTTTTGATTGGCTGTGTAAAGTTTTGGTGTTTCAATTATACAGATCTGGCTTTAAACCTAAAAGGTCACTGGAGGTGATTATGTTCACTTCAGAAGAGCCTACAAGGTTTGGGATCAGCTGTTTAGGAAGGTTCGTACAAAAAATAGTTACAATCTTGTTGTTGCAAATTGATTAGGAGCCTCTTTTACCCTTAATATTTACCAAGTAGATGTTGCTCGAGCCTAAAGTTTGATGTTTGTTTGTCGTCTTTGTTTTTTTTTTTTTTTGGCTGTTCTCTTTTATTTAAAAAATTGTGAATCTCACAAAAGCCAAAATGGTGATGGAGCTCCTAGCTTGAAATTCTAATCCTTATCTGAAATTTGCAGCCGGCTGTTGGCAGGAAGTGAGGAACTTGTACAACAACTCAAAAAGACAGTGGACAGTGAAAATATGTCTTTCTTTGATGCTGCAAAATCTGCAGATTACACAAACGTAGAGGACTTATCATCTGTGTTTCTGAAGAATGGAAGTTATTCTGGTTTTGTAGAGTTACACATTGAGCAAGGTCCTATTCTTGAAGAAGAAGGTAACCTAGGTTCATGTTTATTTTACAGCTCAATAAATAGAAAAAATCAGTTTTTGTCCTGATCACCTGCTTTCTTGTTTTATGATGATTTAGCAATATCTATTGGTGTTGTTACTGCTATTGCTGCTCCTGCTAGCATCAAAGTAGAGTTTGAAGGCAATGGAGGCCATGCAGGGGCTGTCCTGATGCCACAGAGGTGAATAAACTTGGAGGAATAAATGACCTTATTTTGCCTTTTCCACTTTCTCAAAGCATTTCATGTTTCGTCATCAATTTAACCTGTTGTGTTTAGTATAGTTATCAAAGAACTTTTAAATAATCATAAATTTCTTAACACATGGGAACTAAGTTCGACTAATAATCATAAATTTCTTAACACATGGGAACTAAGTTCGACTAATTTTGGGATGAGCTTCTTCCGGATTGAGTTCTGTTAGCTAGACCTATGAGGATAGTGTTTTTGTTTCCTCCAGTTTTAGACAGAAACAAGACCAAATTGCACCTCTTCTCTAAATTTTTCATAATCATTTTTAACAGTTTCATTTCCTAATTTTGAAAGAAATAGTTGGTAGGTATAATTTGACCACTAATTATTTCCATATTTCTCCTACAAATTTTTGGAGCAGGAATGATGCAGGACTGGCAGCTGCTGAGTTGGCACTTGCTGTGGAGAAACATGTTTTGGAGTCTGGATCAATAGATACTGTAGGCACAATTGGTAAGCCCATCTTTTTTACTTTTAACTGGAGGAGAAGTTCTAGATCTTTTCTTTGTTTGAAGAGTTGAAATCATACACTAGCAACCGTTAGAACTTATTTCAAAAAATAACCAGCATACCCTAATGGTACAAATTGGTCTGATATGTATCCATTTTTCTTTGCCACGTAGTTGGGAGATATAGATGTCCTGGACTTTAGACCTAAAGATAGGATTTGTATGGGTGACTGGTTCCATATTGATCCCTTTTTCTGTCCTAGGATGTTATATGTAATGTTGGTCATTATTCAATATGAGCACTTTATCCTGCAGCGCCTCTTAACAGGTCCCTTTAAGAAGAATGATTTGCAAGAAAATAAAATCCAAGCGTTAAATGCTTTAGGTTATCAAAACTAAGCGATTGTGATCTATCAGAGTGATCGGTTTCTTCTCCCTCCCTAAATCTATGTGCAGAAAGTCCACTGGTTTTAACTATTTTCCATTGAAAAGAAATAGTCCTTTTATGTATATTAGATAGCTCAGAAGGAGCATTTACAAGTTTTCTGTTTCCTTAAGGTATTCTTGAGCTACATCCTGGAGCAATTAACAGCATTCCAAGCAAATCACATGTGGAAATAGGTAAGCTTCTTGAGTGAGGATTCATCTTTCATGTTGGAAGTTAGTGTAAGAACATAATGTGCTAGTGGCTTTATCTTGATGCTTGTCTTTGTTTTGCTAGTTTAGCGTTGCTAACTTGAATAGTTTCTTGTAAATATTTTCAGATTGTCAATGGAAAACAGTGGAAAGAAACTCTGTTATCTGTTTGGATTATCTACCCAAATAACTGCTTTTGCATAATCTTTTACAGATACACGCGACATTGATGAAGAGCGTAGGAATTCTGTCATTGATAAAATTTATCAGTCTGCTTCAAGCATATCTAAAAGGCGTGGTGTTAAGCTGTCAGAATTCAAAATTGTCAATAAAGATCCACCTGCCCTTTCTGATGAATTGATCATTAAGGCAGCAGAATCAGCAAGCCATGAACTAAATCTGACATACAAGAAGATGATTAGTAGAGCCTATCATGATTCACTCTTCATGGCCAGGTATCTGAAAAACTTCAACGAGCATCAAAGTTGAGATTTGCTTAGCACTCGTTAGTCCTAAATGCAAAATTTTGAAAATGTAATGGTTCTCATTTACCATCTATTGACATAAGATGTTACTGTGTTCAGAGTTACACCAATGGGCATGATATTTATACCATGTTATAAAGGTATGATACCCTTCATTTTCCTGTCACTAACAGGTACCATAATGTTCTGTTCCATAGCCTGTCTAACATTGTCACTTCTATTTCCTTGCAGGCTATAGTCATAAGCCTGAGGAATTTTCGTCCATCACCGATATTGCCAATGGAGTAAAAGTCTTGGCACTGACACTGGCCAAATTGTCCCTCTCTTGATGCCTTGAGCAGTATTTCCGTTGCTCAATCTACTTTTTCTTGTCCAAACTAATTTAGGAACCGGTGATGATCTTAAGTAGATATAAATCATCATGTAATTAGCAAACTCTGAATAAGAAATGCACTGATATTCTTGTACACCGTCTGATTTCCATCAGGACAAATGTCAATACTGGCATATATCATGTTTTAATACTACAAATTATATTAATTAGCATTATGCTGTTCATGCCATCTTAATCATGCATGTGCACACACAGATATTGTAAGCATACAGTCATAGAATCTCGAAATCTGTGCTAATTATCTGCAACAATACATTAATAAACCACAAGTTTCTTTGATGTCAACAGTAGATTAAGTTGGGGAAACATGTTGGAATTTGCTAACCTACCTAACTCTTATTATTAACCTACTGCACTACCATAAATAATGAATAAATTTGGGCTTTTTTTTCTTTTTGCGTTTGTTATGAGCAGCATTTGCATCAGGTTTCTTCATTCTTGGTCTTCTCCAAAACAATCTCAATCTGTCAGGCAAAAATATGCATGTCATTTTTATCAGAGGGTTCAGTCATGGCAGAAATGAACAAGAAAAATGGAACCAGAGGACTAACCCTGGCCTTTCTAACAAAGCGTCCATTGGATTCGTCATTGTTGCCCACCGTTGAGATCATAACCTCTGTTTCATGATGCAACAACATACACACGAGTAAATACAACACATGATTGGAGATCTTGTTATTGTTGTCCCAATAGAACATTGGACATTCAGTGAAGCTTCTTACTTTGATCTTTTGCGATTCCATTTCTCTTCAGTATCTCTGCGATTATGACCACAGTAGGAATTGCTGCAATGGGATTATAAGGAGAAAGTGAACACATGAGTAATCAAGTTCTGTGTGGCAAAAACAGTAGTAGAGAACAGATAATTAGTAGTACCCATTCCCAAGGCAGAAAGCTCGACCTCATCATGCTGCTTAAGGTATCTCTGCAACACAATGAATCCACGAAACGTATGAACTGAAAGAATCTATGGGATGTTTTAAACTTGCATTATCATGAGAAGGATTGTGGTCAACAACGATTGAAATGCCAATTCTGATGATCTATTAAAATGTCCCAGAAAATCTTTCCAGCACAATATGCAAGAGGGAAAAAGTTTGTTAACCATATGAACAAGATTCCACTACAAATTAAACTAAAAGGGATCGTTCAAAAGGCAGATGAAAAACAATCTGAAGTTTTCATGATTCAATGGCCATATTATCATCAGCTGACATTTACAACATTTCCTAGGATATTGTCCTACTCCTATAGTATGATCAAACATCCACAACATTTCTCATGAGATCTGTGTTCCTTCTTGTATTCTCAAAAACTCAAATATAAGATCACATTCAATTTAAAAATCAGATTCAAGAATATGTATGAAAACACGCAACTCAAAACCGTATGCAAATCATGTTTGAAACAGCATTTCAAATCGCAATCTCAAAGTGCATCTCAAATCCTAACCCCATGCAGATCCATATATAAAATAATGATAAACGAGAAAAAAAAAATCTACATATACAACCAAAATCAATCCATTCCCAAGAAAGGAAAATTAAAATAAAAACATGCATGCATACATGAATACAAATAAAAAGAATTGGTTTGCAACAAAGAAAAGGAAAACCTTGGCTAGATTGAGGTAGAAAAAGAGGGGCTTCTTGGTATTGGAGACTTGAATCCTGTTCTTCACCTGGTTCTGATTCATGGGATTTGTAGTATCCTCAGTGGATTTGATGATTGTACCATTATCATTCTTATTATGGCTATTGTTATTCTCCATTGCTTTGGAGACCTCTGCGGTGGTTTCTGCCATCTGCCAAAAAAGAAAAAAAAAAGGCAAGAAATTGTCCAACGCTAAATTTTCAGTCTCTTTCCTCTGATTTCTACTTAACTTAATTTCTTAATTTAAGATTATCAAACCTTTTGTCATTGATTTTCTCGAAGAAAACCATGCATGCTATATGTTACAGACCCGGAAATAAGGGGGTGGTTTCCCAATGTAAACGATACTCGTGGATGACCATGATTTGGTTATTTGAACTTATAGTTGTATTTCTGAACGGCAATGATTTTAGACAGTTAATTCATTTGCAATTGGGTGAAAAAGTTTGGGCGGCAATATTGGGATACCACTTTTCGTTATGAACAGTTCTTGACGTTTAATAATAATAATAATAATAATAAGAGGTAAAAAATTTTAAATCTTTAGTAACATAAATTGGATCCGTATATGTTTGTTAAAGATAATAATATTTTCTTTTGAAATAATTAAAAAGTGTAAATTGTTCAATTGAGATATGAAAATGTCACTAAATTAGTTTTAGTTACTTTTAAAAACATGATAGAAAAAAAGAAAATTTTAAACTCGAAAAAGAATCAAATTAATTCAAAAGAATTGAACAAGTTAATATATGTATTATACTCGAAACTTGAGCAAAGAATCAACTAAATGAACTTGCAAATTGCATTATAAGATGGCAATTGCTCGAAGCATATAAGTTGGAATTGAGGTAACATGAAAATAATGATTTGAAAGTGCTATGAAGAGTAACGAAAGTGCAGAGATCACAAAATTGACAGTTCGACACTTGTAGGTAAATCATTTTGTATTTTAAAACCCATACCTACAACAAAGAATGGCATTAACAATCCAACATGATATGGGATTGTGTCTCCAAATTGAAACACTCCACCATTGCTATGATATGATAATCCCAAAACACAAATCAAGCCAAACGTACATGAAACAAGGTATTAGCAAGAAACATTCACTGAGGGTATTTAAAGAGCAAGATATAAAGGTGGTTATAAAGGTATAAATAACATATAAAGGTGGTTATTGCTATTTTACATATTTTACTAAGGAAACAGGGGACACATTTATTTACAGAGTAGTAGTCATAGACTGCACACTGCAAAGACTATGCAGAAGGCATCATATTAATTATTCAATTTTTGATTTCAGATTTGATCCTTTAGTGGAGTTGAGATATGGTATCCTCATAGGGCAGATGTACCTAAGGAGCCAACTGATAGGAGTAGATGCAGCAGCGATGAAGATGCATAAGCCCCATTGCCTAGAATCCAACCTTGCAGTACCTGCAATGCTCTTCAAGGCTTCCACCATCACATGAAGCAAAAAAGTTATCCCAATTATTCCCCAGAACCATTTCTTATTGTGTATTTCCTGGAAAATATTTTTCTGATCAAATAGCTTTGCATTCATCAGTGTGAAAACCTGGCAGAGGACAAAAGTATTGAAGATCACAGTGTTCTTCTCATTGTCATTCAGTTTTAGCAATGGTTTACCTTCAAAATGGATAGCCAAAAGGACTACTATTTGATACACAGCCTGTGCACTTATGTTTCTGTGCATATCATCAGTTACTAAAGGCTCATTTAGATCCCTTGGCAGCTTGGACATGAGGTCATGAGAGGGTTGTTTTATAAGTACAGAAAGAGTAGCAATGGTACCCAAAATCAGCTTCACCCACAGGAGTTGAAATACAGGTATTGGTACTTCAACTGAGGAAATGACAGCGACAGCATAAAAAGCGGTGAACCCACTGGGAAAAATTGTCATCACAAAGTCGAACACCACATCAACAAAGGTTGCGGTGAGCAAGAATTGAGTGTAGGTCTGGATGTTATCATAAAATCCTCTTCCCCATCTCAAAATTTCAATAAGCAGAGAGAAGTTCTTGTTCTGGATTACAATGTCTGTACATGCCTTGAGAATTTCAGTTCCGCCTTGCGTTCCAAAACATATTCCTATATTTGCTTCTCTAAGTGCCTGCACATCACCTAGGCCTCCACCAAGATATGCAACCACATGACCTTTCTTTTTCAAGCTTTGAACCATGAGGAACTTATCGTAAGGAGTAGCGCCTGCCAACACACGAATATCATCAACTCTTTCCCTTCTTTCTTCTGGTGTTAAGTTCCGGAATTCCTTTCCTTCTACTACGCCTCCTGGTTGGTTGTTAGGCTCAATTAAGCCCCCTTTTAAAGCCAGATATGTGGCTGTGAATATGCTGTCTCCTGTGAGCAATTTGAAGTTTATTCCAGCTCTTTGGCAATCTCTTACATCTCTTCTGATCCCATTTCTTACTGGATTTTTAAGCCCCACTATGCCTAACAAGGTTAATTGTTGGCGAGAGAAGTTGAAGTACTCTTCTATTGAAGTTTTCCTATGCGCAAAGGCAATGCATCTGAGGCCATTCTTTGCCATTCCTTCAATAATTTGCTCCAATAGGGCCCTTGTGGTTTTGTTAATGGCATTGACAATTCCAGTAGTCTCATAGTAATGAGAGCACATTGGCAGAATCACATCTGCTGCCCCTTTCCTATGCACATGAATTGTGTTGTCATTGTTTTTACTGATCAACACTCCACTCCTTCTATTGACCGGGTTGAAGGGTTCAATTTCAAGAATGGTGCAGCTACGCCCGAGGCTTTCTTTCTCCAGGCCCAGTTGGCGAGTTGCCCATCCAAACATCGCCGCTTCTGTTGAATTCAGGGGAGATGCAAATGTGGAACTTGAACGAAGCTGAGTTGTATTTAATCCCATTGCTTGGTGGAGCAACTCTAGCACATTTGGAGCAATTAAATTGTGAGGCACTTCTTCAATGGAACTTAGTCCTAACCAGAACTTCTTCACCTATAAATTGAAAAGAAGAAAAACCAAACATTCAGTGTGTTTACTTAATAGTTTCAGGTGAGAATACTTTAGGAGAGTCAAAAGCCAGAGAATTCTGAGAATAGAAGAATGTATGGTAAACACCTTGTTTGGTTATTTTTTGACAGATCACAATAGTGACTTTAATCAGTGACCACATAAAACACTAACTGAATGACTTATCCGTCATTGAACTTGATAATGAAATGGTTCCTTATATGCTACTTTTCCATTACATATTTTGTGTCCTAATAAGGTCCAATTTAGATACAAAAACTAGATTATGCTGGGGATAGAATTTTAGTTCTCTGGCAAATCAAAACAAACATATATAGCTTAGCTAAAATAGGACAAATTCATAAGCAACATTACCTCTGAGGAATCCGATGTAAGGGTGCCTGTTTTGTTCAAGCATACAGTATCAACAGATGCAATTTGATGGCAGAGGAAGGGCTTTTTAATCAGAACCTGGTCATGCAACAAACTCCTCATGGAATTGGCAAGAGTGGTTTTGACAGCTAAAACTAAGCCCTCTAGGCTGGAGGTCAAGGCAACGATAGCAGAAGTTGCCAGCATTCCCACTAGAGCAACCAAAAATTCAACAATATCTGCCTGTTTACGGCCACTAATTGATGCCTTAGTTTCCTTCTCATCAGGGTATATATTCCCAGCACAGAAACGACTAAAAAACCACAAAAATGTTAACAAAGCAAAAGCTCGACCAAACCTACCTATTATAGAGGTTAGATTTTCCAACTCATGAGCATGTCTTCCCTGCATCCAGATCACTTGTTGCTGGTTTCTCCGGTTCTTCCCCACTGCCGTCACAACCATCCTAGTATAACCATCAGCAACCATATTTCCCGAGAACAAAAACGGGTTCTCATGTCCAACTTCCGCACGATCAGAGTTTCCATTACTCCTCAAGTTCTCCAGGTGCAATGAATGCCCATCTATGAAGAGACCATCAGCTGGAACTTGGTCACCTGGTTTCAAAAACACAATCTCTCCAACTACTACTTCAGAAATTGGGATTTTCATCCATTCAGCGTTTCTCACAACATCTACCTTAGGAGTGTAATCATGATTTTTTGCTTCACACATGTCATGCCACTGAGTAATGGGCCAAAAATTCGTCACAGCTGAAATAATCACCACAGCAACAATCTCAAGGAGTTTAGTTCCCCTTCCAGGCAAAACCCATTGTAGCCCATGTTCTTTTACGCCAAAACAAAGAGAAACAAGAGTGAAAGCAAGAAGAATGGCAATCAATGGTTCTTTCATTGCTTTAACAGCGCAAAGAAAAAAATCCTTCGGCAGGTCCATTTTGGGATACAGATTGGAATTGGACCCGAAGATTTTTCTTCGGGTTTGGACGTCATCATCATCACCAGGGATTCCATTCTCCGTATCAGTGTCCAGGGCCCTGATTACACCATCTACCCCTCCAAGATCACGCAGCAACTTCCGATTTTTCGTCCTCACTAGTATAGCTAACCTTGATGAGTCAGAGGCTATGAAAGGAGGAGGTTCCACGTCCATAATAGTAGAAATTGTTTGCTGATAATCAAACATGGCTGACTAGCTATTAGGGACCTGGTATTGTCATCACAATTTTGAACATCTAACAACGAGGGAAATAAATATAAGAAAGCTGGGCAAAAATGTGCTCCATTCATGACTGGCTACTGAAAAAATAAGCTAAAACCATGCATTAAAAAAAAAGTTGAGAAGATGAAGATCAGGTGAAGAACAAGTACCTCAATTATGAAATCATTGACTCAACCCGAGGTTCAAAGTAGTATAACAACAATGAAAGATAGCCCAATTAAAATACCAAAAACGAAGTCGAGCAGAATAGAGCTGTATGTAGGTGAAATTCAATTCCCAATTCCCAGAATATACACATCCATTTGTAAAGTTTGACTTGGCAGTTAAGCCACCGACCTTGAAGAAATCTAATAATCCAACGTGATACTTTGTTTATTTAAACAATTTCATGATGTAAATGTGTATCAGAAGTTCTGCACCATGACACTTTGGAATAACGCAATGTATCCAAAGAAACTAAATTTGTGTCTGCAGATGTCAATCTCAAACCAAAGAAACTAATCTATTACATCCACGGTCAAAAAACTCAGAAATTTCACATCAATTTCCAAAAGTCTTGCTCAATCAGTCAAAAAAGTTGTGTAAGGTTTGTATATTTGGATTAGCGGATCAAACGATGATAAGGCATTTCCTTATCACTCCCTCTTCTTAGAAATTTCATACCGTACATGAGTCATGAGTGATGCAACTAATTAATGTCAATATTTCCGAACTTTCACATCTCGGAATTTGACCCTTTTCGTGTTTGGACCAACTAAACAACAATCGTTCGGATGATTTAATATTATTTTATCATGTAAATATCACATCAACCCTTATAAAAATTCTCTAAAATTTTTCACTCTCCTTAGTTATAAATGAAAATTTTGCATGGTTACATGTTCACCATGGATTGCACTTATTCAATCAACTATGTAAAATGTTTATCAATTTAAGAGTTTTTTTTATCATTCTTGATCTTAAATCAATTTTAAGATCAACACGTACATGTATTCAAAAATTTTAAAGTTAAGCAAAAAATATTTTATTCAACGACTGTATCAGACAAAATGGTACGACCTTATAATTTAATGCCAAAAGTATAACTTTCTTTCTAAAAAAAAATATGCATAACATAGGGACTTTAAAATGTTGTTTCCTAATTTAATTAGTTTGTTGCATGAAAAATTCTTACACAAAAAATATAAACAAGCACATACTAGTATACCTAATTAGATAAGAGCACAGTACTATCCTTTTAACTTCTTATAATTCAGTTAAGTCATCACCTAATTTAAATTAAAGAAATAATACATTGTTGACATGACTATAAAAACAAAATTAAACTCCAGAATGTGGTCAAACTAACCTGGAGAGTTTTTTTATTTCATTTTATATTATTTCTTTGATAGCATGACGTGACTTTGTAATAGAAAGGAAGACACACCCCAGTCCACCGTTCACATTGAGGCCCATTACTACTTTATATTGGGTGAGAGTTAGCCCATTAGTACTCTGTCCAAGTCCAGAAAATATTCTGATCACTTTCAAAGACTAAGGTAGATACATATCCAACCCAACTGACCATTAGAGTTATTTAACATAATATTATAATTTTTGTAAGAATTTTTTTTTTAAAAATAAGATTTATCAGAATAATCCTGATAAATTTCTTATCCGGCATCTAATAAACTCTTCCCACCTCATATGTTTTTTTCCCTTCCACCTTAAGTTCGTTACAAGTATTATATGTGGGAAGGTGTAATGAACTTAGAGTGGAAGGGAAAAAAATTTTGAGGTAGAAGGAGTTTATTAAATACCTGATAAGAGGTTTATCAGGATCATCCTGATAAATCTTATTCTCTAAATTTACTATTTTATATATCAATTTCATTATTTTGAATAATTTTTTAAAATATTAATTTTTATTAAAAAAATATATAATATCTATGCAAATAATTTTTACTAATTAAATACCCTGACTTGAACCGAGATATATGAGATAATATACCAAAATGATACTAGTATGTCACATAAACATTATATCAATTATTATGCGATATTTGATGAAAGTTTTTGAATGTTTAGGAATTGTAATTTTAAAATGTATTTTTATAATTTTGAACATATTTTTATATTTTCTAATATATTTTTTATTATATAATTATTATTTTAAAAAGTACAAAAACGGATTTTGAAATGCAATATTTGCACACCCTTTCATTGCTTTAAATGAAAATACTCTGAGCAAGCAAAATGACTAAATTAAAAGATTAATATCTATAACATAACTTTTAACAATATTGTCTTAGGTGTAAAGTACTATGCTGTAAGGATGTTTTATCCATGCGAGCACATACACCAAGAAAATAAAAGTAAAAATCAAGAAACAATAGTTAAACTGAAACAGTTTTATTTATAGTTATCAGATTCGGACCACCCCACCGGTTCAACCCGTGAATCGACCCCTAGACCAGTCTAAATCATTCATTAGACCGGTCCGAGAAAAAAAAACCACACACACATAAAGACACAAAGGAAAAATGAAAAGACCAACTCTTTATTCTTATAAGAAATAACGTCCAATAAGTATTTGCTATGGAATTTCAGTTTTAATGTAAATAAAATCAACTTTATCTAATTAAAGAAGAAGTTTGAGGAGGTTATAAGTGGAGAATGCGAAATATTTTTAAGAATTTGTAATTTTATGAAGGAAGCTCAAAAAATAATTGAAAGAATATTTATCAAATAATTGGAAGCTCAAAAAACATAATTGGTAAATCTACAATTATGATCATTATTAATTATACTTCACACATGGCATAAAAGAAATATTATGTCATTCAGAAGATTTAAGTTCAAAACTATGAAAATGGCATTTTAAATACATTATTATATAGGTTAATCAAATTTGCTAAAAAAAAATATACGAGAGGGAGGAAAAAGAATTTCACAAGCAAATTAAGAATGAAGGCTACCATTGTAATTGAACAAAATTCTTAGTGCATGGTACATACATATGTCAAGATTTTGGAAGGAAAACGATTGTAGACGTGGATCTTTTCTCTATTCTATGGTTGTTGAATATTATTATGTGATTATTACTCACATAATATATATATGTGTGTGTTTTATGTACGATTTCAGTTTTTCTAACTATTTCTAACAAAATTCAGTTCATTTTATTTTAATTGTTTTTAATGGTAGTAATTTATTTTAATTGCTTTAGTTGTTTAATTGAAATGATTTAGGATGAGCAAGTAGGATGTGTATGGAATATGTAGGAGGAGCAAATAGGATGCGTGTTGTTTATGTTGAAACTTTTATTATTATATTTAGGCCAGTAGGATATGTGTTGTTTATTGTTTTTCTTGTTATTTTACTTAAATGACGTTTTTATATTAATTCTTATGAGTTTGGATCTTGGATTTTATTATGCTATTATGACAATATCAATTGTTTGGTTGCTTGTAAGTTAATATTTTATATTTTCTCTATATTTTGATATTATATTTATTTTTATTAATTTTATAATTAACCCACTGGTTGAACCATTGACCCATGGACCCGAACTCTCAACCGAATCAATGACCGGTCCGAGTCTAATAACTATTATTATCCATACGAGGAAATGAACAAAAAAATTGAAGAAATAGTAGTTCAACTGAAACAATTTTGTTTTTTATGTGTTAAATACATAAATAGTGAAAGTTGCAGCCATGTTAAAAAATTAAGCAGAATTTTGGTGGTGGGAACTAAGGACTAAGGATTTATGTGACCTTTGGCTGGGAATGGAAAAGCAAGTATATGAGTCTTGCTAGGAGAAATGTCTATACTTCCCATTTTGCCTTGATGAACTTCTCTTGTGAAAAAATGGGATGTAGGATTACTGATACATAGTTGAGAACTGGCGATGTTTCATAAGTGAGAATGGCATAGTTTGCGCAATGAAAGCAAATAGAGACGTACGACGCATCAGTCCTGCCCCAATACCACAGCAGCAATGTTATTGGAATTTGATTCATTATCTTGCGAGTCATTACTTTGGGTAGAACCATTGAACCAAGCTTAAAGGCGATAGTATCCTCTAATCCAACAAGGTTGAAAATGCCTCCTCTTTATTCACGGACAAATTTCTTAAAGAACAATGGCATGGCCAGTACCAAGAAAAAAAAATTATTGTTTAGCTGCTAAATTTTACCTTTTTAGTGCAATTTAATCAATTACAAACACAAAATAAGAATTTCTATTTGTTTCTTTCAGTATCTTTTCTTTTATTTTCTGCCACATCAATCTCTAATGTACGTCACCAATAAGCCAAATTCACACACAGCGTATCATGATTCTGTTTTAAAGTATAGTTTTTGGACTTCTCAGCCACAAAAATTTAAAAAAAAGGTATGGTGAAACAAAGGTTGGTCCTAAATGTTTTGGCTTGGCTGCTGCATCATTATGCTAG
Source organism: Gynochthodes officinalis (assembly GCA_020080225.1). Taxonomy (NCBI): domain Eukaryota; kingdom Viridiplantae; phylum Streptophyta; class Magnoliopsida; order Gentianales; family Rubiaceae; genus Gynochthodes; species Gynochthodes officinalis. The sequence continues at coordinate 4,906,208 of CM034619.1, read as the reverse complement.
GATATGCTTGTGTTTGTTGTCTTCAAGTTCTGCAGTCGGCTGTAATTTTGATCAAACTGGAGGAACAATACAATTTATATGTTCTATTTCGAATGTTAGCCCTTCGGCATCTATGGTATAAAGTTGGTTATTGCTGTTTTACATATTTTACTAAGGAAACAGGGGACACATTTATTTACAGAGTGGCAGTCATAGACTGCACACTGCAAAGACTATGCAGAAGGCATCATATTAATCATTCAATTTTTGACTTCAGATTTGATCCTTGAGTGGAGTTGAGATATGGTATCCTCATAGGGCAGATGTGCCTAAGGAGCCAACTGATAGGAGTAGATGCAGCAGCGATGAAGATGCATAAGTCCCATTGCCTAGAATCCAACCTTGCAGTACCTGCAATGCTCTTCCAGGCTTCCACCATCATTACTTGAAGGAAACAAGTTATCCCAATTATTCCCCAGAACCATTTCTTATTGTGTATTTCCTGGAAAATACTTTTCTGATCAAATAGCTTTGCATTGATCAGTGTGAAAACCTGGCAGAGGACATAAGTATTGAAGATCACAGTGTTCTTCTCATTGTGATTCAGTTTTAGCCACGGTTTACCTTCAAAATGGATAGCCAAAAGGACTACTATTTGATACAATGCCTGTGCACTTATGTTTCTATGCATATCATCTGTCACTAAAGGCTCATTTAGATCCCTTGGCAGCTTGGACATGAGGTCATGAGAGGGTTGTTTTATAAGTACAGAAAGAGTAGCAATGGTACCCAAAATCAGCTTCACCCACAGGAGTTGAAATACAGGTATTGGTACTTCACCTGAGGAAAAGACAGCGACAGCATAAAAAGCGGTGAACCCACTGGGAAAAATTATCATCACAAAGTCGACCACCACATCAACAAAAGTTGCAGTGAGCAAGAATTGAGTGTAGGTCTGGATGCTATCATAAAATCCTCTTCCCCATCTCAAAATTTCAATAAGCAGAGAGAAGTTCTTGTTCTGGATTACAATGTCTGAATATGCCTTGAGAATTTCAGCTCCGCCTTGCGTTCCAAAACATATTCCTATATTTGCTTCTCTAAGTGCCTGCACATCACCTAGGCCTCCGCCTAGATATGCAACCACATGACCTTTCTTTTTCAAGCTTTGAACCATGAGGAACTTATCGTAAGGAGTAGCGCCTGCCAACACACGAATATCATCAACTCTTTCCATTCTTTCTTCTGGTGTTAAGTTCCGGAATTCCTTTCCTTCCACTACGCCTCCTGGTTGGTTGTTAGGCTCAATTAAGCCCCCTTTTAAAGCCAGATATGTGGCTGTGAAGATGCTGTCTCCTGTGAGCAATTTGAAGTTTATTCCAGCTCTTTGGCAATCTCTTACATCTCTTCTGATTCCATTTCTTACTGGATTTTTAAGTCCCACTATGCCTAACAAGGTTAATTGTTGGCGAGAGAAGTTGAAGTACTCTTCTATTGAAGTTTTCCTATGCGCAAAGGCAATGCATCTGAGGCCATTCTTTGCCATTCCTTCAATAATTTGCTCCAATAGGGCCCTTGTGGTTTTGTTAATGGCATTGACAATTCCAGTAGTCTCATAGTAATGAGAGCACATTGGCAGAATCACATCTGCTGCCCCTTTCCTATGCACATGAATTGTGTTGTCATTATTTTTACTGATCAACACTCCAGTCCTTCTATTGACCGGGTTGAAGGGCTCAATTTCAAGAATGGTGCAGCTACGCCCGAGGCTTTCTTTCTCCAGGCCCAGTTGGTGAGTTGCCCATCCAAACATCGCCGCTTCTGTTGAATTCAGGGGAGATGCAAATGTGGAACTTGAGCGATGCTGAGTTGTGTTTAATCCCATTGCTTGGTGGAGCAACTCAAGCACATTTGGAGCAATTAAATTGTGAGGCAATTCTTCAATGGAACTTAGTCCTAGCCAGAACTTCTTCACCTATAAATTGAAAAGAAGAAAAACCAGACATTCAGTGTGTTTACTTAATAGTTTTAGGTGAGAATACTTTAGGAGAGTCAAAAGCCAGAGAATTCTGAGAATAGAAGAATGTATGGTAAACACCTTGTTTGGTTATTTTTTGACAGATCACAATAGTGACTTTAATCAGTGACCACATAAAACACTAACTGAATTACTTATCCGTCATTGAACTTGATAATGAAATGGTTCCTTATATGCTACTTTTCCATTACATATTTTGTGTCCTAATAAGGTCCAATTTAGATACAAAAACTAGAATATGCTGGGGATAGAATTTTAGTTCTCTGGCAAATCAAAACAAACATATATAACTTAGCTAAAATAGGACAAATTCATAAGCAACAGTACCTCTGAGGAATCCGATGTTAGGGTGCCTGTTTTGTTCAAGCATATAGTATCAACAGATGCAATTTGATGGTAGAGCAAGGGCTTTTTAATCAGAACCTGGTCATGCAACAAACTCCTCATGGAATTGGCAAGAGTGATTTTGACAGCTAAAACTAAGCCCTCTAGGCTGGAGGTTAAGGCAATAATAGCAGAAATAGCCAGCATTCCCACAAGAGCAACCAAAAATTCAACAATATCTGCCTGTTTACGGCCACTAATCGCTGCCTTAGTTTCCTTCTCATCATGGTATATATTCCCAGCACAGAAACGACTAAAAAACCACAAAAATGTTAACAAAGCAAACCTACCTATCATAGAGGTTAGATTTTCCAACTCATGAGCATGTCTTCCCTGCATCCAGATCACTTGTTGCTGGTTTCTCCGGTTCTTCCCCACCGCCGTCACAACCATCCTAGTATAACCATCAGCAACCATATTTCCCGAGAACAAAAACGGGTTCTCATGCCCAACTTCCGCACGATCAGATTTTCCATTACTCGTCAAGTTCTCCAGGTGCAATGAATGCCCATCTATGAAGAGACCATCAGCTGGAACTTGGTCACCTGGTTTCAAAAACACAATCTCTCCAACTACTACTTCAGAAATTAGGATTTTCATCCATTCAGCGTTTCTCACAACATCTACCTTAGGAGTGTAATCATGATTTTTTGCTTCAGACATGTCATGCCATTGAGTAATGGGCCAAAAATTCGTCACAGATGAAATAATCACCACAGCAACAATCTCAAGGAGTTTGGTTCCCCTTACAGGCCAAACCCATTGTAGCCCATGTTCTTTTATGCCAAAACAGAGAGAAACAAGGGTGAAAACAAGAAGAATGACAATCAATGGTTCTTTAATTGCTTTTACTGCGCAAAGAAAAAAATCCTTCACTAGGTCCCTTTTGGGATACAGATTGGAATTGGACCCGAAGATTTTTCTTCGGGTTTGGACGTCATCATCATCACCAGCGATTCCATTCTCTGTATCAGTGTCCAGGGCCCTGATTACACCATCTACCCCTCCAAGATCACGCAGCAACTTCCGATCTTTCGTCCTCACTAGTATAGCTAAACTTGATGAGTCAGAGACTGTGAAAGGAGGAGGTTCCACGTCCATAATAGTAGAAATTGTTTGCTGATAATCAAACATGGCTGACTAGCTATTAGGGACCTGGTTTTGTCATCACAATTTTGAAAATGTAACAACGAGAGAAAGAAATATAAGAAAGCTGGGCAAAAAGTGCTCCATTCATGGCTGGCTACAGAAAAAATAAGCTAAAACCACGCATTAAAACGAAAAAAAAATTAGGATGAAGATCAGGTAATGAAGTTCATTGAAACAGAAGAACAAGTACCTCAATTATGAAATCATTGACTCAACCCGAAGTTCAAAGTGGTATAACAACAATCAAAGATAGCGATAGGCCAATTACAATGCCAAAACCGAAGTAGAGCAGAATAGAGCTGTATGTAGAGGAAATTCAACTCCCACTTCTCAGAATGTATACATGCATTTGTGAAGTTTTTACTTGGCAGTTAAGCCACGGGCCTTGAAAAGGTCTAATGATCCATCGTAATACTTTGTTTACTTAAACAATTTCATGATGTAATTGTGTTCCAGAAGTTCTGCAACATGACAGTGTAATATTGCAATGTATCTTAAGAAACTACTTTGTGTCTGCAGAAGTCCATCTCAAACCAAAGAAACTAATCTATTATTATACAATGGTTACTTCCACGTTCCAAAAACTCAGAAATTTCACATCAATTGCCAAAAGTCTTGGTCAATCAGTTAAAAAAGTTGTGTGAGGTTTAGATATTTGGATAAGCGGATAAAACGATGTTAAGGCATTTCCTCATCACTCCCTCTTCTTAGAAATTTCATACGGTACATGAGTCATGAGTGATGGAACTAATTAATGCCAACATTTCCACACGTTAACAACTCGGAATTTGACCCTTTTCGTGTTTGAACCAACTACAAAGTTGCAATTAGCAAATAAGAGTCACAAAACTATTCAAAGTCAGATAAAATATCATGTAAATAGAACATCAATCCTCGTAAAAATTCTCTAAAATTGTTTACTCTTCTTAGTTATAAATGAAAATTGCATGGTTACATGTTTACCATGGATTGCACTTATTCAATCAACTATGTAAAATCTTTATCAATTTTAGAGTTGTTAATCGTTCTTGATCTTAAATCAATTTTAAGATCAACACACGAACATATATATTTCAAATATTTTAAAGCTAACCAAAAAATAATTTATTCAATGACTGTATCAGGTAAAATGGTACGACCTTATAATTTAATGCCAAAAGTATAACTTTCTTTCTAAAAAAAATATGCATAACAGAAGGACTTAAAATGTTGTTTCCTAAGTTAATTAGTTTGTTGCATGAAAAAATTCTTACACAACGAATACTAGTATACCTAATTAGATCAGAGAAGAGTGCTATCCTTTTAACCTCTTCTAATTCAGTTAAGTCATCACCTAATTTAAATCAAAGAAATAATACATTGTTGACATGACTTTAAAAACAAAATTAAACTTCAAAATGTGATCTAACTGACCTATGAGATTTTTTTTTATTTCATTTGTATATTATTTCTTTGATAGCATGAGGTGACTTTCTAAGGGCATGCACCATAGCCCTTATTTTCTAACCTGGGGCCTAGCAGCAAAAATGCCAAGTCAGCAAAATTGCTGACTTGGCAATAACGATTTTCTAACACGGGCCTAGCAAAAATGCCAAGTCGACAAAATTGTCGACTTGGCAATGCTGATGGAAGCCGAGGCTCCTTTGCACAGACGCGAGCAAAGGAGCCTGGCCCAAATTTTTTTTTTGCCTTTTTGCAGGCAAAAACGGCGTCGTTTTTAGTCGGCGTCACGATCACGACACGCCGACTGTGACAGCGCTACCGACATGCTGCACATTTTTTCCCAGAATACCCCTGCCAAACGACGCCGTTTGGCGTCTTCAAGACGCCAAATGGCGTCGTTTAATTATCAAAAAAAATTGGTGCGACAGCGCTGTCGACTGCGACGTGACGCGCCCCCAATGGGGGCGCGCCACGTGTACTTTCCGTTGCAAACCGTCCAGCGGTTTGCAACGGCCATTTGGGGGCTAAATTTAATTTTTTTTTTTTAAAAATCACCAACGGTCATAAAATTTCATCCTCTATAAAATGAGATGCATTTTGCATATTTTTGGGCCAAAATCCGAATTTCATATTTCCCAAACTCTCTCAAAAACTCTATTTTCTTCCAACAAAATGAATCCTCCTAACCCTTTTGGAAATAACCCTTCATTCTATAATCCATCATATAATGTTGGTCAATTTGCTTCTAATTCTCAAAATCCTACCCAATTTCCCCAAAACCCACCCCAATTTCCAACTAGTTTTCCAATAAATCCTACAATGTTTCAAGTTCAAGGGTTCCAACACCAAATGATGTCCAATTTCAACCATCAACCAAACCGTGAAATTCCTACAAATGTTGATAATGAAGATGGCTCCGGAGACGACGGAGAAATGCAAAATAAGGCGAAAAAATGGTCACTTGAAGAAGACACGGCTTTGATTTCGGCATATATTCACATCACAACAAATCCGATTATAGGTACGTCTCAAAAGAATTCTATGATGTGGAAGAATATCCTTTCACAATATAGGGCGGCTCGGGAAGACAATGCCAACATCAATCCCAGAAATGTGTCCCAGATTAGAGCTCGGTGGAGGAGAATTTCTTCAACTGTGTCAAAGTGGGTTGAAATTTTCGCAGAGTCGGAAAGGTTGAAAAAAAGTGGAATGAACGACGAAGATGTGCTCCGAAACGCACTCACCATATGGGAGCATTCGAATAAGGGTTCAAAGTTCCAATTTATAGAGCATTGGAAGTTGTTGAGATCTTTTCCGAAGTGGGAATCTTGCATTGGAAGAAATGTTCCTACTTCCAATGTACCATTTGATGATTCAAACACCCCCGAAACACCACACACCGCTAGTAGCGGGAAGAGATCACGCACAGATGATGATTTTATCAACCTATCCTCTCCAATTGGCGAACAAGTTCCGATCAATTTAGAAGACACTGCTACTAGTCCTCTAAAACGGCCAATAGGGGTGAAGAAGGCAAAAAGTAAGGGAAAACATAAGGTCGGTATACAACTATTTCCGGAGAGTCCGAGCATTGAAAGGCTAGGCTTATCCTTCCAAGAGAGGATAGTAGTCGAGAGGGAGAAGATTGCTTTGGATATGAAAAAATTAGATGCCGATAGAATTGCTCATCAAGAGCAAATGGAGGCCGAGAGAATGAAAATAGAGTCCGAGAGAATTGCTCATCAAGAACAAATGGAAAGGATGAAACATGAGCAAAAGTTTCAAGCCTGGCTTACTTTTGTGAACCGTGGAGAAGACAACTTATCAAACGCAGAAAAGAAAATGTTTCATAAGCTTAGCGAAAGTTTAGGAATGTAGTAGTATTTTATTTATTATGTTTTAGTATTTAATTTAGAGTATTTATTTTCATGTTCTAAGTTGATTATTAAATTTTAATTTTAATGTAATGTTGTTTTATTTCCCATTAATTGTTTCCATTAGAATATTTATTTTCATGTTTTAAGTGTAGTATTAATTTTTAATCTTAAAGTAATGAAAGTTTTTCCATTAATTGTTTTAAATATATAATGTATGATAAAAAAATTAATCATGCTATTAAGAATTTTATTTTTAATTTATCACATTTATTTTCATGTTTCAGGTATATTATTAAATTTTTATTTTAATGTAATGTAAATATATTTTTTACTTATTGTTTCAAGAATTTCATATTTGCTTTAGAGTATTTATTTTCATTTTACGTATTTCATTTTAAATTTAGAGTATTTATTTTCATTTTTAAGAGTATTATTAAATTTTAATTTTAATGTAATGTAAATTTATTTTCTATTGATTGTTTTACGTATTTTATATTTAATTTAAATTCATGTAATGTAAATTTAAGTTTTTCATGTAATATAAATTTATTTGCCAAAAAATATTTTTAATAATGGTCCAACAAATTATTAAAGTTGTATTATTAAATGTATTTTTAATTTTAATATAATGTAAAAAAAGTTGATAATGACTGCGTGAATAGTGCAGGCCAGGCCACTAGCGTGAGTAAATTTTTTTATAGTGGCTGCGTGAATATTCTTGGCTGTGTATTGTGATGTATTGATGAATGGCGCAGCGCAAAAGCGGTGCATGCCCTAATAGAAAGGAAGACCCACCCCCAATCCACCGTTCGCAATGAGGCCCATTACTACTTCATACTGGGTGAGAGTGAGCCCATTAGTACTCTGTCCAAGTCCAGAAAATATACTTATCACTTTCAAAGACTAAGGTAGACACATATCCAACCCAACTGACAATTAGAGTTTTTTTTTTTTACCCTTGGCCTTTCACATAATGTTTATTTATATTTATTAAATTTATGTGATCCGCTTATATTTTATACTTTTATTATTAAGCTATAAAATCTGCAAACACACCCCATAAATTCAGGTGTAAGACTAATTTTCTCAGATAACAACACTTAAAACTGCTGTCAGGTAGTTGTAATAATGGATTTGGATCTCTTAACTCAATGGACAACTGACAATTATAGTTATTCAACTCAAATTAATATCTCAAAAATTGATTTTAAATCGATTTATGAAATATCGACTTCATCGACTTTTTTCTTTTCATTCAAAGACGTCTAAAAGGGTTTTTTGTTTTTTTTTAACTTCATAGACGTCCAGAAGGATGGTGAAATTCATCACTTGGAGAACATGGAGATGGAATTGAAATTTGAACGCAGTGCACATTTTCCCTGGTCCTTGACAGTTGTAATTTGTAAACGCTTTGAAATCTTTTCGTTTTTTATTTTTTTTTTCTCCTGCTGCAAGGGCAGCTGTCACCTTTGGGAGGCTGGGATTGGGGTGCGGTTGAGGGACCTGCCCTAGTTTGAGGGGCAGTTTATAGGGAAGGGATGACGTGGCGGATTTTGAGAGGGGGGGCTGTGGGGAAAGGGGAGGGAAGGCTGCCTCCAAAGGAGGTTGGGGGCTTTTTTTTGTTTTTTCTTTTTGGAAAAAAATGCTAAAGTTGGGCCATATTTTGAATATTGAATTTAAAGTTAATATTTTATATATTAATTTTATTATTTTGAATCATTTTTTTAAATATTAATTTTTTAAAAAAATATATAATATTTATGTCAATAACTTTTACCAATTAAACACGAGTTAATTCCCTTAATATTGATGCCAAAAAAAAATTAAATAAATATTATTTTTATTTTTTTTATTCCATGTCTATAGGAGTCGGTGTTTCAAAAACCGATTTTAAAGTCGGTTTTTGAAAAATCGACTTTTGTAGAAATTTTTTTTTAAAATTAATTTTGATTTAAAATTAATTAATTAGTTTTTTAATCATATTTTATTTGAAAAAATTCGAAAATAATATAATATCCAGAGTTAAATTTTTCATAGTCGATATTCTGCATATCCACGTCAATTTAGTATTATTTTTTAAAAGTTTTTGATTAAAACTAAGTTAATTAGTTTTTGTACCATATATTAGTAATTTTTTTTGAAAATAATGTAACTTTGAGCAATAATTTTGCAATAATTTGTTGTGTATTATTACGAGTTTTTTTTCAAAAAATTGTATAAAAAAATATAAATTAAATAAATACTAATTCTTGAAAAATTCTTTTATTTTTAAAGAAATCGATATCTAAAATATCGACTTTAAAATCGATATTAGGGATATCAACTTTAAATCATTATCAGATAACAGAAGTGAAATCCCAAATATCTACTTCTGGCAATTAGGCTAAGTTTTCTTTTCATAAATTGCCCGAAGTTGATATCTGGATTTCGACTTCAAAGTTATCTGAATAATGATTTTAAGGTTTATATCCCTAATATCGATTTTAAAGTCGATATTTTAGATATCGATTTCTTTAAAAATAAAAGAATTTTTCAAGAATTAGTATTTATTTAATTTATATTTTTTTATACAATTTTTTGAAAAAAAACTTGTAATAATACACAACAAATTATTGCAAAATTATTGCTCAAAGTTACATTATTTTCAAAAAAAATTACTAATATATGGTACAAAAACTAATTAACTTAGTTTTAATTAAAAACTTTTAAAAAATAATACTAAATTGATGTGGATATGCAGAATATCGACTATGAAAAATTTAACTCTGGATATTATATTATTTTCGAATTTTTTCAAATAAAATATGATTAAAAAACTAAATTTAATTAATTTTAAATCAAAATTAATTTTAAAAAAAAATTCTACAGAAGTCGGTGTTTCAAAAACCGACTTTAAAGTCGGTTTTTGAAACACTGACTCCTATAGACATGGAATAAAAAAAATAAAAATAATATTTATTTAATTTTTTTTTGGCATCAATATTAAGGGAATTAACTCAATTAAACACCCTGACTTGAACGAGATCGGCCAAGCTGATACGAATATGTCACATAAACATCATGCCAATGTGGTATTTGATGAAAGTTTTTAGATGTTTATAAATTGTAATTTTAAAATGTATATTTATATTTTTTAAATATATATTTATATTTTTATTATATAATTACTATTTAAAAAATTCAAAAATGAGTTTTGAAATGCAATCTTTGCACGCCCTTTTATTGCTTTAAATGAAAATACTCCGAGCAAGCAAAATGACTAAATTAATGACTAAATTAAAAGAATAATATCATATACCAAAACTTTTAACAATATTGTCTCAGGTGTAAAAGTACTATGATTATAAGGATCTTTTATCCATGCTTGCACATAAACCAAAAAAAATAAAAATAAAAATCAAGAAACAATAGTTCAACTGAAACACTTTTATTATCCATCCCAGGAAATGAACAAAAAAATTGAAGAAATAGTAGTTGAACTGAAACAATTTTGCTGTTTTTTATGTGTTAAATATATAAGTTGCAGCCATGTTAAAAAAATTAAGTAAGTAGAATTTTGGTGGTGGGACCTAAGGATTTAGGAGATATCTTTTGTTTGCAGTTAATTAAGGTTTGATAAACATGATTGACAGAAAGTGGAGGAGTTTGGTGATGCCTTTGTTTGGAGGATTCCCCCATTCTTCCTTATTTTACGCTTGCATCAACCTTTGCTAACCAAATCACACACCTCACAAATCCATTCCAATCCTTGCCTCAATCCGACCTTATTTTGTTCTGTTGCTCATAACTTTTAATTATCATAATCTTTCCAAAAGTAAATTCTAACATAAATGAAGTTTGAATCTTATCTTCCGTGATCTACCCCAAAACTCAACGTTCAAAATGTCATGAGGTCTATGATTTTATTTAGTAGTTGAATCTCTAAGTCTTGCAGAAAATACAATAACTATCCCATGTCGTGTTGAAATAAAATTTCGACAACTTGTTACTTTTAAAAACATGTATTATTGTACTTTCAGGAGTTGACACCATTAACAAAACATACATGTTTGTTATTTTTATAAAGTTTCAAAAGTATTGCGTGTTTGGGATTTGAATTCGAATAGTGAAAACAGTGTCTTATGTAAATATGCACATTAAGCAGGTGTTTGGTACATGGATTTGAGAGGGGTTTGGAATGTAATTGATTCAAATTAAATATTTGGTACTGGGTCATGGGTTTACAGAATCCCCAAAGGAGGGTTTACGTGAAACCCACCTCCTCCCCAGAGACCATCAGCTGGAACTTGGTCACCTGGTTTCAAAAACACAATCTCTCCAACTACTACTTCAGAAATTGGGATTTTCATCCATTCAGCGTTTCTCACAACGTCTACCTTAGGAGTGTAATCATGATTTTTTGCTTCACACAAGTCATGCCATTGAGTAATGGGCCAAAAATTCGTCACAGCTGAAATAATCACCACAGCAACAATCTCAAGGAGTTTAGTTCCCCTTCCAGGCCAAACCCATTGTAGCCCATGTTCTTTTACGCCAAAACAAAGAGAAACAAGGGTGAAAGCAAGAAGAATGGCAATCAATGGTTCTTTCATTGCTTTAACAGCGCAAAGAAAAAAATCCTTCGGCAGGTCCATTTTGGGATACAGATTGGAATTGGACCCGAAGATTTTTCTTCGGGTTTGGACGCCATCATCATCACCAGGGATTCCATTCTCTGTATCAGTGTCCAGGGCCCTGATTACACCATCTACCCCTCCAAGATCACGCAGCAACTTCCGATTTTTCGTCCTCACTAGTATAGCTAACCTTGATGAGTCAGAGGCTGTGAAAGGAGGAGGTTCCACGTCCATAATAGTAGAAATTGTTTGCTGATAATCAAACATGGCTGACTAGCTATTAGGGACCTGGTACTGTCGTCACAATTTTGAACATGTAACAACGAGAGAAATAAATATAAAAAAGTTGGGCAAAAATGTGCTCCATTCATGGCTGGCTACAGAAAAAACAAGCTAAAACCACGCATTAAAAAAAAGAGTTAAGAAGATGAAGATCAGGTGAAGAACAAGTACCTCAATTATGAAATCATTGACTCAACCCGAGGTTCAAAGTAGTATAACAACAATGAAAGATAGCCCAATTAAAATACCAAAAACGAAGTCGAGCAGAATAGAGCTGTATGTAATTGAAATTCAATTCCCACTTCCCAGAATATACACATCCATTTGTGAAGTTTGACTTGGCAGTTAAACCACCGACCTTGAAGAAATCTAATGATCCAACGTGATACTTTGTTTATTTAAACAATTTCATGATGTAAATGTGTCCCAGAAGTTCTGCAACATGACACTGTGGAATAATGCAATGTATCCAAAGGAACTAAATTTGTGTCTGCAGATGTCAATCTCAAACCAAAGAAACTAATCTATTACATCCACGGTCAAAAAACTCAGAAATTTCACATCAATTTCCAAAAGTCTTGCTCAATCAGTCAAAAAAGTTGTGTAAGGTTTGTATATTTGGATTAGCGGATCAAACGATGATAAGGCATTTCCTTATCACTCCCTCTTCTTAGAAATTTCATACCGTACATGAGTCATGAGTGATGCAACTAATTAATGTCAATATTTCCGAACTTTCACATCTCGGAATTGGACCCTTTTCGTGTTTGGACCAACTAAACAACAATCGTTCGGATGATTTAATATTATTTTATCATGTAAATATCACATCAACCCTTATAAAAATTCTCTAAAATTTTTAACTCTCCTTAGTTATAAATGAAAATTTTGCATGGTTACATGTTCACCATGGATTACACTTATTCAATCAACTATGTAAAATGTTTATCAATTTAAGAGTTTTTTATCATTCTTGATCTTAAATCAATTTTAAGATCAACACGTACATATATTTCAAAAATTTTAAAGTTAACCAAAAAATATTTTATTCAACGACTGTATCAGACAAAATGGTACGACCTTATAATTTAATGCCAAAAGTATAACTTTCTTTCTAAAAAAAATATGCATAACATAGGGACTTAAAATGTTGTTTCCTAATTTAATTAGTTTGTTGCATGAAAAATTCTTACACAAAAAATATAAACACGCACATACTAGTATACCTAATTAGATAAGAGCACAGTACTATCCTTTTAACCTCTTATAATTCAGTTAAGTCATCACCTAATTTAAATTAAAGAAATAATACATTGTTGACATGACTTTAAAAACAAAATTAAACTTCAGAATGTGGTCAAACTAACCTGGAAGAGTTTTTTTTATTTATTTTATATTATTTCTTTGATAGCATGACGTTTGTAATAGAAAGGAAGACATGCTCCCAGTCCACCGTTCACATTGAGGCCCATTAATACTTTATATTGGGTGAGAGTTAGCCCATTAGTACTCTGTCCAAGTCCAGAAAATATTCTGATCACTTTCAAAGACAAAGGTAGATACATATCCAACCCAACTGACCATTAGAGTTATTTAACATAATATTATAATTTTTGTAAGAATTTTTTTTTTTTTTTTTTCAAAACGATAGTCTATTACGAATGGGCATAATAGCCAATTTACAAGCCACAAGGGCTAAAAGAGTTTCGTGGTGTAAATCGAAACAAAGACTATAACCCACGAAAACAAATGCCCACAAAAGGGCAAATAAAAAACAACTCGACTAGCGAGAAGAGGACCCGACAGGCGGGAAGAGGACCCGATAAGCGGGAAGGGTTAAAAACCTAGACGACCTAGGCTCAACCCAATGGACAAAAATACAATACAAAGATAATGCTACTAATCTCATGTGGCTCACTACTAAGGCCTTTGGTACAAGAAATTAGAACTAAATCTCTAACTCGCACCTCAAGCAAATGTATGAAATCCACCTGCATACATTGAATAGCGTCGCTCTCCAACTACTGCCGTAAACGTTGAATAATCAGACAATTCCAACTACTACCACAAACGTTGAATAGTCAGACAATTCAGCTACTACCGGATGGAGAGACCGCAGATAAAAAAAAAAAAAAAAAAAAAACAAACCCCAAATTTTGCTTTCCCCCAACCTCGATCGCGCCACCTCGATCCCACGGCTCCTACCCATCAAAACCAAATCGCCTGCAACAACAATAGGAAGGACCAAGACAAACAAACATTACATACCCATGCCTCTTTCAATCGTCCGATTCCATCATTTCCTTCAGCGGCTGTAGTTGTTTTTTTTTTTTTTTATTTGTGCCCCTGATTTGCTGCACCCGGCAGAGACCAAATCAAAACTACCCAACAAAAGCCTTGAGAAGGACCAAATATGAGCAACATCCAAGGATCGTTTGTCTCAGATTGCACAGCCAACAAGATCGTTAAACATGAAGAACATTGGACCAACAAAGTAGGATGGAGAAAACACAAACACGACGGATTTGAACACTACATAAAACAATTAAAAATAGAAGACAAAACAAAGAAAACAGGGACCTCCCCCATTCTCCAAAAAGGAGAACGAGGGGGGTAAGGAAAGACAACTGTGCTAAGGTTTGTTGCAGGAGAAGCGGAGAAGACGGAGAGAGAAGACGGAGAGAGAAGACCCGTTTATCCCTGGAATTATTTACAAAACAAAATCTAATCACAAAGTTGCCAAGAATTTTTTTTTTTTTTTTTTAAAAAAATAAGATTTATCAGAATAATCCTGATAATTTCTTATCCGGCATCTAATAAACTCTTCCCACCTCATATGTTTTTTTCCCTTCCACCATAAGTTCGTTACAAGTATTATATGTGGGAAGGTGTAATGAACTTAGAGTGGAAGGGAAAAAAATTTTGAGGTAGAAGGAGTTTATTAAATACTTGATAAGAGGTTTATCAGGATCATTCTGATAAATCTTATGCTCTAAATTTAATATTTTATATATCAATTTCATTAATTTGAATAATTTTTTAAAATATTAATATTTATTTATTTTTTATTAAAAAAAATATAATATTTATGCAAATAATTTTTACTGATTAAATACCCTGACTTGAACCGAGACATATGAGATTATATACCAAAATGATACTAGTATGTCACATAAACATTATATCAATTATTATGTGATATTTGATGAAAGTTTTTGAATGTTTAGGAATTGTAATTTTAAAATGTATTTTTATAATTTTTAACATATTTTTATATTTTCTAATATATTTTTTATTATATAATTATTATTTTAAAAAGTACAAAAACAGATTTTGAAATGCAATATTTGCACACCCTTTCATTGCTTTAAATGAAAATACTCTGAGCAAGCAAAATGACTAAATTAAAAGATTAATATCATATACCATAACTTTTAACAATATTGTCTTAGGTGTAAAGTACTATGATGTAAGGATGTTTTATCCATGCGAGCACATAAACCAAGAAAATAAAAGTAAAAATCAAGAAACAATAGTTCAACTGAAACACTTTTATTTATAGTTATTAGATTCAGACCGCCTCGCTAGTTCAACTCGTAAACCGGCCCTTAGACCAGTCTAAGTCATTCATTAGACCGGTCCGAGAAAAAAAAACACCACACACACATAAAGACACACACGAAAAATGAAGAGACCAACTCTTTATTCTTATAAGAAATAACGTCCAATAAGTATTTGTTATGAAATTTCAGTTTTAATGTAAATAAAATCAACTTTATCTAATTAAAGGAGAAGTATGAGGTTATAAGTGGAGAATGCGAAATATTTTTAAGAATTTGTAATTTTACGAAGGAAGCCCAAAAAATAATTGGAAGCTCAAAAAAAAATAATTGGTAAATCTACAATTATGATCATTATTAATTATACTTCACACATGGCATAAAAGAAACATTAT
This sequence comes from Gynochthodes officinalis, assembly GCA_020080225.1. Lineage (NCBI taxonomy): Eukaryota > Viridiplantae > Streptophyta > Magnoliopsida > Gentianales > Rubiaceae > Gynochthodes > Gynochthodes officinalis. The sequence goes on along the minus strand of CM034619.1, from coordinate 4,890,485 downwards.
GTCATTAAGAAGATTTAAGTTCAAAACTATGAAAATGGCATTTTGAATACATTATTATATAGGTTAATCAAATTTGCTAAAAAAAAATATACGCGAGGGAAGAAAAAGAATTTCACAAGCAAATTAAGAATGAAGGCTACCATTGTAATTGAACAAAATTCTTAGTGCATGATACATACATATGTTAGGATTCTGGAAGGAAAACGATTGTAAACGTGGATCTTATCCCTATTCCATGGTTGTTGAATATTATTACTCACATAATATATATTATATATGTGTGTGTGTTTTATGTACGATTTCAGTTTTTCTAACTATTTCTAACAAACTTCAATTCATTTTATTTTAATTGTTTTTAATGGTAGTAATTTATTTTAATTGCTTTAGTTGTTTAATTGAAATGATTAGGATGAGCAAGTAGGATGTGTATGGAATATGTAGGAGGAGCAAGTAGGATGCGTGTTGTTTGTGTTGAAACTTTTATTATTATATTTAGGCCAGTAGAATGTGTGTTGTTCATTGTTTTTCTTATTATTTTACTTAGATAACGTTTTTATATTAATTCTTATGAGTTTGGATTTTGGATTTTATTATGCTATTATGACAATATCAATTGTTTGGTTGCTTGTAAGTTAATATTTTATATTTTCTCTATATTTTGATATTATATTTATTTTTATTAATTTTATAATTAACCCACTAGTTGAACCATTGACCCATTGACCCATTGACCCGAACTCTCGACCGAGTCAATGACCGGTCCGAGTCTAATAACTATTATTATCTATACGAGGAAATGAACAAAAAAATTGAAGAAATAGTAGTTCAACTGAAACAATTTTGTTTTTTATGTGTTAAATATATAAATAGTGAAAGTTGCAGCCATGTTGAAAAATTAAGCAGAATTTTGGTGGTGGGAACTAAGGACTAAGGATTTATGGGACCTTTGGCTGGGAATGGAAAAGCAAGTATATGAGTCTTGCTAGGAGAAATGTCTATACTTCCCATTTTGCCTCGATGAACTTCTCTTGTGAAAAAATGGGATGTAGGATTACTGATATATAGTTGAGAACTGGCGATGTTTCGTAAGTGAGAATGGCATAGTTTGCGCAATGAAAGCAAATAGAGACGTACGACGCATCAGTCCTGCCCCAATACCACAGCAGCAATGTTATTGGAATTTGATTCATTATCTTGCGAGTCATTACTTGGGATAGAACCATTGAACCAAGCCTAAAGCGATAGTATCCTCTAATCCAACTAGGTTGAAAATGCCTCCTCTTTATTCACGGACAATTTCTTAAAGAACAATGGCATGGCCAGTACCAAGAAAAAAAAATTATTGTTTAGCTGCTAAATTTTACCTTTTTAGTGCAATTTAATCAATTACAAACACAAAATAAGAATTTCTGTTTGTTTCTTTTAGGCTCCATTTGGAGTATGATGTATTTGAAAAAAGTTGTATTGGAATGTGTGAAAATTTTAGTGAGTATTTTTTGATAGAAAAAGTATTTTAGAGGAAAAAATGAGAGGGAAATTTTTTAAAATTATGTGAAAGGAATTTGAGTGGGAAAAATTTAAATTTTAAATTTTGAAATAAAAATTTATTTGGAGTGTGATTTTTTTATTTGAGAAAAAAACCTACTTTTTCTATTTGAGAATAAAAATGATTAGCATTAGTATCTTTTCTTTTCTTTTCTGCCGCATCAATCTCTAATGTACGTCACCAATAACCCAAATTCACACAGAGCGTATCATGATTCTGTTTTAAAATATAGTTTTTGGACTTAGCCACAAAAATAAAATAAAAAAAAGGTATGGTGTCAATGGTGAAACAAAGGTTGGTCCTAAATGTTTTGGCTTGGCTGCTGCATCATTATGCTAGGATATGCTTGTGTTTGTTGTCTTCAAGTTCTGCATTCGGCTGTAATTTTGATCAAACTGGAGGAACAATACAATTTATAGGTTCTATTTCGGATGTTAGCCCTTCGGCTCCTATGGTACAAAGGTGGTTATTGCTATTTTACATATTTTACTAAGGAAACAGGGGACACTTTTATTTACAGAGTGGCAGTCATAGACTGCACCTGCAAAGACTATGCAGAAGGCATCATATTAATCATTCAATTTTTGACTTCAGATTTGATCCTTGAGTGGAGTTGAGATATGGTATCCTCATAGGGCAGATGTGCCTAAGGAGCCAACTGACAGGAGTAGATGCAGCAGCGACGAAGATGCATAAGCCCCATTGCCTAGAATCCAACCTTGCACTGCCTGCAATGCTCTTCCAGGCTTCCACCATCATTACTTGAAGAAAACAAGTTATCCCAATTATTCCCCAGAACCATTTCTTATTGTGTATTTCCTGGAAAATATTTTTCTGATCAAATAGCTTTGCATTGATCAGTGTGAAAACCTGGCAGAGGACAAAAGTATTGAAGATCACAGTATTCTTCTCATTGTGATTCAGTTTTAGCCACGGTTTACCTTCAAAATGGATAGCCAAAAGGACTACTATTTGATACAAAGCCTGTGCACTTATGTTTCTATGCATATCATCAGTCACTAAAGGCTCATTTAGATCCCTTGGCAGCTTGGACATGAGGTCATGAGAGGGTTGTTTTATAAGTACAGAAAGAGTAGCAATGGTACCCAAAATCAGCTTCACCCACAGGAGTTGAAATACAGGTATTGGTACTTCACCTGAGGAAATGACAGCGACAGCATAAAAAGCGGTGAACCCACTGGGAAAAATTGTCATCACAAAGTCGACCACCACATCAACAAAAGTTGCGGTGAGCAAGAATTGAGTGTAGGTCTGGATGCTATCATAAAATCCTCTTCCCCATCTCAAGATTTCAATAAGCAGAGAGAAGTTCTTGTTCTGGATTACAATGTCTGAACATGCCTTGAGAATTTCAGCTCCGCCTTGCGTTCCAAAACATATTCCTATATTTGCTTCTCTAAGTGCCTGCACATCACCTAGGCCTCCGCCTAGATATGCAACCACATGACCTTTCTTTTTCAAGCAATGAACCATGAGGAACTTATCGTAAGGTGTAGCGCCTGCCAACACACGAATATCATCAACTCTTTCCATTCTTTCTTCTGGTGTTAAGTTTCGGAATTCCTTTCCTTCTACTACGCCTCCTGGTTGGTTGTTAGGCTCAATTAAGCCCCCTTTAAAAGCCAGATATGTGGCTGTGAAGATGCTGTCTCCTGTGAGCAATTTGAAGTTTATTCCAGCTCTTTGGCAATCTTTTACATCTCTTCTGATCCCATTTCTTACTGGATTTTTAAGTCCCACTATGCCTAACAAGGTTAATTGTTGGCGAGAGAAGTTGAAGTACTCTTCTATTGAAGTTTTCCTATGCGCAAAGGCAATGCATCTGAGGCCATTCTTTGCCATTCCTTCAATAATTTGCTCCAATAGGGCTCTAGTGGTTTTGTTAATGTTATTGACAATTCCAGTAGTCTCATAGTAATGAGAGCACATTGGCAGAATCAGATCAGCTGCCCCTTTCCTATGCACATGAATTGTGTTGTCATTATTTTTACTGATCAACACTCCACTCCTTCTATTGACCGGGTTGAAGGGTTCAATTTCAAGAATGGTGCAGCTACGCCCGAGGCATTCTTTCTCCAAGCCCAGTTGGCGAGTTGCCCATCCAAACATCGCCGCTTCTGTTGAATTCAGGGGAGATGCAAATGTGGAACTTGAGCGATGCTGAGTTGTGTTTAATCCCATTGCTTGGTGGAGCAACTCTAGCACATTTGGAGCAATTAAATTGTGAGGCACTTCTTCAATGGAACTTAGTCCTAGCCAGAACTTCTTCACCTATAAATTGAAAAGAAGAAAAACCAAACATTCAGTGTGTTTACTTAATAGTTTTAGGTGAGAATACTTTAGGAGAGTCAAAAGCCAGAGAATTCTGAGAATAGAAGAATGTATGGTACACACCTTGTTTGGTTATTTTTTGACAGATCACAATAGTGACTTTAATCAGTGAGCACATAAAACACTAACTGAATGACTTATTAGTCATTGAACTTGATAATGAAATGGTTCCTTATATGCTACTTTTCCATTACATATTTATCTCCTAATAAGGTCCAATTTAGATACAAAAACTAGAATATGCTGGGGATAGAATTTTAGTTCTCTGGCAAATCAAAACAAACATATATAGCTTAGCTAAAATAGTACAAATTCATAAGCAACAGTACCTCTGAGGAATCCGATGTTAGGGTGCCTGTTTTGTTCAAGCATACAGTATCAACAGATGCAATTTGATGGCAGAGGAAGGGCTTTTTAATCAGAACCTGGTCATGCAACAAACTCCGCATGGAATTGGCAAGAGTGGTTTTGACAGCTAAAACTAAGCCCTCTAGGCTGGAGGTTAAGGCAATAATAGCAGAAGTAGCCAGCATTCCCACAAGAGCAACCAAAAATTCAACAATATCTGCGTGTTTACGGCCACTAATTGATGCCTTAGTTTCCTTCTCATCATGGTATATATTCCCAGCACAGAAACGACTAAAAAACCACAAAAATGTTAACAAAGCAAAAGCTCTACCAAACCTACCTATTATAGAGGTTAGATTTTCCAACTCATGAGCATGTCTTCCCTGCATCCAGATCACTTGTTGCTGGTTTCTCCGGTTCTTCCCCACTGCCGTCACAACCATCCTAGTATATCCATCAGCAACCATATTTCCCGAGAACAAAAACGGGTTCTCATGCCCAACTTCCGCACGATCAGATTTTCCATTACTCATCAAGTTCTCCAGGTGCAATGAATGCCCATCTATGAAGAGACCATCAGCTGGAACTTGGTCACCTGGTTTCAAAAACACAATCTCTCCAACTACTACTTCAGAAATTGGGATTTTCATCCATTCAGCGTTTCTCACAACATCTACCTTAGGAGTGTAATCATGATTTTTTGCTTCAGACATGTCATGCCATTGAGTAATGGGCCAAAAATTCGTCACAGCTGAAATAATCACCACAGCAACAATCTCAAGGAGTTTAGTTCCCCTTCCAGGCCAAACCCATTGTAGCCCATGTTCTTTTATGCCAAAACAGAGAGAAACAAGGGTGAAAACAAGAAGAATGACAATCAATGGTTCTTTAATTGCTTTTACTGCGCAAAGAAAAAAATCCTTCACTAGGTCCATTTTGGGATACAGATTGGAATTGGACCCGAAGATTTTTCTTCGGGTTTGGACGTCATCATCATCACCAGGGATTCCATTCTCCGTATCAGTGTCCAGGGCCCTGATTACACCATCTACCCCTCCAAAATCACGCAGCAACTTCCGATCTTTCGTCCGCACTAGTATAGCTAAACTTGATGAGTCAGAGGCTGTGAAAGGAGGAGGTTCCACGTCCATAATAGTAGAAATTGTTTGCTGATAATCAAACATCGCTGACTAGCTATTAGGGACCTGGTTTTGTCATCACAATTTTGAACATGTAACTACGAGAGAAAGAAATATAAGAAAGCTGGGCAAAAAGTGCTCCATTCATGGCTGGCTACAGAAAAAATAAGCTAAAACCACGCATTAAAACGAAAAAAAAAATTAGGATGAAGATCAGGTAATAAAGTTCATTGAAACAGAAGAACAAGTACCTCAATTATGAAATCATTGACTCAACCCGAAGTTCAAAGTGGTATAACAACAATCAAAGAGAGCGATAGGCCAATTACAATACCAAAAACGAAGTAGAGCAGAATAGAGCTGTATGTAAATGAAATTCAATTCCCACTTCCCAGAATATATACATGCATTTGTGAAGTTTTTACTTGGCAGTTAAGCCACCGACCTTGAAAAAGTCTAATGATCCAACGTAATACTTTGTTTACTTAAACAATTTCATGATGTAATTGTGTTCCAGAAGTTCTGCAACATGACACTGTGTAATATTGCAATGTATCTTAAGAAACTACTTTGTGTCTGCAGAAGTCCATCTCAAACCAAAGAAACTAATCTATTATTATATACAATGGTTACTTCCACGTTCCAAAAACTCAGAAATTTCACATCAATTGCCAAAAGTCTTGCTCAATTAGTTAAAAAAGTTGTGTGAGGTTTAGATATTTGGATAAGCGGATAAAACGATGATGAGGCATTTCCTCATCACTCCCTCTTCTTAGAAATTTCATACGGTACATGAGTCATGAGTGATGCAACTAATTAATGTCAACATTTCCACACGTTAACAACTCGGAATTTGACCCTTTTAGTGTTTGAACCAACTACAAAGTTGCAATTAGCAAATAAGAGTCACAAAACTATTCAAAGTCAGATAAAATATCATGTAAATAGAACATCAATCCTCGTAAAAATTCTCTAAAATTGTTTACTCTTCTTAGTTATAAATGAAAATTGCATGGTTACATGTTTACCGTGGATTGCACTTATTCAATCAACTATGTAAAATCTTTATCAATTTTAGAGTTGTTAATCGTTCTTGATCTTAAATCAATTGTAAGATCAACACACGTACATATATATTTCAAATATTTTATAGCTAACCAAAAAATATTTTTTTCAATTACTGTATCAGGTAAAATGGTACGACCTTATAATTTAATGCCAAAAGTATAACTTTCTTTCTAAAAAATATATGCATAACAGAGGGACTTAAAATGTTGTTTCCTAAGTTAATTAGTTTGTTGCATGAAAAAATTCTTACACAACGAATACTAGTATACCTAATTAGATCAGAGAAGAGTGCTATCCTTTTAACCTCTTCTAATTCAGTTAAGTCATCACCTAATTTAAATCAAAGAAATAATACATTGTTGACATGACTTTAAAAACAAAATTACACTTCAAAATGTGATCTAACTGACCTATGAGATTTTTTTTTATTTCATTTGTATTCATTTGTATATTATTTCTTTGATAGCATGACGTGACTTTCTTTCTAATAGAAAGGAAGACCCACCCCAATCCACCGTTCGCCATGAGGCCCATTACTACTTCATACTGGGTGAGAGTGAGCCCATTAGTACTCTGTCCAAGTCCAGAAAATATACTTATCACTTTCAAAGACTAAGGTAGACACATATCCAACCCAACTGACAATTAGATTTTTTTTTTTTTTTTTTACCCTTGGCCTTTCACATAATGTTTATCTATATTTATTAAACTTATGTGATCCGCTTATATCCCACGCTCTTATTATTAAGCTATAAAACCTGCAAACACACCTCACGTAAGACTAATTCTCTCGAATAACAACCCTTAAAACTGCTGTCCGGTAATTATAATAATTGATTTAAATCTCTCAACTCAATGAACAACTGACAATTAAAGTTATTCAACTCAAATTAATATCTTAAAAATTGACTTTAAATCGATTTATGAAATATCAGCTCCATCAACTTTTTTCTTTTCATTCAAAGACGTCTAAAAGGGTTTTTTCGTTTTTTTTTTTAACTTCATAGACGTCCAAAAGGATGGTGAAATTCATCCCTTGGAGAACATGGAGATGGAATTGAAATTTGAACGCAGCGCACATTTTCCTTAGTCCGTGACAGTTGTAAACGCTTTGAAATCTTTTCGTTTTTTATTTTTTTTTCTCCTGCTTCAAGGGCAGCTGTCACCTTTGGGAGGCTGGGATGGGGGTGCGGTTGAGGGACCTGCAATATTTTGAGGGGCAGTTTATGGGGAAGGGATGACGTGGCGGATTTTGAGAGGGGGGGCTGTGGGGAAATGGGGAGGGAGGGCTGCCTCCAGGGGAGGTTGGGGGCTTTTTTTGTTTTTTGTTTTTGGAAAAAAATACTAAAGTTGATATTACTTTATGGGCCATATTTTGGATATTGAATTTAAAATTAATATTTTATATATTAATTTTATTATTTTGAATCATTTTTTTAAATATTAATTTTTTTAAAAAAATATGTAATATTTATGTCAACAACTTTTACCAATTAAACACCTGACTTGAACGAGATCGGCCAAACTGATACGAGTATGTCACATAAACATCATGCAAATGTGGTATTTGATGAAAATTTTTAGATGTTTATAAATTGTAATTTTAAAATGTATATTTATATTTTTTAAATATATATTTATATTTTTATTATATAATTACTATTTAAAAAATTTAAAAATGAATTTTGAAATGCAATCTTTGCACGCCCTTTTATTGCTTTAAATGAAAATACTCCGAGCAAGCAAAATGACTAAATTAATGATTAAATTAAAAGATTAATATCATATACCAAAACTTTTAACAATATTGTCTCAGGTGTAAAAGTACTATGATTATAAGGATCTTTTATCCATGCTTGCACATAAACCCAAAAAAATAAATAAAAATCAAGAAACAATACTTCAACTGAAACACTTTTATTATCCATCCCAGGAAATGAACAAAAAAAATTGAAGAAATAGTAGTTGAACTGAAACAATTTTGCTGTTTTTTATGTGTTAAATATATAAGTTGCAGCCATGTTAAAAAAATTAAGTAAGTAGAATTTTGGTGGTGGGACCTAAGGATTTAGGAGATATCTTTTGTTTGCAGTTAATTAAGGTTTGATAAACATGATTGACAGAAAGTGGAGGAGTTTGGTGATGCCTTTGTTTGGAGGATTCCCCCATTCTTCCTTATTTTACGCTTGCATCAACCTTTGCTAACCAAATCACACACCTCACAAATCCATTCCAATCCTGCCCTCAATCCGACCTTATTTTGTTCTGTTGCTCATAACTTTTAATTATCATAATCTTTCCAAAAGTAAATTCTAACATAAATGAAGTTTGAAGCTTATCTTCCGTGATCTACCTCAAAACTCAACGTTCAAAATGTCATGAGGTCTATGATTTATTTAGTAGTTGAATCTCTAAGTCTTGCAGAAAATACAATAACTATCCCATGTCGTGTTGAAAGAAAATTTCGACAACTTGTTACTTTTAAAAACATGTATTATTGTACTTTCAGGAGTTGACACCATTAACAAAACATAAATGTTTGTTATTTTTATAAAGTTTCAAAAGTATTGCGTGTTTGGGATTTGAATTCGAATAGTGAAAACAGTGTCTTTTGTAAATATGCACATTAACCAGCTGTTTGGTACATGAGTTTGGAAGGGGTTTAGAATATAATGGATTCAAATTAAATATTTGGTACTGGGTCATGGGTTTACAGAATCCCAAAGGAGGGTTTACGTGAAACCCACCTCCTCCCTTTGTTTTGAGTAAACCCATGAGGAAGGGTTTCAGCGCTTGTCATGATGTGATGCGCGCCTATTTTACTTTTTTTTAAAAACAAATTTTAATAAATTATAAAAAATATGCACTTTGACTATTTTTTAAATAAGATATAATTTGTTAAATATCATATAATATAAAATAATATTAAATTTTAATTTTAATATAAAATTTATTCTATTCCATTACAAAATAATACTAAACAACATAATTACTATCATTCCATTCTATTCCAAATCTTTCCTTTTATCAAATTCATTCAATTCCTAAACTCACCGTTTATACCAAGCGTCCTCTAAATTTAATGTCTTAACTCTTTCCCGAATCTTATATACACATAAATTTTCATGTACCAAACTATCTTCTATCGCTACAGAAGAATTGCAAATGAAAGTCCTACTCCTACATAATATCGTGAACTTATACCATATCCCATTTGAAAAAATTAAGCTGATGTCGCTTATTGCTAAAGGAAACCAAAACTTTCTTAATGGGGAACAAGGGTAGAACAAATTAAATTTAGAATTGGAATAGCTGAAGAGGTTGTTAAGGCTTTATCAAAAGGTTAACATGAGTGATCAAATATGGGGCCAAATGAGCAATAATTGGTGCAGCAATCATACTTTCAGTTGGTACATAAACGTCGTTTTGCTGTAATTGCAGCAAATTAAAGTAATCAAAGTCCAACTCCTAAAAGTATGAAGAATTGCAAAGAATATATATATATATCCGCGTTGTTTGTCCTTCTTTTTTTTTTCTCTACTTCACTAATAATAATTAATTGTTCAACCTCTTCAACACGACATAAAAAAAGATAATGCATATAAAAATCGAGGGTTAGGTGAAGATGATAATTATGTACAGGGAAACGCATTAAAAATTTGATACTTCTACCATTCTACTCTAATTTGTATATTGCCTCTGTATCTAACAAAAAATTCACTTTTAAAATTTTATTTTGTTTATGCATGAATTATGTTATATCTTAAAATTTTAAAAATTTTGTTAACATATACGTGATAAAAATTATGTTATATCTTATAATATATCTTATACGTGATAAAAAATGGACTCTTTTTTTAGAACTAGGGAAGAATAATAATCATTTAAATTTTGTTATCAATTAATAAAAATGAATTAGGGGTATAATAAGCATTGTCATCAACTAATCAATTAATTAGTTAAATTGAAGGTTGCAAGCATCAACTAACGGCTACCTTGAATAATCTTCACCCCTTTTTATACATAAAAAATATTTAACATATGTGAAACGGCATGAGAAAAAAGAAAATGAATGGTTTGTTGAAAAACTGGAAGATCACTTATTCTTCTATATTTCTCAATTATAATTTTTTTAATTGGAAATTTTGGGATTACTTATGGTTACTGCTCCTTTTCACTTTACATCCGTTTAAATCTGTTATCCTCGTTGCCAAATGAAAATTTGAAGTCGGTGTATTGGTTTTGTACGTAACAATATGACCATGTTGTTGGAACCATACAAAGTTGATTTTTTGCTAATTGTCCTAAGGATGCAATACAAAATACAAGACTGTTTATCTGTTTTTAAATTTCAGAAGTTAGTAACAGTTCACATACTTATGATTTTAAACTCTATCAATAAGTTATTAAGAAGGAGTAATGATATTATGATTTTTGTTTTTTTCGTAAGACTAAGAGAAATGAATCAATATGAAACTAAATAAAAAAAGTCAAATCGCACCATTTACTAGACTATCTATTATCTATAAAAAGAAATTCTATGAAAAATGTAACTAATTTTTTCGTTTCTTTGGGCCACTCACTGGCCATCTACAGTCAGGAGTTTCGGGTTTAATATAGATATTTTATCATCAAATCTAATAAATCTCCCTACAATTAGGGATTCGGTAGGATTCTCGCATTCCATTGATTTGATGCTTATTTCAGATCATAGGACTAGATGAACAAAAAATCAATGGAGATTGTCACTGATGTGGTAAGTATAAAAAGATAAAATTCAGTCATCACTCTTTTTAAAAAATACAAAATAATAAGAAATGATTTTATTTTTTTATACTTATCATATCAGTTACTATAGAAAGTTATTATAAAAATTCACTATAAATATCATTATTCTAAAAGAAAATATAGGAAAGATGCATATGAACCCTAGTTACAATAAAAATGAAAAGAGATGAATAGTAATATTATAGTTGATGTTATCAAATAAACATTATCAATTATGTCTTAACAAAAGATAACCCTACACATGTATATGGATTGTATTCTGATTTTATATTTTTATATATTTATAAAGTAAACGTTAAGAGATAAAAAATATTTTTAAAAATATAAAATATTTATTAAGAATAAAAAACTGTAAAATAAAAATATAATTCCTACACCTCCATATCTCTTTTTAATCCATCATTCATATAATTGTTTTGATTTTAAAAGTAAGCATTGTATGAACTTAGAACTTCACAAACAAAATTTGACCAAGAAAACATCATAACATAATTGAATGCTTACTAATGTCAATCACAAAAGTTTATCAAATTCCACCCAACAAGTTTTTTGGTAGACTCCAATAAATGTAGACAATAAAATATCATCACCTTTTTTTTTTTACTTAACACCCAAAGACATTCTCCACTCTTGTCTCGTAGGATTTTAAATATAATAATATCCTTAAACTACATCTACTATCATCGGTCGTTTTCATTTCATTCTTTTTCTAAACAAAAAGTATAGACAAACAATGAAAAAAAAAATCCATTTACCCACAAAAAAAAAAAAAAACAGAGAGAAAAGATTTTTTCTTTTTGAAGTTCATTATGCATTGAAGGACGTGCCAAAAATCTTTGAAAAGTATATAAATTTGAAAATTCCTTTTATAGATACAAATTTTGTAGATTTTTTTTATAGTACATTTTAATACAGAATATACCAGTATTAAAAATTTCATGCCAAATTTATAAATATCAAATTCTAATATGTCCTTAATCACAATTTTCTCAGTCCGGTTATAGTCAAAGTTCAGCTCTCGAGGGTGTTAAAGTCATTGCACTCAATTATTCTCAAAGACTATCTTTTTTTCACTTTCTTAAGGTAAATTAAAAAAATAGAAACATTCACAAAATCTTTTATTTTCCCTTGAAAATAAAATTTAAAATTTAAAACTCCTTCCAAAATTATAAAATATTATTTGAAAAAAAAAAATTCTCAGTAAAAAAATCTAAAGGAAAAAAGAATTCAAACAGATAATACTGGCCTCCAAATTATGCCTCCTCAGCATTTCAAATTTACTCAACCGCCGTCAACTGACGCCGTTATCGTCACGTACTACCCCCCCTTCTACTGTTTGCAGTATAAATTTCATCACAGGAGGCAACATCACACACTCGGTGACTCACGCACTACACGCACAAACAGACATTCACAGGAAAGAGGCCCAGAACAGTCATCTTCATACAGGTCTGAAGCAGTTATCACCATTTGTTTCTTTTGATTTCTGCATTGAGGAGTAATGTACCTTGATCTTCATGTAAATCATGAAATGGGATCTGTGAAGTTACCGATTCTGGTCCAGTTTACTTATGTTTTGAGGAGAAAATCGAGGTTTAAGTAAAAATTCAGTGCAAAGTATGGATTTTTAGTTTAAATCCTTTTTGGGTTTTGTATTTTTTAATTTATGGGCTTATTTTCCAGAGTTTCAAGTTGAATTTTTTTAATCTGACATGTTTTAAGAAAGAAATGTTTATAATTTTTTATTTTTTTTGAAGAAATGGGTTGTGGAAAGTGATGAATTCTGTTTGCTTCACGAGTCTAATAGCAAATTGATGGTGAAACTTTTAATTATTGCGTTTGGTTTTGTATATTTCCTCGACATTTGTATTAAAAAGTTTCAATTTTTACTAATGTAGCAGTTTTGATGTTTAATTTGCACATAATAGTGAGTGCATTTCTTGGTAAAAGGAGTAGGCGAAGATTGTAGCTCTGATTTCAATTGTTGGACTAATCGTCTTAATCGCCAAAGTTTTCAAATATCTGTTTCAAGAAGCAGTTTAAACGGGCTACCAAAATAATCAAGGTTGATGGCGTTTTGCAGTTATGGAAATTGTTCCCCCAGGAGTTGCTAAGAATGATTCAGCTAAATTCTTTTTATTTTAGTTACCAACTTTTCTTGCAACAGAAAAATGCACAGGCACATTTTAAGTATGTGTCTCGTTGGTAGGTGCATACTTATGCATCCATTGACCAACAGGATAGTCAAATCATAGTGTGTTCTATGTCTCATTTCCAGCTGTTTCTCTTTGTTAACTGGAGAATTCTTTGATTTACACATGGACCTAGTTTGTTATCATTGGATTGAAGTGCGGTTATGGAAGTCCTGTATGTGCTTTGCCAAGAAGTAGCTCTAAAGCAGCTGAGGAAGTTTTTTTGTGCTTTTCTTTCTGTGTTTTCTAGTATTATATGATAGACAACATCCATTTGACTTTATCCTGGAATTTTGACTTCTTAATCATCTGAATGATGAAAAAAATATTCTTCTTATCTTACCTCACTGCAGACATTAGGATTGATGTCAAACCTTGATAAGCTCTTTTATCTGTTATCTTCGCTTGTCCTCAATTGGTTGTATTGAAAGAAAGGCTTTTGAATCTGGTTGATCTTCTAATCATAACACTAAATCTTTTCCAGTTAAATGGGCATGGAAGTTAATGATATTTGCATGGACAAAGAACCAGATTCTGTAGTATACTTGAGTGGTGCTTCCCTCGAGTCAAATTGTGTTGATATGCAGACATTTGAACATATCAATGGAGACATTGAGTCCAATTTGTTAGAAGAGAATGCTGAAGTCAATGATTATGAAGTAAAGGAATGCACTAATGAGAAGCCAGTTGAGATTTCTATTAGCAAGAAACCTGAAAATGTTGAGCAAGAGTCAACAATTGCAAAATGTCATACTGAGCTGAAATCTGAAATACAGGAAGCAAAGGATGATGAGAAGAGGTTAAGAGCTTCGGCAAAACCTAAGGTAAAATCTGCTTCTGGAACCTGTAAAACTAAATGCACTGTTCCACAGCCCTTTGCCTTGGCAACTGCAAAGCGTGCTTCATTTGGAACTCGGCCGATTGGTGCTGAATCTGGCAATGCTGTTGCTAGTAAAACATCAAACACAAACACTTCAAAGAATTCAAGTGCCATGAGACAGAATCAGGTAACTTCTGTGCATCAAATCTAATTTTTGCATTTATATTTAACCTTTTCTTCTGCTTTATGTTCCAACAATCTATTTCATAGCCCTTATTGTCCTAAGCTATACTTTTATCTCTTCAGTAGCTCTTTCAAACTGGGCAGGAGATATGTCAGTATGAGAAAATTTTGAAAGCTGGGAATGTTTATGGATTTTGATTGTCTTTCTTCTGATGATAACTATGGAATTAGGTATCTACTACTCACTAAGTAGATTTTCTGATTTCTTGCAGCCAGTTTCACCTTTGGTGCAAAGGAAGCCTTTGCAGCCTAATAACAAGAAGCGCCCTGATGAAGAAGACTCCTGTTCTGTTGCTTCTTCGTATCCTTTACCTGCCAGGATTCCAACTTTATAACTATGCTTTCTCTATTGAACTTTTTTTTATCTTTTTTTGCAATGTGGTTAATTGAATTCCTAAATTCTGTAAAGTACTTTGACATCGACAAGGAAGTCCAGGACCACAGTTGGGTCAGCTCCAGTCTTTAGATGCACTGAACGTGCAGAGAGAAGGAAGCAGGTAACGTACAATCTCTTATGCATTATATTTCTTTTATGTCTTATTAGAAAAATGACTGTATTTATGAAAAAATGAGAATGAAAAATTCCATAAGATCTTATGCTCTTTTCCATGTTGTAATAGTTTTACTCAAAATTAGAAGAGAAACATCAAGCACTGGAAGCTGAGAAAATTGAAATGGAAGTCAGGACAAAGGTAAATTTACCAAGTCAGTTCACGACTTCAAATCCCCTTTCTCTTATCCAACATCAAAAATTGAAGAGATCTCCTATTATATTTTCTTATCTTGATGTTTCTGGGCAGATTGTGTCTGATGTCCATTGACTCTTATTTTCTCCATTTTCCAACATTCTCAGGAAGAGAGAGAAACAGCTATAAGGCAACTGAGGAGAAGTTTGTTATTTAAGGCAAGTCCTATGCCAAGCTTCTACCATGAGGGGCCACCACCTAAGGCTGAATTGAAAAAGGTAACGCTGGAGATGGAGCATTTTTTAGTGTCTTTAAAAGGTTTATTCGTTGATTGATATTGGGAAATCATTCTTGAATAATCATCATATTTTTGGATGTTTTTAGCCACCCCCGACTCGTGCAAAATCACCAAAATTGGGTCGAAGAAAGAGCAGCAATGCAGTAGTTGGCACAGACAAGGGCATTGAAGCTTTTGGTCAAGGATATCATCCTACTCTCAATATCTATGAAGATAGTCCGGCTATTCCATTAGCAAACAAGAAAGCAAGTGTCAATGTCCAGACTGAGATCACCAATTGCAAATCCAAGGATGAGGATGAACCAGGAAAATTTGTGAATGAATCATTTGTATCTGAAATTATTGGGGGGATGAATCTGGGCATTGCTTATCCATTCTAAGCTTTGGTCAGTCTTTAATTTATTGAAGGAGGAATTTCTCATCTCTTTTTCTCTGCTTTGAGATGTGCATTTGGATTCTAGTTAGTTGCAAGAAGTGAATCTGTTTTATGTTTATCAAGTGTAAATTATGTAAGTTAAAATGCCCAGTGTTTAATTATCAATGATTTTCTCTGTTGTATATTAGTTACGTCCTCTCTGGAATAACTATCTATCATGTCATTGATTGGCTATATGGATATTACCCACTCAATGTACATGAGATTGCATAGAAAGTAGTTAGTTTGTAATTCAGATATTGAATGTCTTGCTGTTTCTTCTATTCTTCCATCCAGTCAATAAGTCTAATCTGTAATCTAATAATGCTTGACTACCATACATCTTGGTACACAATGGTCTAACCAAAGTTTTGTTACCTTAACTGGTGCTGTCCTATTTGCAACCTATGTTTGTTTTTAAGGGCAAGAACAGATGTGCGGTCTTATTCTGGAGGATTATTAATCGAGCCACAATTAGTCTTATGGTATTGTGCTTCAAAGGGATGAAAATGAACACATAATTGTTATTGGAGATCACCAAGGTTTAACAAATGAGGCTTCTACCAAGAACTTGTAATCCTTGTATGCACAAAAGATGAATACAAACGTAAAATGAAGGTTATATGGGCCATTACAAGCCTTAACTGATAGCTACTTCTCATGTCTACATGAAGAAATGTAAAGTTGGATGCCTGGGGACCCATTAAGTTGTGCTTTAGTGGTGCAGAAACCCTTGCTTTGCGCCATGGTGCAGAGCCAAATTGTTGAAAAGTTTGCAAAGTTAAATAATAGAATCCCGCAGGGGCGTAAAGTGCAACAGATTGCAGTGTTAGTTGAAGAGATATTCTGCAAAAGATGGCTTTTGAGGTTAATATGCTTGGATACAGGATACCCAACCATAAAGGCTTATGTCTTTTATCTATATACATACATTTCTGAATTTGATTGCACGCTGATTTGCGTACGTGTATGCATTGTTTATGTTGATGGATCAAATAATGACTAAGTAGGTTGAACAGCCAAAGGAGGATTAATTACGTCTTCACTCTTTTGCTTGGATTTTATTGAGTCATTAGCTCACCCGATCTACAAACTGAAGTTGGTAGTGTAATCCCATCAAAAGACTTGCTGGGGATGACAATAATGTCAAATCCGTTGGGTGGTTCACATGTGACCTCATTTCAATAACAGAACTCCGATTGTTCAGTGCATGTTTATTTGTTTTCCAAACAGTGCATGTTTATTTGTTTTCCAAACTCCAAAGTAAAATGTTGGTCTTCCTTATTCCTATGTGCAATGCAATAATTTAGGTAGTTGGATTATATATTAACCACTAAAAGAAGTCTATGTATGAAGTTGAAATTGCAACACCATGGAAAAGTTCAAGCTGAGTGTCAAATTTTCAAGTCCAGTGTCGGTGGCATTTTGATTTTTTTTACATTTTTTGTCTGTCGGAAAGAGGGATAGTATATAGAAATTGCTTTCTGAAAGATGGGTGATTCTGATTGCAATCAACAATAATGAATTTGTTTTTGTCAACAAAGTATTTGGCGTTTCTCGCATGCCCATAGCTTCTCCCCTCAATTGTGATTGCCAAACCATGCAACTGTTGGCTGCTGATTTTTTTTTTTCTTTCTTTTTTCCATTTGGAGTCGAGGAAAGGGATCCTTGAGCTTGGAATATGTTTGTGTGTTTCAAACCCAGGACCATTTGCAGATGATTTAAGCCTTAACTAATGAGCCAGTATCGCAAACCCGAAGCATGCATTGTCATTACATTATTCATCTGCTACAAGTTTGAGCAGCCTCCATACAACCCAGATTGGTTTTCATATGCGATTGTGTTTACATGTACTTGGTCATTTGAGATAAAATTGCAAATTCCGAAAGGGGTCTTGGAAAATTGCAATTTTTTAAAATTTTAGATAAGAAATATATTTTTATTTCTTCATCCTTGCATTGAAAGAACAAATTAAAAAATAATATGATTCAACTTCAAATCCATTTAAATGTAACATATAATAACAAGAATCGAGAATTGATGTGCATTCGAATCACAAGTGCTAGCAATTCATATTGGTGATTCTTTGTGCAGCAGAGGGCTTATTCTTTGTTGCTAGAAAAGTGAAAGTTTGGAAATTTTACTTGGAAATCTGGGCTGTTAATTCGTTGGTCAACATACTCAATCGCTCAATCACAGTTTCAGTTCTTGAACTGTTACACAAGTGAAAACATAAACTAACGAACTTGCATAGTTTCCAGTCATCAAGTGGAGCACAAGCACAAGTTAACTAATTGAGCACTGTGAAAAACCAATATTACACAGTTAACGTCACTTAAACGCTTTTTGCTCTCTCAACTTTTCCCACATCCCATCTTATTACTTTTTCTTTGGTCCTGTTCAAGCTTTTTAACTAGCCAAACGCGTATTCCTTTCAACTGAAGCTTGGAATCACATAATTAGCACTAATTAAGTCTTTGTTCATCAAGGGCCACTTCACATTTCCTCCTTTTCCTCAAATGGAAACCAAAAGAGACATCCTTTACACATTTACTTCAATTGCTAGTCCCAAAAAATATCTAGTTCGAGCTATGGAAATCAATGATGTTTTTGGCAGAATGGACGAAACTAAATCATGTTATTCTACTGCATTTTCTGCATTGAAGTTGTTTAGAAACGTGGGTTGTTATTGTTGGATAGGGTAGCACCAATCAAGTAGATGAGTACGAGTACTGCTAGTCTTGATTTTGATACTTTAGTCCCTGTCCTCTGTTTATTAACAAGCCCACATGGTCTTGACTTCTATGCCACTCTAGAACTTTAACAGTTCATTCAATGAAGTGTTTGTTATTTCAATGGTCTAAGCTGCAGCAGGGTCAGATTTATGTTTGGTAAATTTGTCTTTCGACACTTTGTCTATTAGTTAAATACACTATTCTTACTCGACAATTAACACTTCACTACGCGTTTGAGGTATAACTTTTTTCAGTTTTTGGAGAGGACTGACTTATATGGATTCTGTGCTTACATTGGACAAACACCAGCTTATGATATTCTGTGTGAAAAGCATGGTATGGAAGGTGTAGAAAAGTGAAAGAATACAACTGTCTGACTTCCTAACACATGCCTAGTTCTCAACCCAAGTATATAAGTACCCCTTGAATATGAAACCTATTGCATGGACATGTCAAAGTTAGGCATATACTGTCCTCTCTCTCTCTCTCTCTCTCTCTCTCTTTCTCTCTCTCTCTCTCTGTTGAATTGTTGAGGGGAATGCTGTCTGGTTCGAGACCATTCATTGAAGCCTAAAGAAGAGCCAGAGTAAATCATCTGAATGATCTCGGACCAGGCTTCATTCCCCCCAACTCAAAGCTTAATTGATTTTTGTGCCTACAATCACCAGGCAATAGGGGGCTCGATCCTGCATTGATCTGAGCTAAATGATTTTGTCATCTGCTGTTAAACCATGTACAACCAGCTTCTGCATCAATGCACCCTTCAGCCTTACCTTCCTGCAGTATTAGAATTTCACTTCGCATCTTTCTCTTGATTCAACAGAAGCTCAGGTTCCCACTTTGCCTTCTTTGAGTATTCGTTAATTTTCTATTTGTGCTAAATGCAAACACAGTATGCACTTCTATATACACACATGTACAAAGATGGATCACGTGAAGAAGTAAATTCAAGGAACTAGTAACTATAGACTAGTTCCAGTTTGTGGAATGATGGTTTTTCTTGAGAATGAGATTGTTTCTTTCACTGTAAGCAATTCTATAGCATATTCGAAGGCGCTTTAAGTTGACAAGAAACTTTTTGTTCCATACTTCGATAGTTGGGTCTTCTTTGTGAAGCCAATTCATCAAAGTTATAACTTGATGCAAGAAAGTACTGCAGAAAATTAACCGAGCCAGGGATAGTTTGCTTCTGTTCCAGGGTATTTCTTAACTGGTGGCTATTTTTTTTCTTGCTTGTTTTCACTTTTTTAATGTATTCTGATACATGAATCTCAAATGAATTAAGATCTCACTGTTTATGAATCCAGCTGTTTGGACTCTGAACTGGAGAACTTATTGAAGCCACTTCAAAAGATGGATTTGGTGCCGAAATGTACTGCAGAAAAATAGGTAGTACAAGTAATTGTTTGAGCAAAATAGGTCATTCAATGATTCTAGTTCATTGGTGGCAGTCCCTTTCTTTCCTTTTGTTGTTTGCTTCTTAGAGAAATGCGATTTGTTTTCTTCAAATTGTGCTTTTCTTTACGAAAGAAATGGTGATCATAAAGAAGTGGATCCAAAATAGGCTGTAAAATGCAGGGTATCAGAGTTTGCCTGGAAGTGCAACTTTAGTTTTCCCAGTATCGCTTTTACAACTTTCACCTAATTCGTTGAACTGTGGCAATATGGTTCGTGTGAAAACATGACTTCAAAGAGAAAATAAACATTTATAGGGAAAAAAGCTAACAAAGTTAGGTTT
This sequence comes from Gynochthodes officinalis, assembly GCA_020080225.1. Taxonomy (NCBI): domain Eukaryota; kingdom Viridiplantae; phylum Streptophyta; class Magnoliopsida; order Gentianales; family Rubiaceae; genus Gynochthodes; species Gynochthodes officinalis. The sequence goes on along the minus strand of CM034619.1, from coordinate 4,870,117 downwards.
CATCTTTATCAGGGTTTTGAATCTTTTATATTTGGACTTTGCTTGTAGATAGTAACAAAGAATATATGAGTCAAGCAATTTGATCCCTTTTACTTTATGCGATTTTTTTTTTTGCATGAGATTAGATTAGAGCAGTGAAATCCAAAACCATTTCCAATCAATCAAAGTTGTCATTCAAATTTTTACCATAAGACAGCCATCATAGCAATCTCTACAGTCTTGGCCCCAATTCTAATCCTTTTACTACAACGTGGGACATAAGTACATGAAAATCCTGCATTACCATGTGGCTTTGTTCTTGACATTTTTAACTCATGGTCCCTCCCTTTCTGCCACTGTGTGGTGCAGATTCTATATATGGGGTGGCTTCCAAGTGTGACATTTCTCAATTCTTGCTTGTATTTCAGTTCTTGACTTGGACTAATCCATAGCAAATGACCACATTCAGCCCCAGCTTTGGACCTAGAAACGTTGAGATTTATTGTCACTTGAATACAAATACATTCTTGAATTGATCTGTGAAAAGGATTGCTACCAAGTGCCAATCAACATTGATTGGATTGGGATTTGCAGACAAATTTTGTCTTAGCGTCAAGACATAGCCTCCTCAACTATAAGTTAACATTTGGTAAGGGATTTCTCACTCAAAGGTAAAACAAACATTTGAACCGATTTGATTCCTGAAATACCTTCCGTCCTGCAAATCTAGTTTGTTTTAAGTCAAAATTGAAAATGAAGAAATATTTATGCCTTTTTCATGCAATGAGCAACATACATTATATTGGGACTCAAAGCAATGGATGAGATTCCACCACCAATACATGATTTCAGCATAATTTTTCCACTATCCCAACTCGGAAATTCACATTTTGAGGTTACCTAAACCTTAATAATTTGGACTCCTATTCAGATCTTAGTTCATGTAAAACCATGCAATCCATTGCCATTCATGTTTGTTGAACTCTTCAAATACTACAAAATACATGAATATCTTGATATTCTTTGGAGCATGTACTACTAGATATGTAATTATGAATCCTGCTTTTTCTTTACGTAGTTTCTTGTTTGATGTGCTACAACACAAGAGTGGTTCACTGTCCAAAGAAAAAAAATCCAAAAAAAAAGAAGAAGACATTAAAGTACTTTATGATTCCACCATGGATTCTAAACTGATAGTAGAATTTGTAATCATTGAAACCCCCATTCACTTGCTATCATTGCAACTTATCTGAGATCATTCATGTTTCACAATCTCCATAGGAAAAGGGGCAACAACAAATATGACCATTTGATTAGTATTATGATCTTCAATGACTACTCACGAATATGGAGTTGCCAAAACCAATGTGAATGATGGCGTTACTCGACAAAACTTTACTTTTGACGCCTTTCTTCTTGATTGTTTTGGCCATTATTTACCCGTACTATCAAAAAGAATGAATTCACTTGATTACTTGTATACCCTATAGGGAAATATTCATCTCAAATGTTTTTCAAATATCCAAGAACATATTGTTGTTTGTATCATCAAACACATAAACACATAGATCAAAATTATTGAAAACTAGAGTTGATCTTGTCGAATGGTTAGTATTTCGTGATACGTTTTTCCAAATCGTAAAAATAATAAATTTCTTATTTTTTCCTGACTTGACGAAAGAGAGAAGGAAAGGAGAAAATATTTTGGGTTTGAACTCTTGTATTGTTTTTACCAATCAACATAAGATACCCTTTATGAGTACATGCACTTATTGTTTGAAAGAAGAGAAGAAGAATAGATAACTGGGAAAAAAATAATAATAGTAAAGTGAAGTCTTACATATGCTCCCAAAAAAGCAATCAACAAATGGAAAGATATATGGATTACTCAGACACATTGAAGATGATGATGTACTTTTTTTGTGACTTGACTAAACCCAAACATCTAAAAAGCATTCAACACAACAAAATTTTGAAAAGATAAAGAAAAGTCTATTTGAAGACTTGAAAGAGAAATTTTGTTCCACATCAAAATCTAAAAAAGTTACTGCCAAACCACCCCCCTAACCCAAAAAAAAAAGTTTGATTTGTCACAACAACAACTTTTTCTTTCAAATCTAAATGTATAAAACTATAAATACTTTCATGCACCACATTCATCAGCATTATGCATCAGCATGATGTAGAACATTTTATTGAACCATGAATTTCACTTGGAATATGTTTTCTTCCACCAGTTTAATTAATTTTATATATGTTTTTGACAAATATTGAACATACAACATTTTATATATAAAAAATTGTGTGTGAGATAAAAATAAAAATGAAAATGATTGTCCGTACACAGCCCATGTTTTCTTCAATGAGTTAAAAATTTTATATCCAAAAGTATGCAAGAAAATCCTTATTTATCAAGGCTCAATTAAGTTGATCAATAGACTGAAAATTAGGTCAAAAGTTAAGTATTGGAATGCATTTTGTTTGTATCTTGCAAGTTGCAATTGTTTGCCCTTTTGCAGTCCAACTTGATCAAAGCCACAGTGCACACGAAAATATTGACAACTGGATTTAGTCACTTGGATCAAGTCAAGTTTTGGATTGATTCAAAGATCATATCATACTATTGAACTTAAAAATTCATAACTAATAAATATCATGCAAGGTTTTTTTATTTGATAGTTAAATTTATGGTTTTGTATTAGTCCAATTACAAGCTCATTATTTCTATAGAATTCGTAAAATTAGCTTAAATATTATAATTTCAGAAAGTGATCAAAGCTTTATTGTGCTTCTTATTATCTCATGCCTCTTTTTGCTTTGTTCTTCTCTCTTTGTGGGGGAAGGGGTGATGTTAATTATATTTATTAGAAGTTTGGTCTGATTATCAATTGAACTTTATTATTTACTAATATTATTATAACACATTAATTATTAAAAAAATAACACATACCTTTTACACTAAGGCTCTATTTGTTTCTATGGAATTTGGGTCTTAAAATTGGAATTGAAGGACCCAATTCCAAATCTACTATTTGTTTTTGGAAAGAATTTAAAAATTACAATTCTACACCAATTCTATTATTTGCCAATTCTACAATTTCAATTCTTTCTCAACATCTAAAATTTCCAATTCCAATTTCTCAAAAATTTGAAGAATTCGCGAATCTAAAATCGGGTTAAATTCGGGTCATAACAAAAAATGGGTCCATCGTCTTCTTCACTTCTTTGTTGAGTTTGCTATTCCTTTTTCCATCTCGTTGTTTTCAACTCATCGCCATCGCCATCGCCATACTAACTACTATTAGTTGTGAAAATGGTGCAGCATGCTTTTCTTTTTAGTATATTTGATCAGTATGGATTAGCCATTGTCTGATGTCATCTAGTTGGGATACAACTTTCTTGCTTCCTTTTTTGATCTTTGATCATTATGGGTAGCCATTGTCAATATGTTTGATCATTATGGATTTCTTGCTCCAGTTGGCAGTATGTTTGTTTTAAAGATGGTCTTGGTTTATGGCTGATGAATATCGGATCAACTATTAAATACTCGTTGTGCTATTATTTCACATGAAGTTGTCTTTTACTATTGAGTTTGAATAATCAACTCTCAGACTTACTTGGTAATGTCTCCGTATACCTATTGTAGACGCAAAAAGAACTTAAATTTGTGAATATTGACTTGTCCTGAAGTTCCAATAGCACAGGAAAATATTAGCACTTCGTATGTTGTTTGAGTGCTTGATGGTTGTTGCATGCTCTGTTGGGTTGAGAGCCACAAATAGTGTTATTTTGAAGCAGTATACCTTGAAAAGTTTTCGCTATAAGTTTTCTAGTTTGCAACAAGAAAAAACCATGGCAAAATGTAACGTTGCCTCATTGAGTTTTTTTTTAGTAGTATACCTTGAAAAGTTTTAAAATAGTTAATTCAAGTGATTTACCAAACAGAAGATTGGAATTAGAATTGTACTTATGTAGAATTCAATTAATTTACCAAACTAAAGAATTGAATTGGAATTGTAATTATGTAGAATTCAATTCAATTCTACATAATTACAATTCCAATTTAATTCTAATTCCAAGACACCAAATGAAGCCTAAAAGACTTTCGAAATTTTAAATTTTTTACCCTCTTGTGCTATACTTAAATTACCAAACCACTCCTATAGCTAGTAAGTTGTCATTTTATTAATTTTTCTTTTTTGTTTTTTTAATTATGATATTTTTATTTTTCCTCTTCCAATAAAAAATAAAGTATGTGATGAAATACTAATCATTGTTTCCATTCAAATAAAAAATATATAATTCCTAATTCACTATTAAATTATTCCCTACGTCATAAGAAAATAATCTAGTCTTAGATACGTGTAATTTTTTTTTTTGGTTATAAATGTAATATACTAAATGCACCATTATGTGTATAATTTTTTATATTTATCATTACTTATTAATTTTGGGCCAGTTATTATTTGTAAGGATGCTTTAGGAATTTAATTCAAATGTAGACTCTTTTTTTTTTCAAAAAAAAAATTCAAAAGTAGATTCTTTTCCTGAGAGAATGGAATATATTTGGGAAATTTACAAATATAACACCTTTGACCGTTGACTTTACAAAAATAGCACCTTTCTTTTTTTGGTTCTCTGTTATAGCACTTCTATCTGGAAAAACACTACAACACCCTCAGGCAGAAACACAACACTTCACTCCATCTTCTTCTTCTTTTTTCTCAAAACCTATTTGATCGATTCAACAAAATTTGTTCTCACACCCTGTTGTTTGCTCACTTCATTATTCGTACACCTTATTGGACTATCATCTCCAAGTAAGAAGGCCGCAATCGTAGAGAAGAAATCGCATAAATTTGATGTTAGTTGAAATTTGCAGTAGTTAAATTGGGTTTGTGAATTTAAAGGAGCGAATGGTCGAGCTCTAGGTCAAGTTTTAGGTCGAGCACAAGGTTAGGTCAATGTTGCTAGGTCAACTTTTAGGTCGAGCATTAAATTTGGTCGAATTTTAGGTCGAATAGGTCAAATTTAGGTCGAGTTCGACCTAATGTTTGACCAAATTTAGATCGAGTGAATTTTTATTCTTTTTAAAAAAAATTTTAATAAAAAAAATTCACTCGACTTAATACTAGGTCGAACTCGACCTAATGCTCGATCAAATTTAGATTGAGTGAATTTTTTTTAAAAAAAAAAATTTAAAAATAAAAATTCACTCGACCTAAATTTGGTCAAGTATGAGGTCGAGCTCGACCTAAATTTAATCTATTTGACCTAAAACTCGACCAAATTTAGTGATCGACCTAAAAGTTGACTTAGCAACATTGATCTAACCTTGTGCTCGACCTAATGCTTGACCAAATTTAGGTCGAGTGAATTTTTATTTTTTTAAATTTAAAAAAAAAATTTTCACTTGACCTAAATTTGGTCGAGTATTAGGTTGAGCTCGACCTAGTATTAGGTCGAGTGAATTTTTTTATTAAAAAAAAAAATTCACTCAACCTAAATTTGATCAAGCATTAGGTCGAGCTCGACCTAAATTTGACTTATTCGACCTAAAACTCGACCAAATTTAGTGTTCGACCTAAAAGTTGACCTAGCAACATTGACCTAATATTGTGCTCGACCTAAAATTTGACCTAAAGCTCAACCATTTGCTTCTTTAAATTCACAAACCCAGTTCAATTACTGCAAATTTCAACTAATATCAAATTTATGCGATTTCTTTTCTACGATTGCGGCCTTCTTACTTGGAGATGATAGTCCAATAAAGTGTACGAATAATGAGGTGTGCAAACAACAGGGTGTGAGAACAAATTTTGTTGAATCGATCAAATGGGTTTTGAGAAAAAAGAAGAAGAAGATGGAGTGAAGTGTTGTGTTTTTACCAGAGGATGTTGTAGTGTTTTTCCAGATAAAAGTGCTATAACAGAGAACAAAAAAAATGAGGGTGTTATTTTTGCAAAGTCAACGGTCAAAAGTGTTATATTTGTAAATTTCCCAATATATTTTAGCCATTGTATAGCAAACATGCTTACTTTGATGATATAATTAGTAAGTTATTTATAAAATTACACAAAACTTAATAATTAATGATATAATTATTTGAATAATTAATTGAATAAATTGTAAGCAACAGAGTATTGAATCATGTACCAAACATAGTATCAATAACAAAAAAAAAATAATAATAATAATTAAAGAAATATAATAAGGAAGACAAGAGATCTAAAGTCAATATATATATATATAACCAATATACTCAAGAGGGTGAAGGCCTTTAGTGTCATTTCTAGCCAAAAATCAAAATCTCATAATTAATAACCAATATACTTTCTTTCATAATTTTCTTTGATTTAATATTTTGGTATCTTAGGTATAGAGAAACCATACCAATCAATGTCGAACATGATAGTTACACTCTGTTATTGTTTAACTATAACGGTGACAATATTATAAAAGAGGTTTTTGTGAGAAAATATCTTACACTAAAATAATAAAAAGTTTAACACCTCTCATTATTATTACTTTTTCAATACAAGTAATAACTGATGTACTAGTATATAAAAATGAAAAAAAAATGAAAAATTCAAAGATCATCTTACTTAAGATGTACTATTTTTTATGAAAATAAATGTATTTTCACGTCTTCTTCGTCTAAAATCATTGGGCAACTCAAAAAATTAAACCACGTATCTCTATTTACGAAATTTGATGTCCATCCTACATGACAAATATGGCAAAAGAGTAATGATACTTTTTGTAGCTAATTATAATGATTTTTTATAATAACTGATGTGTTAAATATAAAAAAATAAAATTTACCTATTATTTTTTTAAAAATATAAAAAATAATATTATTTTTTATATTTATTATAAAAAATCAATACAAATATCTCTGACGGCAAGATTTAAGAAATAGCATATCTCAAATTACGATAAAATAAGAATGTAGAGTTGGCCGGACATCTACGACCCATACACCCGCATTTTATCTTTTTCTGTAAACAGATTACAGTAAACCGCCAACGGTAACTGCGGTTATGTTATTACCACGCTCCCATGCTCGCGTGGAGTTGCAAATGACGACCTCCCGTTTATGCGACCGTTTCAAAATATTACCCTCTCCCTCCGCTAATTTTTTTTTAAAAAAAATTATTACCAGAAAAATTAAAATTTTATATTATTATTATTAGTAACTTTTTTATTTAATAATACATTAATTGTATTGTATTTTTTTATAATTAAAAAAACTACACCTTATTTAAAATAAATATTTCTTTTAAAATTGAAAGAATAACAGTAATTACGTAAGAAAATAATATAATTCCTTTGATATATATCTAAATTAACTCATTCAAATTGTCCAAGATCTAAGAGCTAATTTTATATGTATAAAATTAACATTATTACCTTAAATGTGATATAGAAGATGTTATCATTCAAAACAAATATTTATTTAGGTCCAAATATTCAGTTCATATGCTATACTTGTCATGCTTTTATTTTTGTGTAACAAATTAATTATAACAATAAATACAAGTTTGGTCTCTTGGTTTGTTTTAACAAAATTTTAAATTATACCACTATGAGTGGTATAACAAATTAAAATTGTTATAAATATAACTTAGTATGAGTTATAATGTAAACCTAATAATTTTTAAATTATATTGATTATACCATTACGAGTGGTATAACAATTTAAAATTGTTATAAATATAACTTATTATGAGTTATAATATAAACCTAATAAAAGAATAAGTAATTATACAAAATTTCACTAGTTTTTCTTCATTTAAACTACGAGTTTTATATAGTGATTATAGAAATTTCATTCAAAAATTTAAGAGATAAAATTCTAATTTTGTTGTGGGGAAAGAATGAGCTATGAACTTAATTGGGTAAATAGCAAAATTAATCTCTTCACCTTTTGACTTTAATTTAATTTAATCTCTCATTTTCAAATATTCTAGATTTAATTCCTTAACTTATAATTTCAATTCTAATTAGTCACTATAATAAATTCAAACTAAATTGGGATTTAATACATTTAATCACATGAATTACATATACTTACCGTAAAAGGCAGTGAAAGAAAATAAAGTAAAAGAGTAAATTACAAAAAAATTATTCCAAACATTTATTTTTTTTCACAAAATATTTTATAAATTACAAACAATTATTCCAAAATTTTATTTTTTTTTAGAAAATATTTTATAAAAGTTTTATTTCGTATTTTATCACCTCAAACATTGTGATTTTCATAACATGTATCAAATTTTATTAGTTGTCAAAAATATATTATTAATAGATAAAATTACTTTTTAATTATCTAAATTACAAAATACAAAAATTGAATGCAATTTAAATTATGCATTAAGTATTTTTTTAATTTAATTCTATTAAAAGGACAAATTAAAATTAAATTTACGAGTTAACAAATTAAATGGAAACTTTTGAAACAATGAAAACGCCAACAAGACCGGAAAATATGAATTCCAAGGAGAGAGTATTATTATCCAAATTCATACTAATCCACATTATCTTATCCCATTTTGCTTTTTTATCCGCCGCTTAAAACAGGAAAAAATTTTTTTATCTTCGCATCTTTGTCGTTTGAGATCACGCGCCAAAAACTACCGCGTGAGTCATTGGAACCCGTATCTCTCGTGAAATCCGAAACAGACCACCGCTAAATCGGACGTCCGTCAACTCGCCACCTCATCCTTCCGTACCAAAAATTCCAACTCGTGTGGACCCCGCCTTTTGGTAAAGAACTCTTGCGGGTGCAGCTCTGATTTGTTCCCTTTCGTCTTCTTCTTCCTCCTCCCTCGAAACAAACCATAATCCGTTACAATCCACCACCGCCGTCCGCCACTGTCCTCCTCTATGTAACCGCCATGGCATGATTTTCATCTTTATCGCTCGCCGCATTTGTGCATAGTCTCCGATTACATATTTTATAGAGATCAATTTCGGAAAAAAAAGAGGAAAAAAAAAAATGGACGTGTGGATGGGAACAATTGTGGAAATGATAGATAAGGAAGCCGTGATGGAAACATTCGTCGACATTTTGATTTGCGTGGTTCCGATTTGGCTTGCGGTGATGCTTGGACTTTTGATTGGGTGGATGTGGAAGCCTAGGTGGACCGGCCTTGTATTTCTCGGCCTCCGGTCGAAGCTCCGGCTCGTTTGGACATTTCCTCCTGGCTTTGGAGCTCGACGGCTGTGGTTGGCGTTTACCGCTCTCTCTGCGTTCTCCGTCGGCCATAGGCTATTATTCAGGTCCCGTGGAAGGAACCGATTCAAGGACTCTTCCGCCGCCACCACTCCGGTGGCTGAAACTGATTCGGTTTCCCCGACGGGGTCAGCTCATCATGTTGGGACGGACGAAAGCGGAGATGATATCAGGTTGGTGTGGGGTTCCTTGCATCAACTCCTTAAACTGAGAGAATTTCTTTTGGATTATGGTGGAAACGCATGTATGAATTTTTGTGAAGTTTTATAATTTGGGTACTTTTCTACATGTTCTCTCAATTGATTTGCGCTGGAGTTGATTGGTAATTCTTTCTTCTACTTACCTTCAAAACTTTGGGGTGCTTATTTGTGTTAGAATTCCTACTTGCTCTGCCTTGCATAGATGGTTATGTTCAGAATAAAAAGATTATAAGTGAAGAAATTTATCAATTGGGAGAAAATAATGGAAATTTACTGTTAGATGGTAGCAACGAAATATATAAAACAGGTGTACCAATGACAATGAGGAAGTGTTTAGTTCTTTATAGTTGAGTTCTTGATAGTTGGTTATTTTGCTGTGCACTAGGATTTGGATGTGGTTTTAGGGTTGCAGCAAAGAAGGCAATGAGTGTGGGGTGCGCTTCTTTGCCACTAGTTTGAATTTGAATGGCTCATCTGTTATGGCATTTCTTTGATCTTGCTATTTGGTTGGATAAAGATGTGCAATTCTGTTGCTAGAAACCTGTCGGAATAGCATTATCAGTCGAAAGGTGGTTGTATATTTGGGGATTCATTCTTGTTGTGAGATGATGTCAAGACTTGTCATAGATTTTGAGAAAGATTACCTAAACTTTAGTGTAAATTTATTCCAATAGGACATGAATATGGTGTGCCCCAACAGATTTGGCTTTATTATAACCTTTTTAGAATGGTTTCAACAAAATGTTGTCTTCATCTATCGGTGCCCTCTACCTATAGCTTGTCAGATTAGATGTTATATATATGTGGCTGAAGTCGGATGATGACTAAAGGATCCCCTTTTCTACTTCACTTATTTTGTCAGTATTCATTCTAAATATGAAAAAAGGCCGTCTTTGGGTACATTTATCTCAAACTGGACAAGCATATGGAGCAACTTAGAATTCTCACATGTTATTAATGAAAATGAGATACTTCATTTTTGTCGCATGTTATTAATGAAATCAGATACTTTGTTTTTGTCGCATGTTATTAATGAAAATGAGATACTTTCTTTGTGTCATAGTTGCTTTAAACACAAATTGTGATCAGAAAATGATGAGATTATACGTAGTAAAGTGTACACAATGATTCATTTTTTGCAAAATTGAGCTGTCCTACTGGACATTCTCTCTTTGCAATCCCTTTGTTTTTGCTTAAGATATTGACTTATTCCAAAGTGGGTAAATCACTCTGAATATTTTGTTTTTTCTAGGCCAATAATGGCTAGGTGGGTTTCCAGGTTATTCACTGGTCAAATGAGTTGGTTAAAAGCATATCTTTGCCGTCTCTTGAGATGGGGGAGGTTTATAAGTTCACTCTACATGAAGATAAGGTGGCATAATTTCTTGTGCAATTTTGCTTGAAATTTCTGTTGGTGGGGAAAAAATTTTTATTTGGTTTTGAGTTGTTGTTGCACATTGTGTTGACCAGTGAAGTTTGGCATTTTCTTTTGCTTGACTTTTGGTGAGATTTTTTTTTTTTTTTGGTTCAGCCTAAAGTGAAATTAAATGGAGATTTGTTATCCTGTAATAAATTGTCGGTCTGTTATGATGAATGGTTGGAATATCAATTCAAAACATTGTGCTCGCAAGAGTCTTTTGATGCATATTGTCTTTTCTTTTCAATTAAGGAATTGATTCCAGCAACTGCTGATCAACCTTGATGATTTCCTTTAATTTTACCAGTAACACAATCTATTTTATTATCTGATTGTTTTGGAAGACTTCTGTCTGATATTGTCATGACTGCTTCTGAAGGCCAACCAGTGGGACCTTGGAGGCGGAAAATGTTACAGAGAATGATCTTGAACACTTGCTGCATCTTCTGGATGGAAAAGATGGAGAAATGGCCTGGCAGAGTATGATGCAGCGCTCCACCCCAAACTTAGCATATCAAGCTTGGCGCCATGAGCCTGAGGTAAGTGTTGACCTTAACTGATAGCCTCTTTTGATTCTTAATATGACTCCATATCAGACTTTTTATGCTCAGACAGCTTTTTATTTCATTTTCATACTTAGAACAGTCTCCTTGTGCACCATTTGACATCAAATATAGCCCTGTGATTCATGTGGGCAGCCTGGTTCGGCAGATATATTTGATTTCTAAGTGGATCAGTTAGTTTTTCCTTGAAATGCCTTTATATCTTGAGAATGTAGCAATCAATCTTCCACCTCCTTTGTGATCCCTTAGACATGACTTTGGAGAAAACCTGTTGGGGTAAAAATTTTTGGTCATCATTTATTATATTTAGCAAAATGGTAGACAGTTTCACTCCAGATGCTTTAAGCTGATTTGTCTATTTGCCTACACTCCACCTCTAAGCCCTGATAAGCTGCACCTTACCTACTCACTATTTGTGCTTTTCAAATTTTACTCTTAGTTAAAGAGAAAAGGGAGAAGAGGGTGGGAGGTGGTGGGAAAATAGTTACCCACCATTGCATCTTGGTTGTGTTACCCAATCAATGTGTCTGTACATTTGTTATCTTGCGTGTAATTGTTCATTTACTCTTAACTGGTTAAGGTGATGACATAGAGTGTCAATTAGTTCATGTTTGTGTGGCACTTTCTGACCTCTTTAATTAAGAATCATGTGTTTTTCCCATTGATTCCTTTCCCGAGTCATATCAAAATCTTTCCTCATGGTGAATCTTGTTTGTCAGACTGGCCCCACAGTGTATCGAAGCAAAACTGTCTTTGAAGATGCAACTGCTGATATTGTCAGAGATTTCTTCTGGGATGATGACTTCCGGCCTAAGTGGGATCCCATGCTTGTGTATGTTAAAATCTTGGAGGAGGACCAACATAATGGGACCATGATAATTCACTGGATTAAAAAGGTTTGTTGATGATACAGAATTAATGCACTAACGCTTACATATTTCCATTTTCTAACAGTTTGTAAACTGATGATGCTTTTATGTCCTTCTGGTGCACAGTTTCCCTTTTTCTGCAGTGATAGAGAATATATCATTGCTCGAAGGATCTGGGAATCTGGGAAAAGTTATTATTGTGTGACAAAGGTATGAGCTTTACAAAGGTTGGAGTCTCCACTGCAGCTCCATGTTATGTGACGATTGCTGTTATTCTTTGCATATCCACACAGCAAATATTTCTTACTATTTTGTGTCAGAATGTGTAATGATTGAGATACTGTATCTGCAGGGGGTGCCATATCCGGCTGTGCCAAGACGTGATAAACCTAGGCGTGTGGATCTTTACTTCTCTAGTTGGGTGATTAGGCCTGGTATGTACTACTGCATCACATGTCATGGCTGAAATTCATTGACAATGTCATGTAAATTTTTGTTTGCAACATCAATGTAGTGCAATCACTCAAAGGGGATGGCCAGTTTTCCGCATGTGAGGTAACGCTTATTCACTATGAAGACATGGGGATCCCCAAGGATGTCGCAAAACTGGGTGTTCGTCATGGGATGTGGGGAACTGTCAAGAAGTTACATGCTGGCTTTAGAGCATATCAGAATATGAGGAAATCAGAAGATTCCCTATCCAGATGTGCACTAATGGCAAGAATTGCAACAAGAATATCTTCCAATGAAAACACTGACTCATTGGAGAGAGGATGTAATGAAGAGGATGAAGCTAGCAATGTGGATATCCAGGTACAGAGAGGCCAGGGTGGAATTGATTGGAAATGGGTGGCTGTCGGTGGAGTTGCAATTGCTGTTGGACTGCATACAGGACTGATTGGAAAAGCACTGTTAGTTGCTGCAGGCCAAAGAGCCGCAAAGCCAAGAGGAAGTTGTAAATGAAGAGTTGTAGGCTCGGAAAACCCAATTGGCATATGAGTTCAGATGCTTTTACCTAGCTTGTAAGTTATTTATACATAAATTTAGACATTGCATGCTACATTCTGAGAGTTTTTGCAACGTAGTTGTTCTTGAACATGCTGCTAAATCTTGATATAGACCGACCTTCTCAGTTTCTCATGTCCTTTGCATATATTACATATCTGCTAAATTCCTTGGTTTTTGAAGAGAGAACGCCCGGTTCAAATCCCATTTTCTCCTAGTATCTTCCCCACAGGGCTCCTATTATGATGATAAGAAATCTAAAATCCCTTTTACATATGACTAATGGATGCGTCATATCCAACGAAACCTGTTAGATGCCTCCTACAAATCTTTATACTGCAAAAACATGCATTTTTTTGAAAGTGTCTTCATAACTCATCAATGTAACTGAATATTTTTAGTCCCATTGTCTTTAGAGGCTGCAAAAGTCATATATTACCATAGGTTTGCTACTTTTGAGCACATATAAATCTCATTGCATGCGAAACAAATGGTATGGATGCATTCCAGCAAATAGCCACCAATCCCAACACAAACGATATAGAATGGTGATAATGCAACCTTTCAAGCTTCATTCAAGCCAAAACAAAAGCACTGTTGGATTCCAACTTTCCAAGTCTATTAGTGAAGGAAATATGAAAACTTGTTTGATCTTTAAATCCTCTCCCTGCAAATCTGCAAACCCAATGCAAATGCGCATGCCAGTAGCATATGATAATATCATTAAATAACTTCCCTTCGACCCCCCAAAAATTTAAATAAAAAAAAGGAGAATAAATTTACACTTGAGATACTCTAGACAAGCCAATAGTATACCCTTCTTTTCATTGGATTGGCAAATTAGGAGGCATCTGTGATGAAGTGCAGAGGAAAAGATTCTGGATTTTGCACATACCATCCAACTATTGAAAATGGCAACCGCATTACACAATAGCATTTGATGGTTGGATGGCTTATGCAAGAACCAGAATGTCGCCTCTCTAAAGCTATGATCTTTACTTCATAAGTTAATAAACTATACTATAACTATACGATGGATTATAAATACAGCATTGCACAAATTTCTGCCCATTTCCATTCAAGGAAAAGTCCCTTGTGAGGGGTTTATATAGCAAAACAGTGTCCCTGTTGTGTCAGAACATTAAACCCTATTTAGGGTTTGCGTCTTTCTCACCACTACTGAGGATTTGGCTGCCGACAGAAAAACCTTGTGACGTTTGAGCCGTACGACACTTGTGCATGTCTTGCTGGGCTTTTTTATTTACTTAATTTCTACCTTTCCTGGGTTGGTGTAGGCTGGAGTGTGGATTTGAAAAAGGTCCCTTACCTATATGGATCTGGGCATTGCTTGATTATGATAACTGGTCTAGATAAAAACTGCCAAAGACTAGACCCACTGTAATCATTAGTTGGGATGGTTCCAACATAAATTCCATTGAACTTGTTGGGCTAGATAATGTGTTACAGACTAGATCCACGGCTTGGATGCATGTCAACGTAAGGTTCAATTACAGCCTAAACAAATACTCCATGTTTTTTTTTAATTTTTTGAACCTTCAACAAGGGGAAGTCATCTTTAACAAGTAATGAGCTAGACTACTCTTGGATTCAAAATGTACCATATTAGCATTCAGATGAACTATATATAAAGTAGAAGACGTAAAAAACCCGAAAAAAATAGCTCAATCAACGTATATTAAATGTTTACATCTGATTTCAAACTTCTGTACATGCAGATGTTCATATTTGATGTATATGTGTAGAGGGTTGGCAAGGAGGGGACAAAAAAAGACCAAAAAAAACTCAATAATGTTAGGCAAATCCAAGCGGCCAAAAGAAAAAGGAGCTTTATAGTCGCTATTAGAAGGAAAATCTTATGGCAAGCAACATTCATACGAATCTTGTTTTTGGCGTTTTTAGGAATAATGCTCAAAATAAAAGCTTAAGAAAAGTGAAGTATTAGTCCATATACATATTCCATATGCAAAATGGAGTAATGATGGTCTGGCTGGCGAAAAGTACATTTACCAAAATTTAGGTGACGCCACCATATATAAATCAATGCTAAGCTTTTAGTGTTTGAAAAATCAGACTTCGTAGCCAATTCAACTAAAGCAGTCAATTTCATAGCAGAAACATCCAAAGCATGGTGGACAGTTGTACATCATTATGATTCGTGGTTCATATCTCAAGCTTTCAAGATTGATAGATGAACTTGACAAATGATGACCACATCCAGTTACATTGATGTTAATGCCAAGGAATTGCCATTGGTGGCTGATATTAGGGTAAGGTTTGATCAGAATCTTAACCCCACATGATAATGTAAAAATGGGTTTGGAAGATCAGTTGGTCCACTTTCAGGATCTCTGTCCAAAGAATTTCAAGGGTTAAAATAAAGATAATGACAAGAAAAAGTTTCTTCCACCAAGGCAAATGCAGGTAAAAGCTAAGAAGTACTAAAATTTTGCTGCCCGCATTGAGGTTTTTGTCTACCCGTATATATTAGTAGTGATTTTCTTCACTTTCTTGACAAACCAACCCATGAAAGGACAAGAGAAAATTTCCAACTTTTTATGGGTTTTTCCTATCATGCTGTCCATTCGCCTTATCAAATGTTTGCCAACTTCTTGTGCTTTTCGTGCCACACATTTGACTAGGTAGTACTTGGATAATGTTTGCCTTTCATTTTTCATGAACTCTTTTCAATTAACGATTTATTTCTACGTTTCATCCTCTTGTCGATTGTTTGATCAAAGATTAGCATATCGCCAGATAATTTGGAGATTTCGTTTTAGTTAGTTCAAAGTACTTCAATCAAATTATTGAACACTCACCAATCAAGTAATTATAGACACATAATATGTTGTTCATATTTGAGAAGTTGAGAGGGCATTTGCTCTGTTGGATGGCATATTCAAAGTGTTGTATTCACTCTTTCAAGTCCATGAAAAGCCAACGTTAATTAATGTTGGATATTTTCCAAACCAGCAAATGCAAGTAGCTCCACAAGGGCTTGTCTTTGGAATCAAATCAAAGATTGTCACAGTGATTATGATTCATAATCATAGGAAAGGCCCTCCAAAAAAACAAAAAGTAAATATTATTTCTCTTTATTCATAAGCATGCGTCAAGACAAAATTGCACGCAAACTATATACGTTTTATCTCATGAAACGCACACAAACTAGCACTCCATTGTTTTGGAGTTTGTCAAATCTTATAGAAATTTCACATATTGGCATCAATTTATAAAGACACAATAAAACATAGTGCAAACGCATTCAGATGAACACTAATACAGTGGAATGCAACCTTATGAAAGCAACCGTACATATATGCAACCTTACATATATGCATCGCAACATGAACAAGACAAGAAGATAACAATTTGGGCATAATGTCGATACACAAAGCCATAGACATCCTCCTTAACTTCTAACTTAAAAGAAGTTTATGCATATCTTCTGTGTCTATGCCTTCGTTTCAACAAATGTTATATTTTAGAATTTTCTTTGTTCTTTAAAAGTACGATTTCAAAATACATTTTTACATTTTTTGAAAATGTAAGTTATTTTAAAATATAAAAAATTGTATTAAAAAATATAAATATATACTTTAAAACAAAATTCATATTTATTCTAAACATCCTCTTATACATTTATCCATATGACTTGCTAGGGTAGATAAAATGTTTTTAGTTCTTTATAAAATCAAAATTAAGGTTATCATGATAAATGATATTCTCAATTATTATTCAAGGCTTCATAAAAATCCCAAATGAGATTAAACTGTTTGGCTAGAATTACTTTCAAGATCCCAATCAATAATAATGACATGATATTCGTATTTTTGTGGTCAAAGATCTAACCAACCCACACCACGTAAAGAAGCTGAAAATATTTTTAAAGCTCCCACAACATTGGAGCGTCGGCAAGATTTTCTGTCAGTCCCAACTTTAAGCATATATATACCATGTAATTACGTGAGAGGTGCACCTTAATTTAACGCATTTGTCATATCTCTAATATTGAACCTGAATTAACTTGGTTTGGAGAGTTATTTTATTTTGTATCCTTATATTTTTTATGCAATCTTTTATATTCTCGATAATATTTTTATTCTACCATTTATACTTTTTTTTTAACTAAAAACAATGGATATATTACATATTAATTAGAAAAGTACATAGCCAAATAGACTAATTAATTTTCGTGATGTTTTAACTAAACCATGAAGAGGAAGAGATCACAATGGTCGACAAAATCTCGAATAAATCGGGAAATACTAGTACTATTAACTAAGATAGTTGTCTTAACTGACACATAGAAAAATACATACGATGAAAGAAACTGAACTTAAAATTTTTAATTAACTTTCGTCTTATGCTTTTCGTGGTGATTCATGCATATGTTGAATAGTTTGATAATCAAATTATTATCACATATAGTGAAGAGCTTGTAACTAAAATAGTAACAAAATGTCAAAAAAAAAATTATTTACATACTTAAAAAACCTGCAATCTGCGTAGCCCAATCAAGAAAATGCATGATTGCTGACATATTTCCATCTCCAACGATTATGATTACGATTATAATTATTTGTGTAATGTAATTACTTGTGTATACGTTTTAAAATATATTTTTATATTTTAAAAAACATAAAATAAAAATATTTTTTAAAAATGTAATCGATGCGCACCAATAACTCACTCAAATGTTTGTTTTCATCCTGGACAAGTTCATTGTACTTCAATTTACTATGCAAAACCTATTGTCATTTCTTCCAGTATTTCTTTAATTAGAAAGTAGCTTTTGTTTCCCAAACCAAAGAAAAAGGGCTTATTCAAAAATCTACAAAAGTTCCATCAAAACTTAGTATTCATCAGTTCCCTCTGACTCTCTTTTTTTATACTTAATCTTGACTTAAACATTTGTTAATGCCAAAATTAATTAACAAATCCCCTCTTGCATGTCCCAACCATGAAAAATAACCTGTTTGCATTCTTTTTAATTTTTGTTTGATGCAGCTGAGAGTCTGAAGGAGAAAGCGGAAGCAGATTCAGCTCAAGAACCCAAAAACCTGGATATTGATAGAAGTGCAATGGCATGCAATGGTCCACGTGGCGGGTTCTGAACCACGAGTTCATCAACTGTTTAGAGTATGCAGCTGACTTCATGGTCTACAGCTATATTACATGTTACTTCATGAGGAGGGCGAATGGCAAAATCCAGTGATTCATCACTCAGTCATCGGTAACTGAATCTTTCGCCCTTTCTGCTCAGACGATTCTCTAACCTCATTATTTTTTAGTTCAGATTCTTGTTTCTGAGTTCGGCTTGCTTATACTGCTATCTGCTGCAACTAAAGGTAAGAAAGAAAGTGAGCAAGAATAGTTTTGTAATGAAGTTTTAAAGGGGAGGAAGCAACCTTTTAATGGATTCAAGAAGTGTAAGGTTCGTGGGCTTTTTTTGTTTTTCTATTTGCGTATATCCCTTTTGTGTTTTAATGTTTCGTTTGCCTACTTTTTTCAGTTTGGTTGGTAAAAGATTGTAGAAAAAGGGCTAGCTAATTCTGTGTGGTGCTCTTAATATGTGGATTCTAGCAGCACTTCTTGTGTTAGCAATTGCATGTTAGGAAACGTTGAGGGAGGTGAATTTTGCAAATTCAATCTAAGCAATTGAATGAATAAAATCGAAGTCTTTGTTGCTCATTTCTGAGCAGATGAAATTACTATTCATTGGGAGGAGGAATGTTGTTGGATCTTCTTTGTCACGAATTTTGTTTATCATGTAAGTCTTGTGGTATTTACTACTGTTGATTATTATCTAGGCTTTGTTTGTGCTGCTAGATAATGATCAAGAAATGCCATAGATCATGTTGGCCGCAAAATTTTGCTCTCTTCAAACTCCTTTTTGAATGAAATCTGAAGACTAGCATGACTTATTTACTAGGTCTGAGATTTTGATTTGTCTTATTTATGGATTGATAGACTTTTACTTACCAGACATATGATTCCGTGCGTTATGGTTGTGTTAGAGTTAAGATTGATTCATATCAAGTTCTTAGATTTACTCATCTGAACAAGCTTTGAAATTATTCTTGCAAGACTGCCTGTAAGACTACAGGCAGTGCCTAGATATTGTCTTTTGATAGTGAAAGTGGAAAGAGAATGATTTTGGGATTTTCTTTCGGAAGGGTAGCCAGATCTACATGGTGAGCTTGTGATTATAATTTCACAACTACAAAACTATTCTTCTATACGTCTTAGAAGTTCCATAGCTGTGTTTTGCAGATGTTTGCTTGCCCTTATTTCATAACTATTAGATTGGAGGAATCTGTCATGAGAATAATCTGAAAATATATCTCCCAAGACTCAAGAAACCTCTTCAACTAAAGAAAATTTAGGTTTCCTGGTTTATGCTTCATCCTATCTGTGTACTCTTGGCAACTGGTCGGATTTTGTAGAGTTAGTTGAAAATTGCACGTGAATGAAAGTTGATTGTTAGTGTTTTTTCCTTTAATAAAACTCAGTGCAATGTCTGACATGAATTTGATGATCAAATTTCAGAACTAACCAGAAACTATAGTTTCTAGCATATGATGAGTGCTGACAATCAAAACATGGATTTAGGACTTGCGCTGGGATATTCGAATAACTGCACCACGCCAAGGATGAATGTTAATTCAGGTGCAGGTGTAAATGCAAGATCATCAGTTAACTTGAAATTTCCAGCATCTGATTCTCTTTCTGAATTAGTTTGGTCCCCTCATAAAGGTCTGAGTCTTAAATGTACTGAAGGCAGTTTAGCTGATAAGAAGTCCTTTCTGTTGTGGAATGTGGGACCAAGCAATGTTGACCCTTCACCATCTCAAAGTATCGGGTGCACGGTAATTGATGATGACAAGATTGTTGAAGGAAACTTGGTTATCCACCAAGCAGAATTGCATTTTGACAGTGAGGCTGCGGAGAGAGCTAGTTTGATAGAATCTCCAAAAAATGGTCTAAAGCCACAAGTTGGATCTAGCCATGGGCATAACTTGGGTATGTGATTTCATTCTCCAAGTTGGATAGAATCAGATTCCAATGTTAATTTTCTCCTGTTCTTTGTATTTATTCTTTTTTGTCTTTTCCTGTTGCTTTAAAAAGTCACTTTGAAACAAAAAGCTAATTGATTTTACTTGACAGAAAGCAAAAGGGAAATGGAGGGAGGAAAAATTGAGGAAGGATTTTTAACTAAAAGTGGAATTCAGATTGCCCAACACCTTGGGGGGAATGAGAAGGAAGAATGTGATCTACTCAAGGAGCAAATGGATTATATGCCTGAAAGCAGTAAAAATGATACAGGTAAATTGTGCAGTGGCTCGATGACAATGAGTCAAACTATTGTAGTGGCAATTTACTTGAATCTTTTTGGTGCTTCAACTTAACAAAAATTGATTTTCCCTTTCAATACATTGTGAGAGCAGCCAGAGGTGCTAACCTTTGTGTTTCTCCCATTAAGAGGCATCATTGAAGGTGTCTTGAGCTAAAAAATTTGCTGTTGTCCTCCTCAAGCATGGTTTTTTTTTTTTGTTTCCTTGCCAATATTAAATTGACGTGTTTGCCTCTTGGCAGTGCCTCTATAAGAAGAAAGCATACAATATAAAATTGTTTTTTTCATGCTTTGGGCTGCTTACTGAATGAAATGATGAATTTGCTGCAGGCCAGCTAATTCCAAATCTTTCATTACAAGGTCCCCCTGATGCTATTTGTGACATGGCAAAAGCTGAAGCCTTATCCGGGAATCTTATTAAAGACATTCCAAGTGATCTTAATCTCACAAACGATGATACTGTCATTGGCTGTCAGATTATGGAAGAAGGTACTACAGCTGCTCAAGTTAATATCCAAATACAGTCCGAAGCTCATAGTAATCCGTTATGCCTGGATGTATCTACCAAGGAAGTGAAGGTTGCTAATGAAGAAGAAAGAAAAAAAAAGTTCAGTACACATGGGTACATGGGTCCTGCTGTGGAAAAGCTGGAGTATACGGCTGAAAATGATCTGCAGCATATGACCATGAAAGATGCTTATCAGCAGAGTGAAGAGAGACTTATGAGAGGCAGCTCTGTTTTCCTTGAAACTAATGCAGAGAATCGCAGCAGCCATTTTCATCAATTGGAAGGCAAAGATAAAGCTTTGTCTGAAGGGAATGTCAGCAGAAGATTCTCAGATGATGAGGATGACAGTCAAGAGACTGTGGAAAGCTGTAACAGTGCTTGCTTACTTGTCAAGAAACGATGGAACTTTAGT
The DNA here is from genome assembly GCA_020080225.1 of Gynochthodes officinalis. NCBI lineage: Eukaryota > Viridiplantae > Streptophyta > Magnoliopsida > Gentianales > Rubiaceae > Gynochthodes > Gynochthodes officinalis. Next base: position 4,848,551 of record CM034619.1, on the reverse strand, counting down.
GAACAGTTAATGGTTGAGAGCAAAAGAATGAAGAAAAATATCAATGGAAATACTACATCAACATCCATAATCAAACACGATAGCTCTTTCGTGAATTGGATATCAAACATGGTAAAGGGCTTCTCAAAATCTAATCATGATGGTCCATCTCTTGATCTCACTCTTGCTCATTCTTGTCATGAAGACACCAGTACTATCCAGGAAAATGTTACATGCAGCAGACAGCAGGAACCCATAAGCAGAAACACTGGATTCCAAACTATATTCCAGTCCCTATATCGTCCAAATACAAAGCCTTTAGAAGCTGGAACATTAGAAAATGATTGTTCTGCCCAAGGACTGCAGGATTTCATGCAGGTTGAGAAAACTGATGTTCAAATTTCTCCAAACAGCTTCTCTGGGCAGAATGGTGTGTCTTGCCATGACAAAATTACCTTAGATGAAAAAATTCTGGCGTCTGTGACAGAAGATATTCGGGGTCAGTCTGATCAACCTTTGATTTTGTCTGCAATTAGTCCTATTCAGAATGATATCAAGACCGACTCCACAGAGAGTAAAGATTTAAGCAATAAGGAATGCTGTAAAGATAAAGATGGAACTAGTGCATCTGTTTATCTGGCTGATCACAGGATCACCACAACTGAGATTGGCAACCCTCAACTTGCATCTGATGGTAGAGCAGCATTGTCTAACAAAGGGAACCTGTATGGTAGCTCATGGATAACTCGGTTTACAACCAAAGTATGCAGTACTTCATTGAACTTATCTAACTCCAATAAGGATGATAGTCAAGTCATCCAGTGCCCTGATGATTGCAAAATGCCAAATCCTCAAACTCAGAACAGTTCAGAATTTCCCAAGGGGGAAAAATATCCAGATAATGGGGTTAGGTCCAATGAGAACTCAGGTGATTTGGGTAATGAGTCACAGGCATTTGCTGCCAATGCTGAGTCTTCTCTTGGCTCGAAGGAGATTCAGGAAAATAATCATTATTCTGTTCAACCATCCCATATATTCAGAACCTCAGAAGCAATGGCCTCCACATTTGCTAGGAGATTGGACGCCCTCAAAAACAAACACATTAGACCTACAGTGCTAGAAAACGATGCATCTTCCCAAATGCCAACATGTTTTTTCTGTGGGAAAAGTAGCCATAATCTACAGGCCTGTTCCAAGGTAACAGAAACTGAACTCATGGATCTTCTAAGAAACAAGCAAAAGTCTTGCTTTGTTGACAAGGAAGATAACCTTAGAGTTGCTGCATGCGATGGAGAAATGCACTGTATAAACACTTCGGATGAAAACCCCATGTCTAATGGAAAGAAGCTTTTAGGAAATAGAAGTTCGGGCTTGAATGAAATGCAGAATCAAAACAAGTCAAATTCCTTGGAGAATAAAACAAGAGAACATCAGACTTTGCCTTTAATTAATATGGTTATGATGGATGGTGCTGAAGTACCAAAAGGTGTGTTTGATGCTGTGAGGCGGCTTCAACTGTCTCGTGCAGACATACTCAAGTAAGTAAAGCATATTAAAGTGAATTGCTATTAACATTGATATATTTTATATTTTTACCACCACCTTTGGTGCATTTTGACTCTGTAATCTGTCAAATGCATCCTTTTGCACATCAGATGTTACTTTATTAATGTTACATTGTTTCAGGTGGATTAACTCCAATGTATCACTGTCCCATCTGGAAGGTCTTTTCTTGCGTTTACGACTAGGTAAATGGGAAGCAGGATTAGGTGGAACAGGCTACCATGTTGCTTGTATAACAGGTATGTGTAATACTTTTAAGCAAGGATGCTACTTAATTATCCACGTTAAACTAATGTTTCAGCTTCCTTTCTCCTTTGTATGGTGCATTAACAGTAGAGCAATCAGGGGAACCATTGAAAGATCCTAAGAAATCTATATCTGTAAATGTTGGAGGCATGAAATGCTTGGTTGGAAGCCAGTATATCTCAAATCATGATTTCTCAGAGGTAAATCTATGTATTGGTTGTTAACTTGTTATTGATTGTGTTTCCTTGAGTGAGTTTACAGGATGAAGCTGAAATCCATATACGCCACCTTTGTTTGACAGGATGAACTAATGGTCTGGTGGTGCAGAATTCTGAAGAGTGGTGTGAAAGTTCCATCAAAAGAGGATTTGGAATCAAAATTCAAACAGAGAATCACATTAGGCTTCTAACTACATCCCGACAGGCTTGGAGTTTTACGTGTCCTTGTCCTTTTTTATCGCCCTTTCCTCTTCTGTAAATAGAATTTTGGAATGAGTTTTGCACGAGTCTTGAGATGCTCATACTTCGTAGTATTTAGCAGAAGATTAACAACAATTGCAATGAAAATTCTCACTGAATTAACATGATGCCCACATGGTATATTCTGAACTGATATTTACTCGAGTTTTTTTTTTATAAATATTTATTATTTTAATAAAAATTAAAAAAATATTGAGATTTCTAATAGAGTTTCAAAACTACTGAAATTGACAATGAGAGTGTCGATGTTCACATTATCAATTTCAAAGTCGACACTCTTATGGTCGTGTTTGACGTTCACATTATCGATTTCAAAGTTGACACTTTCATTGTTGATTTTGAAGTTGACAATGAGAGTGTTGACTTCATTAATTTTTTTTTAAAAAAATTTGTTCTTGAATTTGGCTTGCCCATATGCCTGCAGCTATCTCCCTTGCTGCCCTCAACCTCCCTCTGCCTTTTATCCCTCCTCCTCGCCCTCGCCACCAGGCCCCTGCAGCCCAGTCGTTGGTCCCCTCCCTCCCCATCACTGAAAAATCAGAGCAAACCGATAACAATTTATTTATATGAATGTTATGATGAATTAGCATTAACTGACTCAGAAGATTTTAACAAAATATAAAGGGATATTCCCAAATTGCAAGGATTCACACAAACATCATATAGCAGGGACTCAGGGGATGCAAAAAACATTGCACAAATTTCCCAATATGTCCGAATAGACATGATTCGATTTTGGTTTTCCAAATTTTGATATTGCTATTGATGTTCTAGTTTCTTGTGCAATATAAAACCTATTATTTGGTTTTCCAAATTTTGATATTGCTATTGATGTTCTAGTTTCTTGTGCAATATAAAACCTATTATTTTATTCATGTCTATTCGGACATATTGGGAAATTTGAGCAATGTTTTTGTGACCAACATTTTCTCCTACCAAAAAAGAATGGAATCTGCAGGTAGAAGTAGAACCCCTTATGTGTGTATGACCACTTGAAGGAAAACAGAGAGAGAATCCGCATCTCCATGGTGGAGTGGACCTTTGATTTGACAAAAATGGGAAAGCAGTGCATCTAAGTTAGTGATAATGCTGGTGCCACTGCCACACTTGGACAGCATCCCAGAATTGATGCAATGCAACTGATGATACGCCACTCATCCAGGACACACTTTTTAAATTCAAACTCAAGTACTATATTATAAAATCATGCACATTCACATTATTAAAACATAATTATTTCATGTTTCCTTACTAAATTAATTTCTCAGAATGTGACTCTAATTATAAAAGGGGTGAAATATTTAGTTAAATAAAATGGAGCAATGTGACAAAAGATGGTTAGGAAAAATATTTCATATGTATTTTTATTTTTAATATAATAAGTCAATTATATAAATATGTTTTTTCCTCTTTTCTAGTCCATTTCTTTTAATTGTGCATTAAGAGTGTATATGATTAGTGTTTCAAAACGCTTTTTAATATATTTTTTATTTAATAATCACTGATTTAAAAAGTGTAAAATTGAGTTTTAAGTTATGATTTAGATACACCTTAAATATTATTTTACGTGATATAATAAATGTATTAAAATATTTTCTGGAATGATTGATTTGTGGACCAGTTAAAGCCTTTAAGAGAAAGTTGGTGACAATTTTTAATTCTAATTAATTGAAGCAGTAGTACCTCAGCTCAAATTCTCAAAAGACTAGTCAGATCACAGAATAGCTAACAAATTATTCACTTATAATGGTATCAACTGTCAAGCAATAAATTTGCTTTAATATCCTGATTGGAAAGGCTCCAGCACTATCATGCTCTCCACCACAATTTCCCAAGAATCAATTATCCAGTCAAAAATCTGGTTTTTGAAAAAATGGGTTAAGATGAAAATTTGTTATGGTCTTTTTACACCTTTGGTAGGTGCGATTTTTGGAAAACAAAGGGCGCGACACACCTTGCGCTACAATCGCCCACAACTAAGGACAATTGATTGTGCGATAGTATGTGTGTATTATTTTTTTAAAAAAATTGAGGGATTGCATTATAGTATAACTTGTATTTTTTTTTCTTATTTATTAGGGTTTTTATCCATCATACTAGAGATGTTTTGTTATTAGTTTGGTTGCAGAGCTCTTCAACGTCTTTGGTAACATCATCAAAGGCATAAAACGAGCGTTAAAGATAAAACTTGTACACTGAATTTTCGTTTAGTGAGATTATATTTCATGACTTTTTTTGGCCATTCTCTAGTTGAGACCAGGCCAACTAACTAGAATGTATAAAAGTTTATATTACTATTAATGTATTGAGTAATGTATGCTAACCACATTAATCTTTTGCGCAATCTTTTATTTTTATTTGTTAGTTGTGTACTTTCTTTCATGGTTAAGTTATTAGATGTACAACTATAAAAATCAATTAACTTTTTTTTGGTTAAATATTGTAATATTACATATTGCTATAAAATTTCTAGCTTTTTCTTGGTTAAATATTGTAATATTACGTATTGTTATAAAATTTCTAACGTTTCAGGAAAAAAAAAAAAGTTAAGGATTCAACTATTACAAAGTTGATCCGAAGTGAGTTTAAACTAATTTTATACAGTTTTAATATATTTTCTATCTTATAAACATTATTTATTTCTAAAAACATCAAAACTTGAAATTATCAAATTTGATCAGAAAACCAATAGTTAACAAGCGTAATACTCGTTTTCTAGTATAATGGTACTTTTTAAAGAGAGTAAGTTGTTGACTCAAGAAAAATTTAAGAATCAAATCCCAATAATATTATTGAACAACCTTGAAATGTGTAAAAAATTAGTCTCGTCTCTAAAGTGTGTGATGAAAGTCCACAAATGATTAACTTCATTCCAAAAGTGTGTGACAGAGGTAATAATATTTTAGTAAAAGGTAACTCCAATAGTGGGTTAAATGTCAATCCAATTGAAAATGGCTAAGCACTTTGTTGAAGAAAATTGCATCATAATGGTACAAAGATTAAATCACATCTAACACCACACCTTTTTTTTACTTTTATTATTCTTCTACCGTTCTCTCCTTTTCATGGCAAAATCACTAGTCCACTTCCATTTTATCAATCATGATGTTTTTCTCCACATTTCTACCTTTTGAACTCCATAACCCAGAATAAGATCATCACAAAATCTCTTTCTCTTCAATATAATTTCCTCCAACTTTGTACTTAAATATACTCCCCTATCTTAAAAAAAATACTTAAAATTAGATATTATTTTATTACTCTCTTTGTTCTAAAAAAAGAGTTTACTTTAAAAATATTTTTTATCCCAAAAAAAAGTCTAAGTTCTTGAAATATATTTATTATTAATAATTATATATACTTTCAAAATTAAAAATTAAAAATAAAAGTATAAAATTATATATTTGGTAATACATTAAATAAATTGTACTTAATAATTAACAAAAAAATTATACTTTAATCAAAATAAATTATTTTTTAAGATGAAAGGGATAATTATTAAACAGAATATATTTAATACTTTCTTAAATAAATAAATTTATATTTTTTTATTCTTATTTTTTAGTTATGACTTACGTAAAGAATATTTTAAAATAGACTTCTCTTTTAGATAAAAAATTGAAATTGAATTTTTTTGGAAGGAGGTAAAATATTAGGTCAATTAAAATAGTAAACCAGTAGTAGGTTCGTTACTCACAAATGCCAATGAAGGCGTGAGATAGATTTCACCTTTTTTTTTTTTTTTTTTTTGGGTGGAAAGCACACGAGTACATTGTCATGACATGATGCTTTAAATTGCATTGTATTTCTGCCTTTACCCCAACACTTACTATATTTACATGGTGCGGTTCTCTGTCTCAGCAAGACTTTCATTCACTTGGAAAGGTTTAGTTTAGCCATGCATCAAGGTAAAATCCCACATTGATTTGACATCCATTCCAATCTATGTTCACTGCTTCTGTAGACTTCAAGTCTTGAGCTGTTTTTGCCTCAATTTTTTGAAGGTAATCATGGAAAGATTGTTGTAGCCCTCCTGTTTGCTGCAGCTTCCATTGGGATAATCACTGCCGCAGCAATAACTTTTAAGAAGAAAAAGTCAAAATCTTCATCCAAAGATCATCACTTATTTAATGATGTTCTTGCTCCATATTTGGATAGAACTGAGTCTGGCCGTGTTGGAAAGCTGGAAAGATTCTCTGATTATGTTGGTAATTTCGAAATACACTTCCTAGACCCATTGACTTTGTTGAATGTTGTTTCTATTGTGTTATGAGGTTTTTTGTGCACGGTTTGCAGCTAGACAAATTGGGTTCAAAGATGGAAGTGATTGCCCTCAGTTAAGCAAGTTGGTGTATGAGTACTTGAAGAGAACCAAAGGTTGGGATGGTAAGATCTATGAGTATTTTTCTAATGAACAAGATGCAGAATCCCTGTACGTGAAATTGGTTGAGGAATTCGAAAGATGCATTCTTTCGTATTTTGCATTCTACTGGAGTCAAGCTTCTTTCATGATCACTCAGGTGCCTGAAGTTCCCCTTTCTTGCCCTGAAAAATATCCCCATTTTTTCTGCTCATTTTTTTCCTGGAAAATCCAGCTCTCGGTGCTGTGTTTTCTTCTTCTTCTTTTTTTTTTTTCTCTGATATCCTATTTCTAGGTAGAACCCAGAATTTTATTCAAGATCAAAGGGATTCTAAAGCATGTTAATATAATATATTTGCAGGTATTGAGTGTGGAATCTGAGCAGAAAAAGCTTAAGGAACTTGTAATGGCAGCAACAAGGTGAGCTATTTGACCTTATTAAAGCTTTTTTTCCCCATGAATTCTTTGCTTTTCATTATAAGATAGACGTTCAGAGATATGATTATAATTTCGGTGGCGTTGAGATGCTTCTGCTGCAGTGCTGCCAGCTCAGAAGGATGTTGCTGATATAGTATTTTATTCCTTACCAAAGGTGGCTATGTTTCGACAAACAAAGGAACAAAAATCTTTGCAAACAAAAAGTTAATTTGTCTAAAACAAAAATAAATTATCCAAATATATTTTTATTTTAAAATTTAAAATTCAAATTTTTTCACAAAAATTCTTCTTACCTAATTTTTAAAAAAAAAATTCTCTTATTTTTCTCTTTAAAATACTTTTTTTATCAAAAAACATCTATAAATTTTTTTACATATTTCAATATAACTTTTCTCAAATACATCACACTTGCAAACGGATTGTATCACCATGTGGTCTGACAACTAGACAATTCTGAGTTGATTCAGTAGGATTAATGGCATAGATAGATACTTTAGTGATTAAATATGTCTTCCTTAGTACTGCCATGGCCCTGCAACTATTAGCAAATAGCAGACTTTGTTGACTTCTGGGTTGATGGGTTCCATTCTTGGTTGTTCAATATACAGAAATGCGCACATTGTCAAGTGTACTTAATGGTCTGTTATGGATTCATCCACCCATCTTTTCCACTAAACCTCGAATGATTACGGTGAAAACAGTGTTTAAATTAAGGGTGGTAAAGGGAACGGGTGGCTGGGATTTGAATAGTTAGGGAATAATCAAAAATGGAAAATGTATTTCAAATTAAATTTTGAAGTTGGGTGAGAATAAGATCTAATAAGATTGAAATTTTTTAATATTCTATTGAAATTTAAATGTTGATTTCTGATGGCTAATTACTGCGAAATTGCCAGCCATAGCAGTCGGAACGCTATAATTTTAAAATAAAAAATAAGATTTATTTATTAATAAGATATATTTTTAACGGTTATGAAAAATTTAGAGTCTGTTTGGACAAACTCTTTTTATTTGCAAATAAGAAAATTTTTAAATACAAACAAATTATCCAAACACATTTTTATTTCAAAATTTAGAATTTAAATTTTCCCACTTAAATTTCTCTCACATAATTTTAAAAAATTTTCCCTCTTATTTTTTCTCCTCAAAATACTTTTTCTATCAATAAATACCCACCAAAATTTTCATATATTCCAATACAACTTTTTCCATTTGTAAATAAAATTGCCTTATCCAAACGTTCCCTTATTACCTCCAGTCTCATCGTGTACCATTGGGATTAGAAAATTTTGTGACTCCAGTGTTGAAGGTTTAGGATAGGATGCAGGGATTCACAAAAAAAATACACTCTTACCAAAATGTGAGGATTCTATTTGTAGGAAGCAGAGATTTGAAAAGATCAGCAAGGACCTGAAGGTGGCTAGAATGTTTTCTACACTAGTTGAGGAGATGAAAGCAATTGGTAGTGCCTCGACTGGGGAATCAAAATGTACAGAAGTGATGGCTCCAGTGGCTCTTAGTGAGAGAAGTCCGGTTCTCCTCTTCATGGGTGGTGGAATGGGAGCTGGCAAGAGCACCGTCCTCAAACAGATTTTCAAAGAGTATTACCATATTCCCTTTGCTTACTTATTATTGGCCAATAATTACGAATTTACAATTATACAACCAACAACATGATGATGTTGGAAGAATTCCTTTTCAGTAGTTTACGGCAATGTGGTCAGTATAGCTGTCAAACAAATTAAGTTCCAGAATCTAAACCATTATGATACCTGCAATTAAGCAAAAAGGATATCATTCTTGAAGTTGGATATTTGATGCCATATTCTCTGAAAGACAAGCTCATGAAATGTTTGCGGCAGATCATTTTGGTTAGGAGCTGCAGCAAATGCTGTGGTGGTAGAGGCAGATGCGTTCAAGGAGACAGATGTTATCTACAGAGCACTTAGTTCTAAGGGTCATCACCAAGACATGCTTCAAACTGCTGAATTGGTAAATGCTTCATTATACAATTAGAATGATCTACATGCACTGACTTGTTCAACTACTTGAATTTCTCTATAACTGTCTACTGCTCTAGATTCTTAGTTAAGACCATTTCATTTATTTTATGGCAACTTAATGTTAGTCCAAAAATAAATTTCAAGAAAGTGCTTTATCTGTTCTTTTTCCAATCTGAAGTCTTGCTGAAATATGAACCTTTATTCCTTTTCCTGCCCAACATGAACTTTGAAGTCAATTCTCACTCATCAATGCCAATTGTAAAGGTTAAAATAATACTATATCCATAAGATCATTCAAAGTTGTCATTTTTCCTGAGACAGGTGCATCAATCTTCCACTGATGCTGCATCTTCCCTCCTAGTAACAGCTCTTAATGAGGGACGTGATGTAATCATGGATGGTACACTGTCATGGGCACCCTTTGTGGAGCAGACAATTGCAATGGCAAGAGATGTCCACAAACATCGCTACCGAATGGGAGTGGGATACCAGGTTGCAGATGATGGTACTATCACTGAAAATTACTGGGAACAGATTGAAGAAGAAGGGGAAGAAGTAAAGGTCGGGAAACCATACAGAATAGAAATGGTTGGAGTCATTTGTGATGCTTATCTTGCTGTTGTAAGAGGGATCAGGTACAATCCAAAATTGCTGTTTGGTAACTTGTTTTATTGTGACAAGTTTTTAGGAACCAATCAAGAAATGACTGTTTAACAGTATCTGCATTCTTTTCTATTTGTACTTCCCATAAATAAGTAGCTATGATTTTCAGGAGAGCAATACAAACTGGAAGAGCTGTTAGAGTAAAACCACAATTGAAATCCCACAAGAGATTCGCAAATGCTTTCCCAAAATACTGTCCACTCGTGGATACTGCAAGGCTCTATTGCACAAATAGCATTGGTGAACCACCAAAGGTAACATCTAATCTTAACACTTCTTCCAAGTATTTTAGAATGAAGGATATAGCAATCACCTATTTGCTGGTGCAGCAATGTTAGAAGGTACGATATTTTGCTTAGTGTCATACTATCACAGAGTTTATGCAATAGACACACAGCTGAAAAGTTCAGAAATATCCATAGATATAGTCTTTGCTCTCTTCATCAAAAATGAAATGGAGATATTTAGGATGATCAATCTTCACGATGGCTAAATCTTGTGGCATTGGTTACTGCTAAATTCCCTGCGTTGGTGGATTGAAATTACATTACTACATTTTTTCACATGCTGTTTCATATGCTACATATTAGAGGATTCTGTGGAGTGAAATTGTACTGCATCAATAGCGTCATCAATTCACATATTCTGCGAATGCAGTTGATAGCATGGAAAGATGGAGGCAGCAAGCTTCTGATAGATCCAGAAGACATCAAGTGCTTGGATGTGGTAAGCAACTTGAATGATGAAGCTGAGTCCATACTTGAGCTTTACAAAGATTCAGACCTGATTTTTCAGCCCGGTTCCATTTGGAAAGACGTGGCTTTGCTCCCAACAAGGCCAACCCTTCAACAGGAGCTGAAAACTGCCATTGCCACAATTGAGGGACCAACTCCATAGAACCATTTTGCCATTTTATGGGTTTTTGTTGAAAATTATTCCTCCATGAATGGATTAACTTTTGCTGAACTTAAGTAGATTCCATGACTGACATTAAGTTACAATGAAAATCAAAAGAATTTGAAATTCCCATGATTCCAAAATTTAATTTTCATTGTGCAAAAAAGGGTTCAGATTTTAATGATCTGAAAATTGTTACTGCATTTTCATTGTACTAATTGAACAATGTGTTAAATTCAGAGAATGAGAAATTAAGCAATTTCCTTTGTCTACATTAAAAGCCAAGCATTCACTAGTTAACCATAAACACCATAATTTGGGCCTAATTGTTTCGCTAATCACGCAATAATATAATACTAATCCACTGCTAACAAAGCCAAACCACAATCCTGACTTTAAAAACCTAGAACATGACGAATTTACATCTATACCCCTTTACCCCACCGGAAGTCCGAAACTACGACACCTCACTTCTTCGTCTTCTTCGCCGCCGGCGATCTGATACTCTTCGGCTTCACCACCTTTTTCACAGGAGCTTTCTTCACCGGAGTCTTCTTCACTGGCGCTTTCTTTGCAGCGGCTGCAGTAGTTGCCTTTTTCCTCGGCTTCTTCTCCTTGGCATCAGCAACATCGGCGATCCTCTTCCTCTTTGGAGCCTCTTTCTTCTCAGTAACCGGCTTCTTTGGCTTCTTCTCGGTGGCCTTGACCGGAGCGGAGAGCTTGTAGGAGTTTTTAACCTTTGTCAATTTCCCAGACGCCACAAACTTCTTTAACTGAATGGACAAAAGCTTCTTAAAGTTGGGGGGCAAGTTGTTCCCCTGCTTGTCCTCAACGAACTTAGCAATTGCGTAGACGCTCGAACCAGTCCTCTCCTTCAACGTCCCAATCGCCTCCTTAATCATCTGAAAATTCAAACCCAAAAAAAAACATCAAAAAAAAACACACACACATACAGAGTGATTACAAAACTTAATTGATCGGAATTTTCAGATCTATACCTCATAATAGGGAGGATGAGAGCGGACTTTCTTCGGACCAGGAACCTTCTTCGCCTTTTCAGCGGCAGCTTTAGCCACCGCAGCCTTTGTAGGTTTCCCGGCGACGGCTGTTCTGGCAGGACGAGCCATGAGAATTGAAATTGTTTGAATTTTTTTGGATAACGAGAGAGGGAAAATGTTGAAGTATTTCGAAGGGAGAGTGAATTTGGGTAAGAATTTATAGAGGCGGATAGAAAAAGGCGTGGGTGAATTGTGATTGGTGGAGAGCTTTCGACACGGATTGAGATCCGAAACTGAAATTATTTGAAAATGAACCGTTGGATGATGAGTTATCGACGGATGAGAAAGCAAGCTGAGATATTGACGCGGATCGATGAGTATGCGGTCTAAAGTCTAAACTGTGAAGAAATTTTAGAATTTGGACTTGTGGAGGTTGTGTTTTTGTGGAGGATTCTTGATGGGATAACTTGGGCTGTGATTAATGAAAATTCATGAAATTTAGCTCATTTGGAGGATAATTGAGTTGGGATTTTGAAATGGGTTTTCAATTTTTTGTATGATTAAGGTATGGTTGAGAATTTTGGTCCAATTTTGGACAGGTTTGGTTAGTTCTACTAAAATGTGTTTTTGGATACTAAGGTTTTGGGTTGATTTTGGTTTTGATGAAGCAAATTGGTCATAATGGTTTGAATTTACGATTAAATGAAGTGACTCTATGTGCATAAATTAATAATTTAGGATAAAATAAAAAAATATGTACCATGATAAAAATGCAAAAAGGTTGTATGTTGTTTCTATTGGACTCTAAACTACACACACATGAAAATTGAGAAATTGTGCTCTTTGAGTCTTGATTTGATCTATGTTATTAGGCTATGATTAATTAAATTGTTTACGTTTGGCTTGTTATCATCTAGATGATCTATATATGACCAATGAATCTTAATTAACGAGTGAGTATGTGTGTGTATATATATGCTCGAATCTCTTTCACATTTAACTATTTGTGGAAGCTTGGTTAATTTGTTTGGGCATGTTAAAGAATTTAGTTGGGTCCAAACCTAGTTAAGGTTAATTGGCGAGTATATCACTACATTTTTATGGTTTATTTGGTTTGTAAGTAACAAATTGGGGGTGATGGTTTGATCCGTGATAAAATAAAGTGGACATTTGTTAAAGAATGCTGACTCCTTAGGTTAGAATTAAATGAACAACTTATCTCTTTAGCATTATTCCATCAAGTTTCATCTTTAACCATTTCTAATGGACAATGGATATGTTGAGGTTCCAATCTATATTATTCCTTCATCCTACTTCTGGTGAGTGCATTATTAACATTAGTGCACACTTATTAGTGTTCTTTTGCACAATCTCACCTACTTGGATCAGATCATTAAATAGCAATTGCAATCACAACACAGCTTCTCATCAATACTACACTTTAGGATGTAACTCTAATCCAATTCTTTGAATGATATGCACAAAAACATAAATGGAAACTAAATGCTCAAATGAGAATAGATTATGCGATTCTTATTCAATCAATGTACATGCTTGTCACGAGTGATTGAGTCATAGTTATTAGTTCTTCTATTGGTTGTACTATGAAGCAATTTTGAGCTTGAACAAATATGTATTGCATTTTCAGTTTTCAGTTTTACATTTATATAAAAATTGTTTTGATTATGTGAAAAAGATATAAAATGAAAATACGACCCATATGCGCTTTTAGAAGATTCAAATTCTCATCATTCGCTAAGTTTATTTTTACTTTTCATTAAAAATGCTTTAAGTTCAATTCTAGGTGCAAATACAAGTGCAAACAAACACGAATTATCCACTTGCTTACATTTTCCCCACAAAAGTGTAAATTTAGGATGAGTGGGATTCTTTAGGTAAAAGCCCATATAATAAATAGGTATAACTTCTCCATTAATTTGAGAATAAAATTTAGTGGGCTAAATAGTGTTGGATTGAAATTTAGTACTATATCATGATTGGAAGAATAGAAGATTGAGACTAGTAATCAGTTTAAACAAAACACAATCATTTTAGAGTTAGATAACTATGAGCAGTGAATTTTTTTAATAAATATTTATTATTTTAATTCAAATTAAATAAATATTACAATTTTAATTACAGTTCCAATAGTGCTGAAGTCGACAATGAGATTGTCAACTTCATAGTCGACAATCCCATTGTCAATTTCTTTTCTTTTTTTTTTAATATCACCCTCCTGAAGTCGACAATAACAAAAATTGCAACCCTAGATCTATTTAGAGTTTCCTCCTCCCTCAGCCCCATTGCACCCCGCGTCGCCCCTCCCCCACCCCCCTCTCTCGCACGACCTTCTTCCCCGCACCTCTCCGTACGGATCAATACATTCCATTTGATCTAGATTTATCGGAGACAGAGGGGTTCGAAAGCTAAACCCATGTAAACCCACAACCCCAACCCCTTAAGCAATAACCACGTCGAAATATTACACAATTTCACTATGGAACTTGATATTTTTTGTAATTTGTTCAGAATTATAACTTCTTCCTAGTTATTTCCAAATTTACTATATGAATAGTGTTAAAATTTTAATTATTTCCAAAATTTATTAACAAATAAAGTACTCAAATATAAAAATATAATGTACAAAAATTAAGTGAACAACAATAAATACAAATCCATTTTGCTTTAAAAATTGAGACATGTATGCTTGTTTAGAAATTCAATCAGTTATAGTTTAATACTTGTAGAAACAAAATTAGGTTTAGAGAGTCATTTTCCAAGAATTGACTTTAGAGTCAATTTTCCACCTACTGATTTTACCAACCAAAGAACTACTTCCAAAATAATAATATTTTTTTAATTTTTAGAAAAAACAATATTCCGTCAATTTTCTTGTATTCCATCAATACAGGAAAATAATACACAAAAATAATGTATAACAATGATTGAAAAACAAAAAATTCAAGTCATCCAAATCATCTAATGAACTCTTTTTTTCCCACAATAAATTAGTCCGGAATATCAATATACAAAAATTTACTACAAAAATTGATGAAACTTTAGTTTAATTATTTCCGTATGAAGGTAAGAATATTAAAAAAATAACAAAGGCTGAAGTTGATTTTGGCAAAATCAACTTCAGAGTCGATTTTTCCAAAATTGATTTCACTAAAATTGGAACTCCCGCTCAATTCACAATATTTTTTAAATTTTGAAAAAAAAACAATATTCCTTCAATTAACTCTATGAACAGTTAGTTAAATTGTGTGACTATGTGCATAATCAATGCATAAAAGGGAGGTTAAGCCTTGTAATTGGATTGAAGCAAGCTCATGAAGAAGAATCTCTACTTTCTTCTTCTCTACCCTTCTATTTTCCTTCATAATCCCTTTTTTTCTCCCCCTTTTCTTTCTTTCTTTCCTCAAATTTCTTTTGTCGGATCCTTTATGCATTTGTGTTGATTTACAAAAATTGGAATAATTCATCAAGAATTGTGATAATTTGGTGTCAGAGCATATTTCTTGGTCTATAAAATCTAGATATCGTAGAAAATACATAATGATATAGATAAGATCACCCGGAACTCAGAGAGATGCGGGACCTTCGCACTACGATTTTGACCTCAATTGACCAAAGATTTGGATCTTAGCAATTGGCATGTTTCTTAGTTGGACCTCAACCTTTAGGCTTGGGTATAAAAGTACATCAATATTACACTAAATGTATGGGGACCTCAAACCGAGTGTACGGGACCTCGAATCACACCAACAAAGTGGAAACTCAGTGAAACCATACTTATCCATAAAAAGATAACAACATGCGATAATCAAGGAGAAACGTAACAACTTGTTTAGCTGTTACAACTGTGGCCTACGTGCGTAACCATTACAACCAAATCTCACAAATCCAGGAAATAAGGTATTTAAGTAAGGCAAACCACTAGGTAATGGGGGGACTTTTCTAAGACCTTGAGATATTGGAATATAGAATATAACTTAAATATCGGAGGATTTACCCCGGAGAACTATTCCGAGATATGTTTTGTAGGTATATATATTATCGAAGAAGACGAAAAGTTCCGGATCAACATCATCCTAATGGGTTGCAAATAAAGCCTTCATCACATGATATAAAGCATTGAAAGATCAAATCAAAAAAATTGTCTCAAGATGCAGGAGCTTATTGGGCGTTAGGTCTTCTCTTTAAGTGTCTTTCCTTCCGAGTTGGTTGGATTCACTATCGATATGGCATCTGGCTAATGATGCTCTTTATGCTAGTGTGAAAGAGACATAGGGTGGGGGAGGCTCTACTGGGGTTGCCGTGCGCCTAATGCGTGTCACGATGACAATCCTTACCTGGTCGAGGTGGGAGTTAGTAATCAATAAGCATATACCTAGATTAATCATAATGAAGGGAAACAAAATCATACACTATTTGCTCCCCAAGTTAAGTCGATGACTCCCGTGGTTACCTTTAACAATTTTCGAGGAGAGGTGCCTGGTCAGGTGAGAGATACTATGAGGACGCAGAACGTTGTTGATTTTAGTAATCAATAAGCATGTACCTAGATTGATCATAGTGGCGAGAAACGAAGTCATACATCGTTTGCTCCCTTGGTTAAGTCAATGACTCCCGAGGTTACCTTCAACAATTTCTAGGGAGAGTTGCTAGAGTTGATGAAAATAAAATCTTGGAATATCCATAAAGATATCTTGCAGTTTAAAAGATCTACTAACCAAACTATGCTCTAAAATTTTCCACAAACGGCTCAATTGATAAATTCTTTCCCAGTAAAAGTTAACCACTATCGATCTTGGTAATCAATAAGCATATACCTAGATAGATCATAGTGGTGGGAAACAAAATAATACACCATTTGCTCCCTAGGTTAGGTTGATGACTCCCATGGTTACCTTCAATAGTTTCCGATGAGAGCTGTCGAAATTGATGAATATGAAACCCTGGAATATTCATAAAGATATCTTGCAAATTTAAAAGATTCATTGACCAAATCGTGCTTTAAAATTTCCCACAATGACTCCATTGATGAATTTCTTCCCAGTAAGTCATGCTCCGAGCTAACTTGTAACAGAAGAGAGGTGAGTTGAAATATAATTTATAGTTTCATGAAACAGCTCCTAGCTAACATGCGCATCATGATAATGATCCTTGCTTGGTCGCGGATACTTTGAGGACACGAACCACTATCGATTTTGGTAATCAGTAAGCATAAATTGATCATAGTGGCAGGAAAATAAGTCATACACCGTTTGCTCCCCAAGTTGAGTTGATGACTACCGCAGGTTACTTTCTGAGGAAAGCTATCTAGACTAATGAGGATAAAACCCTAGAATATCCATAAAGATATCCTGCAAATTTAAAAAATCTACTGGCCAAACCATGTTGATCTGGGTAAAGGAATAGGTCCTGTTGTGCTCCTAGCTAACTTGGGAGATGAGTTGAAATACAGATTCTGGTCCTATAAAATCACTCCTAGCTAGCACCCCACACGTATCATGATGATGATCCTTGCCTGGTCGAGGTGGAGATGTTGTAAGGACATGAACAACTGTTGATTTTGGTAATCAATAAGCATATACCTAAATTGATCATAGTGGCAAGAAAAGAAGTCATACTCCCGCGAGTTACCTTCAATAGTTTTGGGAAGAATTGTCAAGGCCGACAATGATGAAACCCTAGAATATCCATAAAGATATCCTACAAATTTAAAAGATCTACTGACTAAGCCATGCTCTGAAACTTCCCACAAACGGCTCCATTGATGAATTCCTTCCCAGTATGAGCTAACCTAGGTAAAGGAGTCGGTCCTGTTGTGCTCCAAGCTAACCTGTAACAGGAAAGAGGTGAGTTGAAATGCGGGTCCCTAGCTAACTCCATGCGCCCTATGTGCATCATGATGATGATTTTGGTAATCAATAAGCATATAACTAAATTGATCATAGTGGCAGGAAAAGAAGTCATACACAGTTTACTTCCAACAAACCAAGTTGTGCTCTGAAATTTCCCACAAACGGCTCCATTGATGAATTCCTTCTCAGTAAGAGTGAAGGAATGGGTCTTGTCGTGCTCCTAGCTAACTTGTAACAAAAGAGAGGTGAGTTGAAATACAAGTTTTGGTCCTGTGAAACTACTCCGGTACTTAATTTAGAATCTGAGTGAATTCGAAAGTGAAAAATAAAGGCCGAATGAAATCCTTAGTACCTGCATAAGAGTGAAGTGGTGTTGGGCAGTTATGACACCGATACGCGGCACCATTCTTTTTTACGGGTTTTAGTACTATATTCCATTAGTAGTTTTCGGCTATTTTGGATTTGGCCTTCTACTGAAAGCCACATTCTTATCTCCAAAACCATCACGACTAGGGGTAGCAATTTGCGATACGACATGAACTTAACACGTATTTAATAGGCACATGTACACTCCTTGGCGGGTTTCGTGTCAACATCAAGTCGGCTGGTATAACACATAAAATAAATGGGTTGTGTTCGGATTAATGCACGAGTCGACCTGTTTAACCCGTTTAACCCATTTAGTAATTTGAAGAATTATGTTAGGGTAATTTTGTAAAATTGAATACTTGAATTGTTTTATTGACTATAAATAATTAATCATACCATATCTTATAAGTTTTAATTGGAGATGTTTTGGTTTGTATGACTTTGGACTTAGATATTTGAGATTTGGTTTATAATTCTTGACATTTTATTTGATGTTAGTGCTTGGATTGTAATTTGCAAAATATTTTTATGACTTTTTGGCTTGTAATAGTTTAAATTTTAGTTGGAAATATTTTTCAAATGTAATTAGAGGTTTTTTTAGATTTTTTGGTAGGTTAATTTTTCACAGACAAGTATTTTCATGTCGTGTTAAATAGGTAATTATTTTTGTGTCGTGTTAGATAGGTTATTACCGTGTTAAATATATTATTTAAGTATTTTAGGTCTTTTAGGTCTTTTCGTGTTAAATATATTATTTAGGTCTAGGTCTTTTCGTGTTAAAGGTCATTATTGAATTTTACAGATATTTAGGTCTTTTCGCGTCATATTGTGTTACCCACAAAATAAATAGGTCATGTTTAAATTATATTTTTTGACATGTTTAATTAAATGAATCGTATTTGGGTTCGTGTAAAACTTGTAATACTTATGTCAAAATAAGACATGCAAATTCGAAATATGACCTGATTGTCACCTCTAATCACCATAGGTATGTTCCAACGGAATCCCGTAGTATCGTTTGGGGTCCTGTCCGTATCATAAAATTGAGAGTTAATCATACCTATATTACAAAGTAACACTTCCTTTTTCAGTGCTTGAGTATTTCCTATAAACTGCTTTCAGCCTGTTATTTGCAACCATGGCGTGATAGCTAACTAGTAGCTTAGTCCATTCCCTGGTGCCGAAAAAAAAAAAAAAACCCATCAAAACACTATTTATAAACAGTTAAGAAACCCGAGCAAGGGCTCAGAGTAATCTCAAAACGGGATCCGACAAACCAGTGTGCAATTTAAGTGTGTCATCTCAAAAAGGGTTCTTGTTCAATGTACATCTTGCTGCATAGACTGCTGAGGCAGCAATCATTGATGGAAGGTAAAGAATGGTCTCATAATTCATCATTCCAAGCTCTGCTAGAAAGTATACCATGTTCTCCATCTAAAAGTTAATCAAACACATGATGAAGTTGCTATACAGGCGAGAAAATTCAAGAGTAACCAAAATTAGAGCTGGCAAAGAAAGAATGTGCTTACATTTGGATCGGGATGGATGCTTTGATGAAGCGCAGAGGGAACACATATGGTGTTGGAACTGTTATACTCCATTGTACTTCACCAAGAATGCTTTTTTCCATAACCAATATCTATTCATGAATATAATCTCTATCTGAAATGCATACAGAGTCATTCACCTGCAACATTACACCCCATTTGATAAGATTAATTTTGCCTTGGATTATGAGACCATTCTAACTGCACATAAAAAAAACTTGACCACTGCGCATAGAATTTACCAGAGAAGCCCAGCTTTCTTCATATTTTGAAGCGACAAGCATGGCACTCATGCTGGAAATCAAGGTACATATCAACATCAATATTTTCTGGAAATCAGGAGAGCACCCATCAAAATGAATGAAAATTGCAGTATCTTTTTTTTTTTTTTTTGACACTGGAGGTATCCCCTTGGTTACCTCCGTATGACCGGGTGCTCTAACTCCTTGGGGCAATGAAAATTGTAGTATCGAAAACAGAAAATTTCACAAATAAGCGTCGTATAGCCATCAATCATGTAGCAAAGCATCTAAAGGGACAAAGCTTTAATTATTTATCAATACTTAGGTAAAACTCGCAATTCAAACAACCAAAACCGAAACCAATCTGGAGACTTTCTTAATATACTCGATAACAAAACTACCTCTCTCTATAAGCACATAGGTAAAACTTTAATGAAAACCTCTACAAACACTCACAATAACGCAAACCAAGATATTCAGCAAAATTGCAAAAAAAAGGAAAGATAGGTCAAGCTTGTAACTGGTTTGGAGACATGAGGAAGAGTTTTGCCTTCAACACTACCACGGACAACAACCACATTTCCAATATCTCCAAGTGCTCGATGATTAAATCTTCCTTCTTCCGCTGCCATGTTATTCTGCTTCACACCTTCAGGAACTCGCTCACTAATATTTACACATAAAACAAATTTCATTAAAGGTTTAAGAAAATTCAACAACACCATCAAGAAAAATGTGTAACTGTTAAAAAATTCCACAGTAATATCAAGAAAAACGTGCGACTGATCACAGTAATTTACACTGGAAATTTGCAACTAAGTTTCACAAACTCATGATCAATTTTTCAGTTTCATCGATAGTCAAATATAAACGTTCACAGCCACAAAACTTCCTTTTTCACTCTGTTTTCTTTACAAATACATGCCAAATTTTACTTAAACTTAATAGTGCGGTACATCCCAGAAAACTTAAATCAAAAGATTTCTGGAAAACTTAAATAGTGGCCATAAATAACAAGATAAAACTACTCAGAAACCTTAACATGACAGGAATTTTAATATCTAACACAATCAAAGATAACCAAGAAACCCCGTTCAAAAAAGGTAAAAAAAAAGCAGAAAACAAAAAAGAGCAGCGTTATTTATTCACCCCACAAGAATAGAAATGGAAAGGCATTATTCTACTCTCTCATTCTCCAGTTTCCAATGCCAGAAAAGTTTTAATGAAACAGAATTTAGAAGTAACCCACAAGTAATGATAAGTTTCCAATGGCACTATTGAATAGATTCTTGAGCATGTATGAAATTCAAGGAGTCATACCCAATTAATTACTTGAACTAAAATAAAGTGATTTTCATGTTCTTCTATGTGATGTTAGATGCGGAATTTTTTTATTCTTTTTTGGGTGTGTATGAATTGTTATTTTAAAATGCATTATTTTGCACTTTTTAATATATGTATATTAATTCTGCTTTCTATGAATTGTATGAATTGTTATTTTGCACTTTTGCATTTTCTATCTCACAATTATTATTTCAAATAATGAAAAAATGCATTTTGAAATGTAATTTTTTTTTTATCTAAATCCCTATAGCCAAGTTGATTTTCTCAATTTCATTTAGTAAATGAGGTAAATGGTTTTGGTCTTTCACTATATTTTCCACCTATTTTCTAATTGAATTTGTCATTTTCAAAAACATAAAACATAAAACAACTTTTTGAGGTGATAAAAATTCCTAATAATATAGAATGCCTAATTGTTCCTAAATGAATTTTACAATGCATGACTAAATCAGCAACATCCTTGTATTAGCATTTTGAGTCCTAAATATCTAGAGAGCATTGCCAATCCCAACATTGTCGGAACTTTCTAATCAAAAGTTGTTCTTTCTCATTCATGGTCTCATAGGAGTAGTATTAAACATTGATTGAGTCGTGTCGTTATAGTAATCACATTGTCATGATCTAAATTATTACTCTTGGCGAAAATTAATATATCACTCCTAACATATTGGAATAATGAGAGATAAAAAAAAAAGCAAATGGAGAATTAGTTAAGGATTATTGGAATTTCTAGTGGGATATATAATTCTGGCCAAACCTCTCTACTTGCTCTGTTTCGAAAAAAAAGGCCAAATTTTTAAAAAATTTATTCATTTATTGTCTAAAAAGATAATTCACTTTTAAACCAAAAATTTAAAATATCTTTTTAATAATAATTATGTACATTTCTCATGGAAAAAGTAAGGATAAAATTATAAAATTATACATTTAATAATGCATTGACAACATATTTGGTTTACTGTAATGAATAAGATTAGAATTGAATATAAATTCGGTGAGAATTAAATTGGGTTGGACTTGAATTGAATAGACTTTTCAATAGTTTGGTTCAAAGGAATTGTACAAGGTGCAATTATTATTCTTGTGTTTGGTTGGGTGAATAAGACTAATGAATAGTGTTAAAATGACTAAAATACCTTTATTTTAAGCATTTTATTATTGAGTGAAAAAATAATGAGAGATGAATCCGAGTTAGAAAATGATGAATTAAAAAATGATGAAAGAGAAAGAAGAGTGATAAAAATGATGAGAGAAAAAGTAGAGTGAGAAAATAATGAGAGAGAAAGAAGAGAGTAAAAAATTATGAGAGAGACAAAAGAGTGAGAAAAATTATGAGAGATAAAATAGAGTGAGAAAATGACGAAAAAGAAAATAAAGTGAGAAAAATGATAATGGGGAGAGTGATAGAGACAGAAGAGTGAGAAAAATTATGAGAGATAAAATAAAGTGAGAAAATGACGAAAAAGAAAATAGAGTGAGAAAAATGACAATAGGGAGAGTGATAAAGTCAGAAGAGTGAGAAAAATTATGAGATATAAAATAGAGTGAGAAAATGATGAAAAAAAAATAGAGTGCGAAAAATGACAATGGGGAGAGTTGAAGCAGAAGATTGGAAAGAAATTTTTTTATCAATTACGGGTTGTTAGAGTCGAAACCCCAAAAGGCGAATTGGGAATTTTTTTGATAGGAGATTCGGGTGTTTTTCGGTGACGATGGAAGATTCGTCCACCGGAGTTTATCAATTTGCAAATTCTTCCTCAGTTAGTTAAAAGAATGAAATTGGCTGATATTATGACAATACTAGGTAGTATAGATATCATTATGGGAGAAGTTGATCGTTAAAATGATAATGGATACAATTGAAATATTCAGGAATTCCAATTTAAAGCCTTAAAACCTGAATTTCAATTCACCATTTGGTTAATTGTAATTTGTGAGAGTTTCTAATTCAATAAACCAAACAAAAGAATTAAGGATGGGTAAAAAATAAAACTGTAATGAATATTAAATTCCTTTGAACCAAACATGCTGTATGTGTTGTATAGAATAATTGATAAATAATTATTTTTAAATCAAAATGGATGTTTTTTGGGACGGATGGAGAATTAAGGATCTATTAGAGTCCTTCGTATCCAAATATATTTAATACAAATAATAAAACAAAATCCTACAAAAGTTAAAGGGCCTGAAACTAATTTAACAAACATTGATGACCCTTTTAAGCAAAACTCTTCCACTCTCACTTTACCCTAGCCGACCCGCCATATATAAATACGCGCATAAACCTCTGTTAACATTCTCACGCTATAGGAAAACCCTAGCAGCCGCTTCTGTTATTGCAGCCTAGGGTTCAATCAACTCGATCTTCCTCAACCGACAATGGTAAAATCTCTGAGCGGATAGTACATTCATTTGTCATAAATCTAAACAATTTTGATTCTTTTTTTTTGTTAATTAATGGTTTTCATTGGAATTTTGCGTCGGTAATTAGGCGGACGTGGAGACTGATGTTGCGGCAGGGCCAAAGAAGAGAACGTTCAAGAAGTTCAGCTTCAGAGGTGTGGATCTCGATGCCCTCCTCGATATGTCCACTGATGAGCTCGTCAAGCTCTTCCCTGCTCGTGCTCGTAGAAGGTATTTATTTTGTTTGTTTTTATTGCTTTTTTAACCCAAAGTTTTGATTTTTTGCGAAATTGAATTTTATTATCCTATTTCAGTTGATAGATTCGGGCTCTCTTATGAATAATGTCATCGTTGTTTGAGTCATGTATGCCAGTAATTTAAGTAACTTGGGTGTGTTTTGGAGTTCGAGTTAGGTTTAGAGAGTAAATTTTTTGATATTGATATTGAAACTTAGTTTGCCGTATGATTTGTGTGTACAGATGGTTCTAAATTGGTTTAATAAGATACACGTATACTGTTATGTTTCTACTAATACGGGTTCAGGAGTAGTGATAATTGCTCAATATTTACTATAATTTATGCCATTGCATGGTAGGTTTCAGAGGGGTTTGAAGAGGAAGCCCATGGCTCTGATCAAAAAGCTTCGAAAGGCGGTATGCAATTTTTGTATTGCTTTTTCTTGTCTTCTATTTAATTGCTGTTCTTAGATAGCAGTTGGATTGTGTGGACAAGGGACAATAGTCAAATGCGAATGCAAGTTGTTGAAATATTGTTGAAACCATGAAAGGATGAGTTTATTTCCACTGAGGCGATTAATGGAATTGCTACCTGCAATAATTTGGAACATGTGGCTTATTATTGATGTGTTTTGGTGATATTCTTTTGAGTGCCTTATGATTTCTCATGATGAGCAATAGTTGGATAAGAAACTTACGTATGATAGTCTGTCCTTGGAACAAGTGGAACTTTGCATACTTGTAGGACAGCCTACCGTGTTCTTGCATGGTGGGTATTACCCATGTAGCTAGTATGTAAAATCCTTGAAATGACAGGGCATTGTGTTAAGACTAAATTGCTTGCTTATGGGCCATTAGAAAGTTGTTGGTTGATATATGCAGCATATGTTCATTAACGTATGATTTGGATAAAGACAGGTCAACGTTTGCAGTAGTTTCGTTTGTTTGTTTGTTGATCTTTTTTTGCCACCTAATGTATCTGATTGTAAAGTTTTGGGCTAGTTCTACTACTTTATATTTTTGAGTGGCATTTCAAAGGAACATTTTAGGCATTTGATGTGCGTTTCATATGATGCCATCCAAGTACTGTAGGAGTAGTCCCTTTTCTGCCCTGACAAAACAGTTATGTTTTCAGCAATTATGGAACATCTGGAGCTCCTGATATATCTTCTTTAGGTCATGTAGTTAAGACTTCTGCTGGAATTGTGATATGGTCGATCCTTTTAAGAAAAACAACTGTAAGCGATTTAACTGAGGATATGGATCCTGATGGCATTATCCCTTGCTAGAGATTGGATTAGAAATGGAACAGCAAATTTGTGCTTTTGTGCTTTTGTGCCTTGCTAACTGTAACTAGGTGAATGTTGCTAAGGCTCACATATTTGTAGTAGCCGGTGTAATGGCTGCAGCACCAAGTCCCTCTGAGTACTGCTTTTGTTTGTCCGGGGCTTTGGTTTTTGCAAGGAGATTTGGGATCTTTTATTGCTGATTATAAGTTTGGGGGAAGCCACTAACTTGGAAGTTTTTATTCAATCTCAGAAACGCGAGGCCCCACCTGGTGAGAAGCCAAATCTTGTGAAGACTCATTTGCGTAACATGATTATTGTTCCTGAGATGATTGGCAGTGTGGTTGGTGTTTACAATGGCAAGTCCTTCAACACCATTGAAATCAAGCCAGAAATGATTGGGCACTATCTTGCTGAATTTTCAATTTCATACAAGCCTGTTAAGCACGGTAGGCCAGGTATTGGTGCCACCCATTCTTCAAGGTTCATACCTCTGAAGTGAGTGGTCTGCTACCAACCAGGAGATATATCAAGAATTTTGTTTTCAAGACTCTATGCTGTTCTTTGCCAGCTCTGTTTTGATCTGGGATTTTTAGATTTTATTATGAATGTTTAAACAATGTTGTTTAGTTTGAGACTGCATCTTAATGTCTAATAGTACAAGTTTTTGATTGATATCGCTTCAGATATATCAAGAATTTTGTTTTCAAGACTCTATGCTGTTCTTTGCCAGCTCTGTTTTGATCTGGGATTTTTAGATTTTATTATGAATGTTTAAACAATGTTGTTTAGTTTGAGACTGCATCTTAATGTCTAATAGTACAAGTTTTTGATTGATATCGCTTCAGATAGATCTTATCCTGTCCTTTTTTTCCCCCTTTACCCTTGGCATGCGTGACTGGTCTTTTTCCTGTTGGTGGCTGATGTTTTTCTTTTGGCGCCTGAGTTGCTTCCCATCGTTTTTTATGGTATGGATGTAGCAGTTTCAGATAAAGAATCGAAGATGTGAAACTTGAGATGGGGCTAGTTCCGACTATGTCCGCTGAGGTTGATTTGTTGTTACTTGCTTTAGTACATGTTCGCTGAGGTTTTGATTGGTTTGATTGGTTACTTGCTTAGTAAATGGCCACTGAGTTTGTTTTGTTGTTACTTAGGTTTTTTTGAAGAAAAGTTACTTGCTTAGCACATGGCAATGAAGAAACCCCGGACCACATCATTAGTGAATTGAACAAATTTTGATGATAAAGAAAACGTATAATCCAAATGATTTAGTAAACACTACTTTGGTTGGCTGGTTGGCGGGAAAAAGTAAAGTTAAATGAGAATATAATTTTTAAGAATATAAATATTTTTTTAATGAATTTGAATTTTAGAAATTTAATTATGAAAATTTTGAATACCTATTTATGTTTGAATAAAATAAAAATATTGAGGGCAAAGTTAATGTAATAATGAATTACATATATATTTTAAATATAATTTATTTAACATGTACATTTATTAAATTATTTCTCTTATTTTGTGTTAATACAGGATTTCTATGCAAGGCATGATATCTAATAATTTGTTAAATACAGATTGTTAATGATATTTAATAATTTGTTCAATACAGATTGTTAAAAATTTAAGGAAAACAAAAATTTAAATATAGTCGGGTGCTCCCAACACTGGTGCTGGGTGAACTGTGGCGGCTGTGAAAGAGGAAGACACTACTTGGCTATGATTGGATTGTGATTTATTTAAAAAAAAAATAAAAAATTTGTATTGGGATGTATGAAAATTTTTGTGGATATTTTTTGATAAAAAAGTATTTTGAAAGAAAAAATAAAAAATAAAATTTTTAAAAATTATGTAAGATAAATTTGATTGAAAAATTTAAATTTTAAATTTTAAAATAAACACGTTAGGGGAATATTTTATTTTTATTTAAAAAAATTTACTCCAAAATCAAAGTCCAAACAGAGCGGAAGCCGTCAGACGTTAACATTGAATAATACGCATTTTAGAAACGTCTATTTCGCATTCGGTTTTGAGACGTTATCAATGGGACTTTCCCTTGAAAAATCTGTTCGGAAAGAAGAAAAAAAACAAAGAAAAAACATGTCATGGTGGATTCTTGGCCTCCAGTCAAGGTGGTCACCAGGAAACCCCATAGAATGAGAAGAGTTACAACGACTATTATACATCGAGGAAAGCTGGTAACTTCCAAGCCCTTTCGTGGCTAAGCTTTATGAGGCTCATGTCTCAGTCAATAGTGGAGTTGACTGACGTGTTTTTGCCCATGTTTTCTCTAGAGAATCCTGTGGAACATGGATTGCATACCATCTCAATTTGCCATGATCATTAAGCACATCGAAATTTCCTCTCAACTTCATGCAAAGCTTTATGCAGCTCCTTTTCTATCTCTTCTGCTGCTCTCTATTGAATCAATTGAGACAAAAACAATAAAAAAGATGTTGGATTACGCATATATTCATATATCATTATATAGGGTGTAAAAATGAAATTTGATTACTGAGATTGGTCAAATAATGCTCTGAATCAGCATTAAAACCTGCCCATCAAATCAGTCAACGTTATAGTGTGTGTGTGTGTGTGTGTGTTTTTTTTTTTTTTTTAAACTCTTAAGTATTGATATCCTAGATTCTATAGCTCATGATACAGTAATTAATAGAAATTGAGACTGATTATTTCTCCTACTAAATGGTCAACAGAGGTGGAATGACTAGTACTGTGGCCGCCAACTTGCACTGAATCTAAATAAAGCCTTATTTTATTAGGTGTAATTAGATGTTTGTCGAGCTTAATTAGTATATTAAACAAACTATAATCATGTGGTAAACTAGTCTGCTCAAGGCTTGCGCATTTCATATGGAAAGATGATTACCATTGATTAATTAATTACAAACCTTCCTAGCAAGGAAGAAAAGTCGATGTCTTCTCACTCTTGTGCACCTTTCTTTTCCACTAATACTGAGCTCATTAGGTGAAATCTGTTGGTCTAACTTTTCCAAGATGTAGATTAACATCAGCTAATATGGGGAAAAATGTGAACGTTGAAAATCCTTGTTTGCCTTGTAGTGCAATGAAAATTGAAGAACAGAGTATAAAGGTGTCAGAAATTCAACTCACCTTGGATTCAATGTGTAGAACCGCAGAAAATTCCTGGGATGTGAAAATTGATTGCAAGGCTTTGGTTTTAGTGCCCGTGTTTTTCAAGCATTTCAGAGCCTCCAACATAGAATCAATCCCAGATGAAGGATGAGCCACCCTCAATCTGATCTTAGCTTCTTCCATTGTTTCCTTATTGTCATTTGCATGATCAGCTTCAGCCAAGGCCATCTCAAGCCCTAATTTTCTCCTCTTCTGTGCCTCCATATCTCTTTGCAATTCTTCAATGGTCTCAGATGCCGTTTGTACTATAGAATTCTTATCATTCTGTAAGCAAAAACCACCCAAGATTTTCAGCTCCAAAAACCATCACAAAAAGCAAAAAACGAAAGTTGCAGAGTATAGAAAAGAACGAATGCGCACAATCAAGAAAGTACCGATTAACCTTGGTTCCTTGAGGCAATAATTTATGCAATTCTAGAAAACTTTGTTTCTGCTTCACTCGTCTCATCCTTTCATTGATCATATGCTTATGATTCCTCTCTCTTTCGGCTTCCACTGCTTCCTTCATCTTCATCGATTCCGAGCACTTCTTCAAGAACTCTATCATCCTCTTATGCACATTTTGACCACTATGTCCATGATTTCCGCACCCTCTTGATCGAAATCCTTGAAGGGTCTGTCTTGAATAATCAACAAAAGCACTTTCACACTGATGCACAGCAGGTGGTGGAAGAGCATCATCAAACCATAGAGCTTCATCTCCCTGGAAATCAAGAGAGTGGAAGAAGTACTCATCCATACTCAGGATTCTGAGATTCTCCCGGCAATTTCAAATTTCAGTTTGTAACGGTTATTACAGCTGTCTATCTTCATTATATAGTCATGATTCATGTATCCCACATTTAACATGTGATCTTTTGTGTGGTCTTAGTCCAAGAATTGGAAACTGTTGACTTGGGATTATAGAATCACAAGTAGTGTATTCTTTTGTGGAGTTTATGGAGAATTATTGCTACCTTTTACGTCGCAACACGTTCCACAGGGTTTTTTTTTTATTGATTCTACTCGAACCACATCAGCCACACTAACGTTAGAAAAAGTCCTCACCATTGGCAACGCAACGCCACACGTTAGAGCTTGCCCGTTGATTTTGGTCATTACTATCGGCTCCATTTTCCTATATATAATCAGCAGTTGTTATCTTCCTGGTCAAAAATATTGAACATGCTTTCTACCTACTTTCTTGTTCTTTAAAGAGAAAAGTTATCTTTTGTTGGAAATATACTTAATGAGCTAGTAAATGCATGATTTTAAGTCGTAAGGATAATATTAGAAGAAGTGAAAGAGGGAGCCCAATAATAAAAAACTATTGTTATGTATCGAGCGGTGAAAATAATCTCTTATAGAAATATAAAGTAAGACTCCTTATATTTTCTTGGACCTCACACATGCAGGCAAGTTGAAATATAAGTTAAAACTACTTGCATCAAAATTCGTACATGCAGGAACTTTTATGTATCGAACTATTTTTTTTAATGGTATTCGAAAAAGATTTTAAAGACAAAGAAAAATGTTGAAAGTAAATTTTGATTTTGGTTTGCCTTTTTTAATAGTATCAGAAAAAGTTTTAAAAGTGTAGTGGAATATCTGTATATCGAACTGTCTTTTTTTAATGGTATTAAAAAAAGTTTTAAAAGACAAAGAAAAGTATTAAAAATGAACACTTTTTTTTGGGTTGCCCTTTTTATAATATCAGAAATTTTTTTTAAAGTAAATTATTTTTCTAGAGATGAAAAAAAAGTTTTGAAAATGAACTCTTTTTTTGGGAATGTAACAAGTATTTTATTGAATTGCAAAACCCTTCGTCACTCTCGATAAACTTGCTAATACATAAAAGAATTATAATTATAAGTAAAATTGAATATTTTAAAAGTAAACGCTAATATATGTAAGCACAATAATTAAAAATTTACGACTCAAATCAAATTAGTAGTTAAATTTTGAAAGTATTTTTACAATTACTTTGAGTGAATAGTTATGCCTCAAATCATATATTTCCTTCGTTCAAAAAAAAGCATACACTTTGAAAAAAAATTTGTCCCAAAAAAGAGTTCACTCTCAAACTAAATTCCTAAAATATCCTTATTAATAATAATTAATATACTCGAAATTAAAAAGTAAAAATAAAAATGTGAAATTATAAATTTAGTGGTGTATTAAATGCATTGTACCTAATAATTTATAAAAAATTATACATTAATTAAAGTGAACTCTTTTTTTTTTTGGATGGAGGAAGTATTATTTAAATAATGAAAAAAGTACCTAAATGGGCAGGTTAGCTGAGGTTGTACAAAGAAAGCACCAAAAAAAGAAAACTAAACTAAATTTCAATGCGTTTCACATTATCTGAAGGAAACATTGGTATGATTTACTCTGTATATTTTGTTGGTCAATCGTTTTCTTTAGATGTTTGGCTTGGCAAAAGATGAGGAGATGACCAAAGAAATGGCATAATATATTTGCAATATGGATTTGTTCACACTATTGGATTAAAATTTTAATTTATAAAGCTTATAAGTCCTAACCAAAGAACTGGTTTAATTTATTTGCAGTATGGCTTTGTTCACATTGGATCCAAATTTTAATTTATAACTGTTCACATTGGATCCAAATTTTAATTTATAACTCACGAGTTGACCAAGTCAAGATTCATAGAGTAATTTTTAAGAAACAGATTGAGGCGTGCTGTGTTGCGTGTTTGCTTATGTAATTTATTACATGGGATATTGGAATAATCTGTGCATGCATGCATGAATGAATGAATGACTAACCAAATTCACTCCATGGCTTAAAAATTTGTGCTTTCTCAGCAATTCTTCGTAGAATATAGGCACTTAAAACTTGTGCGCTCTGAATTGAAGCGTCACTTATCCAAAAAGATGGAAAATGGAAAAGTCAAGTAGTGAAGAAGATGTGGCTTTTGGTCAAGAAGCCATTCAGCCAGTGATCAAATATTCTAAAACGGTCATAATCGTACACCAAAACTAAAGAAACAATTCATTGAAAGGGGCTGGGATTAGACTTTTTTCTTTTTTCTAGAAAGTGCAATGAACCATCAACGTGCATATTCAGTTTCTCTCATCTCACGCCATTTGAAGTACCAGTGATGTCAACTGCTTTAGTCAATAGCATTAAATTAAATTAATATTATCCCTACGTTATAGGGTGCAATGTTCTTTTTTAGAAACTTTTGTCATTCTTTGGAGGTGTTATTTTTCGTTGTAGTTAGTATTGTTTTTTTCGATTTCGTCGGACGTCATCCTCCTTCTCGTACCACAAAGTGGGAATTCTAGATATATTTACATGGAGCTCAAGTACCACAAAGAGGGAATTCTAGATATACTTACTACTATGGAATCGTGATCTTGCATATAATGTTTGCTTGTTTGGACGACATTAAAACCCTGATCATTCCTTGGAGGCTGCTTGCGTACTGGCTTTTTACCATGCCTTCTTCAGAAGACAATGGGACTGCTTCCAGTCAGTTTGCATACTTGCACCTTTCCTTCACCAGTTCCAATCGGGATAACAATAATGTTGCTGACATGTTGAAGATCATGATTCTACACATTCTGTTTCTGATACATCTTTAGAATCATATGAAAAAGCTTCTGAATAATGATTGTTTATAGAATCGCCACTTTTATCTGAAATATCAATGTCATTGCCACAAGTCTCAATGTCTACATCTTCTTCGTCCTCCTGTCAATAGGTAAATATAGAGAAAATTCAGAAAAACATAACCACTATGGCAAAAACAGCATGCGCTTTCACCTTTGACTTCAGCAAATACTTCAACAATAGAATTCCATGATGAATGCTCAGGCTATGCCCGGAATGCAAAATCTAATTACTTGGCTTGCTAACCTCACTGTCCTCATCTTCTGTAGGATAAGAAGAATCTAATCTATCGTAGAGTTCCTCATTGCCCAGATCCTTCACGTTTCCCATTTGCTCCTATATTTTTGCAAAAGGAAGACAAGCCATTCAGTTAGGCAGGAGACTTATAAACATGGACCAAGAATAGGAAAACAAAATTTAGGTTAATGAATTAGCAGCCATACTATTTCAGATCTTATCTTGTCAACTGTTGTTTGCAGCTGCAAAATGTGCTTCAGAAGAGCCTGACAATACAATATGGTCAACATTAATATTACACTCTATACAGGAAAAACAAAGGTAGCAGAAGGTGAGAAGCACTGGTAAGAAAATACCAGAAAAACCATGTGTATTCATGGATATTCCTATGTAAAAACAACAGATACAAAAACGGTGCTCCATGCAAAATATTAGATGGCACGTGTTCATTAAAAAATTAACTTTTTTGCTTCGCAGAAATAGCTTGGACAGACATGGGGATCTTCATTCATATTTTTAAGAAACATGAACACCAAAAGTTAATGGATGTACCTGACGCCTTTGAAGCTCAACAGATCGAGCCAATGCCTTCCTTTTTGTCAAGAGATTTTTAGGCCTCAGAAAGGTAGGCCTCTTGTAGTCCTTACCCCGAAAAACAATTATGGCATAGCCCTTGGACACTTTGTCAACAGAAACCAGCACACCACCACTCTCAGCTTCAAGAGATAATGCAATATCTTTGACTTCTTCAATGGATTTAGCCTTTACCATGATCTTGATCAGTTCACGATATTTCCAGTGTAAGTGCATATTCTCCACTGTACCATCAAAAACTCCACGTCTACCTGAGAAATGGAGAGTATCACATCACACTCTGGAAGTGAACCTGAGTAGCTATATACAATACATATCAGATCTGAAAAGCAATAGAAACTGATATTTTCCAAATAGTTCTTACCTAGAAGTAGGAAGGCTTTCATCCTTAAACCAAGCTTTCTGAACATAAACCTCTCTTCATCAGTAATGCTTTCAGGGTCTGCTGAATGCCCAACAGGATTTAAGGACTCCTCCACCTTTGATAGAGCTCGTTCTGCTTTCATTACCTTTCTCTCTGCCTGTAAGAGAAAAACAAATTAGTAGATTCTTGGAATCGCTGGAATAACGAGTTCAAATGCAAACCAAAGGGATCTTAGAAGCTTAAAATAAGTAGCCAGCAAGAATATCTCAATTGTTTCTAAGCAACCATCAGAAGAATTAGGAAAACCTACACATACAAGATGAACTGAATTGGACGATGCACAATAATATCTGTTTCATGAAGTAGGGATGTGATGTTCTTAAAAGGCACATGGTTGAGGCCAAAGTATGAGAATCTAGTTCATTTATTCTAGAAGCAGACTTAAAACTTACAATTTCAAGTTTCCTTTGGAGCTTTCGGACTAGGTGAGCGTGCCGTAATATTTCTGCTTCTCTCATCACCTTTTTCTCGTGGTTGTCATCCAGTATTTTACCCCACCTAGCATTAGCATCTAATGTTTCTCCAAGAGTGCCAGCAGTTCCAGATTCATCAGCTGTTACCATACTTGATGTGACTAAAGCTGATGCCCTTAACCTTGCTTGCTCTTCTTCATCTTGCAATGTCTTTGCCAGCCTCTCTTTTTCCAGCAATGCTTCAGCAACATTTGGTGACAGAAAATTTTTCCCTCTATAAAACACCAGGAAGTCCTTGTTTCTAGACAGCAGAATACCCCCTGTCAATTTCTGCAAAATGCCCCATTTCACTCAAGTAAAATTGATCAATATACCGTATAAATGGCTGCAGTCTGGTTGTTATTAAAAAACAAAAAAAGCTGCTCTTTGAGGTCTTACTAAGTTGAACTGCCTTCTCAGAATACATGGAAATGAATTAAGGCCAAGATGAGAGAATATCAATCTTTATACTTTCTTATGCATGATTAGCGTTTGTCAACAAAAAATGTCACTCTTGACAAATCAAATGCACTCTTTCAATTACCATATTTTCGCTTGTAATTTGTGTGATGATCTTAGAATATCAATTTTACAGTATTAAGACAGTGGAATTTTACTTAGTTCTACTACAAGTTGTGTGATGATCTTAGAATGTCATCAAACAATGTTACAGTATTAAGACAGTGGGACTTTATTTACTTCTGCAAATCTTCAGTGCAAGCAACAAATGTGTCTAACAATTACCTCTAGAAAAATCAGTATATGCATCTTGCAGAGATGAAATTAACATTATCAACATGAAAAAACAGAAAAAAATCCAATTCAAATTTCAGAAGACCAGTCAAATTGCTCTAAAGAGAAGACCGAGATTTAATTTTGCCGATCCTGGTTTTTCTTAAAGAATATAGTTTCAGAGGTAAAATAGCCAAAAGCATAATAAGGTGTACCAGACTAGCTGGATGACAACTGCTCCCAGTAACAGCTTCATTTTTTGCAGCAAAAGTTAATGCAAACCAAATCTCTCTCTCTCTCTCTGTAATAATTATTTCTTTAGAAAAACCTTCTTTTAAATTGAACAACTTCCAATAGAGTATTAAAAATAATTATATTATTTTAATGAGCAACAAAAATTCAAATACCTAAGGTTCAAATTTATGGATCTCTAAAGTCCAATTCAACCATAAGTTTTATGAGGATGAGTTTATGTAAGATCATATCAGGTTTTGTACCCAAATCCTCCCTATTTAGGATTTTTCAAAGAATCGAGTTGGATTCTACATCTACATCTGCTTAGATACCAATGGCACAACACAACTTCTACCTTGATATCTTCCGCCATTCTTTCACTTGTAGTTAGCTGGACACCACGTTTCAGAGCAATCTTTGCAATTGAACTTCTTTCCCATAGCTTAACCATAGCTGCAGCCAGACCTTGGTGTTGCCTGCTTCTGCCTGGAGATCCAAACATATTAATCCAAAACTAACTTAGGATCACAATGTTAAGCATTAAAGAAGGTTGATTACCCAGTGCAAAATGTGGAGGTAAAACCCTAGCAAGCCTGCGTAAAGATGTTGCCTCCTTCAATCCAAGGGTAGGTCTGACACCGTAAGGAAGTAATCTAAAGGGTGGTTGATAACCAGAAAGGATCCCTGGGAGCAAGTCTGCATCTACAGGTAGTGGACCATTTCCTGGCCAATCTGTGTACCTTGGGCCAAGGCCATGTAACAGTTTGTCTGCCTCATCTTCGTAGTTCAGTTCTGGCAATGATTCATTGTTTCCATTCTCCAAACTGGTAGTGGCAGATTCTGATTCAGGGTTATCCACTTTGCCACTAGGCCTGGATTCTGAATGGATCATGCTACCATTACTGGTAGCACTTAAAGAAGACTCCTGAGGAATTCCATTTTTGTAATAAATCCTTTTTTTCAGTTGTTCAGAAGGTGCTGCATACCCTACACCTCTATAAAGAGCTAAAGAAGTGCCAGACCTCCAGATCGCCAACCCACCAGTTTTTCTCTAAACAAAAATACAATAGAGGGTGAGAAAAATTCCTATCTAAGATTTACAAACAAGCATCTGTATTCTGAACCATCAACCGACAAACTTTATCTTTAGGATAGCACATTATGTACAATCAGATTCTGTAAAAGCTAAGAATTTTACTTTAGCTCCAGCAGTCCCAAAAAATGTTGGCACAGCAAGCAAATACAATGATGAATGTAAGTGGTAAAATTCCAAAAAGTCGACGTCCTTGAACTTACCAAGCAAGCTAGTTTTCTCAAGATATTTCTAATGCAATAAATACACACCACAAGAGAGCCATGTTTGCTGGTTAAAAAAAATGAAAGATCATTTCGTGTGCTTATTTTGTTCCCATTTGTCAGACTTAAAGGAAAGAATAAATTTCCAAACTACTTGTCTTCTACAACCTCAGAGAGTAAATTTAAAATTTAGCTGATTTGCTACTTTTGCAACTCATAAAAGTGTACAGAGATAACAAATTATTAAAACAGAGTTACATTAACTTCAAACAGAAAGCGGTTACACTATTTTCCAAAAGATTTGAGCTAACTGTACATCACTAGGCAGCATAGTCATGCAATCAGCTTCCAAATGAAATGATTATCTCAACAGGAAGTTACTGATCAAATGTACTTAACAAAACCTATTAAATCTTTTAACATAACACACAGCATAATAAGAAGATGCATTGCAAGAAGGTATCATGAAAAGCTAACCTCCAAAATTAACTGCATTCGCTTCATATTAAGTGCAGGTGTACCCTCAATTTTCAACTTCACAACTTCGGATGTCTTCCATTTTTCATGAATCTTTTCCACAACCTCCTGCATCACACCACCTTTAATCCTCGTCTTATTCTTTAACCGAAGAGCCAAATTCCTAAGCCTTCTAAGCTC
Organism: Gynochthodes officinalis; assembly: GCA_020080225.1. Taxonomy (NCBI): domain Eukaryota; kingdom Viridiplantae; phylum Streptophyta; class Magnoliopsida; order Gentianales; family Rubiaceae; genus Gynochthodes; species Gynochthodes officinalis. Next base: position 4,812,207 of record CM034619.1, on the reverse strand, counting down.
TGACTCAGGAAGAGTCATTTCAGCAAAATAAGTCTTACTCTTCTTCCTCACAGAATTCAACTCCTCCGCCTTCACTTCAGGCTTTTCCCAAGGAAAGCTCACTTCTCCATTACTGGCAAACACATTTTCATCCCCAAACCGCGATCTCTCAGAAAAGCCACCTCTTGCATTGGGCAAAATACCTTCTTCAACATAAAATATATCCTCAATAGACCCTTTCTCAATCTGTCTCTCCATAATCTCTTTCTTTTCACTAACATCATCCACATACCCAAATTTCTTCAATTTTTGAACAATCCTGTCCATGGTACTACCGCCACTACTTTCTTCAGAATCAGAACTTGAAACCTCCCCACTATTTCTATAATCCAACAATGCCTGAGGCCTTTTTGGCTTATCTTGCTTATGGATTTCATTCCATTTATCCAACCAAGAATTATTGGACACGTTTACACCACTAGCTTTGCACTTCAAATGAGAAGCTTCACCATCAAAATCCCACCTTTTGTTCTTTGTTGTGACATTAAAATTTGTGGTCTTTTGTGGGTTTTGCTTTTGAATTGAGCCCGAATTGATGCTAGTAGTATTGGTGACATAGAAAGATTGCTTGTTTAATGGAATTGAAGAACCATACCTGAGGAAGTGCAGGCGTGTTGTAACATGTAGTTTCAACATTGAGCTCTGAAACGAGTCCATCAAAGCAGTACCTCTTGAGTAGAATTGGTTGCTGGGCACTAAGGCCATTATTTCCTAGTTTCACACGAAATCAACATAAACACACTTCTTTCAAAATGACTGCAATATGAGAAAGGAGAAGTAATGAATTGGGGGAGTAATGAAAAAAATCTTTTGAAAGGAAAGATTATGGCTGGTCTGGGTTATGTTTTGTGAGATTTTCTTCAGCTATTGCCACTCCAGAAATTATAAAGACCCTTGTGACGAATGCTGAGAGAGTCACGCTTTTTGGGAGTGTCAATCCTTGCAACGCTTTTCTCTGAGATAGGTACGCTTTTAAAGTTATCCAAAGTTTAAAACCGGGTCACCAAAAGTTACATTGCCCGGTTCAGACTAAAACTTGGCAGGCAGCTATACCGTTCGAAACTTGTCCCTTTTGCTCTTTGCTGTATCTGTCTGCCGCTTCCCGTCTGCAGAGAAATTTCGAGTTTTGAGTGGAAACTTTGAAGCTGGTTCATCAGTTTTTTTTTTCTCTTCTTAGGTGAAAGTTTCAAAGTTTTCCTTTCTTTTCCCGTTTAATATGCACATGTTTTTATTTTTGTTTGTGAGATTTTGAAATCTTTCATATGCAAATATTCGTCATACAAGATTCTGTTGTTTTTTTTATTTTAACTTCAGGGTTCTTATTGGTTTCTTGCACTTCTTTTGGAATCCTTGTATTTGGTCAGTTTCGGTAAAGATTTAATTTTTTGGGTCTATTGATCTGATAATGAAAAAGAATAGACACCCCTTCTATGATATTTGAAAGTTATTGTCTGTTCTTAAGTAGATAACACGGTTTCCTTATTCCAAATTCGTTTGTTTCGATGTAAGTGTATGAGGAAAATGCAGATATCAAAGAGATATATGCAAATTTTAGTTATCTCAGTAGCAAGTCTTGTGACTTTTATATTCACAGTTATTTGTTGTTCAACAAGTGTTGAACATTAATGTTTTACCAAATTTACATGATGTCTTTGTTTTGGATTTATGTCTTTGGGTTCATCGACCGCCGACCCCAACTAGTTTGGGATAAAGGTGATGATGATGATGACATGATGTCTTTGTTTATTTAACTGATAGGGAAGTAATTTGGATTACTGAAGGTGATTTATGAACCCATATAGGCAAGTAATTTGGTAGTTGGTTGGAAAATAGTTTAATGATTAAAGAATATGAATTCAGAATGCATTCTGAGTAAAGAAGATGGCAACATTGTCATGAATATGCTGGATGTCATACTCTCTGATGATTCCTTCTGTGCCTGTAATTTGGAAACACATTGTAGCAGCTATGGGATGCTGAAAAGCTCAAATTAGGTTGCCTTGTGGAGTGAATGAAAGGTAAGGGAGGAAGAAGGAATGGAATAAAATATTTTGAAAGCATGTTAGCTAAGACTAAGAGCTATTTTACCCAGACTTTTCATTCACACCAACGCACCCATGTTGGCATGATACTAATAGGGTGTGGGTGTGGGATACATACCTGATACAGTCAAAATTATTTGGGTGCGTTGACAAAGGTTTAGAAGACAAAGTTTGTTGGAAGTGAGTAAATCATCAATAGGAAAAGTAGATAAAGTAGATAAAAGATTAAGGTTTAAATAAATAAAGACAAAGCATTTAGGCATAATAAATCAGTTAGGTAGGCAGGGGCCAAGTACTTAAGTCATTTACTTATCATGTGCGTCTTTTTATATAGATTTGAAATGGAATAGATGTAAATTTCAAATGTGAGAGAAGGCTTTAAAAATTAAAGGTAAGATGCAAGGTCAAAACTTTTGTGTAGTATTTTTCTAAAGGCTGCCTATTTGTTTGCTTATCAAGTTCAGAAATCATAAATAAGCTCTACCAAGGACTGCCAAACACTTGGTACTGAGGTTTGTTTTCCCTTTCTAGTAATGAAATGAAGCAAATGTAGGACCTTACTGAGGGCAGATAGTATAAACAAACATGGATTTGTGAAAGAAAAAGCGAGTTTCATAGTAATAATGTGAGAATTGTAAATTGCTCATGAGAAGGCCAAAGACTATCCCTGATTCCCTGCTAGATTTAGGCAGCCTATAGGCTTCACCTTCTATACTTTCTGTGTTCAAATCACTATAATGGACTTCAAAAAAGCAATATTCTTGCGTTAACCATGTACATTGAACCTATTGTTGGCAGTGTCCAGGTTTTAGTATTTTGATCTTGCAGTAGTTCACAACTTACAGTTTTTGTATTTTTCTCTAAAAATATCAAATCCATGATGAACTATGGTCTCTTTCTTTCTTTCTCTCGTTTACTTCTCCTCCTTCCTTTATTTGGTAGGATACACATTTCCTTTGGCTTGAATTGTAGGCTTTCACATTGGATTGCATCTGTGTCATAGTTTGAACAAAAGAAGGTTAACTCTGTTCCATGGTCTAGATAAAAGCCAATTAGCTGAATGCATAGTTTCCTGCTTCTGTGGTAAAAGATGATTTCCTTGTTGGCCAACTTTTGGAATTCATCTTCAGATGGAGGGCAGTGTTCTGGAAGAAGGAAAAGTGTGCCCTATGTATGGAATAGGAATCTACTTTGGTATTATCAGCTGATTTATTTATTGAAGATTGTAACTATTTTCATATTCTCTTTCAAATTCTCTGGGCTCAAAAGGGTGTGCCGCTTTATTTCTGCTGATTTCTTTCTCTATCAATAATGTAACAGCAGCTTTCAGCTAAAAATGCAAAGAAACTTTTGCTTCCAAATTACTGATTTAAAGCCTTTCACAATTTCTGTAGGAATTGAATATGCTTCGTTACATTGAAGCTGTCACTACTGTGGTTTTTCCTGTCAAGAACCTGGACAAAAGTGGAATTATCCCCAAAAGCCTGGTTGCAGCTCGCCTTTTGCATCACTTATCAAATATAAGGGCCGAAGAAGAGTTTGGTTACATTCTTGCAGTGACCAAACTGGTGAGCATAGGCAGAGGAAGGCCAGATCCATCAGCACAATATATACTTTTCCCTGTGACCTTTCGCTGCCGCACTTTCCTACCCAAGAATGGTGACGTAATGATTGGCACTGTCTACTTCGTGACAAAAAGTGGTGTTTTTCTAAAATGTGGACCAATGAGCCATGTTTATCTCTCAGCACGAAAGATGCCAAATTACTCCTTTGTTGATGGGGAAAATCCATTGTTCTTAAGCAATGATCAGTCAAGAATTGAAAAGGACTGTGTTATCCGATTTAAGGTGTTTGCTGTTCGATGGAGACGGGGGGATAGGTCGAGGCAATTCAAGATTCTTGCTACCGTTGAGGAAGCTTCTCTGGGACCAATTCAATCGGCAGGATCTGATGGATTGGATTTAGAAAGTCCTTATCCTGATTAGTTTCCCATTGTAGGATCCTTTCATCACAATTTTTGCAGGGAGTAGAAATGGAATTGATACAAGTCAAAGTTCTTTAGTTGGCGTTGCTACTTCTTCTCAACATGTGTAGTTCCTGAGTTATATGGCAAGAGCAAAAAAGCTGTTGTATAAAAGAATAGGAAAGAACCACAAGAGAACCTGCGTAAAATGCAGATTACTTTGAGTTGGCATTTAACTTTTCAGTAGCGCAGCCTTCATGGGAATTTAATAAGTTTCCCTTCCTGCGACTATCTACCTCACATTAGCTGAGAGAGTGGTGGACCTATGGACAGCATTTATCTCTGTGATCACAAAATACCTGATTACGGCTTCTTGCCTGGAAAATCCTGTCTTGATGAGGGACACATCGAAAATTGAAAAGGAATGGGTAGCGTTTTTGCTGTGATGGGAAAGAGGTTTTTTAAGGGTCCGAAGGAATTCCAGCAGTTGTTGGTTTGTACGGAGGTTTCCTTGGACCTGTTTGATTTCTCTCATTTTCTCTAGTTCATGTAGCGTTTGCAAAGACAAATTGTCCTTATACAATTTGATACTCCATTTTACATTATCCGGCCGTAAAGTATTTTGTATCAAAGTCAGCCGTTGCCTGTTGTTGATCCATTTCAGAATGGTGTAAACTGCGGATGTGCTGTTTAACACATCCTATAGAGTCCCTTAATTTTAGCAAAGCCTGTTTATGTGATCTCTGGCTGTTACAAGACATTGTTGATGAAAGTATGCATTTAAGATGCAGTTATATTAGATATATTGAGGGGATTGCTTAACCTTGCTCAAGGAATAAGCCACTCCATCATATTTACAGGATAATGCAATCTAACATCTGTGGTAAAGTACGGCAGAATGTCCAATTTTTCTTGTATAACTGATCTCAAGTTGTTTATCAGGACAGGAACATGAGTCAAGACAGATGTTATGGTTTCAAGTTTATAACTTCAGCCATGTTAGCCTATGACTGCTGCGCAGCTTGGCTCTTAGTTTGGAATCAATGGCCTTTGCATTTATACAAGTAATTAATGCTTGGACAAAAATGAGCAACTACCATTGTGAAATTTAAGCATCTTTTTAGCAGTAGAGCTCCATGAATATTACTCTATGTAACACGCAGATTCTTCTCAAATTCTTGGTATAACCAGCAGTGATATTTGTTTCTCTCTTTTTCATCTTTGGATTCGATCCCGTGCGTGAAGAAGAGGCTATGGTGGCATCAAGAATAGGCAAGGAAAGGTAACAAAATAATCTTGTTGCAAGAATAATCTTCTTAGCTGTGACATTGTCATTAACACTGTTTTTAATGTTGGATGGCTCATGTATGTTTTGTCATAGAAACTCACCCCATAGCCTACCCTTTTGGGAAACTCCTTAGGAAAAGACAATAGCCAAGCAAGATATATTCCTTTTCTTGTTTGGCTAGGTTGATCATTGATGAATAAAAAACAGGATTACAGATAAGAGACAGGTCTTATCAAGGTTCAAGGTTAAACATGTTCTTTAGTTTTTGATCTAATGTTAATATATGTTACATTAATAGAGTATTATAAAAATCCACATCCCAACTTTCCCTATAATATGGATTGTGAAAAAAATATTTTAATTTTTTGTGTAATAAATTAATCATGTAATTATTTTTTTCTACATATGTAAATAGATTATTTAATTAATTATTTCAATTAGCACCATAAATACAGCAAATATATGAATATATATATATATATATATTCAATTTTGGAATATAGATTTAAAAAAAATCAATTTGTAAAACCTAATTTTTCCAAGTCTCCTAAACTTTCTCAATTTGAAAAATCAAGTTCCATGCTAAATTCCTACAATTTCCATGATCTATTATTCTAAGCTTGGCCATGGATCAACCAATTATTAGTCTTGGAGATATGTTTAATTTGTGAACAAACAAGTTGTAAACTATATCTTTCCACACTATGGAAATTGAAAAAAAAAACTATTTTCTAATATTCATTTCATCCCACATTATTTGTGATTTTTGTAAGAATGTACAATTTACGTATAATATTATTAGTAGATAATAAAATTTTTTACTTTCTTTTTATATATTTAGTGGCGATTGGCCAACCATCTTTTATTTAATATTAATAAATTATTAAAATAATAATTGATGAACTGCGAACCGACATTGCAAAACATGACAAATTTCATAGGATAAGAATATTTAAAATTCATTAAGTTAATTATTTTAAATTTCAGAATTCGACCAATAGACTTCATATTTCAGCTTGTATCCAATGGGGCCATAATTATATTCTATCAATTTAAATATTGGTGTCCTTAACTCATGTAAACTTGCTTTAAAAAAATAAAATAAAAAATTATACTATAAAAATTTTAAAAAATAAAGAAAATCAAATTTTTTTAAAAAACAATTACGATTCATATTGGTGTTGGTTTCATCAAATTCCACTAAAAAAAATAAGAGTAATGATATTTATAATAGTGACTGATGGGGAAGTATAAAAAGATAAAATTCGAGAATCATTAATAAGGAATAATTTTGTCTTTTTATATTTGTCATATCAGTCATTATAAAAAATCACTATAAAAAATTATTATGAATATTATTACTCAAGAAATAAATACTTAATCATTATTATTAAAGTTAATCATAATTATTATTACTTAATCAATATCTTGGTAATGTGGTATTAGAAGAGTAAGATATTTGCACTTTTTATTGATTTTTCCCCAAAATACCCCTCCCAAAATTTATTTTTCCAAAAAAGATTATTATTATTTAAAAAAAACCACCCCGAAACCACTCCCGTCATCGATCTCATTCTTCTCCAACGTACTCTCCCGATGCTCCGGAGCTCCTCCACCCGCCGCTGCCTCTCCCACGGCGTCTTTTTATAACCCGAAACTCGTGAAAAGCAGCCATCCCACTAACTCTCATCCCAGGTCAGATCTCTTTTTGCATATATTAATTTAAAGTACATAAAGTTTCTTATCTTTTTTTTTTCAGGTTCTGAATTGGTTGGTTTTTGAATTTTATGCGTCTTTTTAGTTTTGTTTATAGTGTTTTATACATGTTATTGTGATTACGTTTTGTGTTTATGGGTTCTTTATTGAAGTTATGCTTCGGTATAATTACAGTGAGGCTGCTCAGAATGATTGAATTTTGGTTTCGTTAATTTTGTTGTTTTTATTTTAAGTTGTTTATTGCTGTTGTGTTATTTCTTTTCAGGTGGGTTGTGTGTTTTTGCTGGGTGTTAGTGAGGAGAAAGGTTAGTGTTCAAAATTTGAAAAAAAGGAAAAAAAACCGAAAAGCTATGCAGAAGGATAGTGGTCCAGGTGGTGTCCAGCCGCGGCGGCGTGGTAGAGGCTCGACTGAGGTGGAATTTCTGCTTTTTTTTTTTCTCCTCTTTTGGATCCAAGTTTGGACTTGTTTTTGAATTACATTATCCGGGTTGGTTGGTTTGGCTTTGTATGTACTTTGATGATTCGGCTATTGTTGTAATCTTTCTATTGTTATTTCACATAATCATAAGTTCTAGTGTAGTTTGAGTGCAGTTGATGATTGGAGCTACTTAATGATTTATTAATTTAAGGTTCTTCATAAAAAAAAAATTGTAGTATATAAGCAGAAACAAACGCTTCATAGATAATTATTCATAGTTTTTATCTAGCCATATGAAATCTGCATAGAAATTTCAGAAATTTGAGTGTTTCCCTCTGCCGTGTCCCCAATGATTTTTGTATTGTTTCTGAAATTGATTTAAACTGTAGACTCCTGCTGATGCTGTTAAAGCAAATGGAAGTCATTTACTTGTTAATGATCAAAACAAGTACCGCTCAATGTGGACACGTATAAAGTCATCTCTGTGGATGATGGCTGGCTTTGCCTTCATAATCTATATGGGTCATCTTTATATTTGGGCCATGGTAGTGGTGATTCAGATTTTCATGGCTAGAGAGTTGTTCAATCTACTTAGGCGGTCACATGAGGATAAGCAGCTACCAGGTTTCCGGCTATTGAATTGGTAACTAAAGCTGCTTCTTTACTTTTGTCATCTTTTTTTGACCTATATACTAGAGTTCTTTTGATAATTAAAAGACCATATCTTTATCTACCGGTCCTTATCTGAGCGTTAGGTCTTGAATTTGTCAGCTGATATCTAGTCTATCTTCTGTAGTAGTGGGGTGCAGTATACATTCATGTATTAATGGACGCTTAAGCATTTGCTAAATTTTTTAAAATTGGGTATGAAATGTAGATAAGACAATCTAATCCTATTTATGTCATGCTGTGCTCCTTTTTTATTTTTTTTCCGTAGGCAATTCTTCTTCACAGCAATGCTTTTTGTTTATGGCCGTATCCTCAACCAACGACTTGTCAATACAGTCATTCAAGACAAATTCTTGTACAAGCTTGTCAGCGCATTTACAAAGTACCATATGGTGACCTCTTATTTCTTGTATATTGCAGGTTTGTTGTCTATCTTGTCTGCGTTCTTTCTGTTTTTTGAGGAACTATTGTTTTAATTAGCTTCTTGGTGAACCATTTTACTTTGTGTTGCAGACAATACAATTGCTGTGCATGATAATTAATATAATTTACTTGTTCTACAAACATTTGTACCTAGAAAGGATTTATGAACTCTGTTATGCTTGCAAGTTCTTTAATTTGGCAAGATTTGTTTTATACATGTGATAATGCTACACTTTTTGCAAGGCAAAAAGTTTTAAGAAGAAACAAAAGAAAAAAAAGCCTTAACAAGGAGATATTCACAAACTTCTCTTTTCGTTTCTATTTGGCATCAGGTTTCATGTGGTTTATTCTTACTCTTAAGAAGAAAATGTACAAGTATCAGTTTGGCCAGTATGCTTGGACACACATGATTCTGATTGTTGTCTTTGCACAGTCTTCCTTCACTGTGGCCAATATTTTCGAAGGAATGTTCTGGTAAACAGAGTTTAAATGCTTTCCTTTAAGCTTATTTACTGTTTCATTTTGGAATTTGTGCAGTTTATACTCTTTCTGTTTGACATTGTCCCTTCTGACATGGAAGTGTTGCAAATAAGTAAACTCATGGAAAAATGTTGTGGACATTTTGTTCTGAGAAATTGAATGCTATTAAAGAACTTAACACCAATTAACCTTGGTACAGGTTTCTTCTTCCAGCATCACTCATTGTTGTCAATGATGTTGCTGCTTATTTTTTTGGGTTTTATTTTGGGAGAACGCCTTTGATCAAGCTTTCGCCAAAAAAGACTTGGGAGGGCTTTATAGGAGCATCTGTTTCAACTATAATCGCTGCATTTGTGGTGAGCAATCTATGTTGAATCTTTGATGATATACATCACTTTTCCTCTTTAGTTGAATACATTGTGCATTATGCAAAAGTGCCCTCCAGCTTGGTGATCTGTTTTGATCTTTTTGAATATAAAATAATGGCATAAATTTCCGTTATAACCCTGAATGTCCATTTTTGTGTAGACAATTTGTGAAATCTGCTCGGTTCCTGTTTGGTATAGTTCTACCTTAGGAGCGCCTGCTTTTTATGGATAGAAATATAAGTTTGTGAAGTATGTAGCAGAAATAGAGTTAAGACTTTCTTTTCCTTTGGCTTTTTGAATTTTTGCCTTCAGTAATTGTGGGAATTTTTGAAAGGTTCAAATCTATCATCTACTTTATGGTTTAATTTTGACATTTGTACTAAGAGATGAAATTTCAGGATCAAAGCTGGATTTGGTAATATAAATTTGTAGTAGAATATTATTCAGTTTGGATCAATGATGTATTATTAACTAAATTGTTTTTTACCACTTGTTTTGGCAGCTTGCACATTTCTTTGGTCAGTATAAATGGCTCACATGTCCTAGGAAGGTGATTATTTTTGGCCAATATTGATGAGTTCATTTGCATTAGCAATCTTCTCAGGCTTAAGGAAACATAACTTGAAGTGCTTAAAATGACTAACATGCAGGATTTATCCACGGGGTGGCTTCATTGTGATCCTGGTCCACTGTTTCAACCAGAACATTTCACTCTACCAAAATGGGTTCCGGTATTTTACACTTCATTTACTTTAGACCTTATTGGCGCAATCTTTTTATGTACAAGGTTTTGTTTTCTACAGCTTCTGTTTTGGTTCCTATCTTAGTGATGAATACTCCCAATTTGCTAGTTTATTTCACTACCATGTATGCAACTTTGTGTGTAAACTTATGAAAGATGTTAATCTTATAACTTTTTCCATGTTGTCGATTTAATCAAATAAGTTTGGTAATTTTTTTAGGGATAAACTGCCAGAATTGGTAATTTGTTTGGTAGTCTTTTTAGGGAGAAACTGCCAGAATTGGTAGTTTGATGTGCTATTGTTCTGTAAAATTGGATTGAACCATGCAGCACATGCGTATCTTTGCTTGGATCTCATCATTTGGTGTTAATATTTCTTTCATAATCTTGTTACTATTTTTAAGCCATGTTTTTGAAAGAAAACTGTTTCAATCTGAAAGAAAGCTTTTTTCTCTCCCTTTTTTGTTCAATGGGGCAGTTTCCTTGGAGAGAGATCCAAGTTCTACCAGTACAGTGGCATGCTTTGTGCCTTGGTCTATTTGCATCAATTATAGCACCTTTTGGAGGGTTTTTTGCTAGTGGCTTCAAAAGAGCTTTCAAGATCAAGGTTCAATCATCTTACTATTTCTTTTCGTTCATGAACAGATACAATTGTACCCTATTATATTTTGCATTTTCATTCTCTTTCTAAAACTTGTCAAGTTACATTCTTGTTTGCTGCAGGATTTTGGTGATAGTATTCCAGGACATGGTGGAATTACTGACAGAATGGATTGCCAGGTGAGTTAAAATCTCAGACATGTTTTGTGAAGTTAAATCTCAGATAGTTTTTGATAAAGAGTTCTTTTAGCAAGTTGTTGTTAATACTTGAAAAACCTTATGTAATATCCTGTGTGGTTTTGAGTCGGGTTTCTCCTTTAATACCAGGAAGTCTCTATAACTTGTATTTCTGTTGCTTTAGAACCTTTGGAGTGAAATGGATGGATAAATTCTCATGATGGCTAAGCTTGATATATTTGAGGTGTTATTAATACATGCAAAATACTGATCATACTAGTAGGGCATGCATTTTGACCCATTAATCAGATGACAAAAATGAAGGATGAAGGTGATGTCTTTCCTACCAGCAAGGATAACTCAATTGCACCAAACTCAGCACCCTCCAAAAGATAAAAAAAGGGATAATCAGTCTAATGGAATATGCATGCTCCCAAAATAAATTTCTTTATGTTTTAATTTTCTTTGTTTGTTCGAAATAGTTAAAGTAGTGACCAAACCAACTGTAGAGTTGCATTCTTTTAGCCAGCATGAGGTTATTAATGTATTTGCATTGGTGCATGCACGCAAGAGTTTGTGCATACCCTTCAACTGTGTTTAATGCTGCATAATCCAACCTGGTCTTCCTGTTCGACTTTGCTTCAACTGAAACTACTGGCAATTGTTGGATTAAACAGCCCTACCTTTTTTGTTGCCCTTTTTTCTTTTTGGTTAAGATGTGTGTAATCTTAGTCATGTCTAGTGTTATGACTGATGTAAGGAGCATATCTGTGCAGATGGTGATGGCCGTTTTTGCATACATTTATCATCAGTCATTTGTGGTATCTCAAGGTATATCAATCGAAACAATTTTGGAGCAGGTAAACACAATTCAATTTCCACTTTGTGTTTCAAATGAATCCAGAAATTCTACAGTTTCTAAATACTTTTCCTTGTATGTGCTTGTGATTTAGATATTGATGAACCTCACGTTTGAAGAGCAGCAAACTCTATATATGAAACTTGAAGAGCTCATTCGGAGGAGGCAATTTGGACAATCGTAAATTTGCTCATCTAACCCCCTGTAGTTTATGTAGCTTACTGGAGTACGTAATGTACATTTTTAGCTTGTCCTGTAACCTTCTCTCAGGGGGAAGGTATTAATTACTGCTTACAACATTTGTGCGTTGTATAGTGCTAAAGACCCATTAAACATCTCCAGCATTTGATTTAGTATAGTGGTGAATCACAATTATTTGCACTCCCACATATCTACTTGTACTAGCACTATGATTGAAGAAGCCTCAGATTTTGTCATCAGGGTGTGAAAATTGGAATGTGGTAAAAGCAGCCATCGTAGTCGAGACTGCAATTGTGGTAGTCTTATTGTTTGGGTTAAATTTAGTTCCGTGTATGATCTAAGGCCCTTGCGGGATTGTGATTTGTCTTGGTTCTGAAATGCGGATCTGTTTCATATCAATGTTGAACAAACCTGTAATATTTAAGGCTACGTTTGGACAAAGATTCTCATTTGCAAATAAGAAAATTCTCAAATGAAAATAAACTATCCAAAAACATTTTTATTTTAAAATTTAGAATTCAAAATTTTTCCCTCAAATTTCTCTCACATAATTTTAAAAAAAATTTTATTTTATTTTTTCCCTTAAAAATACTTTTTTTATCAATAAATACTTATTAAAATTTTCATACATTCTAATATAATTTTTTTCATTTGTAAATAAAATTACTTTGTTCAAACGGAAAATTTTTTCCATTTGTAAATAAAATTGCTTTGTCCAAACGGATTTAAGGTGCAACAAAAAGAATAGTGAAATGGAATATACAGAACACAGAAAATGGTTGTAGAACGTTAAATTTCTGTAATTTGTAGTAATTCATTTGTCAAGTTTGGATTACTGGACCGTATTACTTGAGGTCAGAAGGTATACCTAGCTGTAGAAGTTTTGTTTTAATTTCCTCCGATAGTATTTGGATTAGAGACCAAAAAGAGAAAGAATAAAAGAATGGGAGATGTAATGCCTCATTGTATGAAAAGTTTATGCCTCATTGCACCAAATCAAACATTGACAATCTGGAATGGAAATTATTTTGCTTGAACATTCCTCAAACCTCAACAAAGTTATTTCTGTCACCCCGGGGGTGTAGTTCAAAATGCATAAATTTTTTAGACACACATGCAAAATAAATCTGTAATGATCCATAATCCTGCCAGATGACAATGACTGGTTCCCACCTGGAAGATACCTGACTTCCATGATTTAGAGTTAAAATATTACAAATTCTTGAGGGGGGGTTTTGGTACCCCAAATCATGTATGTTGGCCGACCTCTCCTTTTTGTTTGCTCAGAGTACATGTACCTTGGTCTTCCCTTCATTGACCTGAATGCTGGTCTCAGCTCATAATAGAAAATGAAGAAAGAACTGCAGCAAATTACAGCCACAGCAATCGCAAGTGCTGATGCATTTTGCAGAACAGTAGCCAATCCTGTGATGAATGCAACCACTACTGCTACCATGGATATAGTAATTAAGGCTTTTGCAATGAGATAATGCCTCACAATCTTGTGCCTATTGATAAAATCCACTTTGAGGAAGTAAACAAATGCAGCACAAGTGGAGCATATCAAGGCTATTGCATCAGTTATCACAAACGCTTTGAAAGCTGCTTTTCTAGCCAGAACTGCCATGCCTTCATCTGGGTCAGTATTAATGTACCCTCCAGGAATGGTGAAGCCAGCAGCGAATGTCACAGTTGCTATCAGCGATGCCACTATCAGTCTTGTTTCAGCTTCCTTTCTCAATCCTTGTATTATCTTTTGATCATTTTCACATGCTGCTTCCTCTGCAGCTATATCATTTTCATCTCGCACCACGTTTCTAAGGCCAAAACGGCCAAAAGTTCTTAACGTTTTTCTGATCACGCCCTGTTAAATTGGTTCATTCGTAACTTCAAAAATACAATAATTTAACATATCCATCTACAATAAACAGCATTCAAAATTTTAATAGCAAACAGTAACCATGAGAGCAAAACTTACCCAGTCAGATGAATATTTTTCGGTATAAGCAATATCCAAAGGGTTCAAGTTTTCATTATTAAAGGCCATTTTATTTGCTTTAGGGTGAGAGATTAGCCTCGGCACATAACAGCTTGAAGTAGCAAGTAAATGGAGAGGAGTGTTGCCATCCGTATCCCTCTCATCAATTAGGTGGCTAAGCATGGAAGAATCAAGAATAAACTCAATGACATTTTTTTGCTGATGTATTATTGCTAAATGAAGGATATTTTGACCCTTGATGTTCAACATTTCCCAGCAATCGGGACAATACAAAAGCAGTTCTTTCATTATGCTTTCATGGCCTTGACCAGCTGCAATATGAAGAGCTGTGGCCTGATCTTTGTCTGTTCGAAGATATGCCAGAGATTTATTAATGGTGAGTATCAGTTTAGTGAGATGGCTGTGGCCAAAAAGAGCAGCATAGTGCAGTGGTGTCCACCCAAAACTGTCAACTTCTTGGCATAATGACTGCTTCCAGGCCAGTAGCATTTCCACACAACCTTAAAAAACCATATAGGAATCAACCATATGGCAATTTGTCGCCACATAAAGAATTAGAAAAACACATATCAGTAGAACCATTCTAGTTTTGTTGAATTAATCGCTATCTAACCAGCATAAGGGGTATAAGCCTAAAACTAGGCAACTAAATATACCGAACGACCAGAATTTGATATAGTGTATCTGTTGAATTCGAGTCACAAAACGTGCACATTCCAGGAACATGCGAATCAGGTATAGCCAATTTTTAACATAGCACTTGACTAGTTGACTGTCAAATATGATATATTGCATTTTTTAGACACATTATGATCAATATTGGTTTTGTATGGAAATCATGATATGTGCACAAAATACCTTGATGATTTGAAGCTACTGCTACATGTAAAGCTGTTCTGCCTTTAGGGCCACCATAAGCAGGTGATGCACAAGAATTCAAGATTTCATTGAGGCAGAATTTACATCCTTCCTCACCTGCTAAGTAAAGTGGAGTCTCCCCAGCTTTATTAGGAGGAAATGCAAATTCAGTATCTGCTTCAACTAGTAGTTTGACCACTTCACAATGACCATTTCTCACTGCTTTGTGCAATGCAGTGTCCTCATCTCTGTCTACCTTTCTCAGCATATTCATTTCCCACTTGACTCCAGGTTCAAGATCTTCCCCAGATGACCTTGCACATTCAATTAGAACACGGACTACATCAGGATGGCCTTCTTTTGCTGCAATGTGAAGTGCAGTTTCATATTTTTTATTTACTTTGCATAGAAGTGATGGGCACAGAGTAAAAGCTTTTTGCACAAACTCTGTTTTACCGAAAAGGGCTGCAACATGGAGGATAGTGTTATTGTTTGGTGTCATTTGGTGGTCCAGATTACGGACATTCAGCGGAAAAAAATATTGTACAGTGCCTTCCATGGCAGCCCTGTATAAGCTGGGATTCATGTTACTATTTTTGCACTAATTTCAAGTGTCAAGTGACAAGAAAATGATTATGGAATGACACCTCTGAAGCCCAGAAAGATTAATTTGGTTGACATTTGCAAACACTGTTAGTTTGTCACTTATGTAGCACTTTGGCAATGTTTAAGATCCCAGATTTGCAATGGCAAGCTATCTTTGAAGTATTTTAAGGGCAAAGAATCCAAAATCCATCTTTATTGGCTTCTTTGTTCAAAGGAACAAGGAATTGAGGGCCCTTCTTCCCATATTTTAAGTTACTTTTAGGCACGTTATGGACATTTTTACTTGGACAATTTGAGTAAATCTTCCATGGAGGGATGGACCGTTGCAGAGGCAAGACACATTTATACCATGGTGTTCGAAGGCGGGTTTCTTGGATCACGCCTTGAAATGCAAGAGTTCCCCAATTCCACGTGGACTGATTGACCTCGAAAAGTGAAATTCTGCCTCTTTACTGACAACTAAAAGCGCATATGTTGTCAATAGAAGAAACCACGCCTTGATTTCGATAGATAATTCCAAGTTTGCGAAATTTCCAATTCGAAAAGGAAAAAACTAGATTTAAAAAACACGCGCACACACACATTAACCGTTCAATTCACTTTGCTGGTTTATTTGACTACCATGTATGCAACTTTGTGTGTAAACTTATGAAAGCTGATAATCTTATAACTTTTTCCATGTAGTCGATTTAATCAAATAAGTTTGGTAATTTTTTTAGGGATAAACTGCCAGAATTGGTAGTTTGTTTGGTAGTCTTTTTAGGGAGAAACTGCCAGAATTGGTAGTTTGATGTGCTATTGTTCTGTAAAATTGGATAGAACCATGCAGCACATGCGTATCTTTGCTTGCATCTCATCATTTGGTGGTAATAGTTCTTTCATAATCTTGTTACCATTTTTAAGCCATGTTTTTGAAAAAAAACTGTTTCAATCTGAAAGAAAGCCTTTTTCTCTCCCTTTTTTGTTCAAGGGGACAGTTTCCTTGGAGAGAGATCCAAGTTCTACCAGTACAGTGGCATGCTTTGTGCCTTGGTCTATTTGCATCAATTATTGCACCTTTTGGAGGGTTTTTTGCTAGTGGCTTCAAAAGAGCTTTCAAGATCAAGGTTCAATCATCTTACTATTTCTTTTCGTTCATGAACAGATACAATTGTACCCTATTATATTTTGCATTTTCATTCTCTTGTTTAAAACTTGTCAAGTTACATTCTTGTTTGCTGCAGGATTTTGGTGATAGTATTCCAGGACATGGTGGAATTATTGACAGAATGGATTGCCAGGTGAGTTAAAATCTCAGACATGTTTTGTGAAGTTAAATCTCAGATAGTTTTTGATAAAGAATTCTTTTGGCAAGTTGTTGTTAGTACTTGAAAAACCTTATGTAATATCCTGTGTGTGGTTTCGAGTCAAGTTTCTCCTTTAATGCCTGGAAGTCTCTATAACTTGTATTTCTGTTGCTTTAGAACCTTTGGAGTGAAATGGATGGATAAATTCTCATGATGGCTGAGCTTGATATGTCTGAGGTGTTATTAATTGATCACACTGGTCATGCATTTTGACCCATTACTCAGACGACAAAAAATGAAGGATGAGAAGTGATGTCTTTCCTATCAGCAAGGATAACTCAATTGCACCAAACTCAGCACCCTCCAAAAGATTAAAAAAAGGGATAATCAGTCTAATGGAATATGCATGCTCCCAAAATAAATTTATTTACGTTTTAGTTTTTTTTGCTAGTTCGAAATAGTTAAAGTAGAGACTAAACCAACTGTAGAGTTGCATTCTTTTAGCCAGCATGAGGTTATTCATGTAGTTGCATTGGTGCATACACGCAAGAGTTTGTGCATACCCTTCATCTGTGTTTAAAGCTGCCTAATCCAACCTGGTCTTCCTGTTCGACTTTGCTTCAACTTGCGGGTTGAAATTTGTTTCAACTGAAACTTCTGGCAATTGTCGGATTAAACAACCCTACCCTTTTTTTTTTCCCTTTTTTCTTTTTGGTTAAGATGTGTGTAATCTTAGTCATGTCTAGTGATATGACTGATGTAAGGAGCATATCTGTGCAGATGGTGATGGCCGTTTTTGCATACATTTATCATCAGTCATTTGTGGTATCTCAAAGCATATCAATCGAGACGATTTTGGAACAGGTAAACACAATACAATTTCCACTTTGTGTTTCAAATGAATCCAGAAATTCTACAGTTTCTAAATACTTTCCTTATATGTGCTTGTGATTTAGATACTGATGAAGCTCACGTTTGAAGAGCAGCAAACTCTATATATGAAACTTGAAGAGCTCATTCGGAAGAGGCAATTTGGACAATCGTAAATTTGCTCATCTAACCCCCTGTAGTTTATGTAGCTTACTGGAGTACGTACTGTACATTTTAGCTTTTCCTGTAACCTTCTCTCAGGGGGAAGGTGTTAATTACTGCTTACAACATTTGAGTGTTGTATAGTGCTAAAGACCCATTAAACATCTCCAGCCTTTGATTTAGTATAGTGAGTGAATCACAATTATTTACACTCCCACATATCTACTTGTACTAGCACTATTATTGAAGAAGCTTCAGATTTTGCCATCAGGATGTGAAAATTGGAATGTGGTAAAAGCAGCCATCGTAGTCGAGAATGCAATTGTGGTAGTCTTATTGTTTGGGTTAAATTTAGTTCCGTGTACGATCTAATCCACTTGCGGGATTGTGTTATGTCTTGGTTCTTACATGCAGATCTGTTTCATATCAATGTTGAACAAACCTGTAAGAAACTTAGTTGCAACAAAAAGAATAGTGAAATGGGATGTACAGAACACACAAAATGGTTGTGGAACGTTAAATTTCTGTCATTTGTAGTAATTCATTTGTCAAGTTTGGATTACTGGACCGTATTCCTTGAGGTCAGAAGGTATTACTAGCTGTAGAGGTTTTGTTTTAATTTCCTCGGATAGTATTTGGATTAGAGATCAAAAAGAGAGAGAAGAATAAAATAATGGAAGATGTAATGCCTCATTGTATGAAAAGTTTATGCCTCATTGCTCCAAATCAAACATTGACAATCTGGAAAGGAAATTACTTTGCTTGTACATTCCTCAAACCACATCAAAGTTATTTGTGTTACCCGGGGGTGTAGTTCAAAATGCATAAGTTTTTTGCACACACATGCAAAATAAATCTGTAATGATCCATAATCCTGCCTGATGACAATGACTGGTTCACACCTGGAAGATACCTGACTTCCATGATTTAGAGTTAAAATATTACAAATTCTTGAGGGGGGGTTTTGGTACCCCAAATCATGTATGTAGGCCTACCTCTCCTTTTGTTTTGCTCAGAGTACATGTACCTTGGTCTTCCCTTCATTGACCTGAATGCTGGTCTCAGCTCATAATAGTAAATGAACAAAGAACTGCAGCAAATTACAGCCACAGCAATCGCAAGTGCTGATGCATTTTGCAGAACAGTAGCCAATCCTGTGATGAATGCAACCACTACTGCTCCTATGGATATAGTAATTAAGGCTTTTGCAGTGATATAATGCCTTACAATCTTGTGCCTATTAATATAATCCACTTTGAGGAAGTAAACAAATGCAGCACAAGTGGAGCATATCAAGGCTACTGTATCAGTTATTACAAATGCTTTGAAAGCTGCTTTTCTAGCCAGAGCTGCCATGCCTTCATGTGGGCCGGTATTAATGTACCCTCCAGGAATGGTGAAGCCAGCAGCGAATGTCACAGTTGCTATCAGCGATGCCACTATCAGTCTTATTTCAGCTTCCTTTCTCAATCCTTGTATTATGTTTTGATCATTTACACATGCTGCTTCCTCTGCAGCTATATCATTTTCATCTCTTACCACGTTTCTTAGGCCAAAACGGCCAAAAGTTCTTAACGTTCTTCTGATGAAGCCCTGTTAAATTGGTTCATTCGTAACTTCAAAATACAATAATTTAACATATCCATCTACAATAAACAGCATTCAAAATGTTAATAGCAAACAGTAACCATGAGAGCAAAACTTACCCAGTCAGATGAATATTTTTCGGTATAAGCAATATCCAAAGGGTTCAAGTTTTCATTATTAAAGGCCATTTTATTTGCTCTAGGGTGAGAGATTAGCCTCGGCACATAACAGCTTGAAGTAGCAAGCAAATGGAGAGGAGTGTTGCCATCCGCATCCCTATCACCAATTAGGTGGCTAAGAATAGAAGAATCAAGAATAAACTCAATGACATTTTTTTGCTGATGTATTATTGCTAAATGAAGGATATTTTGACCCTTGATGTTCAACATTTCCCAGCAATCGGGACAATGCAAAAGCAGTTCTTTCATTATGCTTACATGGCCTTGACCAGCTGCAATATGAATAGCTGTGGCCTGATCTTTGTCTGTTGGAAGATATGCCAGAGATTTATTAATGGCGAGAATCAGTTTTGTGAGATGGCTGTGGCCAAAAAGAGCAGCATAGTGCAGTGGTGTCCACCCAAAACTGTCAACTTCTTGGCATAATGATTGCTTCCAGTCCAGTAGCTTTTTCACACAACCTTAAGAAACCATATAGTAATCAACCACATGGCAATTTGTTGGCACATAAAGAATTAGAAAAACACATATCAGTAGAACCATTCTAATTTTGTATTATTAATCGCTGTCTAGCCAGCATAAGGGGTATAAGCCTGAAACTAGGTTTTGATATGGTGTAACTGTTAAATTGGAGTCACAAAACGTGCACATTCCAGGAACATGTGAATCAAGTATAGACATAGTTTTTACAATCCCCGATATGATCCCAACAAATCATACGATTTTAAAATTTAAATTTATTAAAATGACTCCGATTTTACTTACGATTCTATATTTATTATGTAAGTAAAATATAGTTAAATTTACTCAAAAAATTTTTTATATCTAAATAAAATTAAGATTTATTATTATATAATAACTTAATGAGTTTAATAATACTTTTATTAGTATTGAATAATAAATAAATAAATTAGACATAAATACCATTCAATCGCGACAGCAACTAAAATATTGATAAAATCATATAAAACATTATAAGAAATAAAAATTGAAATGAAATCATTTAATTATAAACTATACTTGAATTTTTTACATATCTATTCATATATTAATTAATAATTATTTATAAATAATTTATAAATTATATTTCTCAATTTTTTTTATAATCTTATGATTTTACAATTCAATTACAGTGATCCAATCCTGCTATCCTAAATCAATTATGTGTAGAATCCCGATCTTATAAACTTTGGGTATAGCCAATTTTAACATAGCACTTGACTAGTTGACTTTCAAATGTGATATATTGCATTTTTCAGACAGATTATGATCCATACTGGTTTTGTGTGGAAATCATGATATGTACACATAATACCTTGATGATTTGAAGCTACTGCTGCATGTAAAGCTGTTCTGCCTTTAGGGCCACCATAAGTAGGTGATGCACAAAACTTCAAGATTTCATTGAGGCAAAATTTACATCCTTTCTCAGCTGCTAAGTAAAGTGGAGTCTCCTCAGCTTTATTTGGAGGAAATGCAAATGCAGGATCAGCTTCTACTAGTAGTTTGACCACTTTACAATGACCATTTCTCACTGCTTTGTGCAATGCAGTGTCCTCATCTCTGTCTACCTTTCTCAGCATATTCATATCCCAGTTGACTCCAGATTCAAGATCTTCCTCAAATGACCTTGCACATTTAATTAGCACATGGACTACATCAGGATGGCCTTCTTTTGCTGCAATGTGAAGTGCAGTTTCATAGTTGATATTCATTCTGCATAGAAGTGATGGGCACAGAGTAGCCGCTTGTTGCACAAACTCTGTTTTGCCGAAAAGGGCTGCAACATGGAGGACAGTGTTATTGTTTGGTGTCATTTGGTGGCCCAGATTATGGACATTCGGAGGAAAAATATATTGTTCAGTGCCTTCCATGGCAGCCTTGTATAAGCTGGGATCCATGTTACTATTTTTGTACTAATTTCAAGTGTCAAGTGACAAGAAAATGATTATGGAATGACACCTCGGAAGCCCAGAAAGATTAATTTGGTTTTGCAAAAACTGTTAGTTTGTCACTTATGTAACGCTTTGGCAATGTTTAAGATCCCAGAGTTGCAATGGCAAGCTATCTTTGAAGTATTTTAAGGGCAGAGTATCCAAAAATGTTAGTGTCAACATTCGTCAATATGGAAAAGCGTGTTGACTCCACATTTGAATTGTGATTTATTTGAGAAATTTTGCAGGCGTTTACTCCAAATCATGAATACTGGTCCTCTGTTATTTTGATGGAAATTTTTTTTGATAGAAAAAATATTTTTAAGGGAAAATAAAAGGAATATTTTTTAAATATTATGTGAGAAGAATTTGAAAAAGAAATTTTGAAATAAAAAAGTGTTTGAATATTTTATTTTGTTTGAGAAAAAGTTAGGCTCCGTTTGCATTGTATATTTATTTAAAAAAAGTTAATATTTTTTTTAACTACAAAAATAAAATATCTAAACAATTTTTTTATTTTAAATTTTAAAATTTAAATTCTCACCAAAATTCTTCTCACATTATTTAAAAAAAAAAAATTCTCTAATCTACTTTTTCATATCACTTTTTTGTTTTTTACAAAAAATTCCCACCAAAACTTTTATAATTTTCAATACAAAATTTTCAAATACAACACATTCCAAACGGAATCTAACTTTTTGCAAATAAAATTCAGTCCACACCTAACCTTTACTTTTGTGAATGGAAGACTTGACTGCCAATAACAGAGGACTAGTATTCATGACTTGGACAATTTACTTCCTATTAAATAGTTATTAAAAGTCAATAAAAAATAATATTTATATTAATTATCAATGCACGTGTATATGCATAATTTTAATAGAAATTATTTTTATTTTTTAGTTTTTTAGTAGATTATGAATTCTTCCCACATTTTAAGTTACTTTGAGAGGCAAGTTATGGACATTTTTACTTGGACAATTTGAGCAAATCTTCCATGGAGGGATGGGACCATTGCAGGGGCAAGACACATTTATAGTTTTATACCATGGTGTTTGAAGGCGGGTTTCTTGAATCACGCCTTGAAATGCAAGAGTCCCCCCCCATTGACCTCGAAAAGTGAAATTCCGCTTTTTCACTGACAACTAAAAGCGCAAATGTTGTCAATGGAAGAAACCACGCCTTGATTTCGATAGATAATTCCAAGTTTGCGAAATTTCCAATTCGAAAAGGAAGAACTCTATTTATAAAACACGCGCACACACGCGCACGTCAACAGTTCAATTCGCTTTGCCAGATTCTGACGACCAATGTCCTCCCCAGCATCGCCCACGGCCGCCACCCAGCTCCGCCAACGGCTCCGTCCATGGGCGCACTTCTTTGACTTATCCACCTTCAGCATCCCCATATCCCTCTCCGACACGAGTTTTCGCATCAGCCAAAACCTTCGCTTTTTCTTCCCAAACTATGTCCTCATCATTTTGATAACCCTTTTCCTTAGCCTTATTTACCATCCTTTGTCCCTCATAGTCTTCCTCATCATCTTCGCCGGATGGTTCTTTCTCTACTTCTCCAGGAACAGGGATGACCCTTTAGTTCTCCTGAATTACGAAATCAACGATCGGATTATTTTGGGATTCCTGGTCTTGGTTACTTTGCTTGCTCTGATTTTTGCTAACGTTTGGAAGAACGTCATCGTTTCGGTGGTGATTGGGGTTCTGATCGTGTGCATTCATGGATCATTGAGAGCTCCTGAAGAGGATTTGGAGTCTCCATATGGGTCTTTGCTTTCTGATGTGACTAGCCCACAAGGGGATTATACTAGGGTTTGAGTTCGTGATTTTTTTTTTTTTAAAAAAAAAAAATGGGGATAGCATCCCTGTGTTTGGATTAATTTGGGGATACTTCAGCTGGGATGATGAGCAATTGTAGTAATTTTTACATGCGATAGTAAATTTTTATAACTTTTTAGAAATTCCAAGTCTGAACTGTGGCTGAATCAATGTGTTAGACTAGTTGAAAGTTGTAATTGCAATTCTTCCAGTGCAAAAGGATTTGGATTGTCTTTATTTTTGTTGTTACTATTTTCCTATGCAGGTACGGATTAAAGTGTTTAGATTCATATTTGCATTTCCAATTATTTTAGTCCAGAAATGTTGGAACTCGATAGGTGATTTGGGTGTCTTTCTTTTTATCGTTTCTATCTTTCCGATGGCTTGGATTGTCAATAAGTGAAGTTGGTATTGGATTGTGGAAAATCAAACTTTTGTTACTGAATTGGGATATGTTGCTCGAGTTTTACACTTCCATTGGTTCAAATTTCCACTTATCAGGTTATCTTTCGATTCCCTTTTTTAAGTTACTTGTAGTCCTGTTGGATTATACTGAAGCAAAAAGCTTCGTAAATTAAGATTTTAATGAGATTTTTACTATTTAATCCGGTTTGAAATTGTTATTATATGTGTTGCTAGCTTTTCCAGGATGTGTGGCAATTGATTATTTATCCTCTTTCAGCATAATAGTTTTGTATTTTTGGCTGTTTTGATCCTACTTTCATCTGCCTGTTGATAAACTGTGTCATACACATAAATGTACATGGATCAACTGGTTTTAACTTTTAAAGCTGTGGGGAATTCTAAGAGCCGATTTGATGGGATTGAACTGGGTTGTCTTAACTTTATTCTGTGGGTTGCAGTTTCTTTATATCATTGTTACGAACTAGTTAGTCATGCACAGGATAATGACACTTTCTGGTAGTGGTGGCTCTCTTTCCCTGTTATCATGTTGATTGTTTAACATCTACTGGATGCACTTGGTAAGTTGGTATCTCAAAATTCAATGCAGTGAACTGTGCTTGGTCTATTAAGTTGGCTTGAAGACCATTCTTTTCCTGTGATTGCATTGATTGTTTAACATGTACTGAATGCACTTGGTATCTCAAAATTCTATATAGTTAAACTGGGTTTGTCCTATTAAATTGACATGAAGATTGTTGATTGAGAATTGTTTAAAGCAAAATGATTATTATTGGGAGTTAATGGATTGAACTTATTCAGAAACTAATCTTACCGATTCTTGTTATCAAACCTCTGTTTTTTCTTCTATTTCAATGTAATGTGTTCATGATGTTTCAAGACTCAGCTGCGATGTTCTGCTTTTGCCTTTAAGTCTAGATTTCCTAGCAAAGATTATTTGTTATTATGAACCAAAATACTACCTAGAGGCTAGAGCTGAGGAGACTGATATGATATTTATTCCTAACCATAACATATGAGGAACTGAATGAAGGCTTCCCTTAATAACAAGGAACTAACCAAATGCAAATAATGTCTAATAGTGGAATGGCTCTTATAGTGGTAAGAGCTGTTGCCATTTAACTTGAGGTCACATAGTTAAGTCAAGGAAATAACCTCTTATATGAATATAAGGTAAAACTGCTTATGTTGAGCCTTAATGGGCCAACCTTTCCCTAACCCTGCACATGCAGGAGCTTCTATGCAGCGGTCTCTGCATTTTTTGGGTTAGTTCCTTGTTATCCTCATTGCGGAATGGTTTAGGAATAAATATCATATCAATCTCCTCAGCTCTAGCATCTTGGTGGTATTTTGGTTCAAATTGTGTTTCTCAGTCACACATGGAAAAGTGAATTTAATGGTTTAGGTAGAAAACATGTGCATATTTCTCATTCCAAGCTGAGTATGTCTGTGTTTTACCATTTATTGAATTTTGCCCTGTGTTCATGCCTCTTCACTCTCTCCATACAACTAAAACGGCTGCTTCCTTGTGGCCTAGGGATCAAGTTTGATAGTAAGGACTAGCTCCATAACCTGTGAGGTAGCGTTTGGACATTTAACCCTTCTTATGACTTGCTGTATCGTCCTCATATGCTGGGGTTTATGAAATGCCACTGTATTTCACAGCATATTCCCATCTGATAAGCATTAGGCAGTGTCCAATTTAGTCTGGTTCTATGTGCTTTAAAATTTGGCGCTTTTGGAGTTTGGACAGAACCTCTGAATCTGGTGCATTTGTGATGTCTTTATTTTGAAAAAGTTTGGCAAAAAACTACTGGTTGATGGTTGTATATTTGTATTCTGGCCATCCATACAGTTAACTTTCTTCCCTTCTCTTTGTTTGGTGTTGTAACTTACTTTAGCAGCCTCAGCATCCAGATAAGAAACAGTGAGGTGGGTAATTGAGATGATGGAAAATGCCAGTCTTGTGCAAAATTGGGCTGTCATTTCTTCAGTTTAGGGTTTATTGAACCCCTCAAAATAGCAAAACTTTTACCATATGGTAGTCTCAAGTTCCATGATCTATCCATTATAATCCCTGGTCGACTGTCTGTATTTCAAAGGCTTTAGGTTTTTGTGCTCCGAAAAATACTAACTCTATTGCATTCTCCTGGGCAACAAAGGATCACAATAAAAGAAGATACCGCAGGAGGCGTGGGGTGGGAGGTTGGGGAAAAGGAAATCAGTTAGGATATCAATTTTGGACATTTAAATAATTATTATAAAAAATTAAATTCACACATGAAATTTTAGGTCAAAAGTCAATATCTTTAAACTCTTATAACTTTTAGTAATTTTTTAAAGTGAAAAGTCACACGTGATAAAAATGAAAAGATAAAATTATTTATTATACTTTTTAAAAATTACAAAATAATGAAAGAATTAATTTATCTTTTTCAAAATGTCACACATTCGTCGACAAAATTATTTATTATACTTTTTAAAAAATTTAAAATAATAAAAGTATAATTTTTTTTTAACATTTGATATTAATCACAATAGAAAGTGATTAAAAGTATAATTACTATCAACATTTAATAAATTTCGAAGGGCTAGGGGAAAAACTCATAAACGGATCACAGAAAATTTTCAAATAAAGTGATGATACACACTACTTGAGTGACAAACACTTTTTAAATAGAATGATAATACACATAGGAATTTATTCAGTGAAATATCTAAACATACCAAAGAAAATTTAATTTCATCAAGATCAACATTTTGAATCCCACATCTAACAAACATAAAATCAGGCAACCCCTTTTAATTTTCCAACAATAAATTCTTTTTGTTTTTTGTTTTTTTGGGAATTATTGGTGTTTAATTTAGAAGTTCAAGCAAGTTCCAAAACAGAAACAGGCAAAAAAATTCTAAATAGTACAGTACAGTACAGCACCATCATATGCATGTCCTTGGCATCAGCATGCTTAGAAAATGAAAATCCATTTTTTTGTTCTTATCAATCAGGAATTGAAGCATAAATTTTGGCAATAACTCCTCAGAATTGAGCACCTCCGGAGCTCCAACTATACGCAAAAACCATAACAAAATCCTTGCCTGAGCCTCCCACAGCAGCCCCCTTTTTACTTTCTGATCTTGTTGCCGTCTGCACCCATAGTTCCACCAGTTGGTGAATTTGAGTATCAGGATGAACTGGTTCACCTCGCATTCTAATCTCCAGCTGAAAATTGTAAGAAATTTAGCAAATTTAGTTCGACCTCAAGTTCCATGACATCATTAAGCGTATAAAACAAACAAAAAATTAAGATCAACGAGTGTGTTTGAATTGCATGTTAAAACGTATTTTTACACTTTTTAATATAAATTTTCACATTTCTGAGTACACACCTTTTATTTCAAAACTACTAACTCAGAAAGAGCAAAAACGTATTTTAAAATGCAATACACATGCACTAAAGATTAAATGCAATATCTGGAACCTTAGTAGTGATGGCTCCTCAATCTTCAAGAATTACGTACAAAAATGAACATAATATTACTACAATTTGTTCAATTCTCTAAATAATCAACGTTCAAAGTCTTTATTCTGCATGAATGATGCTTCAACAAAAGATTTTTCCTATTCAACAAAAGATTTTTCTTATTAAAAAGAAAAAAGAAGCGTTAATGACTACTGGGCTGTATTCGGTTCTGTGTCTTGTAACATGTATGATTGATTTGAGAGCTCTATATACAGTGGAATCTGGAAGCAAGATGGAGTAACTAAGAAGATGAATATTGGTACGTAGATTACCTCATCTTCACTCCCAAGGCCAAGTTTCGTCACCAGGTACTTTTTGATGAAGGAAGCAGGCATGTTAATATCCCTACAACAGTACAGAAACACGAAAAGCATCATTCTACATAAGTTAAAAGAACTCTGTAAAATCAGAATGTAAGAATGCAGCTACATTAGTTTCATCGAAACTTGCCCTTGTTTCAATAATTCATGACTCGTTTTCTTAAATTTTGTTACACAAAATTCACGTTATAGGTCATCGGTCATCTGTTTTTGTTTTGTAGTAACCTTTTTTTTTTTTTTGAAATAAATACTTCTTAATGAGTTTCTTGAAAGGAAGAATTGTGATACTTACAATGTTTTGAATCTCAACTCCAGATATAAAACAACGAAAAGGTTTCTTTGGTTGGCGATCACTTCCAGATATGTACTAGTGTTGCATGCATGTTTCATGTTTGTAGAATCTTTGTATTAGGTTTGGGTTATTACCCTAAAAACAGCATCAGCAAGAAATGAAAAGAGACAAATGTTGCATGTCCATCCCTTCTCATTCTGATCTATTTGTATTTATCTTTCAAACCTAGTAATAACATTGACGAAATCACAAATAACATGAAACTTTTTTGTCTGAGAGAAAAATTTGGGACCATCATTTTCTGTTCCATTGCATGGCTTTGTTGACAAACTTGATCGAGAAGTACAAAGAAGTTATCACTACCATAAAACATGCAGAAGAAGCTGGAAACGGAATCTTGGACCATGTCATGATGAGACAATCTCAAACACATCAGTGGCCCTAAATTTATTTTCATCAGTTTGTCAAGAACTAATCACTTAATAAATGGATAAATATTGCAAACTTCATCCAGTTGTCCAGATGGTTGTGTGTGTCAAACACAAAAGGGTGGAACTTTCTCATTGTAAAAACATGCAAGTATGCGATAAACATTACCAGGATATTAAAAAGACTTACTTGACCTGTATATAGCAGGGAGGCAATGCTGGTAAAGTGCCACAATTTTCCCTGAAAAGTTAGCAAATTACGAACCCTAACAGATATGAAGAAAAACTGAAAGAATTCAGCCGTCCAATTTGATAGTATCATCTTACTGCATATTAGAAGCAACCAATTGGAACCAAATTGGCTGAGTTCTTCGGTACACAGTTGCAGGATCAATCACAATATGTGTGGGAATGTTGAGATCCTCAGCAAGTATTCTCTTTTCTGTGGGATCATTGATGGTGGGATCCTGATCATGATGATCATCAACAACTTGTTTCTCTTCTTTCTTACGACGTCCCCTTCTGCGCTTCGTCGAACCTGAGGCCATATTAGTTTGTCCATTGCCATTCGATTCACATTCTTGAACCGCTGCATAGTTTTCAGGGTTGGATTTAGATGCACCTTCTAGAGCTTTCAGCGGTTCATTCATTCCATACAATGGTTCATGCGGCATTTTCTCATTCAAGGGCTCAGGCTCAAGAACATAAGTACACTACAATCATTTCAAAAGGGAGGCATGAGCAAATAGCTCTAGCATCCTAATGAAACAATCAACAAAACAAAAAAAATCCAACATTACCTGTTCTTTAATCTTTGCCACCTTGCTAATCCTTCCTCTATTCCTTGGGCTTATAAAATAGTCCTCATCTGAATCGGTTTCCTCTAAATCGGATGAGGAAACACTTCCAGGACGAGTGAACTTTCTTGCAAAGGCTTTTCTTCGTCCACGTCCTGCTCGAGGTGCAGGAGTTCGGTTTGATGTTCCATTTGGATCGACTAAAGCAGTAATGGACCTCTTCTTTCTCATCATAGGCACAGGCAATGGGATGGAAGAATAACTATCTTCATTGTGTGGCTTAATAACAAGCTTGCCCTTACCTTTAACATCCCTTGGTGCAAGTTCTGGAGCTTGTCCTAATACTTCAAGTTCTTTGCCCTTGTCTTCCCTATCTTGAGCCACTTCTTCTGGGGTGGCTTCGTCCAATAATGACGCTTCATGTTCTTTACCCTTTCCCTTTCCGTCTGAAGGTTCAGCATCATTTCTAGCTTGATTAGAAGCTTTATTAAGATCCTTGGCTCTTGGTTTCATGAGTCCATAGTCAATCAGTTTTTGCCTTATGTTGTTGAAATTGTCCCTCATGGATTGCCACTTATAATCAGTTCTGCAAATTTCAGAAAGAGGAAAACTAATCTAGTGAAATGATTTAATCATAAAAGTCAAATGATGGTGTATATAATCTTGTTTGCTGAAAACGTTATATATCCATGAATGTAAATTCAGTTGACGTGGAAGAAAAGGACATTGTAAAGTTGGCAATCAACCAGTAGTTACAATAATAAAGGCCAATTACCGAACAAAAAGATGAACCAATTTCACGTTTTGATCAAGCAAATATGTTTGCATTGATATTCAGAATAGCTCTAGAATTGACCCACATGAACCTGGGACTAAATCTAAACATTTTGAAGAATCAAGGAAGCTCGAACTATACCCTGAACATAACTCAATGTTACGTGCAGTTGCATGCTATGATCAAACGTTAATGCAGACTGTATTCATATTATATATATAGGAAAGAAAGGGAAAAAAAGTTCATACTTGATCTTCAGCAATGGAGCACCACCAAGATCAGCGTTGCACTGTGGACAGTTGTGACACTTTCCTCTCGTAATTTTTTGGAATATACACTTCCAGCAAACTGTTTAGCCATTAAAACCCACCAAACAGAGAAAACCCAGCAATTAAAAACGTTAACCTCGGTCCCTATTGCATAGAACAATCAAACGATAATCGGATAAAAGCAGATCAAGCAAGTCATTCAAAACAATATCTCGTAACACATCGAAGATTGAATCGTAATGAAATCTTCTTTTGATCATCAAGCCAAATCTCAATCTCATGGTTAATTAACGATGGTTTCTTATGAACCCATCTTGGATTTGGGAAAACTAAGAAGAAATTAATTACCATTGAGATTCATAGAATTTGGTATTGTCGAATTCGATGAAATCGTTAGTTTCAAAGATTGGAAATAAACAAGTAGAAAAAAACATTACTCGTGCTTGGTTTTCTTCTTTCAGTAGTTTAGTCACTGATCAGTTGGCCACTTATCAACACAACATCACATTAAACTCAGACCCGCCACCATTTTCCCGGAGAAAATGTAATTTTAAATGCAAACAAATTTAAATTTTAGCAATAAACCAATATGTACTTTCACAGAAACCAAAGGCATGCATTCTGAGATCAGAAATAAAAATTTTAACCGAACGTTAATCCGAAACAACATTGACAGATCCCAGTAAACAAAAACCATGCAAGATCCCATTTTTTAAAAAAAAAATTTTGGCCATGCAATGATTAAATATCTTGATCAATCAAAGAATTGGAACTAAAATCATAAAATCTGAAACGGTTTCCACAGGAAGAAAATCATTGAATTAAATTAAACTCTCACAAAATGCAAATCACAAAGAAACAGTGACATGCAAGAACAGAATCAAACAATCACAGCCACGTAATCAGTCAACTTAGTAAAGTAATTCAGGCGAACCCATTCGGTGAATTGATTAAAAAAAAAAATTATTGAACATAAAAACCAAATTTCCTAACAGAAAATCACGTAAAATTAAAGATTGATCAGCAGAGTGAGACCCCCAAAAAAATGAAAAAATAAAAAATAGAGAAAAATGCTCACAAGTGTGGCAACATTCCTCAATAACGGTGACTTCTCTAGAGAGCTTTCCGCAAATTCCACAGGTCAAAAGATTTTTCATCGTTTGTTGCCGAGTTTCAAAATCCATTCTGATTCTCAACTTAAACCCTTTTCTTTCTCTTTATAAGAAACTGGCTAAAAGGGTTGCAAGGGGCGATGCGGAAAACCTCCTACTATTGCATGTCAAGCTATAAAACAAAACATATTATAAACACAAAAGAAAAACAAAAAAAATCACTTTTTAGTCATCCCATGTGAAAAAACAATCATTAAAAAAATTAAAAACCCATTTCATTGAAACTAAAAGAACCAAAAAACACAGTAAAATCAAAAGGGTTGAATTATCACCGTATATATATTCTTACTTTGTTTTTCTGATGTTTGATTGGGATACACGTCGATCAAGAGAGACAAAAGGGGGGAGGTCGAGATATGATATGGCTATGGAGTACAAGATTTTGGATTGTCGGTAGAAATCAAAGCGGTGTTTGGTCAGATTAGGACAATGGAGGATAGATTTGATTGTGATTTGTTCGAGGTTCTCACAATGAAATAGTGAATGAACAGGAGACAACAAGAAGTGTTTCCTCGGACTGATCTTTTATGTTTAGTATGTTGAGTACATGTTACTAAAATCTGTGAAGAGTGTGTGAATTGCTCCTTTAGTCCTTGGCTAGGATTAGAGGTTTCAATAATTTGGCCCTTTTATTTTTTAACATTTTTCTTTTTTCCCCAAATTACTCGCAAAAACATCTTATTTACAGGTCGAAGAGCCTAGTAATTAAGACTCGAGACAAAAATAAATAAATAAATAAAATAAAACCCACCGCTAAGACAATTTAATGTAATGCATTTTTTTGAATTTTTACGTTTTATTTTTAATGAGCAGCGATAGTTTCGTCTGTATTTTAATTATTATATACAATCTTAACTGTCAGTCAGTCAGTCGGTCTAGATTTCTTTACATTTGATTTTTAATAAGTTCCGATGATTTCGTTTATACTTTAATTAATTATTATATGCAATTTTAACTATAAGTATGACAAATGTCACATTTCATAATGTGTTAAGTCATTTCTCTTGATTTCAAGAATCATTAATTAAAACATTAATTAGCTTGATGAGTAAATAATTGAAATCATGATATTTTCTAAAAAAATGATCGATATACATAGTGAGTTTGCCTGACTAATATATAAAGAGTGGTAACTTTGTCATAGTGACATTCATACATATGGTGAATTGCTCCTGTAGTCCTTGGCTTAGATTAGAGGTTTGAATAATTTGACCTTTTTTTTAACATTTTTTTTTCTTTTCCAAATTACACGCAAAAAAAAAAAAAAAAAACCCACCGCTAAGACAATTTAATGTAATGCATTTTTTTGAATTTTTTACGTTTTATTTTTAATGAGCCACGATAGTTTTATTTGTATTTGCATTATTATATACAATCTTAACTGTCTGTCAATCGGTCGGTCTAAATTTCTTTACATTTGATTTTAATAAGTTCCGATGATTTCGTTTATGCTTTAATTAATTATTATATGCAATCTTAACTATAAGTATGACAAATGTCACATTTCATAATGCGTTAAGTCATTTCTCTTGATTTCAAAAATCATTAATTAAAACATTAATTAGCTTGATGAGTAAATAATTGAAATCATGATATTTTCTAAAAAAATGATCGATATACATAGTGAGTTTGCCTGACTAATATATAAAGAGTGGTAACTTTGTCATAGTGACATTCATAGATATGGTGAATTGCTCCTTTAGTCCTTGGCTTAGATTGGAGGTTTGAATAGTTAGGCCTTTTTTTTAACACTTTTTTTCTTTCCCAAATTACACGCAAAAACACCTTTTTTACACTTGGAGGAATCTTTGTTTTAGGAGAAAGTCTCCCTTGTGAAAGCGAAACTTCCCCACTTATACCAGAGGCTCCTTAGCCAGGCGGGATGTAAATTGAAAGATGTGCACGAGTTGGCAGAGGATTGAAGGAGAGAGCCAACAAACTAAACCCCAAAACAGACCCCCACAATATTTCAACAGAAATTAGCCCCACACTTGGAGGAATCTTGTAATAGGCTTCATTTGGATTGTGTTTTATTTGGGAAAAGTTGTATTGGAACGTGTGAAAATTTAAATGGATTTTTTTTTATATAGAAAAAATATTTTTGAGGGAAAAATAGGAAGGAAAATTTTTTAAAATTATGTGAGAGGAATTTGAGTGGAAAAATTTAAAATTTAAATTTTGAAATAAAAATATGTTTGAATATTTTATTTTTGTTTAAGAAAAATTAACTTTTTGTAAATAAAAATCTCGTCCAAACAAAGCCTAGACTCGAGACAAAAAAGAAAGAATCCACTGCAATATCAATGTAGTGTAATGGCATTTTTTTTGGGATTTTTAATTTTTATTTTTAATGAACAACGATAATTTCATCTGTATTTTAATTATTATATACAATTTTAACTGTAATTAAGACATTAGCTAGATTTCTTTACATTTAATTTTTAATAACTTCCAATGACTTTGTTTATATTTTAATTATTATATGCAATCTTAATTGTCTCTATGACAAATATCATATTTCATAATGCGTTACGTCATTTCTTTCAATTTTAGGAATCATTAATTTAAACATTAATTAGTTTGATGAGTAAATAATTAAAATCATGATATTTTCTGAAAAAATGCTTGATATACATATTGAGTTTGCCTAACTAATACATAAAGAGTAGTAACTTTGTTGTGACATTCATATATTTGGTGAATTGCTCCTTTAGTCCTTGGATTAGATTAGACGTTTGAATAATTTGGCCCCTTTTTTTTAACATTTTTCTTTCTTTCCCAAATTACATGCAAAAACATCTTATTTACACTTGGAAAAACCTCGTAATTAAGATTCGAGACGAAAAAAGAAAGAACCCAACGTTAAGTCAATCTAATGTAACAGCATTTTTTGGATTTTTTACGCTTTATTTTTAATGAGCATCGATAGTTTCGTCTGTATTTTAATTATTGTATATAATCTTAATTGTCAATAAGACGTATGTCTCGATTTTTTTTACATTTAATTTTTAACAAGTTCCGATGATTTTGTTTATATTTTAATTATTATATGCAATCTTGACTGTCATTATGACAAATATCATATTTCATAATTGTTCCGTCATTTTTCTCGATTTCAAGAATCATTCATTTAAACATTAATTAGCTTGATGAGTAAATAATTGAAATCATGATATTTTCTTTAAAAAATGCTCAATATACATATTGAGTTTGCCTGACTAATATATAAAGAGTGGTAACTTTGTCATATTCATACATATGGCGAAATTATGTTACATAATAAGGTGATAAGGGAGAATATATAGTATGTTGCATGGAAACTCTTTCATTGTACAAGTAATGTTGTATGGATGTAATCCAACAAAACCCCATACTTATTCTATTCTCTATTATTGTTGTTAGTCATATTTTGAAGGGGTAGTGAAGTACTATTTAAAAGACTTAGGCCTAGTTTAGGGGTTTTGTGAACTAATGAAAGACTGTAAGAGTAAAGAAACATGAGATGTTTTGGATTTGTTTCAAATTATACATCTAACTCACATCCTAAAAAAAAAGTTTGCATTGACAAATCTTATTAGTTGCACACTTTATTAGTGAGAAAATGATGAGAGAAAAATAAAAGTGAAAAAATGATGAGAGAAAAAGAGAAGGGAGTGAGAAGAGAGAGAAAGTGAAGTGAAAAAATGATGATGGTTTAATATTAAGGGTAAAATTAAAATAACAAAATAAAAATAATTATTGAATTTTGGATAATTAATGATTATAGAGAAAGTAAGGCAATCAACGATTATTCAGTTTTCTACCATCATTACTAAATTTTATTCCTTTTTTCTCCAAGCAAGCACCAACTAACGGAATAAATCCCATTAACTGATTTCATTCCTCCAACCAAGCACTCCCTTAGTTGTTGTGATAAACATTTTCAATTTAGTAGTAAAATTTTCAATCCTATCAATATTCTTAATAAATAATATTTACAGTAAAATGTTTTAGTGAATTCTTATAGTAATTAAGAGAACATCCACATGACAAAATAATGTTAAATGATTAAAGTGATTATTGTCTAATAATAGTTTTTAAATGTTGAAAAACTTTTAAAACTAGTAAACTCACTCTTTTATCTAACAAACTCTCAATGTTGTACCAATCCAATTGTAAGGTCTAAGTGAAAATTTTAAAATTTTGATAACATTTTCAATTTAGTAATTAAAATCTTTAATCCTATTAATATTCTTAGTAATTATATTTACAATAAAATATTTTAGTAAATTTTGACAATAACTAACGTGATATCCACAAATGACAAATGACAAATGACATTGAACGATTAGAGTAATTATTGTTTAGTAATTTTCAGCACATAAATACCATTATTCACGCAACACTAAAATGTTCTCATCCCACTTAATCTCTCCCACTCTTGTGGGGCAATGTTCAAGGTAACTAAATTTAAAAATTTTTAAAGCATCAATTAATTCACTGGGAAGCCTTATGCCAATTATTCAGTACAAGGAAAGCACCTCTCAATAGTCTCACTAGAGAGGATAATTGACTTCTATGCAATGCCAAGTTGGTCCATAAACCCCATCAAATTCCTGCAAAATCAAAAACCAAATCAATTGAACTGTTGTCAATCAATTGAACAATAAAAACCTCCACAACACAAAACAGATTTTGAACAAAAAGCCTACCAAAGATTATCCAACCAAATTAATTAAACTTTCAATCCATTATACAATGAAAACCTCTAGAACACAGCACAGACTTTTGGGGAAACAAAAAAAAAAAAGCCCATCAATGATTACCTTATTAAGCTTTTCTCAATCCATAGTATGAATCTGCATAAATGGGGGCATATTAACAACCTCAATCTTGACACCAGTGCATGAAAATAAGTCAGCAAATTCAGTTTGTGAGCAACAAAATGACTTCCTTCGACCCACATTCAAAGCATTTATATCTTGGACTACAACTAACTTATTTCTCTAAGTTTTTATTTTTATTTCTTTCCCAATTGGGGAAGAGAGAGAATGGATGTATTTTGCGCAACTAGTGAGGTTTGAGCCTCAAAAGAGAGATTATTCTTCTAAATTTCAAACAAGAACAAGGGAAACAGCAGGTCTTTGAACTTTGATGATCACAGGAGTGACTGAGTTTAAATAAGTATTACAATGTGCCTGAGAATCAAACAAAGTTATATGCTAAGGGTTAAAAATTCATATTAGCATTAAAAATAAACTGATCAGTAGAGCAGGATTTGTACGTCTCTGTGAACTTAGGCCTATTCGTTGCTGGATGCACTTCTTCAATCCCAGAAAGACTGGATGCAGTTCATTTATCCAACAAGTCCCTTATGCCGAGCATAGGCAATAATGAGCACAAACGTTACGGCACATAAAAACCCAGAGAAGATCACAACCTGGACAATTTTTTTATTAAGTTGTAAGCCAAAAAAAAATAAATAAAATTAAATTAAATTAAATAACAGTATAATTACAGTTCTAGAGTTCTTTACTTACCCACTTAAACATGTAACTATGGTCATCATTCCAAGTATATGGTATGTTCATGCCAAAAATTCCAGTTATTAAAGCAAACATGGATACACATACAGTTCCTGAACTGAGGACTAGCTCTAGCTGCAACACCATAGCAGAGTGTCAAGAAGAAAAAAAAATAAAAATCTCTAGGACTTCAAATTATGACCTTTCCAATATGGCCAACTAAAGTAAAAGAATGCAGAATTGGTCAAATAACACTAATACAATCTCCAATACGCATATGTACAATACCTGAATCAGCTGATTTCGATGGTTGTCAAGCTGAAAAGAAAAGCGAAGAGTGAAAAGCTATTTTTAGATTGCAGAACAAACAGGATCAAAATGCACAAAGATAGAATACAAAGCTTCTTACTGCTTCTGATACCTGAATGTTTATGTAGTCTTCTGTATTATCAATATATTCACGTAGCTGTGGAATTACAATTGACAAATCAGTCTTATATAACTACTAATAAAAAGGACCAGATGGAAAAAATAGTTCAACTCCTTACTAACATTTAATTTGTTTGTTCTCAATGCAATCCCACAAGTAAAACATTTTCGATAAGTTGACCAAGACACAGCATAATTTGAGTGAAGCAATCTATGTACCGTGTACCATGAAGCAAACACAAAAAACCATGACTTTTTAACTACAACGAGAATCTAGAGTCGTAGAAGTGTCTTAGAATTTCTTTCACATGACAAACCAAGGAGAATAAAAGAATTTCACATACCGTAGTTAATTTGTTCAGAGTGCCATCAATTTGCATGAAGTAAGCCTGGAAAAACATGGAAGTTCATAAGATTTTATTCCACAGAGCCAGATGTAAAGGTAGAGCAAGCTTATCACCTCCAGTAGCATCTCAAGCTCCTCAACATCATCTTCATCCCCACGAACTGTGACCACACTTGCCCTGCTAGCTCTAGATATCTTAGAACCTATTGTGGGAGAGGCAAGAAACCAACTGCCAGCAGCACCAGATTCACTAGTAGGCGAAGATGCACTAGCTAACTTTCTCGACAAGTAAAGGTCTGCCATGTCATCATCGTCGTCCAAAAGTTGTTCAAGCTCATCTCTTACCTGCAGCATATGAAACTGAATCATTCTCAAACCTCTCTTGTAAAGCCCCCAAAGGAAAAGAAAATTCATACTCAAGAACAAACATGCTACCACAGAAACAAAAATCAACAGATACCATTTTTTTGATGTATAAGGTAAAAATTACAATTTGTGACGAACTTAGGACTAATGACCATTTGAGTCCAATGACCATTACTTTGAGAGGAAAAAGCACTTTTCCAGTTATTTGTTTGAAGCCAAATAGTGACAAGTGCCTATAAAAAAGAAAGGTTCTTTAACAAAATTTGCACCCCTTGATAATGCAAATTGTATCATCTTCCACATGGTATCAAAAAAAAGAAAAAAAAAATGAAAGAAAAGTTTGTATCCTCAAACCCGTATAAATTACTCCAAAATAATAGTCTTAAAAATGCTTTACTTAACAAAGAGCACAGCACCACCTAGTCCCACATGGAAAGAAAAAATCAGATACCTTCTGAACCCGAGCAGTCAGCCTAGTCATTTGACTCTTCAACTTACGAACTCTGTCCAAGTTACGGCTACTAATCTGAATTGTTAATACAGTAACACATTAGCCAAAAACACAGAAAGTGAAAATCACCTCCTTTAAACAAGGTAAAGGAAAGAAAATTGATAGAGAACAAAAGGGTAAGGAATGTGGACAGGAACATTAGCACCTTGGAAGTTAGCAAATCTAAAGCTGGGTAGACAGCAGTTTCCAATTCTATTGTACGAGCAGCATGGTAACTACATATGGCTTCTAATGCTACCTCCAAGGCCCTAAATTCAAAAGGAGATTCTGAAAAATGCGAGTAAT
The DNA here is from genome assembly GCA_020080225.1 of Gynochthodes officinalis. Taxonomy (NCBI): domain Eukaryota; kingdom Viridiplantae; phylum Streptophyta; class Magnoliopsida; order Gentianales; family Rubiaceae; genus Gynochthodes; species Gynochthodes officinalis. The sequence goes on along the minus strand of CM034619.1, from coordinate 4,773,471 downwards.
TAGGACATATAAGATATAGAATCCCATGTATAATGATAACGAAAAGAAATGTGCCCACACACAAACATATGCACAGGACTGAAAAAAACATGATAAAAGTACAAGCATCAAATAACTAGAAAGAAACTGAGTAATGGCCTCCTGTGTAAAGACAAGACAGAACTATAATAGTGAGAAGACAAAATATACCATCTTCTTCACCATTTTCAACATCGTGATGGGCAACCAACTCTCTGCCACCACCTTCTTGAGTTTCATGATTAGCAGTAATTGGTTTCAATCTCCTTCGTAGTTCTTCAATGACAGGAGTGACATTGTCATCCAGAGGATCTCGAAGAAAAACCTGCACAAAATAACATGATTCAAAATTCTACACAAAAGATGAATGACTTCTCTTCAAGAATCTCCCCACTATGATAACTAAAAACTTATCTCAATTGAGCTCATCAGTCATTCTTGTAATCAAAAGAAAATATGCATCACAATTGCATATAAATAGACAGAAAAAAAAAATGGAAAAGAAAACAGCTTACCTCTTCGGCTGTAATAATAGCCTTGATGTGCTGCCAATGTTCACAACACAAACACAAAAAAAATACATAATCAGTAATGCCATTTGAGAAAAGATGATTCAACTGTCATAAGGGATGAAGTTCCCTATACAAATTAGACCTCAACTTACGTTCAAACAACCAAAAGAGTACACCTTAATGGCCTAATTCACACACCACAGAAACTTTACTTTTCTTTTAGTTTTTCTTTGTTAAGAGTGCCACAGTAACCACAATTATTTCTGAACCTCAAACACCATACAACGGCCTTAACCCGAAGACGTGCTTCAGAATCATAAAGCATAAACATGAAAATCATTTCAACTTCACAAGACAAAATCAAAACATATATTTTTGAATTAAAAAAAGGATAAAACAGTCCAAATTTGCAGACTTTACAAAAACATCAATTACAAACCTATCTTTATCCATCAAGACGAAAACCCACCTCGGCAAACTGGTCATTAACCAAGAAACTAAACCCAAATACCCAAACACGGTCTCACCCCAAGACTCAAATTTTCCCCAACAAAAAAAGTCTAGACAAGAACAATAACCTCACAAGAGAATTACCTCTAAATTAAGCACAATGGCTTTATCACGGCCAAGAATCGTCGAGGGATAAGACAAGAAAGGATCGAGAATGCGGAGATCACGGGCATGGATTTGCACGCGATGCATGATGGCGTATTTGTCCACGTCCAAAACCGATTCTTGACCAGAAGCATCCATAAGAATCCAGCTCCGAGACCCAACGCCCTTCTTCTTCAACCCACCCATAACTGGATCGGCAGGGACCACGTACCCGCCTTCTCGACCCATCGTCACTCCTTACCATCCTACAGCATGCACATACATATATATGCAAGCACCCTCTTTACAATTGCATATGAAAATTCTTAAATTTATGCGTTTGAGAGAAAAAGCGAAAAAGGGATTTTGATTAGGGCTTATGCGTCGTTGGAATCAAAGAATAAGCGGCCGTTAACATGGCGGTTGTTCAATGTTCGAAGTTCAAAGCAGAAGAGGAGAGAGAGGGAGGTAAAGGCGTGTAGAAACAGGGGAGGAAAGAGCGCTTGCTTTTTATCTTTTGTATTTATGAGTTTCACAGGAACTGAAAATGAGGGGTGGAATTACTTTAAAAAAATTGTTTTTTTTAAAATTTTTTATCAAGGGTTTGAATTTATATAAAATTATGTTTAATTCCGCGAATTATTTTTTTTTTTAACAAGTGGGATTTTCTACGAAATTTATCTAGAATGCGTCCAATTTGGGCAGACAAAAGTATTGATTATATGACAATTTTGAGTTTTAATGTCCCTTTGAACTTCATAAAACACATTTTAAAATGCGTTTTTATATTTTTTGAAATAGTAATTGTGAAATAAGTAATGTATTATAAATTTTTAAAATATTTTTAAAATTATAAAAATATATTTTGAGAGATCTGTACATATAAACCCCCAATATTAGTAGACATAAACCAAAAGCCTCTTGCAAATTGGCAAGTTGTGAATGCAAAAATGCCACCTTGATTTTGCAATTTTCTTTTATAAATAGAAAAACAAAAATTGTGAAATTTGCCTAGCCTTGGAACTAGGAGGTTGTGAATTATTTGTTTATTTATTAAAAATGACACTATTTGGCATCAAAATGATGTCAAACGTGTCGTTTTTTTTTTAAACATTTGACATGCGCTTCAAACGTAATGCGCATCTAACGGGCGCGCGCCATATTATATGACGGTTGCAAACTATTTATCTGTTTGCAATGGTCATTTCCCTATTTTTTAAAAAAAAAAATCACTAATGGGCAAGAATTTTTTTTTTAATAAATTGACAAATATTTTGCTTATTTATGGTCCAAAATCTGATGTTCTCATCTCTCAAACTCTCTCAATTGGTGTTAATTATTTTTAATTATTTAATGTATGATAATTAAAACTATAAGTTGTATTATTAATATATATAATTTGATAAATAAAAAATAGATAATATTTTAATAATTATTAATTTAAATAAGAAGTATTAAATATATTAAATAAATAGTAAAAAAGTAGATAAATGAGAGAGAAATTATTGATGGGAAAGAAAATGTAAAATTATTTGTGTGAGTAATTTTTTGATGATAATTGTATAAATAGTAAAAACACGATTTTAAATTGGTGTGGTGTTGAATGGGCTAGATTTGAACCAAGAGCTGTTGTGGATGCCTATGGACATGAGCATATTCTTGGTGTTTGGAAGTTGCCAGCCTGCATCTATGGTGGCCCTTTAATACCAAAATAGTATAGAGATAAGTTTTGTGAAACTACCTAATGAGTTGTATTGCTTGAAAAAACCTATTAAAAGTCAACTACCAAAAGTGTGAAAGGAATAAAATATTCATTAATTTACTGAACTAAATATGCAAATAAAAAAATAACATTCAAAGTAAAAAAAAAAAACATATTCAGTCATAAATATTATATGGGTCGCAATTTTGAAATTTGATTCTTTTTTCTTAAATTTTTATTTTTCTTATTTATCAATATTTTTTAAGCTTCAAACTTAAATTTGAATGCACAAAAAAAAAACCTATTTACTTAATTATACATAAGAAATATTTTATATATTTTAAAAAAGTTTTAAGTATAGTCTTACATAAAATAATTAATGAATGAAATCTAAATAAGATATTTGTCTACACAACATAATTTTTTTAACTAGTAAAAATGATTTCGTATTTTCATCCAACCTCAAAAGGTTAGATGTTAAGGGGGTGTTAATAATTTTTTCAAACAATAAATTTTGTTTTGTACTTTCACTAAATCTCAACAAAGATAAATATAATTAACTCAATAGTATATACAACTTCAATGGAATTCTACTTTCTCTTAATGAGCTAACGCACAATTCATTAAATATACCATACCACCAATTATCTCAATTTTGTGGTGACAAAGATGGGAATAACATAAAGAAGAATCAAAGCTTTTCCTATTAAGGGGAATCAACTTTTTTTAAGTGCCATCAACCAATGCACTATTATTATGTGATGCCTTTTGTATTATACTTTCTCACATTATTGATTGTTATGTAGCAAATGTTGATTGTTTATGTTTCATTCTTTACTTAAACTCTTTGCAGAAAATTTGTATTCACAAAATCTTACATAGGGTAACAGATCCAATAACCATTCTTGTTCTTATTCATACAATTGTTTTGTGACTAATTTTTTGTATGCATGGTTAGATACATTTCTCATAAGATTTAGGTTGGAAAATGTGTCCATTATTGGACAATTTTAATTTTGCCACTCTTCCTTAATTATAAAAAGCACAACAATTAGCAATGAAATTATAAATAACACACCAAAATTTTTGCAAGTGGGCAATTATGTATCCAAATAGTGCCACATTTTACATTTAAAAAAAAGTCTCCATTAGAGGGCATATATTTTTGGTAAGGAACGAAGACGTGAACATTTTTTCTGCTAAGGGGATGGAGACGTGTGCAAGTTCTTGGAATCAACTTAACCAACTTCTTCCTCATGGGGATGGAGACATTGGTGTGGAAGTTGCATAATGCATACTACTTTCCAAATTCCAATTTGTGGTCAAACACAATACTTGTTAAGAAATCAAAGCACATGCGTTATGTCACTCAATTTGTCCATGTCAAAGAGGGGCTGACATAAAGAACAATAGAAAATCTTTCTTTCTTTCTTTCTTTCTTTTTTTCTCAAAAATAAAATAAAATATTCTTTATTCTCTAACGTTTACACCAAATGTGGACTGAATTAGTTTACAACGTTTTAAACCCAACTCAAATACCGCTTAAGTGGACTGAACCTAACTCAAATATCGTTTTAATAGGTGAACAACTCAACTTTTGAAATATATTATAGTTTCTGGTGACAAAAGTTTGACATAGACATATCAAACCTTTTCGACATATCAAACCTTTTGTATCAATGGTAAGCACGGAGGACCCAATTCCTCTTCACGAGGGATCAAGTCCCATGAAGTGTATGTTACCAAGTTTCCTGATACCATGGCTACTAGTACTTGGGACGGATCAATACTTAGCATGATATATGCTCGATAATTTCTAGCTTGAGTAGTATATAGGGTCTAATGACTCGTGTGTGACTATTAGGAATACCTCATATTAAAAAAAAAAAACTATTAGGGAAGATTAGTTTCGAGTCAACTCTTATATGAAACTTTTATATAATATTGTAAACAGTGATGATGTATAATTTAAATTAAAAAAAAAAATTGTACATTTAATATACATTAAGCGTGTTACGGAGGGAGTACTAAATTTTAATTTTATCCCATGAACCAACATACTACCACTAATATGTCTCCATTGAACCACAAACTGGAATGAGAGGACGAGATGTTTAAAACACTGCATATTGGTAGTGATCAAGTTCGTATTCCCTTTAATTATCTCAGTTCAATTCAGTTCAGCTCAGCTATCTAAAGCATTAGATGGGAAAAAGGAATTATGTCAACTCTAGTAATTGATTTTTCTGTGCGTTACCAGTAAGTAAGAAAGACATGGTTGTTTATGTGATTATCTGAGGCTAGCAATGCTGCATGTTTATGCTTTAATCTTTCCGTGGCATAAACTTCTTGCAGAAAGTTCCCCTTCACGAATCTTATATGGAGTAACAGAATAACAATCCTTAATGCATCTCTCACATAAGGTGGCTTTGTAGTACAAAGTTTCATACAAGAAGAGCTGATCAGCAGTATATACAATCTGCAAACAGGAAGTTTTCTTGTTTCTTATTCATCCCATTAATGTTTGTACCATAAATTATTGGGAACAATAAATTCCTGAAATGCTTTCTGCTGCATTACAGCAATTCATACTGTTTTATCTACTTCCTATTGTCTACAGCATGTTATGCATCAGCATCCAGAGATGGTGCATGTGGTTTGAGCAGAAAATCGACTGAAGATTTCATTGCAGAAGATCATAAGAGGAAGTTCTTGTATTCCGCAATCTGAATTCTGAAATGACCTCAATCTTGCAGTTCAGGATCCAACGAGTCCTTTATAACGGGCGTAAGAAATGATCGATGTGAAGATCAAAACACAGAAAATTCCCGTGACCATCACTACCTAAAAAAACATCAGAAGGTCTTTCAGATGATCAACTATTACAAAACTTGATAAAACTCACAACATAATAATCAGTAGAGCTAAGTATACTTGCCCATTTAAACATGTATCCATAGCCGTGGTTCCAGGTATAAGGAAGGTTCACACCCAATATTCCAGTTACTAATGCATAGATTGATAAACTTACAGTTCCTGAACTGAGAAAGAGTTCCAGCTGCAGCCATGGAGAAAGATGACAAATCACGAACATCATTTATAGCTACATATGCCATGAAATTTCTCATCTAATGAAGAGCAAGAAAAGTTGATCACATGATAACAGATTTGCATATACATACAGCACCTGAATCAGCTGATTTCGATGGTTGTCAAGCTGAAAGAGGAAACAAAGAATTGTCATGGGATCATCCATCAGCAACCCTGTGAAAACTCATTTATATCAAACTGAATTTTCTTTCCACTAATGCTTACCTGAATGTTTATGTAGTCCTCCGTATTTTCAACATATTCACGTAGCTGCAAACATAATTGAGGTATCAATTAGTGGACACATGATCCATGTTCAGCAATTACCATCTAATTCCATGAGAAAATTTTAAGAAGGAAGTTTGCAGTTCAACTTCTGGAAGCGCCTTCAACACTCTGCTATTCTAAAACACAACCATAATTTCTCTGCCACTTCATTGATTTTCAAACAAAACACAGCTTATATAAGGAGAACGGTGATCCTGGATAATTAGAGTGCCATTAAAAAATTTCTTCGGTGACCATTTGTGGTTCAACTATGGACTTATTTTTTAAAAGATTGCAGAGAAATGTCAATTCAGCAAGCAATTTGTGCATCTTATCTTCAGGAACTGTATATTAATGGATACTTGTGTCCACTGACAATTGAGAAGCACGTTAAATTTGAAGAATTGATTGTCACATACCGTAGCTAACTTGTTCAATGTGCCATCAATTTGCATGAAGTAAGCCTGCAACATTTGGCAACTGGTTACAATTTGTGATAATTAAACAGAACAAGATAAGTGAGCAAGGAAATTTAATACCTCAAGCAACATCTCAATTGCCTCAACATCATTCTCGTCACCATTTACAGAGACTAAACTAGCCCTGCTAGCTCGAGATATTTTCGAGCCTACTGTAATAGACCAATTTGCAGCACCTGAAGCACTCACACGTGAGGATTCACCAACCAACTTTCTTGACAAGTAAAGGTCAGCCATATCATCATCATCATCTAAAAGTTGTTCAAGCTCATCCCTCACCTGCTTTCCAGCATTAGCATGAAGTTTGCCGTAGTTATTTAAAAAAGACTTCTCTGTTACATCTCTAAGTCCGAAAGAAAGTTTTGCAGATTCCAGTCCACATAAAATGTGAACTATAAGAAGAGGACTACCTTTTGCACACGAGAAGTCAATCTAGTCATTTGACTCTTCAGCTTACGAAGTCTCTCTAAGTTTCTGCTGCTAATCTGCATCATGAATTCACACATATAAGAGTGAGACATGCTACTTACAACTGCCTTGTCTAAAGAGAATTTCATTAAAGAGAAAGAATTGAAGAAACTGGAAAATAGAGAGATAAAGAAGCATGAATCTAACCAACATGTGCACCGACTTTAGTACTATAGCAAATTACCAGCCTTAACCTGTGTGAATTTCTGGGAGAAAACTCATTCTGACCATAATTCCATAGGTTGCTATTTTGAAAGACAAAAGAGTATACAGACACACGAAATCGCTTTTGTCTAGTCATGGGGATAAACGGAAACATCATAATGATAATGTATTACAGTAATTATCACCTTTGATGTAAGCTTGTCTAAAGCAGGGTAGACAGCAGTCTCCAATTCTATACTGCGGGCAGCAAGGTAACTACATATGGCCTCTAAAGCTACCTCCAAGGCCCTAAATTCAAATGGAGATTCTGCATTATATGAGACAATCAAAAACACAGCACAAAATATATAAACATCTACAAGGAGTAAAAAAGACAAAAGATTATCAAAGGAGGAATAAAATGAAAGATACTATAAAAGAAAAAAAAAGAATAAAATAAACTTAAATAGAAATTGTTTATTTGTTATTTTGTCAGACTGAATATCTAAATGTCATTGGTGCCGTACCATCTTCATCTGCAATTTCAACCTCATGCTGAGTTAATAGTTCTCTGCCATCTGCTCCACATCTATCATTTACCAGTTGCAACCGCCTTCGAAGTTCCTCGACAACAGGAGCTACATTTTCATCCAATGGATTTCGAAGCAAAACCTGTGCATTATGACTAATTTCAAATCTCAATGTGACAGAATGCCCTGATTCTTCTATACTAAAACCATGCGCAAACTACATTTTCCAAATTGGGTCATCCTTAACTAACGTCATCCTGGAAATTTATCGGATGAAGTCAGAGTTTCTTGGGAAAACACAACCTTGTACAACTAAATAAGCAGGTCAATTTATATACCAACATAACGATGTCATTGCCAAACACGACAAAATGTACAGGTTACAAATGGGTGATCATGATTTTGAAGCAAAATGTTCTACTTTTTACAACAATCAAGTGTTAAAGCATTACATTAACGTTAAGTTTGTCGAACTGTTAAATTGGTTCTCATAGTACAATTTTCATGCTAAAGTCTTTGTCAAAATTGAATAGGATGTATCATAACAACATTGAAAACTAGCATTGTAAGATCCAAAAACAATAACTCGAGTGGAAACCTATTACTTCACAAAATTAGCAACAAAAGTAACTTACCTCTTCTGCTGTGATAATAGCCTTGATGTGCTGCTCTTGCCAAAAAAACATAAGCAAACGCAGAAACCAATTTTAGAAAAAGCAGACTTCAGCTCAAATAATTGCCCACAAAAAAAATAAAGTAAAAAAACACATCATTTTGTCATACACTAAAAATCCCTTACAAAAACATCAATCCCACTTCAATAATAGTATTTATTCTTTTAAGCTTCAGCAACCTATTAAGCGCAAAAAAGATTTATATATTTCTTGAAGATATATATTCACGTACACACACACACAAAAAGGGATGTTCAAGCGAAATTACCTCTAAATTGAGAACAATGGCTCTTTCACGACCAAGAATGGCAGAAGGGTAGGACAAAAGATGATCAAGAATTCGAAGATCACGAGCGTGAATTTTCACTCGACGCATGATTTCATACTTATCCACCTCCAAAATCATTTCTTGACCAGAGGCATCCATTAGTATCCAGCTCCGTGACCCTGCAGGCTTCTTGCTCAATGCACCACCAGCAGCAGCTCCAGCTGCACTTACATCTACCGGGACAACATACCGACTCTGCCGACCCATCTTCACCTCCAATCCTACTATCATATGGATGTGGTGAGCTTGACTTTTATATATGCATATTTGAATATGGAACAGGGAGGAAACGAGATGGGGAGGTGGAGATGCAGAAAATGAAGGAACTGGGGATGTATATTTGACCAATTTGGTGGTTTGTTCTGGGCTAGGTGGTTGTGTGTGACTACGTGTGTTTTTTCGGTTCATTTTTCGGAGAGTATTTATTGGTTTGAGATTAGTTTATTTTGGCGGGAGTTCTTTTTATAATTATTGCAATCGTTTGCATCTAATAAAGTGAATTATTTTTATTTTTTACTCAATTATTTACATTAATTTATTTTGCTCTCAAAAAGATATGAGTAACCAATTTGAAAAACAATTTTTTTCTAAACTAGAATTGGGTTGTACTAATTAAGGGTTCAAGTCTAATTTGGACATAAAAAGTTTAAATTAATAGTTGAGCATATTAAGTTCCAAAATTAAACATTGATCTTAGGCATATTCAGAGGGTTATTCATAATTTATTGTTTCTTGAGTTAATTACCTTCACCTCTCTCTCGAAATTTAATAAAATTACTAATATTTCCTTATAGTTTGGAAAAACTAAGGAAATAACGTAATTCTGAATTCAGTTAGTTGCTAATTAAAATTCAAATTAGCTTATAGTTAAACATATTTTACATAGATTTTAATTTTAATTGTACAAAAATTCTAATAATTTAAAGAGATTATAAAATAGACATTATAAATGATTTAGAATAAACTCTAACTTCAATTCTAAATGAGAAATCAAACACACCCTCGACCATTTTTCATTATATTGGACAAGAAAGAGTTGTTTCTTCCACATTTTTGTGTAGCATGAAGAAGTTAACCATGTTTGATGATTTCCATTTGCATTTTTCAATAACAGTACACCATTTTTTTTCCTTCTCATGGATAATGATAATAGCCAATCACTTCCTGGAATTGGTATGGTTGGTCTTCATTTTGGTTGAGCTCTTCCAAGATAGACAGGAAGGAAACTGAACCAATTAATTAGTAGTGCAAATGTATGCAAGTGATATTTTTATAGAGCAGTTACAAACTGTTTGATATTGAACTGAGGTGACATGGACTACATACTGATTATGGTCCATCCATGCATTTACATATTTCAACGGTCCAGACAGCAGCAGGGTTGAGACAACATTTACAGGCTGATCACTACAGAAATCCTTCTTATTCATGCCAAATCATTTACTACTTTATATCTTTCTTCAACATATGTATAGTCTGCAACTCTGCATCATCATTTAGGGAATATATATATCCATATAGTTCACTGTTGTTTGCAGCACAAATTAACTGTGGTAGAAGATCATCCATCATCCCAAGTTCTTGTGTTCTGAACCACAATTATATTCGAAAGTGTCCTTTACAACGACCATACCAGACGATCAGTATAAATACCAAAGCAGATATAATGGTCGAAACTATGACCACCTGATTAAGCATGCATTAGATATAAGTTAAAGTTAATTGAAGGGAAAAACAAAAACGCAGACACAAAATAATCATATTAGAGATAAGTATACTTGCCCATTTAAAAATGTATCCATAACCATCATTGCTCCAGGTAAATGCGAAGTTCATACCAAAGAATCCTGTAAACCCGGAAAAGAGTCCCAGGCTTAGAACTCCTACGGTGAAAAAGAGATCAATCTGCGGAAATGAAATCAGGGATGTCAATTGTAGCTGTATGCCATTAAGTTTGTCATCTAAGGAAGAGCAAAGAATGTTGGCATGACTAGTTTGCATATATGAACACCTGATACAGCTGATTTCGCCGACTGTCAAGCTGAAACAAGGAAAGAAGAGTTGCCTTTGGATCATAAACAGCTAAGGAAGTGCAAGTATGTCAAACTGAAACTTCTTGCAACTAATATTTACCTGAATCTTTAGGTAGGAGTGCGTGTTGTCAATATATTCACGTAGCTGCAAAGATGGTTAAAACTTAAAAGTTAGGACATTAAGTTTCTAACTAATAATTGGCTGAAGGAAAGAGCAACAGAGGAATCCATTGTTGCAATTGCCATCCAATTTAATGGCATGAAAGTTTTTGTTTCTATTACAGTAGTTTTTAGCACTGGCAATTGAGAAGTATGATTTATTTAAAGTAGTGAAATTGACATACCGTAGCTAGCCTTTTTAATGTGCCACCAGTTTGAATGAAATAAGCCTGCAAAAACATTAGGCAACTTGATACATACTATTGGTGAACAGAACAAGATGAGCGAGTACAGAAACCGCTTTTACCTCAAGTAACATTTCCAGCACCCCGACATCATTATCATCATCGTGATCTGCAGCTAAACTAGCCCTGCTTGCTCTGGATGTTTTTGATGTCCTAGATTGAATAGTGCAATTTGCAGCGCCTAAACCAACCATACGTGAAGATCCATCGACCAACTTTCTGGACAAGCATATGGTAGCCATATCATGATCATCTTCCAAAAGTTCATGAAGGGCATCCCTGACCTGTCCCTCCAGCGTTAGAATAAAGTTCAAAAAATTCATAGGTGCAAACACATATACAATGTATGAACTGTAAAGCAGAAGGCTACCTTTTGCACGCGTACATTCAACCTAGTCATTTGACTCTTCAGCTTACGAAGTTTGTCTAAGTTACGATGGCTAAGCTGCAGTACAGATTAACATAAGAATAATACATAGCATGGAAATGGACAGAGAACCTACCAACTAAGTTATTTGAAGAAAATCAAATGAAAAAGAAGGAAAAAATGAAAAGCAGAATAAGGGATCAAGAAGCATTAAGTACCCTATCTGTGTATTTATTGACTCGCACATAGACACACAGAAACTTCTTTGTCTAACAACGCGGGTAAACAGTTGCATAATAATGATAATATGATAACACTATTTTAAACCTTCGAAGTAAGCATATAACCTTCGAAGAAACCTTCGAAGTAAGCATATCTAAAGCAGGGTAGACAGCATTCTCCAATTCCGTACAGCGGGCATCAAGGTGACTGCATATGGCCTCTAAAGCTACCTCCAGGGCCCTAAATTCAAAGGGATTTTCTGCATCGAACCATATACCAGGTTATAATCTTGCCTTTGAATAAAAAAGATACAGATCAAAATGTATAGGAGCATCTACAAGGAGAACAAAAATTACAGAATTTCAAGAGGAGAATAAAATGGAAAATCATTTAAATGGAAACTGAAAGCACCGGAAACTTCGTTATTTTGTCAGACTAAAAGTTATATTGACTGAAGCACTAAGGATTACCAAGTTCTTCCGCAGATTCGACATCCTGCTGCAGGGGAAATGTGTCTTTGTCATCTGCTGCATCTTCACCTCGATCATTTAATAGCTGCAATCGCCTTCGAAGTTCCTCCAGAAAGGGGCTTACATTGTCATCCAGTGAATTTAGAAGCAAAACCTGCGTGCAACGATTAATTTCAAAATCCAATCTGACAGAAGTACTCATTCAAAAAGCATCAGACTTGGGCTATACTAAATTAAAACATCCGTGCACCACATTTTTTTCCCTGTTTCATCATTCTTTTTAAATTACCTTTGCCCCAGATATTTATCTCATCAAGTCTCACTTTTCTGAGGAAGATCACACAACTTTATGTCATTTGCAAACATGAACCAATGTCCAAACTATGAACTTTTAAGATAATATTCTAGGACCAACCAAGCATAAAGTCCCATCTTCTAGCAGAAGGCCAAGTTAACTAGACCATGTTGGTTAGACAGGATATAGTATAGATGTCCAAAAAAACTGATGATTAACATTGTAATAAGGTACGATTAAAAACTAGAACATAAAAGGAGCTTACCTCTTGAGCTGTAATAATAGCCTTGATGTGCTGCCCTTACAAAACAAAGCATACAGAGAAACACCTTTTAATAATGCAGACCAGAATAAAAATCATTTCTACTCAAAACATCAAGCCCAGAAAGACAATCTTTTTAGCATTCCATTTAAAAAAACAAAAAATCAACCCCACTTCAATAATACATGATCTTCATAATGCATGCTCCAATTCAGTACGTACTCAATCCACAAAAAGAAAATCTCCATTTTCTTTAAAGATACATTCGTAGAAAACAATAGAAAAAAGGTCCGCACAAAATTACCTCCAAATTGAGAACAATGGCACGTTGACGACAGAGAATTTTAGATGGGTAGGACAGAAGAGGATCAAGAATACGGAAATCACGAGCGTGGATATGCACGCGACGGATGATGGTGTACTTATCCACCTCCATATTCGTTTCTTGGCCTGAAGCATCCATTAGTATCCAGCTCCGCAACCCGGGTGTCTTCTTGGTCAGTGAGCCACCACCACTACTCGAACCTTCTTCATCAACCGGGACAACCCACCTATCCTCCTTAACCATCTTCACCTCTAAGCTCTAATGGTGTGGTTAATTGACCTTTATATAGTACATATATACGTATAGGATGGGGTATGATTATTGGGGGTGGGAGGAATCTTTCTCTCTGTTTCATGATTGATCTCTGCATTGAATGTGTGTGTGAGACTACTCGAGTTTTTTGGGCGTGTCATTGTCAAATTGGTTTCAACCTTCAGAACCGCAGAATTTTTTTCGCGGGCTTTTTTTTTAAAAAAAAAATAAAAGAGAAAAAGAATTTTATTTTTACCTGGTCAAGGGAGTTATTTTACTCAGTTGTTTACTTGTTTATATTAGTTTATTTATTTGTATTTAAAAAAACATGACCATATCAATTTCAAGAAGTTAAGATAGAGGGGGCAAGAACTCCAAAAAAAATTTTAAAAAAAATTCATTAAAAGGAGTGAAAGTGACTATCATTGACAAAGGAAAAGAAAAAAAAATAAAAATAAAAAATCTTCCCTCCATCCCAGAAAAAAAGAGTTGAGTTTAAAAAAAAAAATTTAAAAAGAGAATATTTTTGTGTAAAATTCTTGTATTATATTGATTAATAATAACAATATATAACCCAAATTAAAAAGTAAGGATAATGATGAAAAATTATATATTTAATTGTGCATTAAATGCGTTATACCTCATTATTTAAATAAAATTATATTAAATTAAAAGTAAATTTTTTTTGAGATGAGTACATAAGTTTCTAAAAAATAGTTACTTTTTTAAGATTCAATTTGTTATGAGTTTAAAAATATAACATATTTAATACTCTGCTAACTGTGCAATTTCATACTATCATTCATAAGCCTTAATTAACAAACAAATTGAGTAGACTTTAGAGTATGATGGATTTTATGAGGGATTTCAATTTGACTTTGAAGGATAGTTTTAAGAGCTAACTTGTATTGAGAGGCTCCCAAGGAGAGAGCCACTTTTATTATGGATATTATAGAAACTTTATTCAAATTTTATTTTATTTTTTTTTGAGATAAGAGAAAAAGTGAAAACTGAATTCCGTTTTGGGACGAATAGAGTATAAATTTTGTGGGTTTATGATTTTAGCTTCTTATTTATGTTTTTGAAGTCTTTTTTTCCTCATTTTTAGCTACCATTTTTACATTTTTACATTTATATTTCAGTTGCTATATTTTGAACCGTTTAAATTATTCAAGAAGAAAAAGGGACCTCTTGAGTAGAGTTTTTTTTTGTTTGTTTTTCTCTTACTAAAAAAATCAGTATTTACAATATTGTTAAATGGCAATGACCTCCTCAATACTCCATCTGAATTTAAAGTACAAAATAAACTTTGCTAACTGCTTACTCAAAACTTTGCTTACTCTTGAATGGAGTTGAGACAAAGTAATTTCCAACCAATTACAATTTGGATTGAGATAGAACTATTATTCAATTCAATGAGACTCCAATTCTGCAACGTCCCAAGTAGCAAGCACGCACACACACACATCCAATTGGAAACTTGATGATGATGATGATATTTTGAGTAAGATGTTGATAACCCAAATCAAGTTGGGTTATCAATTTTTCAAAGTCAAATATTGTTAGTAATATAGAATTGCAGAGATAACATAGACTACTAATTTGCTTTAAGCTTTCAGACTTTTCTGAAATTTATAAGTATAAGTTAGGTGAGTATAGCCCCATCTATGATGTCTTTTCCAAACATTTTTGTATAGCATGAAATGAATAAGTAATTATTAATGTAATATAATAATTGTTGATGATTTCTGTTGCTTTCTACTACAATAAAACAAGCACCACCCCTCTTTTCGGAGGTTTCTGGAAATTGTGATTGGTGGGTCAAAATTATTATATTCTCGAATAGGTGACATTCTTTCATTACAAAATTGCTTTGCATGCTGTTTTTTTCTTTTTGGGAGCCATTAATGAAATACTGTTAGATCAAAAGCTGATAAATTATTGAGCAATTGACCATTTTTAAGAAAGGCATGCTTCAGTCCTGACAAGTAGTTAAATTATTGTGCAGTTGGCCATTTTTTTTGGTTTTAAACTTGTGGTTCATTGATATATTAAAACTTCAAACAAATAGAGATAGTTGAACAAAATTTGAAATCTCCATATTGGAAGTTTAATTTCTTGTGCTGATTCATACATTTGTTTCTTTTACAAGAAATTATGGAGGAAGAAACAAATTCTTTCTGTTACTACAGCAATTCTTCTTGTTCATACCAAATCATTTCCTTCGTACTTTTCTGCAACATATTCTGCATCATTATTTAGGGAGAGTTCAATGTTGTTTGTGGCGCAAACTTAGAGAGTTTGTGTAGAATCAGAAGTTCTTCTGTTCTTGAACCAGAATTCTTAAATGAACTGAATTGTGCAGTTCGTGATCCAACAAGTCCTTTATGTTGAGCGTAAGACATGATCAATATAAAAAGCAAAGCAGAGAAAATGCCTGAAATTATGACCACCTGAGCAAGCATCAGAAGATATTTCAGATGATCAACTATAGCGCAACTCCATAAAATTCACAAAATAATCATATTTCATTTGAGATTGCATGCATGTTTGTTGTGGACGACTACAAAGATGCAAAGTCAGTCAATTATCTTGGGATGCTGCAGATTGTAACTCTGGGACCAAAAACAAACATCCCTGGTGAACCACGTTGATAATTTCACAGATTCATCACCAATCAAGAACACTTCTGTACCTATATCTTAATTTGAAGCATAAAATTTTTCAGCAGAGAGTGTTAGAATGTGGCTTGAATTGTTGAGATTAATAAATATATATTAATAATTATATTAATATAAGTATAGTTTTTTAATTGGCTTTTATTACCTATTTAATAGTGGAACAAATTTCAACAGTTTATTTAGATACTTATGGACGTACCAGATTAAAGGTTAGTGATATATAAATTGATCATCTCTCTACCTATTAGGGTTACAGAAAACCTTATCGATCAAATCGTTTGTGACGGAAAGAAATAGTTAAGAGAGAGAAACCAATTTTTGATAGAAAGTGATAGTGTTTCTCAATCTCTTTACAAAATTATGTCTTCTGTATTAGATACATAATTCTTTCGATTTAATTGTTAGTGATAAATTATTTATTTGAAAATCTTACTTTATATTTATGTTATGAAAATTAAGTTTTCATTTGTGATTTCCTCATGATATGTAGATTTCCTTTATGTTTAATCCTTCATGTTGTTCCATGTATATTTCCTCATTCAACTCTACATTTAGGAAAGTTGTCTTTACATCCACTTGATACACTACATAATGTTCAATAGATACCAACACAAGAAGAATTCTAATAGTTGACAGATGACACATAGGTGAGTAGACATCAAAATAGTCTATTCCACTCTACTGTTTATAACTTTTAAAATAGTCTATTCCACTCTACTGTTTGTACTTGACTATTGATCGATTACCATTCAGTTTTTTCTTCAATAGCCACTTACAGCCTATAGCCTTAGTCTCTTTTGGCAAATCGACTACTTGCCAAGTGTAGTTCTGCAGTAGAGAACTCATTTCATCATTTATGGCTTCTGTCCACAATAAAAAGTCCCTAGATTTCATTGCTTCCTGATAGGAGAATGGATCATCCTCTAGATAGTAAGTGACAAAATTCTCACCAAAACTTTTAGATACTACTCTCTCTCTTGTAGATACTCTAAGAGATATTGATTCAAATAGACTAGTACCTTTGACGACTTGTTTCAGATTTATTAGATAATTCCATAGACACCTTAGTAGAGCCATGAACAGTCAAGCCATGATCTTTAAGAAACTTGTCCTCAAAAATAAATACACTACAAGAAAAAGTGATTTTTCCGACGGACAATTTCCGACGGTAAATTAAGGTTTCCGTCGGAAATAATCCGTCGGAATAACGGTCGCCGCAAAAAATTCTCCGGCGGTCAACCGTCGGAAATCGAACAGATTTCTGACGGAAATCCGTCGGAACTTATTAGAAGAAATTCAAAAGAAATAAATAATTTCCGACGGATATCCGTCGAAAATTTAATAAATTTTTTTTAAAAAAAATAAATTCCATTTTAACAAAAAACTAAAAATTATTTTATACACATAAATTTGACAAAAATTAATACTATCCTAACAGATTTTTCTTCCCTAGCTTGTTGGGAAAAATAATATAGCATCCAGAATTGTTGAAAAAAAAAAACTAGCAAGTAGGAGCACTTGGAATTGTTGAGAGAAAAGAAAAAGATAATAGAATAAGGAAAAAAGGTGCTTGATATGAACAAAGCACTAGCATCCTGAGAGCTCATGAAGTGCTTGAACGTATAAGGAAAAAGAAGGAAGGGGGAAGAAGTCTAGTTGCCTTAAAGTTGGATATGAGCAAAGCTGATAAGAGTGTTGTGGCCTTACGTAAATCCTTCAATAATCATCAATTATCATATTGTACCAAAGGTCTTGAAAACTGTCCAAGATGAACTTAATCAGATAAAATAACATTTAAACCAATATTACAGTGTAAAAGTAGTTTGCATCAGTAGTCATAAATAGCTCAAATTTCAGACCATTTAGCCAATTAGGATTGTCATCAAGAATGCAAATCAAATCTCAAAAATGCAATGCCAGTCATTTCTCATTAAATTCATGGATTAGAACATAAGCCCTGCACTACCTTCCATGTACCAAGTCAAGGATAACAGTTAAGATAAAGAGGGATCCTACTGTTTAGAATCTAGAATCCCAAATCCACCAACAGGCCAAGTTCATTTATATAACCTCAGTTCAATGAAACACCAACCTCAGTTCAATGAAACACCAAGTAACATTAAAAATTAAAATTGGAGATAAACTACAAGTCTTTAAGGTTCTTTTTACTATTCAAGAAAAATCTCTCTTTTTCATCAACACTACCTTGGTTCAAAAAAATAAATTCAAGAATATGGGTCCAATGATAAATCACAATAATCCAAGAAATCCTTCAAAGGATATAAATATCCTATGTAATAAAAATTCACAGCAAATAGAATCTTTTATATTAATACAATAAAAACAAATAGTTTAAAGACTACTCAATCACAACAATGAATCTATTTCAACTTCTTTTACAGTCACAACCATAAAAGCTAACAACATGGGAGGGGGAAAAAAAAAAGAAAAACAAACTTCTACATTTTAAAACACAAACAGTAAAAAGAAACTCTTATTTTAGTCATAGTTCTTTTTTTTTTCTCTCTTTAACCTCAATTTTATTTTCCTTGTAACCTCATAAAAATTAATAGCATTGGATACTTTATATATCTCTTGTTACTTAGAAATAATTAAAATTTTAACCCAAAAATAGCCTAAACGAAAAATGTCAACCATACCATACAAAAAAATCACCAAAAAGAAAGGAAAATAAAGAGGGTCGTTAACCCGACTCTGAGCACCACTACTCTCTGTTTTACCGTATACAATGCATATGCCACCAAGACTTGAACTTGAACATGAACATAATTTTAAATAAAGAATACTGTCAACACAAAATTCCCCAAAAAAAAATCAATTATAACACAAAATGCCCAAAAAATTAGAAAATGATAACCACATCAATCACAACACAAAATGCCCAAAATTAGCAAATGATAATCACACCAATCACAACAAAAAAATTCCCATAATTCAGCAAACATTACAACCAAAAAATTCGGGCGGCAAATAATAATGAAGACTGAAAAAAAGGGATAATCTTGGTCCGTTTAGAGCAGGTGTGGGGAAAGAGAGGCCGAACGAGGAGAAGGGAGAAGAGGCCTGAAGAAGACGGCGGTCGAACGAGGGAGGGACCGATGAGGACAACCGAACAAAGAAATGGGAGTGGGAGGCGGGGAGATGTCGGCCGACGAGAGGGGAGGGAGATTTGTGAAGAACAGATCCGTTGAGAGGATGGAGGCGGGAGAACCAAACTATTGGAGGAGATGGGGTGCAGGCGAGGGAGATCCGGGAAGGAGGGGGAAAAGGGGCGTGCGGGAGGGAGGGGGAAATGGGAGGGAGGGGGAAAATGGGGGGGTTTTTTTTAAGTACTGTCACATTTCTGGCGAATATCCGTCGGAAAAAGTAATTTTTTCACTTTTCGGAAGAACTTTCGACGGATTATCCGTCGGAACTTTTTTAAATTTTTATTTTGAATATTTTCGACGGAAATCCGTCGGAAAGTTAAATATTTTTTATTTTTCTTCAAATTCCGACAGTTTGTCCGTTGGAAATTTTTAAATTTTTTTAATTTTGGCAAGAAAATCAGTCGGAAATTTTTTTATACTTTATTTTGAATATTTTTCTTAAATTTTTTTATTTTGTTAAATATTCCGACGGATGCTCCGTCGGAAAAGTTTAAAAAAAAAATTTTTTAAAGATTTTCCAACGGATTTCCGCCGAAAATATTTTTTCCGACGGATGTCCGTCGGAGATTTGGCTGCCGGTCTGCAGTTCTCTTTTTCCGACGGATGAATGGCCGTCGGAAGGTTCTGTCGGAAATTCAGCCTTTTCTTGTAGTGATAGCATCTCTAGATTCTATAATAACATTAGTAGCCGTGTCTAGAAATCTGTCAGCAGCACTATCTTCTGCACATCCTAAATACACACAGGCTATGGTTTTAGGCCCCACATTTGGTCACTTAGGGTCTTGTATCCTCACATAAGCAATACAAACCCAAATTTTAAAAGTATCATATCTACAAGAATGCTTATGTCATATCTCATAAGGAGTTAAAGATAACTTAGAGTACGGTAACCTATTCAATATGTGATTAATAGATATGACTGCTTCTGCCCAATAGAAGAAAGGCAAACCAGCTGTAAGTAACATAGAATTTAATATTTTTGTTAACCTCCTGTTCTTACGCTCAACTACACCATTTGATTGGGGTGAGTAAGGAGCAATAGTTTCAAGTTTTATGCCATCTGAAGTACAAAATTCCTTGAACCCTGTCATTGTATATTTTCCTCCTCTATCACTCTTAAACCTTTTGATTTTAAAGTTAAGTTAGTTTTCTACTCTGGACTTGAAAATCTTAAACTTTTCAAAAGTTTCATCTTTTGATTTCAATAAATAAACATGATAATATCTAGAAAAATTGTCTATGAATGTTATTAGATACTTCTGACCACCTCTCGTAATGTAACTCTTAAAGTCACAAAGGTCAGAATGTATTAACTCAAGAAGTTGTGTACTTTTAGAAATAGTGTACTTGAAAGCCATCCTAACTTACAAAACCTTTAATCTTAGTCAAACTACTATTTGGAGGAGAAATTAGAGAAAATATACCTCAAAAATGAATTTGGAATGCCCAAAAACCTTAAAATAGACTACCTTTGTTGCTGGAAAAGTTGTGGGAAAAAGTCAATAGTTGGTCAAACAGTCGGTCAATGGCTAGTCAACAGTCAATGGTCTGACTCAGATCTGACTCGTTCGAGTCATCTCGCTCGACTCGCCTGTGTCAACTCGGTCTATGACTCACTAGAATTTTTAGAAAGCTATATCTCTGTCGTCGACCTTCATTTGACGCTGGTAACCACTCAAAATGTATCTCGACGAGTAGAACAAAACCCAAGTGGTCTCATCAACTGTATTTTTCGGAATTTGGAAAGAAAGATTTTAGCTAATGAAACTTCAAACCCAAATTCCGGCCAATTCCACTATTGGATTAGAAATCTAATGGCACTTTTGAATTCTTCTCGTTGAAAGTTTCAAGTAGACACTTTACTCACTCAGATATGACATACACTGATAATACTTTAAGATTGTTGGAGGTATTTTGATTTAAACGAATTTGGTAACTTGAAATATTACACATTAAAACATCAAGTTTGGAATGTTCAAAAGTATTACTTCCAATTAGATTATTTTAAAATATAGATGCAAGTTATTAAATTTCAATTCACATGAATTTTAATAACCAAACTTTCACTTATTAAATTTGTATATAAACATATTATTTGAATTATATTTTAAATATATTCAACACTATTATCTTAATCTGAAACATAAATTTTGCCAACAGAGAGAGCATGGTAAATGACGAGCGCAGTGGCGTTAGCGAAATGGAGGTCAAGAATTTGTCCCAGATGAATACTACCTCAGTTTAATCGGATTTCGCTTTATTTGTTTCTCCTAGAACAATCCACATTCATGTATTTTTCAACTGTTATATGCAAACACAACAGTATTAATCAACAAAAGACAATAATTTATTACTTTGCAATACAAGCGGTAGTGTTTGACTCCATCGTTCAACAATAATTTATTACTTTCCAGCACAAGCGGGAGTGTTTGACGCCATCGATCAACCAACTCCAACATTAATTTATTTTCATTTCTTGTACGTTCTGATGAGGGGTACAGTGCTGTTAACGTAGGCATGCAGCCCTTGGGGATTAGGCATGTATAAAATGGAGATTCTTCTTGAATTTCATATTCATGATCCAAGTTCATCTGGGGTTTTCTTCAAGAGTTCACTCCCTCTGTACTGCATCGTCTCCTTCATCATCTCCTCAGGTATTAACTAAAATTTGAGACATTCGCATGCATAAAAATGTTTTCTCCTCCGTCCAAAATTGCTTCTGTATTCATTCATTTATTCATTTTAATCTGTTAAAGTCAAAAAATTTTCCGCATCTAATTAATTATGATCAAGTGTCACTTAACATGTAGCTGTTCACGTGAACAAAGAGTTAGATAATTCCATAGTTTCTCAAAGATAGATACACACTGAAAAATTTGATAACTATGGTAAAACAAAGTATGTGATGCGGGAGATAGTGGTTTATCTTACCGTGAATGTTAAGGATTTGAGTCCGCTTATTTTCAACTAAAACTATATTATAGTACTTTATTTTTTCAATTCTGTGATTCAAATAGTTTTTTAAATATCTAATTTGACACACACAGTGAATTTTTTTTTACTAATACTATTAAATAAGTGACGTGATATTTAAGTGACAGAATCTAGAAAGGAACAGTTATACTAATTATCTAATCTCATTTCATCACATAGCTATACTCAAAGTTTTCGTGACCTATATCATTACTAGTAATTTAATATTAAGATATTATCACAGTAGCAATTCAGTCAACGGAACAAAGAATTTAGAAACTGTAGACTCAAAGAAATTAATGTCTCTCAATGAAGGTATTTAGAAAAAAGGCCGCATAGGCCGTTGTTTTTGCATTTTTTACTATTCTTGCGGGCGAAAACGGTGCGAAAATTTTACTATGCGATAAACAGTATTTACTATTTATCGCGCAGTAAAATTTTCAAATTTTTAACGTTCATGAACAGTATTTACTGTTCATGAACAGTTTTTTTTAGGTTCTACAGTCTCTTCATACGGTTGTAGCTGCGCTGTCTGACTAATTAAGCCTGCGGCAGTGGTTGGCGGCTGCTTATTCCATGTATGCGCTTGGATTCCACACTACTTGAGGTGATAGTTAGAGGCTTTAGTTTCACAATTAATGGCCATTGGTTGTGGTCACGCGTGAGATGTGTAGAATCACGTTTGTATAATATTAGTGACGCGATATAGCATTTCTTCGCTTTTGTATTTTGTATTGCTGCCTCAGACGACCTTTTCCGCCTTGTGCGGGCTTTTCCCGCTTTGTGCGCCTTCGCCTTTTCGCGCCTCTTTGTGGGTTCGGTAGATACCATCTCATGAAACTTAATTAATTTCTTTGTTTATGTTTCTTGGCCATTAGTGCCACCATGTTAATATACTATCGTTTTTTGAAAAAAAAAATAAAGGTATTCTTTGGTTAAATTAATGGCAGCTGAAGGTCAATCCCATGAAAGCTTTCTCTCCCCCAAGAAGAAAACGTTCTTCTTAATTACTCATAGTAATAGTTTAATGAGCAACGACGTCCCTTATTGAGATTCCTTCTTTCGTATTGAGAGTTGAAGATGGTTGTTAAAGTTGATATGGAAAGGCTGAGAAGGAGGGTGCGAGGTGTCCGGCGGGATGATGCCGTGAAGAAGGACGCCGGATCAAGGAGTTGGATACTGATGAGTTCAACGGGTGAAGAAAGGGCTTTGGGGGACGTAGACAAGTATGCCATAGTGAAACGGGCACGGGTCCACGCCCGTGATCTTCGGATTCTGGATCCTCTCTTGTCCTATCCCTCCGCCATTCTCAGCCGTGACAGGGCCATTGTTCTCAATTTAGAGGTAAAATTGAACCAAAATTATTTACCACTAATTTACTCATTTTAATTTTTTTTTAATTAACTGGGCTTTTTATTGTGGTGATATATTAAACGCAGCATATCAAGGCAATTATTACAGCTGAGGAGGTATTAATTTTTTTTTTAAGTTTTAATTTATTTTGTATTATACTTCTTTTGTCTTAAAAAATTAGCAGTATAATTTTTTTTTTTTGAAAATAAATTTTTTTCTGGACGGATGGAATAGTACCATGGTAATATCTAAAATTGAAATTAATTTATGTTTTCATATTCATAATAATGTATGATTGATTAGGTTTTGATTCGAGATCAATTGGATGACAATGTGATTCCGGTGGTGGAGGAGCTACGGAGGCGGTTGAATCCGGCGAACTATTCTAATGGTGGTGAAGATCGTGTTGCAAAGGAAGATGATGAAGAATCGGCCGAAGAGGATGGTAAGTAATTACTACAGCCTTTTTATTTTTATTTTTATTTTTATTTTTATTTTTTGTGTATAATGGGACAAGTTGAGGCTATAAATTAATTACTTACCCTTCATAGCAAATTATAATTAGTCGTGATGAATTCTAGAAATAGATAATTAATTGGTTTTGTTATTTACATTAATTTTGACAAAATTAGTTCATTATCTTGATCATCAAATAAAACATATGGAAAAAATAAGTTTTCTTGTAGTGCTTTATATATTTCACAAAAAGAGTTTATTTTTAGAAATAAGAGTATATTTTTGAAGCAAAAATTTTATATTATCGTCACTAGTAATGATTATACGCGACTCATATTTAAAAAGTGAAAATAAAAAATAAAAATTATGCATTTAATAGTCTCACAAAGATTGTCATTTTTATTTGCTGGCGATTCATTTTTCACTAAATTGTTTGGGTGAATTTATTTATTTATTTATTTATTTATTGAAAATATGATGAAACCAACTTAAAAGTTGTATGAACTTAACTACTGCTAGTACATTATAAAATTTTAATATTTAAGCAAACTCAGAAAACATGGATAAAACTCATATATAATTAGAAAGGGTGAGTAGAAACTAGAACAAAAGTGATAATTTCAAATAGAACAGAAGAAATAGTATTACACAATTGCTTGTCATTTATCCTTAGAGTAATGATATTCATAGTGACTGATATGATAAATATAAAAAGATAAAATCATCCCTTATTATTGTACATTTTTTAAGGAAGGTGATAAATAAATTTAATTTTTTATACTTGCTATATCAGTCACTGTAAAAAATTCTTATAATTAATCACTAAAAGTATCATTATTTTTATTCATGCTGTGTTTCTCCTCACTAATAAATTACAAAATAGAACAACTATTATCTATCTATGCACAGAATCTCCATTCGAGTTCACGGCCTTGGAGGTGGCTTTAGAGGCCATTTGCAGTTACCTTGGTGCTCGAGCAATAGAACTAGAGACTGCTGTCTACCCAGCCATGGACAAGCTTACTTCTAAGGTGCACCACATTTTGCCTATTATTTATCACCCTCAAAATGTTTGCTCACATTTTTAAAATAAAGTGAGAATTTTTTGGTTACCGCTAACCGTAATATTAAAAAAGAGTAATGATATTTTTAGTAATTAATTATAGTGATTTTTAATAGTGATTGATGTGATAAGTATAAAAAGACAAAATTCATTCACCACTTTCTTTAAAAAATGCAAAATGATAAGGGATTATTTTGTTTTTTCATACTTGCCATATCAATTATTATGAAAAGTCACTATGAATATTATTATTTATTAAAAAATAATGAGGGGAAAATGTAGGAGTTAGAAGTTGATTAAATTCACTTAAAATT
The DNA here is from genome assembly GCA_020080225.1 of Gynochthodes officinalis. Lineage (NCBI taxonomy): Eukaryota > Viridiplantae > Streptophyta > Magnoliopsida > Gentianales > Rubiaceae > Gynochthodes > Gynochthodes officinalis. The sequence continues at coordinate 4,748,025 of CM034619.1, read as the reverse complement.
AACGATGTTATTTTTTAAACAATATTGTACTGAAACATCTTATTAGTATTCAATATGTCACGTATCTTTTGATCATATACAGTAGAAAAATATGAGTAATGATACTCACCGTGACATGTCGTAGTAAAAAAATTATAATGATTTATGTGACATATGTAAAAAGACAAAATTATTATTTATTATTTTATATGTTTTTAAAAATATAATAATTAATTTTGTCTTGTCACACTTATTACATTAATTATTTTGCCTGTTTCTTATAAAAAATTACTAAAAATATAATTACTCGAAAAGTATGTATTGACAGCCAAATCTATCTTGATCGAATTTCTAACTTCAATAAAGCACAAACGAGAAAGAGAAGTCTCCTGGTTCATATGACTGTATTTCATGTATTAATGTATTTTATGAGATAAAAATTATTTAAAAAAAAAAGAAACTGACGGCGATCGCGGCGATTGCAGATCACCAGTCGGCAATTGGACGACGTTCGTAAATTGAAGGGTCAAGTAGCCAGGTTAACTGCTCGTGTGCAGAAGGCACGTCCATCTAATCCTATTCATTCTCATTCATGTCTTAATTTCCTCTTCTTTTTTTTTAGCTATTTAATTAATCTATTTGAATAATAAGGGATTTTTATCTTCCTCATTTTGATACTCCTTTTTTTTTTTGGTAAATTATATTTATCATTGTCGAGATTTATGTAAATTACAAATCGAATTTCGAGATTTGGTAAAACTATTAATATTTCTAAATCTTAAAACATTTAACATTTACGCCTCTAACCCCTGACGTCGTTATGTACAGTACCGTAACAGTAAAAAAAATTAATATTTGGACAAAAATACACATCATATTCCAGTTATTAATTTGTATAAAAAAATACTTATAATTGACATTTACCTTAGAAATAAAAGAAAAAATTATACATATTTATTTGTATCAAATGTAGAATACACAGGAAGAAAAAAGAAATAGAAATGTGGAGTTGTATAAAAAAAATTCGAACTAACTAAAAAATAAAAAGTAAATTTATCAACGAAAATTCAAGGGGTTAAGGGGGGTAAATGTTATGAAAAATTTTACTATTATGATATTGTTCATAACGGCGTCAGGAGTTATGGAGATAAATGTTAAACGTTTTAAGATTCAGGGGGTATTAGTAGTTTTACCAAATCTCGATATTCAATTTGTAATTTACACAAATCTCGAGAGTGATAAATGTAATTTACCTTCTTTTTTTTTGCACCAAAAATTATTATTTATGCCTCATTAATTTTCGATATGATAAAAAAAAATTATATGATAAACTTTTCATTAATTTATAGGTGATGGATGAGCTTAAACAACTTCTGAATGATGATGATATGGCTAAACTTTACCTGTCCAAGAAATTACCTGGGGCATCTTCATCTTCACATCTTGTTCATAATAGCGATGATAATTCAGATGTTGAGGGGGAGGATGATGATGATAACTATCATGTTCAAGAACTTGAGGTTTTACTTGAGGTAATATCAATTATTAGGATAAATAAATAAATAAAGGTTCATGATTATTTTTATTTTGGATTTTTCATTGGGCAATAACATTTTTAGAAAGAAAAGAGATGATATTAACACTTTACTTTTTGTTATTGGTATGTCACTTTTGTCGCAAAAAGTAGCACTAACAACATAATTTGATATCTTTAACTATATATATAATGTGTCAATATCATTTGTCTTAAAAAGGTAGCACAATATGATATTTTTAATGATATATATAAAGTGTCAATAACAAAAAATAGAGTGTGAATATTATTTGTTTTAAAAAGATAGTACCAACTACACGATTTTGTATCTTTAGCGATATATAAAGTGTCAATAACAAAAAATAGACTGATAATATCATCTGCTTAAAAAAAAAAAAAGCAGTATTAACTTAAAAAAATTGTTGACGGAAATCATTGTTTTCATTGCAGGGTTACTTCACACACATTGATGGGACACTAAACAAATTAACCATGGTGTGTGCACATTCATTCATTTAAAAAAAAAAAAAAACTTTTATTAGCACAAACATTTTTGAAAAACTTCCTTGAGATTTCACCATTTTTTTTTTAAAAAAAAGGGAATTAATTAGTGCTAGCTCTCTCTCTCTATATATATTTTAAAATTACCATTTCACAACTGGTTTTTTGACAAATACTCTTATTTTGTCACTAAAAAAAAATAGTTATTTAAGTTAATATTGTTTTTTTTCTCAAAATAAAAAAAAAATTATTATTTTAAATATTATTAAAAAATTATTGATATCGATTTTTGAGAAATCAACTTTTGAAACAGACATTCGAGATGTCGACTTCAAGCAAAACAATTTTTTAAAAACATTCTTCTCCCTCTTTTTTCCCCATCATCCCACAAACTCTATTTTTCATTCCATATAATATAAAAATAATTTCCCTTCGTCAAACTTTTTTGCCTCCTACTTCTGTTTTTTCTTTCTTTTTTTTTTTTACTTCCTTCAAAAATGTAAATTCTTTTTTTTTTGGTGCAAAATCGAGATTTTGGAGGCAAGGGGAGAGGTTTTCCCCGAAGTGGGGTGTTGGGGGTGTTAAACAAGGCTGGGGTGCGGGAGGGAGGGTGAGGAGTGTTGGTTTGGGGGGGTGGGCTGGGGAATGCCGATTGGGAAAGTGGGGAAGAGAGGGAATGAAAATAGGGTTTGTAGAATGAGGGGCAAAAGCGGTAAAAGAATTTTTTTTTTTTTTAATTTGAAGTCAACGGACGAGATGTCGACTTCAAAGTTCAAACCGACTTCAGTATTTTTTGAATAATTTTTTAAATATAAATATTTATTTAATTAGTATTAAAAAATTAATATTTAAGTAAAAAACTCCAAAAAAATGCAATCCACCATAAAACTTCATATTTTACTACCCTTATATTCAAATATGTGAATTAATGAATATTTATTTTTACAGCTACGTGATCACATCAACAACACAGAAGACTACCTCAATCTTCAGGTACACAAGTAATTAAATGAATCCAAACTTGTAATATTTTTTCCCATTTTTATTAGTATAATTTTCTCCACAATACTGATAATTAATTTTTTTTTCTCTTTTCAGCTCGACAAACATAGAAATCAACTTATGGAGGTGAAGTATATAATTCACTATCTTGTCATCCATTCTTTATACTAATAATTTGCAGTGAAAATAAAATAGAACAAAAAGGAATTTTTTTTCAAAAAAAAAAAAATTCCCATATTTTACTTTCTATCATGGGGATAAATAAATTTTTTTAACAAATTTATAAAAAATACTTCAATTTTTTAATTAAACATAACTTTAATTAGTCTCTTTAATAGAAAAAGAAAACACAATTTAAATCTCATTTTCCACCAAGATCAAAAGAATTATTCTTTTTTTCGATTTTCACATAATCAAAGCTATCTGAATATTCAGCTGGGTGTGAATTGCAATTTGAAAAGGCATTGTTATATTTTTTGAAAAATACAAAAGTATATTTTAAAATACAATTTATACACATAGTTAATATTTTCTTTTTAAAATTTTTTGTATTGCTGCAGGTAGAATTCGTTTTAAGTGCAGCACTAATATTTTTATCCATCTATTCCACGGTGGCTCAACTATTTGGCATGAGCATCCCCTATAGTTGGAACTTTGGTCATGGCCATCTATTTAAATGGGTAAGCATAAAAAATTACAGAAAAATAATTTGTGAAGTAAAAATGTATTCTTATTTTTTAAGAAAAATTAATAAAATTGACTGTAAAAAATGACTTAAATTAATCTTTTGATTCTTCTCCAGGTTGTTATTATACCAGGGGTTTGCAATGCCTTGCTCTTCGTGCTTGTTTTTGGATATGCTCGTCGCAGAGGAATGATTAATTGGATCGTATGAATCATAGTTACTTCAAAGGAATGGAAATAATCATAGTACTTCATATATTTACTCGTTTGATCACTATGAAAAGATAAAATTTTGTATTAAAATTACATAATTATAACAGTTTATTCTTAAATTCTTAGCTATATTTTTCCACTTTGATTGGTTTACATTTTCACACATTAAGGAGTTTAATGAGTTGTTTATTTTTCAAAAAGTGTTCTTTGTTGCATTACATTTCGCCCAAAAAAGATTAAGCGAATCATTAGAAATTTAAAGCGTGAAGTTCAATTAGATCCGATCCATTTTAGGGGATTAATATTACATTGTTTCTAATAATTTATGGTTGATTTGGTTTGACTATAAAATGAAGTGTCTAGGCTTTGTTTAGAAACCTAATTTAGGTTTAATAGTACATCCCAATAGGAGATGGACATACTTGTTCAATTTATCTATCTTGTCTTGAATGCCATGAGTTGAGCTTTGAAAGGTTTTAATATAAGAAATAAGAATTTGCAAATCTTCTAGACGCAGAGTGAACAGGGTTTTGAAACTAAATACATTACCTACAATGGAAATAAACATGTTGGTAACATAACCTTCTTCAAAAAGGTCTAACAGGTAAACTACATAAGCAATATATGAATCTTCTTCTCCAGGAACTAGCTTGATTTTGTGATCCGCTACCAAATTTATTCCAATTCCAAGAGCTCAGATCAATATTGATATACCGATTCTGATTTGATCCATTTTAGGAGATTAGTATTACATTGTTTCGAATAATTTATGGTTGATTTGGTTGGACTAAAAAATGAAGTATCAAGGCTTTGTTTAAAAAAAACCAATAGATTGGTAATATATCTACGATTCTTAATTTTATAATAAATTATTCCTATTTTGCTTATTTGTGGTGTACTAATAGTGTCTTGTCTTAATGAAAAGATGTTATTTTGTTAATAGTTTTAATAAAATGATATCATTTAAATAAGATGAAGTACCATAAAATATATAATAGCAGGACAGAAATTTTTATTTTTATTTTTTTTGTAAATTTGGTTGCATTTGTAAATTGATGCAATGAAAAATGACAAAAGGGAGAAAACACTATTTTAGTTTGGATATATATGCGTGTAGTTTCATAAGAGCACTTACGAAGGGAAAAAAATAAAACTTCCATATTGAACTTTAGATAAAAAAAAAAAGATTATCAATTATTGCTGCCTTACAACAGTTTAAAAACAAAATTAAACAACTTATAACTAAAAAACATATATTTAAAATATTAATTTTCTTAAAATAAAGTAAACTTGACCAAGAAAGACCATATTATTACCATACTATAACTCATTTGGGGTTTATTTTACTTAACATAAAATTAGGTCTAAGTATATGACAATATATTAGATTCATCTCCTTCAAAAGAATTAGCTCTCGAATTTCAAATAAAAGAAATTATAATGTAGTTAATACTCTCGAGTCCCACAGACATCATTGTCAAAATTTGTATGTAAATTTTGTTTTGAATTAATTTTATGGATTTAGAATTTAGAACATTATAATATATAAAAAATATAATTAATAAGTTCACCACCAAAACCAAATCTATTCACACAACCCTATTACCAATTTAATCTCGATTTACACCTTGATTGATTTTGTAGTTGAGATCATTTGTCCCAATTATACTAGCCATTTTAATTAATGAAATGATATAATTTCATTAAAATTAAGGTTTATGTAGTTTATGTTAAAATTTAATATTCCTTTGGTCCCAAAAAAAAAAAGAAGCTTATTTTCAAATTAAATTTCTAAAATATTTTTAGTAATAACAATTATATGTATATTCAAAATTAAAAAGTAAGGATAAAAATATAAAATTATATATTTAATGGTACATTAAATGAATTGCACCTTAATCAAAGTGGATTTTTTTTTTTGTGACGAAAGAAATATTTATAAAATAAAACGATTTCGTTTCATTAATGATACATGATTTGCACGATTTGCATGGAAGGTATCACCCCATTTCATTACAGTGGCACAAGTTTTGGACGGTTAAACAAGCACCCAATTCAGTTGAGAAGAGTGCACCCTCTGCAACAGTACAGCATGAACTGTGACTAATTTCTTCTGAAGTTCAAGATCCAAGAAGCCCTTTCTTCCAAGCATTGTACATGATCAGTGCAAATAGAATGGAGCTGAAAATTCCAGGGACGCTGGCAATCTGCTTCACAACAATCACCAATTTTTACCAATCTCAACTTGAGACTAATTTTAAGCATTATTTCCAGAAATCTGTGCTTACCCATTGGAGTGAGTATGCATAATGGTACTCCCATGTGTAGGGGATGTTCACACCGAATATTCCAGAAGCACAAGAATGAACACCTATGCATACGGCTGCTGCGCTTAGAACAAGCTCTATCTGCACCATAACCATACGTTTTTAAGGAAGAAGTACTACATTAAGAAAGATAGATCTAGCACAAAATTCTTGTTCAATCAAAAGCATAATGTCTGAAATTCATCATGTTTGATGTCAGACATCCAACGTGATGGTCTGCAGTACCTTTATGAACTGATTTCTTTGGTGGTCAAGCTGGAAAAATTGGGAAGCATGTGGTGCAATTTTAGTTTGAGATCACAATGTATCACCTATGGAATTTAAAGGAAAATCTCTGCTCTCTTAACTTCGCTTACCCGAATGTTTAAGTAGTGTTCTGTGGTATAAATATAATCCCGAAGCTGCAAGAAAGTTTGCCATCCCATCAATGTCGATATGTCAGAAAGTTCAACAAAAGCTTAACAAGAAGAAGATCCAACAACCTGAAGTGGACATTGTTTCAAAAAAAAATAAAAATTTAGGATTTCTTGGTGGACAATATCTTCTCATACCGTAGTTAATTTATTGAATGTGTCATCAATTCGTTTGAAGTAATCCTGCAATAAAGTTGAAGAGCAGATCCTCAGGAGTTCTGTTTAAGCAAGTACTAATTAATCTGCAATCTGGCAAATTTTCAATACCTCAAGTAATGCCTCAACCTCTAGTATATCATTTTGATCCCCAGGAACTATGACTGTACTTTCCTTACTTGCTCTAGATTGCCTTGAGCTTATTGAAGGAGGTACAAGGAACAATTTGGCAATGGTTACTATTGATCCGCTTGTAGTTAAAGGTGAACTGGATAATTTTCTAGATAAGTAGAGATCAGCCATATCATTATCATCATCCAGAAGTTGTTGAAGCCCATCCCTTACCTAGACAACAATATATTCATCAATTACACTTAGCCATTCTGAGAATACCCCAGGAATACATTGATGCTACACTGATGAAGAAAGGGAGAGCAAGTGAAACAGCAGTGAACCTTTTGGGAGCGAGCAGCCAACCTTGTTATGCGACTCTTTAACTTGCGAAAGTGATCCAAATGACGGCAACTGATCTGCAATCAGAATTTACAGAATATGGCAGAGATATAGATGAAAGTATTGCCATTCCCTATGAGAAGAAAATCTGAAACAGGACAAAGAACTTGTACAACACTGCTAAAGTTCACCTTAGATGTAACCATATCCAGAGATGGGTAGAGTTCAGTCTCAAATTCTTTTGTACGTGACGCAAAATAATTACATATCATCTCCAAGACAACTTCAAGAGCCCTGAATTCAAATGGAGAAGCTGCAAGCATCATCCAAACAATTAGAAATGAACTACAGGGAGCACTATTTACTTCATCAATAACTAGCACCAAGTACATAAGACTGTAAGGGCACCCACCATCACCTCTATTCACTTCAACATCATGTTGCGTAAATGAACTTCTACACTCCCTTTTACCTTCACGAGTGTCATTCAGTGGTTTTAATCGCCTTTGGAGTTCCTCAATGACTGGCAGAACATTGTCGTCCAGTGGATCTCGAATCAAGACCTGTTCATGTGGTTTAAAGTTTTATCTTTGTATAACAAACTGGATTCAATCTGCTTTCTGTCATTTATAGTACTCGTACAAAGAATTCGTCAACTGACTTTGCCAGTACAACATTTGAGCTTTAATTTAAGAATCATCCATGGCTATGCTAAAGTCTAAGAAAATTTTTACTCTAACCGAACCCAATTGAGAGGATGCTTCGGATTTTGGAGGCACTCTACAATGATTAAAAACTTGGAAACTTAAAAATTTACCTCTTCTGCAGTGATAACAGCTTTGATATGCTACCCAATGTCACGAAAAAGGAAAAACAGAAACGTAAACATCAGCATTAGGAGAACATGTAAAAACCCTAATAAAAAAATCCCTGAATCCAACCATTGAGCATTAATGAACATACCTCCAAATTAAGAATAATTACTCTTCCACGAGTAAGAACGGAGGGATAGGTCAAAAGGTGATCAAGAATATAAAGATCTCGTGGATGAATCTGTAAACGGTCCATAATCTCGTACTTATCAACAGCCAAAATCATTTCTTGACCATAAGCATTGATTAGCATCCAGCTTCGGGAAGCAGCTGCCTTTTCCACCAGGGCACCATCCCTTTGACGACCAAGTAATGGCCTTGATTGAGCTTCATCAGCTCTAAACATCCTAATTAAAAACACCTAACTTTAAAAGCAAGTTTACCAATATTTTCACTGCTTATCTCTGCTTTTATGTTCCTGTTATGCTTATGATTTTCACTTCTAAAACCTATGATTTTGACTTCTAAACCACTTCTAAAAGGAACTACATTACTAAATTTGCAACTCTGTGGGTTACATCAAAACCAACTGATAGTGAGTGATGCACCATTAACAATACTCCTCTACCTGTATCATAATCTTAAACATAATTTTTTTCCCAGAAGAGAAAGCATGGTAAATGACGAGCGCAATGGCGTTAGCAGAATGGAAATGATGACTTATTCTTCTTGTAGGGTATTCATCAGGCGGTTTATTTGGTTTTTGGTTTATTCAATTTGGGTTTATTTGGTTTTCAATTTATTCAGTTTGGGTTATTCGATTTTCGGCCGAACCCAAATTTAGCCGAACTCGAATTCAAATCAAACCGAATTTGGTTTTTTTTTTTCATAATCTTTACAGTTTTTTAATAAATTTACATTTAACCTTTTCTAACATTTAATTTTTTCATATTTACTACACTATATATATAAATTATATATGCACATTATTTGTATATAATTTATAAATGTGTTGTATATAATAAAATATAAATTAAAAATCAGACATTGATAATTTTACAAATTATTTTAATTTTTAAAGTTTCACACACACATATATATAATACATCAAATATAATTTAACATCTTCTTGATATTATATATATAGTATATATTTATCTTTTCATTTATATTATGTAATTATACATATAATATAGATACATATAAATAATACATAAATATATATATTCGGGTTTTAGTTTGGTGTTCGGTTTAAATCAAAACCCAAAAATCCAAACCATATTGAAAAATTTGGTTTCGATTTAGGTAGATATTCGGGTTATCCAAAAATTGAATGCCCCTTCCTCAGATGAATACCATCACAGTTTAATCATATATTCCTTATTTTGTTTGTCTTAGAACATTAATCCATTTCGTTTCATATATACAAACATGACTGTATTAATAGACGAAAGACAATAATTTATTAGTTCACAGTACAAGGTTGTGTTTGACTCCCGCGTTAAACCAACCCAAACATCAATTTATTTTCATTTCTCCTTTGTTCTGATGAAGGTACAGTACAATCTAACTTAGGCATGCACACAATGGAGTTTTTCTTGAATTTAAAATCCATGATCTAAATTCATCTGGGGTTTTCTTCCCAAGAATACACTCCCTGGGGCTGCCTGGCCTTGTTCATGTCCTCCTCAATTAAAATTTCACACATGTGCATGCAAAAAAGTATTTTTGATTCCAAGTTTTGTTCATGACATGAAATGTGAATCCATGAACAAGGAGACCACATGTCTAACAAATTATGATTGAGGGTCAACTCTAATGGAAGCTGACTACCTCGGAAGAGTTCGTCTAACATAAAAACCAACTTTATACAATTTCCATAATCCTAAAAAATAATTCATATATATTATCATTGAGGGTCAACTCTAATGGAAGCTGACTACCTCGGAAGAGTTCGTCTAACATAAAAACCAACTTTATACAATTTCCATAATCCTAAAAAATAATTCACACACACACACACACATATATATATATATTGTACTTGTATAACGCAATACAAAAACATCATCCACTATTATATATTAATATGAATTCCCTAGATTAAATTATATTTTTCTCTTACATTTTGTCGATTTTTTTTCAACTATCATATTTGAAAATGATGTTTTTGATCATATACAAATTTAAAATTAACTACTTTTTGCCTTATGACCATATCCATTTTCCTTGTAAAAATAATCATGTAGCTCGTGTACACTGATATCCTCATGTTTGTCCATGTTTTCTAATGTAGGATTTTGCTTGCCAATGAGAATATAGATTTAGAGATGTACTACAGGTGATACCAGAATGGATGGTCATATCAAATGGAGAAAAGAAAAAAACACTAACGGATGTTACAGAGGTTATTTGCTTGAGATGGGTAGTGGTCTATGGGACAAGTGAAGTTGGATTAGTTCTCAACGATTATGAGGTTTTGTATCATGGTGCTTTACGATCTCTTGACATACGGTAGTTTGGCCTATGGAAAAGAAGTGGATTTTCTTATGGTATTGGATTTAAGATGTTCTTTATCTGATTCTTACTTCAGGCCATTTAGATGTTTCACTCGCATGAAATATAGTGGAGAAGTTGGCAGGATGAGACTGATGCTGTACAAGATATGGCACTGGAAGCTAATGGACAACTTTGTTCTTTGGTAATCAGTGGTAGTGGTTTTTTGGTGTGCATCTTATCCCCTTGGATAATAACACTTGTTTGCCTGATTATTAATCTTTTTCTATTTTTATCTCTTAAGCGGTGATGATTTGTAATAACCTTTTTGGTTATATTTACATGTGAATAACTAGTATATCCTTCGGTTATTTTCAATTGCAAGTAAGGGTGCCTTGTTGCAAAGTCCTGTTTTTCTGTCACTTTTGGATTCACACCAAACGAAGAAGCCTGCTCTTTCTGGTGTGTCTATCTGGAAAAGGCTGCATCATTCAACATTATTCCTGGCAAACTCAGAGCTGCAAAAGGTTTCTGCCTTCACTAATGGAAACCTTTTGGCCATGGCTTTGCATGTTACTATTTTTGATGTCTTAGTGGTTGATCTGACTGCCAGGATGCTTCAAATGATAACATCAAAGCTACAATCAAGGAGTAGCTTGAAGAAGATCCCTGGGTACGCAGTGAATGTACGTTGTGTCAACTGACTTTTTCGGTGACAGAAGATCAACAATTTCTTATGAAGAGGCTGGCATTCCCTTGAGTGGTACATTTATGAAGTTTTTCTCTTGGCATGATAAGCAATGGCGTTACAGTAAACCAGATGATTGATTTGTTTCAACAAAAGGGCATCTGTCTCACTGCCCTTCATTACTGCCGCAGAGAATCACTAGTCCTTTAAGGGTTGCTTTTTAGTTTCTTTCTTTGTTAGATTTTCTTTACTTCCCCTGATTTAAATAACTAAGACAGCATTGGATTTTTCCCTCTGGCACATGATTCGGTTGTTTTTACCTAGATGTTATTTTTCTTTTATTTGGTTTCTTGCCGTTTAATTCTTTCAATTCAAATTCACAAGAAACTTGATGCCCAGAGGGGAAAATTTTGTTCTTTTGTGCATTTCTCATAGAACTAACAATTACAGCAAATCTTTAGCGCCTGGAGTGAGATTAGGGAATCGGTTAGTACAAATAGTCCGGCCTCATTATATTTCCACTCCACACTGCCTCACATCTTGCAATCCATAAGTTCCATATGACACAGGCCGACAGTATAACATCCTCCTTCTGTGGTGCTTGCCTCATCCAACTCGTAAACCATTGTTTGAAATGGATTGGTGTTCCAATGTCAAAATTAAATCCTAGATCAGAACATCTCCATCTCCCTTTAGCTATTTCACAACTCATGAGAACATGGCTGATGTTTTCTTCCTCTTCTCCACACCCCGGGCACTGAGATGGTATTAGAATTCCCCTTTTCCTCAGCTGATCGGCTGTGGGACAAATGTTGTGGCAGGCTTTCCAAACGAAGAAAATTATCTTTGTTGGCATTTGAAGGTTCCACAACTTGTTCCAAAAATTCTCCTCCATTTGGCTAGCCATGATATTGTTTTCTTTTGAGGTGGATGGACTTGCTTGCATTCTGATGTTATATGCTAGATGGTATCCTGATCTCACAGTATATTGGCCATTCCTTTCCATTTTCCAGAACATCCAATCATCTTCTTCCTGATTAAACTTAGATAGATGTATTGACAGGATTCTTGATATGCAATTTTGTGGAAACAGTACCCGTATTAATGGTAGCCTCCAATTCCTCTCGTCATCAATCAAGTCTGCCACCTTCAGCTTCAAACCCCCTGTTTGAATCAAATTGTTTGTTGTTAATGGATTTTGGCCTTCTGGAATCCAATCATCTTCAACAGCAACCTTTCTCCCATTATTTATCTTCCATTTTAGTCCTTTGATGAGTAATTCCTTCCCCCAGATTATGTTCCTCCAGCCCCATGACCAGTTCAGTCCCCTCTTCTGCTTTAGAAATTCCTCCTTTCGGCAGTACTTTGCTTGAAAATTCGGAGACGAAAGATTTATCATCAAAATGAATTTTCCACGCCATTTTTGCCAGTAAGGCCTGATTCATCAGCTCTATTGAACGCTTTCCTAGCCCTCCTCTAAATTTTTGACATGCAAATAGCTTGCCATGATCTCCAGTGGATACCTCGGCCTTCCACATCGCCTTTCCAGATAAAACTTGTTAGATATTTATCAATTGATCTTGCTATAAGTCTCGGGATTCTGACAATATTGTTTATAGTCTCCAATGCATTTCTGTTTTACTCTTTTGAATACTTTTGCTCAGACTAACATAAGTCTATAGACGTTGGTGATGAATCTTGAATTATAAAAAGGGAGCAAAGGTTGTGTACTCCAATATTCAATTCGTTTCACATTGGGATTAACAAATTTAAGAAGCCTTTGTTATTGGTTGGTATATGCATATAAATAACATCTGAATGGAGAAAAGAAATGCGCCATATGTCCGTGGACAGTATATTCATTTGCTTGAGTGAACATTTGAGATTATCATTTTGTTTCTTGATGCAAAGCTTGGAATGAGATAAATGGAGGAAAAACACAAGTTCTGTAAGCCAAGTTATGAATTTTCGTCTTATTTACCAAGAAAGGAAATACACCAGGATGTTTGGAAAATTTGTCTCCATACTGAGAAGAGAGAAAAGCGTGAGAAGAACATAAAATTGGATCTCATACTCGGTGATTATGTATAGAACTTCGATCAGTGGATTAGTAATAACAACTAAACTCAACCTTTTGAGCTTGTGAGTACAAAATTTACAAGTGATTAAACCATTACATGGTTGCTGTCATCAAAAATCCATGAGACAACATTTAGGGGGAAAGGTACCTGTACCTTTAACCAAGATAACTCATCCCCGAAAGAGTATTTTACAGGTAAAAACACCACAATTAAGCCAAGGGAAGAATACATTATAAGCCTTAAAAGAATATAGACCCTATTTGTTCCAATGTCTCTTCTTTGCTCTACAAAACCTAAACACCTTCCTCTATAGTTCTATACAACAACGCTTTTCCAGTCTACGGGAAACAGTTAAGAAAAATATCACAACGTTACTCCTGCACAGCCAAAGCCCGCAAGTACTCCAGGAATTGTTGTAGATTTATATCATCAGTAAATATAATATCTGAACCACCTGTATATGTGGTCTCTGGTGTGACGGATGGATTCAGCTTGGCCAGAAGAAACCGAGCTTGGCTGCCGTGCTGGTCACATTTTATGAGCTTTGGTACTGGGATCCGTTCGGCCACAACCTGCTCTGCATCAAACTGGACAGCTTCTAGCAGCTTTCGTAAGCTTTCATTACTGGGGTCCCTGTCATAATCAAGCTTCCTCCATTGTGCAATCTTAGATCCATAGTGAATAACAACATGAAAATAGGAATCAAAGAGCAAAATCACATCAGGACAGATAGAGCGAACATCTAGAAGAACGGGGCATGGTGGTCCTTCACATGAATATTGAAGAAGGGTAGGCTGGATCATCAAAAGAGAGCTAACCACCCCCTCACGGTGTTGGAACTCTGGTTCTGGCTATCTATTTGAATGGGTAAGCATAAAAAATTACAGAAAAATAATTTGTGAAGCAAAAATATATTCTTATTTTTTAAGAAAAATTGACTATAAAAATGACTTAAATTAATCTTTTGATTCTTCTCCAGGTTGTTATTAATTATACCAGGGGTTTTCAACGCCTTGCTTTTCGTGCTTGTTTTTGGATATGCTAGTCGCAGAGGAATGATTAATTGGATCGTATGAATCATAATAGTAAGTTCAAAGGAATGGAAAGAATCATAGTACTTCATATATCTACACGTTTGATCACTGTCCAAAGATAAAATGTTGTATTAAAATTACATAATTATAACAATTTATTCTTAAATTCTTAGCTATTTTTCCACTTTGATCGGTTGCTATGTTTATACAACATTTCTATTAACAAAAAATTAACTTTTCTTAAACAAAAATAAAACATTCAAACACATTTTTATGTCAAAATTTAAAATTTAAATTTTCTCACTAAAATTCATTTCACATAATTTTTAAAAGAATTTCCTTATATTCTTCCCTCTAAAATATTTTTTCTATCAAAAAATACCCACCAAAATTTTCACATATTCCAATATAAATTTTCTCAAATATAACACAATCCAAATGGAGCCTTAACATTTTTACACATAAAGGAGTTTAATGAGTTGTTTATTTTTCAAAAAGTGTTCTTTGTTGCATTACGTTTCGCCCAAAAAAGATTAAGCGAATCATTAGAAATTTGGAGCATGAAGTTCAACTAGATCCGATCTATTTTAGGGGATTAATATTACATAGTTTTGAATAATTTATGGTTGATTTG
Source organism: Gynochthodes officinalis (assembly GCA_020080225.1). NCBI lineage: Eukaryota > Viridiplantae > Streptophyta > Magnoliopsida > Gentianales > Rubiaceae > Gynochthodes > Gynochthodes officinalis. Next base: position 4,733,018 of record CM034619.1, on the reverse strand, counting down.
GTTGAACTAAAAAATGAAGTATCCAAGCTTTGTTTAGAAACTTAATTTAGGTTTAATAGTACATTCCAACAGAGGACGATCATACTTGTTCAATTTATCTCTCTCGACTTGAATACCATAAGGCGGGCCTTAGAAGGTTTTAATATAAGAAATGGGAATTCGCAAATCGTCTAGACGCAGGGCACGAAGAGTTTTGAATCCAAATACAATACCTACAATGAAAGTAAACATGTTAGTAACATAACTTTCTTCAAAAAGTCTAACAGGTAAGCTACATAAACAATATATTGATTTTCTCCTCCAGGAATTGCCTCGATTTCATGATCTGCTATCGAACTTATTCCAATTCTAAGAGCTCGGATCGGAATTGATATACTAATTCCGATCCAATTCATTTTAGGGGATTAATATTACATCGTTTCGAATAATTTATAGTTGACTTGGTTGGACTAAAAAATGAAATATCCATACTTTGTTTAGAAAAAACCAATAGATTAGTAATATATCTACTATTTCTAGTTTTAGAATAAATGATTTCGATTTGACTTATTTGTTGTGTACTAGTAGTGTCTTGTCTTAATGAAAAGACATTATTTTTTTAATATTTTAATAAAACGATATCATTTAAATAAGATGAAATACCATAAAATATATAATAGCAGGACAGAAATTTTTATTTTATTTTTTTTGTAAATTTGGTTGCATTTGTAAATGGATGCAATGCAAAATGACAAAAGGGAGAAAACACTATCTTAGTTTGGATATATATGTGTGTAGTTTCATAAGTGCACTTACGAAGGAAAAAAATCAAACTTCCATATTGAACTTTAGATCAAAAAGATTATCAATTATTGCTGCCTTACAACAGTTTAAAAACAAAATTAAACAACTTATAAATAAAAAACATGTATTTGAAATATTAATTTTCTTAAAATAAAGTAAACTTGACCAAGAAAGACCATATTGTTACCATACTATAACTCATTTGGGGTTTATTTTACTTAACATAAAATTAGGTCTAAGTATATGACACTATATTTGATTCATCTACTTCAAAAGAATTGGCTCTCGAATTTCAAATAAAAGAAATTATAATGTAGTTAATCCTCTTGAGTCCCACAGACATCATTATCAAAATTTGTAGGTAAATTTTGTTTTGAAGTAATTTTATGGATTTAGAATTTAGAACATTATTATATAAAAAATATAATTAATAAGTTCAACAAAACCAAATCTATTCACACAACCCTATTACCAATTTAATCTCGATTTACACCTTGATTGATTTTGTAGTTGAGATCATCTATCCCAATTATACTAACCATTTTCATTAATGAAATGATATAATTTCATTAAATTAAGATTTATGTAGTTTATGTTAAAATTTGATACTCTATTCGTCTCAAAAAAAGAGTTTATTTTCAAATTAAAATTTTAAAATATTTTTAGTAATAATAATTATGTATACTCAAAATTAAAATATAAAATATAAAAAAATACATTTAATAATATATTAAATGAATTGTTTCTTGAAAGAAGTATTTATAAAATGAAACAATCTCGTTTTATTAGTGAGACAGAATTTGTGCAAATTAATTGGAACAGAAAATCTTCATGCATGCAAGGTATCACTCCATTTGATTACAGTGGCACAAGTTTTGAACTGATAAACAAGCACCCAATTCAGTTGAGAAGAGTGCACCCTCTGCAACAGTACAGCATGAACTGTTGATCAATTTGTTCTGAAGTTCAAGATCCAAGAAGCCCTTTCTTCCAAGCATTGTACATGATGAGTGCAAAAAGAATGACGCTGAAAATTCCAGGGACACTAGCCACCTGCTTCACAACAATCACCAATTTTTACCAATCTCAACTTGAGACTAATCTTAAGCATTATTTCCAGAAATCTGTGCTTACCCATACGAATGTGTATGCATGATTGTAATTCCATGTGTAGGGGACGCTCACACTGAATATTCCAGCAGCCAAAGAATGAACAGCTATGCATGCAGCTGCTGCACTTAGAACAAGCTCTATCTGCACCATAACCATACGTTTTTAAGGAAGAAGTACTGCATTAAGAAAGATAAATCTAGTACAAAATTCTTGCTCAATCAAAAGCATAATGTCTGAAATTCATCATGTTTGATGTCAGACATGCAACGTGATGTTCTGCAGTACCTTCATGAACTGATTTCTTTGGTGGTCAAGCTGGAAAAATTGGGAAGCACGAGGTGCAATTTTAGTTTGAGATCACAATGTATCACCCATGAAATTTAAAGGAAAATCTTTGCTCTCTTAACTTCGCTTACCCGAATGTTTAAGTAGTGTTCTGTGGTATAAATATAATCCCGAAGCTGCAAGAAAGTTTGCCATCCCATTAATGTCGATATGTCAGAAAGTTCAACAAAAGCTTAACAGAAAGAAGATCCAACAACCTGAAGTGGACATTGTTTCAAAAAAAAAAAATTTAGGATTTCTTTGTGGATAATATATCTTCTCATACCGTAGTTAATTTATTGAATGTGTCATCGATTCGTTTGAAGTAATCCTGCAATAAAGTTAAAGAGCAGATCCTCAGGAGTTCTGTTTAAGCAAGTACTAATCTGCAATCTGGCAAATTTTCAATACCTCTAGTAATGCCTCAACCTCTAGTATATCATTTTGATCCCCAGGAACTATGACTGTACTTTCCTTGCTTGCTCTAGATTGCCTTGAGCTTATTGAAGGAGGTACAAGGAACAATTTGGCAATGGTTACTATTGATCCGCTTGTAGTTAACTGTGGACTGGGCAATTTTCTAGATAAGTAGAGATCAGCCATATCATTATCATCATCCAGAAGTTGTTGAAGCCCATCCCTTACCTAGACAACAATATATTCATCAATTACACTTAGCCATTCTGAGAATACCCCAGGAATACATTAATGCTACACAGATGAAGAAAGGGAGAGCAAGTGAAACAGCAGTGAACCTTTTGGGAGCGAGCAGCCAACCTTGTTATGTGACTCTTTAACTTGCGAATGTGATCCAAATGACGGCTACTGATCTACAATCAGAATTTACAGAATATGGCAGAGATATAGATGGAAGTATTGCCATTCCCTATGAGAAGAAAATCCGAAACAGAACAAAGAACTTGTACAACACTGCTAAAGTTCACCTTAGATGTAATCGTATCCAGAGATGGGTAGAGTTCAGTCTCAAATTCTTTTGTAAGTGAAGCAAAATAATTGCATATCGTCTCCAAAACAACTTCAAGAGCCCTGAATTCAAATGGAGAAGCTGCAAGCATCATCCAACCAATTAGAAATGAACTACAGGGAGCACTATTCGCTTCATCAATAACTAGCACCAAGTACATAAGACTGTAAGACCCACCATCACCTCCATTCACTTCAACATCATGTTGCGTAAATGAACTTCTACACTCCCTTTTACCGTCACGAGTGTCATTCAGTGGTTTTAATCGCCTTTGGAGTTCCTCAATAACTGGAAGAACATTGTCGTCCAGTGGATCTCGAATCAAGACCTGTTCATGTGGTTTAAAGTTTTATCTTTGTATAACAAACTGGATTCAATCTGCTTTCTGTCATTTATAGTACTCGTACAAAAAAATCGTCAACTGACTTTGCCAGTACAGCATTTGAGCTTTAATTTAAGAATCATCCATGGCTATGCTAAAGTCTAGGAAAAATCTTACTCTAACCGAACCCAATTGAGAGGATGCTCCAGATTTTGGAGGCACTCTACAATGACGAAAAACTTGGAAACTTAAAATTTTACCTCTTCTGCAGTGATAACAGCTTTGATATGCTACCCAATGTCACGAAAAAGGAAAAACAGAAACGTAAACATCAGCATTAGGAGAACATGCAAAAACCCAAAACAAAAAATCCCTGAATCCAACCATTGAGCATTAATCAACATACCTCCAAATTAAGAATAATTGCTCTTTCACGAATAAGAATGGTGGAGGGATAGGACAAAAGGGGATCAAGAATACGAAGATCTCGTGGATGAATCTGTAAACGGTCTATAATCTCGTACTTGTCAACATCCGAAATCATTTCTTGACCAGACGCATTGATTAGCATCCAGCTTTGGGAACCAGCTGCCTTTTCCACCAGGGCACCATCCCTTTGACGACCAAGTAATGGCCTTGATTGCGCTTCATCAGCTCTAAACATCCCACGTAAAAACACCTAACTTTAAAAGCAATTCTACTTATATTTATACTGCTTATCTCTGCTTTTATGTCCCTCTTATGCCTGTGGTTTTGACTTCAAAACCACTTCTAAAACCTATGATTTTGACTTCTAAACCACTTATAAAGTGAACTACATTACTAAATTTCCAATTCTGTGGGTTAGATCGGAACCAACTGATAGTGAGTGATGCACCATTATCAACGCTCCTCTACCTGTATCATAATCTTAAACATAATTTTTTTTCCCCGAAGAGAAAGCATGGTAAATGACGAGCGCAATGGCGTTAGCAGAATGGAAATGATGACTTGTTCTTCCTCAGATGAATACCATCACAGTTTAATCATATATTCCTTAGTTTGTTCTCTTAGAACAATCCATTTCGTTTCATATATACAAACATGACTGTATGAATCGACAAAAGACAATAATTTATTAGTTCACAGTACAAGGTTGTGTTTGACTCCAGCGTTAAACCAACCCAAACATCAATTTATTTTCATTTCTCCTTTGTTCTGATGAAGGGTACAGTACAATCAATTTAGGCATGCACACAATGGAGATTTTTCTTGAATTTAAAATCCATGATCTAAATTCATCTGGGGTTTTATTCACCAGAATGCACTCCCTGAGCCTGCCTGGCCTAGTTCATGTCCTCCTCAATTAAAATTTCACACATGCACATGCACATGCAAAAAAGTATTTTTGATTCCAAGTTTTGTCCATGAAATGTGAATCCATGAACAGGGAGACCACATGTCTAACAAATTATGAGAGGGTCAACTCAATTGGAAGCTGACTACCTCGGAAGAGTTCGTCTAACGTAAAAACCAACTTTATACCAAAATCCTAAAAAAGAATTCATACACATATATATATACTGTACTTGTATAACGCAATACAAAAACATCATCCATTATTATATATTAATATGAATTCCCTAGATTAAAATTATATTTGGTCGATTTTTTTATCTATCATATTTGGAAATGATATTTTTGATCATATACAAATTTAAAATTAACTAATTTTGCCTTATGACCATACTCATTTTTGAAAAGTTAAATAAGACAATACATAAAAACTTAACAAATTCCGCAAAATTGTGAAGTTTTTGTCATCCAAATATTAATATATGCAAGTTAAGTGGCTAGTTAGCTGTTTTTGATTTTAATATCTGGTTGTGTATCAATCTGCAATATAAATACGATATCTCCGAAAACATTCCAACGATCAAATTAGTAATGAGTTTTGTAGTGTATGTGTGATATGAATGCAGCATACTTCTTTTTCAGAGTCGTATGAATCGTATGGTCATATTTAATCGTTTGTAATGTAGCAGGGGAATTCGCCGTTTCGACTACCATAATAGTATATTCCATCGCACCACTTTCTTGAAAAATAGTTATTACCTAAGCAACCGAAAATACTTTTTGACCAATAGCTACATAAACACATATTACATTTTGACCTTGTTGATTGAGAATAGTATCCGCGGCTACTGTCGTTTTATCGGTTTGTTTGTTCCCAATAATTAATTCTCGCTGCCCGTCCTATAGGAATCATTGAATCATATGGCAATAAGATTTTAAATTGCAAAAGTCGATTTTAAATTTATATAAAACTAAAAGGTAATGTGGTGGACAAGGGAGAAAAAAACCAAAGACCAAGTTTGAGACGAAAAGTGTGATTTAATTAAGTTGATGTACTCGATTGCAATAATATGAAAACTTTTACTTTCCATAAAGTTCCCTTGATTGTGCCTCAAAAAATAAAGATGCTTTTATCCCTTTGTTCTTTTGGTGTCTCTCCCCCGTTCCCCATCGCTTCCATCTTCTCCATCCAACCCCTTCATCTCCTCCTCCAAAGATTAAAGATCCCCATCGAGCCACACCTGCGATGTTTCTTGTCAGATCTGTCAGCATACGCTGCAGATCCGGAGATCGCGACACAACAGAGCCACCTATTGGGTTGAGTTTGTTCGGCTGCCATGACCCCCTTAGTAGAAGAAGGAGCTAGCTAAGCATATGGCCTATTGTAAGTTATATCAATGACAACCCATGTCTGCAAATGTTTGGATTTAGCAAATGTTTGACTTGGTGAGGATGACGATGATTAAATATATGCTGTCGTAGCAATCGATTTATTGATATATATGTGTTCTTCTCCACCTTTAGCAAGTGCTGATGAAATTTTTAGCTTTTGTGGTGAGAAGGGTATTAGTAGTAGTCAGCCAGCTCTCTGGCTTTTGTTGCATACCGTGAATTTCATAATAAAAATAATATATGTCTCCAGTTGGAAACGATTTATATAAGCAGACATGATTTGATAAGTTACGTTTATACCTTGGTTTATTTGGAGTCTTGAATTCTTAAAAAATAAAGGTAGAAACTTTAGTAGAAGTTTTTTATCAGGGAAGATCCGTCGCCATCATTCATTATCACAACCACGTTAATGGCTTTAGAATTTTATCTCATACTTTGTAGCAAGTGTGGAATTTCACAGGTACCGTGTAACTGATATATTTGAACTTTCTGTGTTAATCAAACAGAAAAATGCAACCTTGCAGGAAGTATCAAGAGCATGGAGGAGAGGGAGCAACCAGGAAAAAAGTTTTAAAAAAACAGAAGAAGAAATGCTCGGATGATCTTGGTGACTTGTGGGAAATTAATGATTGGAGATGCCCGGTTTAGCATTTGCATCTGCTGAGGCTAGTAGCATAATATTGATGTCTACCTAGAGTTAAAAAGTAGAAGAAGTTGAATTCCTTCATCATCTTGGTTTTTTGATTGAGGGTGGGAGAGACCTCAGAATTGGGTATATTCCTCAGAGATATGCTGAAGGTTTACATTTCCCGGATACCATTTGAGTGGAACTTCTAGGTGGCCTGAAATAATCTAGGGGAAGTTCAATAGAGGATCCTTTCCTTGTTCTAAATTCAATACCTTAAAGAATCCATTTCATTTTCCACTAGTCAAACGAAAAGTATCTCATGAGATCATGAAGGCGGCATGACATAACCTTTATAAATTATAATACTCATCTTTCACTTCAATTAACAAGCCATTTCAAGAAAATATGATTATACAACATTTGAGAATGTTTCTCTTGTTTCATAGTTTGAAGAGATAATTCCTTTTGTTATCCACATTTCATATGGTGTCTCTTCATCCGTGTCTCATCCTTGTGAAAATATCCTCGTGTTCGTCCATGTTTTCTGATGTAGGGTTTTGCTTACGAATGAGAATATAAATGTAGAGATGTACTAAATGTGATACCAGAATGGATGGTCTCATCAAATGGAGAAAATAAAAAAACACTAATGGATGTTACAGACGTTATTTGCTTGAGATGGGTAGTGGTCTATGGGACAAGTGAAGTTGGATTAGTTCTCAACGATTGTGAGGTTTTGTATCATGCTGCTTTATGATCTCATGACATACGGTAGTTTGGCCTATGGAAAAGAAGTGGGTTTTCTTATGGTATTGGATTTAATATGTGGATGGGGTTCTTTATTTCTTACTTCAGGCCATTTAAATGTTTCACTCGCATGAAATATAGTGGAGAAGTTGACAGGATGAGACTGATGCTGTACTTGATATGGCATTGGATGCTAATGGACAACTTTGTTCTTTGGTAATCAGTGGTAGAGGTTTTTTGGTGTGCATCCTATCCCCTTGGATAATAACACTTGTTTGCATGTTTATTAGTCTTTTTCTATTTTTATCCCTTAAGCAGTGATGATTTGTAATAACCTTGTTGGTTATATTTACGTGTGAATAACTAGTATAACCTTCTGTTATTGTCAATTGCAAGTAAAGGTTCCTTGTTGCAAAGTCCTGTTTTTCTGTCACTTTTGGATTCACAACAAACGAAGAAGCCTACTTTTTCTGGTGTGTCTATCTGGAAAAGGCTGCATGATTCAACATTATTACTAGCAAACTCAGAGCTGCAAAAGGTTTCTGCCTTCACTAATGGAAAGCTTTCGGCCATGGCTTTGCATGTTACTATTTTTGATGTCTTAGTGGTTGATCTGATTGCCAGGATGCTTCAAATGATAGCATCAAAGCTACAATCAAGGAGTAGCTTGAAGAGGATTCCTGGGTACGCAGTGAATTGTGTCAAATGACTTTTTCCGGTGACAGAAGATCAACCATTTCTTATGAAGAGGCTGGCATTCCGTTGAGTGGTACCTTTATGAAGTTTTTCTCTTGGCATGATAAGCAATGGGGTTACAGTAACCAGATGATTGATTTGTTTCAACAAAAGGGCATCTGTCTCCCTGCCCTTCATTCCTGCCGCAGAGAATTACTAGTTCTTTAAGGGTTGCTATTTAGTTTCTTTCTTTGTTAGATTTTTTTTGCTTCCCTGATTCAAATAACTAAAGACAGCATTGGATTTTTCCCTCAGTCACATGATTCAGTTGTTTTTACCTAGATGTCATTTATCTTTTATTGGGTTCTTGCCGTTTAATTCTTTCAATTCAAATGCACAAGAAACTTGATGCCCAGAAGGGAAAAATTTGTTCTTTGTGCATTTCGCATAGAACTAACAATTACAGCAAATCTTTAGTAGCCATCTTATGTGCCTGACTTACTACTTCCCTAGGGGATTTGACAAAAACACATTCACCTATTTGTTTAACTAACTGTAATATATCTATTACTATACTACTAATTATTATGCTTGCTTCCTGCGGTCTGATTAGTGCCTGGAGTGAGATTGGGGAATCAGTTAGTATAAGTACTTTGGAATTTTGGATCACCCCCTTGAAACTGATTCCGGAAGCGCATTGAAGATCGCCAGAAGTTCTGCTTGTTCAGGATTTACCACATTAGTCCTTTTTGGCCTTGAAGCCAACATTCTTCCTTCGCTATCCTTTGCCACCCACGCCAGTGCTGCTGAATCTGAGTCCCTCTTGTAAGAACCATCAGTGCACATTGTTATCCACCCTTATCAATACTCCTTTTGAACTTCTTGCTTCCATTTCCATATCACTCACATGTTTCCTTTTACAAAATTCCTGTTCTTTTCCTCTTGCTTTATCTGAAGATTGCATTCCTTCTTATCCCAACTATGCATAACATCTCTGAAGCAATTTTTTGCCTGGTTCCAAATGACCTCCGGCATCATTATACTTCCATTCCACACTGCCTCACATCTTGCAATCCATAAGTTCCATATGACACAGGCAGACAGTATAACATCCTCCTTCTGTGGTGCTAGCCTCATCCAACTCAAACCGTTGTTTGAAATGGATTGGTGTTCCAATGTCAAAATTAAATCCTAGATCAGAACACCTCCATGTCCTTTTAGCTATTTAACAACTCATGAGAACATGGCTGATGTTTTCTTCCTCTTTTCCACACCCCGGGCACTGAGAGGGTATTAGAATTCCCCTTTTCTTCAGCTGATCGGCTGTGGGACAAATGTTGTGGCAGGCTTTTCAAACGAAGAAAATTATCTTTGTTGGCAGTTGAAGGTTCCACAACTTGTTCCAAAAATTCTCCTCCATTTGGCTAGCCATGATATTTTTTTCTTTTGAGGTGGATGGACTTGCTTGCATTCTGATGTTATATGCTAGATGGTATCCTGATCTCACAGTATATTGGCCATTCCTTTCCATTTTCCATAACATCCAATCATCTTCTTCCTGATTAAATAGATGTAATGACAGGATTCTTGATATGCAATTTTGTGGAAACAGTACTCGTATTAATGGTAGCCTCCAATTCCTCTTATCTCAATCAAGTCTGCCACCTTCAGCTTCAAACCTCCGGTTGAATCAAATTGCTTGTTGTTAATGGATTTTGGCCTTCTGGAATCCAATCATCTTCAACAGCAGCCTTTCTCCAATTATTTATCTTCCATTTTAGTCCTTTGATGAGTAATTCCTTCCCCCAGATTATGTTCCTCCAGCCCCATGACCAGTTCAGTCCCCTCTTCTGTTTAGAAATTCCTCCTTTCGACAGTACTTTGTTTGAAAAAATTTGGAGAAGAAAGATTTATCATCAAAATGAATTTTCCACGCCATTTTTGCCAGTAAGGCCTGATTCATCAGCTCTATTGAACGCATTCCTGGCCCTCTAAATTTTGACATGCAAATAGCTTGCCATGATCTCCAGTGGATACCTCTGCCTTCCACACCGCCTTTCCTGATAAAACTTGTTAGATATTTATCAATTGATCTTGCTATAAGTCTCGGGATTCTGACAATATTGTTTATAGTCTCCAGTGCATTTCTATTTTTACTCTTCTGAATACTTTTGCTCAGACTAGCATAAGTCTATAGACGTTGGTGATGAATCTTGAATTATAAGCAAGGAGCAAAGATTGTGTACTCCAATTTTCAATTCGTGTCACATTGGGTTTAACAAATTTAAGAAGCCTTTGTTATTGGTTGGTATATGCATATAAATAACATCTGAATGGAGAAAAGAAATGCGCCATATGTCTGTGGACGGTATATTCATTTGCTTGAGTGAACATTTGAGATTATCATGTTTTTTTCTTAATGCAAAGCTTGGAATGAGATAAATGGAGGAAAAACACAAGTTCTGTAAGCCAAGTTATGAATTTATGTCTTATTTACCAAGAAGGGAAATACACCAGGAGGTTTGGAAAATTTGTCTCCATACTGAGAAGAGAGAAAAGCATGAGAAGAACATAAAATTGGATCTCATACTCTGATTATGTATAGAACTTCGATCAGTGGATTAGTAATAACAACTAAACTCAACCTTTTGAGCTTGTGAGTACAAAATTTACAAGTGATTAAACCATTACATGGTTGCTGTCATCAAAAATCCATGAGACAACATTTAGGGGGAAAAGGTACTTGTACCTTTAACCAAGATAACTCATCCCCGAAAGAGTATTTTACAGGTAAAAACACCAAAATTAAGCCAAGGGAGGAATACATTATAAGCCTTTAAAAAATGTAGATCCTATTTGTTCCCATGCCTCTTCTTTGCTCTACAAAACCTAAACACCTTCCTCTATAGTTCTATACAACAATGCTTTTCCAGACTACGGGAAACAGTCAAGAAAAATATCACAACGTCACTCCTGCACAGCCAAAGCCCGCAAGAACTCCAGGAATTGTTGTAGATTTATATCATCAGTAAATATAATATCTGAACCATCTGCATATGTGGTCTCTGGTGTGACGGATGGATTCAGCTTGGCCAGAAGAAACCGAGCTTGGCTGCCGTGCTGGTCACATTTTATGAGCTTTGGTACTGGGATCCGTTCGGCCAAAACCTGCTCTGCATCAAACTGGACAGCTTCTAGCAGCTTTCGTAAGCTCTCATTGCTGGGGTCCCTGTCATAACCAAGCTTCCTCCATTGTGCAATCTTAGATCCATAGTGAATAACAACATGAAAATAGGAATCAAAGAGCAAAATCACATCAGGACAGATAGAGCGAACATCCAGAAGAACAGGGCATGGTGGTCCTTCAAATGAATATTGAAGAAGGGTAGGCTGGATCATCAAAAGAGAGCTAACCACCCCCTCACGGTTTAGCATAAGCCGGAAAAATGCAGTCTCATCTGGAGTGCTATTAAACACATCAATGAACTGAGATCTCCGAAAATGATACATGAATTGTGGATAAAGGGAGAAGTTGGATGAAAGACGAAAGGAAGATGGATCCTCCGGCACATAATCACCAAACTTTGCAACTAAGCTAATCAGTGTCTTGTCCAACCAACTGACAACTTCTCGAGGAAAATTTATTTTTATTTTATCAATAGCAAGTCTAGCAATTACAGAAGCAGCTGCTTCCTGATCAAATCCAGCAGCAATTTCTGGTGAACAATTCCCAACCCACCTTCGAGCCACAGTAGTCACTCTTTTTCGGATCTCCATATTACCATATCTGTACTGAGTTATAAATTGTAAAAGAAATGCAGTGTTAGGTTCAACTTTTTGTTTACCATCCACTTCAAAAAAGAAAGCAATGCATGTTTTGCTGGTGAGTGTACCCAACTTCCACTTATATGTACCACCCTCGCCAACCTTATTGCTGCTTACTGAACTGCTATTTTTCTGCAAAGAAACACAGGGACCCAGAGCTCCACAGATTTTTACACCTTTCGTTGTTACTAACTCAATAGTTGCATCAAAACACATTTTTAAATTCCCTTCCTCATCATGGATAAATATGTTATGCAAGCACTTTCTGAACTGTTCAGAATCAAATGACTCTGATAAAATCAGGAATCCGCCAGAGCTCTCAACCAGGACTTTTAGCTCTGCTGCCCCAACTTGATCCAATGAACACGCAAAAAGATCAAGGACAACTGAAGCATCACATAGCCTCTGAGATAGGTCCTGGTAGAATTCACTGGAACTCTCGTAATAAGGAGCATGACCACTATCAATGTCTCGGTGGGTCCTAATGGCATGACTAAAATCTGAGTCTACAATCAACCCTGGGCCAATAGTTGCAGGTCCAGAAGTGAAAACCATGACACGTGATGCTGAATTAACCGAGCATCCTTCTAGAAGTCCAACTGCAACTGATATCGCTATCCCGGTGGACCGTAATGGGCGAGCACCAGGGACAGTATGAAGTGAAGACTGAAGGTCTTCAATTGCACTTGTGACACTAAACTCACACTCAGACACAGGCAACAGAAATCCCTGTTTCTTTACTGTCGATGTCCATCCATGGTGCTGCTTCCTGCGATGAATCCCCAGTAGCTCTTTGGTCTGATGACAAAAGATCATTACATGTTACACTCAAGAAAATAAATCATATTTACAGGATAGGCATTCTAACTAGTTTCATCTTAAGTAAATTGGTAGCAAAATCATGAGGTGATTAACGGATAACTTCTTCAGAATAAATCACAGTATTCATACTTCACGTGAGAAATAAAGAGCACGAGTCTAGCCTATGTGAATTAAGTTACACAAATCAAACAGAGGTCCATTGCATGGCGCCTTGGATTCTACTGCTACGTTTGCATTTAGCCTCAATTAAATGCAAATACAGCAAGATATATGTGACTTAATCTACATGTACATATCGCAATGTATAAGACATGATGAAAGGCAAAGATCTAACATGCTGTGAGTATACAAAACAAAGATACAATAAACTAGCCCAGTGAAGTTTGAACAGAACTTCAAAAGAGAAGCAAATCAAACAAGAGAGAATCAGACAAGAGATTTGTGTGAATTTTAAAAATTTCAATAAAGAATGTTGCATGTATGTTTAAGAATGCACTGAGTCCATGTTAAATAGCTAACTCAAATCAAAAAGGCAGGTTGAAGCATAATAGAGTGGAACAAGATATTTATCAACTGAACAAAAGAACACAACAGAGAATCAAAAAAATGGGAATAAAAGTCTTATAAAATCATCCAATGTAATCAGGCAAAAATTTAAAGTTAAGTGCTGCCACTCCTATCAATTACAGAAACCACCAAATTGCCTAAAAAATCTGATCTTTTGCGATGGTAAACTCATTCAAACAGAGAATCAACACCTCACCACTCAAAATTTTTTACTTTCATCTAGAACTCAATAATACTAATTTGTCGCACAAAACAGCATTATTTTTCATACATCTCAAAACCGTTGCTATGCCACACAAGATACTGCGGATTGAGATTTAAGAACAATAAAATTTGGGTTGTATATATAGTTCACTAAGAAGAAGCATTCAGTGATTAGAATTCAATATATTCCAAGATACAAGTTTTAGCATTTATTGTTACCTTCTCGGCAGAAACCTTTCGTTCACCGTGAAATACCACCACCCTCGAACCCTCTGAAAACCCAAAATCATAAACCTTCACCATAGAGTCAAAAATCACCAAACCCACCGAAGCATTCTCCGGCAATCGCGTGATCACGTGCAACAACTCACTCTTCAAAACCCTAAGCTCCTCCTCTTCAGTAAAAGCATCCATTACAAACACGAAAGCCGGTCCCGGACCCGTACCCGTCCCGGACCGGTCCAATCCAGACAACGAAGAATTAGAGCCAGGAAACGATCTCACCTTCGATAATGTCCCATTCTCAAAACTCGGAACCAAAGTCAAACCAGGGGTTTGGTTCAAATTCAAACCTTTCTTCCCTAGATGATACTCCACAGTACTATACGTGGGAAAAAGTTCAGCTGGGATGCTACTTTCATTAACTCCAACATATGATCTCGGGAAACGGTTCCTCATGACACAAAATGGGCAAACCCAGATGGCGTGCTGGTAATCAACCCGGGCATAAGGGTTCAAAACCGCGGCGCAGTGGGAGCAAAGTAGAGGGTCATAGGGAAGTTTAGGGAGTTCGTTAAATTGGTATAAAGGGGTGCACATAATCGATAAAGGGACCACGAGAGCACTGACTTCTGGCTGTGATGTAGGCCATGAGTTCCATGACCATCGGAGGCCTTCCATGGCTTCCAATTCTGCGAAATCCATGGAGAATTCAGCTCAAGGATTGAAAATTCAGTGAGATTTTTTTGGGAGTATGTTTTGCATAATTTGATTTTTAAAGCCCTGTGATTTTATTTATATATACATTTTCTTTTGGGGTGGTTTTGGGTATCAGTGGGTAGAGGGGAAATCCATCTGCCGGAAGGAAAAGAAGAACAAATTGGAGGCGGAAAAGGAATAAAGGTAGCAATGGCTTAGAGAAGGAATTCATTGATCACGTGACAGATCACGTGATTATATTTAGGCTGGGGACTTCTTTTTTTTTTTTTTTTTTTGAGAATATTGGGCATGAAATTTATGTTTAAGATTTAAATTCTGGGCATTTCTTACTTTCATGTTAATTTCTGCTTCTTCTTTTTTTTTTTTAGCTTAATTTAATTTATTTTGGTTCTTTATTTTGCATAGTTGTAAATGGGAGATTTTAACTTTTTAAGTCGCATATTGTTACGGCATCACAACATGCAATTCTTATAGTTTTGCAAACATAAATAAAATATCTTGTTTTTGAAGAAATCCAACCTCTATGGTGTACGGAATGATTTACATTCTATTATAAGCAAAGGACCTAATTTCAGAATGAAAAACAGAAATGATATGCCCATGTTTCCAACATGATCTGTTGAAAGGATGGCCTCTAATCATCCTGATCCTGTACTAACTTGAGATGTCTCTTATTGCCTGGTGCTGTTCAAGTTTATTTGGTTGGCTGTAAGACAGTGAATTCTAAGTCTTGGAGGTGATCCTCTATATCTTCTGGTGGTGCTTGGACCTCAAGATCCTGATCTTCAGGCATCATCCACTGTCCCGAACGGTTTTTAATGAGCACTCTGTTGTTTGCCTCCCACCAATTTGGTGGGATCAGGAAATGGTCCTTCAAGAAATCTGTTGCTTTGTTCACCAACGCAATATCCCTATCACTGGTGAGCCAAAACCTTCTACTCTTTCCATGGTATCTGTAAAATTACATAATAATAGCTAAAACATTATCATGCGAAGGTCTGTGTTCAAGAATAGTTCATTTTTGCTAATCCAATCGACCTTCTTAGCAAGAAGTTTCAGTTGTTTGAAGTTAGGTAGAAGCCATAATAGAAACATATAGCTTTCCTTTGTTAAAGATCCATGCATATCTGAGGCACTTGGATGGAAATGAAGCTAATATGTACAGATTAGCCAATTTTAGTAGCGTTTACAGTCCTTTGGGTTTTTATGGTTAAAAGTCTTTGTTCGAACTAAATCCTTTTCATCCATTCTTTTCTTATTGGCTTAAAAGGAATTCTGTTGTGGAAGTTTAGCTTCGTGTTCTTTTATTTTTGTCTGTGAAAATGGAATAAAATTTACTGACCCGTCAAGCAAATGCAGAAGAACCTCCAAATTGTGGATGTAAGCCAGGTTTCTTGCTCCTTTGAGGAAGGGCGAGATCTCGTGATCCAAAGGCAGCTCCACACCAATGTGGAAGTAGCACCAAGGTGATAACTTTCCGATTTCTTGCAGTATTTTTGGCATAAGTTCATTGAAAATCATTCCAGGCACCTTAGGCACAGCATCATGAATATTGAATACTCTTAGTACCTTCACGCCTAATCCCTCCAATCGTTCCTTAAATCTTGCATTCCCAACTCTTGGACCTGAGAATGAGAACACGCTTACAGGGATGATTCGTCCATCTTCCATTACATCCAATCCGATTTCTGCTACATCATAAGCATTCAAAGTTGCTAAGGCACTACCTAGACTGTGCCCTGTAATTGTTATGCTTAATTCCTCATCTTGATACAGCTCAGTCAATCTCTTTACTTCAGCTAAAACTTGCTGTCTTGCTGAGTACTTGCAAAATTGACAATTCCCTTTTCTGTTTGTGTAAATGTCCAGAAATCCTGCCTCAACTTTTATGGTTGGATCACGGCTAGGAATTGAGTGATAAGCAGTTGCATCCTGAAAGTCCATCAGATCAGCAATTTTCTCAACATTTGTCACAGTACCCCTCCAAGCAATGATTATGTCCCTGCGGCCTAGATGCTTTGAATACTCATCACTTGATACTGCAACATAGCCAATCCAATTTGCAGAAGGACTCCATCCATCCGGATTGAGCGATTTGGAGAAGAAGTTTGGGAATTTGACATTGTAAGTTGAATGAATATAGCTCGTAACCTCATAACCATACTGCTTCCAGCCAAGGCTCTCAAAGAACATGCTTGGTTTGACCTTACAGCTGCCACAGAACTTGGAGTATGGATCAAAATCATATGCATCATAGCATGCTTGTGCCATGTCCCCATATCTCAGCAGTTCAGCTCGCAATAGGGGATCAAAGGGATCAAGCATGCCTGCCCAATCATTCTGCCCATGAATCTCTTTCCAAGCTTCTGCTAGCTTTCTCTTCGGTTCTTCAGTTACTGCAACACTTTCTCCATCAAATTCTTCATCTATCTTTTCTCGGGAGTCAAAAGTTTTTAATGATGGACCATTGTTTCCTATCACTTTGGTTGTAACAAGTGATCTTTGTGCACCATCTCTCTTTATCATCCCGGGAAAAATTGAATCCCTACACCAACTATGCATTGGAATAGGTAAGATACTCTCTTGCTTGAGATTCTTGACAAGCCATGTTGTCCTGCAAAGAGGAGTGGCCATTGATGCAGACTAAGATGTCTGTCTACTTAAAATTTGCTGCAAGAGTGAGGAAATTTTGGTTCTGGAAATGAAGACGAATGATGTGAACTGTGTCATATGAACAAGATAGACACAAACATCATTGTAACTTGCAACCGACCTGGTTGTTGAATTATCAAAGTAATGTTGATTATATTTAGTCCCATCAAATTGCAAAGTTTGTGCCGGCATAATATTGTATGAGTAATGATATTTTTAATAAAAAAAAATTATAATAAAATTCATAATGACTTATGCAATAAATATAAAGAAATAAAATTATTTATTATTAGTTTATACTTTTCAAAAGTACGATGGATGAATTTTTTTCTTTTGTCAATGCCACAACTATTTTTCACAATGAATATTATTATTCATATTTTTTATACTAGGTAGGTAGGCTTTAACTTTCCATATTAGCTTGACTTGTTAAGGTAGACTTTCATTTATTTTAAGCAAAAATCTTCCCATCCCAACTCATTCATATCACACTCTTTCACATTAGGATTGAAGCTGAAGTTGAAGTTGATTTATTTTTATAGTATCTTAGGATTTATTTCCATCTATAATCAATGTGTTTGGTGGCCTGTTCTCTATCATGATCTCAGATTCTCAGAAGAATTATTATAATGCAAAATTGATATTGGTAAGTGACAATTAATGTAGTGTATGTGGAATTGCCATTAACAATATTACAAATTCTTGAAGATAATATATAATAGTTGAAGCTTGACTATGAGGCCAAAACAGATTTTCTTTCCAATTACCCTCATCTTCTTATCCTGGTTTAGGATTTTTTTTTTTTTTTTAAACTAAACCAGTCTCACCTAGGCTTATAATCATCAATATCCATCTTTAAATTTTTAATTAACTAGTGTGCCTAAAATAGTACAAGTGGAGAAAATTAGCCAAGTTTGGATAACAAAAATATCATAATTTTTTAGGATTTAGAGAAGGTTTGGACCATTAAAGTTTGATAATTGTAATCTTATGTTCTGCGACTCAAAATCTTGACTTTGCTGCAGCATAGCAATAATTTTTACTACATGTGAACTCGTGGTTTAGTTTTCAAAACTTGCTAAACTAAATATAAGAGCGTAATAATCATATTGAATATTTTTTTTTTCCCAAATCATATTGAATACAACTGATTGATGGTAAAATATTTATTTGATATTGATAATAAATTTGTCTAGAAAATTAGATTTCATGAGTAATTTATTTTGGACGACAACCTATATCAAGTGGATGCAAAGTTATTATTGATATCATCAAAATAGTTTGACCACTAAATTATTTTGATAAATTTCTTTCGTGTTCATGCTTCTTTTTTTTTTTTTAAATCATAATTTAATCTAGGAAGATAACCTATATCATGAGTAATTTATTTTGGACGACAACCTATCAAGTGGATGCAAAGTTATTATTTATATCATCAAAATGGTTTGACCACTAAATTATTTTGATAAATTTATTTTGTGTTCATGCTTCTGTGTTTTGTTTTTTTAAAATCATAATTTAAGCTAGGAAGATAAAATTTGAATTGTGAAAGACTTTCTTGAAAACTTCACCAAAGCGCCTGTAGGCTTCTCTCTCCCCCAAAATACTGTACGTGTGGGCAAATTTCAATGCGATTTGGCACGATTTTTTATTTTTATTTTTTTTTAAGTCTTATGTTCTCATTAAAAGGGATTGTAACTCTCTCTTTTTAGGATTTTGTCCTCCTTCTGGAAGGTTTTGTTACTCCTTATTAGAGGTTTTTTGTGGACGTAGGTTAGACGGTGGAGTATTCTATGTTAAAAGCAGAGAAAGAATGATGGCAGAAGCGGTCTATTTTTTATCCAACAGTTCTACATGTTGATTGCGATACTCTCGTAAAGACTAACAAGTTAGGTCTTTCGTTGCTTAGTTAGTATAGTTGGGCGAATTTACTTTTACTGATATTAGTTTCACCTTGTGACCTAAGATTTTGTTTTACTAGTAGACAACCTTGTATATATATTATTTATTTTTATCAATATAAACATCATTTTTGGTATAAAAAAAAAAAAATCTTGAAGATTATGCCAATTAAGTTTGGACCCCCTTGAATTCCTTATTCTTAGGTGAAGCCTAAGGTCCACAAACGGATATACATTGTGCACTTTGGCCCATATTAATAAACTCACATTTTCTTGTTTATTTTCAATGTACCACAGAGATTATTTCTTGGTAAAACCCAAATGAGTGTACAGCCCATTGAATTGAAAATTGGAAATCATATTTGTTGGGTAAGCCCGTTAAGAATGCAGTGGGCTGCAGCTTAGTTCGCCATCTTTCTAATTCTTCTCAATAATACGTTAACCGAAAAAACGTATTGACATAAATATGCAAACATATTCATGAAATATTCATTTAAGAACCATACACAATAATCATCATTTTAAGATATAATACATTTAATATATTTTTAAATTTATAATTTATAATTTTTACTTTTACTTTTTAATTTTTAGCCTTATATAATCATTATCAGTGAAGATAATATAAAAATTTTATTACAAAATAGAATCTTTTTGATGATTTTTCTTTTAAAAAAATAAAGAAGTAACCGATAGTATTTACGAGATCAAACGACATGATTACTTAATTCAGAGGCAGTATAATTTCGTTTTCTTAATCTTATTATAGATATACAAAGTAGATTTACCAATGAATAGTTTGTTTGAAATGTGTAACATAAATATTAAGGATGAATTCATAATGTATTATTTTAATCTATATATAATATGTGTGTGTATTTCAATCTTCAACATTTACGTACCTTATTATTCTGTCTACTCAAAGGTGAACCAATTGGGATATATGACCAATTATTTACATATTGATTAACATATAAAATGCTACAAAGTTCCATGTTTTAAGCTTTTGATGTGAAGAAATGGAGGAACGTGAGATCAAAATTCTATGAACCTAAAAACGGTGGGCATTCCTACGTTGCTCGGGGATTGTGCATGGCTACAATTTCTTGATGTTTGGAATTTTATTGAGCTTCTTCACAATATATATAATTGAAATGCAACATTATGAGAAAATCATGGGGTTTATGGATTTCAAGTCTTGGATCCACCAAACAGGCATCGTGGGGTGGACTATTGGATTCTAAAACTGAATAAATAAACCATCAACTTGAGCATATGCAACCATTGGAAATGGCCACCAAATGAATGATAGAACCATCTTCTAGGTTTGTATGTATATACATTAATGAGCAATAATACGACTAGTGAGATTTTAAATCTCTATTTTAGAACTTAGAGAATGGAAGATTCGAATTTCATCAACCATATAAGATAATTGATCAAATATCTCTTGTGGGACGCTATATTTCACTCTCATTTTTTCTCTTTTAAGGAAAAAATTATTTTTAAAAAAAATCTACTTTCGAACGATATAAATGGAGAGGGCTAGGCGTTCACAATCAAATTAACTTATTGAAGGTCATGGTGAAGTTAAAGCCTAGGTTGAGCTTGACTCATCATATACGCATGTAATGATGGAACTAGCATAAATGGAGCTATGATGAAAATTTGTATGATATTCTTTACTAATAATGATTATATATGGTTTAAAATTATAAATTAAGGATATAAATAAAAAAATTTATACACTTAACAATTCAATAAATATATTGTACTTTGTTAAAAAAATTATACTAATTAAAAAACATATTCTCTTTTTTAGGACAGAAGGGGTAATTACTTTTGATAGAGGGTAGTTCCTTGTAAGTAGAAGAAAACTCTCAATTTAGTGGTACTTTTTCATTAGGGCTCGATTGGTTGGTGGAAAAATAAAGTTAAATAAGAAAATAATATTTTGGAATTTAATTATGAGGAAAATGAATACTTTTCTAAGGAATTTAATTCTGAGAATTCTGAATACTTATCTATATTTGGATAGAATAAAAATATCTATTGGAAAGTTAATATAATAGTGAATCACAAATATATTTTAAATATAATTTATTTGGCATGTAGATCTATTATATTATTCTTTTTATTTTATATAAATGATAGAGACAATTCTTTTTGGTCTTTTAATCAATTATAATTTGAGATTTATTAATTTTGTCAATTGTAATACATAACAATATTAAAACCAAAAAAAAATTACTTTTGTAATAATATTTTTAAGTACAGACATATATTTATATTTTATAAAGAGTTTATGTATTAGTACTATCACAATTAGTGTCTATACTAATAAATAATAAAAATTAAAAAGAATGTATAAAAATTAAAGAAATAAAAATATGTAGAAAATATGAAGAAAATATAAAGAATTAGTATAATAAAAATTAAAGAAATATAAAGAAAATTAAAGAAATATAAATATGAAGGAAAATTTGAAAAGGTGATTCTAACAACAAATGTATAGATAAACTTATATTTTCATAAAAAAAAAAAAAGAATAATAATGATGATGTTAATAATTTAGTAGCAAACTTAAAACCCAAGAAAAAAATCCTGATTGAGGATGAAATCAAATCACAAGTCAAAAAATTTAATGAGAAAAAAATAGAAAATTACATAGTTTTTAATTTTAATAAATTATGAATTGAATAAAAAAAAGTTTTGAAGTAAACTTTTTAAAAAAAGTAAAACTACTAATAATCACATAACTAATACTTAAAAAATAAAAGATATATAAGAGTTAAAAGAGAAAAAATAGAAGAAATAAGATTGAAAGTAAAAAATATGTTTATTGAACTAAAATCTTAATAAAAGTAATAAGAACAACAACTTTTAGTAAGAAATCAGAATCCTGTAATGTTACACTTATTTTTCCTATTTTTAGAAATTTGATTACTTTCTCAAAAAATTTAAAAATGAAACAAACACAGGAAAAAAATCAGATTACTTTCTCAAACCAACCAAACACTGAAATTTAAAAATAAGAAAGCAGATTTCTTTTCAAGTCGAGATTTTTTGCTAAACAAACAGGGCCTTAGTGTATTGGTTTAAGGTAAGATTAATTTTCCAAGGCAAGACTTATGGACTTTACTCAGTGAATTAATTTAATTTGGAGGGTAGTCGGCTTTTCGTTTTCTATTTTGATTTGTCTTTTACATCTTTTAGGTGATGAAAAAGAAAAAGTACAGCAATAATATTATTTAGGAACTTTTGTGAAGGAATCTTTTTTTGTTGCTTCCGGTATTATTCCTAATTTTGTATGTCTAGCATCATGACATCAACTAATTGCCAAGGGAAAAATCATATTTTAGTTGAACTTACAAATGTGTTCTCAATCCCTCATCCCATAAAGTTCATCAGAGTTGAAATGAATTGCATAAAGATTTTTAGTATTGTTATGTCTCTTTTTTTGGGTAAAATTCTTTCTATCTCATACATTATATGCATTATATATGAATTGCGTTTTAAAATGCGTTTTTTTATTTTTTAAAATAATAGTTGCGAGATAAAAAATATATTGAAAAATGTAAAAATATATTAAAAAGCACAAAAATATGTTTTAAAAGTGCAATTCATACACACCTTTCAAGTATACGTTAGAACTAGGGATAATTTAAACCATTCTTCCCCAATCAATGAAGTTAAATTTCTTGTTATATATTGAAAAATGGCATACCTGCCTTGCCATTTAATGAGAAAATCAGTAAATTCTTCGTATATAGAATATTTCCTTTGTTTATATTTGGAGAAATAATGAGTTGAGATATAAATGAACTTGAAACACCATTGACCTAGTTATAAATGAATCCAAAGGAAAGGATAAGTTTACAAGAATTTATGGAGTGTATCACAAATGGAAAAGACACATTCGCGGCATGGGTCATGCATGTGCTCCTAACCACCATCATCCCTATATAATTCCAACCCATTAATGGCCATTCAATCCCACACATTTACCAGCCAGATAGGTATATATTAGACATACTATTCAAAAAATCAAAGGGGGAAATTAAAAAAAAAATGCCAACTTATTGATATAACTGGTTATGAAGGAATAGCCCATCAACAAGCACATGGCCTTGTTCCCTTGGTTCATAATAATAGACTTTAATAATCAATAAATTATGATGATACACATGACCATAATGAATAAAAGATTGAATACATGATTGCAAGAATCTCATTAAGGAAAATTAAAACCATGGCACATAGTTTTTCGAGGGAATAAAACACACAACAACCATGACAGCAAGGACAAGAGAGCAACAACACCAAAACAGCAAACAGATGATTATTAGTAATAAACAAGCCCAGACAAATAGAGGTGTATAGTTTATTGCTTCTTGTCCATTACAAATTTCCACAGATCTTTAATATCTATATACTATTCAAAAGAAAATTACAGACACTTGATCAAACAAACAACATATCCTGCTTCACATCTTCAACTTTTAGCTATATGGGATTCTCATCATCAACACTTTCGAACAGCAAGCTGCTGCTGTTGCATGTGTGTGCTTCAGCACCTGCTCTTGCATTTCTCCATGGCCCTTGGAGCTGAAATTCAAAAGTTGGATAACATAATTATTTACTCCTTGGAACTAGATCTATAAATATATTTGTGCATTTTCATTTTTCACTATAGTTAACTTCAGCACTGTTGATATATGGATGTGCATAGTTTAATTACAAAACAACAATGAATGTACAATTTTCATGAAATTTGGTACATACCAAGTCCAATTGCCTCTGATCCTTTCATTATGCGCAATCGCTTGCATGAATCTACAAACATCCTGCATAGAAATGATAAATTAATAGTTAGATCGTTATTGACTATAAACTTAACATATGATACTATTTTTTTTTTCATTATCACTTCTATGAATATGATATATCAATAACTATTACTTAATTTTTGGACATTAAAAGACACTCACTATTAATTAATAGTGGTTTCAAAAAAATTAATTTTAAGACATTAAAAGATAATCATTCATATATCATCGGAACATATGTATAAAAAAAGGTATTATTTCATGTGCACCAATTGATGTGGACAAAACATAAGTTTGGCAACCTTGAAAAGTTATATATCATGCTCACTCATTATGAGTGTTTGTATAACAAAATGTGTTAGCTTATTGCGTGTGTTAGGGTTCTTAGGTTATAGATCGAGATGGACTTACTCCCATGGTACATCTCCCACAAGCATCCAGTCCCCATCCTTATCTTCATAAGTGGGCACATATTCAGAGCTGTTCAAGAGATCCATTAGCTTGCTTTCATTCATGAAATCGATCATTCCCTGGGGCCCATAGTTACCTGCAACATGAATTTTATAAGAACTATAACTAGTGGAGTAATTTTTAATTGTCACACTAACATTGAGGCAGCCAAAAAAAGGTTGGCTTAGCATCATGCCTCCCATGATGATGATTCAAAGATCCACTTTTGTTGATTTTGAGGATTAAATAACAATTTTTTTCCGTATTAAATTTTCTGGGATGCTATTGAGATTACTTAAGATAAACAAGAATTCAATCTATTTTACACTAAGTTTGTGTAATTCGAAGTGGGCTTGAGTAAGAAGTACGGTAAAATTGTTACTAAAAATTTCTTTTGGAAAAAAATAAGGCTAAAAAACAAAAACAAAAGGAAAAGAAAACTTACCCATGGTGAAGGAACTGAACATTTTGGCCAAGGCATCAGAGAGTTCTTGGTAGCTTTTGTACATCTTCAAGTCCACCTTACGAAGATAAGGTGCACCATCCATGGAAACCTTAACAAATGCAGCACTATTACTTCCAGCCTTCTCAGCCTCTTCAGTGTTGCTCTTCTGAGCCATGATGTTCTTGCGGAATGATCGCACTGGTGGCCATCCCACCACTTGCGCCCTGGAATTAATTATTCCATATTCATTTTCTCAATCAACCATCTTACTCATTTTCCCTTCTAAATTAATCAGCTTAAGAATAAAATTGCCTCCCATACATAACAAGAATATTTAGTGTGTGCGTAAGTACCCCATGCTAAGTGAAAGCAAGATAATTTTTTCAACAAGCAGCGTGTGTGACTGTGAGTGTGACACTGTGTGCGCGTGCTTTTTGTTAACATCATGCCAAGTATACTATGAAGAGATCAAAAATGTAGTATATATGTATATATGGCTGCTAGCATGGATATGTAAGAGACTTACTTGGCTGGTGGTTTTGCTGTATCTTTGTTGCTAGTTTCCTTATCTGGGATTTTCATCTTTTCCTTCAGATCCATGGAAGACTCCTTAGCTTGAAGGTTAAGCTTAAGATCGACAGTTTCAGAGAAGCCTCTCTTCCCATTGATCTTAGTGGACTCACTTTCAGGTCCACCACCACCACCAGGCAGGCCAAGGCATAGCTCAGTTTCTTTAAGGTTCAAGCCACCATGATCAGCACCTAGGATGGTAGCCATTTTCCGGCCAACTTCCATTCAAAAATCAGGCCAATCCCTATATTCCTTTCCCTTCCTTCCTTCCTTCCTTCAATACCAATGATGAATTTGCTAAAGAAAAAGAGAGAGAGAAAAAACTCAATGCAATAATGCAGCAAATAAGGAAGGCAATGTGTAGAGGTTCATGTGCATATATACCAATGGTTGCATAAACCGCTCTATCAGGTTCCTACATATCGTGAGATGACACCTGGCAGTCCATGGTGTGTTGATCTTGTGGGATCGAAGGGCATGTTACTACTACACTAATTTAAGTGGTTTGATTACCAATAAGCCCTTTCTTTTGCTTTTTGTGTGGTGAAATTTTTATTTTTTATTTTATTTTGTTTAAGAATTATGATGATCATATCATGATTTTTTTTTTTGGCCTTGTAGGGTTTTATTTAATGTGGGGTTGTAGTTTTAATATTTGGGAACAAATGGGAATGGCATGATTAAGGGAAGCAAGGAGAGTGATTTGTGGTCCTGTAATAAAGTAGCTCTTGATTAATGATCATCTTCTCTTCCAATAGCTAAGCTTGCAATTGATTATTCTATCAATTAGCTTAATTAATTTTTTTAAACAAAGAAAATAATTGAAAATTATGCATTTAGAAAGGGAAAACACTTATCTTTATAATTGTTTAGCTCTCTTTCCATGTGTTTTCATGTGTTATACTATCAACAATCATAAGCCATGAATTTCGGAAGGTTCTCCTCTTATTAATACAGACTTCACTAATGATGAAAGCTTCTTCTGTTAAAAAAGGAAAAAGAAAAATGAAGAGGAGCATGAATATTTTTTTGGGGTCAGATAAATTTGTTATAATGTGATGGAAGAATAATTTTGTTTTGGATGATTATGAATGGCTTTAAAAGTCTGGAATGATGACTTGGTTTAAACGTGATACCCGCCAAAAATGTCATTAATTGGGAGTTGAACTAAATAAGTTTCTGTTTATGACAAACACTTATGTAGTGTCAAAATCCTGAAATTTATACCCAAAAAAAAAAAAGAAGAGAAATTGCTTAATTTCAAGTGTAAAAATAAATAATATTATGTTTTGTATTTTGTAACTTGAAAAAAAATATATTAAATAAAAAATAAACTCTTTTTTTTTTCTATATCGAGACACTAATACCATAATCACGTGTTAATAAATCACCAGACCAACAAAATATATATCAATTTAACTGTTTAGATTAATTCTAATATCAATTTGAGGTTGGGGTCGGAGGGAGGGGGGGGGGGGGGTGTTTACTAACTTCATCACTAATGAAAATTCCCTTGTTTGAAAAGGGAAGCAACATTGCCATAACATAGTGAGAGGGGCAATCAACTTCTTACCAAAATTTTCTCAAAGTACAAATAATAAACCTAACTTAATGATTTATTCTCAAGGAAAATAGTAAATTAATTTAGAAAATGACATCAATTTCATAATGATTTGTAAGAAAATTAGCATAGAGAATTGACCGAGTCAACCATCAACAACTTGAAATCCTTATCACGGCCATAAAGTTTTCCTCCATAAATGAATAAATTAATTGATTTGTGTCACAGTTAAATGTCCTGAGAACATTATTAATTTCAACAACTATACTTATGCGCCATTTATTTTGCCCAATGTAGGAATTGCATAAAAGGACTTAACACATCTATATAAACTACATGGTACAATAACTGCTGTGTTTTTTAACTTTTCATTGTACAATTTTAAGGTAGGTTTTATTTTAACTGTGATGTGTTTCTTCTGCGAAGCTCACCAAATACCAATCATGCATATGCAAACACATGAATGAATGGTTCATATATACATTGAATTGGAATCATTAAATATGATCCAGCTGCCTCTTCTCTACAAAATCTTTCCTTCCCTCTTTGCCAATTGCCATCACACCACCCCACCTCACCTCTTCTTGCATTCCTTCATGGCATGAGAGGATTAACATGCTAGCATGTAGGAAAAATCATCTCCTTCTATACATGGTTAAGGGACACAATGTGCATGCATACATATATGAATTATTGCACATATCCAAGAAATGAACAAGTAAATGAGAAAGAGTAAATGAAAAAAATCAACTTCAAAAATTTAATAGCCTCACTTCTTTTTTTTTTTTTGGTCGTTTCAATAAAAAAATAGCGAGTCAGAGTTTAAATTCTTAACCTCTTACATTAACTTTTCATTTTACATTTAAGCATATAACTTCTCAACACAAATAATAACATTCTGGAGCATTGTAAAACCAGTAGAGAGCATGTCGAGTCAAATTTCGTCCAGCACAACACATGAACTTCAATCAATTTGCATTCACCACTGTTAACATCATTGCATTCTAAGGCTTGGAAGGCCATGGTTGTGAAGTTGAGACAGGTCACATCTCCAAGAGAGGGAAACATCCCAAACCCTAGCTGTGCCCTTGCCCCGTCAACATCCCTCCCCAACCCCATTCTTGCTTGTTTCTTTCTAACCTACCAATATTATCAAAATTTTTAAGCACAGCCCTCCACCCTCCCTAGCCTACTTCATACTTTCCCAACCACATTTTCAGAAATACTGTCCAAAAAGGGCTTCCCAAAAGATAAACACATCCCTCTTCATCTTTTGACTTTGGTTGAGTCTAAATCACATTAGAATACAAGGGACTGTTTTTTGCTTTATAAATCGAAACATCTACTTCTTATCTCATGGGAAAGAAAGTGACTGACTCCCCACAAAGGGATAATTTCTTGGAGTTTTATTACTTTTACAATAGCCTAAGTTTTTATTTTATTTTGTTGTGAGTAAGATTTGTGGTCCTAATTATATATAAATTGATGTATGCGGTATGCCCACTAAGATATGAGTCAAAAATAATATCATCAGGTTGACAAGGCTGGGACTCATATTCATATTATAAAGATTGATCCTGATCTTTGTCAAAAGCACAAAGCCTACCAAATGTGACCTTCCTATATTGTGCCCTTTCCAGGAAGAAAAACAATGAAGGAAAACTTGTGCCGACCTGCATTTTTCTTCTTTGCGTGTGCATGGTTCTAACAAACTATTGCATTTTTATGCTATGCATTTACAAATTTTCTCATTGATTCTGGGATAGATCCATTAAAACTTTCTTGATATTAACCCTCATACTTCCTGATTGCCAAAAACTATTATTTGATCCATACTTACCTCTCCTTTTACATGAATTAGTATAGGAATGCAATTGATGTGTAATTTTCATTAGATTACAAGCAGATTTTGGCTGAATTTTATTAAAAACAGTGACACGATAATAAAAGTCTAAAATATTCATTCCGAATATTAAAATTAGAACTTCACTAATAGTAAAATATATCCCATTTCCCCTTACAGAAAAAAGGAGTGCTACTTCACTATTGGAATGCACTCGATTATATAGTTTTTGGAGGTTGTATAATTAAGGTTATATATAGTGACTCTCATTTGATTCATTACTTATAAAGTCGAGCAAGTAAATCTTAACAAACTTTCGACATGTCCTTGTGGTGAATCTCCTTTAGAATTAGTGCCCAAATAGATTCTGCACTTTAGTTGTTAAAAGTCTTCAACCACTTTCTTTCTTCACTGTCTATTTCTGCCTTTATCAATTGAGGCTACACCACTGTGTCCTTTTTCTTTCGAAACAAAAACTCAAGTACCACTTGAAGCACAAGGGCTTATCAAACTGTTTAAGATGATCATATTGAGATTTTGGGATCATTGATGATTGATAAAGATTTTTCTTTTTAATTCGTTTCCAATTTCAAAATCAAAGGAACTTTTTCAGGACAAAAGATTGAATCACTAAACCAATAAAATATTTACAAATTTCTATTGTGAATCCTCTTGATGTTGGATAATGTAAAGATTTGATATTGGGAATAGATATTTGTTCTAAAGTTACACTATGTGGCTTCAATGTAGTACTTCATAAGGAAATACAAATATAATCGCTTGATGTATTTTATTGTCAACTCTCAATTGACCTACACTTAAATAAGCTCTTGATCATGCATACAAGCAATTGCATCAAATTGATGATCCAATTTCACCCAGTAATTTTAAGTAATTTGTTCAAAATATTAGAATTTTTCCCTCTAAGCTATTGAAGGGCTGTTCTTTCAATCAACCGTAAATAATTCTTGACGTAAAAACACATAACTGAGTAGTTAATTTAGATATTTATCCCGACACAAAGTTACCCTATTTTTATTTTACATCCTATATATGGTGATTTGTTGGGAAAAAGTTATGCTATGATATCATTGATGACCATGTTTTCTTTAATTTCACATCTTATACAAAAATAAATTAACATCCAAAACTCCAAACAAGTCAATTGAGTAACAAATCAGTCAGATCTGTTGGTGCATTCTTCCCATAATAAATAATTAATTAATAACTAACTATACAAATGTTGATGAGACATATATGCATAAATTAGTTGATTATGCTTTGAAATTAATTACCATCTCTCCTCACTAATAATCTTATTTAATGATCACGGGCCCACAATTGCAATATATGGGGAATCTCCACCGCAATAATAATTATTCCTAATGTTGGTTGTAGCTGAGACAATGGCATCCCATGGTGGGGGCTGATTATACACTCATTGCTTGGAATGTCTAGCAATGGCGGAAAATGGGTCTGACCGGGCTTTCCTCGGGCTCATCATGTTTGGTCTAATCTACGCGGTTTTGCGTTAATATTTTATTAATCAAGTAGTTAAATGTATTTAATTTTGAGTAATTAATTTGATTAAATCTTGGCTGGAATAAGTAATGAAGTCAAGTAATTAATTTTTTAGGTTTTGATGGTGATAGCATATGAGAGAGGAACATATTATGTTCTAAGATTTACTGATTGTGTGAAAATCATGGACAAGACACCGGATTTTGGTTAATGGGGATGATGCAAAAAAGATTAATTTGGGAATGGTGAAAAGATCTCCTGGAAATATGGCACTTCATCTCTTTTGACAAAACGTTTGGATATGGGATTGGATTTGGCTGCATCAATATATGGTTAGTATGAGTGACAGCTTATGAAAGAAAAGAGCATTCGAGAACTAGAAATATTAATTACATTTAATCATTGAGTTTTTTTAGTTAATTTTTTTTTTTAATACAAAACAAGAAAATAGGCAAAGTGAAAATAAAGAATGAAATGAATCAGAAGCCCTTCTGTGTTTGTTGTCATAATATCAAAATTTTATTTTATAAGGTGATTAATATCTTTCTAATGTCTTTTTTTAAAAGAGATTTTAATACGAAGGATTCAGAATGAATTAAATCTCCCTAATTAGAATCTCTTTTAACATGAAAGATTCAGAATAAATAAGTAAAATTTGAATTTTTGACTAAACAGTTAATAGTCGACCGCTCTACGTGAACTATTTAAAAACAATGGTAATTGCATTTAAATTTTTTCAAAAAATAATGTCATTTTGTTAAAAAGTTTAAATATATTAGTAGTACAATTTGACGAATTTGAGGAACATCTATTTGTGTCGAGTTTAGTTAAGCTGGACAAATTATCTGACACCATATAATAGTGACGTTTCATGGGGGTTTGGCATGATACGAGTTTTTGATCTTCAAATTTTTTTGGTCTATTTTTTTTCTCAAAAAGAATTGACAAATTTCTAGTTAGAATACAAGTTGTCGGTTGTTATTTGAATTTAGTACTATTCAATTTGAAATGCTTAATCTGAAACAGAACATTTGGCAATTCCTGTGTACATGATTCTTTTGTACAGTGGAAATTATTCATAGTATAAACATGCATGCAATGTTATTTTAAACATAGGAGATAACAAAACATGCAATTCATAATAATTAATGGTATTTCTTGTCATTCTTAGCAACAGTTGAAGTGAGCTTTGTACGAGTTTTACATTTCTTTTTTTTGTAGTAAAATATAACTTTGTCATTTCTGAAAAATAAAGGAATCAGAAATTTAAAAAAAAAACAACAACATTCTTTCCTTTTTTTTTTTAATTATAACTAAAATTTTGATTTTTGGTAAGCAAAACTGGCGATCCAGGACGAATAAGGAGCCGGGAGTTCCTTATTTTTACATTATATTTGTTTTTGTCAGGAGAAATATTTAGTCTTGTGTTTTTTCAGAACCAAATACTTACCTTCATAATCAAAGATTAAGTTCAATTGATATGCTAATTCCAATTTTTTTGGACTAATTGAGAAAGTTAATTTTGCATGTGCGAAACTTGATGTTTGTTTGTGAGAAATCAATATGAACTCTCCTAGTCATGGAAACAAATTAACTGTCACCAGCTGGAAACATCAATTACAGCCTATACCAACAAATCATGCTGCAGTCAAGAATTTCTCACTTTAGAACAGTTTCTTGCAACAACATTAAAAATAAAATTAAAAAATAAAGAAAGATTAGCAAAATTGATTAACTTTTTTTTTTTTTTTGCTTCAACTATATCAGAATTTGCATATATGGGATTTTTAGATTTGTACATATTAAATAGTTGCTATGGTCCTTTTTTTGTATTTTAAAAATAAAAAGTCTATGTCAAATCAAGAATTGAATCTAAATGTAGCTCAACAAAATGAGTCCCAAAATTAATTTTTTTTAGGAAAAATCACTATGAAAAAACTATTGGCTTGACATTCATTCTCAAGTCATATTCTGTCATTCCTCAAAATTCAATGTTGATGAATAGTACTAATGCTTAGCCTTCAGCCTTACTATTCCAAACATTCCCTGCTGAGAAAAATATACTATATTTAAGTCCATTCAACCATTGCTTGTCATCATTGAAAGCAATGTCTTCCTTTATCTTCTTTTTTTTTCTAGATTAATTAATTTTCATTTAAAAAACGAAAATCCCACAAAATCCACATTGCCCAAAAGCTACATTTGTAACTCAATAAATCAATTAGTTCTTTATCCAATGCATAGAGAATTTGGACCTCAACATTAACTTGTCATTTGTCATATTAATTCTTATACCTTATTATTCCTCGACCTGTTTAATGACCCAAGAAAGGGAAATGAATTTACTTCTATGGTCCCTGCAGGCCGCAGCAACATTAAAAATTGTCTTAATCATTTACTAATGAGTTTTGTACAGATCATGAATTGTTAATGTAGACGGTTTCTGGTCAAATATTACAATACTTTGCTGTACTGATTCTCAAAGGTTTGCATTTGGGGAAAAAAAGGAACATGTAATCTCAAATGATCTGACCAATAAAATTGCGCAACATGCATGCATTTTCACTGAGATATTTCATCATATTATACTCAAATTCTTTGCCATATGCCAAATGTTTAGTTGAAATAATAAAACAAATTCTCATTGATTCTCTAGATGTTCAATCTTTGAATACACAGTCAAGGTTTGATCAGCTCAGATTACAAATATCCCACAATTCTGATGATATCTCCACCATGCATGAGAATTGAGATCACAATCGCAGCATTGGATGTTTACATGTCATGTGGTTCACCAAGTATTATATTAGTAAAGAAGTAAGAAGCCTTATCCTCACAAATCTCCGAAGATCTTGTTACTCAAGAAAAGGTATAAAAAACATATGAAGTTGTTCAACATTTTTACTAGCAGAAAAGCCATGCCACCAAGTGACAAAAGGCGTTATACAAACATCAAATGTAAATACATAATGGATTTTAGTTAGCCCGAGTTGGCTATGATCAAAGGAATCAAGTCCCTCCATAGGACTCTTTAATAGGTATTAAGATCAAATTTTAGTTTCCAAAAGTTTAAAATTCAACCAAAGTTTCATGTAAAGAGTAATGATATCACATTAAAAACTTCCAATCAAATTTCTCAATGATCAATGTGGTAAACCATTACTAAATAAGTAGAGTGACTGACCCGTTAGTCTACCTAACAATGTAAAGGCCCCAACATTATTGGTAGGGGTTGATTCCCCTCCCTAACATTCCCCTCCCCATCGTCCTCCCTCTCTTTTGGTTAAAAATGACAATAAATTTTCCCTTCTCATCATCTTCCCTCCATTACGGTTAAAAGTGACAATCTCACCTCCCTCCCTTCTAGTTAAAAATGACAATATATTTCCCCTCTCCATCATTTTCCCTCCCTCCTGCTTAAAAGTGACAATCTGATCTCACATTGCAATGATTGTTGCTTGAGGACCTCTGCCATTTTACCTCTAGCAATTAACCTAATACTTGGATGATATGTTTGAGTTAAAAGCGGGATAATTGAAACACGACAGTGGCCTATCCTCTAAAACTGGCATATGGTCCAGGCTTGATGGACGTGGCAGGACCAACGTCGTCTAAAGCACTAAAATAAATTCGTTGAACTGACTGACGGCCTATTGACAACCAGATCGAACAAGGCAACAACTAGTGTGTGTTTCCACTTGAAAGAGAGAGATTTATACATTTACACATATGATATCTATATGTATTCACAATTCACATCAATCCATCTGGTTGGGAAGAAATTTGGAAGGGCCCAAATCATCAAGAATTGAAGAAGTAGGATTGTAGCAGCACTGATCAACCAACCAAACCAAACAAACAATCGTACCCTCTCCCCGTGTGAATTAACTTTGTACCCCACTTGGACACAACAAGATCAGAACCAGACACCACACTCACGAATGTGTCGTTTGTATGCGTGTATGCTTCATTTCAACATAGAATATTATTGTATTTGTGTTTCAATTATGGTCTGCCCACCACCAAAAACCAAAAGAACTGATCAGTTGAAGATGATTATATAATTTCTTGTGGGATTAATATTATAGGGATGATAACATGAAAATTAAAGCGACACCAACAACTTTTTTTTTTTTTTAATGTTCTTGATGAATCGTGAAAATCAGTTGTTTAAAACGCTTAACAATATGTAAGAAACGAAATTTGTTAATATGGATAATTCGTTCGTCAATCTTTAAAGTGACACCATCAACTAATTTTTTTGATGTTCTTAACGAATTGTAAAAATCAGTAGTTTAAAACACTTAATAATATGTATGGAACAAAATGTCAATATGATAATTCGTTCGTCAACCTCTTAAATAGCCCAATTGAGCTTTATTTCTCTTTAATTCATAAGTTTTTTTTTTCAATCAATTACACAATTTAAAATCTACTTGTATGAAGTTTTTGTCCACATAAGGATGCATGGTGCATTAGTTTCTATGTAAAGGATTCTAGTTCAAGTTAAATAAACAAAACGGGCAATCGCAATCTCATGCATTTTTTTTTCAACTTGGCATTTTATGAGAATCTCTTTGGTTTACATCTCTAAAGGGACGTGATGAGATCGAGTCGAATTGCTTGGAAAGCAAAAGGGAGACAATAAGCATAAAGCAGTTGCACCGACTTGGAGCTGCAGTTTCCTTTTTCTTTTCTTCTTGTTTTTATCAGAGTAAGATCTTATTCTTCTTGGCAAAGTGTTTTCAAAACACGAGCATTGTCTAACCTTTTGCAACTCTACACGTTTATTGTTGTATATGAGTAAATTAAAGTTGACTTAACCAAGATCTAATTCATTTCTGTTTTTACTTCTTTTTGTACCAAATAGAAAATTATTAGTTTTTTTCCCTTTTAGCCATGATGTAATCATTTTAGAGGCATTCTTTTGTCCACAATTGTTCATATAACATACATAGATTCTGAATAATAAGAACTAACTATAATATGTTAGAATTATATGTTATAATGAACTTGCAAAATAAATATATTTATTATAAAGAAATCTGCATATCTTCCTCATTGCATCTCTTTCACATAAAGTCTTTCTTTTTTCTTTTCTTTTTTTGGTAGAATATGGAGTACCCTTCGTTATGTGTTCAATTCTTGTATATGATCATCTCATGTTCAATGAGTTACATTGACACATTCACAAGTTGATTTTTATTTGTCAGTTTACATATAGAATTTTTCATTGTGGTGAGGTAGTTTAGAAGATTTGGGTTCAACCAAACACAAACACTACGAGATCTCTAAGTTTCATTTGCACATGGAGGAAAGAGAGAGAGGCATAGGTGGAGATGGAGGCTTTGATGGAGGTTGGGTAGAAGGCTTGGTGGGGTTTATTTGTATTGATAACACACGAACTGGTCCTATATATCTGAAGATTATGAAGACTGCACAACACAACAAAGTGTGGTGGAACCTTGAGGATATATTAGCTAAGTGGTCCTGTCCATTTTGGCCAGAGAGAAGATAAGGGTTTTCATCAACAGGGATGAAAATGCCCACGGATTTTAATGCTGGAAAAGGTGACCACCCGTTAACTCTGACAGCCCTTATTTTGTATTATGCTCATATATGTTGGGAGTTGAAGATTCATGAGTTGGTTTCCTTTGTGTATTCATGTTGTTTGGGACCACTTTAATATAGACATCCATAACATATATACCATTCCTTATCTTATTTACTTGTGTTTGTTTCTTTGTCTAACCTTGGTTAGACTCTCCCACAGGCAAGCATCCCACTTCTAGCTAATCATGTTCGTATGTGAACACTAACATATGCCAATTAGATATGTAATTAGGTTTAGCTTCAAACTAGTACATTAAAACTTTTGTTGCATACTAAATATATTTATAGTTACGTAGAATACGATATTATTCAATAGTTAAGAGTTTTCATTGATTTTTAATCACAAAATAAGGATTCGATTCTGTTTTATCTCGTTACCTCCTCTATTTGGTCATTCTTTTTTTTCTTTTTTACCAAAAAGATTAACAAAGAGCCTAGAAATAAGGGCTGCTTATTATAATGCCATGCTATAGTGAGATAACTAAAGATGGTAGCTCCCTTTTACCATTTTCTACTAATTAAGCCAAAAAACAGGGAAAGAAAAAAATGGCAGTTCATACTTTTGACATTTGCTAAACATTACTTTTTTACTTTTGTGATCTTGTTTAGGTATATATAGTAGGTAATGGTAAATCTTAGCTACTGTTTTGGAAGATGTACATGCACAAGAGTTAGAGCCCTGGTGCCATGATAATGTCTTCTTTTAAAAGGTCTGCAAAATCTTCATTAGTGATACCAACTTTATAGACAATATTGCCTTGAAGGCCTACATTGAGGAAGAGAAAAAGTTTTGTCTTCCCATGTACTGTTTGGCAGAGGAAATGAGCAACATTTTCTCAAAGAGTTAATATTCATGTTCATTGTTTTCAGGTAGCTTTACTGAAAAAAGTTTGGAAGAAGCTGTATACACATGATGTTCCTTTACCTTCAAGAATGAGAAACACATTTCCTTGTAACATGAAGCAGCAGGGTGGGTTTTTCTGTACATTACAAGAAAACAATGAAAAAGCTCCCTAATCATGATTTGCTTTAAAGAAAATTTAAAGGGAGGTTGAAATGGACCTAAGCTTAATCTCAGGGCTAATAGCAGACAAACATGGACATAAAAGATAAGCACATATATCAAAAAGCAAGATTGAAAGCAATGACCAAATTAAATGCAAGTCCTGTCAAAATCATCGGGGTTAATCCACATAATATATTGATTAAAGAAAATCAACCTGTCAAATTAAAGCTTAATTACCACAACTTTGGCAAACCAAGCATTCTCAAAACAGTCTCTTTCTCCTCGTTCGCAAAATGGGGTGGTCAATTCTTGCCTACTCATGAAACCAACTTACAACTAGCTGGTTTAATGTAGGACTCCATTGATGGGTCGTGTCATATCCAAACCTAGAAAAATATGTGGACATAAACCTTGGTGGTTTAATTTAACTCACAACATTTGCCACTATTGGAATTTAGAAATGTCCAACCTTTGGTATGAAGTAGTACAGCATCTGTGGGAAGAATAATTATCTTGCAGCTTTCAATGCATGCTATTGCACCACTGGATCATACACACTCCACAATTTATTCCAGCTAACTTTGCAGCAGTCTTGATGAGTATAGCTGTCTCTTGGTATGTTATTTCTGTAATAATGACAAAAATAGAGGCTAAGGGACGTTTGTAGCTTGGACAAGAAAACAAGTCGATCCTTCGTACTAAAATTTGCTTAATTGATTCTGAGAGCAATACCAACATGCTATATCTTCCCTGCAATAACATTTAGAATTCTACTCAATAAGGCCTGTATATATCCATCTTGATTTGGTGGTTCATTATAATTAAGTAATAAAAGGTTATTTGTTAAAAGGGTTTAACATTCGAGCACTAAAATTTATTTATGTTCAATCCATTTATTAAATGAACACAACTTCTATTTATACATAAATCGTCTACTTCTCAAAACAACTCTATATTGAACGAGATACAATTAATTCAATAATTAAGAGGTCTTGTTTGATCATGGTCGTGATTTTTATACACTTCATTCTTCTTTCTTGCTTCCGCGACCATTCCTCTTCGATCAAAAAGAAAAATCTAATTATTTAACAAGGCTAGATTGATCAAAACAATATAGCACTTTGCTTGCAGTACTTTTATAAAGCAAGAATCATGTTTTAAGGTAGCCATGATTCATTTCCAGGGACCTCAGCCACTAAAGCAAGGACTAGTGTAGTGTAAAAACTCAGAAAAGTAAAATAGACTCGTATTTTGACCGACCCACTGAATGATTATATGATTCTCTATGTCTTGAATTAGATTATTAATTAGCCCTTGCATGCCCATGGAAACATCTCTACAGGATGAAGTCATGAAGCTTCATCCTACATTGGATGATTTACTTTTTTTTTTCATCATAATTAATATTTTTCAACAGTCATTTTTCTTTTTTGGGCGTATGTTTTTTCTTAAAAAGGATTCATACGTGGTAATCATTTCCAATGGAATAATGAGGAGGACAGTGACCTAATTGAAAAGAAAAGCTAAGGAGAATGGACTTTAAAATAAAGTGAGTGCTTTCGGAAATAGAGAACAAAGAATAGCATCTTATTTGAGTATATATTCATATAGAAAAATAAGCAGGCATATGCTGCATTATATGCTTGTAATATATATGCATTTCATGGAAAAAGCCCAAGTGGAACTATGGAATAAAATGTAACACAGCATACTATACTAACTATAAATCATGTTTTTCTTCATGAAAAATTTGTTTACCTGCGAGAAATAATTGGTACGAACTTTAACGATGAAAATTAAAACCCACTAATATCAACTATTCAAGAACTAACTTTGAAATCCCAGCAACAATGTTCAAACTGACAACCTTATTATTATTTTCTTTTTCGAATGACTACGAAACTTAGTAGGGTTTTTTCTAAGCATCTTGATGGTTTCACATTCTGATCGAATTTACTCATGATGTTCAAACATACTTTGTCCTCTGTGTTCAAATCCAAAATGATGTTACCGTACGTGGAAGGGTAAAAATCGTTGAATTAGATGCCTTTTTCTTGAATTTGTTTTTGACTAAGCTTCAAAAGTGAGGAAACATTTTGAAGTTACTGGGGAGTTTCTTCAGAAATAATTGCACACGTACGCGGCTGAATGGACCCCTAATGTTGATGAAATTTTTTGCACGATAAGCACTTTCATAGAACGAGAATCTCGTGGGGTTGAAATGATTCAGACAAACAAACACGATGGGACTTTCTCCGCAAGTACTTTGAATCATGTTTGTGATTTACTTTAGAATCTCATTTTTTCCAGTGCAAATTCTTCACTGCTTTTATTTCCCTAAAAGTCAATAAAGAGGTTTTGCCATCTAGAACAAGATTTTCTTCCTTTTTTGCTTTCCTAAGGAAATGACCTTACATATCAAAACACAGGTTATTGGTTTTCCTACCTAATGCACTAAAACTCATGCAACAAAGGAAATGATAGTAGGCCAATTTTTGGCTAAGCAATCTGTTTTGTTTTTTCGTTAATTCTAACATCCATCTTCCAAATGTGCTACTATACACGTATAGTTTTTAGATCATACAGCAAATTTTGAGCATCAACTGTTGATCAAATGAACTTTGATTGTGCCCTTTCCGCACTGTAAATGAAGGGAGGCAACATAAGATCAATACCAAAATTTAAGGGAAGCAAATTGAAACTATTTAAATTTGAAAGGCTCAATGCACATAATTATACGTGCAGAAATATCTTTTTTTATACACCTACACTATTACAATAACTACAAAAATCTATAATTTTTGGAGATCGAACTTGCAACTTCTAGGGATCAAACTTGTGACCTCTTGTACAAGGGCATAAAGTTTTAACTACTACATTACTAACTCATCCCCGAAATATCAATTTTTGAAGGGCTGGTTGCCGTTGGGCTTGGCTCAACGGTTACCCAACCAATATTAAGGTCAAAAAAATAGGGGTTCGACCCTTTCTTCAACATTTCCCCTTCCGGCCGTTCTCCTTTCATATTGTGTGAATCACATACACACAATTGTAATAGAATAAGATTGTTAAAAAAAAAAAAAAAAGAGCTAACTAAAGTGGTTAAGGTGGTTTGTTTCTAATCTATTGACCTTTCTAAATATGACTGCTTCTACCTGACCTAATTTGCAAGGTCAGGGTCAATGTTCATAGGTTACATTTTCGTAGGAATGAAGAGAAGTATGAACAAAGGTAAGGATTTTTTCCTGAGTCCTCACTCTTTAGTTGCCTAAATGCAGGAGGGTTTTTGGTAAAAATAAGGTGACGATGCTTATGAATCAAGAAATATATGCTTCATTTGCAACCATCGAGATCCAAGTTTTGATGATGATATGCCTCAAAGACAAATACGTACATATTACTACAATTATTGTTGTGGCATTGGTAATTACAAGAATAATCGATTAAATAAAAAGTTGAATTGAGTTTACAAATAGCTATCAATGAGTCAAAATTCTTGCTTTTGTTTTCACTATTTAGAGGTTTTTTTTTTTTTAAAGTTTTGTCTTGAATAAAACATCATTAATGAATCCACACAAATGGAACAATTATGTTACGTTACTACTTAATTTTTTATTTTATTTTATTTTTTGTCTTGAACAAATGTCCATAATTTAATTGTCCAACATAAATAAAACAAAAGCATTACTAATTTAAAAATATATTCTCAACATCCAAGCAGTCAAGGCCAATTTTTAGATATTCATGTTTGTGTTTCACTGTGACTAAGTCTAATGTTACTAAAAGTATTATTATTTATATTAATAAAATAAATTACAATAATTAATTATTGTTTTTAAAATAATAATAAAAGCTGTCGAACTATGATGGGTACATATGTCAGCTTGTAAACATTTTTTCATATGCCAAAAATTAAAGGTATGAATGGATTGCTATTTCGTAACATATTTTTATATTTTTAATATTTTTTATTTTATAATTACTAAATTAAAATATAAAAAATATATTTTTTTTTTTGAAATGCAATCTATACCTACCTTTAAAAAGTATTAAATGAACCAGCATGGTTTTATATGATTTTCTCTCTTTTTCAAAAATTTCCATAAATAAGAGAGAAAGAAAGTGTCCTCTATTTTTAAATAAAAATAAAATAAATTTTTCACATAAATTCCATAGAAAATTATTGTAGTACTCCCTCAGCCACGTCACTAGAAAATGAAAAATCAATGTAAACAAACAAAATTGTACACACAGAAAAAATATATATATATATATAAAGGGCAATGAAATAAATTATATTATATTACCGAGTAAACACGGCGATATTAATTTGTGATTAATTAAGACAGTAATGATGAAATTAAAGTAATTAAGCAAGAATTGAATTAAATTTGTTCACATGCCCATGCTTTTCCCTTACCCAGCACCCATGTGGGACCCCTTTCATTCACATGGGAGGTTCCTCTATTCAGTTCCCGTTTACAATCCAACGTCCCAGATTTCCCTCCCACATCCCCCAAAAACGCATCTTGACCGTCCCCCCCACTTGTGCCTTCTCAAAAGTCGTCCACTTGGGCGGCTGAGCTTGTCTAACTCTTGTCCCCAAAATGTAGGAGCACTTGCCTCAAAGCTGCCGCTGATGCAACCGACAGCTTAGCCTGCCTTTGTCCCAAAATCATGCACATTTTTGATACCATTACTTGGCCTAATCCCAACCATTCCTTGTTAACTCTTGTATTAATTACTTTGTAAAATCATACCTATAAAACACCTTCCTTGAGTCTACAGAATCTCCACTCCAACAGGTCATTTCATTTCATTTCATCTCCTCCATCACAGATATACAAGAAGAAATCTTGAAGAAAGAAAGATACTTGGTTTAATTTTTGGTGTTGATAAATCAGTTCAGGACTTGTAGGATAAAGGGTGTGAGTTTTTGGCTCAAGAACTTGGTTTTGGCTTCTGGGTTGGTGTTGGTCTGGTTTGGTTGTATAAGTGAAGGTACAAGAGAATCTCGGCTTCTTGTTTTTTTTTTGGGAAGAATGGAAATCCTTGTAGCTCGTGATGATGATCTGAATCTTAAGGCAACTGAGCTCAGGTTGGGGCTGCCAGGATCAGATGAATCTGAGAAAGATCAATCAGTATCATCATGTGTTAAGAATAACAAGAGAAGCTTGAATGAGTTGGCAGAAGAGTCTGCAAAAAAGGGTCATGATGTTGCGAGCAAACATGGTTGTGACAGGGAAGCTGCACCTGCTGCTAAGTAAGTTTTTGCATCCATTAACAATTATGTATGTGTGTAGAAATGTTTGTGTTGGTGTGCAAATGGCTGATTGTTTAAGCGATTGTGTCATGGCAGGGCACAAATAGTAGGGTGGCCACCAGTTAGATCCTACAGGAGAAATAGTTTCCAACAAAAGAAGGCAGAAACTGATCAGACTGGATTTTATGTCAAAGTGAGCGTGGATGGTGCCCCTTATCTTAGAAAGATTGATCTGAAAGTATACAAGGGATATGCAGACCTCCTTAAAGCTTTGGAGAACATGTTCAAGCTCACAATAGGTGAGGAATTTTTATAATTGCAGTATTTCTAGATGAAACTGTTGAATATTGATTCCGATAAATAAATAGTGCTTGAGTGACTTATTATCAACTTTTGTGTCTTTTCAGGTGAGTACTCAGAGAGGGAAGGTTACAAGGGATCAGAATATGCACCTGCATATGAAGATAAAGATGGTGACTTAATGCTGGTTGGAGATGTTCCTTGGGAGTAAGTTCTAGCTCTCCAATCTTTTTGTCTCGTGTAATCCAATCAACAATTCCCTGTGAACCAGTATACTGATTCATTTGCATTACTTTTGCAGTATGTTCCTATCATCCTGCAAGAAACTGCGAATCATGAAAGGATCAGACGCCAAAGGCCTGGGTGTTGGGGCATAAAAAGCCCCAAAAGGGCACCAGCCTAACGCAAGTAAATGGGAAGATGCCTCTCAGGCAGAGAGGAATGTATTCTCAGCTTGGGTTCTCGAAGAAGAATTTTGATTTTCAAAGCCTCTCGCATCAAAACAGTTTTTTTTATGAACTATGACTGCAAAGTAATTAAACAGAAGGAATGCCAAAGCAACCATAGCGTTTTTTTTTTTTTAGGTGCAGTTACAGAAAAAGAAAACCATGGTGGTTTCAGATTCTGTAACGTTTGTGTTCTGT
Source organism: Gynochthodes officinalis (assembly GCA_020080225.1). Lineage (NCBI taxonomy): Eukaryota > Viridiplantae > Streptophyta > Magnoliopsida > Gentianales > Rubiaceae > Gynochthodes > Gynochthodes officinalis. The sequence continues at coordinate 4,689,759 of CM034619.1, read as the reverse complement.
TTTGTAATAATTCATCAGACAAAAAATATATATATGATGTTTGCTATCGGAGCAAATTTGTGAAGGGACATATGCCCTTGCTACACAAATTTGCTCATGAATTTTCATACAAGTATACTCAAAGTATTCTTTTGTTCACCATTCGATTGTTGTCAAATAATACTAACACATTACATTGATAATGTCCTATTAACCATCCCATTCTAATGTCTTGTGAGTGACTTCATGGTCTAATTATTTCCGTCAATTCCAGATGCATAACTACGATGTTATTCTATTAACCTTCAAAAAGTTAAGAATTTTATATGTTCCTTATTACTTCACAAGTTATCTGTCGCAGTCATCAGATGATTAATCTTGGTCTCTGCATCATGGTACCATGTTTATCATCATCTTCATTTTTGAACCCTCCAGGCAAAAACTCAAAGGCCTCAAAGTTCCCAATAACTCCCATCCACTGGGTATCCATTGGGGCTACAGAAATATTGCCACCTATAATTTGAACCCTCCAGGCAAAAATTGAAAGGCCTCAAAGTCGTTTCTTCTGCAAGAAATGAGGCTAAATCTTAGAGTGTGAATTGAATGATATAATATGCCTTTATGTTTGGTGGCCTGCCTAAACGATTCCAATAAACATTCAGCACCTAACAAACAACTGGACTTGAGGCTCAGATCTCACAACTCTCCTCTGCGTATCCCCACATACCTATCTTCCCCACCTTAACCAGAAACATATATTGAAAGCATTATAAAAATTAATCGCACATCAAACAAGAATTAAATGCAGAGGTAATTCTTTATATAATTTGAAGAAATTATGTAGCAAGATACCATCTCATAATTACATACAAAGACAATCATAGCTCTGAAATGTCCTTCCATTCCGGACTTGTGATTTTAAGACACAAAATAAGTACAGCTGGAAAGCCTGGAATTGCTTTTATCTGGACAACCGATATGAGGAGTTTCAACTTCCCAACTTAAACAATAAACCATAAAAATATTAACTTATTATCTGTTGTATCATTTTTTTTCTGCTCTTTAATTTCTTTTCAGAGAGAATCCCAAGCAGTAAACATTTCGTTTGGGAATGACAAATTACAGGTAAATCACATGCCACATTCAGCTAAATCATTAGTCAAATAGAAAGAATTAGGAATCCAAAGGTCAGATGTTGTATCAAACACAATCATCACTGCAACATACCCTGTTCCAAGATAAACTCAATGAAAATTTCCATTAATTTCCAGTTGACTACCAACTGAAGAGATCATTATGTTACATTTCCCTTCTCACTCAGAGATAGGAAGCTTCCTTGTGTATCCTTAATGTAAATTGATATTTCTTATTCAAAGATTATTTAGTATTATCCAACCTTGACCATTGCATTTGGTAATTTCTTGGATTAGGTAAAACCCAAGTTATCCCTCACCATTTTGTTAGCTAGTTGGAGGGCATCGTGCAACATTATCAAATTATCTTTCCTTTCAGAATCTCATCGGGCCTGGACAAATTTTTTGTGCTTTGTGAACACTACGCATTTTGTATCCAACTTGAAATGGTAAAGATAACCATTTTTAGAGCCCTGTGCTATAAAGCCAAGTCTACTTTTACAATGTCATTGGCAAAGGTAAAATAAAAGTACAATATAATATCTTATTGAATGTTAGTATAAGAATATATATATTTAGTTTGATGTAATATGCTGTGCGTTCATTGAACTTAATTTAGGCATTAACAAACGAGAGACAAAGTGTCCTGCACTTTGTCTGCATAATGGCAAGCAATCAAATACTACTGCAACAGAGCACTCCAACTAAAATGCATAATTTCTATCCTCCCTCTCAATCCACGGGATTGTCAATCATCTCCCTCCTGTTTCTTGAAACCGGATTTAAGAAATCCACAGAAACATGTGTAGTTTTGTTAAGTCATATGATGAATATTGATCAATCATTGTCCAATAAAGAAAATTTAGTTGATTGATTAGTTTTAGACTACCTTAATCAACAAATGAATTGAAAGGAAGAGGATTAATGATTATGTTTAAAACAGAATATCCTAACAGTAGGCCGCGGTTTTTGCCGTGACTTTCAGAATGCATGCTTCTGCAATTAAGAAATGTGTGTATATGCAAAAGAATGTAATCAACAATTGGTGCATGTTAAGGATATAATAAGAAGAGCACATGGTAAAGAGACAAAAGGGATTCCTAGGACAGACAACGAAATTATCATCAGATGGCTAGTTCAGACAAAAAAATGGCAGTTAAAACACCCTGAATTGACACCAAGATGAATCATAATGAGCCGTCCTATTCTCTACTGCGTTATGGAGAAGGGATATGAATATTTGCAAGAAATGTCATCAAATATTATGAAGAAATGTTTAACATTCTTACCAAGTTATTTACAGCAACAAAGTCTACATGACAAAATAGATATTAAAGACTGGCATTCACTCCAAACGTAGGGAAACTAACAAAAACCACCGATACATCATTTGAGGCAAATCATTAGTATGTGTGAATCTAAGCTCATAAACTCTCAAATTTTATATGTATATAAAATGACTTCTTGGCTTCAATCAAACAGCTAATCAAGTCCCGAATCAAACAGAACAATGATAAATACATTGACGTGACCGCATAATGTATAGTACTTAAGCACAGAGTCAAAGATTCAAATCCTTTAAAAAGCATCAACACATGCAAATGTCTATTAAAACGTTGACAAGCATTGATGAAAAATATGCAATGAACCTGAGCAAAAAATTTGCCTGAAATTCATCCATCCCTTCAGTAGTTTACTCCCTGACGGTGCAATGGCCATAGCCGCCTACAAATTGCACACACAAGAAAGTCATTGAGAACCGAAATAAAGTAAGATAAAAATACAGCTAGTTGTACAATATGCAACGTTTTACAAGCCCACTGATTCATTTTTGTGCTTCCAAGAGATCTTAGATGCTTTGTCTAACAAAAGAGTAAGCCGCCATCCATTTTTCTAACTCTTAGAAGGAAAGCATGAAAGCTCTAAGTGCATAGAACATGAACTGATTGGAATCTTTAAACATTAAAATTCTCCATTAGTTCTGTCTAAGATAAGATATAAATTTAGTTGTTCTGGCGTTCTGCATGCACGACTTAGAGGGATTCAACAAACCATCATTCCTAATTGGATCAGAAATTTTACCAAACAAGTTAAAGACATGACAGGTGCCCCAAATTAATGTTCAAGAATAAGAGTGGTTTGTGAATTATGAGTTGTTTGATTGTTGCCTTGCTAGGTTGGGATTCCTTCAAGGATCATGAATTTTCCGCGAAAATCATTGGGACTTCTGTGTTTTTTTTTTTTTTTTTTTTTTGGTGGGGGTACCTTTCGAATCATGGCGCGAACGGCTCATTGGGCTTCATTGACGAATTTGAACAGTTGATATTATAATTGGGCTTCAGTAATTGTCTAACTGGGCTACTTAAAAAGGTTCAGTTCACTGGAATTGACCAATGGCCTCAAAGAATGTGGTTTTTGGGCTTCACTAGGCTTCATTGATAAGCTCAGTAGTATCATTGGATTGTAACTAATGGATTTTGAGTCTCGTTAATGAGCTTACTGGGTACCATTGATGGATGACTGGACTAAGTGATTCGAGTATGGAGCGTTACACTGGGCTCACTAGGCGAATGATTGGGTTTCTGTTATGGGCTAAGTGGACTTCAAACATTATAATCGGAGACCAAAAGTTTGTCAGGATTCGGAGAAAAACGATGTTGTGTGCCTAAAGAAAGAGTAGCTAAATACGTCGTCGTCTTACTTTAAGCCTTGGCAACAATTTATGTTATGTCCTCCTAATAAAGGTTTGCCCCCAGGGGCTGGATCTAATGGTAACGAGGACTTCCTTAAGCGGCGAATAAGGTTTGAACTTGACTATCGACTACCAGAGTTTGGAACATATTTTATAAATCTTGGAAGATTAGTCTCACGCCTAGTTGTGTGAGTCACTTAGTCATAATTTGTCCCATGTCTGGTTCTGTGAGTCAATAGGTTACTGTTCAGAATAGAGTTTAGGACACACATAACCAATGAACATAGGAATACCTCAATAAATAAAGGTTTAGCAGCTTGGGGAGTTGACCAAATTCATGCCCCAATTTTAGTGAACCAAACGGAACGCTAGCGTTTATGCCTTTCCAGTGCAGAGTACAAAAATACCAATTGTGGTGTAGGTGAAGCAAGTTGGTTGTGATGATATTTCATGGCTACTTTCCCTTTTCACTCTCTTGTCCTCCTTCTCTGATTCTCGCTAAATTTTCCTTTATTTCCATTCTCCTTTCTTGCTGTCCCACCAGATTGAGTTTTATTGGTAAAAGTTTGCAGATTATATATTAATGAAATTATCTTTATTTTAATTTATATGTCTTAAGGTCTTGACAAAGTTTACTGTCATAATTTGGGCTGATTGTGACACAACTATAGGCTCAATTTGAGGAGACCAGAAGTTTTCTGTCATAAGTTTAGTTGTTCAGCTCCCAGGTTTTGATCATGGTATGATCTTATGTAGTTTGGCCTGATATAGGTAGGATGAGACTTTAGATATAGATTGCTAGGTTTTTTCGAAATAACTTTTTTCTCATAATTTACATTTTTCACTTGAAAAAGCACAAAGAACACGTTTTGAAATTCAATTCATATAATAAATAATTGATAAAAATCAAATTAACAACAAACTGTAATTCATGATAGAAAGCAATGAAATTCTGAAATTCTGACATTCATGCTATGCAAAGAATTCACTTTGTAAAGATTCCAAAAGGATTGCCAACCAATGGTTCTTCATCAATCTCATGAACTATGCTCAGAACACTCTGATTTGTATCTTCTTCCAAACACAAACTCTCAAACTTTTCAACCATTGTTGTCATCCATGTGCCTGTCTTCATGCCATACCAATCCACGGTTTCAGTACAAAGAGTTTAGACGGGTCTCATCAAAAAAATTGCAAACTATCACAGAATCCACCAGAAAACACAAACATCTAAAACGTAATTCTTTGAATCTGATTAATGAAAAGCCTTGTAATAATCCAAATTAACAACAGATGGTACACTGCAAAAACTTTCTACCATGATCCAACATATCAGAAAGAAAGTATAACTGACTCATGGACTGAAACATAAAGTTACACGGCTGAGGTGCCTTTTCGAGATCATGGTTCCTATGAAATAATTATAGTACATGTATGTTTCTCTGCAAGTTGAACAAAACCTAAAACAAGGGCCAAGATCGTGTACTGTTTGGGCCCCTGACCGTTCATGTACCAGATTTCCTCAATTGCAAGTGAGTCACACGGCACTTGGTCACCTTGAGAAACCTTATGGTGTATGTTTACTCTCAAATGGTAAGTCAGAGTCCCATTAGTTAACTGTTAGAATTCATACCTCAACTTGAAATCAAATGTAACTGTTTTTCCCGTTTGTATTTCTCGGAAGCTGAAGTTCATACCCATCAAAAGTTGTGCATTCCAACTCCAAACTGACAATACAGCCCCCAGAAACTGAAAACGCGCCTTCTAAATAAAGCTTGAGACTTCAAATCCATCTTGGTTTAAACTCCCTTTTGTTAGAAGAAAGAGTGGACAGTAAAAAATTTGAGTTCAGGATAATCTAAGGTCAAGTTTAACCCCTTATCTCCCCTCCTTGTATTTTATCAAGTTCCCTGTTGCCTCTCCTCTTCTGCTGGAACTTCTGTTCCTGGGCCTCTAGATTCCTGAACTTTATCATGATCAATCTGGTCACTTGGTTGGGGAGTGGAGGTTTCAGCAGTATGGTTAGAGATCAGTACAACTGAATGGCTCTGGACAACCTTAACTGGTCTTTGTCTTAAAGACTCATCATGAAGATTTTCATCAGCTGAAGCTAGATACTGTATGCCAAATCTTTGGCCATGTGTCAAACCAGGACAGAATCCCTGTTACACAAACAGCAGCATCTCAGTAAGGAAATAATTAACTTGCAGCTACACAAGAAACATGCTAACATGCATGACTTTGGGGCTCATCATATTTAAAACCGTCTCATGTTGATCATGAGATTTGTGAATTCATTTTTCCCCAAGCTAATGCATGAGATTTGTGACCTCGTTTTTCCCACAGCATGTTAAAATTTGAAGATGCGTTCTAACTGGCTAGTGCTAAAAATCCCCCCAATCTTTTCTACACAATTAGTAGCAGTCTCAATATTCCTCCATTACAGTTTAGATACTAGTATCAACAATCCCATGTTCAGTTTAAAACATTAAGGGAATCCTTTACACATTAGCTTAAAAGAACCCATCATCTGCGTTGCTAATTCTATCTCTAGAAGTGGAAAGGAAAGAGAACTAGAACCAGAAGGAAGCTTAGTAAACCAAAAAAAAAAAAAAACTTATGTAGTACTAGTTCAAGCAATTATTATCGATGAATAAATCTAAGAGAATTCTAATAAATGTTTAATCCTCATTCTGTTAATAGTAAATATAGTTCTGTTAAATAAAAACCAAGAAATGCCAACCAAAAAAAAAATTAATGCATAAACAATTTTGACATCCATAAACTCAAGTTATGCAAGCCCAGACCTTAATTAATCCTGACATAGGAGGAATAATTTGAGGATTGAAGCGTGACAAAGAACAGGCAGCACCAGGACATGAGTAGGATCCACTGTGATTAGTTTCCCGAGGATCTTTTGCAATGGTTGAAATGTTTGTTTCTAGTTTCAGGTTGCTGCTTCGACAGTATGCTCCAAAATACAAACAATGCTCACGTACTAGAGATATTTGTGGAGTTGCAGGCAATAGGTGGCCTTCAGTGCTGAAAATATACCTGGATTTGGATATTCATAAGTTTGGTGTATGGAAATCCAACAAATCACAAAATTCGCTCCTGCTTCCAAACAAGGAGCACTGAGAAAATTAGCAACTTAAAGGAAAGACAGATTGCAATATTATGTTGACAATCAACATTATGTTAATGTTAGGCAAGAAACTTTTTGAAAGCCATGAATGGTTTATTCAAGTGAGCGCTCGAAGCTGAATATGTGCAAAGATAGTAGGTGGCCAATAATGTGTTGGCGTCTTTCTCCACTTGCATGTTACACTATGGTCAAAACAATTCGTATGGAATCAAAATTTAATTAAAGGGAAAAACATTAGTTCCACGGAACATACTTGTAGGGACCATTCTCAATGATGTTATCTGGACCAGCAGCCAAATCGAAAAGAAGCCACAAGTATTTTACCTGAATAAATAATCTATAATGAGAAAGCTATAGACAGATAGATAGGCAGAGGCAGAGACAGAGAGAAACACAAATATCAAATACATAGCCTTTTCTATTAAGATATATAGTTAATATATGAGTTGAAATATGAAATGATTTTTCATTCCATCTTGAATCATAGTTGACACCAGAAAGAGAGGTCCAGCTATACATGTCCGTATGAAAACTAATACGTAACTGAAAAGCAATAAGTGAAAATCAAATACTTACGGTCTCCGCCAAGAAAAAGCTTTCCATATGATCTTCCTGTGTGTGGGACTCAACATCTGCTATATGGCAATATCCACAAGTGCATCGAGCACTAGATTGAAAGCTAGCTAGCATATCCCTTCCAGTATCAAGATATCTAAAACGGGTTTTCACTTACATTTCAATCTTCAAGCTAATTAAAGAATTTGTATGAACTTGGTGAAAGTGTAGTAATGCTAAAACTTGAACAACTGGTCTCCTGTGTCCCAATTGCTCCCTCATTCTTTTCAATGTCAGAGTTTGGGAGAGATGTAAGAAATTTGAACCAGCATGACACCTTACAGATGCATTTGACTTGTGCAAATTATTGTGTGCACAACAAAAAGCACCTCAGAGTTCCACTAATTATGAAATGCATACGTCCACTTAAACAAAAAGATGAGAAATTATTTTTCCCTTCTGTAGGGATATCCAGAATATATTATATCCAGAACCACCAAAGAGAAGGAACATTGAAGCAAGAGAGACAGAGGCAGCACTAATCTCTAACATAAAATCCTTCTACAAAATTGAATGACCAGTTCACATGACAAAATCATCAGAAAGGGCTGCCCGCTGCCCCCCTAAAATTCCCGCAGAGAAGTACTGGCACAAGGAGGTTTAATTCATAATTAAATATGAAAAACAAACCTAGAATCCCTTGTAGCTTTATACAGCCAATATGTGCTCTCAATCAATTCTGGCCTAAGAGGGTAGCTTTTCTGACCTCGCTGTGAGCAAAAACTAAAAATATAAGAGGAGGAAGCATTGCCTAAAGTAAAAAAGATGCATAGATACTACCAATGATGGCCCACCCCAACCAAACACACCCAAAAAAAAAAGTATGGAGGAGAAACATAATGGACAAATCAAGCAACCAAAATTGTTCTCGGCATGGAGTTAGACAAACTGAAAAATTGCACAAATATAATTAGATTTTGCTCCATTTTCATCTCAGTGATTGCGGTTCTTTTTACCCCAAATTATTCGACTTCAGTGGTGTGCTGGTAGTTTTCAGTTGCAGTGCATGTCCTCAATTGGTTAACAGCAACGTCCGTGACTCTTCATTTATTGGTTTGCTTCATGCATTTCGCCTATACTACGACCACTTAATAACAGTTTGATCTAAACAGTTTCAGATTGTTCCTCAAGCAATCTTGCCTTGGTCAGATACTGTTTAATACTCAAGTTGCAAAACCAATCTTTGAATCTTCATCAAACTTATATTTCACGCAATTCGCTGAATCCAAATTCTTTCAATGTACAATTATGAAGAAAGACACCCCAGACAAAGAAAAACACAGTCCACAAACTTAAAAGTCAATACACTATGCCAAATTAGCAATTTGGTACTAAAATGCAATAGCTCAGCTAAAGGGTGAACATGTCATTAACCAAACAGATTTCATCCAGAGGTTCAGATATTTACAAACCTGAACACTAAGTGTAGCAAGATTGAAACCCTCAGGGGTGAAGCCATATCTTTTCCAAACACTAAAGAAAGCAGCATGTGTCCGAATAGCGGGTTGAATATCCCCAGCTAGAACCTTCCAAAGATAACATGATCTATAGTGCTTACTGCTTCTTAATAAATTTCTATTTAAGCACAAATATAACACAAACCACTTACCTGAAGGCCTGGCCAGAATGCCTGTAGACTATTGAATAATGGCCAAACAAGGGCAGCGGAATTCATATTTACCTCCACATACCTATAAGAGTTAAAAATTATCAGAAACATACTTCTATGCGACTTCAGACATGAAAGTGAAGATTAAAGAATAAATATGAACAAAGCTTACAAAAAAGTTCTAAATAACCATGTAGTCAATTGACATATTTTACCAAGGGTCGCTGTAAAGATGGTGCATTGCAGCCTTATAAGCTTCTTGAAAGATGTATAGATATTCTTCATCCCCAAATAGCAAGTACGCCTAAACTCAGTCAGAGAGAGCTAAAATCACTTGAAGAAGAGAAGACTTGAAACATAAAAGAAAGCACATAGAATAAAAATTTAAAACAAGCAACTTTCAGACTTTCAGTACATCGGGTAAATGGAATGGTAAAACCAATTCCAAATAATTGATCAATCTATAAAGAAAGCATACACAATAAAACAGAAAATTTGTTATTTGTGATTGTCTATACCATTTTAACAGCAGGAGTAAAAAGTACAAAATCTAATTGAGAAAACAAAAAATAAAATTAGGCAAAAGATGAATAAAGAATTTCTTGATGTCTATGTGAAAAAGTAGGCAAGTTCCTTGTGCAATTAAACTAACAATAATGCCTTATTATCAAATGGCAGAAATATTGTTTCATTCTAATAAAGCAGTTTCATTAAGCCATTATAAATTTAACAAACAATCACCTTTAGGAGATACTCATAGAAGGAGTCTATACTTGTTCCTATTCCAGCATCCTGAAAACCAACAAAGCATGAATCTTAAAAAATATTGGACCACAGACTGACAAGGAAAAAGAATTACAATCAGAGCAACAAGTTATCAACAGTGCCAGTATAACACAAATAAACCTATTTATGTTACTTTCCTAATGCCCATTAATTAATAATGACAATGAACTATATGAGACCCAAGTGACTTAAGTCTCAGAAAACCATCTTAAGAATGTCATGCTTACAAGGATCATGCCTCAAAAGAAGGCTCTAAAAACATTGTGTATTCAAAATCCAACTAGAAGATTCATAGCATGAAAGGATATTTAGAAACTCTGCAATTATATTCATTGTAGAACTAAGATGTTATGCTTTACTCCGAGATATAAACTTCAATGATCATCTCTTGTTTACAAATGTCAAAGGGCTAAAGCATACTGCCCAGACCTATTAAGAATAACTTCATAGTTAGCAGAAGACAATGAAAGGACATGTAATTGAACATTCAAAATTAGTGAATACTCTATATATCCAAATGCATTCATTCTCCAAAAAAAAAGAAATAACAGGAAACAAAAAAAGGAATTTCCTTAATTCACTGCACCACTAGATTTCTCAATTTTCATTTCACTACAAAAAGATTCTGAAATCAGGATCACAAAAAAAGAATAAAGAAAAATAACAAAAAAGAAAAGAAAGAATAAGCTCTATTTTCTTTGACTGGGTAATCATATAAAAAATTAAAAAAGAACCTTCTGTGTCCATTCACCAGAAAAAACATCTATATGAGCACCAACTAGGTTAATTCTTGAACGGCGAGCCCAGATACCTCGGACAGCATTCTTTGTAACTTGCTCAAAAACTGCATTTCAATCAAGATAAGTAAAACTAAAACACAATAAAGGCTAGGAGATTAAAGGCACAATCCCTCAAGAGCCCATACAGATGTTGCATTGAGAGCAATTCAAGAATAAAAAACTAATCATGATGTCCATGGTTCATGTAAGCAACATAGTTCACCAAACTTTACCCTAACCTAAAATCCCAGAAGGAATACTATATAAACTTTCCAATTCCATGTACAAAGAGACAGTGAAAAGAAAGGTATAGTTAAAAAAAATCCAAGAAGTATATCCTTAGTAAATTTTTCATGGTATGGACAAGAAAACAGTAAAAGAATGGCATTAAGGCAGGCAGTGTGGTCTCCGATTTGATCAGGCATTCAATCTCACCACTGAGATGCTGAGTTGACTCCTTAACCTTGATAGGAAGATTGCTTATTTCTCTTGTAAAAAGCTAAAATTTAATCCAGTTCACATGATTAAAAAAATTAACAATGATCTCAAATAATACATTCCAAAAACAAAAAGCAAACAACTAACAGCTATGTTAACAGACTAACGTGGCGTCTGGTATAACGTGTGGATTTAGGAATGGAATGAATTTAATTAAAAGAAATGTTTGAAATGGAATGGAATGATAGTAATTACGCTGTTTGGTATTATTTTTGGTTATAAAGGAAATGGAATCAAAATTAAAATTTAATATTAATATTAATATTAATAAATTTTAATAAATACATTATTGTTTTATATTTATATTACATTTAAGAAAATCAAATCTTGTACTAAAAATAGGCAAAGTACATGTCAATTTGTAGAAAAAAATATTTTCTACTCGTTAGTGAAATTTGTTTTTAAAAAAAGGAAAAAATATAGGGAAAATGCCCGTTGCAAATCGAAGGGGGATTTGCAACTGATTTATACGTGGTGCGCGTGCGTCACGTCTGCAGCTGACAAGCGCGTTAGCTGCAATTTTTTTTTTTTTTTTAAAAAAAAAATTGGATCAAAACAACGTCATTTGGCGTCAAAATCCGCTGTAAAGAAAAAAAAAATTCTTCAGGCCAAACGACAAAACAACGTCGTTTGGCCAAAACCTTTCCAGACAAAAACCACCCCCCTCCCCGGGTTTCATCAAAACCTTTCCCCACTACTTTTATTCCATTCCCATTTATTCCAAACCCACAAACCAAACAACAAAATTTGAATCATTCCAATCCATTCCAATCTAAACCCTCAAACCAAACACCACCTAAGAGTAAGATGCTTGAACATATCAGAAGCTAATTTGAAATTAAACACAGAGGAATAAAAGCAACTGTAGTACTCACTGCGTTCATTTGTTAGACGGCTGAGCACCCCAAATTCTAATGTCAAAGTCCCACCACCAGCCGTTGATGTTATCTGATAAGGAAGGCAGGAAACTTAAACTTTCACATGATTTTCATTCAGATGTAAATTCTAAAGACTGGAGAACATGCTAAGGCTCAGTAAAACCAAGAGAAGACTAACACAACATTGCATTTCAAAACTGAAGAAAATTTGTACTTAATCATTCACTGAATGGAAATGTTGCACACCAAGATTTGTCTCAAAAATCACATGAATGCAATCCTCATACATAATGATGAAAAGATATTTGAATGTCAGAAACTTTCAGTTTTTCTCCCTTTAGTGATTTTAACATACATTATTTCCAAAGGAATGGCAAAATGAGCTTTCAACACACTTGAGTTCAATGAGGAGTGACCTGACTGATTTCTCTCCTACTGGATCCATCCAAGAAAATGAGTGGAAAAGGTATTTAACTTTAGAAGTGAAACAAGGATATACATATTGCCCAAGGTTTCCTTGTTAAATTTCTGTTTTGGTGTCCTGATTGTATAAATTTTTTCTACAATATTTAGGCCAGGATGGTATCAAGAATGTTATGCACTAAAGCATGTACCAATGCAATAAATTCATCTGTCTACAGGAAGCAAAAACATACTAGCACATATGAATCAAGGTACAAAGTGGCTGATTCCATTCATGAGAAATAGGACTACAGCATCAACTGTTCCTGAGATTAGTTACATATATACTCCCAAAAAAGGACATTGATACAACTACACATCTAAATAAGCTTAAAGTGGTAAAGAGAGTACAAAAAGGCTTTGCCTTGCTTTCATTTTCTTCCACCCCATGCTGTAAATTGACAGATCCAAATGGAATCCCTGCATCGTGATTATCTTAGAAAACTCAGACCAAAAAAGTTTTGATTGTTTAATGCATAGGTTTTTCCAAGAAAAAATAATGGTTACATTCTGAAAACAAAAATTCAAATACAAGTGCCTATGAAATGCAAGTCAAGAAAACACATTGATACCAGCCAACTTCTTACAAGAAATCCTACACCTTTCAACCAAGCAAACTAAAAGACACAAATGCAGAAGGAACAAATAGATTTTTTTTTTTTTTTTTTTTTTGGGCCTGCTGTCAGATTCTTATCTTTTTTAACGCAGAATATAGCTAAATGATGGTATCCATCACAAATTGACAACATAGTGCTTGTACAATATAATTTGAGAGCCAAGGAAAGGATAGCTGATAAGTAAAAATATTTTTCAGCTAAACTATATGGAATCCAAGCATGCTACAAGAGTTTCCACAACTCCCTTTACGAACACTAGGGTACTCAGGTTGAGATACCTGTAGGAGTATCAAATGCAGGCAGCATCCTCCATGCCAAATCCTCTGCCAAGTGAAGTAATTCACCATCATAGGAAGGTACTCTCATACCCTACAATTGCTAAAGAACTTCAGAAATATCAAAAAGGAAGTAGAACCATCCCACTATGGGGCTCTATAGGTACATTCACTATTTCATCAAAATATAATTTACTACTAACATATTCAAGCATGCCCCTACTACATTGTTATACGAAACATAATTTTCTATTTTTTAAAACCAAATTCATATTAGAGTAAACGGTAAAATTAGTCATTATACTCTTTTTTTCAAGAAAAGAGGTCACTCAGATCTTCAAAATGAATCTATAACATCATTCCATCCAGTTCTATCATAAAGATATATGGAAGATTATGAAAAGACTATTTTAGCCTTAATTTAAAATTAAAAAAATTAAGAGAGAAATAATTCATTTACTCTTTCCTCCTCCCATCCTTTTCTTTCACTTCCTTATCCTAAAGATTAGGATTAGGGTTTAGGGTTTAGGGTTTAGGAATGACTTGCATTAGTCATTTAAAATAGTTCAGTGACTTTATTTGGGAAAATTAACATATGATGACTGCAATCCTAACTTTGAAAAAGCATAATGACATTTTTTGCCGTTCACTCTTCATATTATGGAAAGTAAGTGCAGATTTATTTCAAGCCAACTCATGGCCTTATGTTGTTTCATGGTCTACCTTACTAGAAATAACAAAGGAAACAAGTGAATTCTACGCCATCATGAGGTAGAACAACGCTGAGAAATTTATCACCATTATGCAATTGTCCCTTTTCCAATGCACTTTATTTTGGCTCATAATTTGAACAATCTTTTCTCTTTGCTGTTTTTAGATGCATAAGTACCAACTAGCTTAATATCAACTTATGCATAAGTACCAACTAGCTTAATATCAAGTTACAAGAAAATTGTAATCATTAGAAAATTAGAAACAGCAAAATTCAAATGAAGGCAAGATTTTTAAGAGGTTAAATCGAATGTAAAATGTGCATCTGCAAATACCGTATTATAATCACTTGCAATGAGGTGTGCAGAAAGTAAGCCTCCAAGAATGCGGATTGTAGTTTCAAACACAGAGACTGTTTTATTCTGCAAATGTAACCAAAATGTCCAAATGTTAAGACAAAACCACCCAAGAGCAACTCACTCAATCAATATATCAAAACACTTCAGAAAGGCAAAACTTTCAAATTACTAAACATGGAACAAGTAAACTGTAATTTTTGAGGACAAATAATTGATGGAATTAGACAAAATATATATTTACTTCCCCAACACATTGTATAAGTATGAACATAATAGACTGAATTATACTGACACCGGACTATATTTAAGCAAAGCAATATTGATCAGCACTTGAAATCTCAAGCTCAGAGATGAATCTAACCAAATAGAGAATTATAAACAAATATGGAAAAAATTAATAAACATCATTTGACAATTGAGCTTAAAGGTCACCATTACCTAGCCAAAAGAGACAACTGCATTATCACATTTCAAGCAACAGTTACAATTGTAAAAAATAAAATCCAAATAAACATTTTCCTACATAACTCTCGGATTGGAGCACTATATTACTACATCCAAGGGCATTAGAGGTAAGGAATGAACTTATAGTTATGCAATCTATTTGAACATCCCATTATAAGTTCATAATGCCCATTTCCATTTTGGGCAGAATAGTGCATCTTATTTTCTATTGTAAATGGCATATTGATCGATTCTATTTATTGTGGAGAACAGATAACTGGATTTACCTTTCACTTTTTTTTTATAATCCAACTGAACCAAAATATGGCATATATCTAAGTATGTAAACTAGATTATCATTCCTATCAATAACTTTGAAAGCAAGTAATATAAAATTTAAAGCCCATTTGTTAATCTTGAGATATCACGTGGAAAAGCAACATGAAAAAAAGAAGAGCATCCCATTTCCCACATGAATACAAGATGACACAAACTGTACTCACAATATCAAACCGAAGATTTTTACCAATCCATTCAACAGACGAGCTGAAACGTTCTTTGTCGCCAAGCAAAGCTAACATGTCCAGTGAATCAATCTGTAACAGCAACAAAACAAGTAAATATAACTTTGAACATCATCCAACAAAAGGAATCACATTAATGAAATGGAATAGGGATTCTTACCAACGTCAAAGCATAGCCACCAAGTGTATCTTCACCTTCACAAGACAAAGGCTTTAGCTCATCACGAGGGAAAGCATGCTCCATATACCCATCGAATGCATGATAGAACATTTCACGAACCTATATCAATGACAAATATTTGATACACCAATCACATCATCTTTAATCCAAACTAAATCGCAGTAAACTTCAGAACCCAAAAACTCAACAGAAAGTATTCCATTAAGCAAAACAGAAAATTTGTTATTATCGAGAAAGTTTTAAACTTTTTGAGGAATTACCACATTTCCACAGCTTTTCCATCTTTTTTTTCTCATTTATTAAACGACTACCAAAAAAACCCAAATCTCATTTCCACATCCCTTCTTCCTAAATTTTACTTCGCCTTTTATACGTCCCTAGTCCCCAAGTTGCAACAGAGTGGAACCAATTCCCAAACCAATGCCCAACTTCACGAACTTATCCATACAAGATTCTCCATTTAATAAACAAGCAAGCACTCGAAATATCAATTCCGTCCAAATAACATAACCAAAACTAAAAGAGAATAAATAAAGTTTGCTTCTTTACTTTTATTTCCAACTGAATCAGGTAGTTTTATGGAAGGGTTCTAGTAAATCATTCATTCAACATTGATCAAAGAACCCAGAAAAGAGGAAAAGTCGTCCCTAATTCTGACTGAATGACTGTGTGTGATGTAAACTTGTACCTCATCTCGAAGCTGTACAGATTCCTCAGGAGTAACGCCTTCCGAAGAAGTTCTGCCAAAGAAAATGTCTGAATACACAAAAATTACGGCCAAAATTACCACCATTGTTTTCGGAGCTTCCATAGCTCGCGTTCTAGCTCTCCGGTGCTCTGTCGTATGACACCGACGAAAACCTCTCGGAATTTTTCTTTTCTTTTCTTTTCTTTTTTCCGGAGCCGAGAAATAATGTCGAATTTTGTTTTTATCCAGGATAGTTTCGTAATTTCACATTTTTGCGCTTATCTTCTCCGTTTGATCGAGCTAATGCGTAATGGCACGCGGCGCGGGGCTATTTAAGTCAACAAACGATGTTTGTAGCAGTTAAGTTGGCGTGCTTCGATTAATGAAGGCGTGAGTTTTATGCATGCAGCATTTTACAAGTTCACTTCTGAGTTTTATCCGTGCAGCATTTTTCTCTTTTTTTAACCCATTGGACTTGCCTCAACGGTTACCGACCAAGAAGATCCGACATTCTCCTTTCCTATTGTCCTCCCTCTCTTTTGATTAAAGTAAAAATATTATCTCACATTATATAAAGTACATACACACAGTTATAATATAATAAAATTGTCAAAAAAATACAAAATTTTTAACAAAATCAACTATATTACGACCACTTTGGGTTGCCGGATTGACCATCAGGTAAGGCTATAAAATCCTTCTCGATGCCCATAAACCTAGATGTCGCATTTCAAAATATTTATGCATACAAAAAATTTATATATTTGGTCTAAATATAAAATTCTCTCCTTCTAATCCCCTAGATGCTGCATTTTAGAACATTTATGTTCACAAAAAATTTAGATATAATGTTAGTCCATCTATTTAGTCTAAATGTAAAATTCTCTCCTAGTCTCCTATACTTCAATTGAAGCCTCTCGTATATAGGTTAAATACATATTAGATAGGTTAAAGCAAATGTTATCCCTTGAAAATAACATAAAAGCATTGTAATGGAAAGTCAAGGGGAAGCTTCAATGAATGGTGCATTTCCACGAAGAAAACTTCTGGCTCAAGAAAGCTCTAACAAGCTGTAAAATTTGCATTTCAATGAAATTATCTGCATGCTAAGAGAAGCCAATGGACCTAGTTAATGTATTACAACAGCAAACAAGAATATAATGAATGTATTGCGCGATTAGTACACCCAAATCTTGCCCAGATATGACATTGATGTATATGATTGTTTTAAGCTCTCCGAACATTTGAGAGAAGCATACGCTACAAGTCTTCAACATCCGGGGGGGTGAAGAATATCAGTGGCTACTGGCTACAGCATTCACAATCTTAGCTTGATTCTAGAATCATCAATACGAGCTTGTCAGGCCTGTGAACAAGCCAGGAAAGAGATGGAAATTAGTAGGAATAAAGCATCAACTAAATAATGAATACAATGGGAAAGAAATTGACATATCGAGTAACAAATACATGCAGCCATGGCAGTCGTGCATGCATAAAAATACAAGTGAACATGTATCCCTACACATAAGTTAGCGACATAAACTGGCAAGCTCAGAGGCAGAGGCAATACATCAATTCTAAAGTCAGATAGATGATCTCCCCATTAATAGAGTCAGATCAGTTCCAATAGAGAATGAATGTTTCATCATGATGAACCATAAGCAACTGTTTTGACTGAATGAATGAGGTGCAAAAGAAGAAATTTGTACCTGCTGTTTTTTCTTCTTGGGCCTCCTCTTCCTTCGAGGTTTTCGAGCATCAGAGTTGGAACTTACATTATCGCTGTTTCCTGTTAGTGGGTCTAATGATCCTCGATTTCTGAAGCCAATGCTGTTTGAAGTATTGCTAGATGTGGACATTTCAGCCTTCCGAAAGGTTGGTTTCTTACTTGAAGATCCTCCAAATCGCTTGTCATGAGATGAACCAGAAAATGATTTCTTTGATGGCCTAGGTGGAGGCATTAATTCACGAGCAGAAATCTGCCTCTGCATGAGAATAACCATAAGTAATATTGTTAGTAACTTGGCATACATGTCATATAAAGAGAAAAGAAAAACTCAATCAAAAACCTGATTTCTTTCATCACTCGACATGCCTGATGCTGCTTTACCAGAGGCACTAGAAGCTTGTTCCCTGAAAATCAATTTTTTGAAATCTTTAAGCTAGAAATACAACAGATAAGACAGATGCATGATTCTAAAACAAGAATGTAGACCATGAGCCTAGCTTAGGTATGCTCTCCCATTAACTCAACCAACCAAGGGTATTTCAATCATCTTCCACTAATTAGAAAACAAACCATATAAGGAGAGAATACATACAGCCTACAGCAGAAATGTGCAGTTTCAGAATGCACTTATGATCAAAACAAAAGTTCTAAACTGCAACTGCAAACATGCTAACAATTACCTGGTACTTTTATCCGTCCACTCATCATCTGCATAAGCATCATCACTTGAGCTTCCAGATAAAAAGAAATCATCCTCACTTGGATCCAGAAGACCATCATCCTCACTCCCTGTCTCTGTTAAGGAAAGTTCAAGCTAAGAAGATCAACTTCATCTAACTCAATACCCAAAAGAAAAATCAACACATAAACTAGACTATTCTACACAGCTTAGCAATGACAATGAGAAATTCTCAAACTTCTGCCACAAATCATAGAATCATAAAAATAACTTACTGCTTAGTACTTAGTGGGAAAAAATTATAAATGTATAATAACCAATTCAGAGAAATCATGCAGCAAAGAAATGTAGATCCTAACAATTGCGGGTAAAACCAACTGAACAATCTAAAATCTCTATATGCCGTAATTCTGCGCATTTTTGTTCTGCCCCTCACCCCTAAACAGGTGATAGTTCCAACCAATCCACAAAAGCAATTACTAATTCTGAACCAAATATTCTGAAATAAAAAAACATGAGTCTAGTTAAATGAACTACAAGTGAGCGTTACAGACCTTCCAAATCCTTCCCACTCGCCGCTGCAGCAATTATATTGGCCTTAATCAGCTCACGCAGTCTATTTCTTTTCTCAACAATTTCCACATCTTCACTTCCAGTAAACAATGGTACATAATTCTCAGTTTTGGGAAAGAACTGCAGTTCAAATTAAACAGAAAAATGTCAAATTATTTCAGCAAACAGAAGTAACTTAACATTCAATAATGTGCTTCTAACTAATGTCCTTCCAGGTGAGATTTTCATGAGCTGAGATTCAGAACATCCCAAAACAAACCCCCTCCCCTCCAAAAAAAGAAAAATGGTAAATCATACTCATCTCCAGGTCATCAGTGCAAGACATGGTGACCTACCCTCATTCAAGCTCCCAACTTAGTGAAATCACAGTGAAAAGATAATATACTTGATCAAAGCTCTTTCTGAAGAGGAAACATGGGACTGATGATCTACTGAAAATAACAGTTTATTCCTTTTGGTTGTTCTTATTGCAAAAATTGTCGGGCAAACATCACAATTTTAAGCAGGAGTATTGGTCATTAAGAGTTCAACAAAAATGGGTTGCCAATAAGCTTAACTAAAGAGGTCACCAAATTATTAATGAATTAGATAGCAAGCAATACCAACACTTACCCTAACATATTCAAGATCTTGAAGAAGATCTTCTTTCAACTTAGAAAGTTGCTCAGCTAGCTCTGTTTCCTGGGCATGACCGGACAAAGCACGCAGCTGTCTCTCTGCTCGTCTTATCCTCCTCTCAATCTTTCTTCTCTCTACACACACAAAGTTTAATGTTCCCAAAGTTAATCATTACATATGTAAATTCAGGAACAATACTAAAAGTTGTATAAGCAAAATAAAGTTTAAAATAGAAATATGTATAAAGAAACTACTATTTACCAAAAAATCTGATCTTTCGATTGCGAAGGAATATTATACGCTCCACAGCCAGACGATTTAGATTCTCTTGTTGTTTCTTGAGTCCATCCAACTTCTTTTCTTGGGTCTCTTTAGCTTCAGGTGGTAGATCCTAAGGATAGCAGTGGATACAATACCAATGGTCATTCCATGAAGCAAGAGACAATAATGCAAATCGAGAGCATCTATGTCTACAAACCAACAATCTCCTTCCCATGGTCGGGAGATGGCTACCAAAACTACAAAAACAGAAACCAAATCACGCGGCTACAAAAGTTCTTCAAATGCAGAACTTTTTTGTGATAGGCTATCCAGGAATAGTAAACAAGCAACTACTAGAGTAACTCCGTTATCATTCTAACATTGGGAAACAGACTCAACTGACAGTCAATCCATAAAAAGTACAAACTTTTTCAGAAATACATGATATTTATCCATTTTATCTCGATCATTACATTACTAAGCACCCAAAATCAGCTCGTATCAACATGTAAAGGCCTCAGCTTTTCAAATATGCTGCAAATTATCCACACAATTCGAAAAAAAATATACAAAATTAAGCTAACAAAAAAAACACATAACCAAAAAAGAAAATCCCATCTGATCAGTCCTATTCACAGTTGACTGTGTGCCAATGTAAGAGAGGCAAGGAAAGAAACGTATAATACTTTGCGGAGCATGCGTTCAATGGAACGAATTTGGTTCTTGAGGGAGACGGATTTTGGCTTGGGTTTTTTGTCGACGCCGAGGGATTTCGGCCGGCGACGGCCCCCTTGCTGGCGCTCGGCCACCCGCCGCTTGCCGTAGCCTCCGTGGGTCATTCTACTTCCCGTACGGTGAGGGGATTTTGATAGTATCAACGAAAATTAAAATTTAAACGGAAGTGAGAGTGAAATTTTGTACGAATAACGGTGGCGGATTTTAGGTTTCCGCGTGTTAAATTGAATCTCACTAGAAACGTTGTCGTTTAGAGTCGTCCAAGGGTGACTGCAAGCAACCCTAGATACACTAGTAAATTGGGATAAGAGTCCGCTATTATTTTGTACGAGAATATTTTAAAAAAATAAAAATCAATTTCATTATCTTCTAATTATAAATTTTATTATTTTTACATTGTAAAATCTGAATTACTGCCCAGTATATGAAATTGAAAATAAACGACGACTATAATATTATAAATGGTTACAAAAATGCATGTATATTGATTGGAATTGCTACAAAATAAATATACTAAAAAAAATTTCATATTTATTTTAATTTTAAATAATACATCATCAAAATAACAAAGTTTTTTAAGGTTATCCATATTGATACATGATTTAATGGTTGATTGGAAAACATCTATCTATTTCTAGAACAATAATGGAAAAGCAAGACAACTCAAAAAAATATTATTTTGTTCTTTATTTCTACGAAAACAAGTCATATGTACATGTTGGCAAGTTCTATGCAGTGTATATAAATTGTATTTCATTTTGTGTTTTAACATACACACTTTTATTTGTTTCGAATTCTAACTAATTCTAATTTGTAGTCTTGAGTGTACAATTATATTTTAGTTTTAGTTTTTCTTTTCAAAGTTATTGTCAAATTTTGCATGCATATATACATGATTATGGTCCATGATTGCATTTCATTTTATCCACATTTGGCTTCGTTATTTAGATATGTGAAAGCATCCCAAATCTTCTGGCTTTGTTATTTATATTTTTCTCGGAATTAATTATTCAAATGCTTACTAAACAAAGTAATCAAAAAAAACTTTATTTGAGTATGAAGAAATACATCAAAGTAACAAAACTGAACATGGTTGATTGTAATGGACGCAAAAAGGATCAACTCAATTGATAGAAATTGGAGGAGAATATAAATTAAGCATAGGCTTGGATTTTGGAGGAGGAAAGTTTCCAAAGCATTTGTATATGGCAGAGGCCTTCTCTTTTCCAGCCTTAAACTTCTTCTTGGTTCACCACATGATCTCTTTTGGGATAGTACTTGCTAGTCATCGTGGCAAGGGTACCACCATTGGCTGTTGGCTCAAATTTAACCTCATAAGTTATTTTCTCATGCTTGTCTGACAGTGCATCACCTTCCACAATTGTGTAGTTGTATGTGTATGTCTCCTCATTTAGATCATCAATGTTGTACTTCAAGTAGCTCAATGTTTTGTCTGCATCCCAAAAGAGAGGAATAACAGGGAAGCAAAGTTTGATCACATTCATGTGTCACTGAGGGTCAGTGTTGATTGCATTTTCAAGTATTGTTCGTGTAAACTTGTTTTAATGAATGTATTTTTGGGGTATTGAGAACCCTTTTAGATTGCAATATTTGGAGGGCAGTTTTAGATTTTTGTTAATTTATGAATGTTTTTAAATTTGGACAGGAGGTTGAATCAGTTTGAAGTTGTTAGTTCATTAGCACAAGCAATTGAAGAATCTAACAAATAGCAACAATGTATAATGTAGTGATGTCACCTTGGCCAAGGCCCAAGGTTGATTTGCTTGATGCTTCCAGTTCCTCCATTGCCTTCAAGAATTTCAATGCTCTGGAAAGCATGGGGCAAGAGTTTTGGGAACAAGTTGTGACTTGTGAGAATCAAGAACTGAGGCCTTTCTTCAAAAAAAAAAGGGGGGGGGTGGGAACTTAGTCCTTGAATAGTCTTGCTGGTGGAATGGAGTAAATGTACTCACTGTAAATGTTGAAACAGCCATAAATTCTTATGCAACTTTGAAGCTACGGGATACTGGTAAATTGCACTTAGATCGAGATTGGATGGATGCAAATTGTGTAGCACATGCATGCATTTATAGCTTTTGATGAGGGATTCCAAGGCTACAACAGATTCCTATGCTTGTCTTTTTCATTGATTTCTTTGGCTCAGAGAATCCTTTCTGAAAACTATGTTCCTATTTACAAGATAAAAGTGCAACAGAGGGAATGTTGTCCAGGTAATGTTTCAGTAAAAAAAATTCTTTGATCCTCGAAAGTGACTTATTAGTTGGCAGTTTGTAGCAAAGACATCTGCCGAAAGCATTAATATTGAAATGGTATTTAGCAATGTTGTTCCAAATCTAATAAATCTTCAATCCAATTTTGTACACATCCAGTGCAATGCCTGCCACTTGAACACCAAATGCTGTTGTCTATCTTTGTTTTTAAAGAAACTGCACATCAGAATTTTGAAAGCAACTATGCCTTTTGCTCCCTATAAATAGTGAGGTATTACCTCAATAAATAACATCAAAACAGTCAAAGTTTGCACAAACTCCCATGAGTAGCTGCAAACATTTCATTGAATTCTGTAATGGGTGTCGCCCTTTTCACTGATGAGTACACTTACTCAATTCCACCAGGAAGGCTATTCAAGGCCTCAATCCTTGATTCTCACAACTTGTTTCGCAAACTCCTCCCACAGGCTTTCAAGAGCATTGATACTCTGCAGGGCCATGGGGGAGCTGGAAGCATCAAACAGATCAACCTTGCAGATGGCAAGAATTTTCTCTACTCCTATGTATTCCGAATCGTGGGATTTGAATGCATCCTCACAATCTTATTGAATAACTTTTTCCTAAAATGTGCATGCATTGCGTTTACGTTATTTTGTGCTTCATTCTAAACATTGGATTCTGATTGCGTTTTTAATTTCTTTTCATGCAGGAAAAAATTTCAATTATTTGAAATATAAGATTGATGAGCTTAATGAAGAGACATACTCCTATAATTACACATTGACCGAAGGTGATGCTTTGTCTGAAAATCTTGAGAAGATTACTTACGCCGTGAAATTTAAGGCATCACCCAATGGTGGTACCATTGCCAAGATGACAAGCTGGTATTATACCTTGGGAGATTTTGGAATTAAAGAAGACGATGTGAAGGCTAGCAAAGAAAAGGCCACAGGAACGTACAAGGTAGTGGAGGCCTTCCTTGTCCAGAATCCTGATGCCTAGGCTTAGAATCATGAACCATTCAAACTGCATAAAGAATCAGCAAAGTCCTTTTTTCTACTTATATTCAAACTGTTTCTTGTTTTGGATGTCTTGATTAGACGACTTAGAACACGTGCTAAACTAAACATCATGTGTCTCTATTGTATCCTTCTGTCAAGTTTCCAGCTGTTATGGCCCTGCTGTTGTTGTGCCTTGATCTGTGCATTCAAGAACAACTTTGTTTCTTCTGATCATTTCTCGATTGTTTCATATTCAATTTTATGTATCTTTGTCTTTCGCACTACCAAGCAAGCATCATCATCAATAGCAGTAAATATAATTTGCTTTTGACTTTACTACCATGTCTCACATGTCTTGAATCAATTTGAACACCAGGATTGCTAGCATTCCAGGTCTCCATGGAGAACTTGCAGTCTTCTCGACAAATTTTTGTCATCCTGGGTTTGCCAAGTAACGAGCGGCTGCCATGATGACCCATCATATGCAAGGAAACAAGAAGCTAGAGGAACTCTTCTATGTGGTCTTCAACTTAATATTATAGGTTGCTCTCCTTCCATTTCAGATATCACAATTAGGGAATCAGTCAATTCAAGAGTTAAGGGCTCTGATTTCGGAATTGGGTTAATAACCTGCAGTAGAGAAGTATTAGAACAAGGTACAATGTTTTTGTTAGGCCAAAGAAAGTAAGATACTATACCGTTTTATTTTTTTTCACATAGCCAATGGCAACTTCTCTCCTCAAGTTTGCTCTTTCAGCAAGCTCAGAAAATGAGGGGTTCTCTCCACTTTGCATGTAGAGACCAATATCCTAAAGAATAAAGCAAGTCGAGAACATTTGGGTTAGAGTATAGGATATAGAATAGCAATAGAGCAACTGAAGGATCTATGACAAGTTCTGGTTAGAGTCTATGTCCTCAGATACAGAGTCAATTACAACCATCAATAGCCATGTTATATTTACCAAAACAAAAAAACTGTGGCAGTTGATTTAGTATTCAATCTAGAATTGCCTACATGGACTATAATTAGAATGAAATGATTTAGCTATATATGGAACTTCAGAGGCTACAATCTTACTCCTAAGGATTACCTTAACATATATTTCATCTCCCTCAGCATTAAGGATGTCTTTCCAAACCTCATTCAATTCACTGTTTTCTGCCACTGCCATATGCAAATATTTTATAACAGTTAGATGACATCATGTTGGTACATATTTAAAAAGTAAGATGAAAAAAAAAAAATTTTGACACCAGGCAGAAAACTTTAACAAATTTTGACACCAGGCAGAAAACTTTAACCTTGTGCTGTCACAAGGCTCATCACTTCTTCCGCTGCAATGTAAGTAAGGGATGGCTTGATTCTGGTAATCTGCATGGTCAGAAGATTCACAAATAAAATGGCACAAACAAAAAGGTTTACATTGACAAATTCCATCCGTATTCAAGCCAGCAAAGCAACGTGAATAACATACCTGTTTCCCCAATTTTGAGTCAACAATTTCTGCAACTAGATTGTGTGCCTAAGGTTTAATCATCAATTAGTTTTTCAGACAGAAAGATGTGAAGCAAGATGGAGACAGTTCCTTGAAAGAAAGTCCATGACAAGATGAATGCTTTTCTTCTGATCCTTGAAATGTTTTAAGATAGGCATTCTTTAGTTTGTCCTTTGAGATAATCAAGCTCAAATAACTTTGACTAATTAGGAAACTGCCTACAATTTTGAAGATGATAAAATGGTTTTACAAGCTATCTCTTATATAGGCTTTACATGCTAAGAAATAAAGATCTTAAAAGCATTTTAGTAGGAATTCATGTTTACAAAGGAGTTGAGGGGGAGATCATACGTTAACCCCAAGATTGTTGCAAATAGTTTCAGCAAGAAGCAGAGAATATGCCGAATGCTTGTCTGCCTTGGATGGATCTGAACCAAGATGAAAAAGAATTCGAATACCATGTCAATCTTCTTCAAAATTAATATCATCACTATAAATTACCTCCAAGTAGCCATTCTCTATCTGATATTACAACAATGGAAAAGGGAACATCTTCATCTTTCTTAAAAGATTTCTGAATGTTTGTGATGGTGTCCCTTAAAGTTTCATAATCCATTGGATTTCCAATCTAACACAACAAATGAACATGGGTCAAAAAAACACAAAAAAAAAAAAAAACAGATGAAAAAGCAGATGTATTAATGAACTGACAAGAAGCAAATCATTTCCCAATAAGTTTAATAAACAAAGTCTAATATATTGACTGAAGCAAAACCCTTTGAGAGACTTGGACGTTTTTCAGCTTCCCTTGACCCGCGATTTTGCTAGCCCTATCTCTGTCATCCATTGGCACATCTGACAAGACTTCCTAGAGACATATGAAAAAAGTTAATTAAACAAAAAATTGTTAGATGGTTACAGTCAGTAGTACATCATCAGTTCTGAGTGCAGCGTTAGTGAAACTCTAATGTATTGTTACTAACAAACTTCAACAGGAAATAAACCCCTTGCAAGGTGAACGCTGAAGGTAGAAAAATAAAATGACAGATGGTTAAGGCTTAAGAGAATTCATTTGGAAATTGATCAGTTGCTCATAACAACAGAAAATATAGGTCATTAGCTGACGAATAAGCAACAGAATAGAATACACTGCACTGTAAATGTCTCTTTCCAGTCAGCTGTGCTTGAGAATGTCCAATTCATGTAAAGTAGCATACACTTCATTGATGCTAACGAAGAGCAAAATATACCACTAAACTTCCAGGGCCAAGATAGTTGTCATATTCTTTAATCATTCCCACAACATCAGGGCGCCATCCAAGCATCAATATGTACTCTTTAGGACCTGGATATGGGTCAGATGCCTGCATTAAGATAATGAAATATTCAGACTGAAAAGGATTAACACATGGTAACATGAGCAATATTTTTGTGTGGTCGAATACCTTTGACCCAGATTTCGATCTTTTGACTATTTTCTCTAGCCTAGCTCTTGTAATTTCAAATGCCTGACCACGTAGCATACCATTCTTCTTAAGTGTTGGCATATCATGAAAGGAATTATCATCATTAAGACAACTTGAGATTGCAAGTTTGGGTTTCTTCTTTCCATGTACAGGTGCAATAAATAACACCTGAAAGTGTACAGCATAAAATATGTGACTGTAATGAATGCTTACAAATACAAATACCATGCTGGAAACTACATAATCATCACTGTGAAGTCAAAAATCAGAACCTCACACAAGTTCTCTTCAGTCTGCAACCTCATTAACCTTCACTAAGGTGGAACCATTACTAAAATTCATTGAGGATATGTTTAGCTCCTCATAAGAATTGGAATTTTGGAATAAGAATCATTTTCAACAGCATTTGGTTTAGATCTCTACAGAAACTGCTCCAATTCTGTCTCAGTTCTAATTCTTTAATACACCAATAATTTTACAAGAAAATCTGTGGATTATCCCAACTGTCATGGTAAATTGGCAACTATATTCTCAAAGGACGTCTAATAAGTTCAAGTTTAATAAAGAAAGGAAGTCAAAACATTGAAGCCTGCTGGAAAGGAGGATGTTTAAAAGCAAATACTTTGTCCAAATAATTTGATAACCAGTTTTGGAGGTGACAACTTGTTGCAAAATACTTGATTTCAAGCAGACTATCAAAATTCAGTTGTACATACTAGATAATGGAGATAAAGGCAACTCCAGCACATAACTTCTAGCGAGCCAGGGCTGTGGCCCAATATCAATGAAAAGATCTTCTAACTAAATCCAACTGAATTTAGCAGCTTGTGCTAATCCAATGGCCTTTTTGTTTTTGTCTTTTTTTTCCCTATCTTTTCCCTCTTTCTGGTTAAGAAACTTGTTAACTATGTAAACTAGTTTTCTTAAAATTAGAAGGGCCATACCAATTCATTTGGTCCTTTATAGTCCATATTCGGATTCTATTCGTGAAGCAAAAAATATAAATTATTGACTTCATGCACGCCGAACAAAATTTCAAATGAGCATGTCAAACATAAACTATCAACACTATTCACTTGCTTTGGATAATTTAACAGGATATGAGACTAGAGGTGCAAATCCAACAAAAAGCTATCCCAAAACAAAAAGTAAAAAGGGTATACAATCTCCACATACTTTGTCCGTTTGTTGAATAACTTCATCATCATTTGGGTGGAAATATATCTTCCCATTTCGATAAAGGCCAGAAACAATAGCCTAAAAAACAAAGATAATGAGACAGTTATTTGATCAGGCCAAGAAGTACAGTAAGCTCTAGAAATCAGAAGAATCCTTACCTCCTGAAATCCACATCTCAATTGCCTGTACTTCAACCCAACTAAATCCGGAAAGCAGCAAAGGTTAAACACATTTTCTGCAATATGTAACATAAGTTGGTAAAATTTACAAACACCAACTCATGATATCATGATGGAGGAAGCCGAAAAAGGCTAAGAACCTATAAATTACATATGTGATTGTAGAGAGAAGCAATGTCAATGATCATTTGAGTTCCACTTAAGTGAATGCACAAGCAAAAAGTACAAAATAAAGTTCAATTATGCATTAAACTTCAAGAGAATCTCTTCATGAAACTTTAATAAAGTAGCAAACAAATAACAGAATCTAAAGCTGGAACAATCTATTATAGAGTGACAATTTAGAGTCCTTAACTCCAAGAGTAGAGAACTAGTATGTTAGGGCCAAGGAACTGATGCTCTACAATCTAGAATTGTTCAATAAATTGAATTAGTTGGAAAGATGCAGAAGAAACTATATGCAAGTCAAATCAATTTCTGCATCTAACAAATTCATATGAAGTGTAGCATAACTTTCACTTTCGAGGTCCATCAAAGATTACCATATTCAGACTGAAAAGAAAAATTACACTCTGAAATTCCATGTTATCAGATCAAATCTCCACGAAATTTCATGGCCTAGTAAAACATTCAAGAGTCATTTTCATTCAATAGCTGTGAATTACTTCTATAATTGAGTAGATGTCGGTATATCTTTATGAGTCCTTTTTGCCGAGAGCATTGAACAAACAATTTGGATGAAACATCTTCAACAGGCTCTACTTTCAATCCCGAAATCGATTTTAAAAGATCACAAGTATTGGAACTTGACACCTGCATTACATAGGCAACAGAATTAAAACCCTCAGAATGGTATATCCAGAAGTGCAGCAGTCAAAACCAATTATCAGCAACATACCTCAACTACAGTGGGTACAGAGACCATTTCCTGAATTGGTTGAAGAGCAAGTACAGAAAGAAATGCATCTGTATCAACTTCATACCTAAGAAATTAAACTCTGGACGTCAGTAAAGAAAACAATCCAAGAAAAAGGAAATAGAGTCACATCATCTTAATTTTTCTTTCAATGAATATAATCCATGACGACACCAAAATTAATCAGTATAAGCGACAAGTTGGAATAACTTTTACTAATTATTAATAATTGGATTACAAACTCATATGCGTTGATTTATCATAAGATAGTTTCCATTCACAAAAAAAAAACTAAAGAATTCCTCTAAGCCCACCCAGCCAAAATTATCATTATTCAAAGAATCTCAATTTCAAAATTAGTTGTCCTTTAGCCATGTCTACAAGAAAACCAATAAGGTGCAAAATATAAAACTGACACCAGAATAAATTAATTTGAATTATTGTACATAGATGATACGCATCAATTCATACCTATCACCCTTTGTGGGCAATATGATTATGGCCCTTGCTTTGTTAGCTGCAGCTCTTTCAAATGATTTTGTCAAACTTAGGCTGCAACTGTATCATTAAAAGTTACAAATATAAGATTTCAAAGCAGGTAGGGGTCCATAATCTAATCCAAGAAATTCATACACAGAAGGAGATGCTAATGGAGCCAAAATTAAAGTGGTCAAACTTCAGATAAACATAATCCACTTACTATTACTGAAATCCCAAATGTTGATACAGTTAGAATGCCTGAACACTTGATATTTTGATACCCATGCTACAACCAAAATCTGGTGCTAAGTTTTTCTTATGCATGCAAATTACCGGTTTATAAAAAAAGTAACATACCTCTTTGACAGAACATCTATATGATTGAGATCTTTGGCAATGTTGTCTGCTACTTTATCTATTTGCTTTCGTGGGAGATCAGATAAGAGCAGAATTCTCTGCCTCCTATAAACATATACCTACTTAATCACAGATGCAGCACCATAAAAGCACAGGTATAAGGAGACAAGATGTGAATCATTATGCCAATACCTGGAAGTTGCAGTACCTAAGCGAACGGCAAATTCATGATACTTGTTTAGCTGCTTGAGAATGAAGGGCAGATGACTATTGATGCCGCAAATAATTATATGATCAGTCTCCAAAACTTGCATTTGAACCCCGTCTCTCAGTCTTTGCATGTTATTCTGACCAAAGGCTTGTTAGATGGTGCCCAGTAGAGAATAAACTTATGAAAAATACGACATCTCACAAGTGCTTACCCTAAACTGCTCTGTCATTGTGCTCAATAAGCGAGAATAGAACAGTATACCCCATATAGCAAGAATAAAGCCGATTACTCGTTCAATTCTTGTTCTTTGCTGTAGAAGCAAAGCTTGTATTAGAAAAACATCTACTGATATTTCATATGCAGTCATCATTATAAGAACAGCAAGAAATCAGATGAGTCAAACGAATCAAACTTTCAGATGTGTAGAGGATGAACAAAGGCATGCCCAGGCCTCCCAAAAGCATTCCTCAAGGGATTGTTTATTACGCCTGCATATCTCCGTAATACAGGCAACAAAAGAAAAAATGAGAACTCAAAACTGGGAAGGTATGATAATCACCTTGGCCATAGAAGAACGATTGATTTGGAGGGGGAAAAAAACAAAAGAAGATAGTTTTATACGAAATATCATACTATACTGAGTACTGCATCTGACAAAATCCCAACTCAGAACCATAAATTTGTGATTTCTAATGCAGCACCATGCGTTCAGATAGCATGAAACACTTGACCTAGTGACCAAATGCCACCAATATAAATGCAAAAACCATCATCAAATTGACCAAGAAAACAAACCCAAGAAAAAGCAAGAAATCTGATGAGTATATTGGCTTGTGAATAGCCAGAACCAACTCAAGAAGTAGGCCATTCCAGCTAGCTAGATACTTAAGTGATCTTTCAAAAAAAAACTTTACAATTTAGTCTAGTCTCATATTAAATGCTTTCTTGGCCTTTCAATGTCTCTTAAGTTCTAATTACTTCATTGATCAGAAATTTAAAATCATAATCAAGCCTGATTAGCGTTGAGAAGATCTTATGGAAGATTCATGTTGATTCTTCTAATCTATCTGCTGTGTTGCAGAGTTATCCTAAAAGGCATGTTATATTGCAATGCAGGCAGCTATATCACCCAATCTTGACTATTTTTCTGCTCATCTCAATTTTTTAATAGGATATGTCTTTTATGCGCCAAAAATAAAAATTTTATTTACGCAAGTGAAGTTAAACTTTTACCACATCTTCCAAAAGCTTTCCTAAGTTCTTATCAGCAATTGTATGTCATAAATCCACCCTAGTATACATGAATCAAACTCTAAGCTCTCATTGTATGAAAGATAAATCGTTTTGAGGAGCTCCAGATGAACCTTTTACCTTAACTTGTAAAAGAGGAAACCACCAATGATGACAAATGAGAAACATGATAAGAGAAGCACAACGAAAAATCTGCACAAGCCCACAACATATCGCCAATATCATTTTAAGTGTGAAGAACACGGTGAAGCCAAAACAGGGATCAAAAGATGCTCAGTTTGATAATTAGTCAGATAAAAATGCATGAACTGGCATAATAACACAATTAATCAAATAAAAATGCATGAAATGACACAATGAAAAGTTATTAGCAGCTATTACATCTTTTCCCTTGGAGAATTTATGAGCAAATTAGAGACCAGCACCAGCTTAAGTTCTTGAAGTGAAAATTCCACAAAATGTAACCACAAAAATTGGATCTGGAGATCTATTGTTAGATCATGAATGGTTCCATACTGATAATTTGGTATCAAACCATTTAAACCTTATTTCTAGAGCACGAACAATTAGTTACCATTACATGTATAAATTAAGTTAAAGGCCAACCTTATACCTGCTTGAAAAAAACAAAAAAGCAATGGAGCTCATAGGCTTAAAATCTTTTAACTGAACTTCTAAAATGCCTGTAATGCTCTCTAATGCAATGGAATGACAAGTATGAAAAATGAGTGTGTAGCTACTTACGTGGCAACATTTCTCTCAAGTTGCACATTGAATAAATAAATTAACCTTGAAAAGCTCCATCTGATATCTCCCAGTGAAGGCAAAGAAACATCCAATTGGAGAGGAGTTGGTTTATTCACCGAATTAGACATACCAGCAAAAGGCAAACTCCTTACAGGGTATGTACAAGCCTCATAGAAGAGAAACTCATGTAGTACATTCAATTTTGTACTGGTGAACAAGCATTGTATCAATCTGATTAGGAAACAAGATGTCGTGGATACCATAATGAATTTAGCTTGTTTGCTCTGCACAAGTTGTGACAAGAACCATCATTAGCTACCATCAGCATTTAAAATATTAATTCAAAATGCAATATAAATTAACCATTAGCACTTTGGCAAATATGGGAATGTTAGTCGAGAGAGTAGGCCAATTAAAACTAAAATCAAATACACCTTTTTTTTCCAAATTATTCCAACTCAAGTTCAATTAGGCTCAACCTTTATCTAACAGCAAACAAACTCAAGCTCAATAAAGCATATGAATTGATCTCAGATGGAATAATGTCACACCTAAGTTTAGCTTCATACTACTTTCAAACTCAATTTTGGTTGATAAAATTTTCATTTACAAAATGGAGCCAGGATAAGTAATGCAAAAGCATTGAAACTTGACCAACATATTTCATCTTAGTTTTGATACTCTAGGAAGTATAATGACCTGAAAAACACTTTGAATTACCATCACTGAGAATCTAGGATTGAATATATTAAAAACATTCTTATTTGCTGAAGAATCCAACTCCATATGTTTCATATGACAACTGATCTTCCATTTCCCTAGAAAAAGATAATAATAATTATCAGAAACATGAAAATGGCAGATTAAAATAACAACAGCAGAGAACATAATACTAACTGATAAGCCAAGTTGATGGAAAATGTAGGAAGTTCTAAAGTCAAGAAAAGCACAACATGAGCCTCTCTATAGTTAAATAAACATTTGCAAGTCCACCTTATGGATTTGAACTTTTAAGAAAAAAGAGTAGCACAGACAAGGCATATACAATCTCAAAATACTCTCCCTATCATGCAGCACAATGTTTGCACACCACATCAGAAATACAACTGAAATGTCTAGTACTGCATATTCACTGCATAACGTTTTACTTGGAAGTCGTACATATATATATTTGCAATTCAAGCGTACGTTCTTGAACATCCTTCAAAAATATCTAAAACTGACCTTTGATCCTTAATAACAGATTATCCGGGCATAAAGCAGAAGGGAGGTTGTACCTGCAGGCATCCAGCATTGAATCTTACAACATTGAAGCTGTTCCTTACGAGAATCATTAAAACAATATGGATCTAAAAAGAAGACTTAGTTCAGCCAGCAATTACTTTAGGCCATTTATGTTACATTAAAAAAAAGAAGTGTTTTTACAAAAAATTCTCAGGACCATTGTTCCTGTCTTCCAGCAATAAGCTGCCAATTCCCCAGAGATTTGAAACAGAAATAAATGCATTCCAAATTAAAACGAGAATGCCAGGAGGGCAAACCTGAATCATTCGATCCAAATACAAATAAAGAGTTACACTTTACGCGGAAAACATAAAGCCTTTAACTTTTCATGTATCGATCACGAAAAAAAAAACCAAACGTAGCTTAATAATGATGATCCAATGGTCAAAAGAATCTTCTATGCAGTATCTAATACAAAGACTTCGACTTCGACTTCCTACACTCCCAGTGATCAAAAGAAACAGCATAAATGCAATTTGAGAAATAACTGTATGATTTCAGTCATGACCCAAAAACACTTCTTGAAGATAAATCATAACAAAATGGAAATCATTAACATTCAAAAAGGGTCACCTCCTCAACGGAGAAATCTTGTTCACTCTCTGCACTGGTGTAAAAAAGCATGGTTTGGAGCTATAAAACTGAAGCTGAAGCATCCCTTTATTTTTTTCTCTATAAAGTTACAGACTTTCGTAACAAAATCAATGAATTGAGAAGAGAAAGTCTGTTTTCTTTAAATTTTAGAAAGGTGGGATTGTTTTCGCATGTACAGTGAAGGAACTCAGAAAGTATCGACCCTTTTGGAATGTGCCAATACAAACCCAATAACATTGGACAATAAACGTGATATTTTAATTTTGGAATTGATTGGTCACCCAAAAAGAATTAAAAACATGGAATGGCTTCTTTATGGTAGCAAACGTGATAGTCGTGAATGCGAATGGATAATTGAACAAGTGTGCTTCTACAATTGCCACCGAAAAGTGAATGAAGACAGCCGAAACTTAAATAAATATCGGGCGGTGATCCCATGACGAGAAAGATGCATTGTGAAAGCGAAGCAAAACAGAGGGGCTGTTATCTTTTATACTTCATCAGATTTTAGCACTTAGCAGTGGCAATGGTACACATTGGAAATTGGAACTGATAGTCCCTGCTCTAATATTGCATAGTTGCAGTCTAAAGAAAATCACGTTTGGTAAAACTGTGATCTAAAAATTCCTAAATTTGATTAGTGTTATGAAATACATAAATCAATATTCATTATATTTATCCTATTCAATGTATGAACATATTCATATTTAAAAAGTAAAATTTAAATTGAAAAAGCAAAGTTCAAATTAAAAATAAAAAAGTAAAATTCAATTTGAACTATCCATATCATTTTGATGCTGATATATATGATAGGAGGCATAAGTAGTGTGGGTGAGAAAGAGAGAAAAAGTGAGAAATTGAGAGAAAAAAAATATGAAATAAGAATTTTTAATCTGATTTTCTTATTATTTGTGGTGTTTATTTACTTTTTATATTTAATTTCTCTTTATTTTCTCTATTATATATTTGCGATGTAATATTTTACAATAATTAGCAACTTTTGAAATTAAATGTTCAATAAGTGAACTCAAGTCTAAATATCTCATGTAGTTAATGATTTGTGTTCTTCACTTACTATTTATTAAAGAAGTGAACGATGAGAGTGTCATTATATAAAAATTGAAATGCTTTTAATACTTTTAATATTTAAATTTCGTTAAGAAGATATTGCATTATATTCGTTCAATATGAAATAACGAAATTTATACACTAATTAACGTAATCAAATATCGCTTAGTTGTATGAAGGTGGATTTTTTTTGTTTGATTAGTAGAGTTAGCACTTGCAAATTTGCAATACAGTTTGATTTGGATTTTTCATGCTTGCTTCAACCCCCATTGGCCCATTCCATTACTACTTGCAAGAATAAAAGAAGAAACCAAAGTGTTTGATGTTTGATTCACATAATGCACTTGGGATTCTCACTGAGGCGCTGACGAGCATTAGGTAGTATTAATCACGCTAGCATAATTTGAAATCACAAATTTTTGAATCCAACCAAAAAAACAAAAATGGTCATTGAATCAGTTGTGTGTTCTTCTCTGTCGTTCACATCAATGAGTTATTGTTCCATCAATGAGTAGAATAACATCATATCTCACGATGAAATGCTTGTGGTACTCGCCACATGCTCACAGGCAGCCCCACTATGGACGATGATGTGAAACCAACATGTTGAAATTTGCTACATCTTATCTGCTGTTATGGGGTTGGAGTTTTTTGCAGCTTTTCCAATACATTTATTTCCTAGATTTTTTGTTCGATTTCAAACACGTAGATCCACGAGCTTCAATTGCTTGTTATGCATTCCAGATTCAGGGACCAATCGTTTTAGTTGTTGCAGAGATGTCGAGATGGCATTTCTTTTCTTGTTTTTTCTTGGTGAAGCGAAATGCCGGGTCTGTTTTGGCTTGTTGAGAAGTGTTACAAGTGTATGGTAGGGCTTGATCTTTCAAACGGGTTTGAAGACATTTCATTAATGCAGTGTTTTGTGGTGATAACGTCTTCAACATGTGTACGTCCAAAAAATTGGGAAAGGTTGTACTTTCTCGTCTTGTGGGAGGGACACAGAACTCGGAAGATTACAAACTCAGTCGAAGGAACCATGAAAACAGAGTTGTAAGCGCACTACACAGGCGTCAGTGCTACTAGAATGCTGCAGCTTAGATGTTGCCAAAAATAAAGTATCCGAGGGAAGACGACAATGGAAGGCCTCACTCAACAAAAAGCTGATTGTGAAAACAAGACAGAAGCACTGGTGGTCCATTTTCAGAGTATGCGCTGTTCTGTGTTGCACTTATCACCTTACAAACAAGTGACAGAACAAGGCAGTAATCATACATCAAAACTTCCACTAACCATATTCCAATTAAATCTTACAGAAGATTATAATTACAAGTAACCATTCACTTTTTCAGCGCCCACTATCCAGAGACTACAAGAGGATCCCCCACATCCCACGGCCAAAAGGGGGAGTAACTTTTGAACTTTCCGACTTTTTGGCACATAATCCCTCCATTAAGCAATTTAATATTTGACCAAATACCACAACTAGTCAAGCTTTATGAGGGAATTACATCATTCCTTATCCAGTGGGCCTTCAGGGACAAAATAGACAAGACCAAAAGGAAGGCAGGAAAAAAAACATGGCTTCTGACTAAGAATCCACTGCCATGGATTGGAGGAGCAAATGAAATTGCTAGTAGAAAACGATATAACAGGTTGACGTTGGGCGTTCCATAAGGCACCTTCGAGAAACTAGCTTTCATGAAGGGGCTGCTGGTTCAGCCTTCACTATTGTAGAGTGGTCATCTGATTGGAGAGTGGGATAAATGAGTGCTGCGAGTGATATGGGCATGATGCAAAGTGATTTTGACTGAAGAAACTGCATTGCAGCACCAACATCTTCTTCCATAAGCCTAGCTACCTCTCGTTCAGTTTCCTCATTGGACCATTTCTCCCAAACTTGCTGGTTTGATAGCCTTTCCCCCGAGTCCCCCTAAAGGTGGAGAAACAAAATTTATGATGGCAGAAAATAGAAGCACCTTTTACAGAAAGACAAGGAAATTCTTCGAAAATTTTTATCTTTTCACGAGCTCAGTGCTGCTCAGCCATCACATGAAAGAAATTCATCCTTAAGAAATACCTCAACAGACTGCAGCGGAATGTCAGCAACAAGTTGTGCCACTGCGCCAGCTCCCCCAAGCCTACTCATGCTCAGAACCTGAAGAAAATAAATGTGGCAGGCCTAAAAGTTCTGTAAAAGCCTCATATGTGACATCAATTTAACTGTTGCTACAGCCAAAATCAATAAAAAATGGGTCCTGAATACCCTAACAGGCTTCCACAAAAAGATGAAAAACAATTCAAAAATAGAATTCTTCATGCAAATAATGTTGACACCGTCCTTTCCTTTTAGATCTCCTCTGTCAACATTTGGTTTCAACCAAACACATGTCACACTTCAGACCAAACTCTCTGGTCAACTTGAAAACCAGTCATAATGAAATTATTTAGTCTAAAGTGTCGTTGAATGAGATTTGTGACTATCAATTAGACTAAACACAATAAAGGTAGATACATTTGTTCTTACAAAGTACAAAGGAGATCAAATCTAGGCCACACCTTAAAGCTCTTAACCTCACTTGTAAGCTAAGAAAACTACATCCTCATCAATAAAATGATGGGACAATCAAATTCAAATACTTAGCTCACTAAATGGGTGCCTAATAATCAAAGAATGCCTGAGGTATAGTCTCTTTGGCCACGTGCTTCCAATAAAAGTAGCTCCATAAGAATTTACTTGGCAATTGAAGCAAGATAACAAAGTGATTTCTCAAGAAATACTAAATTTAAATGTCTGTGATACTGGCATGCCTCACCTTGACTTGAAGCCTCAAGAATTTCACATAATCTAGAATCTCATCAAGCATTGCAGCCCTATCCGTCTGCCAAGGAACAGAAGAAAAAGGAAAACAAAATTTTACTAAGATCACAACCATATTTGAAATCTCAGTGAGCACAACAATATTTGAAATTATCTAGTGCAAGAGAAAATAAGATCCATTCTACTTGTGAAAATTCTTCTAACACCTAGTTCTCAAGCCTGTGGTAAGTGCCAGTCAATATTAAGTCACTTCAATAACCATGGTGCAAATCTAATAATGTCAAGAAAGAGGGGAAAAAAATTGCCTGTTTCTAGTTTACAATGCAGTCAAACAGGAGGCATGTCGAGGCAAAGGAAGTACAATGTTGTCATCGTATGCCACATGTTATTAATTATAGCTAAATTTGTTCATATTTGGTAACAAAGCATTGATATACCTATACTTACTAAATTATCTCAACCGATATAAGGTTAGATTGGAGAAATCTATCAGTTTGAGACATCAATATATCGTATATTGTAGACAATCTAGACATAGCATCCATATTCCACAATCAAGTTTTGTCAGTAAGTTTTTGATGGGAAGATAGTGCCAGGGTAACAATGAAAGATATGAGATGTAAGGATTAACACAAGATGAACTTATCAGAGATATCAGATGACTGAAACACTTCCAAGGATCTACAGATTCTTCTCAACAAATTGAGATTACATACCTTGTTACAGCTAGGAACTAGCTCCTGCAAAGCCTTTATTCTTTCGGATATCCTTTCTCTACGTAACTGTGAAATGGAGATGTACACACTTCAGCAGGTTACAACTATTTCTGTCAAAAAAATACTTCATATGGCTCTAATCTATTACCCGTTCAGCAATACTATGGGGATCTGTGGCTTGTCCCCTTCGAGCCCGAACCCTTGGCCTGATGCTAGGTGGATGTGGCACAGTAACAGCAGTGCTAGGCGTTGGTTGGCCTTGAAAAGCCTGTAAAAGTATTTCAAAATTTTAGAAGTCATTAATCTTTGTCCATTATAGTGGTTTGGAATTCATTGAAATATAAAATTTCATAGGATGCCGCAAAACCAACAAATGATTACATACTTTACTACAACCATCCAACAATTAAAACTCTTTCTTCATTCAGTATGACAAAAAAGTCGAACACATGTTACCCAAAATAGCCTACCCTTATTCCACACCCAGTGCTTGAAATTTTTTCCATGCATGTGTTCAGTAAAATACTTAATTCATTATGTAGTGATGGCTTCAAAAGAAGATAATAAATGGGTCCATGAGGCCTTAGAGATCACTAATCCAATTTATAAATTTCAATCGTATAGGCTATGATCATATACAAACACCATTCAAAATCACTTGTAATCACCAAACAACATCATTATACAACTGGATACCAGAATTCAGAACCTCCAATTCCAAATAATTAACCATGCCATCAACCATTTGGCTACATGACCCAGAAAAAATTATAAAAAAAAAACACAAAAATTAATACTCCAGCGATCGAAAGTTAAACGAAAAGGGTCCATTATTAGCACTACTAGTAAATGATAACTGCAGACAGTCACATGGAAACTTGTACGACCTGCTGGACCTGGGGAGCCGCATGCCTAATCCCATGAGGCTGTAGTTGCTCAAAGGCAGGATACAAACTCCCAATATTCACTGATTCTCTTTCCTGCAAACCCAAGAACAAAATATAAAATAAAAGAGTTTGTCACTCCATTCTTCACACAATTTCGCTGCAAAACCTTCCAAAGTTATTTTTTTCTCATTTTTTATTCAATTAACTGCAAAACCCTAACCTCAAAAATAGATACGAAGAGCAAAATCGTAATCAAATTACAAAGCTTACAGCTTTAACACCAAAAGCTCCGGTATCAGTGACGTCATCACGGCCGCTATCCAAGCTCAAGCCCAAAGGAAACAGCTGTGGATGGTGGTGTAAACCACCGCCAGCGACGGAACTAAGCTGCGAGACAGCTGAGGTGAGTGAAGCCGTGTCCGATGAGCAACCGACGTCGTTCACCGGCAAGCCGGAGTAAGAAGGGATTTGGAGAATTTGCTCTAGGAAGTCGTCGGTGGGGTATCCTTCATGAGGCGGTGGATTATTCGTCGCCATGACTGAGACCCGTCGGACGGCGACGGAGAATTTCCCGGCGAGAGGTGTCGGAGAGAGAAATGAGAGGAGGAGTTTTCTTTTGCAGGGTATGTTTGTCTGTTTGTCGTCTGCTGCTTTTTGTTGGGTGTTTATCAGTGCGCTTGGAAAGTGTGAGGACTTTTTGGTGGCTAATCTTGGAGGGTCAAATATCTAATTTTGAATAGATTTGGAAAGAAAATGTAAATTGATACTTGGAAAGGGGCTAAAATGCAATGACAATTTTTTAAGTTTTTCAGTTCAATGAGTTCATCAAATGCCAAGAGGTATTTTGATTGTAAAATTGCAAAGAAAAATGAATTTGCATTTGATTTATTTATAACTGCTAAGTGCTAACCTAATTCATTTGATTTTACTTTTTTCTTTCTTTCTTTTTTTTTTTTGGTTTTTGTTTTGGTTCTTATTGGAGAGAATGGCACATAAAGAAGAGAAAAATAGGAAACTATGAAAATCAAAATAGAAGTCGGTGCAAATCAAATTTATGTTGCGAAATGGCAAATAAAGTCTTCTAACACAAAAGTGAATTCACTATTTGACTTGACTTATATTTGGATTAAGATCAGCACAATTGGTTGTGAGGTTTTTTTTTTTTTCTTTTTCATATAAATACAAAATTTGAGAATTCGAACTTGAACTCGAGTCTCTAAAACAAATATTGAATCCATTTTTATTTTTCTCTTTTCTTTCTTAGTTGAAAAAGAGAAAGAGAAAAAAGCACAAATATTGAATTCATTTTTATTTTTCTCTTTTCTTTCTTAGTTGAAAAAGAGAAAGAGAAAAAAAGCAAAAAATGAGAGGTTAGTAACAAATATTTGATTATATATTTAATTTTCAATTATAATAAATATATATATATAAATTGTGTGTAAAAATACATTTTTATATTTTTCAATATAAGAATTGTGAAATAAAAGTTATTCAGAAAGTGTAAAAAATTGTAGTATAAAACAAAAAAAAAAGTGTTTTAAAATACAATCCATATAAAATGGAAAGTGCATAATAACAATAGTAAGAGGCAATAACTTTCCTTAACAAGATAATGCAACTCTAAAGTAGCAATGTATAAGTGCAGATTACAAAATTTAGTCATTTACAACACAAAAAACACATATAGCTAGGATATATATGTAGCATATGCCTGATCCCTCTCTCAAAGAGTGTGCATGTGTGAACTTTTTAGATAAATTGATCTATCTTGCTTTGACTGTGGACCTTGGAGATAATCTTTCGTCAGAAAGATCAAAGAGAACATCATCACTCTTGCATAATGCATAGACAATGTCCACCATACCAGGCCTTTTTGAAGGATCTCTGTTCACACAAGCAATGGCAACAGTCATAACATTCATCACACTCTCCATGGACACTGTATCCTTAAGTAGATACTCATCCATCCAATCTTTCAATTTCCTGGCTTTTTCATCTTCTGTTCCCTCTAAAATTCCACCAACTTTAGCCCACAAAACTTTCCCTTCTTCATCAATCGCCTCTTTACCTGATATGAGTTCAAGTAACACCACCCCAAAAGAGAAAACATCCATTTTAGTAGAAACCATACCATCAGTGAGATATTCAG
Organism: Gynochthodes officinalis; assembly: GCA_020080225.1. Lineage (NCBI taxonomy): Eukaryota > Viridiplantae > Streptophyta > Magnoliopsida > Gentianales > Rubiaceae > Gynochthodes > Gynochthodes officinalis. Next base: position 4,647,759 of record CM034619.1, on the reverse strand, counting down.
GAGCAATGTAGCCTTGAGTTCCAACAATGTGCATTGTTATGGCATTGCAGCCTGACTTTGCCAACCCAAAATTCGCAATTTTGGCTCTCATGTTTGAGTCTAACAGAATATTGCTGCTTTTGATATCTTTATGGACAACCTGTGGTCTTGTGTGTTCATGTATGTATTGCAGACCATTTGCAACATCAATTGCAATTCGCAGCCTTGTTTTCCAGTTTAACTGTCTTCTTTTATCATCAGACAACCATGAATTAAGAGAACCATTTTCAATATATTCATATACCATATAGCAATTTGCTTCCTCTGCATCTATGCAAAATCCTTCCAGCTTCACTAAGTTCCCATGGTTCACCTATAATAATATAAACAAGAATTTGAATACTCAAAGAAGTTTCCAAGTTTGAAGATCTAAACACGCTACAGTTGTACTCAATATTAATTGTGTCAACAAGAAACTGTGGAACTTTAACGAGGTATCCACTAGGTAGAAGGTTCCAGAATGTCACAGGCTAAGCCTAGTCTAAAAATTTTCAATTTGACCACTGTCTGGAGACTGCATTATTGGCTCGAGTCTTGACTAATTTTGGAATTTACTGAGCTTTGGTTTCCATGAAAAACCAGTTCTGTTGTTAATAGTAGCTACGCTAATGGCCAAAAATTTACTCCTGCAATAACCAGGAGCGGCAAGAAGAAAAATTATTGATAGAATAATCACATCAATTGAAAGAAAGTCTTCCCTTCTTAATATTCTTTTAGAAATTCCTTCCTTAGTTCTTAATGGTTGATTGATTACATTGACTTTTGGGTGGCTTTCAGACCGGGATTATTTCCATTGTTTATATGGGCATCACAGGAGAAAGATGCTCCCAGAAAAGGATAAGGATTATTAAATGCTTGTATAGGATTTTTCTTAATGGAATTCTCAACTAACACTGACATCTGAGCTGCAAACTTTTGGTGCATTATGGTAATGACCTCACTGATACTCTCTTTTACGACAATAAATAAGAAAGCAATGGTTTAAGATAGACAAATTAATACTGAGTTGCAGGATGTTGGCCTGTATGTCTAAATTCAACTCCAAATGCAACAGAATGAAACCATCTCTAAATGTTTTTCCATGTTGGAAATTGGGTATCACAATCCTAATACAGGAAGTTGGGTAGATCTTCTTAATAATATCAACATGCTTAAGAACAAGACATCCCACTTAATCTTGTCCTATCAACATGGTTGTGAACCTTTTACTATTCCCAATAGGTTAAAGTTAGGAGATACTTACATGTCAAGACTACTTTTCTTTTCTTATTTAATTACCTGTACTATCCACATATTGTCACCATAAGTCTCAATGAAAAGTCATCATTTATTAATTAGCACTGAATAATATTCTTTGTTAAGCAGTAATAGTTGACATGGTATTCTTTGGTGGTGAGTGAAATTGACTGACCATATTAAACGCAAGTGTCAGAAATTTTGATCTCAAATTTCCAGATTTTCTTCCCCTTTTGATCTATGGCAGTGAAATTACAATCATGGTATGAAAAATAAGTATAAGGAAAAGTGAATATTACCTTCTGTAAGATCTTGAGTTCTTCATAAGCATTCCAGTTCATCTTTTTGATGGCATAAATTTCTCCATCAATGGAACCTTTGTACACAGACCCTTGAATCACCAAACTTTCATCGAAATCATCTGTTGCTTCCCTCAATTCTTCAATTCCAAACACTTTATACTTGTCCAAGTAGTCTGAAACTTCAGCCAACAAACTCACCCCTGCATCTTTCAGTAGTGCCCTGTCTCCCTTGTCAAAATGCTGTTTCTCCACATCTTTTCCTTTTGCTAGCTTTTTCTTTAGCAAACTCTCCCTATGAACCCATAGACCAAGAACCAATATCAACAAGATCCCAGCAATCCCTAATCCAATTCCCAGTCCTATGACTGCACCTTTCCTATCATCTGTAGATCCTGTACTTTGAGCAACCGGAGAAGGAGCAGGAGGAGAAGCTACAGGAACTCTAGGTTGTGAAAGCGCAGGAAGCTGAGATACTGGCACGAAAATGGTGTCATACGCGCTAATATTGTTACCATTAACATCAATAATAGCCTGTGGTGTTGTCCCAAACCTTGAGGCAACAGAATTCAAGTTATCTTCAGAATGAAAAGAATAGGTAATGAGATAATTGGTTCTGTTCCGCAACTGTGTGGAGTTGGGGCACTTGCAAAATATTGGAAACACAACGTTAACTCCAATAGAAAGGTTTAATGGTGCCAGAGTTGGATTTGCAACTTCAACAGATTGGTAAGTGGTGAGATTTTGGTAGTTTTGAGTAGATACTTTCCAAAAGCTGTCACCAGGTTGGATTGTATAGTTTAGGCCAGCATAAGAGATGTTGCCAAAAGTGTTATTGATAAAATTACACCCACAATTGATTGGAACAAAGAGGAACTGATCAGGGATGAGTGGGGAGGTTACGTTGGATACGGATATATTACTTGGTTTAGCAATCATCGGCCGGCTGACGGAGAAGAGATCACCAACAGAAGCCAAGTCGAGAAACCCTGGAGTCAAAGCTCTGAACAACACATAAGTTTGGCATGGATAAATGGCCTGACTTGGGCTGCAGGAAAATCCTGTTGTGCCTGGTTGAGCTTCAATGAGACCCAAATTCTGGAAACAGAGGAAGAAGAGAAGCACTAGTGAAGAAAAATATGTTGGCTTAATTCTCATCTTTGCTTTGTTCTGGAGAAGAGTTGTTAGCTTAGCTCTGCAACAATGGAAATATATAAGAACTCTATATAACATAAGAAAGATTCCAATCAAGTGCTCATCTCATTCTGGCTGCGACTTCACAATTCTCCCTAGTACCCTCATCTAGGCAGCTTCTCACACACCAACGTCATCATCATGAACAGAAACATGGGACTTTCTATTTCTTTGACGGTTCCATCCACAAAGAATTCCTGGTCAACTTTTGCTTGGGAAATAATCAGAGTGAAACGTCGGGCACCCTCGTTTTGACTTGTCAAACTCTTCTATCAAAGCAAAGTTGTATCATTTTCTAGTTTTCTACAGCCAATCCACTTCCAATTTCCAAAGATGGTGACAATATTAAATTCGGTCGTTGGACTCTGCGGTTTAGTTAAGGAATCTCTTGCTCTGCTGAGAGTTTTTCTTATCATGAGGATTAAAAAAATGAACTCTACATAGCAATTTCGAATTCGCGACTTATAAATTATTTTTTAAATAGGTTAAATAAGTCGATCTGTCAATTTGTTAGGTCGTCGATTTGTCAATTCGTCAGGTCGATCCGAACTCGACCCGTTTATTTTTCGAGTTAATTATATTTAATTTGATTTTAATTTGAATTTATTAATTTAATATTTTTGTGTCATGTCAATTTCGTGCTAGGTTCGTGTCGTGTTATCGTGTCGTGTCGGTCATTGCCGCCCCTAACTCTACGGTTCCACAAAATTAACGATTTTGGATAATTACAGTTCAAACCATCGGTTGGCATGGTTTTACTGCATCTGTCCAGTCCCATCAAGAATGGGATAGCTATGGACTAGTTTATTAGTCCGGACCCAATTTCACGTGAGAAAATCAGACATGGGAAATCGACTTTTCTTTTGGTTGGTTAATTGACTTGAATTCTTTTTAATGCGTAACTGTATTAGGTCTGAAACGTTGAACCGCAGCCCACTGGATTTCGGCATTTAGCGTATCGAAGGGGTCATCAAGTTGCGTTTTTCCATCTTTTTTAGGACTGGATGAGGCAAAGTGCCGTCTGGCACATTTCGCATTAGCATAAAAATCAAAACATAAGTACCTTTTTTTCCAGTTCTTCAAAGCTTTTGAGGGCAAGTTTTGATTTGTTGGAAGACTCAAGTAAACTGAAGTATGGAGCACTTTGTGGAGTCATGATGTTTTTTCATTTTTGCACCCATAGTCAAGCTTCCAACTTGGACAATGAACATAATTGTAGTATGAGAAATGAGTTAGTGTAGTGGTGATTATATAATTATCTATTGCATTTCTATATTTTTATATTTTTAAAAAATTTTATTTCATAACTTTTATCTAAAACATTTTTAGTATCTCAATTTATGCACACCCTATAAACACAAATCTTTAATCTTGATCTGTCTTGTAAATCAGAACTTACATACTAAACAACAGGGAAATGCATACATTTTTTATAGGGTACAAGGATAGGTACATAATAAATGAATCCTAGTTCAATTTCATTTGGGACTTTATTGAAATCTTTACCAGGTTGCTACAAACTTGCAAACTAGATTGGCAGTTCCATTCTTCCATTGTGGGGGAGCAGGTTTATTTTTATCTACAAAATCTTTATTTGTTGGAATTATGATATAGTTATGATTAACACCTAATTTTAAGCCCCATGGAATTCTAGGCCGAATTCCCTTAGCCGAAAATCACCAGTGAAATGCAACGTTGAACTCTACAAAAGAGAGCAGCGCCGAATACTTGTATCTTAACCGCGCAACATCACCGCCATATTGCCCCCTATAGATACTCTTCGTCAACAAGAGCAACAAGATTTTATCGTACTCCTTAGTCCAAGACATCTTTACCGCACAGGAACTTATCAAATTCTCTAATAAAGAAATGGAGAAGGAATTGGTACCATTCTATTGTTGTTGCAGTATCCATTTACGCAAGGTGTAAAAGATAAAGGATTCTAATATTTCGAAATGTTGGAAGAGCTATCATGATCACTCATACTGGGGTTTCCTTCCTCTTTCCACCACAGCTGATAGGGATTTCAGCAACTATACAATGAATTCTCCATATCATGGTTGTAATCATTGAGTCCTTGAAAGCAAGCCACATCCCATTTGCTAATGCTTCACCCCCTAACACGAGTTTCCTACTGGCTATTCCCTGCCCATAATTTACGCCAGGAATGTGGAATCAACGTTACATTCACTCACAAGCTACCCTTTTACCTTTGCCAAACTGTAACACATTTCAAATTTCAATGCTTTCTTATCAATTCTATCTCTTCATTATATCACTGGGATCCTTCTTGACAGTGAAGTCCCAGAGGTCACCATACTTTTCATTGAAATCCCAAATATCCATGGTGTTGTAGTCATTGATCATCTTATCACGAGCCCCCCTCTCCATATTATATATCTGAGGCTCAAAGTTGTGTGCTTCGCTTGGCTTATCCAGTTCAATGATGCAAAATATTGCAGCAAATACAGCAGCTCCGATGTATAAGTACTCTCCCTGCAAATTCATGGATACAATTTGTTTTATCAGTTCAACAGAAAAAGTGAATCAGCTTGGAATCTGTCATCTGATGGAAAAATATGATTCTCATTACAGGAACATCGAAGTACATCCCAAGAGCAATTGCTGGAAGGAATAGCCAAGAAATAAGACCTGTTGCAAAACAAGAATGAGGAAGATCGATTTTCTCCTCTGTTAATATCCATTCAAGTAGGAAAGAACTTCTAAATGATTATTGGTACCTTGGAATCCCTTAGGAGGTCCTATAGATTCATACTCTTCTGCAAGTAAACTCCAAAATGTTCCTGAAAAATGCAACTTTTGAGAATGTCAATTGCAATTTTAGAAGTGCCACATCCAAGAGTTTCACATTATTTATCAAATCTAAATAGTCTCTAACATATGAAAAATCAGCACAGAGGAGAAAATTTTTTCACTGAAAACAGCTCAGCTTCAAACATTTATCATGTGAGCAGTATAAAAGTAAATTGGAAACAGGAACATTGCACTAAAATTACAATCTAAAATGAGCTTGAGATATCATTATAAACATAATTTGCCATTTCACTTGCATGTGTTCCATCAAGCCAAAAACAGCATAGGTTCATGCCATATGACTGAATATCAAAGCTAAATGAACCTTACCTTTCTCTTCACCTTCAAAATAAGTATGATGATCATCGTAGAGTCCCCACTTAAAGTCCTCCTGCAATAATCAACTCAAAATCACCAAAAAAACGACCTTCACAATATCCCATGAACATAAACTCATGACTAGGCCAATAAAAGCTAAGAAAACACACTTCATCAATACTGTTAGTTCTCCATCTGTCCACAAACTCTTCATCAAGGTCAGGCTCTATTTCTGATAAACCTGCAAACAATCTTGTTGAGCTAATTCTATTAAACTGAGTACGAACCCTTGGAAAAATTGAACTAGGGCTGCCCTGATTTGATGATTTTAGCGCAATTTGACATGATTCACATTTCGTTTGAACAATCTTTGGCACTAAATTTATGGGCAGTACTGATAGTGTCACTGAACCTGCCATTTTTCTGTTAATTCTGTTTCTTTCTTCCGTGGTTTCTTTTAAAGTTCTTTTCATTTTTCCTCCTAATAATCAAGTGACTACATGGGTAAAATATTTAGATGTGAAGGTCCAGTGATATTGTACCACGTATTAGGAATGCGCACATGTTGACAAGTGATTGGGTACTTGTGTCACAGCCAAGTTTGCAATGCCAATATTTTGGATGGGGTTTCATATGGACGATGGGCAGCCCTTTCCATCTTATCCACTTCTTGTGTCAAAAGAAAATGGGCCATGGATAAAGTCTTTACCTGGGCTTAACCCTTTGGTGGTTTCATTTCTTTCATAGAGGAACATTTTTTTGTTTTTGTTTTTTTTTTTTCCTAAAACGATAGTTATATTTTATAGCCAAATTGGCAAAATATATATAGTCTAAAAGGCCAAAGGAGTTTCATAGCATTGGATGAAACCGAACCCATGAAAACAAGCACCTCCGTGTAGGAGGAGGACGCCTAACTAAATTGGAAAAAAAAAAAAACAATACTAACTAGTATAATAATATCTCTTTTGAAAACACCTCCCAAAAGCAGGACAAGGCAAAACAAAACACCCTAACTAGTAGGGACAAATCCCTAATACATAGAGACAAAACCTAATACTAACACTAATAAAAAAAATACTAACTAAGGTGTGGTCTTTAGTGAAAATCTCAAACTGAATGCGTTGAAAGAAACTGAACGCCTCTATGTCTTTTGTAATGCTTTCGAAAAATTTGCAAACGTTGAATAATTTGAACTAAACTACTACCACTTTCAGACGTTGAATAACTTGACCTAAATTACTGTCGTATGCTAAAAGAACACTCCACTAAAGTAGTAGCAAATACCTAAAAAAAAATAAATCTATATTGTAACTATAGTACAAACCGCACTTACAATCACATGAAAATCGCCCCTAGCTATAGTAACAAAATTTTAAATTTTTTTTGAGCAAAGCCTTCCAGCAATAGTTATTTCTATATGGTTCTTTTGGCTTCATTTCTACACAAGTTATTGCTCCAATCCACTAGTTGCCAGTAGTAGAGCGGCCTCTAGATATTAAATTTTATAAAAGGTACTACACTTATGTTTTTTTTTCCATACGAACGATAACATCTATTCTAACTTATTATGATATACTATCTCTTTTCTAAAAATAGAGTTAAGTTTTAAAATTTTTATTTATTTTTTAAAAATATATTTTTAATGTAAAATTTTTATATTATTAATAATGATAATGTATAACCTAAATTAAAAAGTGAAAATAAAAATATAAAATTAGACATTTAATTACTTATTAAATGTGTTGTATTTTTAATTTAAAAAAAGTTGTACCAAATCAATGATGGACTTGGAGTGAGTAATTTAATTTATCTTATAATAGGTTTCAACTAAAATATGAAGGGTTAGAGAAAAAAAATATTATCTCTAAACTAAATGAGTGGGTTGGTAATATATTTAGATTTTTTTGTGAATATAAAGGCATCCATAGCAGCCCCTTTTCAACTACCATTTGATGATTCAAGTACCACTGAAACACCAAACACCACTAGTAGCAGGAAGAGATCATGCGCAAATGATGATTTCACCAACCTATTGTCTCCAACTAGCAAAGATGTTCAAATTAATTTAGAAGACACTGTTACTAATCTTGTAAAACACCCAATGGGTGTGAAAATGGCTAAAAGTAAGGGAAAACAAAATGTACACCAACAATCATCTTCGCAAAAATCCTCAAATTGAAAGGATGAGCATTGCCTATGGAGAGAAAATAGAAGTCGAAAGGGAGAAAATTACACTGAAGAGGGAAAGACTGGAAGAGGATAGAATTGCTCGACAACAAAAAATGGAATTAGAAAGAATTGCTCGAAAAGAGAAGAAATATGATCAAAAGTTTCAAACTTGGCTTACTTTTGCAAATTGTGGAGAAAAAAACTTATTAGATACTGAAAAAAAAATTAGAAAAAGTTTAGCGAACTTTTAGGAATAGAGTAGTAATTTATTTATTACATTGTCATACCCTATGTTTTATGTTTCAAGTGTATTAATTTAAGTTATGTTTATTATATTTTAGTGTTGAATGTTTAATTTTTAAGTATTTTATGTTTAATTTAGAGTATTTATTTTCATATTTTAAGTATATTATTAAATTTTAATTTTAATGTAATGTAAAATTATTATGTGTTAATTATTTTTAATTATTTAATGTACGATAATTAAAATTATAAGTTGTATTATTAATATATATATAAAATTTGATAAATGAAAAATAGATAATATTTTAATAATTATTAATTTAAATAAGAAGTACTAAATATATTAAATAAATAGTAGAAAAGTAGATAAAGGAGAAAGAAATGAGTGATGTGAAAAGAAATGCTAGATCATTAGTGTGAATAATTTTTTAATAATGATTGTGTGAATAGTGAACGTCAAGTCTTAAACTGATGTGACGTGACTTTAGCCGGGCCTCCAAAAGAGATTGTTGTGTATGGTCTAAATACCTTAGAATGTAATGAAATTTCAAGTATTACATTCTAAAAAAACCTTTACTGCAGCGCTTGATGGTCACAAGAACAACCCTAAAGTGGTTTTCTCATTGAAGGAGCCATAACATAATGATCCATACACTTAGGAAAGTTAATACATCCCAAGTGCTCTTAGTTTTTTTTTTTTTTATCTAATTAGATGTGATCAATCAAACTCGTTTCACATAATGTCACATGTACAAATTAGCTAAAAACTAGCAACAATTTCTCTATAAACATAAAACAATCCACTAGAATGTACAAGAGAAGAAAGGAAGACATACCTCTCTTTCAAATCTCCCTCATTTTATGTCACATTTCAAATTAAAAATCCATCATTGATGATGACTGCTGATGGGTACCAACTGCCAACAATCATATTCCTTTCCACAAACTCTCACCAAAACATTGGGCCCAAAAATCGGAAAAAATATCATAGGATACTAAGGATAGGGTAGGAAGAGGATGACCAAACCAGTTCCACACTGGACCACCCCCAGAACTGCGCCTCTTCGTCACTTGCAGTGCCACACTCCCTGCAGCTCACTTTTCATTCCCTTTCCCCGCAATCCTTTTCCATTTGGCCCTCTTTTTCTCACTTCCCAACTCTTCAGGCCCTTTTCTGCCAGACCCATCTCTCAATCCAAGTAATCATCTCTCTCATAATCTGTATGTGATCACATGCATTTGTTTATTTTTTAGATTTTTTTCTTACAGTTGAATTAGTTTTGTTTAGTGTTACTTTCTTGATGTTCTGTGAGTAATCAGTATTCGTGAGGAAGTTATGAATAAATGAGAACCTTAGAATTACATTGACGTGGAAGAAAATTGAAAAAGAGAAGATTTTTTTGGGTATTGTTATGGTCCTTGTTGTATCTATTTTTGGTTCTTTAGTTATAAGTGGATATTTTAAAATCTACTTCTATTTCAATCTTTGGATTGATGTTGGTTATGTAATAAAATTATGTTGGCCTTGTAAGAGTTATGAATTATCAACTTTAGCATGTTAACATGAAGGGTATGTGTGAGGCGTGTTTTACAGTTACGTATTTGGTTGCCCCTGAATGACAGATAGATTGTATGTATTGATCAACGTATATTCGGGAAATTTTCAACTAGACGACCATTTTCCCCTTCCCCAGAATGGACGATTGTTGTTGCCAACATGAAGAAATTATTATGCTTGGATATGTTCAGTAGTGGTACTTCTTTTTGCTTTTGTTGGTTTGTATGGGTGGCAATCGGATTGGGTGTTTTCCCCAATTTGTATCTTCTAAAGAGATGAATGGTTAGTTCTGATTCTTTTTGTTATGCTCAATGAACTAGTGATGAGTATGATATCATAATTATTTTAATGTCATAACCATGTTTCTCGGTCTAACTTCTTACAAAGTTTGCCTTTCATCTTTATTTGTCCAGCAAGAGAAGATTTTCAAGTTGCTTAGCAATGAACAGCTCTGAAGTCAGCTCCTTCTCAAAAATCCCAGTTGGTTTAGACAATGCTTCTGAAGAAGAATATACCCTGCAGTCAAAGCTGCTTCAAGAATTCACAGAAATATCAGCAATTGACAAGGCCTGGACTTTTGCATCTTCCGGTGGTATACAGCTTGAACTTATAAATTTAATTCTTTTAAGTTTAGAGAACCCCAAAGAAAAAGAAGTACGGTGAAAAATCTAACACTAGAAAAAGGATGTTTTCCTGCATCTTTCCATTGTGACTTCTTTACTTCATCTTGAATTGCTGGAACTGGGGCTATTGATTCATGGCATTCATTTGTTCCATTTCTGCAGGAAATAGTTCCCAGTGCATCTTTGCAATTAGCCAACCAAATCTCTTAGCCAACGTTAGGAGGAGAAGTATATTGTCATCACATATTTTAAAACAAGGCAGTGATTCAGTTAGTTTTCACTGGGCCCCCTTCCCTGCAGAGATGACTGGTGTCTCTGCACTTATCCCATCTCCATCTGGTTCAAAGCTTTTGGTTGTCCGAAATTCTGAAAATGATTCTCCTACCCGCTTTGAAGTCTGGGGTACATCTCAAGTGGAAAAGGAATTTCATATTCCTTGTTCTATCCATGGCTCCGTCTATTGTGATGGATGGTAACTTAATTACCTGTAAAATTATATTGGATTTTGTTTTTATTTTGGCATATTTTGATCACTTGAAGTGGACATATATGACTCCTCATTCCGTATCCATTCATGATGGTAACCTCTGAGATCTCTAATCAACTATGAACTTTGTGCTCTGCTTATGGCAGGTTTGAGGGAATCTCATGGAACTCTGATGAAACTCTTATTGCTTATGTTGCTGAGGAACCGGTTCCTTGTAGACCCACATTTACTACTTTTGGTTACAAAAAAGGTGATACTGCTGACAAGGACTTGGCCAACTGGAAGGGTCAGGGGGTGTGGGAGGATGATTGGGGAGAATCTTATGCTGGGAAAAGGCAATCTGCACTTTTTGTCATCAACATAAACAGGTTTAACTCAAATATATCTATTAGCATAATTTTGTGAATGGTGAGATATTTGATTACTTTAGACTAAGATGCAATGCAAAACTTTGTGCAGTGGAGAGGTACAAGCTGTTAAAGGAATAGGAAAGTCATTAAGCGTTGGACAAGTTGTGTGGGCTCCATCAGCTCAGACTTCTAGTCAATATCTGGTATTTGTTGGATGGTCATCAGATACTAGAAAATTGGGTATTAAATACTGCTATAACAGACCCTGTGGATTGTATGCAGTTAAAGCTCCATTCTCCAAACTAGAAACAATTCATTCCAGGTTGGTCACTCCATGGGAGCGAAATGCTCATTTTATTTCCTGCATTGAGGTTTTCTTCATGTCCTTAAGAATGTTTTTATTTTGCATTAATTTCAGTGATGATGCATCTGAAGATTTATCTGTGGTTGCTCTGACACAGAGCATTGGCAGTGCATTTTTTCCAAGATTCAGGTATATTTACATGTAGTCTTGTCTGAATTTTTAGTCAGCAGAGACACTCAAGCAAAGGAACTCAACTCAAGGGACCATAAATTGAAAAAAAGAAAAAGGACCAAGAAGAAGTGAAAGAAAAGAAAAGTGACTTTTCCAAGAGACTTTCAAGGTGCCTTCCATGGGTATTTCTGCTTCTATGCTGATTGGATGTCTAAGCAGAGTAATCTATAAGATTTAGACGTTGTGAACTTTGAGAAAGTCATATTAATTTTCACTTGGGTTTCCAAGCAGATGATAGTATTGCATTGGACCAGATAGTCTACCTATTGTATGAAATACAAGAACTGATTGCTATTTTTTACTCTATTTCAGCCCAGATGGAAAATCCCTTGTATTTTTATCTGCAAGGACTGCTGTTGAATCTGGAGCCCACTGGGCTACCAATTCACTTCATAGAATTGATTGGCCTGTTGATCGAAAGCCTTGTCAACCTGTTAAAGTTGTAGAAGTGGTATTCTTTTTATTTTTGACCTTGTAAAATGATATACAAACTTGATGATTTTGTAGAACAGATTTTCAATTTTCTACAATATAAGAGTCTTATTTGGTGGTGATTGGATTTGAGGGGTTTATGGAGTTTGACATTCTATATTGTAGTTCATCTTGTTCATGGTATATTGCCAATCCTATCCCTTTATAAGAGAATAATATGGCATCTGTAGGTTCCAGTTGTGATGTGTCCTGATGATGGTTGCTTCCCTGGGCTCTACTGTTCGAATATCCTGAGCAAGCCATGGCTTTCTGATGGATCTACAATAATTCTATCTTCCGTTTGGGGCAGCACTGAAGCAATACTTGCAATAAACATCTTGAGGTAACTATGTCCTGCATCATTTAGTCTGGTTAACTACTCACCTTAGTGTTTGTCTTTAATAGTCAACAAATTGCCTATTTTTGCAGTGGAAATGTATCACGAATCAGCCCTAGCAACTCAAATTTTTTTTGGGATGTACTTGCACTTGATGGTGACAGTATTATTGCTGGTAGGGGAATTGCTATAATTTTCTAATTACTGACCTGATATGCATTTTCATGGAGATCTTTAACTTTTTCCAAAAGCCAGGTCAAATGAATATGCATTTTATGTTTTCATTTTTGAAGTATCTAGCAGCCCAGTTGACATTCCGCAAATTAAGTATGGAGTTCCTGTTCAAGGGGCATCTGGAGATTACACATGGAGTTGGTTAGATGTCTCAAGCCCCATACCAAGATGTTCGGACAAGGTTAGTAATATATTTAAAAAATTTAATATGTTTCACATTTTTAATCTGCTGACCAAGGCAGTGTTGACAATGGATGTAACCTTCCCTCTGATCATTTTGTACAGGTCAAGTCTTTGCTGTCATCTCGGCAATTCAGTATAATGAAAATTCCGGTCAGGGATGTCACTGAGAATCTTACGAAAGGTACTAAAGGCTGGGCTTTGATAGCTCAATATCTCTCATCAAATATGACTGGGAACTGCTAGCATCAGGGTGTTATTCTTCCATAATTTGCTAGCTATTTTTCTTTTAAGGCCTCTGCCACATTTTACTGATATGTTGTAAGTTTTCCAGAATGTTAGGTCCCTCAATGAGAGGAAATAATATGCAATCGTGTGTACAGCAAAATTATATATGGGCCTAGTATATCATACTCTTGATTTTTAAATCCTTGTAAAAATCTTATTGACGTAGGTGCCAGAAATCCCTATGAAGCCATATTTGTTTCCTCCAAATATCAAAAGAATAATGAGTGTGATCCACTAATTGTGGTGATTCATGGTGGTCCTCATAGTGTCTCTCAGACAAGCTTCTCCAAGTCCTTGGCTTTCCTCTTATCACTTGGCTACAGCTTGCTTATCGTAAATTATAGGTAAGTTAATGTTTCTCTCCTTTTCCTTTCTTTCTTAAACCAGCATAGCAAGTGTGGACAAGTAGTTTTGTTTATTATATGGTGGCACACTTACACACTTTCTGTGTGTGAAGCACTAGATGAATCCAAAATTCAGATGACAGCATTCTTCACTGTTCAGATTGCTCAATGGTTTTACTTTCTTTTGATTTTTTGTTAGATTAACTAGTTAAGCTAGTTAATAGTTGTAGTTACAAGTTTAGAAGTAGTAGAGGGCTAAAAATAAGAACTTGCAAGATGAAATTAAAGAGGACAGGATAGCTTTGTGACAATTGACAAAGCCTTCTTGGATAGAAAGCATGACAATGAAGCAATTTCCATCAAAGCAGTGAAGAAAGGGCATAGTCAACTTTACATATATTATTCTTTTGTCATTCAAATTTCGACATGATACATGTTGTGGTTTTAATGACAATAGGTCCGGTGGGATTGCTTGTACTTTTGTAATCAAATATAAAATATTAACCCAGATACATATAGCTTCAGTACTTTTGCAACTTTAAGTGATACTTGTTTGTTATTTTCATGTTTTACTTGAATTAAAAGACAACTACTTGGTTTTGAGTATTGTGATTGATCTTAACTCAGAGGTTCTTTGGGTTTTGGAGAGGAAGCTTTGCAGTCTCTTCCAGGCAATGTTGGGTCTCAGGTATTTGTAAATCTATCTGATCAAAGTTCTTATCTTAGAACGAGTATCTTGGGTTCTCAGGACAAATTTTATTTTCATATAAACTATTTATTACCTGTCAGTGTTCTTGAGCCTAATTTCACTCCTTACTGTGAACAGGATGTCAATGATGTGCTTGCTGCCATTGATCATATCATTGTCAAGGGACTAGCAGATCCATCTAAAATAGTTGTGGTTGGTGGTTCCCATGGTGGATTTTTGACAACTCATTTGATTGGACAGGTTTAGTCTTCTAGAAGAATTTCTGCTGTTGTTTAATTGTTTCATCATGTAAATATTGCCTTCCTTGAAGCCATCATAATGTATATATAACAACATAAAATGGTTTATTGTGGTGCATAAATTAGATCACATATTCAAAACCTGCAAAATTGTCTCCCGAACCAGATAGACAATTGAACTTAAAAAAATCTGGAGTATGCAATTATATCAAACACTATAAATCATTTATTTATCCTTGGCTTTAAATAGGAGTCAATCCTACCAAGAAACCACGTAGTTGATGGGTTATCTGATGGACATGTTGGTTTTGGGCGGCATCCTACTTAGAAGTGTCAAAGGTTTCTTTGGTAGACATACCAGAACAACTAAATATAAAGATCATTAACTCAAAAAAGAAATTGCTTAAGATTACTGACTTTCGGTCTGCAATTATGGACAATTTTGAGAGATGGCTTCCATTGTTATTTATGTGCAGGCACCGGACAAATTTGCAGCTGCAGCATCTAGGAATCCTGTCTGCAACCTTTCTTTAATGGTTGGTACTACCGACATCCCTGATTGGTGTTATGTGGAGTCATTTGGCAGCAAGGGAAAATCTTTGTTCTCTGAAGTAGCTTCTCCTGAACATCTCAGTTTATTTTACAGTAAATCCCCTATTTCTCACATATCGAAGGTATGTTTTGTGAGCCTTGTACTTCAAGAAACTGGGGAAAAGAGGGTCATCTTACAATTAGGGTTTTTGATTTATGTCAATTTGAAACGAGGTGGATTAGATGTTCCTTCTAGAGTTAATCTTAAATAATACTTGCAGGTGAAAACTCCTTCGCTCTTCCTTTTAGGTGCTAAAGATCTTCGTGTACCTGTTTCCAATGGATTACAGGTAAGATAATATTCTATCTTCCCACGAAATATATGATGTGTGCCAGCGATATATGATTGTAGATGAAATAGATTCCTATACATAGACTTCCTGACTTCTCGACAGCCACCCAAACATAATCCCACATGAGAAACACTTTTTGCATCAATCTGTCCGTGTCTTTTCTGAAGGAAGAACTTGGGATGGTAAATCTTCTATACCCTGATGGAACTGGTAATTTGTGTTTGTAGTATGCACGGGCACTAAAAGAGAAAGGTAATGAGGTCAAGGTAATCGTGTTTCCGGAGGATGTTCATGGAATTGAAAGGTAAGATAGTCGTTTATTTCCTTCCGCCACCATATCTTTTCCTTTGTTTGTGCAGTTTAACATATGCGTTTTCTTTTGCAGACCACAATCTGACTTTGAGAGCTATCTCAACATTGGGGTGTGGTTTAAAAAGTATTGCAGTTAAACAATCAAACACTGTATTTCTTCGAGCTGCTGGTGTATCTGTCTGTTCACTTTGATGGAAAGGTCTGCATTGTCGATAACTCGATGTCACTCTTAGTCTTGCTGGTGCATGATTCTCTCTACTAGTCAGCAGCTCCTGGCAATGGAAAGGTTTAAAGGGGCAGCAAGTTCTATGGATTCTTCTGATATCTGCCTGAAGTGTGCTGATACTCTTGAGCATATGAGCTGGATTATCTGTGTTAATCGTTGTAAAAGATTCATTTTTTTAGTAGGCAACAAAGCCATCTGACTGACAACGTGTTAGTTAGAGTTTCATTTTGCTATTCAGTAGAGCAATGTTTGAACCAACTCACAATATCTGACAAAGAGGAGGGGGAAAAAAATAAACCTTCTTTGAATATTAGGGGGTGTTTGGTATTGGAGGTTTGGATTGGTTTGGATTGGTTTTGGCAATTTATTGATGTTTGGTACATAGGATTGGATTTGTGTAATCCTTTGGGGCTGGGTTTACGTTAAACCCAGCCCCCCCTCCTTTTGGCAAAAACCGTTGTTGAGGGTTTTAAAAAGGCTTCAAAATTACGTCGTTTTGGAGCAAAAAAATAAATAAATAAATAAATTTTTGGGCGCTGACGCGCCTGTCAGCGCCAATGTGATTGGGCACGCGCCACATGTCAAGGGGGTTGCAACCCCTATTTTACCCCTTTTTTAAAAAAAAAAAATAAATAAATTTTACTAAATTATAGAAAATATTTTTCTCTACAAAATGACATGCACTTTGACTATTTTTTGAACAATATATAATTTATTAAATATCATATAATGTAAAATACTAATATTTTTATTATAATTTTAATATAAAATTTTAATATAAAATTTATTTATAAATTTATTATTATTAATATTAAATTTTAATTTTAATATAAAATCTATTCCATTCCATTACAAAATAATACCAAACAACATAATTATTATCATTCCATTCTATTCCAAACATTTCCATTCCACAAATCCATTCTATTCCTAAACCCACCATTTATACCAAGCGGCACCTTATTTGGCAAAAATGTTTCATTTTGCTATTCAGTTGGCAATGTTTGAAGTACACACAAATTCTGTTTGAGTATCATGTGGCAAAAATGTTACACACAAATTCTGTTTGAGTATCATGTGATGTTTGAACTACACACAAATTCTGTTTGAGTATCATGTGGCAAAAATGTTAGTATCATTTTGCTATTCAGTTGGCAATGTTTGAAGTACACACAAATTCTGTCATTTTGCTATTCAGTTGGCAAAAATGTTAAATTCTGTGATGTTTGAACTACACACAAATTCTGTTTCTGTTAGTATCATGTGGCAAAAATGTTAAATTCTGTTTGTTTCGGTTAGTATCATGTGGCAAAAATGTTCAGAGCGCCGTCTGTGGGGATCGAACCCACGACCACGTGGTTAAAAGCCACGCGCTCTACCACTGAGCTAAGACGGCCGACACACAACAAGTCAACTTTATCTATCATGGTTTTGATATTTGCTCCCGTTGAAACAGCATCGGTGCGACGGTGCCATTCCAAGTTTAATTACTGAGTACTCTCTAACTAAAAAGAGCGGCAAAAGAGTTGAAGAATCAGCAGCAGCAGCAGCAGTAGCAGTGTGCAGCACCAAACAATGTTTGTGAAGTGTCAGCATTTTGATGCCACCACCAGTTGTTTCCACGCACTGAATCCCGCAAAAAATCCGCCCAACATTCATATTGGAGTTTCAGTCATCCCTAGAAAGACACTACAACATGACCAAAACAGAACCCAACTCGATAAACTCCAGCAACAGGATAAACTGCTTCAGAGTTCAAAATTGGTGAAGAATCTTAGTAGGAAAGATGGTTTGGTTGATAACCCAGTTTGGAACACTGGGAAAGATGAGAACTTTGTAAGTGAGTTTGCTCAAGGGAGTGACAATGGTGATATTATGAAGAATTTTTGTTGTAGTACTAATCCGGAAGTTGGTATGTTAGGGACCCAGAATGGTTTTGTGGAACATAAAGATTGTAAGATTGAGAAAAATGTGAAGTTGGACAGGATATGGAGGCTAAATGGTGGCCTGGGCGATACAATGGAGAAATCCCATTCCGGAAATTCACCTAATCATGAAGGAGAAAATGCTGCTCTAAAGGAAGGGGCTGGCTTTTCTAGGAACCCAGACGGCAAAACGAGGAATACGAGCAATATTGGGAGGGTGGATTTGAGTGGAGGTGCGGTGGAGCAAGTGAAGACGAAGTGTTCGAAGAAATGGCTGAAATATGGTGGGTGTATTCCGGCAATAATGGTAGCTTTGGAGAATTTCAGTGATTTGGATGAAGCGTTCAGGCCGTGGGAAAAGAGTTTGAGTAACAAGGAAAGAAGTATAATTTTGAAGGAGCAAGAGGGGTGGGCAAGGGCATTGGAGATTTTTGAATGGTTTAAGATGAAAGGATGTTATGAAGTGAATGTTATACATTACAACATAATGCTAAGGATTCTTGGGAAAGCTAGGAGGTGGGATGAAGTTGAGCGCTTGTGGGATGAAATGGGAGAGAATAATATTAAGCCAATAAATTCAACTTATGGAACATTGATTGATGTGTACAGCAAAGGGGGTCGTAGAAAGGATGCTGTCAGGTGGTTGGAATTGATGAATTCTCAAGGAATGGAACCGGATGAAGTGACTGTGGGGACTATCATTCAAATGTACAAGAAGGCCGGGGAGTTTAAGAGGGCTCAGGAGTTTTTCAAGATGTGGTCATTGGGTAAATCTGTGGAGAAACAAGGAAATGATAGGTTGGGAAGAAATGGTAGGTTTGTTAAAGGTGACTCCGGGCCTCCGGTTAGTTTGAGCTCAGTCACATACAATACCTTGATTGATACATATGGCAAGGCAGGGCAAGTGAAAGAAGCATGTCAGACTTTTAATCAAATGCTTAGAGAAGGGATTGTACCAACTACCGTGACATTCAATACAATGATTCACATGTGTGGTAATAATGGCCAGTTAGAAGAAGTTTGTTCACTGATGAGGAAAATGGAGGTTCTTCGGTGCCCTCCTGACACACGAACATACAATATTCTCATCGCCCTTCATGCCAAGCATGATGACATAAATGCTGCAGCAAACTGCTTTAGGAAGATGAAAGCAGCTTCTCTAGACCCAGATGCTGTTAGTTACCGTACCCTAGTATATGCATTCTCAATCAGGCATATGGTGAGTGAAGCAGAAGAACTCATTTCAGAAATGGATGAAAGGGGTCTAGAGATAGATGAATTTACACAATCAGCATTGACTAGAATGTATATAGAAGCTGAGATGCTGGAAAAATCATGGTTGTGGTTCCAGAGATTTCATCTTTCAGGGTACATGACTTCTGAGTGTTACTCCGCCAACATTGATGCTTTTGGGGAGCATGGGCATGTTGCGGAAGCAGAGAAAGTCTTCAATTGTTGTCGAGAGGAGAAAAAGTTGAGCGTCCTTGAGTTTAACGTGATGATTAAGGCTTATGGGATCAGCAAGAGATATGATGAAGCATGCTGCTTATTTGATAGTATGGAGCAGCTTGGTATAGTTCCCGATAGATGTAGCTATAATTCACTCATACAAATGTTAGCTAGTGCTAACATGCCGGAAAAGGCAAACAGCTATCTCATGAAAATGCAGGAGGCATGCTTGATAGATGATTGTGTCCCTTATTGTGCTGTAATTTCCAGCTTTGTGAAGTCAGGGAAGTTGACAATGGCTGTGAGATTATACAAGGAAATGATTAGTTTCAACATTCAGCCTGATGTTGTTGTTTGCGGTGTATTGATAAAAGCTTATGCTGATGCTGGATGCGTGAAAGAAACTACTACCTATTTAGATGAAATGATAAACTCTGGTATACCACCAAATGCAGTAATATACAGTTCTTTGATAAAGTTATATACCAAAGTTGGATACTTGAAGGAAGCACAAGAAACATATCGAAGGCTTCATTCATTTGAAGCAGGTCCAGATGTATATTCTTCAAACTGTATGATAGATCTTTACAGTGAGAGATCTATGACTAAACAAGCAGAAGATATCTTTTATTTTTTGCAGAGAAAAGGGCAGGCAAATGAATTTTCCTATGCCATGATGCTATGTATGTACAGGAAAAATGGGAGATTTTCTGAAGCTATTCAGATTGCACAGAAGATGAAAGAACTGGGACTTCTGACAGATTTACTAAGTTTCAACAATGTGCTTGGTTTATATGCATCTGATGGGAGATACAAGGAGGGAACAGAGACTTTCAAGGAGATGTTGGAATCTTCTGTCCAACCTGATGACTCTACATTCAAAGCACTTGGTATCATTCTGGTAAAATGTGGAGTATCACGGGAGGCTATTGCCAAGCTTGAGCGTGTGAGGAAGAAGGATGCTAAGAGAGGTCTGCAGGCATGGAGCTCAACCCTGTCTTCTTTAATTGCTGTGTCTCATGATGATTATGGCAATTGTGACACTTTTCGCACTTGATCTTACTTCAAGTCTGGCAGCACTTTGAAAGACTGTTTGCCAAACACCTTTCAAGGGATGCATCTTTTAATAGTTACAGGAAATTGGTGTTAGCATTTGTATAGTTTTTAGTAGACCATTTTAATGGATCAGCAATTTAGAATGTTTGGTTTGTAAATACAAATTATCAATCATATACAAGGGATCAGAATTTTACCAGTGCATGATATATATTATTCGTCAACACGCTTATTCGATGTACTCATCTTATCTTTCCTAGCACTTCAGGTGAAGATTCTGGGATTCTTGGACCTAAAACACGCCTTGCCTTGTGTTTTATTGTCACAGCTATTTCTGACGAAAGTTCAGATAGAGACTGAAATTGGAGATCTAGCTCCAGAACGGCATTAACGTTTACTTTTGAACAATTAGCTGGATTTTGTCAAGCGTATTATACGTTGACTGGGGGAAAACAAACGCAAGTGCTTTCATGTATTTTTTACGGGGGCTTTGCTCTTGATTCTTCAACTTGCACAAGGCTTCCAGCTTTTGGTCCTTTAACTGCCTTTTTCAGTGGCTTCTGATTACTAATCCCAATGAGGCAATAAAGCTTTTGGACAGTCATTTTGCATTTTAACATTCACAACTTTTCACATTACAATTTTTTTACATTTCCAATATAACTTTAATTGGTAATCTCCACATCAAACATGTAAAATGAATATAAATTAATGCTTCCAAAACCATTCAAATCCATAGGATGCCCGAAATTGGTCAGGAGTACGTAAAATCTTGTAAATAGCTATGAACTGAAAAATTAAACACAAACAAACAAATTCATGTTAACAATAGATGAAACTAACACAAACAAACAAACAAATTCATGTTAACAATAGATGAAACTAGTATACACAAAATTTAGTACAAGATTAGCTCCCTCACAAAGAGCAAAGTCCCTCTTCTGGAATCACTAGCAGCCACAGTAACATGCAAGAATTCATCAAGAACAAAGGCTACGCTACTGTACAACTTCAACTGCTCAGCTAACTAAAAAGGAACTCCACGTCTGCTTTGTTCCCAGCAGAAATCTCAACCATCCCATCTCCATCTGCGTTTATCTCAAGATGCATCACACTTCATTATGCCATGAAAGAGCAATATCTTTAAGCCCAGCCTTGAGTTTTTCCCATTGAGATTCTTCAAACTCAATCACCATCCCTTCTACCACCTTAAACTCCACCATCCACAACCC
Organism: Gynochthodes officinalis; assembly: GCA_020080225.1. Taxonomy (NCBI): domain Eukaryota; kingdom Viridiplantae; phylum Streptophyta; class Magnoliopsida; order Gentianales; family Rubiaceae; genus Gynochthodes; species Gynochthodes officinalis. Next base: position 4,626,008 of record CM034619.1, on the reverse strand, counting down.
CTCAGCCATCTCCCATATTTCCACCAATAATAATACACAACCCTTAATCAATCCAATTCCTCCACCCTTACTTTTTTCTACTTTATACCCCAATTCCTCGCCAACCTTCTCCACCCTTTCCTCAATCTCCCCTACTTTAGATTCTGAAGTGAATCTCAACTCCTTCCTCTTCAACCCCATCTCAAAAAGCGCAGACAAATTCAACCCAGATGACATGGAGATTATGTCAAAAGCATTCATCTTGCTCAAATAACCACAATCTTTTTTACCAAACAGATTAATAAATCCTTGTTCCTCAACGTTACTACTACTCTTAGACTTCTTAAACCAAGAGAACTTCATCAATTCCTCAATACTTAACCTCGTAGCCGGATTGGGATCCAGCAACCGATATATAATGCTTTTTGCAGGCTTGGAAACCCATTCAGGAAAATCAAATGCACGACGATTTACTGCACGGTACATCTTGGGAAGATCGCTATCATCAAAAGGAAGAGAGCCCACAAGAAAAACATACAAGATCACCCCACATGACCATGCATCCGCCTTCGCACCATCATAACCTTTACGATACACCACTTCAGGAGCCGTATAAGCAGGCGTCCCACAAGCCGTGTGAAGAAGCCCGTTCTTAAGCTGTTCAGGCAAGGCGGAGAGTCCAAAGTCGGAGATTTTAAGGTTACCATCTTGATCAAGGAGGAGATTCTGCGGCTTTATGTCCCGATGGGCTATCCCGTTTTGATGACAGAAGTGAAGGGCAGAGATCAGTTGGCGAAAGTAATTCCTCGCCGTCGATTCCGAGAATCGACCCTTTTGTTGAAGCTTCGTGAAAAGCTCACCGCCACGGGCTAATTCCATGACCAAATAGATTTTCGTCTTTGTCGCCATAACTTCGTGGATTTGAAGGATGCTCTGGTGGTTGTTCAGCCTGCGCATTGCGGAGACTTCCCGGATGATGAGTTGCTCCAATGGGGCTTGAAAATTCAAGCTTTTGTCGATGACTTTGACGGCCACTTTGGTGCTGTCTTCCAAACATAGGCCCTTGTACACCTTTGCAAAGCTGCCGCGGCCTAACAACCGGCCCAGTTGATATTTGTTGAGTACAATCGTACCGCTGCCGCTACCGCCGCCGCTGGTGGTTCTGGCTAGCATTTTAGTGGTGAATGTGTTAGGTGGAGCGACCCTCTTGGCGTCCATGGCTCCTGTGGTGGTTGGAAGTGGTGCTTTTAGAGCACACCACAACCAAGTTTGGAGACACCACGGAACTTGGGGAGGATGGAATGCTATTGACTGCCGAGTGCCGAGTTTGATTAGGGAAATTGTTGTAGTAGTTATGGTTTTATACTAAGAAGTTTTCTCTTGTGTTTTTGTTTGTTTTTGTTTTTGTTTTTTTCCGAGGAAGTTCTAATGACTTTTACTAGGATTGGTATTCTAGGATTGATTTTTTTTAAAAAAAATTATGTTATTCTTAATAATAATAATAATAGAAGTCTTAATATTAAAAGATAAAGATCAAAATAAAAAAAAATTGTATATTTAATATTACTTTAAGTGTGTGAGGTGAATGTAGGCCGAAATTCATAATAAAGTCATATTACAACCATTGAATTAAAAGTGATGTTTTTTGAAATATAGAGAATATAAAAATTATAAAATTAATTTTTTTTAATAATCGATAACATAAATTCCATTCTGTTTAATTCTACATAATTTTTGAATTGTATGAAATAATATATAATTATATTTTTTATAATAAGAAATGTCTATTCTATCTGATTTTACATAATTGTGTTTAGTTTAATTAATATATTTTGAGTTTTTATGAATAATTTCTAGAGATTAACTTTATAGAGGAAAACTTTGAGAAGTAAATGAAAAATTATGACAACACAATATGTGTTCGTTTATGAATGTTAATTTCTTAAACCTACTTAATTAATCGGTTGCTCAAAATGGGGAATTTGTTTTAGTATATAATCAGTCAATCCACAAATTTCGTAATTTCTTAACTCAAATGCAGCTAATAACAAGCTAAAAAGTCATACATAATAGTAGTACTTGTTTGCATGTTATGGAGTTTTACACTTGGAGGATTATTAAATAAAAAATTTGTTCTTCATTTTAGATTATCAAGAAAGAATAAATCAAAATTTCCATGATTTATGAATGTTTTATTTATTTTATTTTTTATTCCACACAATAATATTTAAGGGGAATGGAACCGAATTTTTTTTCTAAAAAAATGAGGAATAAGATTCAAAAATACTCCCCCTTCCATCTCAAAAAAAAAAAAAAAAACTTTGGTTTGATATCCTTTTTAAATTGTAATATATAACACATTAATGAATTATTAAATGTATAATTTTAAATTTTTATATTTTCATTTTAATTTAGATTATATATTTTTATTATTAGTACGAGAAATAGTGAACTCTTTTTTTGAAAAAAAAAATATTTTAAAAGTGAACTCTCTTTTTTGAGACAGATAAAATAATAAATTAGAAATATTAATATTTTCTTCTTTTTTTTTCATCTTTGGGGAAAATTTTCTTGAAAAATCATTGAAGTGGAAGGAATAGGAAATTAGAAATTAAAACACGTTTGTCTCTTTGCACATTTACTGGACTAATTGAATAAGTGAAGTTCGTTAGACACCAAGTCGGCAACTAAAACTGTGGAAATTGCCAATGATTTCTTCTTTTTTTTTTTTGTTGTGGCGGTGTTTTGAATAAGCAAATGAAAAATTTTGAAATTGTAAAATCCTCAATAATGAATCCCCTAACAAAATACCTTATTCACACTAAGTCAATATGTAATTTTTCACTGACTTTTTTGAAAAGATTAAGTTTTAACACCTTAAGAAGTACATATATCAATTCTCGCAACTATTGTTATTAGGGCACAATTTCTTCATATGTAAAAAAGACACACACAATTTCTCATGTCAAATCTTGAGCCACCTTTCTAAAACATCAAACATTGTCTATTGGGAAAAATAGAGAGGAAAAAACACAAGATAACATTTTTTAATATCACTAGCCACTCTTCTTTCTTCTTGGTGCGTGCATTTTTTGTTTTTTTTTTTGACTTTTCCCTTAAGGCGTATCTAATCTTCCCTATTCCACATTTTAATATACAAATTTCAAATGATAATGATCTAATCTAATCCCTCCAATGGGCCAAAGCAACAAAGTTTATACTATTCAACAAGTATTGATTTTGAAAGATATTTTTATGCCAATCACTTTCACTCTTTGTAACGATTCCAAATAAGTAATGCCAATGTTTTTGATGATTAAAAATTACCCTCCTTAATTATTGTTAATTACTCCACTAAGAGAAGCCTTTTACTACGTTGAAGACAGATTGGAATATGCAAAGCATTTCCAATCACAATATCACTTGTCAGCAGCCACTTTGGTTGCCAACCTTTCTTTTTTGCATGATATGAACTGGTCGAGAATACTTTACCACACTATATGCAACTTGTAAGGTGTAGTGCATTGGGCTTGTGGTCAAAGATGATTGTTTCTTCCAAATTAACCAACCTCTTTTTTGGCATGATATGAAGTCATTGAGGATACTTTACCACATTATATGCAACTTGTAAGGGGTAGTCAATAGTTTATTGGGCTCGTGGTCAAAGATGATTGCTTCTTCCAAATTAACCAAACTTCTTAGATGCTTCATGGGATTCTTAGATTACAGCTATATTCATGCACCTTTGATTGTTGTTGCAATCGATGTTAATACTTCTTTTTTATTTGCATTTTTAGTTTAATAAATATATGAATATTTTAGTTCAATAAATTGACTGAGTATTTTAGCATTATTTATCGCAATTTTAAGACTACAAATCTATCTTTTTTTTTCAAAAAAAAATTCATAGTGATGTGGAACATATCGTAATAATTTTGGACTCAATAAAATAAACTTATTAAGTTTTTAGAATTGTAATAAAAATGATATTTTTTAACTGATAAATTTTTTTGTTTGATAACTATCAACTCTTTTAGTCAATAAGGAATTCTATACAAAAGACTAAGTGTAATAGATTTTTAAAGAGGTTATTAATAATATTTTAATAATAGGAGTTTTCATAGAAATTGAATTACCACTCTATGATGAGTGCCGTCATGATTTTTTTTTTCTGATTTTTATAAAATTATTTAAGTGTTCATTGTGTACTTTTTTTGGTCGTTTTATGCTGCATCACATGGTATAATTTTAATTGGAGGATTCATTATTCGTTCAACCATGTATATATACAACTTCGTTAATGGTTTGCATACTTCAGTATCACTATCAATGCACATTTTTATTTTACCTGCAATCATTAAAAGATAAAGTTAAGTAGGGTGGATATAAAAGATGTGATGAAATTTTTTAGCCGTCTTCAAACATCCATTTTTTTCCACTAAATTACTTTTCCATTTGGAAGAATGTTCCATATTTTTATGCCCTTTTTTTTGTTAAGTATATAAAGCATAATACTAGTAAATTTACCGTTTGAAAAGGGGGAAAAAAAAACACTATAGTATCAATGAAGGCAATTAATTTCTTTGCTTTTTTAATATATTCTTAGGCCTTCCCTTTCACGTGTTGTTTGAAAAAACAAGTAAACAAATTATGAAGAGAATTGAATACCTCCAATATACAGAAATTGAGGCCATTGAGTACGAAATTGAAGTATTACCATTACACGTACCCCATTACCATAGCTAGGTTTCTTCTTTGTGTGATACTTCTGCACATTTCCAAATTTTCAGAGGTTCAAATTGTACCCCACTTGGCAAATTTGGTGAACGGTACAGAATTTTTTAGGGTCCAGTTACTGTACCAAGAAAATTGTATTTGTATTACGTTCTCAAAAGACAAAAATAAAAAAATATAAAAAAATTGACAACGAAAGAAAGTTCATTCTTCTTGTAGATGGATACCACGTAGTAAGTCCAGAACTAAGAAGAAAGATAAGACGTCGACCGTGATACTGTGTCATATCAGAGGTCTAGGACCTAAGAATATTATATGTTGTTTTTCAGTCTTTCTTTTTGATATGGCAATGCCAATTTGGACAAATTATGAGATATCTCTCTTTACCAAAAATAGAACCCTATAGCCCCACTGGGTGATTAAGTGGTAAGCGATATTATTTTAATAGGATAAAAGTTCCGAAGTTAGTGCTTGATTAAAGAGTTTGTAAAGTCGTTTGATATGAAAGTATCTGAGTCATAAAAAATAATAATAATAATATTCCTTAACCTTCACATAAATTATGCATTAATACTAATTTCGTAGGTTGAAATCCTGTATTAGAAGTGTTTAGATCACATTCACGTCTAAACGTAAAACTTGAGCAGTTTTGAACAAGCACATCACTTTTTTTTTTTTCTTTTTTGGAGTTTTTTTTTTCCCTAAGAAAAATTAAGTGTGAAACTTCAAAACTTATCGATCACAAACAAAACCGCTTGGTAGTATTCGTCACCTTCTTTGGTAGCAAAGTTAAGAGTGGAGAATATAGGAACTACATTAACACATTCAATTCTGGTTCAAGTTTTAGTTGCCAAGTTAATTTGTTGGTGGTATTAATATTATTTGTTAAGCCAAGTACTACATTTGACCCAAAATATTTAGGAAGGAAAAGAATTATCAGTAGGGTTAGGGATATGCTGTAGGTTAGTTAACAGTTAACATCTGAGGTTTCCAAGTTATAGGATGAAAGCCCTTAAGTCAACTGCCAAATTTTCCAATTGTTTGGGGAGTTTGGTATTGGGTAGGTGACTTTGTACTTTGTAGGCAGCATTGATGAAATTTAAGATGATTTGTTATAACATATGCTTGCGTATTAGTTCAAAATTATTTTCAATTATTATTCTTTAAACAGTATATTGTCACAAGGATGTACTCATGCTTTATTTATTAAATTAATAATGATATTTACAATAGAAATTTTCGATAGAAAAATATTGAATGATTAGAATGAAAATTGTCGGTAAAATTTCCATGGCCGACACGCGAAAATAACTCAGTAATCATATTGTTGTGATTGAAAAGAAAGAAAGAGAGCAGTTACTAATTTCAAGAAAAATATCGTGTAGTTTAGAAAGACAAATGCTGTCAAAATCCTCTAACAACCGCTAATGGTTCACAAATAACTACCCACAAAACAAAAAATGATAAATTATAGGAAAAAAAAATATTTGCTCCTGGGGTTTGGGTTTGGTTCAGCTGGCATCTCTTGATGGTTTAAAATCCTGAAAAAAAGGGAAGGTCCAAGATTAAATCTCCACGACTATGGGCTTGCAGGTTTAGGGGCGAAGTTTGTTTAGTTTTAGAAGATTAATCTAACACCTGTGGAGTGTGTTGTGGACTAATTAGTCCTACACTCATAAAGTGTGTGGTGCAAACTCATAGTTAAAAAAGTAAAGAATACTTCCAAATTTCAAAAAAAAAATAAATTAAATATAGCAACTATATCATGCATAGTGATATAATACTCTAACTCATTGGGGTGGGGAGGGGAAAGAGAGGGGGAGCAGCTTCCAAAATTTGGAAAATTTAGCCAAATTCGAAGGATTTAAAAATTAAATTTTTTTAAATGATTAGTTTGTTGCGTTAAATATAGTTGTAATGATTACGTTTAATTTTTTACGAAACTCACTTTAGCCTATCGATGTGATTAGTCTACAACTTATCAATTGATTAGTTTGTTGAATTAAATATAGTTGTAATGATTATGTTTAATTTTTGACGAAACTCAGTTTGACCTGTCGACCTGAATAGCCTGTAACTTATTGGAGAAATGAATTCAAACCCATAAAAAAAGACTCTCGTTACATTGAATTTTGAGTTTTTATCTTTGAAAAAACGCTCTAATACTTAAACATCTTGGATTTTGTCCGAATCATGTATTCCAATTACATTTCTTAAAGAGTTTTTAGTCTAAGTTAACATCAAAGTGTTTCTTTATGAAACAAATTATTGCAGATTTGAAATCACTTCCCTAATAAGTTGCAGCTGTCCATATTGACAGGGCTGAAATGAGCTTCATCAATTTTATTTTTAACTCCTCCAATTCTAGAAATTTGATACTTAAGAATATGCTACTCATTCCTGGAAAAACAGCCCTCGTGGGAAAATTTTAGATAAAATTAATTAATGCTCCACTGAGAAGTAGTGATGACTGGTAATAAAGCATATGAATGAGTCAACAAAGTCTCTACCGGTCCCCATTTTGTTTTTTTTCTACATATAATTAATCAATTTTCTTGAAATTTCCACCGTTGGTTGCTAACTCTGTTGATCAAATCAATCCTTGTAATGATGTTTTATATAATCAATCAATTTCCTTAAAATTTCCACCGTTGGTTGCTAACTCTGTTGATTAAATTAATCATTGTGATAATGATATCATGGAGCACGCACTTAAGGAGTTAAAAAGTTTCTATGGGCGGTGGGGTCTTTGAAAGTAATTTTCCAATTGTTTAATTGTAATGGGAGTGGCATATTCCTTGAAAAACACTGCTTAATCATTGCAAAAACAGTACTAGGAATAGTGTAAAATATTATGGGATTGACATAATTTAGGTTCCCTTTCGTTTCAAAAAAAAAAAAAAATACTAGTCATTTTTCATTGAGTATAACTTTTTAATATCGGGAATTTATACTGTTATTTTTAATAAAAATAATATAAAATTTTTATTTTTTATTTAAGAGTAAAATTTTATTAAAACTGTTCATATTCCGTTCATCTTTTAAAACTATATCACATCTTATGTTAAAAATCGAAACCCCAAAAGATAAATTGAGAATTTTTTTTATTTTCTTGAACAAAAAATTAAAACTAAACTTTTTTTTTTGTAATATAAAGAATAAGTAACTAGAATATAAAAATGCATTAGTGAATCTTAATTATCAAGTTCTTTAAACACTTACTATTACTTTCTTATACAATGGACAACCACACGTATCATGTTATAATTAACCTTGTGTTATATCATTAAGATTACAAAGTTGCAAGATGGAACTTTTTTCTTTTCCCCTTTCTTTCTTTCTTTCTTTTTTTTTGGATTGAAATGCAATTTAAAACCATCTCTTTTACCCCATTTTTTCAGGTTAGGAAGATCAAAAATCAACATCATAATGGTACTTCTCAATTTCTGAAAATCATTGAAGCTCTTAAAAGAGAGAAAAAGAAGTAAATGTCAATTCATTTCCTTTTCGATCCTTTCTAACATCATTATCTTTCATTCTTAGTTTCTTTGCTCTAATTTTTTTTTCCCTCAAAACAAACATTCTTTCTTAGTTTACTTACAAAACAATAGTGTTTTTTTTTTTCACCTAATTGCCGATTCTATATTCGATTTTTCAATAATGGCCAACGAAGTAGTTGTTCACATAAAAGAAATTGTACTTGGAGCATTAGTTTACCGTCCAATGATTATTAATCTTGGAGAATGTGAAACATAAAAAAGATGTTAACAATTATTATAAGCATTGCAACTTGGCAATAATTCTATTATTCTAGTTTTGTTCGACAAATACTTCATTGTCATTGCACTCGAATTAAGAATTGGGATGTTTGTCCCCTTGAGCCAATAAGGAGACACGATTAGATACCATCGAAGACTAAAAGAACACAAGATTTTGCTCATATATCACTATCAACTTCATTTGTTCTGTGGTTACTTACATTTTTAGTAAAAAAAAAGAAAATTTTGATTTCTGTAACATCTAGTTTTGATATTTAATTTGGTTATGGAAATAATAAGTTCGGTTAGCATGTGGGAGTAGGAAATATTTTAGTTTTAGAATTTAACTTTAAATTTGAAGGGATCTTATTTTAGAAAGAGATTTGTTGTGGAAATATCAACTTTTGGAATGGACATATTGCCACCAAATGATAAATCTTTGCTTAACTAGCATGACATCGCAACTATTTTATATATGCGTTGTATTAATGTATTCTAATTTTTAATATAACAAACTAATCATATAAACTTTTTTTTTTTCGTTTTCCTAAATTATAAATTGTAACTTCTAATTATTTTTATTTATATCATCTTATGTGATACCACAACAAATGTATGAAATATTTTTTCCAACTCTACCGCCATTGCTATTTTTGTTTAGCTTTCCATGAGTGCTCCTCGATATGAACAAAAGGAGATGCAAGAGTATCAACTTTAGGTGCATTAATAATTCCCTAACTTTATCAACACACAACAAAAACCAACATCAGTACTTCACTATCCTTCAAATCACACAAAAGAAATAAAATAAAAGAAGCAAATATCGCAGTGTAGAGAGAGATGGTTTATCAATTGATTAATCAGGGCAAGTCACTTATATATATATTTTTTGTTTTGCCTTTGATTGAGCATTCATGTGTGGCTCTTCAGTTGCATCAGAAGACATACAAATTGAGCAGTACATCCCACTGAGCAGACCTTCGGATTCGTTTGGATAGAATTTTTATTTATGAAAAAATAATTTTTTTAAATAAAAATAAAATATTTAAATATATTTTTATTTTAAAATTTAAAATTTAAATTTTTCCACTCAAATTTTCTCACGTAATTTTTTAAAAAAATTTCTTCATATTTTTTCCTTCAAAATACTTTTTCTATCAAAAAATACTTACTAAAATTTTTACATATTTCAATACAACTTTATTTCAAAATTTAAAATTTAAATTTTAAAATTTAAAATTTTTTCATTCAAATTCCTCTCAAATAATTTTGAAAAAACTTTCCTCATATTTTTCTCTCCAAAATAATTTTTCTATAAAAAAATATTAAAATTTTTTTCACACATTCCAATATAACTTTTTTTAAATAAATTACAATCCAAACGAAGTTTCTACAAGAAAGACGAGAAGAATCTCCATGAGGGTTGTCATCCAAAATACACATATGTGTCTCATTTTGCTTTAATTATTTTTCTTTTTGGAAGATAACTTCTTTTTTTCTTAGCCGTTGTTACTAGCCGTCCACTTAAGGGCGGTTTAAGTTCATAATTTTTGAACCGGAACCGGAATTGGCGGGCCCAAACAGAACAGACCCACAAAAAATATTACCAAAATTTTGCCTACCCAAACCGGAGCAGGGCCACAAAAATATTACCAAAAATTTGCTATGTTGGGATTCGAACTTGCACCAAGTATAAACTAGCGAAAATATTACCAAAATTCTGCCCTGTTGAGATTCGAGTTTGTAATCAATCATAAACCAAATAAAGACTTGACCATTTAGGCTAAGTTTCATTAATTGTAGTGAACCCAATATATTTATATCTATTATATATATTTATTGTTTGAAAAGGGATAAAAAAAATATAGTGAAGAGCCGCTGGCTAACGGCTTAATGCAGAGCGTTGGCCAACGTTTTCCTTTTTTTTTTTTTCCTCTTATAAATAATCTTCAATCTCATTTTATTTCTCACACTAAATTTCATCAATTTCTCTCATTCTCTCTATATTTCTTTATACCAAATTTTAAATATTTATATCAATTCTCTCTATATTCCTTATTATTTCTAATTAAAAATTCAATATTATTTAAATTTTCTCCTTTTATATTGATTCTCTCCATATTCCTCCATACTTTTTTTAATTCTCTCAATTTATATTAATTCTTTCCATATTCTTCTATTCCAAATTTTAAATATTTATATCAATTCTCTCCATATTCCTTATTATTTCTAATTAAAATTTCAATATTATTTAAATTCTCTTCATTTACATTAATTCTCTCCATATTTGTCCATACTTTTTTTTAATTTTCTCCATTTATATTAATTCTCTATTTATATTAATTTTTTTACATATTTCTCCATACCAAATTCTATTATTTATATTAATTTCACCAAAAAATGGCAAGTAGAGCCGACAAAGGTAAGGGTAAGGTGGGCGAATCCACTAATGTTCATGACAAAAAGCATCCAACTCAATTTGGTCATGACACAACGCAATCACAAATTATCGGGTACACAAAATCTAACCCCTCTTCTCAATTATTTCGTTTTAATAACCAAAGTTATAAAGAAGAATTAGGTAAATTTGTTTCCGTAGAGCATTTATCTTTTAGTTTTGATGAAAATTTTGGTTTTAATCAATTTATTCAAAATGCTTGTCAACCACAAGTAAAATGCGTTCCTAGAAATACTCTTAAATGGACAATTTTTAGTCTTTACAAAAAAGGAAAAAAGGATTTACAAAACTTTTTCAAGGATTTTAAGGGATGTGTGCATATAGGTAGTGATATTTGGAGTGATCATTGGCAAGTTCATTCTTATATGGGTTTAACATGCCATTGGATAGATGATGATTGGAATATTCAAAAAAGAATAATTGCATTTAAAATTTTTGATGGTAGGCATAATATTTATAGATTAATTAGACAAATTTTAGAGGAATTTTATTTGGTAAATAAATTTTTTTCAATTGGTTTTGATAATGCCACGGTAAATACATCTTCAATTATTGAATTAGAAAATGTTTGTAAACCTACCTTTGGTGGACAATTTTTTCATATTAGATGTGTTTGTCATGTTTTAAATTAATGTGTTCAAGATGGTTTAAAAACTCTCGAAGCTTTTTTAGCTCCAATAAGAAAAGCAATTTCATATTTATGGACACATCCCCAAATAATGAAGAATGGCAAAAGTTTTGTAAAGCAAATGGCAAAAAACCAAAGAGATTTCCAAGAGATGTTCCAACTCGTTGGAATTCTACTTATATTTTGCTTAACAAATCATTTGATTATAAAGATTTATTATGTATATTTGTTGCAAATAATATTTCCCAAGTTAATTTATATCCACAACATTGGAATGTTTGCAAAAAAAAAAATTAGATCTTTTAAAAGTTTTTAATGATGCTACTTATACTTTATCTGGTGTTTATTATCCTACTACTCATTTATTTATGCAAGAATGTATTAATATTTCGGTAATTTTAGAAGAAACTAAAAAAGACATTTTACTAGAAAATACTATCAAATTAATGGAATTAAAATGGCTAAACTATTATAGAGATATTCCATCTATTTATTTAGTTGCTTGTGTTTTTTATCCACGTTGTAAAATTGATGGTTTATATGATTGTTTGCAAGCTTATTATGTATATTTAGATTTAAATAGTAATGTAGTTATTACAAAAATAATTTCTTTTACTGGAGCCTTAGTAGTAAATGTATATGAAGAATTTTGTAAGACTTATAGTGGCTCTCTCCCATCTTCTCAATTTAGTAGTAGACAAAATGAGAACTTAGGTAGTAGAATGAATAAAGGATTAGAGATTATTATGCATAGGCATAAAAAATATGAGGCAGGATTAGGAAGTAACTCTGAAATAGATAATTATCTAATAACACATTTTTAGTTTGATGATAATGCAGACTTCAAAATATTGAATTGGTGGAAGAGGCATTCTAGCCACTATCCAATTCTTTCTACGATCGCAAAAAATGTTTTAGCAACTCCATGTTCGACAATTGCTGTAGAATAAGCATTTAGCACCGAAGGTTATATTTTAGATGAAAGGCGTTCAAGTATTAGTCCTGAATCATTGGAGTCTCAAGTTTACCTTGATGATTGGACTAAAGCACAATATCTACAACAAGAGATGGATCGTGCAGAATTAGAGTTATTTGATATAATGGACGACGGAGACACCACCGACACCGGAACAACAGAAGGTAGCGATTGAGATAAGTAGGGGATTACTAAAAGGTAAGAGAACTACATGAGCTTTGATTCCTCTACCTCGGAGGATATGTAGGCGCTTAATTCGTTAAGTTCAAGCCTCTTTTTTCCTTTTTTTTTTCTTTTTCAAAATATAGTAATTTAAAATTTTTGATGATTTATGATTGGAATCATACATAACCGTCAGTTCCTGAATCATGGCCATGAATTATTCACTTCTCTGCCTTATTATTATTTTTTTCTTTAGGATACATGTCTCCCTCGATTCTATTACTGCCTAAGCCCAAGTTCATTAAAAGGATCCAATATAGAACACATAATTAAAAGGCCTTCCAGTCTTATGAATATGCACTACTACTACTAATTTATGTGGTTAGCTCATACTAATGCTTATTCTAAGGGAGTTTATACATTGCACTCTTCAAATGTATTTTTATGATTTTTAGAACACTTTTACTTTTTTTAATATATTTTTATTTCACAATCACTATTTCAAAAAATATAAAAATATATTTTAAAATACAATTCATACACACTTTAATCGTCATAAATCTTTTTTTAGGCGGTAAAAGAATGTTACATTTATGTTTTTTTTTTTTAAGTTCACCCTTCCGAATGCCCTTATACCATTTTCACATTCCGCATCTTCAACACTTAATTATTTGGGGTTTCGAAAGAATTTATGTAATTTCTCATAGTCAACTCGTTTAATACTATTGAAAAACTTACCATATGTATAGATATATTCATCCCCACACATGTTAATTTTGTATATAAATTTCGGTAAAAATATCACTACTCATAATATAATACATATAATGTTGGACAATGGGTGACATTTATTTTCTGGTTCATCTGATTAGTGTTTTATTCGTGGGCTTCAGTAATAGCCCAACAGCCGTATGAATTCCAAATTCCATGCTCCGGTATCTCCCACAGTCCCACGTAGCGCAGAACTCGCCAGCCACGCCAGCAATCCAATCCCCATCCCATCGTCGACCAAAAACCCACAAATTGCCAAAACCCAGCTCATTCTTCAATTGCTGGGTTCTTCTTCTTTCGCTGAACAATTTCAAGATTAGATCTTTCGGTTGTTAGTGGTGTTAATTTAAGAAGAACAATAAAGAAAGAAGGAAAGATGTCATCTTTGGGAACTGCAAAGGGAGTTTTGGAAATAGCAAAGTTTGCAGTGTATGTGAGTGTACCAATTGGGCTAATGTACTTCTTTGCCAATAACACACAGAATATCCAAAAGGTCATGGGCAATGTAATTACTTCAGCTCCCTCGCTTTGTTTTGTTTTGTTTTGGTTTTGGTTTTTGTATATGTAATTGTTTTATTTATTTATTTATTTATTTTGCCTGATTTGATATTCTGTTCTTTAGCTTGATTTTGTGTTTGGTGATTTGAGTTCTTGTGAGCAAATTTGAGTGGAACCCTTTCGTCAAGCCTCGATTTTTAGTGTTGTAATCATGATATTGTGGAACCCTTTATCAAAATATTTAAGATAAACTAGACAACTGAGAATTAGGGACCGAAGCCATAATCCAATAATGGGTGAGCTAGAGCTAGACAACTCAGAATTATGGATTGAGACCAGAATCCAATAATGGGTCCCAATCCAATTTTGAATTTGAATTGAGCTTGGCAGGAACTATTTTATCTATTATGCCTTTGCAATGCTTCATGGAATTAAGCAAATATGTAGTAGTGCCGCAGATTTTGTCATTTGGAAGATGATTGCACAATGTTGTTTGAAACTTAAAAAATTGAAGCATTGTAGAGAAACATCTGGCATGTGATAAATTTTAATTTAGGAATTCAATCTTAGCTTTTCTAGGAACCATAATCTCCTTCTCATCGGAAATCATAAGAATCTGAGAGGGCTGAAGAACATAATGTACCTTCAACCTGATTTAAACAAGCGTTGATAAGCAACTAGTAGCTATTAAAGAATTGTGGCAGTAGCAAAATAAAGGTTAGAAGTATAATGGGACTCCAAAATGAATTAGCCAGTGAAAGGTCGTATAATGCAAGTGTTAGAAGCAGCTGAGATTACGGTTACCTGTGCATAAGTCCTTGGAACTCTATTCATGTTTGTACTTGTGTATGTGCACTGATGCTCTCAAACTAATAAAAGCGTGGGAATCCATGTAATTGGTTGTTTGCTAGCTTTTGTTTCGGGTGCATAGTTTCTTCATATCCTTAGAATGGTTAGAATATGCATGAGTCATTTTTTTATACTCTTGCATGGTGAATCTTTTGTGTAGATAAAATCATGGAAATCAGCAAGCTATAGTGACTTAAACAACTACAAAAGATTGAATGAGAATCTTTCGTTGCTGTATCTTGGTTGGGGCTTGGGCAGTTCTGCCAGCAGTTTTCATTCAATGTTTGCAGTTTGTGAACCTGGCCCTCAGTCAAATTATATTTGTGCATTTATAATTTTAAGTCTGTTCTGTCATGAATGTTTGGCTCTTTAGATTTTATGGCATGCAAACCAAAGGGGATGCTTGCATGGAATTGAGGTCACATTTAATACTTGGGGCTTTCTTTTTTGCAGTAATAACAAGACTTTTACACTTTTCATCTGAAAGCTATAAAAATGACTGGATATTTGCTTGATTAACTTCTTTTCCTCTCTTTCTGATGTCTAACTTAATTGCAATAATTCTAAAAAGGAAATGTGTCATCAACATGATCACTTATGAGGTAAAATAAAATATTTGCCTTGCGTTGATTTTGCTTGCAATTTCTAATTTCATGGAGGTCTTACATGATTAAACATGACTTGAATGCAACTTTTGGTCTTTGCTGGATTTTGCTTGAAGTAAAGTCATGCTGCTCTTCAGTTTTACAATTTCTGTGGTTTGGGGGATAATATCATTGGGTGATGCATGCTGCAAAGAGTCCTCCGCTCCTCACCCCTCGTTCTCTTTTTGGTCTTTAAAGGATGTCTCTTGGCTCCTGGGAAACATATTACTGACTTGGCTGTCATTATTTTCTTATCATCCATTTGGAAGATGATCTTTATTATTTTCATAATCTTAATCTTCTCTTACATCATATTCTTTTTGTTCCCCTCAAAGCGTCAATATGTCGTATACCCACCTGAAGGACCGCGACCACCATCACCTGAGGAGCTGAGGGAGAGAGCTCGAGAGATAGCTCGCAAGAGAAACAGCCAGTGATATTCTGGTTTTGTAAGTAATAGTGTTAGCTTCTGATTGTATCTTTCACTGTTTTGTATGACCAATAAATCTGTCCAGTACCAACACTTTGATGTATGCGGGAAATAAGTTCATTTGAGGTTCAGATTATCTGTTTTGCTTTCATTTTCTCCTGGCTCTCCTCCGGAGAAAGAAAGCAAGCTGAAATAGTTTTATCATTTGTCCTCAAATTCTTGATTGGTAAATCAAGAATCAAAAGGCTTTCAATCTATATATATATATATATATATAGGCGTTATTTAATCCAAAGCATTAGCTATATCATGTTCGTGCTTCTTGTCTTGACTGTAAATATGCAGGAGAAATAGCTAAATGCCACTTGTTTGTTCCTAGTTTCTAGATTTGTTGGGCTCCTACGTAAACCAAGATAATGAGCCCATTTCAAAGGATTTTTAAGTTGTGTGATGGACTCTTGGATATCTATCTTAACCACTACCTAAAAACTTCCCAACCTCCTCTTGATTGATCTCTTTGCAATCCGTCCAAGTGTGAATGGGTTCAGCCGTTCAGCCGTTCAGCTTGAGAAATTTGTCGCATCTCAAGGTAACCTATGGAAAGTGAAAGATATTGGGCAACATATGGATCTCTTTGCAATCCGTCCGAGTGTGAATGGGTTCAGCCGTTCAGCTTGAGAAATTTGTCGCATCATAAGGTAACATATGGAAAGTGAAAGATATTGGGCAACATATGGAAAGTGAAAGATATCATTATCATTTCTAGAAATCTTGTAATGATGTGTTTCAATTTTGCATGTTTTCCAAATCCAACTTGGCCATCCATTTGCACTTACAGGTTTAAGAGTAAAGCAATCCTGGATCAAAGAGTTTGATCAAACTAATTCAATGCAAAAATAAGTGGTAAGATGTCTTTGTTACCTACAACTTGAAAGCCACCCTAAAACATTTGATTTTTAGGACAGTAAAGCAAAAGAAACATAAGTAGATTGATACGAAATGCACGCAAACTTCGTGGAAAAAAAAAATAGTAATCGTTGTACTTAATTATTTCTTTACTCTAATAGGTTAATGTGTCAACAAAATCCATTTGAGAGCCTGATTCCCGCTAGGTTTTCAAAAGATTAGAATTATTCATTGTGCTCCATACACAGATTTTATTAAATATGAATCATGATCGAAAAAAAATCATTAAATTCTCTCCCAATTGGTTAGGTCGCAGGTGTAATAATGTACTTTACGGATAAGGTTTCTAGTTCAAATTTTAGATGACACAACAATTGGTTAGATAGCATGTGTACTGATTTACTTTACTATTCAGAATGGTCCTATTGTATAAGAAAAAAATAGACAAATATCTAACTACTCCAGCATATTCCACTCAATTTATGATATAACAGGGGTTATTATAGCTCATAGATTACAATCAATGAGTAGTAAATTCTGCTAAGGCCATGCTTAGACAATAATCATAAGAAGAAAGATGTTACGAAAGTGATTTTCAACATCATACTATTATGATCTAGGCCAATTTGACTTGTCTTCCAGATGAATAAGAATAATCTTCCGACATCATTTCTTGTCCAAATGCAAAGCAATAGATGGAGTAAGCATGTCTCCAAACAAACGAAGAACAAGAAATGTGTGGTGGATTTCGTGTTCAATTTAATTCTTCTCTAACCCCTCCTACTCCTTTGTCCCTTTGTGAGGTTCTTTTTCTCCCTTCTTCAAAACATCCTCTCTTTTTTTCCAATCAAATTTTTTTGGTATATAATATTTGCCCCCAAAAAAAAAAGTGTGCAAATTTTTTTTAAAAAAGTTCATTGGTACTTGCAGCTATGAAACTTGAACTACACTTTCCAACTGAACAATTCCAGTTGGGAAATAAATAGTTGGAAGTTAGGGGTCGTTGTCATAAATGGGAAGACTTACTGTTCATTTTATTATTTTAATAAAAAAATTGCGAAATTATGAGGATTATATAGCTGGAAGTCAAACATGGTCATATGGGACGGCTAAATTAAAATAAATTTAAAAAATAAAAATTGGATAAATTGAAAGAAGAAAAGTCAAAGGCAGATTGGCTGTCTATTGCCAACCCCTCCATGTTTCCATTCATTGGCATTTAAAGATGAACACGTTTCTGTCCCTTCTCCCAAATTCCCATTTGAAGTTTATCTTCATGGAAACAAAACAGGAAGTGCCAATTTGCATTTGCTTGCTTGCATAGTTGCTTACGAAATTTTACATGCATTGCATGGGCAATTTGCCAACCCTAATAGGATATGCATCGATTCTATTTTAAAAAGTATTTTTATATTTTTAAAAATAATAATTGTAAAATATAAATTATATTAAAAAGAATAAAAGTGTGTTAGAAAGCATAAAAGTGTATTTTGAAATGACATTTTATATACACCCTTATTCATTTTGTTTCAAAAAGAAAATTCATTTTAAATTTAGTATAATTTTTTAAAAGTGCAATGCATTTGATGTATCGAGTTATTATTGGATAAAGTAATATACGACTTTTATTTAAAAGTGGATTTAAAAAAAAAAATAGAACTGAACTCTTTTTTTGTAAACAGATGGAATAATACTTTGGTTTTAGTCTCCACTCAAATGAGAAAAATTGCAACACAAGTTTGTTTTCAACATCTTATTTATTATTTTTTGAGGTCTCTAGTATGAATAAGGAAAGAAAACTATATCAAAGATATTGAGAATGTTGGGTGAGAAGTTGAGTTGTGCCATTGATGACGTTTATAAGGAAGTTTGGTGAATGTTTGGATAGCTGATTATGTTTTTAAGGTAATGACATTTTTTGGCCAGTCTAAGGAAAATGGAAAAGTCGAGGAATTAGGTGGACTGTTTTTGTTTTCACTAATAATCTAATATTATTGCCATTATCAATTTCTGGTTGACTTTCATGTATATTTGACTTATTTTTGACCAATTGATTCTTGACTTCTCTCTTTTTTTCTTTTTTTCTTTTTTTTTGCTTCATTTTCACTAGGGATTAACTCCCATGTCCACGCCAAATGCTTATTACTTAATGGATTGTCATTACTATTTTATTAGATTCGAATGCTCTAGTTGTTCTTAATTTGCAAACTATTCTGATTGATATTTCATAATTCAAAATTTAAGGATATCTACCATGTTTTTTCAATTAAAATATATTTACAAATTTTCATTTTTTTTTTGGTGTAAAAACAACACAAAAGTAGAAGCACTTTTGTATTGATGGATGGATAAGAATTTTTGGGAAGTTTGGCCAAAATTAGCCTTTTGAAAATAAATGACTTATGAATGGAAGTTAGCTAATAGTTTAAATGGGACAACAATCTAAGGGGATTACAACTATTCTTACACTATTAGGAAAGTATATCTAATCTCTATTTATGCCTCAGTGTAGAGGTAACACCCTCATCAAAAGAAAGAGAGAACGAAGGAGAGAGGAATGAGTCGAATGACAAACTGGAGGTATGGCAAACAAACTAGTCTCTACTCTCCAATATTTTGGTGACAACAAATTTGATCTTAAATGCGTATGGCAAAACATCAGTCTCCCATCATTTCATTCATGTTGTTAGATAAGTGAAACATAGTTTCTCCATTAAATATTAAGCATAACCGTTGCATTTTTACAATTAGTATAAAAAAGGGCAAACGACCTTGGCGGCCACTCAACTTTTGAAATCGTATACTTATGGCCATTCAACTAACAAAATTCTCCAAATAACCACTCAACCCATAAAAACCGAATACCCGTGGTCATTCTGTTAATTAGACACGTTAAAGCCAAACGACAGAGCTTCCACGAGCAGTTCACGTGTTTTTTTGGGGGTAAAAACGTTAGTCCACACAACTATAAAACATAGAACCTCTCACCCCTCACTATGAAACATAATCTTCTTTAGTGATTAAGCGTCCGTTGATTGAAAAAAATTCCATGGCCAACACTGAGTTTAGGGAGCAGATGGAAGGTAAACATGGCGTGGCAAATCAGACCACGGGACGCTTGTGTTGATCCAAGAAATTTATACGGTAAGTGGATGACACTAACTCACTTGAAATTTGTGAAATTTGTTAGTTAGGTTGAATGTGATCTTTCTTAATTAGGGTGAAATTTGTTTGTGGGGTTGCGATTGTTTAGGGTTATTTCCAACATTTGTTTTCAGTTTGGGATTGGTTAGTGTTTGTAGGTTTAGGATTCGTATGACTAAAATGACAGTAATGTATTATGTGTGAAAATGCCATATTTTGCATTATATGAACATATGTTTTGAACATATGACTGCTGTTCGTAAATGGTATTTGTTGAAAATTACGTATTGAAAATTGCAATTTCCGATAGTGACTATTTTAGCATTAGACTATATCATGGCGGTCAATTAAGTAGTGTATTTTTGAAATCTTATGTCGGGGGTGAAGTTGATTATGTGGACATGTGCGAAGGCGAAAGAATGTCTATTGAGGAGCTCAAAGCAATGGCTACTAAACTTGGCCACAGTTATGAAGTTGATTTCTTCTATTTAGAACTAGGTAGTGCAATGACCATTGGTTGAAAGTACTTGCGCGAAGATTCGAACATTGTAAAACTCTGTTAGTATGTACATGAGAAGAGGATAATTGACATCTACTGTCTGAATCATATCACGTACCCAAAGATTAGTTCTGCAACTGGGTTTAGCATGGCAACAGAGGACCAATCTCCAAAAGGGAAAACGAAAATCGTTGTTGACGATCTTGATAGTAGTTGCTTTGCTGATGGTGACTATTGCAATGATGATAAGATGCTTGAGTGCGAAAGGGATTTAATTCTAGAGAATGATAAACACAACAAGAAGAAGAAGGCGATGCACATTGTTTTGACCCTTCACAAGTGATCCAATCAGATTGTGTTGAATCTGTTGATCGTAATACCGGCAAACAACGTGATGGTGTGGCCAATAACAGAAAGAGGGGCGGAAATGTGCGTGGATGGACAGCAATCCACGGGGTGAAGGAACAGGGAACTAGTGCAGGGATATCTGGAGACAATATAGATAAGGAGAATGAACAGCATGATGCCGTCGAGAATCTGATTGGTGCCATTTTGGATGAAGATTTAGAATGTGAACTTCAAAGTAACCAAAGCTCAAGTGATGATGACATTGGATATGAGGTTCAGTATGTGGATTTCAATGCCAATAGGGACATGCTATAGCCACGATTCGAGTTGGGTAAGAGATTTGCCAACTCAACTGAGTTTAAACAAGCCATATAGAATTATTCCATCTGGCAGAGAAAGCCCATACGATTCACAACAAATGAAAGGCATAGAGTTAGAGCGAAATGTGCAACTGGTTGCCCCTGGCTGTTCTATGCATCAATGGACAGTGACAAGAAGTCCAGTGATCTGATTGTAAGGAAATATGTAGATGTACATGAGAATTGTTACCATGTACAGAAAAATAGGTTTTTGACTTCAAAATGGCTAGTATTAAGGTATGAAGAGAGAGTTAGATCAAACATGGACATCCCTATAAGAGAGATAAGGCGAACTGTGGATGAAGATCATGAGGCCTCGAGTTCCAAGGTGGTAGCATACAGGGCTAGGAAAAGAGCCAGAGAAGTAATTGTTGGATCTGCAGGTGATCAATATGCTAAGGTTTGGGATTATTGTGATGAAATCAAGAGGACATACCCCAATTCAACAATGGTGGTTGAACATACTCCATTTCGGAACTTGAGTGGTAAGTGTGTCTTCATGAGACTATATTGCTATTTAGGTCCATTGAAAGAAGGGTTCAAGCATTGCAGACCAGTGGTTGGGCTTGATGGTTGTCACATAAGAGGTGTGTACCTAGAGCAGTTGTTGACTGTAGTAGGAATTGATCCCAATAATGGATGTGGCCAATTGCATGGGCTGTTGTTAAGAATGAGGCTACTCTACAATGGAGGTGGTTCATATCCCTCCTGATCGAAGACATTGGGATTCAGAATCAGTTTGCATATACATTCATTTCAAATCAACAAAAGGTGTATAATTCTTGTTCAATACATGTGTAATGTAAAATCCAAAAAACACTTTCTTCTTTACTTATTTGTACCTTTTGACATACAGGGTTTAGCCAGGGCTCTTGTTGACCTTCTATCAAATTCGGAGCACAGATATTGCATACAACACATGTACTGCAACTTCAAGAAACATCATCCAGGCAAGGTGCTGAAAAACATGCTCTGGAATATTGCTCGGAGTGCTAATATGGAACACTTTAATAAGGCAATGAAGGAGCTAGAGGACTACGACAGTAACGCATTTGCCTGGGTCAAGAAGGCTCCTCAACCAAAGTATTGATGTAAGGCTTTTTTTCTCCCATCCTTAAATGCGATTTGCTCACTAATAATCTCTGCAAATCATTTAATTCATACATATTAGATGCTAGGGATAGGCCCATTATATCCCTTATGGAGACTATAAGAGAGATGGTAATGGAGAGAATTCAAAAGAGAAAGAAAGTTATGGCTAGGTATGACCACCAAATAGGACCCTTGATTAGGAAAATAGTGAAGGACAGGGTTAAAGAGTCATTCGCATGGAAAATAACCTATAATGGGGTTGATGGATATAAAGTTAGGGATCTTAGAGGTGCACAATTTGTTGTTGATATAAGATTAAGAGATTGCACATGTGTGCTGTGGTCTATTTCTGGAATATCATGCTGTTATGGGATAGCAGTTTTAAATCAACATGGGTTGGATGTACATGGCTATATAGATGCTGTTTATAACAAGGATTTATTTAATCGAGTGTATCAAAACATGTTGTATCCAATTAGTGAGAATGATGTATGGTCACCGAGTAACATAACCATTCCCTTAGATCCCCCTGTTGCTTGTGTTCAGCCAGGCAGGCCTAAGAAAGTTAGAAGAAGGGATGTAACAGAAGGTAAACATTATGGTAGGAAGTTGGCAAAGGTTATCACGATCCATTGCAGAAAGTGTGGACAAACAGACCACAATGCATCAACTTGCAGATCTGATGGAATGGCAAATGATGTGGATCTAGCAGTAATCAGTGAAGGCCAACAAGAAGGAAGACAGCAGTCGTGAGTGAAGGAATTTCTGAACACCCACAAATGAATTCCCAAGAAGATTTATCCCAGACAATAGCAACAGTAGATTAGATTTCATCGCTAACTCAGTCCCTAAGGAAATTTCCACGCAAGAAATTAGTCACAGTCCCAAGTCCAATGGCACCTCAACCCATGAGAAGATCTGTGCGCAAATTGATAAATGCAGACAAATCCAGAATTAATGAGAACTATGCCTGGCTTGGGAAGCCAATCTTTTTTACTATGGGACGATAGAAAAGAGGAAAAGGAACTTCATCTGGTAGAGGCCAAAGAATGAGGGGCAGAACAATTCAATAAATATAAGGGGCCAGTAGAACAATTCAGTGATGCTTTGGACTGCTTTATTTTTGTAGTGCTTATTAGAGGGGGACCAGCACTTTTGTATTAAATATTAATAGACAAAACTTAGTGGTCGATGAATGGTTTGTCAACATTATTATTGTGTTTTGCACTTTGATCTTTTGTCCTTAGCGTGCAACTTCTGACATCAATTAGTGTGGATATTTTGGGTGAATAGAATATTAGTATATCTTGTACGCACAAATTGCGTGGTTCTGCACATGGTTATTCAATGAATGGAAGTTTTGTTTTTAACTTATTTTCTGGTTCATGCTAAGTGAGCAACTGATTGCGACATGAATGGAAATCAGCCACTGAATGCGACATGAACAACTTCGCATTTCCCATTTAACTCCCACATGGCCATCACTTTTTTCTTCTTAGCAAATTGAAACACTGAATGCGACATGAACAACTTGAGGTCATCATTTTCACACAAACTATAGCATTTTACTACAGTTCAATATACAAATGACTGAACAAATATTTTCTCACAGCACAACAACTACTTCAGTTAATCTAAATTTGCTACATCAAAAGACATAAATTTAACCACTTCAATTCCAGTTCTCACATGTGATGTGCTGCCTATAATTTATCTAATTCCATCAATTTTTCAACTGGAATACTCATTCGGTAGTTGTTTTTAATCACACATCTTACTAAAAAAACAGCTGCAATCATACATATAATCAGCCACCCCACAACAACCATTTTCTTTTTCTTCAGTTGTTGTGCTTCTAACTTTTTCAATTTATCTTCCAATCGGGCTGCTCTGGATTGATGTTTGCTAGCCAGCACCTTCATTTTCTCCAACTCACTTTCAAGTCCATCCAATCTTTGTAGCAAACCGAGAATTATATTCACAGCTCTATTACACATAGGAGGATCAACCCATTCCCAAAATCAACATCCTTGCCCCTAATAATCAATTGCTGCCAGGGAATTAGTGAACCATTCACATTCACATGATCATCAATTAATACAATCTTATTCTCACATTCGGCATTGGGCAAGCGAGAAACTATCGCCTAGGATTCATATCTGTCCAAGAGATACAAATCAGGACTATGGTCCCGCAATGGCATTTGGACACTTTATTTCGCTGAAGACGGTTTATCATCGTATCCCTTTCCGAACCAGATGTGGAAGCTATGGAAGAGGTGGAAGGGATGGCAGCGATGGAAATGGCGGACGAGGAAGACTAGTGCTGTTATATATGTGTGGATTGGCATTTTGACCTCTAAAAAAACACGTGAACTGCTCGTGAAAGCCCAGCCGTTTGGCTTTAACGTGTCTAATTAACAGATTGATCACAAGTATCCGGTTTTTATGAGTTGGGTGGTTATTCAGGAAATTTTATTAGTTGAATGGCCATAAGTATATAATTTCAAAAGTTGAGTAGCTACCAAGGTCATTTGCCCATAATTTTAACTCGTCAAATTATGTATACTTTATGCCATTAAATTTACACTTTTAACATCAAATTATATGTGGCGAATATTCATATGTTGTTTTTGAGTATGATTTTGATTCTCAACTACTTTGTGACCCGGAATGAATCATTTAACAAAGTTTGGACAAATACATGATACAAGATTTATTTCTTGATGTGATATCATGTCCATTTTGAAGCTTTCTTGTTTGACATAATCACATAGTCATTAACAATATTGTATCAAAATCAGATGGACCACTGTCAAAAATCGACATTGATCACGGTACAAGGCTGCTGCCTCTCTTCTCTTCTCGTGATTAACATGAAAAATTTAACCCTTTTTTCTTGTGTTTATAAGATCAAAAGTTGAATCATTATCTCTCCTTTTCAAAAATCTATTTTGATTTTACAATCTTGCCAAAAATTTTGACCAGGGAAAGAATCAAATCCATCATATTTAATAACTTGGATGCACGACTTGATCATAAGTTGGTAAAAGATCGTAATCGATTGCATGCAAATCAACCTTATAAACAGTGTATTTTAATTATTCACTTTATTAATGTCTCGACGACTAAACGTGCAGCGGTTTTATCTTCTTATTTCATGCATAATAAGTATTATAGAATTTTTTTTATTATTAAAGTTATTTATTTTAATTTTTTTTTATTTGTACAAGCCATAAGTCTCGAACTCAAGTGCCTAGCAGGTTTCCAATTAACTCAAGTGAACATTCAAATATTTGTCTCGGCTGTGTTACCGAATGCTCTAGAGAAGTCGAAATAGAAGACCACTCATCTTGGGGTGGACTTACTACTTAAATGCGTTTAGCAGTTATTTGCTCCGCACTCAGCTACCTAGCGTTTACTATGGGCATGATAAATGGTATACCAAAGATGCATCCTTGCCGGTCCTCTTGTATTTGGGAAAGGTCCTCTTCATCTTCTAACACCCACATCGGATATGGACTGAACTGTCTCGCGACGTTCTGAACCCACCTCACGTACCGCTTTGTCTTACATTTATTCTCAAAATATTTCTAGTGGGTTAAATATCAAATCAAAATGTCTCTCATCTTCCAAACAAGACATATCTTGACTGGGCAAAATTTTGAAAATGGTTTTACCTTTGGTTTTTGTATTTTTTTTTATTTTTGATAAAGACAGTTTGACAAATAAAAAAAAATGTGCTTTGCAATTACACAAAATAAAAAGAAAAGAAAGGTGTGAACAAAACATAAAATATTGTATGAGGTAACGTGAATTTAGTTCATCTCCCAAAACAAGTTTATACACTAAGTTCAATCTTGTCAAACACTTCAAAAGCTAAGAACGTAAAGATTTGCAAGTTGACTTTGGCATTTTTAGGTCGGCGACTCAACTCCGCATGATTACGGCGTCGTTTCCCATATAATTATCCTAAGCCACCCAATATATATATATTCCAATTATTTGACGTACAAATGAGGGTCTACAAATAATTAAAATTTGTTTAATTCGCTCTTTGATTCGTTCAACTCTAATTCATCATGAGCCTATCTGCCGCGTGCATGCCGCATGAAGTGTGAACTTCAAGAGTGACAGCAAACTGGAAATTAGTTGGGCTAACTTCTACTCAAAAAATAATAATAATAATAATAACAATAACTTTGAACTAAAATTTCACAATTGATTTCTTAAAGGGTTTTAAGCTAATTTATAAAATCTTTAAGGGTTTATCTAGTTCTCCATTAAAATTAATTAGAATTATCTTGGAACTGAAGAATTTTCTTTTATTAAATTTGGTTGGATTTTGTAAGTTTTTTAATATATAATTCTAACTCATTTATAATGTCTATTTAAAAATATCTTATAATTCTTAAATTTTTTTGTGAAATTCAAAATAAAATCTATACAAAATATGTCTAATTCAAAACTAACAAGGAACAAAACAAACCTAACCTACTATACTTATACTTATTATTAACTTTTTTTTTTAAAATTAAATGATCCAGTTTTCATAATAATAATAATAATATTGATGATGATTTGTTGTGATTATTTCTAAGACCGTTCAAAAATAAAAAATTAAGAATAAAAAATAAATCAAAACACACAAGTTAACGTAGTTTGACTTAACAATTCAAGTCTATGTCCACGACAAAAACAACGATGTTTTATTAATAATTTCGAAAATTATAATGATTTTCCCAAACCCTTAGAAACATCTCACTAATTTTGTATACACCTTCTCATTCTAAAAATCTCTCTAAAGTTCTTAAAAACCCCTACTACATCTATATATATAAGGACTAAGTAGATATCCCAGTTCTCGCGTGAGCGCTCCAATGGTAAGGACGTGTTGAAAGTTCTGGATTGTAATCTCGAAGTCTCGTGGTCGAAAGATAAGAGACCCTTCAGAGTTGGGATTCAACTAAGTAAATATCCTATCTAAATTTAATTTAGATTAATATTATAAAATATGGTAGGATTATCCACAAGATATTACCCAAATTTTAATTGAATTATAAAAAATAACAAATTAAAAAATTAGATAAAATTATCTAATCCCATTTCAATTTGGAAATCTAATTATAAATCTAATTATAATTTAAATTTGATACAAGTTTTTTAATTATAATGTATAATTTTTTAATTATAAATCAGATATACACATTATTAGTAATGGTAATATAAAACTTTTATTAAAAATAAACTTTTTTTCCCTTAAAATAAAGAAAATTTTTAAAGTACCAATATTTTTTAGGACAAGTGAGTAAAGCTTTTACTAGGAGAAAAAAAATGATAATAAATTAAAAATACGCTCTAATTTTACACGAAATCCTGCTATTTTCCTGTCTGGCAAATTCAATGCCCCGGCGCCCATACAATTAAAAGTTCGTTGGGGTAGTTGCGCCTCCCACCCTTCTCCCCCATATCCCCCCACGCTTCTTCCTCCTTCCTCCTCCCTCCCTCCTCTTCCTTTAAATCCTTCACTTCCCCTCCATTTTGCAAGCCATCACTGCATTCACTTCTCCCCCATTTCTTTTTTTTGACGATTTTTTAGCCCTTTGAAAATTTCCTTTCCCAAGTATACAATTCTTTGTGTCATTCCTTCCATTAAGGGACACAACATTGTCTTTTTCTTTGTTTCTGGGATTGTCCTGTTTCTTCTTCTTTCTTGAAGAATTCAAATGGGGGATGTAAGGAAAATGAATAAAGAAACTGGAAGAGTTTCAGTTGAGGAGGAAGAGGGTCGGAGAAACAATAATCTTCCTAATTTTCTCCTGTCTGTTAAGCTCAAGTATGTGAAACTTGGGTACCATTATTTGATTTCCCATGCCATGTACCTGATGTTGATTCCTCTTTTAGGGGTTGTTTCAGTTCATCTTTCTACCGTTACGGTGGAAGATTTAGTCATGCTATGGGAGCAGCTAAGGTTTAATCTTGTTTCAGTGATTTTGTGTTCTGCTCTCTTGGTCTTCCTAGGTACTCTTTGTTTCATGACTAGGCCTAGGAAAGTTTATTTAGTGGATTTTGCGTGTTACAAGCCTGGACCTGAAGTAATGTGCTCGAAAGAGGCTTTCATGGAGAGATCAAAACTGGCTGAGAGTTTTAGTGAAGAGAATTTGGCGTTTCAGAAGAAGATTTTGGAGAGGTCTGGTTTAGGCCAGAAGACATATTTCCCTGAAGCCCTGTTGAAAGTTCCAGCTAACCCTTGCATGGCTGAGGCAAGGAAGGAGGCTGAGATGGTTATGTTTGGTGCCATTGATCAACTGTTGGAAAAGACAGGCGTGAAGGCCAAAGATATTGGGATTCTCGTGGTCAATTGCAGTTTGTTTTGTCCAACACCATCTCTGTCTGCAATGATTGTGAACCATTACAAGCTAAGAGGCAATATTTTAAGCTACAACCTTGGGGGCATGGGATGTAGTGCTGGACTTATCTCCATAGATCTTGCCAAGCAACTTCTACAGGTTGGCTACCTATTAATTTCTTACCTTTTTGAAATTAAAGTTTGTCGTTTGTTTTGTCAAGTTTATAGTCTTTGGCTCCGGAATAGCTTCTTGTGGGGAGAGGTTACTGGGGCAGACAAAAAATTGGACCATAGTCAGATGACACATGCATGATGCTTTTGTTTTTGTTTTTTTTTGGGGCAAGTTTTGCACCACATGACCACATGCAACGAAGTCCAGGTATCCAACTAAGATGAAGTAGATCATACTATAATAATGAGATTCTGATCACAGTTATAGTGTTATACTAGTAGATGGGATTTAATGCAATAACGCAAGACTTCTTTCTCGAAGTCTGATAACCTTTCAATTTGTTAATTTTCCGAGAAGGCAAGAAATGCATTGATTGGTTGTTTAGAAATCAGAAACAGGCCTCTTTTAACTTCTTCAATTTTCATGGGCAGATAAATTAATTCAAGAAAATCATTGATTTTTGACATGTATTTGACTCTTCCAAATATTTGTTAAAGTGGGATTGCTCAAAATTGGTATATCACATATATATATGCCGAATCCAACCAAAATCTGACTTTCTATTTGTCAATTAATGTAACAGGTGCAGCCCAACTCCTATGCCTTAGTGGTCAGCATGGAGAACATTACACTAAATTGGTACTTTGGAAACAATAGATCAATGCTTGTCTCAAATTGCATTTTCCGCATGGGGGGAGCTGCAATTTTGTTATCCAACAAATCATCTGATCGTAGAAGATCAAAATATCAGCTCATTCACACAGTTCGTACCCACAAAGGTGCTGATGACAGAAGTTATGGTTGTGTCTTCCAAGAGGAAGATGAAAATGGAAAAATAGGAGTAGCCCTTTCCAAAGATCTCATGGCTGTTGCTGGAGAGGCCTTAAAAACAAACATAACTACACTTGGACCATTAGTTCTTCCCATGTCAGAGCAGCTCTTGTTTTTCCTCACTTTAGTTGGGAGAAAGGTTTTCAATATGAAGATCAAACCATATATCCCCGATTTCAAGCTTGCATTTGAGCATTTTTGCATTCATGCTGGAGGAAGAGCAGTGCTGGACGAACTAGAAAAGAATCTTGATCTCAGTGAATGGCACATGGAGCCTTCAAGAATGACACTATACAGGTTTGGCAACACTTCCAGCAGTTCATTGTGGTATGAATTGGCTTATACTGAGGCTAAAGGAAGGATTAGAAAGGGAGACAGGACATGGCAGATTGCCTTTGGGTCAGGATTCAAGTGCAACAGTGCTGTTTGGCGTGCATTAAAGACCATTGATCCAGCTAAAGAGAAGAGTCCTTGGATGGATGAAATTCATGAATTTCCTGTTCAGGTCCCTAGAGTGGCAACGATTGCTTCTTGAAGAAACATTTCACCATTGATACACTTTGTCGGGAGAAGAAATCCATTATAATCTGTAGGTCGCATGAAGGCAACTATAATGCCCTTTTCCTAAGTTGATTTTTCACTACAAATTTCTAATGTTAGTCCCATAAAAATCCAATTCTTACATTATCCAAATCGACTAAAGTATCTGATATCAACTTGTGTGATTGTCGATTATGATAGGCCATCTAAGGCATGCATTCTAGCTTTCATTGCTTGTACCGAACAAGATAAGGATGATTAAAGAATCCATTAATTGAGCAATAACAAATATTCTAATCGTCGAATCCCCATACATCGTCACGCAATACAATTTCATAGTTGAAGGTGAACAGCAGTTGGCTACTGAACATTTCTTCCAAGGTTTCTATTTCCAACCTAAATTGTTGGCTTTATCAAACCCTTTTCCAAGGTTTGGTTTCCCAACCTAAATATGTCTCTTGAATTATTATTATTTTTTTAGCAAAATAACTATACTAGCTATTTTGTACACTTGTTGGTTCTAAAAGTTCAAGATGACGATTTGAAAATCCAGCACAAGACTGTTTTGACGCATGTATCTTGGTTTTTCTGAAAATTAAAAAAAAAAAACCACTATTTTGCCTCCTTATTTTATGCAAATTTTGACAAATGAATTACAAATTTACTCTTAAATTACTTGCACCATTCTATGTTCTACAATTATTATTACATATATTATTTACTCTTTATAAAAATCAACAGGAAAACAATTAAAGGAAGTATGGTTATTAAAAACTTGAGTCAACATTACGTTTTTACGTTTACGCTTTTATATTTTTACGAACTTACGAAAAAGAGATTTGGTTTGCTAATAACTCAAAAACTTCCACTAAAATATTGATTGTGTTGTATTATTGAAAGGAATTTGAGCTTTGTTAGACTTCTTTTTTAAATTTGAGTACTTTTTATAAGTTTGAACATGTTTATAATTTATAAATTTAATATATATTATATATAATATATAAATAATACTTATTAAATTATTTTTCATAATTGGTAGGATCTTACAATTTTATAATTTGATTTTACGATCCGATTTTTGAAACCCTCCACTAATTTTACGTAAAAACTCGATTTTAATAACCATGAGAGAGGAAGTGTGAAATGTCAAATTAGAAGATTTCTCCAAGCAAGAAAGAAACAAACCACGAGGCTTATCCACCACAATGAAGCTATAAGGTTGTATATGTTACTACGTTGAAGTACTTCATTAGGGTTGCAATTTATAGACAGAAACCTCATTTGGTCAATTCCAAACACACGTGTTGGAAAAAATGGTGCATTTCATGCCCCTAATCCACTGAAACACGCATTCAACATTGGCGTGGAACGCTGTAGGAACAACATATGAACCAGCTGTTTTTCAGCAAAATAACCTGGCAAAACAATAAAATGAGATATTGGTACCAAAGCCATCCCAAAATCAATGAAAGAGGGCCCATCAGAGTTCATATCAGACACATGAGAGAACAGCTCATGGTCTGGAAAAGTGTGCTGGAAAAGGCTGAGTGATTCATGCAGAATTGGCTGTCCTTCAAAAGGGCATAGCCAGAGCCATAATTCGTGGTGGGCTCTGCATATTGTTTGATATTAGCATTTAAGTGTTCGTGTGTGTAGTCTGCAGCTCACTTCTGCATTAAATAGCTGAGACACGTATAAATTGAACTTCCATGTTTGGCTCACTTGGTTGGTGTTGGGAAATTACTCTCTGATGATTGTTGTCTAAACAAACTTCAACCGACTTGTAGGCAATTCGAGTTATGGTTTGCTGAGAGTAGATTGGTTAATGAAGCAGTTTTCTTGAGTTTGCCAACCTCAAACTAGCTTGTTGATGTTAATGATGACTGGTATGATTGATTCTCAAAAATTTTGTTTCGGTTTCAATTTTGGTGACAACATGTTTGGTTTGGGATTTTGATTGATCAAAAAGAAAATGCACTTCAATCGATCTACCTTTAAGCATAGTCATGCATAATATAAAAATCACATTTAGAAAAAAAATACACAGTGAATGATGAAATCATAAAAAAATTCACATTTTTGAACTTTGTAAGTAACTCATTAAAAATCCAAGAAACAAAGAGATGTATACGGATGAGATATTCATCAACAAGAAGAAGGAAAAGATGTGTCGATATTAATGATAACTCATTACTTCGATAAAATTAACTAGAACTGAATGCAAAATTGGTGTTTAATAAATGCTATTTTGAAAAAAAACTAATATGAAGTGATTATGATTTTAATACCTTGTTCAAAGATAAACCTCGATTGAATTTATAAGAACACTAATTTATACATTTCTCTTAGTTTCGATTCAAGAGCAAGGTTAAGATTTTCTTTTCCATTTGATTAAAATCTAACGAATGCTCCAACATCCTAAGGTGTTTTCTCCCCATAGAACCCTCCAAAAATGAGTTTATAATGGTTAAACAATCTCTATACGTCTTCGAAGTTACACTGTTTTTCTCAAATTTTATTAAGAAACTTCACCAAGAAGAAAATGGATATGCATAATGAATGACGGTGTGGCCCCAAAATGCAAGCCTAAAAAAAAAATTCAAAAAAAAATCTTAATAAAAGACAAATGGATTTCCCAATATAAATTTCGGTGATTTGGGCTATAGACTTTTCGGCCCTTTGTTTCATTGGCTCCTCGCTATATATAATCCTTGCCTCCTTGGTCTTACTCTTATTAGTTTACGAAATAACCTAACACAAAAACATGAAATAAAGATTTATCATTATATAATAATTTAATTATTTTGATCATATTTTTATTTAATTTTGACAATAAATAAATAAATTGGATGTAAATATCATTAGATTGTGATAACAACTTAAATGTTGAGAAAATCGCATAAAATGTTATAAGAAATAAAAATTTGAGTAAGAATATTTAGTTATGAACTATGCATGATTTTTTTTGTAAATTTATTCATATATTGATTAATAATTATTTTAAAAATAATTTATAAATTATATATATTTTTATTTTTTTTAAAATCTTATGATTCTACGATCTAACCCCACTGATACAATCTTATTATCCTGGATTGAGTTTTTGTGGGATTTCCAATTCTACAAACTATGGATTGAATACCATCTCATTCATTTCTCCCTCCTTATCTTTCATCTCTTCTCTAGGTACTTATAATGATGAAAGTTTCACACACATTGTATGAGGTGATTTAATAAAATAAAAGTTACTTGTAAGTGCATGGCTTAAGGAAAAAAAATTGTTGGTGTTAGATGCATGCTTCTATTTCATTTTTAGTTATGTAGTAACATATAATGTTTTTTTTTAAATTTTTTATTGTTGGGTTCAAAACTTCTGCGATTAAATATTGAGTATAACAGCTGCATCCTCAATTTTATTGCAAGAAAAAAAAAATGAAAGTAATAATTTTGACACCTTATATTAAGCATACGTTACCCGGCTAAATTGGATTGTGTTTTGAAAATTTTGCATTAGAATGTATAAAAGTTTTGGGGGGAATTTTTTGTAAGAAAAAATGATATGCAAAAGTAGATGAGAGGAATTTTTTTTGGAAATAATGTGAAAAGAATTTTGGTACGAACTAAAATTTTAAATTTTAAAATAAAAAGTTATTTGAATGTTTTATTTTTATGGTTAGAAAAAGTTAAGGGCCTATATGGACAGTATATCAAAACGTGTTTTTATATTTTTCGAAATAGTAATTATAAAATAAAAAACATATTAAAAATCAAAAGGTATAAAATCGCATTTTGAAATGCGAATCATACATCCCTAATTTTTTACAAATAAAAACATAAACCGAACATATATACATGACAGCTAACTATGATCTGTGTGTTGTTGGGTCAGAGTTGAAACTGCCGAGGGATGTGTTATTATCATTGGAACGGGCTGTGATTGCGACCTTGGGTCCGCCCACAATATGCGAAATTGCCTGCTAAAGTGACGTTTCTATGCATTTATGGGCTGACTTGACGCGGATTGGGGGACCATTGGATGGGACTATGGGCTCATATTAAAATAATTTTTTTTATATATTTGTTTAAAAAATATATAAAAAAAAAGAGAAAATATTTTTCACATTACTTGTAAGACACGTAATTAAGATTTATCTGTAAAATTTAAAATGGTTTTTAATGATGTTTTTTCTCTGGATTGCATGGTGGATGATTACCCATAATAATTGAAACAAACAATTTTTGGTTTGTCCAAAATTCAGACATAATCTATGGACGTGAGATGTCCGAACTGGGCTTGTCCGGATCGACTAATAAAGAAAAATCCACCGGGTCAATGAATAAATCTCCAATTATTCAATTATTTAACGTAGCAGTTGTATCTTAATTTTAGTGTACCAACTACCAAACTATCGTTTGAAAACCAGAGGTTTGAAATATTTTAATATCTTATTTTGCGTAAATTTTTCCACAAAATCTGAAATTTATTACTAAATTACTTAGACGGTATGATCTTTTTAAGTGCCATTGTGATGCTTCATTCTTAATCGGAAAGTTAAAGAAACAAAAAATTGTTTAGTTAATGGATTATTAATAATTTGATTTAAATATTTTGGATTAGTAAGGACAAAATCTAAAAGTTATTGGATCAATTTATTGACTTCGAGCGTTACGTAACTTACGTTTAGTATTAGAATATACTTAATTAGGAACTAAATATTATGTATGAGAGCCACCTTTTGAACTTTCAAATGGGGAAAAATGCTAACATGGGATTCGCATCTAGAGCCTCAATCACATGAAAGACTGAGTCAAAAAAATATAAGTTGAGTCTTATGAGAACACAAAAGTCTAAAAGGGAGAAGAATATGATACGCTATCTCTAATTGAAAAGTTGAGGAAATAAATAAGTATATGTAAGACCTTAATTAATGAATTACTAAAAATTTGGCCTAAATATTTTGAATTTGTGAGAATAAAGTTTAAAAATTATTGGATCAATTCATTGACTTCGGCGTTACAGCTATGACAACTATATATAAAATTTGATGAGTATTCCATGGTTAAAACCAACTAAAAGAGAAATGAATAGAAAAACAGAAGTCATTGTTGGAGTAAATACATAACAGATAACTTGAAACAAGAAGTGATTGATTTGAAAAAAGTCCGGAGAAGCATGCGTCGAATTATATAGCAAATTGGGGGATGGGGATCACTCACTACTTCACGCCATGTTTTGAGATGGAATAAAGTCAATGGTCCATTCTTGTTTTTGTGCACTTCATTGAGCTTTCAACCAGTTTTTTAGGAATTTCCCAGCCGCCACCATATTGGCTGTAAACAATTGTTCTTTTGACGCAAGGGACTCAAAAGATCAAGACTTTTGTTGTACATTGATTGTCTTGACTAAATTTTTGGGACCATTTTTTTTTTTTTTTGGGTTGAAGATGGAATATTTTAGCCCTTTAAGAAAACTCACAATTGTCTTCTTGTCATGTTCTTAAATACTTAAATGATTTATTTCCAAGGTTGGTTTCCATATCGCTTTTCATTTCCAATCACCGCCTTGCCAAAAAAAAAAAAACCCTCTAGTGTTGACTATTTGTCCTGTCATGCACTCATGTTATTGTTTCCAACAAAGCATTAAAAAAAATATATGTTAATTAAGTAGATCTCATTCTATGATTACTTGTTTCCTTTTGCTCTCAAGGTTTCTTGGGCAAATTAATTTATTCTCTCAATATGTTGAATTTCATGTGGGATGTTCGGAACCTAAGGTGTACAAATGGCGTAGAAATTAAGAAGTAAAAGTGGGATTCAAAATAAATAATTTATTCTTTATTATAATCTTTGAGACATGTCGTTCAAAGTCTCACCTAATATGAAATAGACAGCAAATGAAGTAAACGTTAATTGTTGATGTATTTTTTTGGTGTAATGCGACATACTTGAAGGATAATGATTCTAATTGCTCAAGATTTGGATACGCAAACAAATACAAATGGGACTTTAAAGATAATTGGGGGAGGGGGAAGGAGGGGGCGGCAAGAAGTTTGCCAACAAAAACGTTATGTAATCTTGATAAAATTCTATGATTATGACTGATTTATTTTCTGAATGACTTAGTAGATAAGAGTGAAACATGACTTTGGTGGGTATACTATGATGGTAAATCATTCGTTTATGACTTTTGCATGTAGATTAGAGTGAAAAGTTACATTACTCAGTAAATAAATTAGACTCATTGGAGTTTGGCTGTCGATCCCTTTTTATAACAAAAGTGAAATATGACTTTAAATATGGGTAGATTTGAGATGCCATGATTGTAATGTGAGGTGTGTATGAATTGAACTTTGAAAATAACATATTTACACTTTTCAAAATATTTTTACACTTTCTAATATATATTTTATCTCTTAATAACTATTTTGAAAAGTGCGAATAGGTTTTGAAACACAATAATTATAACTTATAAATTAGTGTTTATAATCACTTTCTAATTAAACTTTTGTAAACACGTTTTTAAAACGCAATTTATACACGTTGTTAAAACGTAATTTATACACGTTTTTAAAACGCAATTCATACACACTCTTATTCACTCTCTCAATACTTTATAGGTTAGTGTTTTACTGTGGATTTCCTTTTACAACAAAACAAAAGACCTACGTGACTGTGGTTGACTGAAAATTCTCTTATACAAGAACAAAAGTTAGGTTAGGTCTGCACCCATGTATTAGCAAACATAGTACAGTAACAACAAAATGGTAAACAACAGTAACATGTTTATTCAAAATAATTCATCATGCACAAAATTACATAAGATCACTTTATCAGTTGACAGTTGTTGTTCATCACGTTACAAGTGATCCGTGCACGACAAAAACTCCAAGAACCATGTATTTGGCTCACTAGTTTACTTCACTAACACCAATAATTAATAAGGCATCTGTAGCCAGCCCGCAAATCATGCAAGCGTCCACTTATGCTTGCAATCAAACGACATTACACTTTTAGTTGACAGAACACATGATTCACTTGTACAAACCTGCAAGAAAAAAATAATACTGTAACATGTAGCACTTCCTGTGTTTGTTTGATTCAGTTAAGATCCAATGGTTGAATCTTAGGAACATCAACAGGAAAATCATCAATTTCCTCAATCCAAGGATTATGCTTCTCCTCAGATGGATCAATAGTCTTCACTGCTCGCCAAACAGCACTGTTACATTTGAATCCCGCACCAAATGAAACTTGCCATGCTCGATCCCCCTTTTTAACCCTCCCTTTAGCCTCCACGTAAGCCAATTCATACCATATAGAGCTAGTAGATGTGTTGCCAAATCTATAGAGTGTCATTCTTGATGGCTCCATTTGCCATTCAGTAAGATTAAGGGCCTTTTCTACTTCATCCAACACAGCTCTCCCTCCTGCATGAATGCAGAAATGCTCCAATGCATGCTTGAAATCAGGAATATATGGTTTGATTTTCATTTTAAATATCTTTCTTGCAACCAAGGTAATAAAGAACAAAATTTGTTCAGACATGGGAAGAATCAATGGCCCAAGTGTGGTAATATTTAGCTTTAATCCCTTTCCAGCTATGACCATAAGATCTTTTGACAATGCAAACCCCACATTTCCATCCTCGTCTTCTTCTTGCAAGGCGACACGATAACTTCGGTCGTCGGCACCTTTGTGGGTACGTACTATGTGAGTGAGCTGATATTTTGCACGATAACGATCGGAAAACCTGTTTGATAGTAGAATCGCTGCCCCTCCCATGCGGAAGAGGCAGTTTGCCACCAGCATGGAAGGGTTGTTTCCTTTGTATGCATTGAGAGTCAAGTTTTCCAGGCTCACCACAAGGGCATAAGAGTTTCTGTACGCCTGTTGAATGGATTGATAGATCAATATCGAAATCAAATATTCTGTTTCAATAGATCGATATGGAATCCAAATATTAGCCTATAAAGATTTCAATTTTGTGGCCTATAAGATTTTCAAATCTCGAAATTTTTATATAGTTTATGTGTAGAGTAATGATATTAACAGTGACATTTTATAATAACTGCTGACTTAGTAAATGGTCAACACGTGAATCATGAGAATCATGGTTGTTAAAATCGAGTTTTTACGTAAAATCGGTAAAGGATTGAAAAAATAGAATCGTAAAATCGTAAGATTTTACCAATTATGAAAAATAATTTAATAAATATTATATATATGCTATATATAATATATGTTAAATTTATAAATTATCAACCTCTTCAAATTTATAAAAAGTACTTAAATTTAAAAAAAAAAAGTCTAATAAAGGCTCAAATTCCTTTCAATAGTACAGCACAATCAATATTTTAATGGAGGTTTTTGAGTTGACAGTAAATCAAATCTCTTTTTCATAAGTTCATAAAAACGTAAAAACGTAAAAGCGTAAACGTAAAAACATAATGTTGACTCGAGTTTTTAAACCATGATGAGAATAATAGCTGCTAATTTAGTAAAAACGTTAAACTGGTAAAAGTATACATGTTCAAATGAAATGGCATCATGTAAACAAGATGTCAAATTTTAAGAAAAATTATTGAACAAAATCTAAAAGTTATTGAATCAACTTGCGTACTCCCTTTGTTATTACTTCTTTTTTATTTTTATTTTTATTGCGTACATATGTGAGATGAGATCATGATTTTGTACGTCAATGCATGCAAATAATTTCTTAACAAATTCAAAATAAAAAGTACAATTAAGTCTATTTATGCATTAGAATTTAATGTTCTTAATTGGAAATTTACCAAAAATTAACTTCATGCATAACTGACCTGCAGATGTTGCTTAGCAAGATCAATTGAGATGATTCCAGCACTGCAACCCATTCCACCAAGATTGTAGCTTTGAATATTGCTCCTAAGCTTGTAATGGTTAACAATCACAGAAGAAAGAGATGGAGTTGGACAAAAAACGCTACAATTTACCACAAGAATTCCAATATCACTGGTCTTCACGCCAGTCTGTGCCAATAGTTGATCTATGGAACCAAAGATCACCATTTCTGCCTCCTTGCTTGCTTCAGCCATGGTGGGATTAGGCAAATTGTCAAAAAATGCTTCTGGAAAATACGTCTTCTCCCCTATCCCTGACCTCTCCAAGATTCTCGTCATGAAAGCCAAATTTTCTTCGCTAAATACCCCAAATTCTCTTGCCCTTCGTGACGTTTCTTTTCTTGAACACATAAGTTCAGGACCAGGTTTGTAACATGCAAAATCCACCAAGTACACTTTCCTAGGCCTAGTGATCAAATAAATTGCTCCTAGGAAGACCAACAAAGCAACAGAGAAAATTAAGGAAACAGTATTGTTCCTAAGGTAAGCCCATGATTGGACAACATCTTCGACTGTTAGAGTCAAAAGATGAAATGAAACAAAACATAAAACAGAAATGAATATGAGGAACATTGCCGGGGAAATTAGATGGTGACAACCATGTTTGTGCAAAAAAGATGAGAGAAAGTTACTGGGGAGATTTGTCTTGTGATCTCCCATGTTGTAACTTGAAACGGATAAAGTAATTGAATGATGAGAGAAAAGATGTTGCAAAAGGTCATGCACATAACACAAAATTGTGATGACTATAACTCACTAAGCAACAAATGATGTCTTGCAAAGTATGGGGGAGGTGTCAATTTAAAGTGCATTGGTGTGCTCTATTTCCATGGGTTATGCATGGTGGCGGTGAGGGGAAAGTCCTTTTATGTTTTTTTACTTCGCACAATTTTTAAGTCACATTTATTAATTCTAACTATTTCATATTTTTATTGGGGTAAGTTTCAAGTTCCTATTTAATAGTTTTATTAATAAGAACAAACAGTCATTACTAATAAGTTTTATTACGAATTTTATTACTAATAAGAAGAAACAGTCATTAGAATTTTATTACAATTGCAACTTACTAATTTACTAGTAATTAAGTTTTTATTTTTCTAATTAGTTATCTAAAATCAAGGGCCCAAACAAAAGCATATAAATGGAATTTCATCATCTATTTGGTTTTCAATTAATTTGCTGTGCTAAATAATAAAGCATGAAAGGCCCAAGACCAAGAACACTGCAATGCGTGTAGAGTTTGGACAGTATGACTTCTAGAAGGTTATTGATTGATTAATGTTGTTTAATGTGATGTGAGTTCCATAATACAAGCTGACTCAATTTTTTTGTCACACTTTTACTCAACCATTCTTAATCTTCTCACATATCTTTCACCACTTCTCCAAGTAAGAAGGATATGAGTATTTTATTCCCAAGTTCACATGGCAACTCAGATAGATAAGTACAATATCATTGTTGTATTTTGTTAGAAAAATGGAGAGAAAAAAAAAATCAATTTGCATTTCTATTATTATTTTTTAACTACTAGCAATCAATATTCAGAATGAATAATGATACATATAATGAAAAATTGTGTAAGTTTTCTCATTAATCAAAAAAAAATATTAAATAATATTATTAAATATAAAATAATATAAAATTATTAAATAATTTTGGTTTTATTGAAATCATCTTCAGTAGGCAAACTTACGTATCTTGGCTGTGTGGCCATAGCTACTACAACGCTTTGATTTCACTTTAGGCAATAACATTAATAGATCATGGGAAAGAGTGACTGGTTGTGGCAAAAAATATAGTGGTGTGTATGAGTTGAATTTCAAAAAGTGTATTTACACTTTCTAACTATTGTAAAAGGTATAAAAGTGTATTAAAAATCGTAAAAGTGTGTTTTAAAAGGGCAATCTATATACACTCAAAGGTACTATAAACCAAAATAAAAATTAAACTGGAAAAGCATGAAAATTTGTCAATCTAAAAATATTTTATGAGCATACAAATGGGGTTTTCTTTGGCATTAATTGAAGCTTTTTCTTTTTCTTGGTTTGATACCAGTTGACAATCCTTGTGTAAGATTTATATGAAGGGATGGTCCTGCGTGCATGCATGTGTCTAAAGAAAAAACACAATGAAAATTGCAGTTTTCTTGCTTGTAGTGTAGGAGAATAACACAAATTGGCTTTGCAATAGAGAAAATACTACCACTCAGGCATATATATAATCTATTCCACAAATACTGGGAGAAATTTCAAATCATAATAGCTTATTTCCATAATCAATATCTAGTTAACTTCTTTCTAGCCATAGCAGTTGTGAGTAAAGCTACAAGTAATCAAATTCTCCCAACTGAGATAGCAAAGAAGAAATCATCATTCAAGAACCAATGGCAGCACTCGGGGCACTTGCACTGGAAATTCATCAATTTCATCTGTCCAGGGATTCTGCTCTTTAGCTGGATCAATGGTCCTCAATGCACGCCATACTGCACTATTACATTTGAATCCTGAACCAAATGCAATCTGCCATGTTCTGTCTCCCTTTCTAATCCTCCCCTTAGCCTCAGTATAAGCCAGTTCATACCACAGTGAACTGCTGGAAGTGTTGCCAAACCTGTAAAGTGTCATTCTTGAAGGCTCCATGTGCCACTCGCTAAGATTGAGATTCTTTTGCAGTTCATCCAGCACAGCTCTTCCTCCAGCATGAATGCAGAAATGCTCAAATGCAAGCTTGAAATCAGGAATATACGGCTTCATTTTCTTGTTAAAAAACTTTCTCGCAATCAAGGTAACAAGAAACACTATTTGTTCAGACATGGGAAGAACTAATGGCCCCAGTGCTGTTATATTCGTTTTCAAAGCCTCTCCAGCTACAGCCATAAGGTCTTTAGACAAGGATACACCCACGTCTCCAAACTCGTCTTCCTTTTGGACCACACAACCATAACTCTTGTCATCTGCCCCTTTGTGGGTACGTACGGTGTGAATGAGCTGATATTTTGCACGACGACGATAATATGACTTGTTTGACAGCAAAATTGCAGCCCCTCCAAGGCGGAAGATGCAATTTGTGATCAGCATTGTGCGGTTGTTCCCAGTGTACCCACAAAGGCTCAAGTTTTCCATACTCACCACAAGGGCATATGATTCTGTCTGCATCTGCTTCATCGGGGAATAGAGAATTAGCCTTTTAAAAGTTTTTGGAGAACTGAACATTAGAGAGACTAGCTAATTCTGATTTTAGTGTTTTAAAGTGATTCATTTAGTTGTAGCACTTTTAAAGTTAGAATGCACAAGATATATACTTAACCTTACCTGCAGAAATTGCTTGGCTAGATCTATTGAGATAAGTCCAGCACTGCATCCCATTCCACCAAGGTTGTAGCTTAAAATGTTGCCCCTAAGCTTGTAATGATTGATTACCATTGAAGAAAGAGAAGGAGTGGGACAAAACATGCTGCAGTTCACCACGAGAATCCCAATTTCTTTGGCCTTAACACCAGTCTTTGCAAATAATTGGTCAATGGCACCGAACATAACCATCTCTGCCTCTTTCCTTGCGTCAGCCATGCATGGATTTGGCGGGTTCTGGAAAAATGTTGCTGGGAAATATGTCTTCGGGCCCAATCCTGATCTCTCCAAAATTTTCTTCATGAAGGACAAATTTTCTTCAGTGAAAGAAACGTATTGCCTAGTTTTTGCAAGGAAAAAATCTCCAGATGCCATTAGTTCAGGTCCAGGCTTATAACATGCAAAATCCACTAAATACACACTCCTTGGCCTAGTCATGAAATATAAAGTGCCCAGGACAACCATGAGGGAAGAACACAAGATCACTGCAACAAGATTGAACCTGAGCTGATCCCATAGGAGGACTACATCTTCGACTGCAACAGTCAAAAGATGAACGAAAACAACCCCTAAAAGAGGAACACATATGAGGGACATTGTGTTGGAGATTAACAAGCCGTTTGGTTACAGGGAATGGGAGGGGAATGGAAAGGTTTGAACAAAAAATGAGTGTTTGATTTGAGGGGATGAGTTTATCAAAACCCTTACTAAAGGCTTTAATCAAAACCCACCCACCCCCTTTTTTTTCTCAAAACCTACGTTGCTGGGTTTGAGTCTTCCAGCCCTCAATTGTGAAGTGACGCGCGCCCAATGGGCGCACGCCACTTGTCATGGGGTTGCAAATTCTCATGGTTTGCAACTTCCATTTTACATTTTTTTTAATTTTTTTTTTAAAAATAAATTTCACTAATTTATAGAAAATATTTTTCTCTACAAATTGACATGCACTTTGA
The DNA here is from genome assembly GCA_020080225.1 of Gynochthodes officinalis. Taxonomy (NCBI): domain Eukaryota; kingdom Viridiplantae; phylum Streptophyta; class Magnoliopsida; order Gentianales; family Rubiaceae; genus Gynochthodes; species Gynochthodes officinalis. Next base: position 4,582,703 of record CM034619.1, on the reverse strand, counting down.
CTATTTTTTGAACAAGATATAATTTGTTAAATATTATATAATGTAAAATACTATTTTTATTATAATTTTAATATAAAATTTATTCCATTCCATTACAAAATAATACCAAACAACATAATTATTATCATTCCATTCTATTCCAAACCTTTCCATTCCACAAATCCATTCCATTTCTAAACCCACAATTTATACCAAGCGTGGTAACCGAGCTTCACATATTTGAGTCTAAAAGAGAGCAGTTAGGGAGAGCAGTCTCTCCGTTTTCTTCAATTTCTTCTGTTTGGGAGTTCAACTTCATTTTATCATCCCCCATTGTTCAAACTCAAACAGCTAAGAATAAAATGACGTTAATTTTAATATAAAATATATAAATACCAACTTTAATGAAACTTCTATGTTTTATTAAAGGGACATGATTGGTATATAATAGCGAACAGAGGATTTCAACTTCTTGTTAAAACAATTGTTTCGCACAATTTTTCAGTTACATTTATTAATTCTAACTATTTCATATTTTTATTGGGGTAAGTTTCAAGTTCCTATTTAAGTGTCCGTTTGGATAAGGCATTTCTATTTACAAATGAAAAAAGTTGTATTAGAATGTGTGTGTTTGTTGATAGAAAAAGTATTTTGAAGGGAAAAATAATTTTTAAAATTATATGAGAGGGATTTGAGTGAGAAAATTTAAATTTTAAATTTTGAAATAAAAATATGTTTGGATAATTTGTTTTTATTTGAGAATTTACTTATTTGCAAATGGAAATGTGCTGTCAAAATAGGCCCTAATAGTTTTATTAATAAGAACAAACAGTCATTACTAATACGTTTTATTACGAATTTTATTACTAATAAGAAGAAATAGTCATTAGAATTTTATTACAAATGCAAGTTACTAATTTACTAGTAATTATGTTTTTATTTTTCTAATTAGTTATCTAAATCAAGGGCCCATACAAAAATATATAAATGGAATTTCATCATCCATTTTTTTTTCAATTAATTTGCTGTGCTAAATAATAAAGCATGAAAGGCCCAAGAACAATTCAATGCGTGTAGACTTTGTACAGTATGACTTCTAGAAGGTTATTGACTAATGTTGTTTAATGTGATGTGAGTTCCATAATTCAAGCTGACTCAATTTTTTGTCACACTTTTACTCAACCATTCTTAGTCTTCTCACATATCTTTCACCACTTCTTCAAGCAAGGAGGATAGGTATTTTTTTTCTCCCCATTGTAGGTAGCCAAGTTAATGTGGTGAGTGAGCGTATAATCGTAAGGTCACGAGTTCAAATCTCCTTGCTGACACCTTTTTGGTTGAGCTCGTCGCACAGGACTTACCTAATGCGGTTTACTTCTCTAGTGAAGTTTGTGGGTTATTCCATAGGAGCGGGGTTTATCCAGTGCGTACCCTTGGGTAGGTACTGTGAGTTCCCTTGTCAACAAAATGATAAGTATTTTATACCCCTTAGGGTAGCCAAGTTGGTGTAGCGGGCGAACGCGTAATCGTAAAGTTACGAGTTCGAATCCCTTGCTGACACCTTCTTGACTGTGGGGTTTGTGGACTATTTTACAAGAGCGGTCTAAAACTCAAAAATAATAAAAGATATATCAAATTTAATAATATTATATTCGAATTCGAATTCGAATTGTATTAATTGTACTACGGGGTATTAGCAGCCGTTTCCAACCGTTGTTCCCCTCCCAAGAGCAAGTTCTTACGTGTTATTCACTCGTCTGCCACTGGAAACACCACTTTCCGTCCGACTTGCATGTATTAAGCATGCCGCTAGCGTTCATCTTGAGCCAGGATCGCAAAGTTCAGTCGTTGAATGACAAATGGGAAATTTATAGAAAGTTACAATCTCCACCGCGGAATAGCGCACCTACACGTCTTCATCGACTTTGTTTTGCAACCGGAAGACCGAGAGCTAATTATCGCAACTTTGGACTATCCGGACATATACTTCGGGAAATGGTTCATGCATGTTTGTTGCTCGAAGCAACAAGGTCCAGTTGGTAAAGGTTAACCTTTGATTTCTATTCGACAGCAGTGCTGGGTAACGATTGCGTATTTGCAGGTTCTTCATCAACAAAAAAATAAATATTTTATTCCCAAGTTCACATGGCAACTCCGAGAGGTAAGTACAATATCATTGTTGTATTTTGTTAGAAAAATGGAGAGAGAAAAAAATCAATTTGCATTTCTATTATTATTTTTTAACTACTAACAATCAATATTCAGAATGAATAATGACACATATGATGAAAAATTCAGTAAATTTTCTCAATAATAATAAAAAATTATATTAAATAATGTTTTCATTATTCAGAATGAGTAATAATATTTCAAATAACTCGTTAGTTTTAAGGTTTGAATTTAATAAATTAGACGACATATATATACACACACTGTACTAAAGAAAAACAAAATGACTTGTTATTCTTATTATAATGATTTTTATATTAATAGTTTCTTGATTTTAATGCTCATTTTAATATGTTAATTGATTTTAATGTCAATTTATTAGCGTTGTAGTAAAGCTCGTAACGTTCACGATTCACTTCACATAATGGGGAACGCATTAAGCAGTCAACATGAGACATAAACAAATTCATTAAATAAGAAACTTCAAGAGAATAAATTTTCATTTAATTATTCTGTCCCACTTGTAGATATTGGAGGACAGCAATTCAATTATACATACAACTTCCAATAATACTACTAAATTATTTCAAAGAATAAACCCAGCTAAGATATTCTTCCCGTAACAAAAAATAATTCCTTTTTAATTTCATACAATTTTTTTTAAAAAAATTTAAAATATAATATATTCAATATATAATGAAATATATAATTTTATATTTTTATCTTTATTTGAATTACACATCGTTATTATTTGTAAGGATAATATAATAATTTTACATTTAAAATTAACTATCTTTTTTTAACAAAAATTTTTTGAAATAAAATCTTGTTTTGAGACGAAAGAACACATTAAAATTGTTACTTAAATCTGGATAACTAAATACAAAAACTGAAAATTTTTCGTGAATTTTTTTTAGTTATTGATAAATGGTCCATGTTGCAAAATCATTTATCAAAAATTATTTTATAATATCTAATAGTCATAAGTCATCAGTCATAAGTCATTTTTTAAAATAAATCTATTCCGACTTAGGAAATTTGTAATAGTTTTTACATTCTCAACTTAGGAAGAGTCAAATTCGCAATCGAACTCAGCAATACATCATCCTTATGTAAGTCACTCAACTCAATGAGAGTTTTACTAAAAAAATTTCAATGTATTAAATAAAAATAGAAATAGATAATGAATTCTAAATTTATACTTTTCAAACGTCACAAAATCTTGATTGTAATAAAATTTTTGCCGTTATCGATAAAAATTTAAAAAAAAAAAAAAACATCACAAAGATATGCAGGTGTAGTTGGTAAGATTTTATGTGACTGTGTCTAGCTGCTAATGACAAGGGTTAGGTTCTTTCTGTTTCTACCCTCTTGAGTTTCGTACATGTTTGTCGTCTATGGTTCAAAAATTTGTTTGCCTAAATTGCAATATATGGTGATATAATAATTACCCCATTTAGAAATCAATGTAGAACTCCTCACCATTGTGCTCATGTGCCATGTCTAAGATTGCAATTGGTTCACATTCAGTTTCAAGATTTAAAATGGTCTTGTTGTTGAAAATCAATAGGGAATTTATACACAAACAAAGGAAATTATAGAATAGATCTTATTATTCATTGAAATTTTTGTAAATATTCCATTCTTAAAATGGAAAGTTCAACATGGTGTTGCATTTGACAATTAAATTTATATCCTAATTAACGTGTATCAATCATGTTTTATTAATAAATTGAACTTATTGAATGCTTATCGATTCATATGAAAATCGACAGTTAGTTCGGTCATCGTGAGTACAATGATAAATGTCCTCAACCAAGGTACTATTATTTTTTTTTGATTTTATGTTAAGTTTTTCAATCTTTTTAAATAAATGATCATCTACAAAGATTAATAAATACTAAATTCTAATAAAACTATATTTTTTATTAATGCGACACAATTATTACTTAATAAATAAGACAAAGAATATGAACTTGTTCATGAACATCCGATTCAATTTAAATGACTTAAAAACATCGTAAGAGAAAATCAAATTCAAGTTTTTTGCTATTTTTGGTCTAATTTTGCATCATGAAAAATCCTTGAAATTCGAGGTGAATAATGATGAAAAGCCCATTAGTTTGAGGCCGTTAGAACTTTCAATTAATGGTCAGGAGAGTTTGGCAATGTGTTGCACATTTTCCTTTTATTTATTTTGATAATAACAATAGAATTTTATTAATAACAAGAAACAATCATTACAATTGAGTGGGAAAAAAAAAAACCTCATTGAATAAGTTTATTAGATTTTAAGAATTTATTATCGTAAATACAATATTTATTAAATCATACAAATCTTTCATATGCTGTAGACTGTGAAAAACATCATGTTAAACTCATCGTATATTAGAATCTAGTTTCAGACAATGCCACTGTCATTATTGATGGGATCCCACAAAAGTGGGGGATGTGTTTATTTACCTTCATAATTATTTTTTATACTAATTTTTTTATTTATTAAATCATACAAATCTTTCATATGTTGTAGACTGTGAAAAACATCATGTTAAACTCATTGTTTATTAGAATCTAGTTTCAGACAATGCCACTGTCATTATTGATGGGATCCCACAATGGTGGGGATGTGTTTATTTACCTTCATAATAATTTTTAATAATAATTCTTATATAGTAATTAATATAACAAGTATAAAGGGATAAAATTATTTTATATTATTTTATATTTTTTTAAAGAAGGTGATGAGGAAATTTTGTCTTTTATACTTACCACATCAATCATTATAAAAAATTACTGTCATTAGTTATTATGAATATCATTATTCTTAAAGAAAAATTGATACGGGGACGGGGTTTGTCCAGTACCCACTTTTGATAGTAGCTGCGAATTCTTTAGTCAATAACAAAAAAATTGACACAAACGAATCAGAAAACAAAGTTAGATAGCTACATAGGCTTTTGGGTTATTCTATTTTTCCAATCTTCCACTCATCTTCAATATTTTTTCCCTCAATTTTGTTCCTGAACAGTGAACTAAATCAACCGTTGTTTCAATCGTTGCATTAGAGCTGTTCATCAACAGACACGAAACACAGTTGCCAAACAAATATTTAATATCAAGAAAAGCCAGTTTTCATGACAGAGTCAGAGAATAAATGATGCCTGTTGTTACCACCGACACCACCACTGACATTTCTACTTTCTTTGCTTTTGGAGATCCATGTACACAAATCCACCCCCCAGGTTTTGGGCCTGAAACATAGCATCTTATGAATGGCTGATAAACATACATCAAGATTAGCAGTAATCTGCCATCACATGAATACCCTGTAAGAGATGTACTCTTAACATGTAGTGTAAGGGGAAATATATAGATTTCTATTCTTTTACCACATTAATATGGCATCTTCTGGTACTCATGCATTTATTGGGGTTATTCTGGGGACTTGGACAGGAAATCCATCAATTTCATCAGTCCATGGATTTTTCTCTTTAGCAGGATCAATGGACTTCAATGCAAGCCATACAGCACTATTGCATTTGAATCCTGAACCAAATGCAATCTGCAATGCCCTATCTCCCTTCCCAATTCTCCCCTTGGCCTCACTATAAGCCAATTCATACCACAAGGAGCTGCTAGAAGTGTTGCCAAACCGATAGAGTGTCATTCTTGAAGGCTCCATATGCCATTCGCTGAGGTTAAGTTTCTTCTCTGTTTCATCCAGCACAGCTCTCCCTCCGGCATGAATGCAGAAATGCTCGAATGCAAGCTTAAAATCTGGAATGTATGGTTGGCTTTTCATTTTGAAAACCTTTCTACCGATCAAGGTGAGGAAAAACAGGAGTTGTTCTGAAACGGGAAGGACTAATGGCCCGAGTGTTGTTAGATTACATTTCAGGGCCTCCCCTGCTACAACCATGAGATCTTTAGACAATGCAATACCAATTTTGTCCTCATCATCTTCTCGTTGGAATATACATCCATAGCTTTTGTCATCTGCGCCCTTGTGTGTACGAACAGTATGAATGAGCTGATATTTGGAACGAAACCGATCAGATGGTTTATTTGAAAGAAGAATAGCAGCCCCTCCCACTCTGAAGAGACAATTTGACATCAGCATTGATACATTGTTCCCAAAATACCAATTCATGGTCAATGGTTCCAAGCTCACCACCAGTGCATTCGTGTTGGGATTAACCTGTTTCATTGACAAATTGTAAGAATCCACCAATTTTATAAGTTTGACCAAATTTTCAGAACGATAGAAAAAGAGTTTAGATTAATGGTAAAGAAACCTGTAAAAGTTGCTTGGCAAGATCAATTGATATAATTCCAGCACTGCAGCCCATACCACTAAGGTTGTAGCTCAAAATGTTGCCCCTAAGCTTGTAACGATTCACAATCGTAGCAGAAAGAGAGGGAGTTGGACAGAAAAGACTACAATTCACCACTAGAATCCCAATATCTTTCACTTTAATACCAGTCTTTTCCAATAATTGATCAACTGCACCGAAGATAACCATCTCAGCTTCCTTTCTTGCATCAGCAAAGCAAGCAGAATTTTGGGGGTTTTTCAGGAATCTTTCGGCTGCAGAAGTTTTCTGCCCGAACCCTGATCTCTCCAAAATCTTTTTCATAAAAGCCAAATTTTCTTCATTGAATTTCCCTGATTTTCTTGATACCTCCATAAAAAGTTCTCCAGAGCACATAAGCTCAGGACCAGGTTTGTAACATGCAAAATCTACCAAGTACACTTTCCTAGGCCTGGACATGTAATAAATGGTACCCAGGAAAATCACAACAGAGGAACAAGAAATTACTGCTACATAGCTGAACCTGAGATCATCCCATAATTGGCTCAAATCATCAGCCGTCAATGTCGAAAGATGAACCGAAAGAACCACTGAAAGGGGAACTAATATTAGGTACATTGCACGAGAAATCAGATAATGGTAACCAAGCTTCACATACTTGAGCCTCACAGATTGGCGAAAGTTAGGAGCATCAGTACTCTTCCCATCTTGTGTTATGGGCTCAATTTTCAATTTTGCTGTTTCTGAGCTGGATTTCATCATAAAATCACCCCCCATTTTACTCTGAACTGATGAAAAAAGAATTTTCAGGTTGTACTATATATAGTCAGATGGCAAACATTCAAAAAAGGATATGATGTTGAGAACTTAGGGAGGTCACTAAGAAATAGATGAAGATTAATTCATTGGATTCTTATTGTCAGAAAAATGATGTCTTTGTAGAGTTCAAAAGGGATTGAGAATTTAATGGAGGGTCTATTGTCTAGTGTGTAATTTGGCAGGCTTTTGTTGAGGGATAAAACTCGTTAATGTACTCGAAACGAGGAGCTATTTTGTCCTATTATTTTACGTATCCAATGCTGTAATCAATTGTCTTTTATCATACACTTCGTGTTTGCAACATGCACACCTCGTGCCAAAATGCTCTAGTCCAAGATACTCACACTCACTCAATTACTTAATGGTTTCGTAAAATCATTACCAAACGACCCGGGATTGAATTTGCTAATCCTGATTCTACTCAAAGGATAACTAGTGGTCTGCATTCTGATCAATTGAACAATTTCCTCTTGGATTTGAACTCATTAATTTCGAATCAATTCAACTGACAGCTCGAGATTTCTTATTTTAACAATTTGGTGAACTTAAGCTATTGGGAGGGGCTAAGATATTCTGGGCAGTTCAGTACCATGTTTGTTTGGGATCATTAAATTTCACGAGTGTTGTCTGTGGAAATTTTGGTTTTCCCATCCCGTCGGGCTTTGGCGGAAGGGGACTGACATTGAAATCCTCTTCAGTAGGCAAACTTACGTATCTTGGCTGTGTGGCCATGGCTACTACTACGCGTTGATTTCACTTTAGGCAATAACATTAATAGATCATGGGAAAGATTGATTGGTTGTGGCAAAAAATATAGGAAAATTTGCAAATATAGCACATTTAACTATTGACTTTGCAAATATAGCACTCTCTTCTTTTTCTTTGCAACCATAGCACTTCAGGGCTGCATAAAGACGAACCTGCCCTTCCCTTCTATTCGGCATAGCACTTCAGTTCCTTTTAGATATCATCTTCTTTTTGCTCTCAGTTCGCAGACTCCATTAGATCATCATCTTCAAGCAAAAAGGCCGCTTCACTGTTCGTACACCCTATTGGACTATCATCTTCAAGCAAGAAGGCCCCAATCGTAGAGCAGAAATCGCATCAGCTATATGTTAGTTAGTTGAAATTTGCACTAATTGAATTGGATTTGTGAATTTGAAGGAGAGAATGGTCGAACCCTAGGTCAAGTTTTAAGTCGAGCATAAGGTTAAGTTGAGTTTTAGATCAAGTTTTAAATTGAGTATTAAGTTTGATATAATTTAAATCTCGCTCGACCTATACTCAACCAAAAACTTGACCTAATACTAGATCAAGTTTTTTTTTTAATTTTAATTTGTTTTTCATTTTTTTGAAAAAAAAATTCACTCGACCTATTAATAGGTCGTGTATTAGGTCGAGATTTAGATCAAGTGAATTTATTTTCTAAAAAAAATAAAAGTAAAAATAAAATTAAAAAAAAAATCTTGATCTAGTATTAGGTCGAGTTTTTAGTCAAGTATTAGGTCGAGCAAGACCTAAATTATACCAAACTTGAATATAACAACAAAATGTTCCAGAGACAAAAGTAAAAATGACAATTTCTTAAAACATAATGTTCATTAAAATAAAAGTGAAGACAAATACAAATTTAAACATGTCAATTTTCTTCAACTGCGCTATTACATTCGTCCTCTTCAGAAACAGTTCCTACTTTTTCAGAAATATTTCCTATGGCCTTTTCTAAATGCTGAATTTTGGCCTTCAAGTTCTCCACACGAGCATCAAATTTGGCCGTCAGCTTCTCAACACGTTTGACGCCCTTATCCAAATGTTTAACGCCCTTTTCTAAGTGGCTAGTGTATTGCTGGCATCTCTCTGCTGTCGCCACTATGTCGGGGGCAAGAGCATTCATTCGTTCATGCATATGATGAGCTACGATGTCCGATTTCTCCTGCAAGACATGAAAGAAAATACAAGTAATACGCTGCTTGAAAATTTGCTCGATAAACCCTAAATCTGACTTACACTATTAACTCGACTATTAACTTGACGTACACTGTTACTTGACTTCAGGCTCGACTATTAACACGACTAAATACTCGACCAACCATATGACTCGATTAATTACTCGACCTAGGGTTTGACCTATGCCTCGACCAAATTGCACTTTTGTCCAAAACCAATTACAAATTTAAACAAACCCAACTCAAATTCAAACATTCAATAACACTGCACTCTATCAAAACACTTTCAGTACGAATTTGTAAGATTAAAATAACAATTTGTAGTGAAATTTTGACTGACCTCGTGAGCCTGCACTTTTTTACTTGGAGATAATGTTCCTCCTTTTATGCTTGCCATTGAAACGGGTGATATGTATTATTTTGAAGTTTTGAAGTTTTGAAGTAGAGGAATGGGATGGGTACTGTTTCAGTAGAGGAATAGGTGTTAAGGAAATTAAGAATTATTGAGTAAAGAAACTGAGGAAATGAAGAAGAACGGCTGCACCTTTGGTTTTAGAATAGAAGGGAGGGCAGGTTGGTCTTTGTGCAGCCCTGAAGTGCTATGGTCGCAAAGGAAAAAAAGGAGAGTGCTATATTTGCAAAGTCAACGGTCAAATGTGCTATATTTGTAAATTTCCCAAAAATATAGTGGTGTGTATGAATTGAATTTCAAAAAGTATATTTACACTTTGTAATGGTTGTAAAAAGCATAAAAATGTATTAAAGATCGTAAAAGTATGTTTTAAAAGGGCAATCTATATACACTCTAAGGTACTATAGACCAAAATAAAAATTAAAATGGAAAAGCATGAAAATTCATCAATCTAAAAATGTTTTATGAGCATACAAATGGGGTTTTCTTTGGCATTAATTGAAACTTTTTCTTGGTTTGATACGATTTAACAATCCTTGTGTAAGATTTATATGAAGGGATGGTCTTGCATGCATGCATATGTCTAAAGAAAAAACACAATGAAAATTGCAGTTTTCTTGCTTGTAGTGTAGCAGAATAACACAAATTGGCTTTGCAACAGAGAAAATACTACCACATAGGCATATATATAATCTCTTCCACAAATACTGGGAGAAATTTCAAATCATAATAGCTTATTTCCATAATCAATATCTAGTTAACTTCTTTCTAGTCATAGCAGTTGTGAGTAAAGCTACAAGTAATCAAATTCTCCCAACTGAGATAGCAAAGAAGAAATCATCATTCAAGAAGCAATGGCTGCCACTCGGGGCACTTGCACTGGAAATTCATCAATTTCATCTGTCCAGGGATTCTGCTCTTTTGCTGGATCAATGGTCCTCAATGCACGCCATACTGCACTATTACATTTGAATCCTGAACCAAATGCAATCTGCCATGTTCTGTCTCCCTTTCTAATCCTCCCCTTAGCCTCAGTATAAGCCAGTTCATACCACAGTGAACTGCTGGAAGTGTTGCCAAACCTGTAAAGTGTCATTCTTGAAGGCTCCATGTGCCACTCGCTAAGATTGAGATTCTTTTGCAATTCATCCAGCACAGCTCTTCCTCCAGCATGAATGCAGAAATGCTCAAATGCAAGCTTGAAATCAGGAATATACGGCTTCATTTTCTTGTTAAAAAACTTTTTCGCAATCAAGGTGGCAAGAAACACTATTTGTTCAGACATGGGAAGAACTAATGGCCCCAATGCTGTTATATTCGTTTTCAAAGCCTCTCCAGCTACAGCCATAAGCTCTTTAGACAAGGATACACCCACGTCTCCAAACTCGTCTTCCTTTTGGACCACACAACCATAACTCTTGTCATCTGCTCCTTTGTGGGTACGTACAGTGTGAATGAGCTGATATTTTGCACGACGACGATAATATGACTTGTTTGACAGCAAAATTGCCGCCCCTCCAAGGCGGAAGATGCAATTTGTGATCAGCATTGTGCGGTTGTTTCCAGAGTACCCACAAAGGCTCAAGTTTTCCATACTCACCACAAGGGCATATGATCCTGTCTGCATCTGCTTCATTGGGGAATAGAGAATTAGTCTTTTAAAAGTTTTTGGAGAACTGAACATTAGAGAGACTAGCTAATTCTGATTTTAGTGTTTTAAAGTGATTCATTTAGTTGTAGCACTGTTAAAGTTAGAATGCACAAGATACATACTTAACCTTACCTGCAGAAGTTGCTTGGCCAGATCTATCGAGATAAGTCCAGCACTGCATCCCATTCCACCAAGGTTGTAGCTTAAAATGTTGCCCCTAAGCTTGTAATGATTGATTATCATTGAAGAAAGAGATGGAGTGGGACAAAACATGCTGCAGTTCACCACGAGAATCCCAATTTCTTTGGCCTTAACACCAGTCTTTGCAAATAATTGATCAATGGCACCGAACATAACCATCTCTGCCTCTTTCCTTGCGTCAGCCATGCATGGATTTGGCGGGTTCTGGAAAAATGTTGCTGGGAAATATGTCTTCGGACCCAATCCTGATCTCTCCAAAATTTTCTTCATAAAGGACAAATTTTCTTCAGTGAAAGAACCGTATTGCCTAGTTTTTGCCATGAAAAAATCTCCAGATGCCACTAGTTCAGATCCAGGCTTATAACATGCAAAATCCACTAAATACACACTCCTTGGCCTAGTCATGAAATATAAAGTGCCCAGGACAACCATGAGGGAAGAACACAAGATCACTGCAACAAGATTGAACCTGAGCTGATCCCATAGGAGGACTACATCTTCGACTGCAACAGTCAAAAGATGAACGAAAACAACCCCTAAAAGAGGAGCACATATGAGGTACATTGTGTTGGAGATTAAGTAGTGGTAACCGAGCTTCACATATTTGAGTCTAACAGAGAGCAGATAGTTAGGGAGACCAGTCTCTCCATTTTCTTCAATTTCTGCTGTTTGGGAGTTCAACTTCATTTTATCAGCTCCCATTGTTCAAACTCAAACAGCTAAGAATCAAAAAGAAGACAATGGCTAAAAAGAAGAGTAGTCCTCAAAGAACTAAGAGGAACTGCAGAAAGTTTGCAAGTCACAGAGAGCAGGATGTCTTGAATAGTTAACAGGGTCCAGGATTTATGAGGAGGGTCTTGGTGACTTCATTTGCGAGTTGGTGTTTGTTGGATGATAAATGCAGTCATGTACTAGTGTAAGAGCTACTACACAATGTGCGGTTCCGTCACTTTCTGCATGCCTTGCCCACGACTTAGGGATAGAAAACGAGTGTGCACTATTTTGCAAGTAGAAGAAGAGCATTTGAATTTTGATATCGGAGAAATGTGATCCTAGAATTAAATGGAAAGATGATCTCCAACTTGATCGTTGAGAAAAAGATAGAAGCAAATTTTATCATTAATATCAGCTGAGTAGATGACACCAATAAACAAAATCTTTAAAATGTCAGCAAAACTGGTACGCATGGCAACAAGTCAATAAAGTGTGAAACTAATTACCTTTCACGTACGAAGGCTTTAATGAGCTCAAAATCCAAAGATTCACCACGTTGGTCAAACTAACAACAATGTCCAAGCATTATGAAGTTAGGACCTGCGGTACCAATGGGAGGCATCTTAAAATTACAAGTGAGTCTTTAACAAGGCAACCGATTTGAATGAAAAACAGTAGGCGTAAGAAGGCAGAGGAGAAAAATTTTCAGACCTAATGAAAAATCTCCATAGCTGTTACATGCTGTTGTGTATACATTGGAATAGCATCTGCAGACCTTGAACATGCTGAGTTTTGAGAAATGAGGATGTAAATGTTTGGCATGCCTGAAAGATATATTGCAAAAACAACATTGATAACAACACAGAGCTACTTTTCAGCCCATCCTTCGTGAACAAACTGATTGGATGTCAACACTGAAAAACTCCATGAAAGTCCCCAAAATCAAGCAAGACACACAATATAGTAAAACATCAACCAACCCAACATTTATGCTAAAATTTACAGGTCATGACAACGGAGAATTCCGATTACATCAATTCACTAATCATTGATATAAATTTCCAATCTAAAAATGTTTATCTCTCGAAACACATCTTGAACCTGAGCTGATCCAATAGTATACTAGGGTGAAATCTTCAATAATACAAGTGCAATCACGAACTGAAACGACCCCCAAGACTCAAAAGAGTACTAAAAAGAGGTATCACATATATGTATAGGATGGAAAATGGATAATCATAACCAAGCTTGACATTTTAAGCCTAACAAGCAGACAGGAGAAAGTTAAGACCGGTCTTCCTCCTTTCACTTGTTGCTTCAAATTGCACTTTTCCCAGAACGGCGCCGTGCCCAATCAAATTCCGGTTTTGAGATAGTGGACAGATAGAAAGAGACTTTTTGGTTTGGTTCGAAGTCACTTTCACAACAAGAGGAAATTTGCTCAGTGCAATGAACTTTTTCACCATCTTTCTGGAGTTACCGACGTACTGGGAAAACTGGAACATTGAATGCGGGTGGGTTTTGTGGCAGCATGGACGTTTTTTTGTTGAACACTTCCCCGGCAACATATCTTTTTCGAAGTTAATTTTTCTATTGACCATGTCATTTAAAACCCAAGCAAAATCTTATGATCTAGCACCGGTGGTGAGAATTGCGGTCGCAAAATTCAAACCAAGATGAGCTTTATGGCCATATTAGGCCCACGCATTGCTGTGGAACTTGTATGCGGTGTCCCTCGCAACATCATCTCTGAAAATAACAGCTGAGTGATTTCAAGACAACTGCCCTGAAAGAAAGCTTTCAATTCATTCAGCTCCCCGAATAAATTGTCACCAGTCACCACCCTCTTGCTCCAAAGCACTTAAGGAGCAAGAGGAAGATTTGAAGCAAAAAGTTCTTACTTAGTCAGTGGATTGGCACAAACTGCCCCTCACCTGTAACTAGCATAACAAATGTTCCTTTCAACTAATGACGCAGTAACAAAGCAAACGCAAGAGATAGAGAGTACAAGTTCAAACCGCAAATCTGAGCTGCACTGCACATAAATATTGAAACACAGCATGTTCCATATATAAGAAAATCATGTATACCATAAACAATTTATAGGCATGGGAACTAAAAAAAATGTTTTCCACCAGAATCAATGTCAATATATTTATAAAACAAAAACGGAAGATTGTGTTGTCGAAGGAAGTTCTGTCAAAACTTAAACTAATTTTAATTTTATTAAGATAAAAGAATTTTTATATTATCAAAACTTATCTGATAGGAGATCCTTTAGGTTAGTCATTTTACAAATTAACCCCAATAATTATCATATAATTATTTAATCATTTTAACCTTAGAACAAATTCTTTATGTGTGTGACCCTTTAAGTTCTTAATCACTTGGCAATAAATAAAATTATAATCTTAGAATTAATTAGCTTTAGTACAAAACCAACAAACTCCCACTTGGACTAAAGTCAATTTAGTCAAGGGTATTCTAAGATCAAATAAGCTTATATTTATAGATCAAGATTGGCCTCTAGCCAAGCATCATGACCACCCAAGAGTTAAAAAAAGTCAAGTGATTGACTTCACCTTTCCATGAATTAGAATCCGTGTAATTAATATCATTTTACCATACTATATCCCTAATTAGTATAAGAGTAAGGTATGAGTGCCAACTCTTAATGTACTAATTATTATAATTTCTTATTCTCGAAATTCAACTCCTTTAAAATAAATTTAGAACTCTTCCAAATTTATTTACTCGTTTGCAAACATTTTGAGTTGATATTTCAACAAGTGGCCATTAATGGGATATACTCTTCTTACTATTAGAAGTGGTGAATCCTTTATTGATCGTAAATCATCTATCAATGTTTCATGTTATACCCAACTTCTATAGCACACACAACTAGCTATAGTTATGAATTTATAAGATTAAAGTATAACAAGTCACACTATATATACTCTTATGATCTCAAGTCTGAGGATCACTTACACTACTGTCACGTAAAGATTATACCATTGGCACTCAAATAATTAACCTCATGGGAATCTCTAAGTGGATCAATCTAATGAATTATTCTCCGATCACTTCATTCATATACCAACATATAAACTAATCTATCCGTATTAACAACGTCATTGATTTTGTTAATACTATGATTAGGGATATTTTACTATTTAAGAATAATAAGTATTATTCTAAGGACTTTATCATCAATATATAAATATATATAATTCAAGATGATAAAACACCATATATCTTTATTGCATAAAATATCAAAATACAACCAAATATGATGGTTTTAAATTACATAACAAATTTCTTACTAAAACCAATCATTCATGTAGTTTAAATCGAATGAAGATACATGACAATCATGTTTCCTTTGAAATAAAGGTTTAGTTCAATGGATCTGCTATATTAGCCATTCAACTCATAAATTTTTCAACCCGTGACCATATGTTATTTTTAACCATTAAAAACCAAATGACAAGGTTTCCAAATGTTTTTTTTTTTATAAGAGCAAAATAATTAATTTTCTCTCACCTTCAAATATAAATTCTTCAATTAATTTTATATTAAAATATTTTAACATAAAATAATATATTAAAATATTTTTAAAAATATTATACTTATTATTTCAAAAGAAATAGAATTTATAACTCGAAACCATCGGTTTTTTAAAAACAAGGTTAACGTTGACCGGGATTTTTTTAACCGAATTTTTTCGAGATTTTTTTTTTTCCGATGAATTTTTAAAAATTAATTTCCAAAAATATTTAAAAAATTTTAAAAAATTTAAAAAATAAATAAAAAATATAAATATTAAAAAAAATAAAAAAAAAAAAATAAAAAAAAAAAAAAAAAATTAAAAAATTAAAAAAAATTTAAAAAAAAAAAATAGTTATAAATTAAAAAAAAATAAAAAAATAATTAAAAATTAAAAAAAAAAAAAAAAAATAAAAAAAAAAAAAAAAAAAAAAAAATAAAAAAAAAAAAAAAAAAAAAACAAAAAAAAAAAAAAAAAAAAAAAAGTTAAAAAAAAAAAAGAAAAGTCAAAAAAAAGTAGTGAAAATTCAAGCGCAAAAACAACTTCACAAAAATTTTTTTCACTAATCATTCAATTCATCTTGTATCAATCAATCACACATCACAACATTTCATAAATTATTATCACACATTATTTATTAACATTGAGAACATATACATTTCCCAACATCATTTCATCTCACAGTCATATATTCATTCTTATCTGACATTATATCATTCACAAGCCATATTATTATATATCATATCGATTATTATATATATATAAAATATGGAAATTATTGCAAATATGGAAATTCCCTAAGATCCATTTTTAAGTTTAAGGAGAAGAAAAAACAATGAGAGACCATTTTTTATACAATATATAGATGAAAGGTAATAATGATACTAAATGTCTATCATGATTTTCAATTGAAATGAATGATACAATGATAAAAAAATAATAAAAAAATAAAAAAAAAAAATTTGTAAAATAAAAATGAAAATTTTGATGAAAATCAGATGATTGATTTGAAAAAAAAAAATTAATTGAATGAGGTATCAAACCTTTTTTATATTACTTTTTTTTTTCAAATTTACGATCACTATTTATTTTACTCACTACATCAATATGAAATATCACAAATATGTCATCACATATTTAATATATAATACAAATTACAAATTATTAATATACATATTTATTTTCAATATATAAAAAAAAAAAAAAAATGATAAAAATGATTACATAATGTGTTTAAGAAAAGTGCACATAAAGACAGCAAAGAGGTGCCACCGCAAGGGTTCCGTTTGTTGAACAAAAAAAAAAAAAATATTTAAAAATTACGTCAAAAGTTAAAAAAAAAAATTTAAAATTATAGACATAAATTTTTTTTATAAACCCACAAAAGCCATACCATAATACATACGCAGTAAATTTAAATAAATAACTCCAAACTACATCAATTATCCGAGGAATCAAAACTCAATTTGATTAAAACCACATATATCAATTGCAATCAACCAATTCATAACATTGTCAGCCACCATCGATAAAAATAAAAGTGATGCAATTCGAGATGATACTTTTTAACTCAAAAAAAAAATCAAAAAAGTTCAAAAATTCCACTCCTATCAATGGAACTTCAAGCAAGCATTCTCAACAAGTTGATCAATCAAGAATCTAACACAAGCAGATAAAAAACAAAACAAGGTTACAGTTCAAGTTATCAAAAGATATGTGCACATATAAAATTCAACATATTTTTAGTGATTTTTTAAGCTCTTTTCAAAATTTTTTTGTTTTTTAAAATTTTCAAAAACAAAAAAAAAAAAAAAAAAAAAAAAAAAAAAAAAAAAAAAAAAAAAAAAAAAAAAAAAAAAAAAAATTAAAAAAAAAAAAAAAAAAAAAAAAAAAAAAAAAAAAAAAAAAAAAAATTAAAAAAAAAAAAAAAAAAAAAAAAAAAGAAAAAAATTATAAAATAATAACAAATCTAAAAAAAAAAATAAAAAAAAAAAAGAAAAAAAAAAAATAAAAAAAAAAAAAAAAAAAAAAAAAAAATAAAAAAAAAAAAAAAAAAAAAAAAAAAAAATAAAAAAAATAAAAAAAAAAAAAAAAACACAAAAAAAAAAATACACAACAAACAAAAAAACACAAGAACACAAATCCAACACACAACAACAACGACAAACAACAACCAAAACACAAAACCACAACAAAAACAATACAAAATAAAACACAAAACAAAACAAACCAAAAATTAAAAACAATAAAAAAAAACAGAAAAAAAAAAAAAATAAAAAAAAAGAAAATCAAAAAAAGGCAAAACACAAAAACCAACAAACAAACAAAAAGGTGAGCGGAAAGGGAGAAGAGAACGACGAGGGAGCAACGAGAGGAGCGCTTAGAGAGAAGAGGAATGAGAGAAGAGCAAGAGCGGAAAGAGAGGAAAGAGAGAAACGATGAAGAGAGAAGGGGGAGAGATGAAGGAGAGGGAGAAGAGAAAGAGAAAAAGTAAGAGGAAAAAAAGAGGGGAAAGAGCGAGGGGAGGCGAGGGAGGAAGGGAGGGCGAGGCGGGAGGAGGGGAGGAGAAAATGAAAGGGGAGGTTTTTTTTTGTTTATTTTTTTTTTTATTGTATTATCATCCTTGAAAATTTAATTTTAATTTTAATTTTTAATTTTAATTTTTTAGACGGATTATCTAAATTTTTTATTTTTTTTTTTTTATTTTTTTATTTTTATCGGATTTTAATTTTCTTTTTAATTTTTTAATTAATTTTAGAAATTTAAATTAATTTATTATTTTTTTTTTTTTTTTTTTTTTTTTTATTTCCTTTTATTTAAAAAAAAAAAAAAAAAATTTTATTAATTCTTATTTTTTTCCGAATTTTAATTAATCGGAATATAATTTTTTTTTTTACCGACGATATAAAAAAAAAAATTTGTGTTCGCCGTTTTTTTTTTTTTTCGGATATCCGTCGTAAATTTCCCGACGGAAAAAAAATCCGGAATGATCGTCGTAAAAATAACACTTTTCTTGTAGTGTTATTAAAATACTTATCTTTATTTCACATTGTAAAACTAACCATTTTGTCCTAGTCCATTTGGCTTTTAACGGGTAAAAATAAAAAAATAGCCACGAGTTGTTAAATTTACAAATTAAATGGCTATTCGCATAATTTTGTTAAATAAATAATAAAAAATAAATGATTTCAAAAGTTTAGCGGCTAAGGTCTTTTACCCCTCGTCCGCATTTGTGTGTCTGTGTTGGTTCCGGGTGTGATGGGCTAAAGGAAAGTGTGACTGAGATATTAATTATTAGAAGTGGGCTGTATTATCACTCTGGCCCAAACATAAGTCCACTGAGAATATCAACTGGACCGAATGAAGTACTGGATCGAGACTACTTTAATGATATTTTTCAACATTCTATACAGCTGTGGTTCTCTCATAATTTTAATACTGTAATCCAAATCACAAAAATGAAATTAAGAATGCATGTGGACTATGTTTAAAAACTCGTTTTTACATTTTTTTAAATATAATAATTATTAAACAAAAGATATACTTAAAAATGTAATAATATTTTGAAAAACGTAAAAGTACATTTTAAAAGTGTAATCTATACACATTTTAAATTTTGTGTTTTTTTGGCCTCCTAAGTATGCATAGGTTTGGCAAAAACTATAGATGTAGGTTTGGCAAAAACTATAGATGTAGCACGTTACATCGTCTGATTACATAAAATATTTTCTTCCATTTAAAGAGAAATTTATTGAGAATTGAACCAAAGAGTAATAAATATATTAAAGGTTTAGGCCTAATTTGTTCTCTATTTTTTTTTTAATGTGAATTCTGGTGTTATTCCTTTTTCTTTGTAAGGTAGATTTAAGGATTCTTTAGAGGTAGAAAATTTTGGTTTCCTTATTTTGAACCCTTCCCACCTCATAAAACGCAAATCACAAATCTTGTTAGAGAAATTTTAGTAATTTTTCTCCTTGTCCCTTGTTATTCCAATGATCATGAGCTGGTTTGGTGGCCTAAGAATTTTAAATGTGAATTTCCTCAAGAAGTTCATGATTTCCTTGTAATACTATCGTTAATATTTGAGTAATTGGAAGTGCATGCACATTAGTTTTGTTTTCCTTTTCCCCCACACTTAGAAACAAAACAAATAGGAGGGGAAGGTCACTTCATTCCACAAGAGATTATTATCAAATTGATGTAGCCAGATAGAACTTAAAATGTACATAATTCTTGTTCATATTTTCCCAATATTAAATTGATTATAAGATGCAATTGTTTGGTTTTGATATACTTTTTGTTTTAAGTATGGATATAGGAGAGTTGGAGGAAAAGAGGATAAAAATGATGAAATTGGAGCAAAAGTATGACTAGAAGACTTCTAGCTATTGACATGACCATGCCTAAGGCAATTATGGGTTAGGAGAATTTTTTGTCTAGAAGAAAAATTTATGGACGAGATTTTCATCAAGAAAAGGAAATTATGAGTTGTCAAATTGAAGAAGGAAAAGGGATAAGACAGCAAGTTTTTAGGGAACAAAATCTTTTATTTGAGTCAGGAGTATTTTTCCTATTCTTATTATGTTTCTTTTTTAGAGTAGAATTGGGGTTTTAGTAATAGTTACTATTACTATATTTCAGAAATTGGCTTTTATTATAAAAAGGGAACCCTAGAAGGCCCAAAATATATAAAAGAAGAAGAAGGGAGCAACGGCCTTTCTCTTAAACTCACGTTCTTTTCTTCTCTTTAGTTTAGTAATTTTCTTAGAAAAATTCCAAGATTCATATGTGCCACCATGAGTGGCTAAACACTTATTATCTAATTCAAGGGAATCATTGATTTCAATTGCAATCACTGTGAAGTTTTGTTTTTAAGTGCATATTATTGCTCTTAATTCAAGTAGCTATTGATTCTTGATTTAATTCCTATGAATAATTGATGTTGGTTAATTTAACAAATTAATTCTTCATCTTTTATTTTATACCTATTCATGAGTTCAGTGATTCGTAATTGTCATGAATTATGGTACAAGTAGCAACTAGGTTAAATACGTTTTTAACTTGAAATATGCATGCTTACCCTAGGGGATCAACGGGACAAAATTAATTTACTGCAACTATCTCGGTTCTTTAATTTTGGATTAACTGTTTTTATAGATTTTAATGCTATCATTAAATTGACATGGAATGCTATCATGCCCAGTCAATTAATGGTAAGTTTTGATTTGAGTGTTAGGTTCAGTCAATTATATTAGGGAAACAGAAAATTATTATAACTATCCTAATAAAATTCAAGTTAAATATTTGAATTTGTAAGATAATTTTTCGTAACTTATGATTAATGATGCGATTAAATGAGATCAACTCTTGGATTGGAAGCTTGGAAATTTTGGTAATTTTCTATTTTTTGCATGAATATTTATTTTTATTAATTTTTAGAAGTTAGTCAAGTAGTTAATCATTCAAAACTTCCCCCTTGTTTTATTTATTTTTAATTTATTATTTAAAACTTAGAACTATATTTCGATTCCTTTGAGATTCGACTTGATTCACTTTACTACAAATTTATCTTTCAATCACTTTATAATCAGTGATTAATTTTGCAGGTTTCGACAAACCCGTCACAGAGTACCAAAAGGATTTTACCATTACATGTAGAAATGTCACATAATCTAATTTGGAACCTTTTGTCCATTTTGTTTCATTATGATATTTCACAAGCCATTTAACCAAAAGAGTGGAGAAAATATTTCATATATCCATTTCACCACATGAATGATGATAGTATAATCATAAATAATTATCAGAATAACATGTTTACATATAGGGAAGTAAAAAAAAAATTACATAATTGACTTGAAAATAATAATATAGCTAATATATGAAATATGATGCACATTAGTTACTCTGCTAGTCCTTATACCGAATCCAAAAAATATGGAAAATTTACAAATATAACACCTTTGACCATTGACTTTACAAAAATAACACCCCTCTTTTTTTGTTCTCTGTTACAGCACTTCCATATGAAAAAAAGACTACAACACCCATCAGGCAGAAACAAAGCACTTCACTTCATCATCTTCTTCTTTTTGCTCAAAACCCATTTGATCGATAAAGAACAATCGTAGAGAAGAAGGCCGCAATCAAGAGAAGAAATCATAGAGAAGAATGCCGCAATCGTAGAGAAGAAATCGCATAAATTTGATGTTAGTTGAAATTTGCAGTAGTTGAACTGGGTTTCTGAATTTAAAAGAGTGAATGGTCGAGCTCTAGGTCAAGTGTTAGGTCGAGCACAAGGTTAGGTCAATGTTGCTAGGTTAACTTTTAGGTCGAGCACTAAATTTGGTCGAATAGGTCAAATTTAGGTCTAGCTCGACCTAATGCTTGACCAAATTTAGGTCGAGTGAAATTTTTAAAAATTTATTTTTTTATAAAAAAAAGAATTCACTCGACCTAATACTAGGTCGAGCATTAGGTCGAGCTCGATCTAGCATTAGGTCAAGTGAATTTTTTTTATAAAAAAAAAATTTTTAAAAAAAAATTTTCACTCGACCTAAATTTGGTCAAGTATTAGGTCGAGTTCGACCTAAATTTGACATATTCGACTTAAAACTCGACCAAATTTAGTGCTCGACCTAAAAGTTGACCTAGCAACATTGACCTAACATTGTGCTCGACCTAAAATTTGACCTAGAGCTCGACCATTCGCTCCTTTAAATTCAGAAACCCAGTTCAACTACTGCAAATTTCAACTAACATCAAATTTATGTGATTTCTTCTCTACGATTGTGGCCTTCTTCTCTACAATTTCTTCTCTTGCTTGCAGCTTTCTTCTCTACGATTGTTCTTTATCGATCAAAATGGGTTTTGAGAAAAAAGAAGAAGAAGATGGAGTGAAGTGCTTTGTTTCTGCCTGATAGGTGTTGTAGTCTTTTTTTCATATGAAAGTGCTATAACAGAGAACAAAAAAAGGATGGTGTTATTTTTGTAAAGTCAACGGACAAAGGTGTTATATTTGTAAATTTCCCTATAATCACCCCCCATTTTAGTGTGAACTAATGAAAAAAGATTTTTCAGGGTGTAATATATATAGTCAGATGGCAAACATTCAAAAGAGGATATGATGTTAAGAACTTAGGGAGGTCACTAAGAAATAGATGAAGACTGATTCATTGGATTCTTATTGTCAGAAAAATGATGTCTTTGTAGAGTTCAAAAGGGATTGAGAATTGAATGGAGGGTCTATTGTCTAGTGTGTAATTTGGCAGGGTTTTGTTGAGGGATAAAACTCGTTAATGTACTCGAAACGAGGAGCTATTTTGTCATATTATTTTACGTATCCAATGTTGTAATCAATTGTTTTTTATCATCACTTTGTGTTTGCAACATGCACACCCCGTGCCTTAGTGCTCAAGTCCAAGACACTCAATTACCATAATCAGTTTATTATTATGGTTTCGTAAATCATTACCAAACGATCAGGGATTGAATCTGCTAATCCGGATTCTACTCAGAGGATAACTAGTGATCTGCATGCTGATCAATTGAACAATTTCCTTTTGGATTTGAACTCATTCATTTCGAATCAATTCAAATGACAGCTGGGGATTTCTTATTTTAACAATTTGGTGAACTTAAGCAATCGGGAGTGGGTAAGATATTCAGGGCAGTTCGGTACCATGTTTGTTTGGGATCATTAAATTTCACGAGTGTTGCCTCTGGAAATTTTGGTTTTCCCATCCCTTCGGGCGGTGGCGGAAAGGGGCTGAGATTGAAATCCTCTTCAGTAGGCAAACTTACGTATCTTGGCTGCGTGGCCATGGCTACTACTACGCATTGATTTCACTTTAGGCAATAACATTAATAGATCATGGGTAAGAGTGACTGGTTGTGGCAAAAAATATGAATTGAGTTTCAAAAAATATACTTACACTTTATAATGGTTGTGAAAAATGTAAAAGTGTATTAAAAGTGCTAAAAATACAAATGGAGTTTTCCTTGTCATTAATTGAAACTTTCTTCTTTTTCTTTTTCTTGGTTTGATACGATTTAACAATCCTTGTATAAGCTTTATATGAAGGGATGATCTTGCGTGCATGCATGTGTCTAAAGAAAAAACACAATGAAAAATGCAGTTTTCTTACTTGAAGTGTAGGGGAATAACACGAATTGGCTTTGCAATAGAGAAAATACTATCATATATATAATCTCTTCCACAAATACTGGGAGAAATTTCAAATCATAATAGCTTATTTCCATAATCAATATCTAGTTAACTTCTTTCTAGTCATAGCAGTTGTGAGTAAAGCTACAAGTAATCAAATTCTCCCAACTGAGATAGCAAAGAAGAAATCATCATTCAAGAAGCAATGGCTGCCACTCGGGGCACTTGCACTGGAAATCCATCAATTTCATCTGTCCAGGGATTCTGCTCTTTTGCTGGATCAATGGTCCTCAATGCACGCCATACTGCACTATTACATTTGAATCCTGAACCAAATGCAATCTGCCATGTTCTGTCTCCCTTTCTAATCCTCCCCTTAGCCTCAGTATAAGCCAGTTCATACCACAGTGAACTGCTGGAAGTGTTGCCAAACCTGTAAAGTGTCATTCTTGAAGGCTCCATGTGCCACTCGCTAAGATTGAGATTCTTTTGCAATTCATCCAGCACAGCTCTTCCTCCAGCATGAATGCAGAAATGCTCAAATGCAAGCTTGAAATCAGGAATATACGGCTTCATTTTCTTGTTAAAAAACTTTTTCGCAATCAAGGTGGCAAGAAACACTATTTGTTCAGACATGGGAAGAACTAATGGCCCCAGTGCTGTTATATTCGTTTTCAAAGCCTCTCCAGCTACAGCCATAAGGTCTTTAGACAAGTATACACCCACGTTTCCAAATTCGTCTTCCTTTTGGACCACACAACCATAACTCTTGTCATCTGCTCCTTTGTGGGTACGTACAGTGTGAATGAGCTGATATTTTGCACGACGACGATAATATGACTTGTTTGACAGCAAAATTGCCGCCCCTCCAAGGCGGAAGATGCAATTTGTGACCAGCATTGTGCGGTTGTTCCCAGTGTACCCACAAAGGCTCAAGTTTTCCATACTCACCACAAGGGCATATGATCCTGTCTGCATCTGCTTCATTGGGGAATAGAGAATTAGCCTTTCAAAAGTTTTTGGAGAACTGAACATTAGAGAGACTAGCTAATTCTGATTTTAGTGTTTTAAAGTGATTCATTTAGTTGTAGCACTGTTAAAGTTAGAATGGACAAGATATATACTTAACCTTACCTGCAGAAGTTGCTTGGCCAGATCTATCGAGATAAGTCCAGCACTGCATCCCATTCCACCAAGGTTGTAGCTTAAAATGTTGCCCCTAAGCTTGTAATGATTGATTACCATTGAAGAAAGAGATGGAGTGGGACAAAACATGCTGCAGTTCACCACGAGAATCCCAATTTCTTTGGCCTTAACACCAGTCTTTGCAAATAATTGATCAATGGCACCGAACATAACCATCTCTGCCTCTTTCCTTGCGTCAGCCATGCATGGATTTGGCGGGTTCTGGAAAAATGTTGCTGGGAAATATGTCTTCGGACCCAATCCTGATCTCTCCAAAATTTTCTTCATAAAGGACAAATTTTCTTCAGTGAAAGAAACGTATTGCCTAGTTTTTGCAATGAAAAAATCTCCAGATGCCATTAGTTCAGGTCCAGGCTTATAACATGCAAAATCCACTAAATACACACTCCTTGGCCTAGTCATGAAATATAAAGTGCCTAGGACAACCATGAGGGAAGAACACAAGATCACTGCAACAAGATTGAACCTGAGCTGATCCCATAGGAGGACTACATCTTCGACTGCAACAGTCAAAAGATGAACGAAAACAACCCCTAAAAGAGGAACACATATGAGGTACATTGTGTTGGAGATTAAGTAGTGGTAACCGAGCTTCACATGTTTGAGTCTAACAGAGAGCAGATAGTTAGGGAGACCAGTCTCTCCATTTTCTACAATTTCTGCTGTTTGGGAGTTCAACTTCATTTTATCATCCCCCATTGTTCAAACTCAAACAGCTAAGAATCAAAAAGAAGACAATGGCTAAAAAGAAAAGTAATCCTCAAAGAACTAAGAGGAACTGCAGAAAGTTTGCAAGCCACAGAGAGCAGGATGTCTTCAATATTTAACAGGATCCAGGATTTATGAGGAGGGTCTTGGTAACTTCAGTTACCAGTTGGTGTTTGTTGGATGATAAATGCAGTTATCTACTCGTGTTAAGAGGCTAAGAGCTACTACACAATGCGCTGTTCCCTCACTTTCCGTCTTGCACTACTGGCATGCCCACGACTTAGGATAGGAAACGAGTGTGCACCATTTTGCAGGTACAAGAAGACTAGAAGAGCATTTGATATCGGAGAAATGTGATTCTAGAATTAAATGGAAAGATGTCTAACTTGATAGTTGAGAAAAAGATCGAAGCAAATTTTATCATCAATATCAGCTGAGTAGATGACACCAATAAACAAAATCTTTAAAATGCCAACAAAACTGGCAAGTCCTAACTTCATTATGTTTGGACATTGTTGTCAGTATGACCAACGTGGTAAGTGAGCTCATTAAAGCCTTCGTACGTGAAACACTTTATTGACTCGTTCCCATGCGAGTTTCTAGAATCGAGATTTTACTGGTGATTGATTTAAAGTAGTAAAATTGAATAGGTGGGATTGAATCGGATAATAGTAAAATTTTATAAAAAATATCAAAATAATTATAATAATTAATATTTTATTATATATATATATATTAATTTTTCAGAAAAATAAACTATGTACCTGTGTTATATTATGATTAATATTATAAAATGACACGATAGAAGACAACAAAAGGATAATACACACGATCACTATTTATCTAGTTTCATAGAAACTAGAAAAACATTATGAGCACACTAATAGAGAGAAGTAACCTAATTTAATTTATTTTTGGGCCAGATGCCGTTGTTTTCTCTCAAATTTCTTTTCGATTTTCAAGGCGATTTGGTGCGAAAATTTTCTTGTGCTATGAGCGATATTTACTGCATTCATCGCGATAAAATTTTCAAAAAATTAACGTTCATGACTTTTACTGTTCATGAACAGTGTTTTTTTAGGTCTTCTTTGGTTCAACATTCGTCATTCATTTGTCAGGTGTGCGAGTTGGCTTCCACGTCATGGCATTAGGTGATAGTTAGGGATTAATTTTCGCTTCTATCACTAACTACTTTAGTGGGGGGTCACTTGGGATGAGTAGCATCCCCTTTGTATAGTACTAGTGTCCCGATATAACCGGACTTTTGTATTTTCGGCTGCTCGTCAGCCTTCCCGCTTTGTCGGGTCCCTTTTTCCCTTGTGGAATTTTCCCACTTTGTCGGGTCTACTTACCCCTCTGTGGGTAATTGTCTTCGTGGGTTACTGTTGTATTCGATGGCGACACTTTATAAGCCTTTATGTTCTCAGATATTGCCCATTGGGCCCCTTTTTAATATAATATCGTTTCTGGAAAAAAAAAAAACCTAATTTAATTTGAACAAAAACCTTTGTTGTAAAAATATTATTAATAGTTTCTTTCTAAAATCTATTACATTCAAACTTTTATATAAAATCAAATACTAATTAAAACTAACCACAATTTGATAATCACATCCTATATGAAAACTATTTTCCTATGTCAATTTGAATCTAATTATACTAATAATTACTAAATCTAAAACAAACTTAATGGCCAAAAAATGTCATATTTATTATAATTTTAAACCCTAATGGTTTATTTTACTAAACATCTATTAAAATCCAAAACTAATATGACTATTATAATATGTCCCATATCATAAAAGGTATCATATATAATCATTCGATATTTTGTCAATACCTACTTAATAGTAAACATTTAATATTTTTATATAATATTTAGTAACACTCTACACTAAATAATAATACTACCAAATAAAGTATGGATGCATTTTTATGATTTAAATTACCACAACATAAATAATTCAACACTTTAATAGGCAAAGTAAATAAAATAGTCAAAATCACAATTAATATTACTAAATTTCATAAGAAAATAAAGTTCAACACAAATTTTAAAAATATGAATATAAAACCAAATTATATATCATGCTTATTGCATTCATTATATCTAATGCTAGAGTCATGCATATTTTTTTCCAAATCTCCTTATTTATAATCATCAAAAACTAATAATTTAAAAATTAATTTAGTAACGGAATTAATCATATTTTTAATTATCTCATTTTTGGCATTTTGAAAAAAAAAAAATCAAACACTTCATTGCTAGTAGGCAATTGTGCCATAATTTTCTTTTTGTAGGAAAAAAGAAAAAAATAGAGAAATTTAAAAATTGAAAAGTGAGCAGTTAATGGTAATTTGTTAAAAAAATAAATTAACTACAAAATATTTAGAAAAAATAATTGAAATGACCAAAATAATACATTGGTCATTTTTTTTTAATAATTTATAATTGGACCAATGTTCAAAACTAGCCTAATTTTCCTAAAAAGAAGAATTTTAGTAAGATTGGATAGGATCAGTGGGATCGTACGATCCCAGCGATTCCACCACCGATCCTATGGGACATGTACGATCCCACTGATTCCACCACCGATCCTATGGGACAAACGATCCCATGTGATCTCGAATTGATTATAATCATTCGGATCATACATATGATCCCATCTGATCTTAGCGATTTTACTACCTATCTTATGAGACAAACGATCCCATGTAATCTCGAATTGATTTTGATAATTCGGATCGTAAAATTTTACCATCTAGATCGCGATAATGACAACTATTATGGACCGGCAGTACTAATGGGAGGCATCTTAAAAGCACATGTGCATCTTTAGCAAGGCAACTGATTTGAATGAAAAACGGTAGGCCTAGGAAGGCAGATGAGAAAAAATTTCAGACCTAATGAAAAGTCTCCATCGCTGTTACATACTGTTGTGTATACATTGGAATAGCATCTGCAGACCTTGAACATGCTGAGTTTTGAGAAATGAGGATGTAAATGTTTGGTATTCCTGAAAGATATATATTGCAAAAACAACATTGATGACAACACAGAGCTGCTTTTCAGCCCATCCTTCGTGAACAAACTGATTGGATGTCAACACTCAAAAACTCCATGAAAGTCTCCCACATCAAGCTAGAGTGCTAGACACGCAATATAGTATAACATCAACCAACCCAACATTTATGCTAAAATTTACAGGTCATGACGACTGGGAATTCCGATTACATCAATTCACTGAATGATTGATATACATTTCCAATCTAAAAATGTTTATCACTCCAAACACATCTTGAACCTGAGCTGATCCAATAGTATACTAGGATGAAATCTTCAATAATACAAGTGCAATCACGAACTGAAACGACTCCCAAGACCCAAAAGAGTATTAAAAAGAGGTACCACATATATGTACAGGATGGAAAATGGATAATCATAACCAAGCTTGACATTTTTAAGCCTAACAAGCAGACAGAGGAGAAAGTTAAGACCAGTCTTCCTCCTTTCACTTGTTGCTTCAAATTGCACTTTTCCCAGAACGGCGCCGTGCCCAATCAAATTCCGGTTTTGAGATGCTGGACAGATGGAAAGAGACTTTTTGGTTTGGTTCGAAGTCGCTTTCACAACAAGAGGGAATTCGCTCAATGCAATGAACTTTTTCACCATCTTTCTGGAGTTACCGACGTACTGGTAAAACCGGAACATTGAATGCGGATGGGTTTTGTGGCGGCATGGACGCTTTTTTGTTGAACACTTCCCCGGTAACATATCTTTTTCGAAGTTAATTTTTCTATTGACCATGTCACTTAAAACCCAAGCGAAATCTTATGATCTAGCACATTGCGGTCGCAAAATTCAAACCAAGATGAGCTTCATGGCCATATTAGGCCCACGCATTGCTGTGGAACTTGTATGCGGTGTCCCTCGCAACATCATCTCTGCAAATAACAGCTGAGTGATTTCAAGACAACTGCCCTGAAAGAAAGCTTTCAATTCATTCAGCTGCCCGAATAAATTGTCACCAGTCACCACCTTCTTGCTCCAATGCACTTAAGGAGCAAGAGGAAGATTTGAAGCAAAAAGTTCTTACTTAGTGGACTGGCACAAACTGCCCCTCACGTGTAACCAGCATAACAAATGTTCCTTTCAACTAAATGACGCAGTAACAAAGCAAACGCAAGAGAGTACAAGTTCAAACCGCAAATCTGAGCTGCATTGCACATGAATATTGAAACACAGCATGTGCCATACAGATCAGAAAAAATGCAATCTTATACCTAAATTACAAAACATAATGCAAAGACCAGGATGATTTCCGAGGCCTACAACATTCAATCAAACTCACGCTATATTTCTGACAGTACATGACAGATTAAATCACTTACAACATGGTAAGAAAACAAATTGATATGGAAAATCCTAACCTATGTATAGTTATTGACAGACTTAAGATAGCTTGAGTCTGGCAAATTAAATAAGCTCATATCTAGGGTCATATTTTTCCAAGGAAATCTCGTGAAATTTAAGCTGGATACCTGAAACCCAGTTTTGAAGAAAAGATGGCAGAATTAAAATTACATTCCCCAAATACAACGAGTTGTTGCCATCTTGTTTGGTCGAGAAGTCAGTTCATACAATATCCTGGCAAATGTGTCGGAGTATCTGCCATCTGAGAAAAGCATCTCAGCAAATGCATTTTCATATGCTAGCAGCAAAGGCTTGTTTTGAGGCTCTGAGACGAGATTTTCTAAAATCATTGCCGCTTTTCGGCAAACTTCTGGCACAGGATGTGGTGCCTTAATCACTTTCAGTAGCCGATCAATTGCCCTGATATGATTATTCAACATGTTATAACATGATACAGCTTTCCTGCATACAGATCACATTGATGCAACTGGAGGCATATTTAGAGAAAGCTACAAACCATCGCTCGCTTCCAAGCTTTAACCTGCAGTCCATATTGACTTCAGCAAAATTATACAGTGCACCAACAGCAGCTCCTTGGGCATTAACATCTGGGAAGGTCAGGATATCAACTAGTCTCTTGTAAACCTGTAGACTCTAAAAGTTATCGTCAACATGTCAAGTACAAACACTAGACCAAATAGCCTTTTTTTTATATTGCAATTGGTAGCTAAAAGGGTTCAAACCCACCTCCTCTTGGTCACCAACCCCTTCCCACTACCACCGTTCTCTCCCCCTAACTGCACCTCCCCGCCCACCCAAAACCAAACAAAAAAAAACACCAAATAGCCATTGTTGTTGTTAACACAAACCTGCGGAGAAAAAGGAAGTATAAAAGGCTCATTATCTGGATTTATAATCAAACGTCCAAGTAATTCCGCAGCGGCACAATGCCAGGCTCTGACAGCCGATCCCAGCACTCCCATGATTGCCTGAACTGCTTGTTTTTCCCTAGTCAGTTTAGACCAATAAACAAAATATTTAACATGTCACAGAAAGTAGTAAAGGTGACAGAAAAAGTCACTATCTTACGTTATCTTGATAAAGGATGTCTTTGATGAGCTAAAAATCCGAAGATCCAACAGATGAGCCAAATTTACAACTGTCTCCAGAGTATTTGTTACAAGCTCCTCATCCTCTGTCAAAACAGCTAACTTCAGACATAGACAAATATTGGGAGAAACCTTTGGGGAAAATGTGCTTTTCTAACAATACAACATGAAGTCAACTCACAGGGTACCCATAAAAATGAAGAGAAGAATATTTAGGGACCTCACAACTAATGATCTCACCCGTTACATAATCTTCTATACACTGGAACAATGTTTCCAAACAATGCCGATGCTGGGCCATTATGACTTCATTATCTGGCATGAAAGAAAAGTTGCGAATTATATTTGAAGCGGCGACAGCACAGAGCTGCTTTTCAGCCCTTCCTTCCTCATCCATGTTAAACAAGCCATCTTCATCAAACCACCAATCAGAAGGGCGTGGTTTAGCAGTATTCTTCTGCACAGAAGCCTCCTTGTTGCTGGCATTAGCTCCAGAACTGTGACAAAATCAACCATTAAAATAAAGAATCAAGGGCAAAGGCAAGCGGAGAGCTATGCATCCGAAACTTTGAAATCAAATGAAAATTGTAATGCAAAACCACCTATGAGCAGCGTCATTTTTGCTCAAGGCCTCGTACTCATTCCCAAAACCAGTAACAGCAGAATTTGCACCAAGCATTCTTACTCTTGGTGTTTTAACTAGCACCCTTGGTAAGGATATATCACGCCAGTCATCTATCTGCCCAGTTGAAAAAATCCGGTATTATGGAAACTACTTCATCAGTAGATCTACACACTTCACTAAATGAAATGATACGTACAACTTGCAATAAAGCATCAAGCAAACCAGGAATCTTGGCAAGAGGAGTAGCATCTTTACGAACTTCATCTTTTTCTTTGAAAGACAGCAATGTGAGGGTGTTCAATGCCCATGTCAGCTCACTCTTTAATCCACTCTGAAGAGCGAGAACTATCCTCTTGTTATTCTGCTCTGACAAAATCAGAACCCAAAAAACAAATCCATAGTGAATGATGACTCAAACCTTCATAAATATTCAAATAATCTTCCCAAATCTATTATTCATGGTGAATGATACAAAATTCTGAAATATTGACCATCAATTTAGACTCAGTAGATTCATGTCAAACCTTGTGAAATTGCAAAATAAAAATTTCTAAGACCTTAACTTCAAATAGCAAACAATGGAAAGCTTAAAACCCTAAATAAACGAATTACTAAACCAAACATTAATACGAATTCAGAAGAATTTCAAATAACAGAAAATGGAAAGCTCAAAACCCTAACTTTAAACGAAATTCCAACCCAAAAATTAACATAATTCACCGAAAATTTCAATAAAATCCAACAAAAGAAACAAATAAAGTTCACAATTTTGATAAATTATAAATATGAATATGAAGAGACTGACCGGCGAAGGCGGAGGGAACTTGTAGGGAAGGACCGAGGAGAGAATAGGGAGCTACAGAATCAGAAGAGCCAGCTAAGGCAGCCGCATTAGTGCCTCCGCTTCCGAAAGGACGGCCCCTCTTCGCCGCCGGCGCGGCGGAGCCTCCCGAACCTCCTTTGCTTTGGTCTCTCTTCTGCATTCGTGCGTCTGTGTGGAGACGGGTGTGATGGGCCAAAGGAAAGTATGACTGAGATATTAATTAATGGAAGTGGGCTGCATTATCACTGTGGCCCAAACATAAGTCCACTGCGAACATCAAGTGGGCCGAATGAAGTACTGGATCGAGACTACTTTATTGATATTTTTCAACATTCAGACTGTGGTTCTCTCCTAATTTTGATACCGTAATCCAATCACAAAAATGAAATTAAGAATGCATTTGGATTAGGGGTGGCAATAGGTCATGTTTCGGATTCATGGGTCATATTTTGATATAAGTATTACAAATTAATTATGAATCCGAACAGAACCCGCGAACCTTACTTATTTTTATTTTCGTGTCATATTTTCATGTTAGGTTCGTATCGCACTTATGTGATAATTTCGTATCGTGTCGTGAATTGCCGCCCCTAATTTGGATTGTAGATTGTGGACTGTGGATTGTGTTTAAAAACTTGTTTTTACATTTTTTTAATGTAATAATTATTCAATAAAATATATATTTAAAAATGTAATAATATTTTGAAAAATGTAAAAATATATTTTGAAAGTGTAATTTATACACATTTTAAATTTTGCGTTTTTTTAGCCTCCTAACTATGCATAGGATTGGGAAAAACTATAGATGTAGGACGTCTGAGTACATAAAATAATTTCTCACATTTAATGGGAAATTTATTGAGAATTGGACCCAATCTGAGTTGAGTAATAAATATATTAAAGGCTTAGGCCTAATTTTTTCTCTATTTTTTTTTTCAATGTGAATTCTGGTGGTATTCCTTTTTCCTTGTAAGGTAGATTTAAGGATTCTTTAGAGGCAGAAAATTTTGGTTTCCTTATTTTGAACCCTTCCCACCTCCCAAAAAGTAAATCACAAATCTTGATAGAGAAATTTTAGTAATTTTCTCCTTATCCCTTGTTATTCCAATGATCATGAGCTGGTTTGGTGGCCTAAGAATTTTGAATGTGAATTTCCTCAAGAAGTTCATGCTTCCCTTGTAATACTATCATTAGTATTTGAGTAATTGGAAGTGCATGCACATTAGTTTTGTTTTCCTTTTCCCCCATACTTAGAAACAAAACAAATAGGAGGGGAAAGTTACTTCATTCCACAAGAGATTATTATCATATTGATGTAGCCAGACTACCAAAAGGATTTTACCATTGTAGGTGGAAATGTCACATGATCTAATTTGGAACCCTTTGTCCATTTTGTTTCATTATGATATTCTACAAGCCATGTAACCAAAAGAGTGGAGAAATTATTTCATGTAACAATCAGAAATAATTATGAGAATAACATGTTTACATATAAGGAAATAAAAAAAATAAAAGTTTATATAATTAACTTGTTACATTAAAAATAATAATATAGCGAAAATATGAAATATTTTTTTGATTCGGTACAAGGACTAATAGAGCAACTAAATTATTAACTTGTAATGTACTAATAATAAATATGTTTTATATGGTATAGTATTAAGACTATTAAATTATTTTCACATCACTCATTATGTAAACCAATATAACAATCATTTAGTATAAATTCAATGTAGTTCTAATGAACATGGTATTGAATCAAGATTATCGTGTTATCTTAGCATTAATCATTGTGTAAAGCCATCACTGTGTAAATCACCAAACAAAAGAAAAAGAAGACAAAGAAGCAATGAGTAAGTTTACTAAACACATACTCTAAGATCACCCTTCAACTCATTGATATACAGCATTTCAATCCAAAAAATGAAATCCCACTTCCCTATTTAGTACAAACATGAGCAGCATTAATTTATATATATCATTCGCATTGTGGGATTCAACTGACAATAATCATTGTATGTAAGGCATCCCTGTTAATATCTTAGTCCGAATTGAAGGAAACGAAGAGGATGGGTTCCCTTAAGAATGGCAGGAAGGTTCATTATTTTTGACCTCATCGTTAAGTTCTTGAGGGTTTCGGTCCCTACCATGATTTCCTTCCAGATTTTCTGCCAAGTTTTCCCCCGCAGGCTGAGCTTCCTTTATGCATCCTTATTCAAATTGAGGTCCAAAATTTGGCAAACATATCCTGAAGAGCGGTTGAGCATAAAGCATGGCATTAATTTTGGCATTATGCTGTGATTTCCATGCCATGCAATTTGCTCAATCTATACTATAGAGGCTTGTTCAAAATTTTGTGCTATAGTCCACTAGAACTTTTACCATGGTTTTGTTGTTTAAGAAAAATTTTACACTGATCTTAGTACTTATGATTTATAATCAAATGTAACGATAAATTATGTACAAATATATTTTATCTAACAATTAATAAAAAAATTATCTCTTTTTTTTTTTAAGAACAGAAAGAGTAATACAAAATCTTTACGTTCATCTTAAAGATTCTAAGTTATAGTTAAAATATATTTTTTTTCCCTATAGTTTGCATAAAATGATTCCTCCAACATTATGACTTTTTTTTTACAATAATGTTGTTCATACGTCAAATTATGGTTTGGCTTGGATTTCATTTGAATTAGTCATAGTGAGGATAGATGTAAACAACTATCAAGATGACAATAAATTGTCAGTTAAATCAAACAAGAAAAACTAAAGCATTCATTTACTCCTCATTTAACACAACGCATGCCTACCCTCTAAAGCCAGCTTACTAATAAAAAGGAGACAAATTTCAAAAAACTTCAATTGACTACATCCTAAATAATATTATTTTATGAAGCTTCCATGGACTAAAAAGCAAACTAAGAAATATAATAAATCCATTACAATTAATTGGTATGCAACTTGTACTACTTGTTCCTTATTAGTAAAGGTGCGTTTGGACAATACATTTCTATTTGTAAATGGAAAAAGTTGTATTGGAATGTGTAAAAATTTTGGTGGGTATTTTTTGATAGAAAAAGTATTTTAGAGGGAAAACATAAGAGGGAAATTTTTTTAAAATTATGTGAAAGGAATTTGAGTGGAAAAATTTGAATTTTAAATTTTGAAATAAAAATGTGTTTGGATAGTTTATTTTTGTTTGAGAATTTTCTTATTTGTAAATGGAAATAGCTTGTCCAAACGCAGCCTAATATTCTTTTCAAGGAAACTGTGACTATTTAAATGCCAATTTAATGAATTTACTGAATTTTAGGAATAATATTAAATCAGAAAAGTACAAATTCCAGTTGGTTAAGAACTTAAGATCCATGTCCTCCAAAATGGGAAAATAAATAAAAAGTAAATGCCAAAAAGGAAAAAACATATATTTTTTAAGAATTGTTTGGTTCCTCTTTGGAATTGGAATAAATTAACTTATTAAATGGTCTTTTTTTATTGAGACCCAAACGTGCCAGAACAATTCAGACGCCGGTTTATCAACAGCACTATAAATAGAGCAGGAGGGAAAGTGGGGTGAGCTGAAATGAAAGGCGACCTCAAAACGGAGATCTGTTAACAGAAACAACTACTACGTTTCTCTGTCTGCCTTATCCCTCGTCACCCTTGTGTTTTTGGACTCCAAAAACCAAGCATTCTTTCAGGTAATTCAATGCTGACGTGTTCTCTGTTTATGGTATAAAGGTTTTCTGCTTTTGGATTTTTTTTTTATAATTTATGCGTTTCATGAATGGGTTCTGAAATTTGGTGTGTTTTCGTGATTTTATTCTGGGTTTTTGTTGTTACGTTGAATTTTCATGGTTTAAGCTGTTATTTGTTGTGCTCTGTTTCTTCTCAGCCAAAAAGTTTCTTTCTTTTTGATGCACCGTTTGTTTGGTGTGCTTTGTACAGTTTACAAGATTGTTTTTCCATGCAAATAACGTGTGGGGTTGTTTACCTCAAATTGTGAAAAGTTTGGGAAAATATTTGTAGCTTTTAAAACTTCCGCTTGTTTTGACAAATTCCTTGGATGCTCTGTTTTTTTATCGTTTTTGGGATGCTAGATATTAAGTCATTGGCAGTATGATTCTCGTTTGAAATGGTCGTAGTATGCTTAAAAATAGTGCAGATCGTGTGAAACAAACGTTTTGGGTGCCTTAAGTAGTGGGTGTCTTTTAATTTTGATAATTGAGTGATATATGTAACTGAAAACAGACTACGGTTGCAGTTTCCTTAGGATTTACTCCTGACCATCCTTACTGTTCCACACCTTAATTGGTAATGGCCAACTTAAGTTGTTCATATTGTTGTAATCCATAAATCTTTCCTGTTATTTTCTGTGGCTCATTTCCCTGTCTGAGGACATGAAAGATTACATAGTACTTAGATTTGCCACTCGAATTCTTTACTTTACTTTTGTGGGATACATTTGCCTTTGTCAATTTCATTCTTCATAACAAAATCTCTGCTCTTCTATATAGAATGGGAAGTGCTGATGAGAGCAAGTATGGGGAATACACATATGCGGATCTTGAGAGGGAGCCGTACTGGCCTACTGAGAAGCTTCGAATTTCAATCACTGGAGCTGGTGGATTCATTGCCTCACATATTGCCAGGCGTTTGAAGAGCGAGGGGCATTACATTGTAGCTTCTGACTGGAAGAAAAATGAGCACATGACTGAAGACATGTTCTGTCATGAATTTCATCTTGTTGATCTCAGGGTTATGAACAACTGTCTGCAAGTCACTAAAGGAGTTGATCATGTTTTCAATCTTGCTGCGGATATGGGTGGTATGGGCTTTATACAATCCAACCACTCACTCATCATGTATAACAACACAATGATCAGTTTTAACATGATTGAGGCTGCAAGGATCAATGGAATTAAGAGGTCTGCCATCTTCAACTGTTGTCATAAATTTCAAACTATTATGCATTCTATAAGTAAAATAAAAACGATTTGCTGCTGGTTAACCCTATAGTTCTCAATACATATATTGCCAATTCAATTTGTCTAACCTAATGTCCAGTTTTAGAGCCTATTGCATTTATAGACTTTGATTTTGATCTTATATGACAAACACAATATTGTCTGTGGAACACTTTTTAAAAAAGAGTGAGAAGTAAATTAGTTTCTCTATTATAATTGGGTGACTCAAAAGCCAATCTTGTCTTTTCACTCGATACTTTTGCATCATAGTTTCAATCCCTTAAGACAGTAATATCTTAAGAATACTTTGTTTGGAAGAGTTGAAAGTGAAATACGTAGAAAAGTACCTCTGTTTTTTATTGGATTAATGATAACTGCTTCGAGTTGTGTTGGATTAATTAAAGTTCACTTTAGCTGAAAGGCTTAATTTTGTGCAATATCTTAAGAATTTCTACTAGTTGTATATGGACATTGTTGGGAGAGCTTGCTTAGGTTGCATTTCTCTGGCTATTTACTTTTATTTATATGACTTGCAGGTTCTTTTATGCCTCCAGCGCTTGCATCTATCCTGAATTCAAGCAGTTAGACACTAATGTGAGCCTCAAAGAGTCAGATGCTTGGCCAGCTGAGGTCCTTCCCTTGTAACTGATTGTCTGATAATAACTGTGATTATGTTGGCACCTTTTGGATTATAATTGTGTTTGATTTTCAATGATTCTTTAGCCTCAAGATGCCTATGGCTTAGAGAAGTTGGCTACAGAAGAACTGTGCAAGCACTACAACAAGGACTTTGGAATTGAGTGTCGGATTGGAAGGTTCCATAACATTTATGGTCCTTTTGGAACATGGAAAGGTATACTTCAAGTTATCTTTCTCTCAACTAATTATTATAAATTACTCCTTAACAGCCTTCAAACTATTAGATAAACTCCTTGATTGCCATCACAGGTGGGAGGGAAAAAGCACCAGCTGCATTTTGTCGAAAAACCATTACCTCCACTGATAAGTTTGAGATGTGGGGAGATGGCCTACAAACTCGATCTTTTACCTTCATTGATGAATGCGTTGAAGGTGTCCTGAGGTATACTTTTCCCTTGACCCTGACTATATGCATCTAACGTGTGATAAGAAAATGTGTGTACAACATAACTGGAAGTTATAGCTAGCTAGATTGGACATGGGTGTGAAATACGGAACTGCCTTTATAACTATGAAATCATTCTGGTCAGGAAAATCTCGTAGGATGACTGAATGTATGCAACTGATGTATGCTAAAGAATAACAAGCTTACTGTTGCAACTTGAACTTCAAAATTGTGGATTTACCGATACTAGTTACTCTCTTAACTTGAACTCCTTCTTTATGTTTTAGATTGACAAAATCAGACTTCAGAGAGCCAGTGAATATTGGAAGTGATGAGATGGTAAGCATGAATGAGATGGCCGAGATGATGCTCAGCTTTGAGGACAAGAAGCTTCCAATCCATCACATTCCTGGGCCAGAGGGTGTTCGTGGTAGAAACTCAGACAACACTCTCATTAAGGAAAAGCTTGGTTGGGCCCCTACTATGAGATTGAAGGTAACTAAATGCTATATTTGGGTGTTGAACCTTTCATTCCATCTACTGCATGACTCACTGATCCTATCCAATACTTTCTGAATTTTATCCAGGATGGTCTGAGGATTACATATTTCTGGATCAAGGAACAACTTGAGAAAGAGAAGGCCCAAGGCATTGATGTGTCCATTTATGGTTCATCCAAAGTTGTGGGAACTCAAGCTCCAGTTCAACTTGGATCTCTGCGGGCTGCTGATGGCAAAGAATGAAACAAATGCAACAACCAATTTTTCACTTCAATGATATATTGATGAATGCCTGCTTTTGCTCATAATATTACCTTGTTCTCCTCGAACAAGTTATCGAAGTATTATTGTCGGTCCTTGTATTCTTGGCCACATTAATTTGGGCCTAATTCTATTCTAGTTGCTTGTTCTTTCGAGAAAATAATGTACAAAGGTGTTGTAATTCTTTGTGCTTGGACTTGGACCCTGTATGTTTACTGGTCATGCAGACATATTTTCCGGGTTTATACTCTCTTGAATCTCTTGATTAAGCTTATATGCATATTCTGTGAGTTGCATGAAGTGATGAAATTGAGTTTGATCTGACCTTGAGTTCTCAAGCAACAAAAAATTGAACCCTTTTTGAATCAATCCAAGTCCTGGAAATCTTTCAGCAAAGCAACCAAACATCTGTAGAATTTCTTCTAATTTTTCCCTTTCTTACTATGGAACCTTAAACTTCTTGTATTTAATTAGGAGGTAAATCGCACAATTTGTCCTACAAATTGGAATCTAAGCTTGATTTGATATCTCATAATCAAAAAGTTTCAGTTTGATTTTTAACTTACAGTT
Organism: Gynochthodes officinalis; assembly: GCA_020080225.1. Classification (NCBI taxonomy): domain Eukaryota; kingdom Viridiplantae; phylum Streptophyta; class Magnoliopsida; order Gentianales; family Rubiaceae; genus Gynochthodes; species Gynochthodes officinalis. The sequence continues at coordinate 4,542,519 of CM034619.1, read as the reverse complement.
TCGATTTTTATTGGTCTTTCTAATAAATCAAGTTAAACGAGATTTAATATTTTTAATCACGTCACTTACATGTACATAGGGCAAACGGCACCGGAAGAAACCAAACAAAAAAAAACTAAATTTTAAACAATTATTCTAAACTTTTATTTTTTTGCAAAATATTTTCTAAAAGTCTTATTTCGCATTTTATGACCTCTAACTTTGTAATTTTCACAATATATATATAAATTGTTATTAGTTGTCACAATATGTTATTAGTAAATAAAATTACACTTTAACTATTTAAATTGCAAAATATCAAAATTAGATATGATTTAAACAATTAGAAATACAATTTATGGCAAGTTAGTGATTGAATGCATTGAATTCTATTTGGCTTAGTTTTAGTAAAAAGATCAATTACAATCAATTTGCAAGTTAAAAAATAAATTTGAAATTTTGTTTGAACACGAATGACAAAATCGAACTCACATTCCAAATTACAAAACGAATAACACTATTTACCGCTAAGAATAATAATAGAGATAGTGACAAATCATAATAACTTTATATAGTAACTGACGTGGCAATCATGAGAAGGCAAATTTATCCATTAATCTTTATTACAAAATACAAAATAATGAGGGATAATTTTTTCTTTCTATAATTGCCACATCAGTCACTAATTATGCGAGCAACCTTTCATCCTCCAAACTCCTACTTGTGAATCATACATTTAAACGACAACTTTATACGGAACCATATCAACAAAGCAAATATCCTTTCGTCCTCCAAACTTATGTGTGAGAAACATGTACATATTTTCAAGAAAAAAAAAATGTCAATTGTTGTATGTAAAGTTAAAATTAGAAGTGGAGAATAATAATCTGTATGGACAGCATTTCAAAACGTATTTTTATATTTTTTTAAATAGTAATTATAAAGTAAAAGGGACGATTGAATTTTCCAAGTTGTCCAAATTGCTGGTAAAGTTTGAACTCCATGGCTCTCCAGGGCCATGAAATCTGGTCCACAGAGAAGCAAAATGTCCATGGAGATTTGCATGGGCCAATGTCTTGTTTGAATGGCGGACTTGCACATGCTTCTGGACAGGTCGAATGGGGAACATGGACTGTCGCAGTGTCAATCTGTCAATCTGTCAATCTTCTTCCCCCAACACTATCCAACTCTTCATTGTCTTTAATGGTGAAAAAATTTTATGCATTCCAAATTCAACAATTTAGCACGAGCAAAATGGTTTTAGATCTTTCTCACTGTACTTGTTTTGAAATTTATGGAAAGCTAATATGGGGATTTGGCTTTTCTTGAAGAGACATGGGTTAGATTTTCAACGACTGCATTTTTAACTTTTTACCAACACAAAATTTCCCTTCTCATATGAAAAATAAAGAATTAAGAATTGAAATATTAAAAAGTAATATAATTAATTTATTTGCAATAAGATTAATAGTATTAATATGTTTTAGCTATATTACTTTATTTTCCCACCAATCAAATGAGTCCTAAATAATAAAAAATGCAAAAGGCAATTCAACTTCTTCAAAGTGGACATTATGTAAGGACATACATTTTTTACCTAAACTTGGCAGGGGTATGGGTTATAGTTTGAGAGGGCAAATTATTGATTGAAAAACTCTCTAAACACTAAGCAAACTAAATTCCTTGCCATAGCATTTGACAATTATTTGGGTTTGAGGTAGGTAGCATTTTTCATGTGGATGAAAGAGACTTGTTAAAAATCACTAGATTATTGTAATATGATATAAATAATTAATAAAAAGTAAAAAAAATTATTTTTACACTGTCTTTAAAATAATTTCCTCTACTAAAAGAACGTATTTTATGGTATAGAAATTTTTTATATGATTAGGTGCATACGAATTGAGTTTCAAAATTTGTTTTTGCATAGTTCGAAATAATAATCATGGAATAAAACATATATTAAAAAGCGCAAAAGTATATTAAAAAGTATAAAAATAGATTTTAAAAGTATAATCAGGATTGATTTTAGTAAAAAACATAAACGGGTAATTATTTAACAAAAATCAAACAAGAAATTTCTTAAATCCAAGAACTTCCATAGAATTACTACATCAATCAAGAATTTCCCCCAACTAATATAATAGATTTCCAAATTTCAAAAGCCATATTTTTAACAAGACACAGTACAATAATAAATCTCTTGCACTGAAAAAGAAGAAGAAATCTTGAATATTCTGTGTACCATGCAATTGCATGTCAGTGTCTGGTTCTTGCCACCATGCTAGCATGTATCTCAGTTCAACAGCTAAAGACTAAAGTAAAGAGAGGCCATCCACTTGCCAAACTCTCTTTTTGGGGTGGCAGATATTAAATGATGCAATGTGTATAGAGTTTGGACCCCAAAAGATTCATCAATTCCAACCATTTATTTTTCTCTGTTGAAATCCCATCATGCAATTTATGTAAAGCCACCCAAAAAATTTGCCCAAATTTTTAGCTAAATATTTGGCCAATTTTTTACCAAAAACATTTGGTGGGGTGTTTTTTTTTTTTTTTTTGCGTGTATTGGTGTTGGTGGTGCAAAATCTCATCAATTTTGCCATAAAAACAGAGAGTTTTTGTTGGATAAATTATGTATAATTAATATTTTAAAACTCATTTTTATATGTTTTTATTTTTTGACATAACAATTATAAAATAGAAGATATATTAAAAAAATATATATATCTTAGAAAACATTTTAAATTCTTATTCAAACCTACGTTGATTCTTATCCTATGTTGCACGTTTAGATTAGGATATGTCACATTCAGTTGCTTCAGCAAAGAAAAACGTATTCACAGAGCAAGCAAAATGTTGACTATTTCGTCTATATGTATGGCATTTACTCATCGAATAAGACAATACTAGCAATTTATAGTTGGACAATTTAATTGACTTTTTCAGATATTTTTTGTCCAATATTTAATGTTGCACTAATTGATTTCATAAATAATTATGGTTAGTAAGAGTAATTATTACTTCAGCTCATTCAAACATTTTTCTTTTCTTATTCCTGAGAAAATATTTCGATACGTCTTAAACAAGATACGATAGCATAGTTAGAAATAATTAAAGTATAATTTGTAATTTAAGGAGACCGATTATCTATACGAGAAGGTTTAAAAGATAAAAATCTATCTGATTTGGTTGATACACTAAAAATATGAATATAGTATGAAATATTATTTTGTTCAACAAATGATGCAATATTTATTATTATTATTGTAAATATAATTATCGTAAATGTATTATAGACACCAAAATTGTAAATATATGCAACATCAGTTGGTGAATGAAATTACTAAATTAAAATCATTATGTGAATTATTACTCTTTACAAAATTATTAATTTTTTCTCTATCTTTTTTTTTTTTTTGGGGTCCCAAATTGCGTTGTGATGGATAACTTTTTACTTTTGTAGCCATCCAAATTTTTGCTAAATATTCTTAATCATCTTCCTTATTTTAATTTTAACTAGGAAGGTATAATTCCTTTGGTTGACAAGAAGCAGTTGGAATTTTTTGACCAAACAGCTTGTAATTACTTCAATTCTCAACAACTCAACAAAACAAAACAAAACCAAAGTCACTGGTTTATTTTTTATCATAAAAATATAGAAACCATGATTCAAGACTTTATCTTAAACCTACCTTAAATTATCTTAGAAGAACTGCCTAGCATAAATTAAGGAATAATCTAATGCAACACCTACCAATTGTTCCTTAATCTACTCACCTAAGATGCTTGCTTAACGTTGGAAAATCTTGTGATACACTATTTTAGATTGCAATCCTAATCAATGGTGTAATTTTGGAGTTATTAAAGAGTAATTAACGATCAATCCCTCTTCTCGATTGACTTGAAAATGACAATGTTTTATTCTCCCACTTGTGTATTTATTATGCTAAATTTTTTGGTTGAGTTGATTTAGCTGAATTCTGGCTAAAGCAAACAGTTATGATAAATGGACTAGCTTTCATATTGATACCTTATAATTGGATGGCTAGGCTAACCAATCATATGAGGAAATTTTCATGGCCAAAAATGAAATAATAATTATTCTGAAAATGAAATCACTAGTGCATTCCAATGTTAGCTTAAAATAAAAAAACCTGGATGGCTAGGCTAACCAATCATGAAGAAATTTTCATGTTCAAAAATTTAAAAAAAAAAAAATAGTGAATCCAAAACAAGAAGGTCACGTATTTCTATATTTATCCAAATGAAAATATACTTTTCTTTTGGTATTTTCCATCTTTATTAATACTATTGATGCTAGGAGGAGTATTTTTTGTCATTGTCACACAACTTACACAAAGCAAATCACACCATGGAACAAAGAAAAGAACCAAGCAAAGCATCAAAATGCAAACATAAAAACCCATAGGTTTTTTTTTTAGGCACATGACTAGTTGTTGCTAGTTGCTGCTCTAAATTAGACAAGATAAAGGATTTTTCAACATAATTTATGCAAGTAAATTAATTTCAATAGACAAAATCCTCAATTTTGTCTTTGATTTTGTCATCAATTCACCATGCTATGAGGGCTTCATGCTCAAGATTTTAGAAGGTCTTTTGTAATTATTGAATGGGCCTTAAGTTTTGTTTGAAAATTTAATAATTAAAAAGATTCTTTTGAGGGTATCAATCAAAATATTTGGCTTACAGATGTGCACAATCCTTATGGCCAAAAAAAGGAAAAGTTTATTATGCCCTCTGTTTAATTAAGTTCTGTCATTTGTCTCTTACCTAAATAGTGGCCCATTATTATGAACCCCAACTGCCCCAATTCTTACACAAAGCATGTAGTGGTTAGGATTTAGATCCTAATGATGATCATGTTTTTAAGATTAATGACTGGTGATTTGAATCTTGATTAATATAACACTCAATCATAATCAACTGCACAGATCAGAACAATTGCATGTGGTTAGACAACACACTGGTTCTCTAATCCATGTTTTCATCATATATATGTAGATTTAAGTACCAGTGAAAATCATTTTGCTTGAATATCATTTTGGCAAATCTTTGCTTATCATTTATCACTATTATGTTATAATTACAACAACAATGAGCTGCTATACCAAATAAGATTGTTGAATATATTACAGTTAAAACACATAATTTCAAATTCTCTATGTCATCAAACATTTCCTTTTCCTTGTGATTCAACTTGTGACTAAATAAAATGGCCTAACTAATCAATTTAAAGTGATTCAAAAAGACAAAATTTTGAAAGCTTATAAATTACGTTTCATAATACATTTTGACGATTTCTGATATAGTGATTGTAAAATAAAAATTATATAAAAAATCAAAAAACGTATTTTAAAATACAATCTAACTACATTATTTATTTCTGATTTCCTAGTCTTACACATGCACCAAAATGTGCCACACTATTTTGTGCTTTTCTAATAAACTAGCCATTCTTCTAGTGGGACTTTCGATCTCAAACCAGTTCAATTGATAGCAATATAGCATAGCCCAAGAGTTCCAACCAAAGAAGAATTTGAATGAGAAGGTTGATGGAGAAATAGGATAAAGATGGAACCATGGGAAACCCATTAAGAGGACACAATGCATGGACCTATAGAATGGACCACAACTGATCCAACGGTCGACAATAATTTGCAACGGATAAATACAAAAAAGCTTTGCAATTAAACACGTCCGATGTCGCCCGTGATGGATAAAGGATATCCGGGTGCTCAAGTGGGTTTGATAAACTTTTTCTTCTTTTGGGATAAATTTTCATCAACTTTCCAATGTGCCCCTCTAGTGTTGGTACATTCCTTGGTATATCATGTATGTCCTATGACATCAACACATGAACACACAAGATAATTTTCATTTTTTTTATAAATATTTTTAGGAACTATTGAATACTTTTTTTGGGCACACAGAATTGCTTTTCAAAATGCGTTTTTTACACTTTCCAAAAAAGTGATTTTGTGATAAAAAAATATATATTAAAATATAAAAAAATATATCAAAAAGTACAAAAATGCGTTTTGAAAAATACAGCCATTGTCTTTCTAAACTTATTTGAGGAAAAAATTTAAAATTTACTTTTAGAATAATGATATTTTTTAATAAAAGTTTATAATGAAAAAAATATAATGACTGACGTAAAAAAATATAACAATATTAAAAATATCTTTTATTATTTTACATTTTTCCAAAAGTATCATTTTTACTAAAAATATCATTAAAATCTCATTTTTAATACTTGTTTGTATTTTTGTAGCTTTAACTTTAGCTTATTTTTTAAAATTAGACAGTAGTTTCTATCATGTTACTTTAGAAATAATAAAATCAACTTACTCTAAAGATAATGAGATGTTTTTGCTAACAATTAGAATATTGTAGGTAAAGAGACATCCAATACAATTTTTAACTATCAATCCTAAAATTTAATTTCATGTTTAATTCAGGAGAGAAATAGAGTCATCCTTTTTTGTCAATAGCCAACTCAACCAATTTGAAATTGATTATTTTGAGGAAATGGGATTTGGCACCAAGACTTTGCACCTACTAGCTAGACTTTTATTCAAACCTTTTGCTAAATTCAAGATCAAATCCATGGCATGAAATTTAGGAACTAAAAAAAGCAACCCAACCAAATTGCCAAAAGATAAGTAGTACTAGATTTGAAGCGGCAAATTGTATTTCAAAACGAGTTTTTAATATTTTTTTATTTTATAATTATTAATTTACAAAAATATAAAAGTACATTTTAAAACGCAAATTTTCCGCCCCTATATCTACAACCATTTCTAACATTTGTTGCAAGCATGTTAGGATCCATTAATTGCCCCTTTTTCCCAATAGGGTGAATAGTTGAAAGTTTTGGTGTTTCTTGTGGGCTTGGCAATCCCTGCTAAAATGGGAATTTACATTTCACAAGCAATCTCAATTCCCATTACAACTACAACATCCATGGAACAATGGGAGAGAAAGAGAAAGAGAAAGAGTTGGTGGACAGTAGCTTTCATAAAGGTATTATTATTGTCAAACTTTGGGCAATTACTTTTATTATTTGCTTTGGACAGACCCTACTCCCACTAATATTTTTTTTTTTTAGAGGAAGAAAAAAACTTTTTCAATAGATAAAGAAAGTGACCCCACAACTGTCCAATTTGGTTCTGACAGTACTTTGTAAAGTGACCCTACACAGGATTGTGATAATATGATATGCACAAAAAGTCCCACCACAATGATTGTAAGAGTTTTATCAAAATAATCAGGCATAGTATAAAAAAGTTTAATTAAAAACCCTCAAAATGTTTAACTTTTTTTTTTTATAATGTTTCCTTTCGTTCCCCAAAAAAATTATTTTTCACTTTTTTCAAAAAAATATATATTTTTTGAATATGAAATTTCTTTAATATTTTTACTATTAATAATTATATATAGTCATAATTAAAAAATATAAATATAATTATAGTATCTCTTATTTAACTGCTGGTTGTAGTATGTGGTAATAACAGTTGGTCCCATGTATAATTTTGGGTTATCCAAAAAAAAAGTATATTGGAGGAAAAAAAATTTTAAAATTTTAGTGAAGAATTAAATTTTAAATTTTGAAAAAAAATATTATTTCAATATATTTATTTTTGTGGTTGAAAAAAATTATCTTTTTATAAATAAAAAAAAACATACACCAACACACAGCAAATTTCCTTACCATCATCATCCTTATTTCATGTCACAAAAGCATAGGAAAAATGTCTTAAAATTCAAACTACACTAAAATATGCTCCAAAATAGTATTAATCATTTAACTCACACAATAATACAAATTATAAAAAAAAATAATTTACAACCTCAATCTCCTTATCATCTCTCCCCACAAAAAAAAAAATGATAGTTGGGTCTAAATCATTAACCTAAAATATAATATATTGTACTACAATCGAACATATGGTCATACGTAAGACATAGTTGATTTGCCTATTCTAAGCCAATTGGAGTTATAAAGAGGATTTTTTTTTTTTTTGGGTAAATGAAACATTAAGCCATAAAGGCAGACAGTGCCTCCAAGCTGGGTTCAACAAGACAAAAGGATCAATGATCATATCATATATATTAGCAGTAATAATCTTATGTAATGTGGATAAAAATATTCTCCGAATATGCCAATAAATAGCAAATGCAAAAGCAAAAGCAAATTCCAATTAGATGGGATATTTTTATTTATTCAAGTTATCAAAAAAATTAAATAAAATAAAAGAAAGAAAGAAAGAAAGAAAACAAAAATAGGAAGTGCTAATCCAAGTTACCCCTTAAAGCAACTTTAGAAAAAGAGAGTAGTACCATTTTCCTTCAAGGCAGAATTAAAGTTAAACATTTAGCTAAACCAAACTAAATATTATATTTTTTAGCTCATTTTTATTATTATTTTTTTTAACCCTTCTTGATCCACTATTCCATCTAATCATTTCATTACACCGTTTGTCCCATAAAGTTTGTGTATCTTTTAAAAGAAGATTGATGATTTAGTCTTGAAATCATCGAAAATTATTGTACTTTTGTTTGTGAATTTTGTAATAAACAATTAAAGTTAAAAAAAAAACAAAAAAAAACAGCATTTAAGAAATGGAATCTGACCAACGCTCCAAAGTTGATCAGTGACAGAAGTCACAGCAAAAAAAACTGAGCAGGAGGTTCAGAAAACCTGCAGTTACAATTAATCAAATACTCCGTACTATAATTAATCTAATAATTCATCCGAAATAGGTACTGTAAATTTTACCCACCGACATTAATTTAAATGTTTTACCTCACATGCAATTTGTAAAAGAATTGGTAACGTTGAATGTTCAAATTTTGTCACTTACCATAATCTCATGATTAATACCACCTGATTTGCGTGGTGCATTGAAACCCTCACATTACATGATTTGAAAAATAGTCGAACTATTAAAGTCTGATATACACAATAAAGATAAAGATTTTTTTTCCCCTATAAATGACAGAAATTTTATTATAAATTATAAAATTATACATAGCCAAACTAAGGTTAATTGCTCTCCGAAGAAATAACTACTAAGAAAAGTGCGATAAGAAGAGTCGCACAAAATACTGCAATTTTAGTTAATTTATGACAAGTTACATTGATATTTTACTATATAAAAAAATATAAAAATCTAGCATTCTAGCGTGACGATCTCAATTTGCTCACTTTAAACTGCATACGATGAAAAAAAAAACTGAACTATAAGTTTTTAACTTCCGTTTCGTGCCTTTCTTGATGTTGTGTGATACATGGAGAGTCTTACAACCAGTTTAATGCTAGTCTCCAAACACCTCTAACATAGATGAATGGTTTGATTGACGTACACAGTGCGTAGAAATTCTCTCTTATGCAAGGTTTGTTCGTAGAAAGGCAGAGCCATTAAGATTTAATATACATGATGCATAGGTCTAACGTTGAATGTTAAAATTTTGTCACTTACCATAATCTCATGATCAATACCGCCTGGTTTGCGTGGTGCATTGAAACTCTCGCATTACATGGTAGAAAGGCAGAGCCATTAAGGTTTAATGTACATGATGCATAAAAACTCTCATCAAGGTTAGAAAAATGGTCAAATCATTGAATCTTGATATATGTAATGCATATAAACTCTTATATGTGCAAGGTATGGCTCAACTGATGTACACGGTGCACAAAAATTCCCACATATGCAAAATTTGACAGGAGAAAAGTCGGACCACAAAAATTTAACGTTTGTAGTACATATAAATTCCTACACGTGTATGGCCTTATCTTATATTTCTAAGACAGGTTTTTGCAATTTTAACATGTGACCTAAGGGTCACATGACAACATCAAAATTCTCTTTCCCACTATTAGTATCATATACTCTTTAGAAAAAATGGGGAAAAAAATGAAACTTAATAAGAAAAACAAAATCAATCCCCCTATATTAAAAAATTAAAAAAAGAGAAATAACTCTCAAAATGGTCTATCACATATTGACTAATGATCTTTTTAGTTCTTCCTTTTTACAATGGAAATAAATAGTCCTTCACATTTTATGAATGTATCTTTTTAGTTATTCGTTCTTATTTCGTTTATTTTTCTGTCAAAATAGTGACGTAATAATATCAGAATAATATCGGAATAGTGATGAAATAGTATCAGAATAGTGACAGATGACTAAAAGAGTATATTTATGAAATATAAATAATTATTTATTTTCATTTTAAAAGTGAGAGATTAAAAAATTCATTTTACGTGTTATCTCTAAAATGAAATGAAACTCTAGGATCAAAGCCAAACCGGGTTAAGCAGGAAACAAATGGTCAATAGGAGCAAACCCGAGAAGGTCAATATTCTTTGCTTTGGAAGTTTGGAGCTCATATACTCATAACGTTCTCACAAAAGTCACCACCCCAATGTATCTCTCTACCATGTGTCAATATGCTACAACTAGTTTTTTTTTTTTTTTAACTTTTACTTTTACCCACCACCACACTCGTGATCTTTCTGGTCAAAGAGAAAAGCTCACACAAAAAGAAAAAAAAAATAGAAATTGGAAAAGTAAAAGTAAAAGGCAGCAAAAGCCAAGTTTTTGCTAACTCCAGGGTAAAAAACTAACCTTTAAAAATTGGATTTCTCGAGGTTTTACTGCTCCCCCTTAACGACAATTGAATAATATGTTACTCTAGGACCTAGGTTGTACAACTTCAAAAAAAAAAATGCACCGAACAAATAAAAGCCAGAAAAAAAAAAAAAAATTTTGAACTTCTCCACAGTCCACACTTTAAGTATGACGTAACTACACAGTCTCCTCTCACCTGCAGAGTTTATCCATTTTCCATAAATATATGTTCAAAAGTAAAAACTTTAGAGGTAATCTGTCTAGTTTTGAGTGTTCCAATAATAATTATTTAAAGATAAAAAAAATATCCCAAAGTGAAGAAGAGTAAATAAATATAATATTAAAAATAAAAGAAAAAAATATGACCACTCAAAACTTACAATAGCATTGCACGGAGTTTAAAATTCACTAAAAACACCATGTTATGTGAGATTCAAAATTCACTAGTAACAAAATGTTTGTTTGAAATATAGATACAAAACTTACTAGTAGCGTTGTTAGAGATGTTGAGATTCAAAATTCACTAATAAAAAAATAATTTTTTCATATCGTGCTACAAAATTCACTAATAACCTTATCGGATATCAATTCAAAACTCACTAATAACAAAATGAACATTAAAGTACTCACTACACTCGCTAATAGCACTACTAAATATATAGATCTAAAACTCACTAATAACAAGATTGGTTGCGGAGATGCAAAATCTCCCCTCGAGATAAAAGAGAGAAAAAAAGAAAAGAAAAAGAAGATACAATAATTATTCGAAAAATACAAAAAAAGAAAAAGGTTAAAAATTTAGAGCACACCTAGGAGAATATTATCATATCACGTTATTCAAATGTTTACCTCTACCACTGTCTCCTCTACACGCCATTCAAGACAGCACGAGCCTGCGCTGCCGCCATCCCAATCTCATTCACCCCCTTCCCCTCAGCCCCCCAAAAAAACTGACTTCATTCTCTCCTCCCCATGGCCCTTTTCTAAAGCCTCACACACGCTCTCTACCATACATAACATATTTCTAAAAAAGAGAGAAACTACAATGAACAAACACACACTGACATTGTTAAACAAAAATCACACAAAACAATTAAAAAAAATGCCCTTGTTTCCTTCGTAGGAACATTTGGATATGGATCTAACAAAGAGGGGTAGATTTCAATATTTCATTACTAAATTTTTTTGGGGGATTTTTTACAATTTTCTTTCTCTTGATGCTAGTTTATTGATACAAGGATCATTCTTGCTTCTTACATAGCCCTTCCATAAAAAAAGAAGGGAAAACTTCAACCAAACAAAAAAAAGGAAAATACCCGGATAGAAACTCAGATTAAGGATAATACTAGTACTATATTTTTGTACTTCCAAAAAGGTTAGAAAATTATTAAACCAAGAAAAAAAAGGACAAAATTTCAAGGCTTCTCTTTGAGAAGAGATGCCAATCCGGTGACCATAACCCGGTTGCCCCTTTCACAACTCTTGGGTTTTATCACCGGCGGTTGCCACGTCACGATCACCGGCGTCATCCCTCTTGCTTCTTCACAGTTAGTCGTCGTCGGCGACGGCAGAAATGACTTGGGTTCCTCAGACGGCGTCGTTTTCTCACCGAAAATTAACTCAAACTCTCCACACTCACTCTCTTCTAGCGTCTCAGCCTCAGCCACAGCCAAAGCCTCCGCCTCCGCCTCCTTCGTCTCATCTTCACCGGCTTTCTCTTCAGCTTCGGTTTGGGTTTCTTCGACGGTGATGGCCTCGTTCTGAAGTGGTGGCAGCGGTGGAGTGGTGGTCCTAACATGTGGGCTGAGCCATTTTGCTTTCGTATACTCGGCTTTACGCCACGGAGGAATATGCATTCCTTTCTTCTTCAGGCTGAGTCTTGCGGCCTCTGACACAATAGATATAATCTGCTGCACTCGATCAATATTACCGACGAAAATGAAAGGCAGGGATTGCAGGATGGCTTTGTAATTCCCCGTTGATCGGGCAATCTCGAACTCTGATCGGAAATCTACGTCGATCAACACTCTTTCTCCTTCCACAATCACATCAATGTACTCGTATTCACCTACATTTTACATTGTAAAATGACCCATGACCCATTAGATTATCAGAGAAATGATCAGAAAATTAAACAGCGCGCAAAAATAGGAGATAAAGAGCACAAAATTGGGAAGGCCCCCTCGACCCTGATGATCTAAGTAAGGCACAGATTCATGAATCTACAATAGCCAAAAATCTAGCAAAACCATGTGTAATCAAAACAAATAATTAAGACTAGTAACGCCCTGATGAGATAGGTAAGCCCCACGAAATTACCAAAGTCTAGCCACCAAAAAATAGTAATTTATTTAAGGAAATTTGATCAATATCCAAAGCTTATCCATAAAAATTCAAACTTTTCACGCACGTTTGAAAAGAATGCCAAACTCAAACCCCAAAAAGTAAAAAATAAAAACCGGAATTTTCAGAGGACAAACGAGAAAACTAAACTAAACCCCATGAAACAATAACACCTAAGAGAAAAGGAAAAAATCCAGAGGAAGAAGGAAGTAGTACCAGCTGGGATAGAGGAAGTCTTGTCCCATTTGGATTTGCAAATTGCAGCATCGAAGCCAAGAGCTATGAGTCCATCAGTCACTATTCTCCTCAAATCATCTTTCCTTTTGCAAGTTTTGTTCTTTTCAACAATTTTTGAAGTATCGGCCAACAAATTTCTCTCCACAGTTGTGGAACATGGAATCAAGCTCTACAATCAACCAAGAATGAAGAAATTAATCCCCAAATTAAGTAGTGGCAAAAAATTTCAAGAAAATTAAGTCAAATAAAGAGTTTTTAGTACCTTGAGAGTATCGGTGGAATCACCAAAGGAAGAAGAATTTGTGTTGCTGACAAAATCCCCAAATCCAAAATCAAATTCATCATCGGAACTGTCATTGCTGTTCCCGTTAAAGCAATTGCATCTATTCCTCCCACATTTCTGAGTTGTCTGAGGCTTCTCAAAAGGGCTCTCCTCAATAAAGTTCTGAACCATTTTATCCAAACAAACTGAGCTAGGCTCAAACTCTGGTACCACAGCCACGTCTTTCACTTCGCCGGAAACGGTCGGTGGCTTATCCGCCGACGATATCCTCAAAACACTGTTAAATGGCCGATCAAAAAGCCGTTTAAGCCTTGATTTTAACACGGGAGGAGGCTTTGAGGATTCCCGGTATTCTTGTTCAGAACCGATCGGCTGAATCTTCATCGGAGGCATTCTTTTGAAACTCTACTAAATAATCCCAAAAAGTCCCTCGATTTTCTTTTTCTCAATATAAACCTCAAAATCAGAGAAAAAAAAAATCCTCCAAATTTTTCAGCTTTCTCAACCCAAGCTCACTTGTTTCACAGCAAAACACTAGATACTAAGCTAATTACGAAAATCCCACAAAACTAAAACCCGAAAAATCAAGTCTTTGAAAGGTTAGTTTCATCCGATCATCGTTACAATCCCACTTGACAATTGGCTTAATTCATCCACCTCACAAAATTCCCGCTGCATATCTACAAAGACTTAAAAGATTTTACACATAAAAGAAAATTCCCATCTTGGGACACAGAAAAACATTCAAGAAAGGAAAAAAGCAGAGAGCTTTTTCTTAACGGGTTAGCGAGAAATGACAAGAAGATTTGCATAGGGCTCATGGCTTTTCACGGAACACATGACGGTGGTGACTGAAACACGGACATTTCGTTGAAGGAGGAAGGAATATTTCGCCGGAATATTCATTCCGGCAAGGTCTCTATCGCCGGCGGTCAGATATTGAAAGGACTAAGTTTTTTTTTCTTAAACTCTTTCCTTAAAATTGAAGTTTTTCTGTGAGAAGTAAAAATGATGAATGGATTTAGCGAAGCATAGCTCTCATATATAGGGAGAATGAGAGATCATGCTGCTGACTAGGCTAAGGCCTTCCACGTGTCATCCCACGTGGCATAAATCACCCTGAAAATTTCCGGTGGTGCTCACGTGACAGCAGGTGCGTTTGGTTTTTGTCGTTATTCGAACTCAATTTCGTGACACGTCCGGAGAAATGATACGTGGAAGAACACGACTGGTTGGAGATATCCTTCGAAATTACACAAACACCCTCAGAAAAATTGTCCGTGACCCGATTTTTATTGTCCCCCTGCGTTACAGAGATATGGGTCCGATGTGGGAGGATGATCGTGTGAGAGGATCATCGATTCAAATTTTTAACGTAAGGAAGGATTAGGTGCGAAGTTTTGGCCCGTTTTAAGAGTGATTGGGTAAATGGGTTCCTTTTTTGGGGTTAGTGGTCAGACCTAATTGGGGATTTAAACGGTTGGTGGGACTACTAATGGTTTTATTTATGTACTGTGTGTGTGCGTGTTTTTTTTCTTTGGGTTTTTTTGTTTTTTTGTTTGTTTGTTTAAAATTTGGGTGTGGGGTAATGTTGAAGTTCGTACATTTGTTTTGGTGATGTAATATGTAGTACAATTAACTGTTGAATTTACCTTAAACACACGCATGGTTTCTTGTACTTCATTCGTGTTGAATTACCTGATGTGATAATAATAAAATAATGGTGATATTGATATCTTAAAAAGTATATTTTAAAAGTAAATTTATATTTTTTTCATCTTAAAGAAATTTATTTTTAATTTAATATAATTTTCATCTCTATGATGTATAGTTGTTAAATTTTATTCAGAATAGTAAAAAAAATATGTGGAAAAAACAATTTTAAAAGTGAATTCTTTTTGTAAGATAAAGAAAATGTGTATATAAATTACTTTCAAAATATATTTTTATGTTTTTTAATATAGTGATTGCGAGATAAAAAAATATTTTAAAAAGTACAAAAATATGTTTTAAAATTGTAATTTGTACATAGTAAAAAATTTAAAAAATAAACTTTTTTATGGTATATATAATTTTTTGCCAAGTAAGAATAAAAGGTGACTATTTGAAATTCCAATATAATTACCATGTGAAAAATGTTGTCGTTTTTGGAAATGGTGAGCCAATTTACTAATATGCAATTTTTTGTTGTTTTTTTGCCTAAGGAAAAGAGAGATTGGTTATGGAGAAATAAATAGATGAGAATTTGAACATTTGTCGATGACAAGAAATTATGAACCTTGCCTACTTATCCACATGGGATTCTCAAAAAATGGACAATTCAAAACTGGTAATTCAAACAATTGCAAAAAAATAAAAATAAAAAAATTTCCTTTCAATTGCAATTTTCAAGAAAAAGATTTTAGGTATAACATTTAAAACATGTTAAATTCATTTTAAGTGTCAAACTAAAAATGTATATTGTTCTTATCATAATATGAAAGATAATATGAGTATTTATTTATTTATTTTTTGATGGTTGTTGGAACTTAAACAAAAAAAAAAAAACAAAACAAAAACAAAACAAAAGAAGCTTTCGCTGTCATTGAGTTAGCAATTTTGACAATTTGATGGTACAGATTGTGTCTCATTCCATTTTCTGAAGAAAATTAACCCCTTCTTTCACCATCAGGTTGGTTTGATTCTAATGCATATCATGGCAAAGCATAAAGATGATTGTTACATGAGATCTGTAGTTAAAAATAAATAAATATTAATCCAGGTAAAATTGATTCTATCGTTAAGCTGATGTATATTTTTGTAAGTTTATAGCATGCCATTATTTAGTGTTAAAAAAAATTTGTATATGCCTATTATTAACTTATTTAACATTATTATAGTGTCAACTGCCCATAAATAATAGGCTTTTTGTTTTTTCAAAAAAGTTTAGTTCTAAAAATTTTCACATTATTCTTATTAATAATGATAATATATAATTCAAATTAAAAAAATAATAAAATCAAAAATTATATATATTTTTTATTAAATTTACAGTGCTTTATAATTTAAAAAAAATTATATTGATGATATTATTTGCTAATTTGATGTGCGCTTTCGATGTGCTTTAATAATTTTTTTTAAAGAAAATACTTATATCATTAAATCCCTATACTATTATAAGGGGAAGAGGAAATACCTCATTATTACAAGAATTGTTTGTGACAAATATTACTGATAGAATTCGAACATGCGTTCTCTCACATGAACTGGTAGAATTCGAATTCGAACATACGTCCTTTCACATGAACTGGTAAAATTCGAACATGTATCCTCTCGCATGAGCGCCTTAAAACTTAATCTCTATGCCACTAGCTCTTTCCGGCCTTAATAATTCACTTGTGAAGTGAAGTTTTGACTTTTTAGCTATTTGATGGTTAACGTAGTATAGTATTGAAAGAGTAGAAATTGTTTAAAAGTAAATATCGTATCTTTTAATTCTAGAACCATTTATTGTTTAACACATTTTCTTATTTTTTCGGAATCAAATATATTTATATACTTCGAGTTTTCAGCAATAACACGTCATATAACAAATTCGAAGGTGAATTTTTTTTAGTATCAAGGGAGTAATAAAAAAAAAATTACACCAGAATTTAACTTGCCAATTCAAGAGATGATATTCAATGGACCGTTACGAGGTTTATATGAAATTATGAATTGATGTAGCATTATGAATTGATGTAGCAATCATCGAGTATTTGTTTTACACGTATTATAATTTCTGATGTGGGGAAATTATGGCATTAGTGACATTACTTCAATATATTAGGACTACAAGAGTACATGCATTGCATCGAACCGGTGGTCCAACTCTATAAATAAATTTGCATTCAATTTTGTAAGCAAAATTAATGGAGATTCTTGCACCAATTGATAAATATCATCATCAAAACAGCTCAAACTTGTTAATGAAACCAAGAAAACGTATAGGTTTGATGTATATATTTCACAATTGATCAATCATGCTTGGTTTTTCATCAATTTATTATTTACGTTACAATAAAATTCATATTTCAGATTTCAGATTTCAATTAAAACGAAATAATTTAACCGGTTCAGATTTTAGTTTTATCAAATCTAAATCTTAATCTTTAAACACAATAATAATAAAGTGTAATTCAATTAATCACGTAATAAAACTTGAAATTTTGAAAGGCACAAAATGAAAATGAAAGTATGCATGTAAAAAAAAACATGACATCTCAAAGTGCTTTAAAGATTCCAACAATCAAATCATGCTATAGCCGTTAGATGTTACATTCAAATTCAAGTAGGAATGATGAAAAGTTTAGAAGCAAAATTCTTGTCACACCCCAACTTTTCTTTTTCATTTTTTTTTTAATTTTAATTTTTTTTTTCTGCCATTATCAACTCATGGGAAATGGGATGGTCCACGAACATGGCACTTTCTTTCTTGACTGTAAAAAAATGTGCCCTTTACTTGATGCTACTTTCCAAAATCCAAACCAAGCCATACATCATAAGCAAGGACAATAACAACTCTCTAGACACTCTCTAAATAATGTAGACAACGGACAAGTGTGGCTCAGAAAGCTAATAATTTCTTTGCGCCTTCTTGACAAGTGTACCATACAAGGGCCACATGAGTTTGGAGCTTTCTGCATTTCTGTGTGCTTCAATTTACCACTTCTCTTAAACCCCACCCCAAACCACCAGGACAAGCAAAAAAAGCTCCTACATTCCTCAAAATTGTGGGACAAAATGTGACTCGAACCTAACACAAAAATTTTACACGAAAATAATCATATTTGTTTAACTTTTATTGCCTTTTACTTTTTTTTTTATAATCTTATTACTTTTTCAAAATACGACACGAGAACTCGAAAGCTGACCTATTGCCATCCCTAAGTGGGAGGATATTTTCTCTCTATTTGTTGATTTTATGCATTTGGTTGTGTCCCTAACAATATAAAATTTATCATGAATTATAATTTTTGCGATAAAAAAAAGAATTGTTAAATGTCACTAGTCTTTTAATAAATTTATTATTTTTTATGTTCTATAAAAAAAATTCAGTTTCAAAAAATTTCTTTATTATTAAAAAAAAAAGGTTTACTTTTGATATGAAATTTTTGTATTACCTTTAACTAATAATGATAATGTAGAACTTAAATTAAAAATAAAGATAAAATATAAAATTGTATATTTAATTTTGTATTAAATATATTATAATTTGTAATTTAAAAAAAGTTATATTAACTCAAAAGTGAATTCTTTTTTTTGGAACAGAAGGAATAATAGTATAATTTGATTAGTTATTTAATTTTCTATCTCATGAACAAAAGAAAAAAAAAATTAAAGAAAGGAATATGATACAATAAGAAAGAACTTTATTCTCTTTACCCTCGTTTAAATCATTTTTCAAATGTGCATCAAGCAATTCGGAAGTAGTACAAATTTTCAGAAAGTTAGAACACAACTTCTGAAAATTGTAAAGTTTTCCTTCTTTTTCTATGACATTTACCTACTCCTTGAAAGTGTAACAAATGTAAAGGAAAATATTTGCAGCTTGTCCCCATATTTTTATCTGTTTTGATTTTACTTTGTAATGTAAAATTATTTTCTAATGATATTGACACTTTATTTATTTGTTATTATCACTAAAGATATTAAATTAATGTTAATAAACAAAAAGTGTCAATAACAAAATGTCAATATCATCACTCAAAATTATTTAACAATAATATTAACATAAAATATTTAATAAATTTATTTTAGTAAGTAATGTAATGTTGGTATAGTTTTTAATTAATAAATATTTAAAATGATTATTGTTTAAGACTTTGATAGTATAAATAAGTGTGTGAATGAATTTTTTGGTGTGTGTGATTGATTAATAAATAATTGGTGACAAAATTTTCCTGTTTTTAGCTGCTTTGGCCGTCGCAAAAATATGGGTAATAGCGAGCGATTCAAATTCGCGACAAATGAAATGAACGACATTAAAGTGTTGATAAGAAATTGGACTGTAGCGACGAATTTTTAGAAACGGTCCCCCAAAACTATTAGCGACAGATGCTAAACCATCATTGGGAGCCAAATAAAGACAAGAATTTAGTCAATTTAAAGCAGTGCCATCAGAGCCCCATTACATTTAAGAGTCGATGTTGGGATCAAATTTTGTCGCTAAATAAAAACGAAGCCCAAAAGTATTTACAAATTATATCGTTGTGGGGTTTTTATATTTCAATGGTTGGTTCAATGTTTGTCCCTCTAACAAAAATCCAATCATAATTGATAATAATTTATCATTCGTCACCTTAGTTAATTACTTCCAAAGTGACAGTATATTATTATATTTTTTATTTTCAAGTATGAGAGTTGAATGGACACAACAAAATAAATTATGAGATGAAAATAAATTAAATATTTTGGGTTCTTTGTTATGAAATAGTACATGGGATAGTTAATTAAAATTTAGGGTTCGTTTGGTTTTTAGTTAGAATTGGAATTAATTTATAATCAAATATATTTTCTTTATAAATTTTAATTTAAAATTTAAAATTTATATACATAATTTTAAAATATTACGAAATAGACATTATAAATAAAATAAAATAAAACTCAACCAAATATAATAAAAAAAATTTAATTTTAAACCCATTATAATTTTAATAAGAAATTAAACGGACCCTTAGTGTAATTGTTGATTAGGGAATTGAAGGTTTCTAAATTTCTCGATATCTAAGCAAATTAAATGACCTTTTTTTATATTAAAAATCACAAGATTAATTTATTACTTTTTGCATAAGTGGTGGATTCTGTAATCATTAGATATACAATTGGTATGAAAATGAGACACATCACTTTCGGAATAAATTATGGTTCATTGAGATCAACTACCATAGTTTGACCTGAAAATAGTTCATATAATATAAAGAATATATAACTGTTCAACAATGAGAAATATGGACACGATTGATTTGGCAATTTTGGCTTTTCCAAACAAGAAAGTTTGAGGTTTGAGGTTTGAGGTTTGAGGTCCACTTATTATTATCTTCTTCTATCTTGGCATAATTTATTCAAACCCTATATTTTAAACATCCAATAGATGACTTCCCTAGAACAAAAATAATCACAACATAGAGAAAAATATTAAAAAAAAGAGCTAAATTTTCATAAATAATTACATTTCTTTATTTAATTAGACATGAACTAGAGTAATGAGTTGGAAGATTTTACATCATAATTCCACGCTTAGAAAATGAAAGGCATTAGTGAGTGCATTAGCAACAGTGACAGTGAAATTCATATGATAGTATTGATTAATTGGAGATGGAGATAATAAGATAGGGTAAAAAAAATGTAATTAAGTCGACTGCTGATGTTTCATGAAATAATTAATATTGACTTTAATACTCAAAAATTCATATGTCACAAGCATAGAAAGAGATGTAAATATAAAAAGATTGTGAAGATATCCAAGCTAAGTTTTGACAATGGACATGACATTTGAACTTCCCCCTTAACCACTCCATTTTTCTTTAATCTTCTAGTTTGATAGGGATTTTAAATAAGTTTAATTGAGGTTGAGAGATTAACCAAATTTATTATCTTTTGTTAAGAAGTTGTCGATTCAAAATCTATGGAAGGATTTTTCAAAAAAAAAAAAATTCCCAGAAAAAAATTTAAGTAATTTTTACTTTTTGTTGCTTGGTCATTTTGTAAAATATTTTGATATTTAAGTTAATATAGATTTTGATATCTCGAATGCAATATTCAATAATGGGTATTTGTGTGAATGCTATGAAGTGTTTTTATATCACATATTATTTAAGGTTTTACTTAGGGTTAGCATGATTTGATCTCATGATAAGTCCTAATTTGTCAGCAAAAAATACTACCACATCATTCATCAACTTACAATTTAGTAAACATGAGACTAAGGGGTCACTTGGTATAAATGGTGGGTTTAGGAATAGAATGGATTTAATCAATGGAAAGGTTTGGAATAGAATGGAATGATAGTAATTATGTTGTTTGGTATTATTTTGTAATGGAATGGAATATATTTTATATTAAAATTAAAATTTAATATTAATATTAATAAATTTTATATTAAAATTATAATAAAAATATTATTATTTTACATTATATGATATTTAACAAATTATATCTTGTTCAAAAAATAGTCAAAGTGCATGTCAATTTGTAGAGAAAAATATTTTTTACAATTTAGTAAAATTTATTTTTTAAAAAAAAATAAATAAAATAGGTGTTGCAAACTATTGGGGGGTTTGCAACCTCATGACATGTGGTGCGCGCCCACTCATATTAGCATTGACAGATGCGTCAGTGTTGGAATTTTTTCTTTTTTTACTTTTGGCTCAAACGCCGTCGTTTTGAGTCTTCTCCAAACTTCCCCCCAAACCAAACACTCATTTTTCCCTCCATTCCATTCTAAACTCCTCCCAAACCCACTAAATAAACGGCCTGTAAATTTTAAGGTAAAAAATTACATGAAAATTTTGGGATTATTTGTGAAACATGATGTAGGTAGATAGAGACATCCCCTTTGTTCATTTCCCGGTTTCTAAGGCTTTCCTCATCCACAAATATTTTCTTAGACTTGGCATATCATTATTAAATTCATTACTTGTACTGTTTCTTTTTCTTTTTTTGTTTTTCCTTTACCTCAATAATATTGGAATTAATTTTTTGTCCTTTCATCTTTGTCCTTTGGGAAAACATTATTCTTTAAGCCTCATTTTTTTCAAAAAAAAAAAATTAATTTTTATTAAAAAATTGGCTTTGGGGTAAGAAAAGTTCCATACTATAAAACTCCAAGGAGTATTTATTGCACATTGCTTTTTCTTGCACAATTGTGTTTAAAAACGTACAAAATGTTAAAAAAAAAATGTATTTTGCATAGTTTGGACTTTGCACATTGAACAAAGAATTACGTGAGGGTTTAAAATAAAATAATATATCTACACGTGTGTTGGGGTCCCATAAAATACCAATGAGTGCCGTTTTCTGTGCAATCTATATATTACCCCATTTTTACTAAACCTTCCAAAAACACACTCGTCTGCGGTTGCCCAAAAATAGAAAATATTTCTGACCAAGCGTGTGACTTTCTTTCTTTCTTTCTTCAAGAAAAGAAAAGAAAGGAAAAAAAAAGAAAAGAACTAATTAAATTATGACTTTTTAATAACTCTTTTTTTTCTCTGAAAAAATATGTCAAACTTAAGATCTCATAATTTTTAAAAAATATTTTTATATTTTTTAAAATAGTAATTATAAAATAAAAATATATGTTTTAAAATATAATCGTAACACGTGTCAAGTCTAATTATTCTTTCTTGTTTATAAAATTTAGATGGGGCCTCACAAGTAATTGTGTAAATCTTGATGAATTAGTGCAGTCAATGGGATTTCGGTCCAATGAACAAACAAAGGGGGAAAAGAGTCCAATTGACTACTTGTTTTCACTCCACAGTTTGTCACAATTATTGCGTTACAGAAGGGGAAAAAAGTTATCGTTAGTGTTTTAATACGTAGAGTTTAATCAGTGGACCTTCAATTAATGTGATTGGACTTTCAAAAAATTAAAAAAAATAAATGTTAGAAAAGAAATTGATGACACATCACTTGGGGAAAATAAATTTTGGGTCTATTCTTGGTCCCAATGTATTAAAATAATGTCAATCAAGGTCGATGAATTAAATGGTTTGATGTGAACGTTCTTTTATCTTTCATGGTGAAGTATTGCTTGTAATTTTTTTTTTTTTTTTCTAAACTCATATGATTGATTCATTTTTGGCACCTCATAAGTATAGGCAGTTAATTAAGGGTTCATTTTTCTTCTTTTTGAACACCCTAATTTAGCAAAGATCAAGTTTTATGGGGTGACAAAAGAGGCCAAAGAGATAAAACAAAACTTGTAAAAATCCAAACATTTTTGTTGATTCACGATTCTTCTTGTTGAAATTTGACATAATGCTTATTTTACTTCGTTATTATTGATTAACCTTTGACATTTAGAGTTGCTTCATGATGTTTTTTTTTTAAACGCCGAAAAATCGATCAAAATAATTAATAAAAAATTCGGAACACGTTAAATTATTGAGCATTTCATGTAGCTTTCCAATTTGTTTATAATGTAATAGGGTTGCTACCTTTGTTTTTTTCCCTCAACAAAAGAATGAAGCAAAAGATGTTCTATCTTTTTCTCCTCCCTTTTTTTGGCTTTCCATCCTCCATTATGAATGATTCACTAATGTAATCGGTTTTCTCTCTGTGTTGGGACTTTAGTTAGACAAGAGTATTGATGACAATTCCTTTTTGATGATGTCCCTTGAAATAATTGAAACACTTCAATACTCATTATATCTTCTTTAATGACTCTTAGGAACATGGGAGACTCCATTGCTATGGTTTCTTGCTTTTGTGACATAGAGAAAAAGTTTCAAATTTCAAGAAAATATGCTTAAGAGGGCCCAACCATCATGAACTCTTATCCAATTTTTGTAAGAAAATAGTACATGATCATTGTAACTAGAGAAAGTAAATGGCGTTTTAATTGATTAAATGCCTGTTTAACTTTCAAAAAGGTCATTAATTTGTCACCATTCATACATGTTTGTTCTTAGTGTCTATTTCACATTTCTCCATGAAATTTATGAAATATTTCATGAGTTATTATTATTATTATTATTATTATGTTTTTAACATTAGCGCCAAGTGAGAGATAAAACTTGAAATATTATGAGATACACAATTTCCATGAAAAGACTTCTATCAAGTGAAAAAGAAAGAAAGAAAGAAAAGTGTATATATCATATTTTAAAACTGATTTTTCGAACTTTTTAAAATAGTAATTATGAGATAAAAAATATATTTTAAAAAATACAATCCATACACACCCAAGATTTATCATCTTGGGTTTTATTCTAGTAAATTAGAACTAGAGCAATGAG
This sequence comes from Gynochthodes officinalis, assembly GCA_020080225.1. NCBI lineage: Eukaryota > Viridiplantae > Streptophyta > Magnoliopsida > Gentianales > Rubiaceae > Gynochthodes > Gynochthodes officinalis. The sequence continues at coordinate 4,518,034 of CM034619.1, read as the reverse complement.
ATAAAATGGTTTGAAGATTTGGAAATCACTTTTATGTTCTGTATTGTTAAGCAAGTGGGAAGTTCCTTTGCTGTTGTCAATGCATGAAATGGCACCGGCATATATATGCTGTAATGATAGACACACAAATGTCTCTTCTTATCTTGGAAACAACTGCCAAGAAAAAAAACAGGAAGAAAATTTTGGAACAATTTTGGCCCCTAGATTAGACTAATAACTAAATGGGATTATGCAAGTCTAGTTGTATTCTTTTTTTTTTTTTTTTTTGGTGGGTTGATATAACAATCGATATAGACATATAATGAAGTGAATACTAAACACGAAACCATATTTAACTAATGGTATGTTAGTGAAACTTAAACACGAAACTCAAAGTTCAACTTCAATGGCTTGTCACTTGAATACGACCACATAGATAATTAAATTTGTTACCTTCATAGGGTTCTACAAGTTTTGACAAATAATGCTGTTGCATGGAGGAAAAATGAATTAGATATCTTATAAAATATTAATTTTTGAGAATTGGGATATCATTGGATGGTTCAAATTTCATGAGCTCCTACATTCTTGGTGGTTTATAAAATTGAGCTAAAATTTTCTCCTGAAACTGGGATTTGCCAAACCAAAAAATGCACGAGAGTAGGCATGACAAGGAATAGTAGCATTTGGACTAAAAAATCAATGTCTTTTTCTATCAAAGTTGAAGCAGTTGATGGACATTTTTTGTAAATGAGGGAGGAAGTGGGGCATCTTTGCTTATATTTTACAGGTAGATGATGCATCATAGTCCAAGTTGAGAATTATGATGGTACTTGTTGCAATATATATACATATATATATATTTCAAGAATAATGATAAAAATGGGGTCATGAATTATTGTGTAGTGTCACAATTATTTGATGTCAAGATTAGTTGAAGCGTATGGATTAAGGATTTTTCTCAATATAGATTATAATAAACAAGGGGCTTGGGGGGTGGGGGTGGGCCTTTTCAGTTTCCTATTGTTTTAATTTCAGATGCACATTAAGGTCAATACTAGATCATCTTGCCACATTAGAAATGAATTTTGGTACTTCCCAAAAAAAAAAAAAAAAGATGGTTTATTTACTTTGACAAAGATTCCTATTCTTGATGTTTGACAGTCAATTTTATCTAGATTTTAACTTTTTAATTTGACCAATTTTTCCTTGTTAATAGTGTGCATGACAAAAACTTAGCTTTTTTTTTTTTTTTTTTGTGCTTAAGTTGCTCTACTTTCAAAGTTGTGAATTTATTTTTTAAATATTGAAGTTAATGAAGACTATTATCAATTTGGCATTAAGAATTTTTAAAACAAAGAGCATCAATTATTATCCATATTAAGTAATTTAACAATTGCAATACAACTCTGTATGCAATGTAGGATTGTGCAACCAAAATAATTGGAAGAGACACTTTATAATTTAGAAGGGACAACCTATGAAGATATTAGGGGGTAAAAAAAAAAAAGTAACAATGTTTTTAATGACTTTTCATAATAAAATAAAATCATTTCTTATTATTTTGTATTTTTTAAGAAATGTGATCATTGAATTATACTTATACATACTTATCACATCATTCACTATGATTTATCAAAACAAAATTATGTGATTAATTTATTGTAATAAAAACAAGAATACAACAAATCCATACAATTCGTATGTACTAGTGATGAATATTTTGATCAATTGTCCAAAAGCATCCTATGACAAATTTGAAGCAAACATGTTTTGCAGATAAAGATTGAACATATATGTGTCAAATGTTTATGGATACCAAAAAAAATTCTATTTTCTTATAACACAATCAATCTCAGTCTCATTTTTTATTTAGGATTTTCCCCCCACTCAATTTGGTTCATGCATTTGCAATAAAATGATTATTCTCCTCCTCCCCCCCCCCCCCCCCCCCTCCTTTTTTTTCTCTTTTTTTGTAATCGTACAAGCAATGGAGTGAACTCTTAGTGTGGTCAACTGTTCACAAGTAAAAATTTGGTGACCAAACCAAGATGCTATATTCCACCCTCGAACATATATACAAAAGAAAAACTAATAATTAAATTATAATGATAATTATTTATTTACTAATAATAACCATAAAACTTCTCATAAATTATTAATAGGAAAACAAGAAAAGGGTCACTATGCATACTGCCATTGTTCCATTTGTTGGCCTACCAAAGTGAGATTCTTCTGTATTCAACCTCCTTCATTCCCCATCTTCCAATGATAGATTTATTCCCTAAGATTACCTAGCAGGATTATACAAAATGGAAAAGTTTAGTCCCTTAGAATTGTATTTGCCTTGTAAAATATCAACGTCCTTTGGGCACAGAAGAAGGGTTTTCAAAGAGAATATTCTTAAATGTTTTCTTACTTTACATTGCTCAATTCATTTCAACTAGGAAATAGTATTGAATTATGCTACATAGGTAAGCCCTTAATTTTAAATGGAAATCCAAAATATGGGAGAAATGAACCATCCATAAATTTCATTTCTCTACCAAAATATAAAATTGATTGGGCGGCTACCAATCTTGCATCATCATGGTTTGAGAACTACTCGGATAGGGTTTAACTTGTTCAACCGTAATTAATTCATAACTTATTTAAATCTCGTTAACATTTAATGTAGTAGACAAGAATTGTACTTCTTGCTCAATCTTCTATACAAAAAATAACATTTCAATAGGGATGTATAAACAAACACTACTAGTATAAATATAGTCATGTTAGTCTTTTCCTACCAGTATTTTTGTTCATGTTTCGTTATTGAGAAAATCAAACTTGGCCTGTTTGTTTGTATCAATGGTAACAAAGTAGGTGTCACAGCCTTTGAAAAATTTATGATTTATATAATAGTAAGATAAGGACTGATGAAGACATAAAGGTGTTTGATAAGGAAACCTACATGGGATGATGTTTTTTGCTCATCCCACAAAACCTAAACCCCCCTCTTCCTTACGTGATTATTGGTGGAGCTGTTCCTGTGTTTTCTAGCTGAGCCCCAATGAAAACATGATTGGGATGGCATCGTTTTTCTTTACTGCTTGTTTGTTTTCAACTGAGGTTTAGTTCACTCAACACAATATATGCACAAAATACCTGCCATCACTAAGATGAAAACCCAACCATTTCTTTCTTTGGCATGGTTGGTCGAGATGAAGTTGAACAAGTCTGCTACACCTATCAATGATTTGGTGTATTCGGTTAGGCATGATCCAAATGCCACATTTGGCAAAAAGCATCTCTTTCTTGTTATTTTTCAAAAACTACATCAAGGGGGAGAAGGGTAGTAATTAGTTTGGATCAATCTCACGTTGATAGATGAGATGAGGAATAATTCATTCTAGAAGAGTGAGACTATTAATTTTTCTTCCAAACCGCAAAATCAAACCATGATATTTCGAAGAGGAAATAAGGTTTGAAACTGCAACCTTCTACGTGACAAATCAAAATACACAAACTGTGTACACAGTTTTATGATTCCGCAATATTATATCTGATGTGATTAATATTAATCAAGCTGAGAAGGGGTGAAGTAGGTAATACTTTATAGTGTACGCCTTTAGAAATCAAATCAACTTCAAAACTTTTCAGATAGTTTTGTGAAAAAGCAAATAGGGATGCAGCAAGTAAAGGGCCCAATGAATAATGAAGGTTGATGTTATGGGGATATTATCGGGCAACTGTTGTTGTTGTTGTTGTTGTGACTTGTGAGGAGAGAAAGCATGTGGTTATGAATCAATGGCCCCCTTTCAGCCTAATCTAGTTTCCCCCAGTCCAAGATGTACTGCATTTTTCCGGGAATATACTTCCCCAAGTGGCCAAGTTCTGGAAACCACTTCTCTCTGCACTTTGTTTTCGTATAATATCATCCATACTACGACTTAGCAAAAGAAATGTCTGGAAACATGAAAGCTACATTGATGCTACAATATATTAAGTTAACCATTCTAACACTTAATAAGTATCAATGGCGAAATTACACCACACTTTGTGACTTGAGAGCAAAGGTTCCTTCATAGTAGTAAAATGTACTGACTTGCATACAACTTCTACCTACCATTCTCAGGATCATGTTCAATTCTTCCACTGGACTTATCTGAATTGCTCACTGGAATTAATAGTTTAAAATCCAGTATTGGTGCGAGGAATTCACCCCATCTTCATCAACAGTTTAGTTCGGTTCCCTTTCTTTTTAGAATAGATTAAGACATATTTTACTGACAACGCAAAATAAAAATAAAAATGACAATGTTGAAGTCCAATTTTCCAACTCCTTGAGAAAATATTTAGTTCTCTTTTTTAACTCATAAGCAAGTAAAATAAAAGAAATCCACATAGATTCAATGATGTAAAAGGAATTAAGTTTTTTGTACTTTCTCTTGATTTAAAAAGAAGAAAAGAAATTTGGAGGGGTGTGACTTAGATCAATCATGAGGACTCCACTTGCCACCAAAGTTGATCTCAGGCCTTGAAGTTTTCAGTGGTACATATGACAATCTATGGTAGCTCTAAGTTTTATAGTTTTTCCGTGACCAAAGGCTAGCATTGCAGGACCTATTATAATCTGTGTTCACTATCAAGGATGACGTTGAGGTTTTTATGATTACTCTTCCATACTGTTGTACATCCCTTTCAACAGGTCCATTCCATCCACCCAAACCAAATCATACAAGTGTGTAAATCCCTTTGTTTCAGGCTTGTGACTACAACATCTGCACCAAGAAATGAACCTCAAAAACTAATTTTATACTCAAAACAAAACCTCATTTATTGGTCGAACGAGAGTTTGACACTGCTTCACAGCCTTCACTACCAGTAACATTCATCAATACTGACATTTAACTTTGAGGGGCATCATCCCAGATCCCATTAAATCTGGCATATTAATTACTACAACTAAATCAAGAAAATATATCGTCCATAGGACCGTATACAATGTGCCATTTACATCTCATGAATTGTTAATGACAATTATTAGCAAGCAAACCGTGTTTTTCACGTAACTGGATTCCTGTGTTATTAGTATTGTTGGCTTCTCTTCATTGCCCGATATATTCCTTAGAAAGTTGAGATATCTTGCTTGAAGTTCACTGTTGAGGAAATTCTTGCCCCTTTTTTGTAGGTGGCATAGGAGCCTTTAGACATGAACCATTGAAGGGATTTCTGCAGTTGAGTCTATTATTTCAGATATTAGTAAAGCCTTGGTGCAGATAAACTCGTAAAAAGCTGCATAAGGAGCATTACAGATTCGCCGAGCTCTCACTTTGGAATTTGGACTTTAGTGAAGAAAAATTAAAGAACTTGCGCCTGGCTCCATCGACAATTATTGAAGACGTATTGAAGGGGTCAGAATAATATTCCTGTACGTGAAATTCATAGGCAAAATGGCCTGCCAAAATTTTTTCTGTCACCCACCTAACTTCGGTAGCCTGTACATGTAGCCTAGATACAAGATCGGCAAGACCAGGTCCACTCTGTACAGTAAGAGTATATTAAAAATAGACTGACAATCTTGAATTTTCTGGTTCATAATCTTCTGGGCAGAAATTTTAATATGCCTGATTACATGGCAATAATTCCATGAATTTTTTGTTTTTTCAACCAAGCAACCAATAGATTGCTGATTTGCTTCTACAATTAAATGCAGCTGAGGTCAGCCTATGTGCTAACGTCCAAAGGATGCAAAGATTGGGGAATAATGAAATCAGGCAAAGACAGGTCTGAAGTTGCATGGGAAAGTTCAATCATTGTCCCTTGTGCTCAAAATTTTACTACAGGGGAAAACTCAACCAGAGCAAGTTTCTATCTCAACAGATCAAGTTACACAACTTATCGGTACATTTTGCTTACATGTTTCTTTCAAATACAGGAAAAAGCTCAAGATCCAGTAACTGCATTTGTCATAAAGGGGACTGAATTACAAACCCTCCGTTTTTTCTTCTGTAGCTTCGAACAATTGATTGAATCAAGAGCAACTTAAAATTGCAGTTTAATCAGTAAATAAGTAAACCTTATCTTCTTGCCAGAAATGCAGCTTCAAGGAACATTCATAACTTGTATGGATTGCAACATGTCAGAAACAGCAATTACCAGATCACCGGATTTAATCATTCCCCTGGCCTTGAGCAATGAAAATGTCTTGTTGAGGTTACTTTCCATATCATCCGAGAAGCTCAAGCGGAAAGGTATTAGACCCCACTGCAGATTCAAACGTCTACGCACAGATGTTGTGGTTGTAAACGCAAAAATTGGGCAGTCAGGACGACAGCGTGACAGGAGTGGTGCCATGTCACCGTTCTTTGTGTATACAAAGAGTGCATCAACAGCTAAGTTGTTTGCTGACATTTTAACAAGAAAATAAAACTCAATTAGCACGAGGAACCACAACAGCTCAGAGATGGGAGAGGAACCACCAAAAAAGTTTCATGTTCCTCTAGAAAGTCAGATAATACAGGAAACTGGAGTATTGGTAATGATGCAAATCATCACAACAAAGAGAGGACAACATGTTAACAGAAGGAATCACATGAAGATGACTGAAAAATCATCATCCGGCATGCATTTCTACATGAATCCCAGAAATGAGAGTGGGAGGTTCACCGGTTCATGATATGCTACATTTGTAGTAAATGCTTCCTGAATAACTAGAACTACAGAAAGGTCTAGACATGTTAGGTTTAAGCAAAATTAAAATTTCCAACCAATTATTTGAATAGAAAATGCAAATCCACTCGAAAGAATGAGATAAAACAAGTTGAACTGAATTAAGACAACCAAAAAAAGCACAAAACATTCAAAGAAATCCAGATGGCCTTCAAGTAAAATTAGATGTTAGTGTAATATTTATGGTGGTATAAAAGTCCTCTGTGTTTCATGAACGTGAAGATGCTAAAAGATTTTTTACACATAATAAAAAAGAAATTTTAGCTTTTGTTTTTCTGAGTCTTGATTTCAAGTGATTCTTGATATCATTCTTTCTCAACCTCTCAAAATAGTCTCAATACCACCAGCCAAGTATCATCTTTGCCAGGAAATGTATGTAACAGAAAGGGGATCTCACAATCACAAAGAGTTGCTACTTCTTTAGTAGCCCCCAGGTAAGGGATTTAGCACCAGGCAAATGGCACTATGGCAGAACACCAAACTACCCCACACCCTACACCTACAGCACTCCGTACTATTAAAAAATGTGAAGAATACCCTTCCGTTTCTAAATGGTAACCAAGAATTTTACACACACAAGCCTTAGAAGTCATTACATGCAATACATCCAAGTATCATCATCTTTGCCAAGAAACTTATGTAACAGAAAGGGGATATCATAATGACAAAGAATCACCACTTCTTCATTAGCCCTAGGTAAGAGATTTAGCACCATGCAACTGACAGATGATAAACCACCCCACACCCTATAACTACAGCAATCTGTACTTTGCAAAATGCTCATTCCAGTTCTAAATGGTAACCATGCATTCTACCCATAGAAGATTTAGAAGTCACTACATGCAATACATCCAAGTATCTTCTTTCCCAAGAAACTTGTATAACAAAAAGGGGATCTCACAATCACAAAGAGCCACTTTCTTAGTAGCCCCTAGGTAACGGATTTAGCACCAGCCAACTGCAGATTACCAAACCAACCCACACCCTACACCTACACCAGTCAACTAATTTGAAGAATGCTTGTCCGATTTCTAAACAGTAACCACTCATTCTACACACAGAAGATTTAGAAGTCATTACATTCAATAGATCCAGGTACTATCTTTGAAGAATGTTTGTCCCATTTCTCCAATTCTTTAGTAGACCCTAGGTAAGAGATTTAGCATCAGGCAAACCGGCAGATCACAAACCTCCCCACACTCTACAAGTACAGCAATCAGTACTTTTCACTAATTTGAAGAATGCTTCATCCAATTTCTAAATGGCAACCACATATTTGAGACACACAAGATTTTGACGTCATTACATGCAATACATCCAATTATCCACTACAAGACACCAAAGCCGAGACCAGCCAGTTTACGATGCATTTCCCTTAGTAAAATTCGACGTTGATATTGACAGATTCAGGTAAAAATTGTTTTTCCAAAACCTTTGAAATGGGGATTCGGGTAGTCTCACTAATCATGGAGATCAAAGAACAGGAATCATACCCATCTTGGCAGCAGAGTTGCAGATCTCTTCAGAGATGCAGTCAGAAAATGATGAAGCTATGGCTGGGAGTTCCATAGCTTCATGGTGTTTCTCTTCTCTCCACCACCTCTCAATTCTCAGACTTACACTTCTCAAAACAGTCAGTGCCTTCTCAGGATACTGACCCATGGCTGACTCACCAGAGAGCATCAAAGCATCAGCTCGTTGCCTAACTGCTTCAGAAACATCAGCCACTTCAGCTCTAGTGGGTGTTGGGTACTCAATCATAGACTCAAGCAACTGAGAAGCAACAATAACAGGCTTATTTAACTGCCTGCAAAGCTGAACAATCTTTTGTTGCTCTGAAGGGACCTGTTCCAAAGGGATCTGAGCTCCCAGATCTCCTCTAGCTACCATAGCTCCATCTGATGCTTGAATGATATCCTCCAAGTTCCTCAAAGAGTCCACACTTTCTATCTTTGCAATTACTGCAATATCACTGCATCAACATATATACATGCCCATCAAAATGATGCAAATGATACACAAAAAATAGTGGAGACAACACTCCACAAATAAATTTATGAACAGCAAGAAAGGCAACGTAAAAAAGGAACAAGCTTTTCCAGTACCAAAAAGGCAGATTCACAAATTGCATCTTATAGTACAAGAAAAGAATACATCAAGAATTCATACCTGTCACGAGCCCGTGCTTTTATATAGCTTTTGAGGTGAGTAATCACTTCAGCAGATTTGACAAATGATATTGCAATGAAATCAACACCTTCAGCTATCCCAAAGTCAATATCTAACCAATCCTAAACAAACAACATGCTCGACTGTAATTATTTCACAAATTTTGACATTTGCGAATGAAAGAGAAGCCTAGCAACATAATGCATGGATGAGAAGCAAAACTGAAGAAAATTATTCATATCCAAAATAGAAGATTTACTACCATATTCAATATTTAAATGTTGCAACTTGAGGGAAAAAAATTCTAAAAGGCAAAAAGATAGAAAGCAAGAATGAAAGAGAAGTATAAACCTTTGAGGATATAGTTGGCAGCATGGCATTACGTTCCCGTACTAAACTTCCATTTCGCCAAAAGGTAAGGTTGGCCCGAGGTAGAAGAAGACCAGGATCTGTACATCTACACTTGACATCCGGACCAATTTTTTCAATCACCTCAAACCTTACCATTCCACCATCCACTAGTAGTTCATCCCCAACTTTTACATCTGTCACAATTTATAACAGCAAATATTTTTCTTCATCAGTTTTGTAAAAGTAAAATTTTACTTTGAAAACATCTATCCTATATCCTAAGAATAAACATCGTAAATTTGAATTAAGTATACAAGGTTCAGACCTTCAGCAAAGCCCTCATAGTTCACATGTATGGTGCGTTCAGGTAGAGGTGAATCAAAAGCTCTAACACTGAAAGTCCATACTTCCCCATCCTGTGGACAACACCACTCATAAAAATAAGCTCCATACCAGTATATGCAAAAGAGAATGGCAAAAGAAAGAAGGGTCATGCTATATTAATTGCTTGTCACATGCTTAGGTCAAGATGGTTGATGTTCCAGTTATGACAAGTTCTTTCATTTTGTGAAAAAATAAAGCTTTTGATATCAAAGTTATGCCAGGCTGTTTCTTTTTGTTGTCCCTTTTACCAATCTGTGTGACTTACTGAATTCATTAAAGTGTTTTATAGCAAACGTCTTAACTAGAAACTCGTTAACCGTTCAAGATAAAACCAGAAAGAAAGACCACCACTGACTGATAAAACAACATCGGATCCAACAAACACCTGTTTAATTGCACACCAATGCCCAACTCAACTTTCATCTCACATTAATTTACTTCTTTTCATGCCAAACAAAGAAAGCAGTTACACCTAAATGAATCCATATTCATATTCTAAACAAATTGATTCCATGAAACCAACTGTAAATAACTCCACTAACTGTCAAAGCAGATATCCTATTGCTCATTATCAATCAACAATCACACCCCGCTTCACTCAACCCCACATTACCTCACCAAAACAAAAGCACAAAATACAATGGTCACATCCCCAATTCATTGCGAGATGAACCCAAATTCTCAATACATTTGTAACTAATTTTATGAAATTAAGTCTAATTAGCTACAAGAACCCTCAAATCATCTAATTTTTCATCCATTATCCATTCACATGCGTATCCCTCTTCACTCAAATTCACATAGTCTCACAAATTGAATGTCAATGCATCAACAAAAGCACAAAATACTTATCTCGCTTGAAACAAAACCAAATTCATATCCTTTTATGCTAACAGATTTCATGAAACTAAACGTCATTCAATAAATTGCTCTCAAAGCATCAAACTTGTTGTTCATTATCTATTCATAAGCAATCCCATTTCACTCAAGTTCCACCTTACCTCACAAATTGAATGCAAATGCACCAACTCCCACATTCCCCATTCATTTCGAAATAAAGCCAAATTCACATCCTTTTAAACTTGCTGATTTCGTGAAATCAACAGCCGTAAGCTAAATTCCTCCCAAAGAATCAACCTTTTTGGTCATTATCAATTAATAAGAAATCCCATTTCACTCAAGCTCCAACTTCCTACACCAATCAAAAGCTACAAAAAGCACACAAAATAACGATCATTCCAAATTTATTTGGACCAACAAAATATCTATTACCACACACATTAATTCCACCTCAACCTGAAACAAATTAAACTGAACATAAACGTTCGCATTATTAAGAAAGTTATAAAAACCCAAAAAGTAAACTTCTTTCCATTAATTTACCTCCGCCTTGGCAGAAGAAGCCCCACCAAGATCTCCCATGTGAATTTCACCACCTTCAGTATCCATCATAATAGCCACTGCATACCCTTTCTCCTCATTCAACCTCCTGACCCTCTCAATCACACTCTGATGCCATTCCCTCGTCCCGTGACACATATTAATCCTCGCCACATTCATTCCACCGACTGCCAACGCCTCCAGCTGCTGCGACCCACAAGTCGCCGGTCCAATCGTGCAAATCAGCTTAGTCCTCCGCGTACTCCGGAACCCGTTTTCCTTCAACTCAGTCTCCGTCACAGCATCCACATCAATCGAGCTCGTATCAGACACAATCCCACCACCGAACCCATTACTGGAAACAAGCACCTCTGGAGAAGCAGCAGAAGTCACCTCCGGATCAGAACTAGTAGAAGAGGCTTTAGTAATGAAGAGCTGGGGAAATTGGGTCGGCGTACATAGACCGTATGGTTTAACTTTGACAGGCAGCCTGAAAGTCCCAGGAAGGAATGAAATTGAGGGTTTTGAGAGGGATGAGGAGGTGGAAATGAACAAGTTGAGAGACTGAGACATTGGAAACGACGAAGTGGAAGTTCCCGGCGAGTGGAAAATTGGGTTTAAGATCTTGAGTAGAATATAAATAGGAGGGAGGGAGGGAGTGTGTGAGTATGTGTTGTTTTTGGTGGAGAGATGGGCGGAGAGAGCGAAGCTGGGGATCTTCGAACTTGTCGTCAGTAACAATTTGAGTGTAAAAATGGTGACAGAGAAACAGCGGAGTTGGAAGAGAAAGGAATCCACTGTGTGACTGTGCGCCACACTTGTCAAATGATAAAAAATAAGGTCGCGCTTTGGCGTAGGAATGGGATGGTTTTGATAAAAAGAAATGTTTATAATAGATGATCGTAATTATATATTTTTTTTTCAACAAATGATAGATAGATTTTATTGTACGTGCAAATTATGTATATGGTCAAAAAGGCTAATTGCTTATTGTAGTGTTGGATTGTATCCAACCTATGAAGAAAAGCAATCGCAAGAAGAGTCTATTCTAACCAGACCACAAGGGTTTAGAAGAAAGGTTTTAAGGACCTAACAAAAGAGACCACTTGCCTAATTAGGGTCTAGTAAAAATTACAATTACTATGAACTAACTATGAATTAAAAAGGCTTGCTCAACCGCAAACTGCAAACGTTGAATAGCGCAGCAACCAAACTACTACCGCAAACGTTAATTAGCTGACCAACCGAACTACTACCTCAAGCATTGAGAAGTCGGCATGCATTGAGAAGTCGGCAACCGAAGTCGTAGTGAAAATACCTACATGAAAAAAAAAAAAAAGAACCCAACAGATTCAATCGCACCGTGGTTGCACCTAAATCACCCAAAGTGAGCGATTTGGCGGCATGACCCGAGCGTGCCTCTTTATTTGATGGTAATTATGTTATTTGGTATTATTTTGTAATGAAATAGTATAAATTTTATATTAAAATTAAAATTTAATATTAATATTATAATAAAGATATTATTATTTTATATTATATGATATTTAAGAAAATCATATCTTGTTAAAAAAATAGTAAAAGTGTATGCCAATTTGTGGAGAAAAATATTTCCTATAAGTTAGTGAAATTTATTTTTTAAAAAAAAAAAGTAAAATGGGTAATATGCCAATGTGCGCTCACCACATCAGCCCTGACAAGCGCAGCGTTAAAATTTTTTTTTTTAATATATTCAAAACGATGTCGTTTTAAGTTTTTTTGACTGAAAACAACATTGTTTTAAGTTCATTTTGATTCCATTCCCCCTAAATCCAAGGGGGGATTGGGTTTCAACAAAACTCACCTCCAAGAGTTTCACTAAACCCAATCTCTTATACCAAACTCTCATTTTTATTCTAATACATTCCATTTCCCCTTACACTCTTGTACCAAACAACCCCCTCATCAATTCGAATCTCGTAATAGCACCGAATATTATGTTGATGCATCAAAACAACCTAAATTAATTTTGCTACTTATGTAAATTAATAATAATAATAATAATAGTTCAATGGGTAAATGACGCTAAAAATTTACCATATGTGATTGTATATGTATAGCGTTTTAAAATATGTTTTAAAATTTATATGGATTGATAATTTGAAATAATTTTTGAATTGAAATATTATATAAATTGCAAAATTAAAAACATGTTTTAAACTTAAATGTTATAGAGATTACAAATTTAAAAATATGTTGTTAGGTTTTATTATTAGGGTTTCGACTACAATATCTAAAATGTATTTTGGGTATTCATAAATGTGTTTTGGAATTCACTTCAAAATATATTTCAAAATGTGTTTCAAAATATGTATTTTAACATGTTAGAAAGCATGTGTGAGATAGAAATAAGAAAAATAATAAAAAGATAAGTGTAAAATTTAATTTTAAAAAAAAAAGACAATGAAGAGGAAAATCATGGTAAGTATTGTAGGATACCATTACCAACTTTAAAATTAAATTATCACTAGTTGTTTTGCCTAGCTTAGCATGGAATCATTGAAATGGAAGATAAAATTTTTAAGTTATAAAAAATAAAAGTTATTCAAACTAAAATAAATAACGTATCAAATAGTTAAGAAATTTGACATCAAAACAAATTTAAGTTCTTCAAAAATGAGGTAATTTATCAATTTTAAATTGTGAAAAACATATCTTGGCATTGGCATTGACAATTTATTTTTATTGGGCTCATAAAAGCCCAATCATTATAACAATAGTTCGTAGAAAAGTAAAGTTATTTAGAATATGATGTTAAATTTTTGACAAAAATCATAATTTTAATTTTTAATATTTTTACCCAATGACACTTTTAGTTTTCAATGTTTAAAATTTGACACATTCAGTGCTTAAACTTTTACATTTTGGTACATTTGCTACAATTATTAAAGTAAGAAATGACAAAATATGTTACGTAAATATCACGCTACGTTAGCAATCTCAAAAATTTTAATTTACAAATTCTAAAAGTTTTTTTTTAACTTTTTTATTCCAAATCCTCCTATTTTAATTAATTTACCTCACAAACTTTAATATTTGAATATTATAGAATATGGCTTTGAATGAAAAAAAATAAAAAGAATTAGTTAAATTTGTGAAATAAAAAATTTGATAAAGAGTAGGACTAATGACCTTTAATGTTTTACATGACAGGTTTTGTCATTTCTTATTTTAATAGTCATTTATTATATTAAATGCATCAAAATGTGAGAGTTTGAAAATTAAATATGTTAAATTTAAAATATTAGATACCTAAAATGATATTAGGTAAAATATTAGAAAATAAAACTGTAATTTTCTCTAAAAAAATTGATTCTGGTGAAAATAATTACAAACATATTCTTTTTCATACGATTGAATAAATTATAAATATTACAAGTGTTAACATTCTTATTTCATTGCTTGTTTTGAATCATTTAATGAGGGAATGCAATCTAACTTTCATTGAATTACCTAAAATAACTTGATAAATGTTTTGTGCATTCATATAGTGATATAATTTTCATCTTTGAATTGCAGGATCAGGAATCCTTATGTTCTATTTTTGTATCCATATTTGCATGCGTTTACAAAAACATGTAAACGACTGTGTTCTCAACGTGTTTAAACATTACATCCTCAGGCAAGCAAAAAATCACAACGACAATTGATGCTGACATTGGTAGGTGGAAAAAAAAAACAGATGGAAATTTATGAGGGGAAAAAGATAGAAGTTCTAACATAGCTTAGGCGCATTTGTCCCTTTGAATGCGCCCAAGCCCTTTGGGCGCATTTAGTGAATGCGTCCATCACAATAGGGGTGAACGCAGAGATATTATAGGGCGAAGTCACATTTATAAGAAAATTAAGTAATAAATTTGATAAATATAAAAAAGTATAAAAGTAATGTCATACATTATAATTCAAAAAAAATAAAATCATACATTACAAAATCATTTTTCGAGACTTTATCTCTTGAAATAATTTCATAATGGCATCATTATCAATTGTATCAAATACATCATTTTCTATGAAATTCACCATGTAATCGTTCATCCAATCATCTCCTATCCGGTTACAAAGTGTAGTCTTTAAGATTTTCATTGCCGAAAAAGTTCTTTCAACTGTTGCGGTTGCTACCGGCAAAACTAATGCTAACTTCATCAGCAAATAAACTAAATGGTATGTCACATCTTTTCCCTTTTTAACCATTTTCTAAGTAAGCTCGCTAATACTTTACAAATCTGAAAAATTAGAGTTAGACCTCACATCATAAATATAATTCTCAAGTTGTTCTTCAAGAGAAATAAGTTTGTTGGCATCAAACTCCGAATGATAAAATTTTGTAAATTCACATAATTTAAAATTATCATATGCTGAGAAAGAGTGGCGCGGGTCAAGACATGTCCTGGATGAAAGCAACTTTACATTAACATCATTGAAACAATCCCCTAATTCTTGAAGTTAACTATCTATCAGTACATAAAAAAATTCAACTTTAAAATAATGAAGATGTGTTACACGCCCAACTCTACACTTTTTAATTTTTTTAGAATTGTGATTAACTAAAATTCAAATAAATTTTCTTAAAAATTGTTTATATCAATAAATTTAATAAATAGATTTTTTTTTTCTAAACAAGTGTAGGGGCAAGTTTTTAGAATATAGAGTGAAACTCTCTGAATTTAATTTTTAATACTACTATAAAAAAAAAAAAAACTTTGACACATGGGGGGGTCACTTGCCCCTCCTGGAGAAGAATTGGAGGGTTGTGGCATGGGAGGAAGAAGAGAAAAGAAAAGAGAAGAGGAAAGGAGAAAGAAGAAGATAAAGAAAGAAAAAAAATGAAGGAAATGATTTTTTTGTCCAATTAAAATGAGATACGGAGTGTTTTCAAGAGTTTAGTTATTAAAAGTGAGATAAAAAAGTATGATAACTAAAGTTGGGACAAATCAAAAGTATAGTGACCGAAAACATAATTTACGCTAAATGTTTTGGGAATTCCTATCTATTTTTCATTATCATAAGCATCAAGAACACATCAAGATACTACAAAAATGATTAAAATTATTTTAGTATTAAAAACAAAATTTTTACAAGGCCAACTTGATGATAATAATGCCGATGAATCACTATAAAATGAAGGAAGAAGAAAGAATAAATCCAAGAGCTATTGCTAAAACCCCTAGATGGATACAGTAGCATTAATGAATCACTATAGAATGAAAGAAGAATCCTAGAAAGAGTGTCTCAGAGATAGATAGAGGCAAAGGATACGAACACCTTGAGATTGAGAAGGAAAAACAGAAAGAGATGATGGTATAGGATTAATAAGGTTAAAACAAAAGACCCAATTCCCTTTAATTAAAATCTATCAAGCTAGTATTCAGCATAAGATTATGAATCTGAAAAAAAAAAAACACAAGATCATTAGTATCTTCTTGCTTAAAATCCTTTATTGTTTTAACAAAAACTCTATGAAAACTTCATATAAAATTATCAGTAAAAAAATAAATACACAGTACTAAGCATCATAATTCTTTCACACCTAGTACATACAAACAAAGAAGGGGATCCATCGAATAAATTTGCCGGATAAGATTGTCAATATTTTGTGACTGCACAAATAGTTTCTATCGCTGCATGCATCTATAAATATCCTTATTCCTATCATTTCTTTCATCACAGCACACATCTCTAGTGGCCACTTCAAGGCTAGTGGCCACTTCAAGGCTCTTCAAAGCCTTAGTGGTGGACTCGCACAATTTGATCCCAAACTCAGTGCTAAGACCATTAAGATCATTCGGGCCATGGTGGAACTGGAAGTATTAAACAAATTAATATTGTTGATGGTAATATGTTTGACGTTACACCATCATTATTCATTATGTCAAATGAAGTGCCATACTGATGAGATGAATGAAGGGACATCCACATACGAGTTGAGTTTGAGCTCACCCCAAATGGTGGTTGTCTCTAAAGTTACTAGTATAAGAGATTTCATACTTAAGCAATTAAGATGACGTAAAAGGCAGCAAAGAAATTTTTAGAGCCAAAAAATCAGGATGATCGGTCAAACAATTTAACATCCCATCAACATTAACATTAACATTAACATATGAAGTTTAACATTAACATTAAGAAAACAAATGAACAATCCAATCACTCAATGACTCCAGAAAGTCTGCAATCTGTTAACATTAACACAATTCTTTTATTGAGAAGGGAACCGTAGCTGCTATCAAATGTGCGCATTGGGTAAATCCCATTCTTGTGGAATAGCCCGCAAACTCCACAGAAGAGATATACCGCACTAGGCAAGCCCTGTGCAACAGACTCAACAAAAAAAATGTTAGTAGGGGATTCGAACTCGTAACCTTATGGTTACGCGCTCGTCCGCCACACTAATTTGGCTACCCCCAAGGGATAACATTAACACAATTCTTACTAATAAGATAAATGAAGAAGAGAGATAAACTATAATTGAAAAGTTATACATACCTTCTCTTTAATGTTTAACGGACACTTCTTCATCATAGTGTCATCGACATGCACTCTAGTGCTGCACGCCATTACTCCTGCTATAACATCGCTAGCCAGAGGCTTCGCAAAGTGAGCTGCACATCAAAAATTAATATGGTGAGTTGCACATGCAACATTGATTATTAGAGTAAAGTAAATAAACGTGATTAACGCATACATATTAAAACAAAAATTGTCCAGCATGCTTGGAGTGAATGGAGCTACCGGGGTGGTGGAGTCCTACAAGTCCTCTTTTGGGGACAGCCTTTCAAAGTTTGCTTGCATTTCATTGTGAATGGAGGCCATCTCTGCAAACAATTGTATGGTGGAGTTGTGATGGAGGTAAAGCGCCAAGATGGTGCCTGCCAAAAATTCTCTGTTTGGTTGGGGCAGTTTCTCCAACCCTTGATCTCCATAAATGCGAAGGTATTGCTCTGCCCGGGTGACTTTGGTAGCAAGATATTCTTTCAACAGGTGGCTAACGTAGACAGACAAGTCCCAAACAAGTCAACAAACATTAACAACTGCACAAACTATAACTAAGTAATGATACATGCACAAAATCAAGTAATTGTCAAAATGTTCGACAACATCATATCACGTTTAATACCAATTAGTAATAACCGAACTAATAACGCTTTTTGCCAACGGCCACTTCTTTACAAAAAATTAGTGTAGTTGCGAGGCGGTGGAAAAAAAGTGCAATTTTTTTTTTTAGCGCATGAGCATGAAGTTAGTCGGATTTTGATATTGTTTTCATCTAATTTTGTCATCCGTCAAGGAAGTTTTGTGGTCTAACTTGGGAGGAGGGTCAAGTACGATCAAATTGTGCATGGACAGAAGTTAGAACGTGTTTTTCCCCCTTGTATGCTGATTGCGCTGGGCAAATAGAGGGATTTTGTTTCTCTTAATTATGTTAGTTAAGAGCTCGTAGTCCTGTTTAATTAGGGTTGAAATATTTTAATCGAAACTTACTGAGTTTAAATTAGATGTGATAGGATGAGTCTTAAATGGACCATTTCTGTATTCATTAACTTTTTTTATAAAAGTTAATACACAGTTTTTTCTGAAAAAATTAATAATAACCAAATAATAACTCTAGTAACTCACGTTAAAAGGATAGACCATTAATAAAGTAAATTATTAAGAAGGTAACTCAATAATTTGACACCAAAAACTCAAAAACATTAATGAAGTAAATTATTTTTTCAATGAAAAACAATTTACAACACTGTCTTATCTACCTTGGAACAAATCCAACATTTGCATTTTCTTCCCATGACTCGTACAATCTATTCAACCAAGTTACCTACTGAGAAAATAATTCACACTGTTCAGAAATTAGAGTTTAAAAGACATAATACAAACAAAAGGAGAAGAAAACCATAAAACAAAAAGAATCTCAAAATCTTCCAAATGAAAATTTTAATACAAATTAGAGGAACAAAATGGTAACAAACCATATCAATAGTTATAGAATTGAGTGAAGATAAACCCAAAATCACATCAGAATTAATCAATCCCACAAAATACTTTAAATACGTTTAGTCACCAATCATAAAACAAAATGGTGACTTTTGTGACATGACAAGCATATCACTCAAACGGAAAAATTCTCAATCTTGGAATTTATAAATTCATAAACATGTGATGGGCATATCAATCATAAGCATATTATATTAAATAATACTACTACAAAGTGGAAGTGCTAATCTAATCATTTTTGTCTTTGTTTGTGAAAAAAGGCTGTTGGAAGTATTTTGGATAAATTATATCTTTATCTTTTAATTTTATTATCAATTTTTTTTTTTATGTTTGAGAATATTATAGTCTTCTTTGTTTGTCAATTCAAAAGTTAGTCTTTTATTACAAAATTTATGAAATTACTAAATAACTAAGAAAAAAATGTTTTAAAAAATATATGCATTAGACATAAATATAAATAGTATTATAATACAAATTCAACATAAAAAAGACAACTTAAACTCCGTTACTGTTTAATTTTTTAATAATTTTATAAATTTCGTAACCAAATACTAAATTTTAAATGGTCAAAATAAAATATTGTAAATATTTCCAAATCTTAAAAGTAATTAATAATAAAATCAAATCTCAATCGAAGTACATATAATTACCCCAAATATTTTTCACAATCCTATTTGGTTCAAAAAAAAAAACCTCTAGTTTGGTGTCATTCCATTTACTTAATTTAGAAGTCTCAATCCTTTCCTTCCAATCTTTTAAGACTCTCTTAAATCTTTTTGTAATGTAAGCTAGATTTTCCTTCCAATATTTCATGAACCCTTAAACCTTTTTCCCAAATTTAAATTAGATTAGAATATAATTGCCCACTTGCCAAAAAAAAAAAATTGTATACAAATTCTTTAGACAAGAAAAAGATAATTTTGCAGTTACTTTTGCTATTTATTTTATTACCATTACACCATTTTTTTAAAAATTTGTAGTAAAGCTTTTTTTTTAAAAAAAAATGATTTAATTTTTAAAGTATATTCACCCAAATAATGACTTGGAATACATTTCCCCTTTTCAACTCCAAAGAGTCAATTTTGCTCACCCATAATATACAAAGCTCCCCATTTGCCCCAAAACATTACAAATAAACAATTGGAGGCATTCAATCTTAACACCAAAGAAAGTTCAATATCAAAGATCTCAACTCCTCCTACAATTTCGATTCAGGGCTTTTCAATTACGGCGTGTACGTTTCTCAATTGAAGGTAATATGATTTTTTTTTTGGGGGGTGAAAAAAGGTTGATCGATAGTTGAACATGATCATTATTAGTAAGTAATAGCACGATTAAGGATCTGGTTTTGGTATGAATTGGTGGGCGAGTAATGGTGTATTTCTGGGTTATATGCAGGGGAAGGATGGGGGCATTTTTGTCGAGGTTTTGGTTTATGTTGTTTCCGGCCAAGGAGTACAAGATTGTGGTGGTTGGATTGGACAACGCCGGCAAGACGACGACGCTTTACAAGTTGCATTTGGGGGAGGTGGTCACTACTCATCCAACTGTGGGTAGCAACGTTGAGGAGCTTGTTTATAAGAATATAAGATTCGAGGTGGGTTTCCCTTTCAATTTGATTAATGTGTAATTTTTGATAGTTTTGGTTCGGCTTTGCTGTGATTCTGTTTAAAGTTTGAAGTTTGGGTTGAGCTCTGAGTCTATGTTTGCGCAATTGGTTGAAATGTGATTAACAAGTTGAATCCAACTTGCCATGAATTTATGGGTTTTTTTTTTTTTTTTTGGGCGTGCGTGATTTATTTGGAAGTTTGCTAGTATTGCGGGAAAAAGGGATTATTACTTAATTGTCTCAATGAAGGTATACTTGTGTGACAATGAAGTAGGAATCGATTCAGTGAAAACTTAGGGATGAATTTTGTTGATGCCTTGAGTAATCGATTATGTTTTTGCCATATTCGTTGTAGAAGTGAGCATATGGTTAGATGTAGGAAAGTTGAAAGACTTGATATGTGTTAGTGCGTTTGTGTGAAGGCTCACTAGCAGATAACTCAGTTAAAGAGTTTTGAGTTGTGTACCTCTTTTATGGTTTGAGAATTGTTGCTTTAGGAAATGTGTAGTACGGAAATTAAGAAGTGTGGTGAGTTTGAAAATTTGGGCAGTCCAGTGGCTCAAAAATGGTAAATTTTTAGCCTTACTTTTTATCTTGCGAGTATCTGGAGTTGTGGCTTCATTCATGGGAATGACTGAGGGAAAGGTTGTTTAAGAAGTTTGAAAAAAGCTTTTGAGGCTTTGTATTGATTGTGACATTGATCTAGGAAGCTGTCAAATTAGTTTTTCTGGCAATCTGGGGTCTCTCAGTTGTTATTTTTGGATTAGGCAGGTACATGGAGGTCATAGAAATGTATCTATGGCTTTGTTGGTCGTGATTGGATATGGGTTAACTTTAAAAGACATTGGAAAGAGATTTAGATGGAATAGAATATGGTAGGCTAAACGGTGGAGATCAAGCAGATTGGTAAAAATACTGTCAGCGGTAATATTACTTCTGAACTAGATTAAACTTAAAAACTTGGAAATCTGCTTCAATAAATTTACCTTGTAATGAAGTAGGCTGCATGAAGAGTAAAGGCACGAAAAGAACCAGCAGGACTACAATATGTATGCCATGTTGGTCTAAACGTTATATTTATCGGTGGGTCTTGTAAATCTGTGTAACTGGAGTATGTGGCATCCACTTTCCAAGGCTTAGACTTTCATGATAAGCTAGAGGAGACGACAAGATGGATTTATAACAAGTTTGTAGTTTCCTGTCACTCTGGAATCCCACTTGTTACTGGAACCAGTTTTCATTCATCAGAATGAGATTCTTAGGACAATTTACTTTGAATAAAAACTGGTTATGATGGTCAAATATGGGGCTGAGGATTACTCATCAGCTGGGAAGATTTCATGATTCAGCTGGTTGACATGCATTAAATTGTTCAGCATGTCATTCTTTTTTAATGTCAATTTTTTTTGCGGAATTTCAGCATGATTAACAACATTTATCTTTTACTTTCATCTTAATGTGCCCAATTTAAGAAACTAGTCTACTTTGAATCTTAAGTTCATATTTCAGCGTTGGATTCATGTAGTCAATTGTGCATTGTTTGGTAATTGTGATACCTGATTTTAATGAGTCTGATCTGATTATTTGGTGATGGTACTCTACAGGTTTGGGATTTAGGTGGGCAAGATCGGCTTAGGACATCATGGGCAACCTATTACCGTGGAACTCATGCTGTTATTGCGGTAATTGACAGCACTGACAGAGCCAGGATTTCCATTATGAAAGATGAACTCTTCAGGCTTCTACCACATGAAGATCTTCAGAGTGCAGTTATCCTTGTCTTCGCAAATAAACAAGACCTTAAGGATGCAATGAGCCCTGCTGAGATAACTGATGCACTTTCCCTTCATAGCATAAAAGATCATGATTGGCATATCCAAGCTTGCTGTGCCCTTACCGGTGAAGGTTTGTATGATGGTTTGGGTTGGATAGCACAGAGAGTTACTGGGAAGGCTCCAAGCTAGAAGCGGTTGATCCAAAAAATTCTAATGTTTCAAGCTCATGCCCTGTACTAGATGGCCATACAAGTTTACTAAATCCTGTGTTTGTGTTGAATGTATGATACATTTTTTTTCTTATTTTGGGACTCTTTGCAAAAGATTGATCTTCTACACGGGAAAAGAAAAAGGGAAAGCCAAAATATAAAAGGAAGAAAATGTCTGTACTTGCAAAATGTTATTTCCATGACATTCTATGCTGACAAATCTACTGCTGTATGATGTTATTTTCATTTGGATTTGTGATGAGTCGGTATAACACCTGCAACTCCGAGTGCTAAGGAAAACCATTATTAACCCTTTACAGCCTTGAGCGTTTTCTGCTCAATTTTAGCTAGGCGCGGCTGTGTTTACGATGCAGGACTTCTCTTGGAGAATATCTTGATATCTGAGTAGCATTCCATTTTTGGGTCCGTATGGATCGATAGAAAGTCTATTCCCCCGTTTACTTCTCCTTATTTCTGCTTTGATAATAACCATGTACAAGGACTAGGATGATAATTAGTGAGCAGTTGAAGTTGGAAAATGTAGTTATATTCCACATCAATGCATGCTAGCCAGTCATTCCAACAGACCTCTCCACCTTCCCAACGCCAAAGAGTGAAAAATGATCAGCAGCAGTGAAGGGAAGAAAGGAAAAACTGATGATCTACAAAGACAATAACAACATCCCACTAGAGGAGCAACTTTTGAATCATTAGAAATAAATCGAAGTTTCTACACAATGCTGTGATGCATTACATGACTGTGGATAACAGAAAGGGAGGAAAGGATAGCATCTCAATGTGATGAACTATCTAGTACTAAGTCAACAAGTCAACAGCATATACCTATCTATACTCTGCAACAAGCTCAGGTATCAAATTTCTCAACAGAACCCGCCAGCAACAATCATCACAGAATCCAGCATCTGCAGCCTGATTTCTCTTGTGGTCCCTCAAACCACCTATCCCAGGATGGATTGACAGGGCCATTTGTGCTGCCAAACATGAAATGAGTTCCTTCAGTACAACGCTTATAGCAAGAACATACAGTTAACCAATAAGAGAAACACACGGAGGGTTATTACATAGGAAGTAGAGGGTCTGGTCTTGTTTCCACCTTACTCAGCATCCTTAAGTGCATCAGAGAAATTCAGTTAGTTGTAACAGGCATCACACAAAAAAAAATAACAAAGTCATGGATATCGCAATCTTACTCCTTACAGGAGGCTGAGGCCTTTTCCATCTTCTCAAGTTGTTCTAGTTCTTCCTGTGCCAAAAAAGACCATCTTTAGAAAATGCAAGTTCTCAGGAGAAAACCGTTGATACTTAAGGCCAGGTGACAAACAGAATTTCAACTGATGCAATTTTGCACCACAAATAGTCTTACATAGAAGCAAAGGAAGATAAAAAGGACTTACATCCCAAGAGGTATGAAAAACTCAAAGAAGAACTGAAAGTTACTGAATTACAGATAGTTCTTTCAGCAACTAAATCCTATAAACAATAAGCAGCCTGTCAATAATGATATCTATCACTTGAGTGACAATCATGTAGAAGGGACTCTAAAGTTCCAACAAGAACACCGATTTTCTACGTGTTGAGAGATGGGAAGAAAAAAAATAAAAATAAAAACTAGACAAAGGAAAGCAATTGCTAAGTCAGCACCCATTAGTTCAGTGAATGATGGGAGGCCAAAAAAAAGAAAAATAGTATCATACTTTTAGATCCATTGTTTAAAAACTATTTCCCTATGCTTTCTAGTAAGTGTTTCCAGCAACATTTGTTTATATTTCAAAGAATAAAATGCACCAAATTCAGAAAATTAAGAAAGTTGCGAGACAATAGAATACTTGCTCCAAAACCACAAAAATCAGCAAAAAAGCAATCCTGAATTACATACCTTATACCCAAGCAACAAACAATATTGCACATCATGTAAACCATACCACTAAACACATGACATGCATAAAAGGCTAAAAGTGACAACAGTCACCAGCTTAATCCAAATTTGATACAATATCAAATTATAAGCATAGCACCACCTAACTGTCCTTAGCACTGCATTTATGGTGCCGCATTAGAACATCATTGTCCTCATCCCCAATTCACCAACATAATAATTCACCAAACATGACCAGTTCACAAGTAATAAATTACGGAAACTTAAAAATCCACCTTCTTTTGGCATTCTCCAACATTATCAACTAATTAGTAGGGAAGGTTGAAATGAGGTATCGTAAGTTGGATAAGATGAAATCAATCATCAGGCATGGAGAGGTTTTCTATAATTTACCATCAAACCACATTTTGGCAAACATCTCACTCATGCACCATTAAAACCAAACCAAGGCCCAACCCCAACAAATGTGAAAAAAGTGATAAGAAATAGAAGACAAGATCTCTAATGATCACATCAACAGCACATCAACAGGATTGCAGTTGTGCAGGAACTTCAATTTGTTAAGAGTAAAAAAGTGGGAATTTCAATTAGAAAATAGAATTTCTCCAGAATTGGAAGTTTCACTGTTCAAAAAGTAGCTATGTTTGATGAACAACATTTTGGATTTTTTTAAAACGAGCCTAAACAGAAAGTAAGGATCAGGTCTGAAAGGTTTCTCCACTTCCATTATGAAAGATCAAATACATATTTACTTGACAGAAGGCAGCCTAACAAATTATCCCTGAATGTCACAAGATTCCAACCAACCAAAACTGAATTAGTAAGTATAATAGCTGCTAAAGTTCAACTCCTCTCAGAACTTTCTTTTACATTTTCCTTAGGTTAATGAAACCCAGGAACTGCACAGTTCATTGTCCATTTAGGCAGCTCCTAAAACACCAAAAACAAAAAATAAAGAAATTGCCTGATCAACCTCTTAATACATTAATCTGTCACAATATTGAAGAGAGTGAATACTGTAAAAATGCTACTTGGTCACCCTGTCCACCTTGGAGATAAGAATTGGTTTATGCTGATTACAGCTCTACAGCATTTATAAACTAATTCAATGCTCAATCACCAGTTGCACACTGAAGATAGTCGTTTCCATGAAAACGTTGCTGATCACAGTTTAATCCTGGGAGAAATATATGTTTCTGCTCATTACTCGCTCTACAACACAAATCCTGATATTCCAATATTAAATAAGGCAATACATACGGCCGGTTTTCAGAGCGTTACGGACATTTTTAGTGAAAGACCAGAGTCTTTTATGTCTTCTGCTAAAGTGAAAACACGTGAACACTGAGAATTAACTCATAAAACAGATTTTGAAAAAAAGGTGAAAAGTCACGTTGTTTCACGCGGAAAATCCATAGATACAAACTTTGGCTACCTCAGATATATACATGTCAGATACATTGGAAAAACCTTTCCATTGACCTTTATCTAAGACCATTAAAAAAGAAATACAAAAAGACAGTCACCATGTGACACCATTTTCTTATTCTGCCTCAGCAATTCAAGATAGCGCAATTCAACTTCAGGCCAATTCAAGAACCCAACTTTGCTTTCAAAATCAGACTGCCAAATACAAATTAAACGCCAACAAATATTAAAAAGGGAAAAGAAAAAGAAGAAGAAGAACCCACGATTAAAAGAAATAAAAATTGAAGAGTTGAAATGGGTCAAGAAGTCAAGCACTGACTGACCTCCAAAAAGCGAGATTCTTGCTCAAGTCTTTTCAATTCAGCAGAAATCCTATGCTTCCCTCTTGTATCTACTGCCAATCGCCCTTGCTCCGAGCTCACCGATTGCATCTTTCCCTGCTTTAAAACTACCCGCGAAAATACAACCTCCCCTTGATAAAAGGAAATGCCGAAAAACAATTAAAACCCTGAAAATTGATGAAATCCCAGTTGACAAAAAAAGTGCATGATCAAGTTTCAATGGAGCATTTGAACCAAAATTGTATCTTGGCTGAAAAATGGCTGTCCCTTCTGATTTCCAAAACAAAAATACTGGTGCCAGCTTAGAGAAAGAAGCAGCAGTGGGAGATAGCAAATTTGGCTAGTTCTAATGGGGTTGGAAGAAAACAAGACAGGCTTGGGAAGAATAATAAAGAAAGGGGAAAAGGCTGCTTTTCCTTGGCTCACAAAGGTTGATGAAGGGAAAGGTTTTAGCCTTTTCTTTTGTTTTTTTCCTCTGAGCATTTTTTTCTTTACTCTCATCATTTTCTGTGTTTTTTTTTTTGTCTCTCTCAGTCTCCGATTCGGCTGGGTTTTCCATGTCTATTTGCCAGTCCAATTGAGTTGATGTTGAAACATTGTTGATTTCTCCTCTGTCATTTGTGTTTTTCTGCTTTATTAGAATTGCATCTTTCACATTGCATAAATTTATTACCTGGCGATTCATAATGATGTTCCTTAGGTCTACATATGTTCCATTTCTCACCTCTCTAGAATTATATATTTTATCTATCTTAAAAAAAGTTCATATTTAAATATATTTTTTAAAAAAATATTTTTATTTTAAAAGAAAAGTTCACTTCTAAAATAAAATTCTTTTAATGTGTTTATTATCAATGATTATTTATCATCACAAAAAAAAAAAACCAATTACTTTTGATTTCATGTAACATGTTTTTAAATTACAAGTCACAACATATTTAATGTATTATTAGATATATACTTTTGAGTTATATGTTGTTATTATTAATAAAGATAATACAAAAAATTCACATAAAAATTGAACTTTTGTTTAAAAAAAAATTTGAAGTTGAACCATTTTTTTTTAAGGAATGGAGGGAGTATGCATTTGATCATTTATCAAAAGGGTTGTATTTAATAATTTAAAAAAATGTATTCCATTCAAAATGATTTTTTTTAGAACCAAAGAAATACAAAATTAGAGTACAAAAAAAATGTACAAAATTACTGAAGATTAAGAATATATGACCCGTGAATACATGATTTACATAAAGATAAAGAGATGTGACAATTTTTCAACAAATGAAAAACATCACTTATACACTCTTTTTGGACAAAAGTTGTGGCTATCACTTATCACTATGGTTTAAACTTTGAAACATAATTATGACAAACGACTATAAAAAGTTGAATTTCTTTATCTTAATGCACTCCTCTTCCTATTTCGAACCCTTAATTTAAATGTGGAGAGATACTTAAATTATGACAAACTTTTTAGTAGAGGGTAGTATATATTTTTAGTAGATTGATGTACATTTTTTTTTTCAAGTCAAGCAATCAATATTGAGACAAACTATGCAATACAGAATGGTGCATATTTTTAGTACATAAATATGTGCAATTTATGAGTCAAACAATCAATAATGTAAACCCAAGTAATTTATAAATAACAAAGAGACCAAAAAAGTGGTAATTTCAAGACTTGTTTGAAAATATTCAAAGGAGAACGAAACCATTTCTTTTATTATGAAAGGTAGGATTTCAATGAGAAGTTGGGGAAATTGGTGGAGCATAAAATGAAATGGGAAGATACTTTTAATAAAAAAATTATAGGAAAAAATTATAACAATTAACGTGACATGTCAGAAAAATAATATTTTTTATTATTTTACACTTTTTAAATAATATAATAAATAATTTATATTTCTAAACATGTTACATTAATTACTATATCTTTTCAATATGAATTTTCATTACCACTATGATGTGAATCCGGGAGAACTCAATTTAATTGTAGAATCGTCCCCGAATGATCTAGTGCAAAACGCCAATTTCAAATGAACCCAACAACAATAGGATGAACCTATCACCTTTGAATCATACTTGGAGAAAGAAGTCTTGAAATCTTCCAAGCAAAAACAACCTAACCAAACTAGACCCAACAACAATAGGATGAAACCTATCACCTTTGAATCATAATAAGGCTAAATTGAATTCACTATTCCCAACCCTTCTAATCTTCAAATCCAACAACACTAGGATGAACCTAACACCTTTGGATTATGAAAGGAAAAGAAAAAACTGAGTAGAGGCGCCACAACTAAAAGGAAGAGTTTTAGTTGATAAGCCTTGTAAGTTTTGCAAGCAATTTTGCAAGACTCAAACTAGCTCACTAAGAAACTAGTAAAGAAAGGAAAAAATCCTTAAAAGTTTATTACTTCAATTTAATTGAAAATGCTTAACCAAGGCCCCTATTTATAGTGTTTCAAGAGGGACCAAGGTTGAAAATTACAAAAGGATTAAAGTAGTAAATCTGAACTTTTTGGTCAAGACTAGCATTAAATCTTCTCTTTGACCAAGAAAAGCTCTATGACCCAAAAAGACTCTTAAACTTAAAACACTTAATCTGAACATTAAAAATGCAGAAAACAACTTAAAAAGTCTTCAAAAAATAGCTGGAAATTCGTCCAAAAATTCAGCTCCCAAAATGACCTTCAAACTTCTAATTTAATTCTTTGACTAGTCTTCACTCCTTCACTTGCTAGTTGAATTTTGACCAAAGAAATCAGATGAGACCTTCAAAATACTCCATAATTTCGTCCATTTCACCATGCTTTTGATCCTTAGAAGTTTCTTGAATTGTCTTGAAAATTTATCACTTGGTGAGTTGAATTTGGACTTGAATTGTGAAATGTTTTAGTGATTTGTTGACTGACTTTTGGGACTTGGGCTGAACGAAAATTGCATTATTTTGGACTAAATAAAGTGGTTAAGAATCAGCAACAACTCACTTAATTAGCCCCTTTTGAATCTAGGTCTAAGACTTGCAAAATGTTGTAACAAGTGGGCTGAACTTTGGTAGCATTGGTCCTTTCTTTGTCATGGACTTGAATGATCAAATTAGACAAAAATTCTTCCATCCTTTTCTTCCTTAAACGAGTCATAGGACCAGCCATGCCATCAAGTGCATGAGGTGGAAAAGGAGTTTGTTGAGGATAAATCAATTCCTATCAAACTATATCAGATAAAATATTTGTATATTAGATAGGATATTTTGTATATATCATTTGTAGTCTGTAATTATCTACATACCTTAATTAGTGTAGGTTGTAGCTTATAAATGTAAGACACAAGTCGTTGTATTTTTTGTATCAATATACAGCAAATATTTCCAAACTCTGGGTTTTTACATGGTATCAGAGCAACGATCTGAAATTGCTTCTGCTCCAAATTTTTTTTCAATCTCACAAAACCTTCATTTGCAAGTTTGGTGCTGTATTCTTATTTCTTTCTATTTTTTATTCCCTTTTTTTTTAGAATAACAGAACCCTAATATCATTTTTAGCCTTAGCATTCCTAAAATACCCCTGCAACCTTTGGAAACTACAAACCCTGCCACAGCTTCTTCTTCTCCGCTGCAACCCGTCGCACCTCATGGCCGAAGCTGCAGTCACCACATCCAGTACCGCCGCCGTCCTTCCTGCACCACCAAGAGACCCGTATTCCTTGTCTGCCACCGATCTCCAAACCGGAAGCATTGTATCCACCAAGCTTACGGGTGAAGGCAATTGGCAAATATGGAGCAACCAAGTGAAGACCGTTTTCTTGGCACGAAATAAGCTCGGTTTTCTCACCGGCAGTCTCGCTCGCCCTGCTGAAGACGACGCCGCTGCAGAAAGATGGGACCAATGTCACGCCGCTGCCAAGACTTGGCTCACACATTCGGTCGACCCTTCATTGGAGGCTATGGTTTCTCGGCTCCCTACGGTTTCTGCTATATGGCATACCCTTCAAGAAAGTTTCGGCCGTGTCTCAGGTTCACAAATTTTCTCCATCAAGCAAGCCATCAGTGCTGCTAAGCTTTTCACGGCCGCTTCTAGCGCTCAACTTACAGCTTTTTATCTTCGGCTCCAAGACTTATGGACGGATTTGGATGTCCATCAGCCTCCTATTCGCTGCGTTTGTGGCCGCTGCGAGTGTCGAGTGAATGACCAGCTACGGTTGCATGAAAATACAGATCGGGCCATGAAGTTTTTGTTGGTTCTTCCTGATGAATTTCGCACTCTCCGCACGAATGTGCTTGCCCGAGATGACCTCCTCTCTCTTGAGCGGCTTCACGCCTTAGCCAAGGAGGATTTACACCAACGAACCGCCGTTGAAGGCCATCAGCCCGCTGCCATGGAAAATTATGGCTTCTCTGTAAATCCGAAGGAGGAGCTGCAACAACCCAGCTCATTTGCAGCAATTCGGCCAACTCAATCAATTGTAGGAGCTGGGTCTTCCTTGTCGGGTTTTGGGCCAAAGCAAGTGCCCATCTCTTTTGGGTCAGGAAATCTCCATTGCATGCCTAATACAATTGGGCCTAATGGGCAGTTGGGGCCTAATGGGCAATTAGGGTCTAATGGACCTAATGGGCAGCAGCGCCCATTTTGTACTTACTGTCAAAAATTGGGCCATGTTCGTGAGGCCTGCTTTCTCCTAGTGGGTTATCCACCAAATTGGAAGCCCAAGCAACGCAATGGCTCTAAAAAAAGGAATTCCAACTCTGGGCCTTTGGCTCACAATGTTGCTACTAATGGGCCGGCCACTCCTCCTGGATTTGGGCCTTCACTTAATTCCTATGGTACTAATCCATCTCATTATTCCAGTGTAGGTATTATGGGATCCGCGACTCCTACCCCTGGTAATATATATGGCGGCTCCTCCAGCCTTCATCTTACCACAGATCAACAGCAAAAATTGGTCACCCTCCTGAATCAAATGGGGACTTCTGACACCACGGCCAATTTTTCAGGTATTACTTTTCCTTTTAATGCCCTTTCTTCTGTTTGGATTCTCGATTCAGGTGCAAGTGACCACATCACTTGTAATATATCTTTATTGGATTCATATTTCCCTTACATAACACCCATTTTCATTATATTACTCGATCAATCCACCAGCCCTGTGACACACATTGGCCAATATCGCCCCTATCCTCAGCTACATCTCACACATGTCCTATATGCACCAAATTTTAAACATAATTTATTATCCATCCGCAAGCTCACTAAAGATAATAATTGTGTGGCCATTTTTTTCGATGAATTTTGTGTATTTCAGGACCGTACGACTGGGGATCTGATCGGGCTCGGCAGGGCTAGTCGGGGATTATATTTTCTTTGTTCCTCCATTCCGGAATCTTTTCAATTAGTCTTTAAGGATTTTTTACTTTCAATAAAGAATGCTGATTGCATTCCAAAATCAATTTTGCATTGTAATTTTGTTAATTGCAATAATGTTAGTTATGACATTTGGCATCGTCGTCTTGGTCATTCTTCTTTAAAAACTTACACCACTCCTGGTCAATCTGTGTCGTGCCCCCCATTTTTTTTTTGTTCAATTTGTCCTTTGGCCAAACAAACTCGCACCACTTTCCCTCCACGGACTAGTCATACCACTTCCATTTTTGAATTAGTCCATATGGATGTTTGGGGTCCTCATAGGACCCCCACTCACGATGGTTCCCGCTATTTTCTCACCATTGTCGACGATTTTTCCCGTGCCACATGGACATTTCTTTTATTTTCAAAATCCCAAGTTTTTTCAAAAATTCAATATTTTATCTCTATGGTGTTTACACAATTTGGCTCCCTTGTCCGTCGCATTCGATCAGACAATGGAACTGAATTTTTTTCTACTGAGTGTCGCTCTTTTCTTGATAATCAAGGTATTATCCATGAGAGCTCTTGTGTTTACACTCCCCAACAAAATGGAGTAGTTGAACGCAAACATCGTCATTTATTAGATGTTGAGCGTGCCTTAATGTTTCAGGCACATATCCCATCTCATTTTTGGGGTGACTGCATTCTCACTGCTACTTACATCATTAATCGTTTACCTTCTAGCTCCATTCATGGCCTCACCCCGTTTGAATTATTATATCACAAACCACCTGTCCTAGATCATCTTCGTGTCTTTGGATGTCGGTGTTATGCCACCACCTTGGGTGCCAGTGACAAATTTAGTCCTCGTGCAACTCCATGTGTTTTCATGGGTTATCCTCCTACTCAGAAAGGCTATCGCCTCTATGACCCTGCTTCGGGGAAATTTTTTGTTAGTCGGGATGTCATTTTTCAAGAAAATGTTTTTCCTTTTTCACTTTCTCCTTCCGTGTCATCCCCGGCGGCTTCATCCGATTCCCCATCTCCAGCAGTATGGTCCGATGAGTATGCTTCTTCGTCTATTTCTCCTCCGGCGCCACCAACCTCTTCCGCTGTCTCTCCCACACCTCCCTCCGCGCCTACACCTGTTACATCCTCTGATACTGACTCTACGGCCCCTTCCGAGCCACAAAATCCTGACCACAACATATCTCTCCGCCGTTCAGCTCGACCTTCTCGCCCCCCGATTTGGAGTTCTGATTACCTCTGCCCTACCTTACCCTCGGCATCTTGTACCTCTTTGTATCCCATTTCCAATTACATTTCTTTGGCTAATTGTCACCCTTCCCATCAACATTTCATTGCTTCCATTTCATCCATTACCGAACCTACCACTTTCCAAGACGCTGTCACTAATCTACATTGGGTTACCGCCATGGAAACTGAACTCCAGGCTCTTCAAGCCAATCATACTTGGGATGTGGTTCCTTTGCCTCCTGGTCGTCGTCCAATCGGATGTAAATGGGTTTACAAAGTCAAATATCATGCTGATGGTTCTCTTGAGCGGTATAAAGCCCGCTTCGTGGCCAAAGGTTTCAATCAGCGAGAAGGGGTTGATTATCAAGACACCTTTTCTCCTACTGCTAAACATGTGACTGTTCGCCTCCTTCTTGCCATTGTCGCTATCCATGCTTGGCCTCTTTTTCAGATGGATGTTCAAAATGCATTTCTCCATGGTGACCTTTCCGAGGAAGTCTATATGGATCTTCCTCCAGGATTTCGCCCTCAGGGGGAGTCTATGGTATGTCGATTGCGGAAATCCTTATACGGGTTAAAGCAAGCATCCCGTCAATGGAATGCCAAGTTCACAAATGCTCTCCTGCAACATGGTTTCCATCAATCCCACCATGACTACTCATTATTCACCAAAACTCAGGGTACCGAATTTGTTGCTTTACTTATATATGTTGATGATATACTAATTACAGGCAACAGTCAAGCTGGAATCACCGATCTCAAAAACTATCTCCATGCTACTTTTCTTATGAAGGATCTTGGTCCCTCAAAATTCTTTCTTGGTCTTGAAATTGCTCGGTCTCCGAATGGTATTTCAATAAGTCAGCGCAAGTACATATTGGAGTTGATATCTGAGGCTGGATTGGCAGGTTCCAAACCTTCAACCACCCCTACATGGAACAAAACAAGAAGCACACCAAAGATTGAATATGACGCTGGATCCAATGAACAAGTCACGGATCCGCTTCGACGATCCTCAAAGATATCAAAGATTGGTTGCGATCGATATATTTGAATCTCACCAGTTCGACATTACTTTTTCAGTCCAACTTCTTAGTCAATTCATGCACAAGCCAAAGCAATCTCACATGGAAGCTGCCTTGAAAGTTGTTAGATATCTGAAGAGTTGCCCAGGTCTTGGTCTTCTTTTCCCATCATCATCCAAATTTGAGTTGCGAGCTTTTTGTGATTCAGATTATAGCTCATGTCCAATGACAAGGAGGTCCACCACCGGTTTCTGTATTATGCTTGGCAACTCCTTAATATCTTGGCGTACAAAGAAACAACCCACTGTGTCACTATCTTCAGCCGAGGCGGAATATCGAGCAATGCAGGTTACAACTAGTGAAGTAGTATGGATCATGGGATTACTGCAAGATTTTGGTATTCATATAAATGAACCTGCATTACTCTATTGTGACAATGAAGCTGCAGAGAAAATAGCGGCCAATCCAATCTTTCATGAGCGCACCAAGCATATTGAGGTGGAGTGTCATTATGTCAGAGAGAAAATTCAGCAAGGAATCATAACGACACGCCACATATCTACAAAAGAGCAGCCAGCTGACATCTTGAACAAAGCCTTAAGTAGTGGGCAGCATTGGTACCTTCTTTCCAAGCTTGGAGTATTTGACTTATACAAATCTCCAGCTTGAGGGGGAGTGTTGAGGATAAATCAATTCCTATCAAACTATATCAGATAAAATATTTGTATATTAGATAGGATATTTTGTATATATCATTTGTAGTCTGTAATTATCTACATACCTTAATTAGTGTAGGTTGTAGCTTATAAATGTAAGACACAAGTCGTTGTATTTTTTGTATCAATATACAGCAAATATTTCCAAACTCTGGGTTTTTACAGAGTTTCATTTTGAGAAGTATTATTCACAACTTGATCTTCATTGTTCTTGTCTTTGTTGTTATCATGATG
Source organism: Gynochthodes officinalis (assembly GCA_020080225.1). Classification (NCBI taxonomy): domain Eukaryota; kingdom Viridiplantae; phylum Streptophyta; class Magnoliopsida; order Gentianales; family Rubiaceae; genus Gynochthodes; species Gynochthodes officinalis. The sequence continues at coordinate 4,483,199 of CM034619.1, read as the reverse complement.
GGATCTTTGGAGCTCATCACACTATTATCACTCTAAAAAGAATTTTAACAAAATACTCCCTCCACCCCCACCTTAATATATATATAATTTTGATTTAATATAACTATTTTAATTTAAAAGATACAATACATTTAATATAATATTAAATAAATAAATTTTTATTTTTGCTCTTACTTTTTAATTTGAATTATATAAGAATTCAGGTTAAAATTTTAATAATATAAAATTTTTACTTTTGTGAGACAAGAGAAATTTTCAAAGCTGATTTTTTCCTTTTTTTGAAACAAAATACATACAATTGTCATTAGTCACGTGGTTGGCATGTCCTGAGAGAGCGCGTGAGAATATAGCAAAAGCCACACAGAAGGCTTTGTTAAGTAAGCAATCCACTTTGACATTTGGCCAAGGTGGCCCAAACAGAATCAAAGCGCAGTGTCAGTCGCATAATAGTTCTCAGAATCCAAATTCGATTTCACCGATCCAACAATTCTACGATCTTAATTTAATAAAATGATCCTGATTTTAATTATAATTCTATTTTATTATGTGAATAAAATATAATTAAATTTATTAAAAAAAACTTTATATATTTAAGTAAAATTAAGATATATACTTATATAAATAATTTAATTAGTTTAATCATATTTTTATTAGATTTTAACAATAAATAAATAAATTAAACTTAAATACCTTTCAACTGTGATAATTACTAAAATATTAAAAAAATCATATAAAATATTATAAGAAATTAAAATTAAAATAAAATTATTTAATTATAAATTATATATGAATTTTTTAAATATTTATTCATATATTGATTAATAATTATTTTAAAAATAATTTATAAATTATATTTTCTTAATTTTTTGTAAAATCTTATAATTATATGATTCGATCCCACAAATTTGATTTTGCTATCTAAAATTGATTCTGTATAAAATCCTGATTCTATGAATTATGGTCGAAGTGAATCCGTGGGAGGAGAGCGCGTGCTGGATTTGGCAGTGGTTGTCTAGTTGGTTCTCGAATCTGTTCGCGGCGACTGGAAGGAACACCGAACACCGCAGAACCGTAGCTTCCCAAATAATGATATACGTACATTGATTGTGTTAGAATGACTTAGACTATGTCTCGATTTTGTTGTATTTAAAAATTTTGTATTAAAATATTTAAAAATTTTAATGAAAATTTTTTATATGAAAAAGTATATTAGAAATTTTTTTTTTGAAATAATGTGAGAAAATTTTTAAAAAGAAATTAAATTTTAAATTTTAAAATAAAAAGTTATTTGAATATTTTATTTTTATAGTTAAAAATAGTTAATTTTTTATAACTATAAAAATACAAACTAAACAGAGTCTTAATTTTTACTTCTATTTCCACCTTCCATTCCAAAAAATAAAATAATTTGCATTGAATTAGATATAATTTCTTTAAATTATTAATTATAACATATTTAATATATTATTAAATATAAAATTACACATTCAATCATTTATTAAGAGTATTATATTTTATGATCAAAACAATTATATCTAACCAAAATTACTACAATTTTGTGACCACAAATATCGAATGGCAACTACTACCTGGTTCAGGGAACATTGAGTGAGGATTTTGACAATAAGTTTTTTTTTAAAATTAATTATTTGTCCCTCTGTTAAAAGATTTCCAAAAATGTCTGTATCGAATAAATAGATTTACAAACGAATGGATCAAATCAATTTAAAAAATAATATGCTCATCACCACTTTATGAGAAATCATTATATACAAATATATTAGATTCGTGTAATTCGATCGGTGAAATAGTATCTCTCCTTAACACCATGCCTAATATTTGTACATGACATGGATTCTTAAAGGCGTTTGGGATGCTTAAAGGCTGGTTGATGCCGTATCATGTATTCTACATTGATGCTTTTGACATCTTTAGGGGCAGGAATTTGCACATTGAACATGAACACCAATTAGACCTTAGTCACGCCATAACGTGATAGGACACAAGCTTGGCTTATTACATGGAATGCAATTCAAATGATTGGACACGACAAGAACATAAAATATACACATCCAAAAAGAGTGGAATCGAATAAAAGAATCTTGGATTGAGTTAATAATCGAAATTAGAACATCTGTCTTCAACCAATACCGGCTGAGGTTGGCAAGAAATGGTTGGCTTTAATAAAAATTTTGAATCAATACGTTGAATCACTTGAAGCAAACAAAAAGAAAGGACAAAGATTTGAGGTTGGAAGATCAATAAATATCTATGAATCCTATGCACCAATCGATATCTTTATGATGAAGGTCACACTATTTTCTCAAATGGTGATTTGCCGTAAAGATTGACCATAGATTAATTAGAGTAGGACAAACCGACAAAGACATGACTGATGTGATCGCATCCATACGTAAGAGAAATTAGTAATTTTTTTTACATTAAAAAAAATTATTTTTAATTTAATATAATTTTTTAAGTTATAAAATATAACACATTTAATATATTTTTATGTATTCTTTATTATTTTTAATTAAAAAATTTTTTTATTGACGGATGACATCCGGAAAAAAAAAACGGAAAAAAAATTTCCGAAACATTTCCGTCGGAAGTTCATCGTCGGATTCATTTTTTTCCGAAAATTTTCGACGGATTTACGGACGGGACGACGACGGGATTTCCGACGGATTTTCGTCGATTCCCGTCCGAACGGATGTCCGTCGGAAATGGATTTCCGACGGAAAAAAAAAAAAAAAATAAATAATTTCGACGGTCGTCCGTAAAAATTTAATAAATTTTAAAAAAAAAAAATTATTTCCGACGGATATCCGTCGGAAATTTAATATAATTTTTTAAATTATAAAATATAATATATTTAATATATTTTTATATATTCTTTATTATTTTTTAACACACGTTATTTTTAAACAATTTTTTTTTTGTTAAATGACGAGAGTATAAATATATTTTTTTCTGAAAAAACTTTTGTAAGAATTCCTTTAGAAATCATGGTAAAAATTTCTGAACTTCTAAATAATACACCTTGCTGGGAGTGTCTCTTAATCACTTCCATCTCTGTCGGATCTCATTTACTTTGGACACTAACTTAAACATTAAATATAATTTTCTGTGGAATAATCGTAGGTATTTGGATAACTATTGGTATTTTTGGTTGTAAATGTGCAAGTTACTCATTGATTTTGATCATTACTACTAAAGACTTTAGCTTCATCCATGTGACATTATGTTAGGAGGAGGAAAGGAATGAAAAAAATGAATGGTTACTTAGAAAATTAACTTGTAAACAATAAATTATATAAACAAATTTATAAATCAAATCTAGGTGTAGTTTTTAGTGTAACATTTTCATTGTAATAATTAAAAAAAAATATATTTTTTTCTTATTTTATCTTTTTTTAGGATGTAAGGTGTGGCTTCATCATTTCTTTTCAATTAAAGTGATAATATTTATAATGAAAAATTTAATAAAATTTTATAATAATTAATATGACATTAACATAGTAAATTAATATTGGTCGGTTAGACTAATTATTAGTAATTTTTTACAACACAACGTCACAGGAATCACCATAAAAAATTTATTAATTTTTTTTATCATATATATATATATCCATGCTTTTTAGATGAATTTACTAAATGTATCATCCAAAACTATGACATCTACAAAATTAATTTGTTTGAAATAAAATTAAATAATTTATAACACAATCGTTGCATGTTCTCCAAGTGTTGTTATCGTGGCATATATACAAATCCAAGTGCCATGCAGCCGAATCATCCTTATCTTTCTTCCTCTTTTCTGATTGACCTTATTATATCCCCCCAACAAACTGGAATTCCAAACTTTCATTGTACCTTCGTTGTTAGCTTATTATCAAACAGATCTTCATTTTCAATAATGTCAAGTGTTAATGCTACCATTTCATCAAATCTCATAAAAAAAGCCATCCCACTTTGTGCATCATCTTCAACCCTTCCAAAACCATTACAAAATTTCAATTCTATTAATTCCACTTGAAAATAGCAATGGTCACTCACATTTTGTTCATCCATCACGAGTAATGGGGAATGGCCCGAATGAACTTCCGCTCAGAACTCCACCGGAGGTTCCGAAACCAACTCCGTTGGACAAGCCAGATGTTCTACCAGAAGTGACTAGGAGGGCTAATGGTCCGGAATCTGAACCAGTTCCGCCTGAACTGCAGGCTGATCCACCACCAACGCCACCTGAGCAGAACCCGGATTTCCCAGGGCATCCAAATCCATCCCCGCCTAAGCCTGAAGGGCCAAAGCCACCAATTCCTTCGCCACCGGGTCAACCGGAAGTGTTTCCGCCGCATGGGCCCGACGTCATTCCTCCAAAGCCTCCTGAGCCAGGTGAAGTGGTGCCACCACGGCAGCCGATAATAGATCCACCAACTGGGCCTGACTTCATTCCTCCAGAACCACCGGAGCCTGGATTTCCGAAACCAACTGAGGCTGATTTTCCCCCTGTAGTTATGTAGACTCCCACCATGGATTAATTTCCGTTAGAGTTCGTTTTGATAGTACCTTTTTTTTTTTTTTTGAAAGACATGTTCGATTATTACTAAACAAAAAAATGTTGGTTGTATTTTTAGTATTTGATGTTGTGGTAAGAATTAATGTGATCTAATTTAAAATTCAAAAGGAAAAAAAATTTCTTGATAATTGTTAATGTATGAAAAATGATGCACAGGCAGTAATTAATAATTACTAATGTACGTGCTGCCTTATTCGGGCGCTTAAAGGCGTGGTAAGACTATGACGATAATATCACGCTGATGGGTTTCCAATATAGAGAGCGTGGTTTTCCAATGTAGAGAGCGTGGTTAAAAGAAATCATTCGTTTTTAAAAGAAAAAAAAATCTCATTAGAAAGATATTAATGAAGGTATTGCTGCTGCTTACTTTTTATTTGTGTTTTTCAGACTTTATTCATTTAATTACTTGCTATAACTCAACTCTCTGCAAATGTACTCATTTTCTGGACCAATCAATAAATAAGATCACAAACCAATATTTATTATTTTACAGAGAATTTTAGGCTAAAAAAAATTCTTTTGGCTTTTGTGTATATATTATTCATGAATGTTGGTAAATAATGGAAACATTTATTAAGTCCATTTTATAGAATAAAAATAAATAAGAGATTTATTATTTTCTACATGATAAAAATTAATAAATATATAAAAGTAACTTAACGTTATTAATAAGATGGAGAGGGTTTTTGCATGCTTTCCAAGCGTCCTCCATGGTGGCAATCTACCTTCGAAGTGTCACTAAACCAATGTTCTAGAGCTTTGCACCTTTCTCTATTGCTCCTCTATATATATGCAAAAAAACCATAAAAATTTGCATTGGGATTTCAATCTTTGTTTTTGCCTAATTTCCTAATAGCCTTAAGCATTTTTGCACAATCATGAGCAGAATAATGTCAACCATTTACGCAATTTCATCCATTAAAAATTTTGTTACCATCCCTTTTCATCATGCATCTTTCTCAACCATTTTAAACCCTTCAATATCGCAACACTTTTCTTCTATGTCCCTTAAGGAAACTAATCCTGTTCATGGTAAAAGTGATGGCCCAAGTGAACTTCCGGCCAAATCTCCGCCGGAAGTCCCGACGGCACCACCATTTCACAAACCGGGTTTGCCACCTCAGGTCCCACGGAGGCTTATTTTTCCGGGATTTGATCCAATACCTCCAGAGAAGCCGGCTGATCCACCACCAATACGACCTGCCGGACCACCAAATCCATCACCGCCTAAGCCCGAAGCTCAACCAGAAGTGGTTCCACCTCATGGAGTAGAACCTTCATAGGAACTAGGAAATGTTGCCTATCTTGGAATGGTTATTTTATGTATACTCATTTGGTCCTTAAAAATAAAAAAACAAATTCACTTTGTAAGATATCTTTGTTCTGAAAAAGTTTATTTTGAATTAAAATTTTAAAATATTTTTTCTAATGATAACTATTTGTGATTTACATTTAATAAGTATAAGTAAAGATAAAAAAAAAATTGTATAATTAATATACACATTAAATATGTTGTATTTATAATTAAAAAAATTATATCTGTCCAAAATGATTTTTTTTTGGTGCGGATATTATGATTCTTCGTTTGGTAGAATTTCTCGGATGGATGTTTTGTTTAGACATAAATTGAATATTAACCAAACAATGAGTCGATATTGAATAGCTTAATATAGTGGTTTACTTGGTTGGAAGCTTTTTGAGAATAAATGAGAGCGTTGTAGTTTAAGGTATTTATTTTGCTTATTTAGAACAATGCCCAAAACATACTTAGCTGAAATTTCAAGAACCAATTGTAGTCAACCAATAAAGGTTTTTTTTTCTTTTTAGGAGGATAGATTCCGCACTAATTCTACTTTTATTGACAAATATTAAATATTAACATAAAATGTATAAATATTAGTTTTAATAAAATTATATCGTTTAATTTTAATAAAATTATGCCATTTTTAATTATTTTATTTTATTAATAAAATAGGTGAAAATACGATAGGTGATATATGTTAATTGAAACAAAAATCTCAACTAGTTTATCTCGAATTCTCTATGAATAGAGTTGTTTGTCTATCAATTTAGGGTCGTTCTCAAGATTAGGTGGGAAAAAAGTAGTGGGAAATTTGGGGGAGGGGTTAATTGATAGTGTGCTAAAAAAAAATAGTGAGAAATTTGTGAGGGTGGTGGGGTAATTGATGGTGTGAAAAAAAGTAGTGCGAAATTTGAGGGGAGGGGGGTAATTGATAGTGTGCTAAGAAAAAAACAGTGGGAAATTTGTGGTTGGAGGGGGGAGAAGAGGGGAGTAATTGATGGTGTGTAAAGAAAGTGATGGGCGCATTTGCCCCCAAGATTAGGTAGGAAAAAAAATAGTGGGAAATTGTTTTTAAGGGGAGGGTAATTGATGGTGTGCTAAGAAGGTAATGAGCGCATTCGGCAAATGCGTTCAAGATTTGGGTGCATTCATTTGGCACACCATCAATTATTCTTTCACAAATTTTTCATTTTTTTTTCAACTTACAAGTGAGAAAGATTCGTCAATTCAGGAACGGTTGAATTCTAAATAGTTGTATTTGACTTTCTACGTATGGTAACATATTCTTTCTCTAGTGCTGAAAAAAGTCACAACATGACTAAATTGCATGAGGAGAAATATTCCAAAGTACAATATTAAACATTGTATGTGATCAAATAATAAAGTAGTACATCTATATTTTTGGAGGGACCGGAGATTGAGTCATAGGTGAAACCCCTTTGGTGCTTTATTTGAAGTGTATATGACATTGAGAAGAACCAAGAAATCATTATCATGCATGGAGATAAGATTCAAGTTATTAATCCTATCAAGGAACCCAAATTCTATTCATTGCAACACAATTAATGATTCTTGTCATTAGTACAACATAGTTCACGAAAAGGCAGAATTACAATCCATAAAGATCCCTTATTGCCAAACCAAACAAACTGAAAAATCCACACATGACAACAATCCCACACTTGGAAAATTAAAACGATGAAATAACCAAATTCTTCAAAGAAATATTAAGCATAAGCATTGGGATTCTGGAGGAGATAACTCTCCACAACCTTGTAAATTTCCAGGACTTTCCCTTTGCCGGCCTTGATGTCATCTTCCTTGAGTGTGAAATCTCCTTTGGTATAGTATTTGCTGGTAACCTTGGAGACAGAACCACCATCTGGGGTGGGCTCAAACTTCACCTCGTAAGTGATTTTTTCCAGGTTCTCGTTCAATGTGCCACCTTCGATCACTGAGTAATTGTATGTGAATGTCTCTTCATTCATCTCATCAACATGGTACTTCAAGGAACTAAAGTCCCTACCTGCAAGACAAAGACAATTATGAAATCCCACGTTCCAATTCTTGTTGAAATATCCATCCCAATCCCACTTCTAAAAGTACTTAAGATTGTGTTGATGAATTATTCGTGACGCATCAATTTCATATCGAAACGTTAAATAGTATGACATGTTAATAGTATTTTGGGTTATTCTTTTACTAGTGTTCGGATGTTCTAACTTGACATAACTAGGAATGAGAATGTAACATTAAAACTCTTACCTTCAACAAAGTTAATTTGTTTAATACTTCCAGTTCCACCATTGCCCTGAATGATATCAATGCTCTTAATGCCCTGTGGGATGAGTTTGGGAATCAAATTGTGAGAGTCCACAACCGAGGCTTTGAACAGCCTTGAAGTCGTGACTGGAGATGTGTACTCATCATGGAAAGTTGTGACACCCATGACTAAAAAGAGAATTATTTTCTGGATATTGAAGGAAATTGTATAGCTTACTTGGATCGTTGCTGTGATGAAGGAAATGGTAGGAATGAGGCTATTTATAGATGCCGCAATATAAATTTTTGCTTGTGCAATCACAGGAAAAAGGACAATTTATCCGGCATTTTATTCAAATCTATTCCATTTCTTGTTTGTACGCATAAATGATGCATTCTTCCATCGGTTTTTACTCGTTCTCTGTCTTTTTGTGCATTATCTACTTGTTTTTTACTATCTAATACGGCCTTGACATGAACAAATATTTCCATTCATAATCTAAGAAGAAAATGTTTGTATGTTGCCACTTTGATAGGGTGGTTCTTTTTTTTTTTTTTTTTGGTGGTTCATTTTTCTTTCCTCACGAAAGAATTTAATCAATTAATCATGTTCTAACTTGAAAAAATATAGTGATTTGACATTTTAAGAGGCATTTTCGTATTTTTAAATATATTTCTTATCTTACAATTACCGTATTAAAAAGTACAAAAATATGTTTTAATACGCAATCCGTATAATAGCACTTGGAAAGTTGGAGCCAATTCTGCAAGAGCCTTCCTGGCAAAATCTTATCCGCTGATGCAACATGGCAAACTGCAATTGGAACCATTATTTTTAGGTCCAACAATGTAATGTTACATGTTTACAAGTGGAGTGTTAATCAATCTTCTAAATCATACCTTGAATTAACTTGTTGAGATTTGTTTGTTGTGGATGAATGAGTTTGGTAATGGTTAACTCTGTCGCTTTCATTTGGGATATGGTTCTGATAGCGGACCTAAAATAATGGCCAGCTTAGAGCAATTCTACAAACTCTCCTGCGAATAACATTGAATTGGCTCACTGTTGGTGTATATAACAAAGAAAACAAAACAAAAGGAGTATGAAAGTTTGAAAGTTTAAAAGATAGGGCTAAAATTGTGAATTAAAATTAATTTTTTAAGTTAAAATTTTTTATCGCAGTGCACAACGAATCAAAAACAAATTTCATGAAATTTGGTCCAATGCTGTGCATTTAATATTCCAACTCACTAACAACAAAGAAAAAGTAACACAGAATTTTTTAAAAGTTAGAAGATTATTTTTCACAATAAATAATAAATGAGTAATTATGCAACGACTACAAATTAAGAGTTCACTAGAAAATAGAATAAAGATACATAAATAAAAATTAGTCTTGAACTAGAGCAGGAAGTGAAGCCCTCGATTAGCAAATAGCTCCCCGTTCTATTCAATAGACTCTTTACTAAAGTTCAAAGGCCAGTTTGAAGAATGTCCAATGTCCGTGAGAAGTAGGTGAAATTGCCGTTCCAAAGCTTTTTAAGTTGTGGTGTGGGCTGGGCAATCAACTGGAGAACCATTATAGTGGTTGAATGTTCTAACTTTTTAATTTGATTTTACATTTTTCAAAATTTTTAAAATTCTCAACACTCACTCGATTAATACTTCGACCTGGAGAATCTAATTGGACAAATAGTTGAAATGTACATTCCAAACATTTCCGGGTTCCTGATATTTTCTTGATCAAACTTCCACTCATCTTGCATTCTTGAAGCTCTAATTATGCACCTAATCTTATTCTAAATGTTGGAAAGGATTTTAGAGTTCTTCTTTATGGCAAATATTTTATTTAGTAACCAAACAACACTTTGGTTAGAGGCACGCAATAACTAAATTAAGGAAGGTTCAGAACACGAATTGCACATATGGCATGTACAAACAAGGTTTACGACTCCGGCAAATTTATATGCAGAGTAAAGTATAAATCTAACAAGATGAAAGAAACTCAATTTGTAACAAAAAATATCATAGAGATTTAGAATGAATTTTAATGTTAAACATTTCCAAAATAAAGAAAAGGGTAAAAATTTCTCGAACGAGTCCATTGATTTGGTTAGGCAAGAATATGCAAATGATTCTTCATTAAGAAAGGTTTGAAGTTCCTGTAAATGGGGCACAATGTTGTGAGTATATTATATGCTAGTTTTCTATCCCAATTCCTTTTCTCTTTCTTGCTAAACTCATGTTCAACTTCTTTCATGGCTTACATTTAAATTCATCTTTAGCTACCCTTTGGTTGGGTTACACCTAACCTTATCCTTCCACTCATTCAAACACCTTTTGGTGTGTTTTTCTTGTAAAGGGTATACTAAATGTTTCAAGTGAATGTCACTTTCTTATTATGATTGTTATTATTTTGAATTCTTCGTCATAATTGCTATATTTGAAAATGATCGAATAGGTAATGATCAATTAGGATATAAACAATTTTCAAGCTGGACGAAAAGGGAATCAAAGCAAGGAAAGAACAATTTTTTGCAATGTAAAAAGCTATCAAAACCTTATACAAAATCGTGAAAAATAGTAAATAACCAAACAATCAAGTAGTACTATATTCTTGGAGGGATCGAAGATTGTGACAGGCAAAACGGTGGAGAAATCATTGTCATTCGTGGAGTTAGATGCATTTTATGAAGCCCATAAAAAACATAAAAACGTCTGTTGATTTTTAGCATTTTAAGATCATAAGGCCTTCAACAAACCCCAAAAAAACAAAGAAGGAAATTCATGATCATTGCAACACACATATGATTGTTATCATTAGTACAATATAATTTCTAAAAAGGGAGGATTACAATTCACAAAGATTCCTTATTGCAAGACCAAAAGATACTGAAAACAGCCACACAACACAACAACCGCAAATTTTTCAAAGAAAAATTAAGCATAGGCATCGGGATTCTGGATGAGATAATTCTCCACAACCTTGTAAATTTCCAGCACTTTTCCTTTGCCTGCCTTAATGTCATCTTCTTTGAGTGTGAGATCTCCTTTAGTATAGTATTTGCTAGTAACTTTAGAGACAGAACCACCATCTGGGGTGGGCTCAAACTTCACCTCGTAAGTGATTTTTTCCAAGTTCTCATTCAATGCACCTCCTTCAACCAATGAGTAATTGTATGTGAATGTCTCTTCATTCAGCTCATCAACATGGTACTTCAAGAAACTGAAGTCTCTACCTGCAAAATATATGACAATTTTAAGATCCCATGTTCCAATTCTTGCATATACACACGCATATATATCTCCATCCCATGAAGTTAAAAAGTATAATCAATTACCTCCCTAATCGCATATAAGAACGTCAAACTGTTTGATATGTTAATAATATGTTAAGTTTTTATTACTAATCTAATGCTTTCATTTGATATAATTAATAATGATAGTGTAACATCAAATATGTTACCGTCAACAAAATTAATTTGTTTAATGTTCCAGTTCTGCCATTGCCCTGAATGATATCAATGCTCTTAATGCCCTGTGGGATGAGCTTGGGAATCAAATTGTGAGAGTCCACAACCGTGGCCTTGAAGAGCCTTGAAGTGGCCACTGGAGATGTGTGCTCGTCATACAAAGTTGTGACACCCATGACTAAATTGATACTGTATTCTTTTTAGATTGAAGGAAATTATATAGCTGGGATTTTTATGTGATGAGGGAAATAGCAGGAATAAGGCCATTTATAGATGCGGCAATAGTAACTGCTTGTGTGCAATCCCCGAAAAAGACAATCTTATCCGGCAAAATTTAATCAATATATCCCATTCCTTGTTTGTAAACAAAAAAGGTACATACAGTATATTTCTTAGAGATCAAATTGCACATGACAAATTTTAAGATATGCATCTTCCTCTTCCTCTTGCGGATTGTCTTCTTGTTTTTTAGGATCTCATACGCTCTTGAAATGAAAGAATATTTGCCGGCATAATGCCAATGAAAATGTAACCACTTTGATGGGGTGGTTCATATTCTTTCTTCGTGAGAGATGTCAATGAATTAACCATGTTACAACTTGAAATGCACAGCACTTGACATGTTGGAAGAAGAATCTGTAATACCCTTCCTAGCAAAAATTTGTCTACGGCAATGCAAACTGCGATGGAATTATGAAACCATCTCTTTTTGGTCCGAGAATGTAATATTACATAATCAAAAGTGATGTGTTGATTAAAGCTATGATTTAGAGGATTGATTTACTCGTTGAGCTTTGTAACTTTTGGTCTATCTTGTTTGTGAATGAGTTTGGTAATTTTTAATTCTGTCACTTTCTTTTAGGATATGGTTCTGATGTTGGAACTAAACTAATGACCATGTTAGAGCAGTTCCACAAGCTTCTACAAATGATTGTGTCATTTTTGTTGATATTTTTGTACATTTGGTTCTCTTACTCAGTTACAACTTCGACCAGGAGAATCCAATTGGACAAATTGTGAGATGTACATTTGAAACACTGCAAGCTACCTCAAGAAAAGAAACATATTATACGCTATACAGTTCATCCCTGGTCATGAAATTCTTCATTCTCCACTCTCCTAAATTCTTAGCACTTTTGAGACATTGTCTTTCCCACTCTTACAGATGAGAACACTTCTGCAGTTTCACCATTAAAAGCATTAAAATTGTTCATGGCCCGAGAGGTGAAGGAAGCGTTAAGCCGATCATCTTTAACAAAGCTCTGGTTCAACTCGTTTACGTTTTCAACAGGTTTGGTTCATTTTTGAAATAAACTGAGTTCACTCTTACTTGAGCTAGTTGGAATATGGTACAAATGAATATATTTTATCTGGGCTTGGTTGCATTGCTATAGCAGCTCTAGTGTATATCAATTTTGAAGGATTCATCATATGGCAGTCGGTCTCTTTCAATGACCAGGAACTTAATGACAAAGGGAACAATAAACAAATGGCTCAATTTGGAGCAGTCCTAAAAGGCTATAACCTCAGAAAACTATAATGCCCTCTTGCAATATCCATACAGCTTTGGAGAATCAGAATAGAGCATTGGTTAAAACGTCAAACATGCAAATTGGACAAATATTGGAACATTGGCCGTCTCAGAAGTACAAGAACAAATCTAAACAATTAGATGCATGATGACAAACATCCTTCACCCCAACCTATAAATGTAGTCCATTTGTTATTCTCTTTGCATCTAACTTTCATTTAATTCTCAATGCTCTTCCTACTTTATTTTCATCAATGTCTTCCAGGCTAAATTTAACCATGGGGGCCACATCCTTCAGTGATGAACACAGGTTCCCCATCTTCCCATCAAAAATCTTTAAGGATTCGGTTGTTGATTCGCATAACTTGATTCCAAAACTCATACCACAAGTCACTGAAAGCGTGGAGATCATCGAGGGTGATGGAGGAACAGGAAGCATAAAGCAAACAACTTTCGCTGAAGGTTAGAACATTCCAGCTTGTCCCTCTCGATTGAATTAGCATTAGATTCTGGATGGAATCAACATTTCAGATTCTAACCATCAATGCAAAAAGACACTATCTTTGATGAATTAAACAGTATAAGACTAAAGCTTAGTGTCTCCTTTGCAGGTAGCAACTTCAAATCTATCGAGTGCAGCATTGATGAGCTGAATCAAGATACCTTAACTTACATGTCTACATTGGTTGAAAGGGATCCCTTAGTTGACAAGGCAGGTAAAGAGAGGGTCTTGGCCATGCACAAAGCAGCAGAGGCCTGTCTTCTTCAAAACCTTCATGCCTATGCTTAAAAAGTTAAAATGGCCATATCTAAGGGAAAATGGAATAGGACCGCATGCATGATTTTTCATGCTCATAAGTGCTGTGCTCTTGTTGACTTCTTTCTGGCTTCTCTTCACTTCAAATCGGCATGTCACCAACCTGGCAATTTATTTTACCTTACCCACCCACACCCCCCCACCCCCCTCCCCCTCTTTTGTAATATGGGTTGGACACTGGATTACATCCTCTTTAATTTCCTTCTTCCTGAACTTCTTGGATCAGAAAATAAATGCTTACATCAGGCAGTTCATTGTAATATGGCAGAGTATTCATGCTTGAATTCATTTCAGTCATTAAAGGAATAATATGCCTAATAAACCGTGCATTTGGAAATTTTTTTGTGTGAGTTTCACAAAAACTCAACCGTGAGACTCAGAATTTTTTCTCAAAAAGAAAAAAAAGAAAGAAAAGAAACTCCCACCATAAGTGAAATTGGCCTAAGTAAACTATGTAAATGGTGATAAATCAGAAATCCCTGTTTATTTTCCTTACGGATTGAAAAACCACAGGAAACAAATTCATAATTAGCCAAACACGTGTCTAGTCTACATCTCTCTTCCCAATCACTCTCAATAAAGTTTGATGAAGAAATGAAATTAAAAGGTAAATCCGTTACACACGGCATGGCAACTTCCCCTCCCCGACTGAATAAAGCAGACAGCATCACAGCCTTCCTTCAATTTCAAGAAAATCCTTTATCTTTTCCCAGAATATGTTTGAGAACAAAAATGTGGTGCTATAAATAATAATAAGAAACTCACTCTTCAACCATTCAAATCCACCGCCAGATCCCTCCGTTTTCTCTCCCAGTCCCAGAGTTCCAGCGCCCTGTAACTGAAATGGCTCGTCAATTTACCTCTACTTACACACGCCCCACCCCACGCGCCACCATCCCACCAACCCAGAACCCCAGACTTCAAAACCCACGTTCTATTTTCGCCAAAGAACCGCCGGACCTCATCAAACTAACAAGAAATAATCACCCCGGAAGTATAAAGAGTTCAAGAATCCATGCCTCAAGTGGGGAAGACTCATACTTGGGCATGTGGAAGGAGGCTATGGAGCGGGAGAGAAAGTCCCAACAATTTGAGAGGATTGCAGAAAATTTAGCCAGTGCAGGAGGTGATGATGATGATGAGGAAGGGGAGGAAATGATGAGCCAAGAAGAATGGGAGAGAAGAAGTAGGGAATTCCAGAAGATTCTAGAAGTTCCTCCTGAAGAAAGAGATAGAGTTCAGAGAATGCAGGTGGTTGATCGGGCTGCAGCCGCGATCGCAGCAGCCAGAGCACTTCTCAAGGAGAATGTGAAGGCTGAGGACAATGGTGCAAGTGTGGAGGACGGACAAGGAGGTAATATGATTTAATCTGTAGCAAAAATGCAATCTTTATGTTCATTTTATGATATTTATGCATGTTTGCATGGTATTGTTTTGGTGGTTTGCATTTATGAATTCAAATTGCTTGTGCAATTGAACGTGAGAAAGTGTTTGCTACTAGGGTGATTTTGGTTCCTCAATTTGGGAATTTGAAAATTTCAATCAAGACCTGCCTATATGAGACTCAAGACTTGCCCATATGAGACTTAAAATGTCCATCACAAATTTTCCCATTCTTTTAATTCTTAGTACGCCAAGAAGTGGTCAGTTTGATCTTTCTAGTTTGGTTGTTAGGAACTAACTAAGAGTGCAATTCATTTGGTCTTAGATAAAGGATTCCTCTTTTTTTTTTTTATATATATTAACAAACCTTTTTGATAAGGATTACATTGGTTTACATAGTGAAAACAGTTTCTCCAATTGTTTGCATTAGTTTAGGATAAATGATATAGAAATTTTAAGTTGCCTTTCTAAACTAGGAACTTTGTTGTTCCAAGTTTGTTGCTGTTTTCTACACTTGAAGAAAATAAAAAGATTGTTCCCATTACAACTTCATTTGAACTAGTGAATGCCATTCAAGAATGTGAAAGACTTGTCATGGGGCGATTACAAATGCATGAGATACTTGTATTTGCTTCAATGTAAAGAGGATTTATTAAAATATCATTGCAAGTTTTTCATTCCTTGGACTGCTTTTTAACTGGCTGTTACTTCTTTTAGTTGTTTCGTGATCTAGGCAACAATCTCATCCTAAGATTTTCTGGGATGAGATGTATTACAAGTTATTTGGGAAGATTCTTTATCAATGTGCTCTTGATGCATTCTCTTCTCTACTTGATAATGTTGTCATAATTAAGTGTATCCTTTTTGAGTGTTTATCATGTCCTATGCTAGGTTTGGGAGAGTGTTTTAACTGTTTCAATGTCCGTCTGCTAATTTCATATTTTTTGTTACAAATTATGCTGCACATAATTCTTACCACTTGAACAGGACTAAAAGATGACAACTCTTTGCTCCCTCCAACTGGAGGCACCACTACTGGAACACCAGGGCCAGATTTTTGGTCATGGACACCTCCTGCAGATAATGATTACTCTTCAGATGGAAGAGAGGTGAAGGCAGACATTAAGGCTTCTGCAGAGCCGGCTAATTTCATCCCTGTGATGGAGAAAGAACGATCCAACGATTTTCTCTTAATTCCATTTGAGAGTAAAATTTTCCAGAATAGAGCTCTGCATCCTCCTCCGCAATCATTTGTAGAGGGCGAAGAACAGGTAGCATCCAGTTTTACTCAAGAGACACCTCACCTTGAGGAGGAGCAAGAAATTGAAATTTCATTTTCAGCTGATGCTGCTGAAGCAGTGCACGCTCTTCATGAGGCAAGTGAAACATCGTCTCAGGGTATTTCTCCAGGTGGATCAAGATGGTGGAAGGAGACAGGACTGGAAAGACGACCTGATGGAGTGGTCTGCAAGTGGACTTTGACCAGGGGTGTGAGTTCAGACAAGGCTGTGGAGTGGGAAGAGAAATATTGGGAGGCTGCTGACGAGTTTGGTTATAAGGAACTTGGTTCGGAGAAATCAGGACGGGATGCTGCAGGAAATGTTTGGCGTGAATATTGGAGAGAATCCTTGTCTCAGGTCTGGTGTGATGTATGTTAATGTTATTCCTCTCTCCCAGAAGAAAATTAGGAATATATTAAATTTATTGCCATAAAATGGGTGATAGAACTCTCTGAACTGAATGTTTATTTGATTTAACATTTCCTCAATGTTTTCTTGTGCAGAATGGTGGGCTTGTCAATCTAGAAAAAACTGCAGATAAATGGGGAAAGAATGGGAAAGGCGAGGAGTGGCAGGAGCAATGGTGGGAGCATTATGGTGCAGGTGGTCAAGCAGAGAAATGGGCCCATAAATGGAGCAGCATTGATCCCAAAACACCTCTTGATGCTGGTCATGCACATGTTTGGCATGAAAGGTAATCTAGTTTCTTTTTTGGCATTTTTCATTTTCTACTCAATTGACTATTTATGTTTTATTTTCTAGCTCTCTAGTCTATGGACATTTTGTGTTGATTTCTCCAGAACAGTCATTTTATACACAGGGCAATCTTTTGCTATATCTTGCAAAACGGTATCAGTAAACACAGTTATTTGCTTTTGCTATTGAACCCTCATTTGCGATAGTCTTTGCTAGTAGATTCTTTCCTAGAAGCTATTTCTGGTGTTCAATCTTATGGTGTATGCTTTGGGAGAGTCTTTTCTTTTCTTTTCTTTCTTTTGAGGTTTTCAAATACAGACTCTTCTAGAAATACACTTTAAAATCTGTTAAGCATGCTGTCATTTCAGGTGGGGTGAGAAGTATGATGGGCAAGGTGGCAGCACCAAGTACTCAGACAAGTGGGCTGAGTGTTTTCAGGGCGATGCCTGGGACAAATGGGGTGACAAATGGGGTGAAAACTTTGATCTTAATGGTCACGGTGTGAAACAAGGGGAGACATGGTGGCAAGGTAAACATGGAGACCGTTGGAATCGCACTTGGGGCGAGCAACACAATGGTTCAGGATGGGTGCACAAGTATGGGAAGAGCAGCAGTGGAGAACATTGGGACACTCATGTACAGGAAGATACTTGGTATGAGAGATTTCCACATTATGGCTTCTACCATTGTTTTGAGAACTCAGTCCAGCTCCGTGATGTTAAGAGGCCATCTGAATGGTCATGAAAGTGAAGATGTGATTCAAGATTCACTGCTGTACCGAATCTTCAATTGTCAATTGCATCCAAATATTTGTGTCCCGTAGTGCTATGAGACTTAACTACTTAGGTTTAGGTTCATTAGACATAATCAACAAGTTTTAGAAGTGAAATAAAATCACTAAATCAGGATGCTTTTGCATACATCGAATAAGACATCGAATTTCTACCATTTTCACAACATTCTTTCTTATACAAGCCTTTAGAAAGAAAAGTCCTTGGGGCAACATTAATGTACGACTACTTATGTACATATTGTTCTGCATTCATGTATGATATTGACCTTTTAGGTTATGATCTCGTTACATACTTACATTTACCAGTTCGATAGAGTTTTTGTTCCTTTTTAAGGTTTAAAAATGAACCAATTCCTAGTTTTCAAGTTGAAAGCTATCGTGTTAAAAAGGGTGGCTTTTCAAAGCAATCATGGCCTACATAGGAACCAGGCCTTCCCACTGAAAAATCTCCAGGTTCCATTATTGTAACAGAAAATAAGCTGCACGATAGTTCCATCTGTGGGATAAATCCAAAGAAGACATTACTATTATCTAGTTAATAGGATTAAGATCTTACATAAAATTAATTTAAAATAATAAAATAGAATCGATTGAAATAAATAGTAAAATTATAAAATTTTTAAAATAATAAAATTTATATATTATTTTTTAAAAAATTATTAATTAATATATAAATAAATATGTAAAAAATTTATATATAGTTTATAATTAAATAATTTTATTTTAATTTTAATTTTTTTTTAATATTTTAATTATTAAAACTATATATATTTATGTTTAATTAATTTATTTATTATTAAAATTTAATAAAAATATAATTAAATTATTTATATAATCATAAATTTTAATTTTATTTAAATATAATTTTTTTAAAGTAAATTTATTATATTTTATTTATATAATAAATTAAAATTAAAATTAAAATTATTTTAATAAATTTAAATGGTAAAATGGTAGGATGATCGGAATCGGATAAGTTCTAAAAACTATGGTTACTATCAGTCAAGGAAATTCAAACGACGTTGTTTTGATGCGTGAATAATTGCAAGACGACATGGCGAGAAGATTTTTGTGGTTCTTATCCGCCAAAATCCAGACATGTGGCTAGGCTTCTGCCGTGGCAACCCCTTCAAACTTCATCGAGCGAACTCATTCGTTTTTTTTTCTCAATGGTTTCTTGTTAAATTTCTCGTTCAAATGCAGGTTATGGATTTCCCGTCCACATTCTTCGCAGTTTGTACAAATTAAACAAAATCCAAATGAATTATTAAAAAACTCAACCACATTAATCCACCATTTTTTCAACAACCTTGGTATTTGAAGTCGTTAAAGAACTGCCTTCTCATTCTGGGTTTTTCTTATTTCCTCATAATGTCTTCTTCACTGCTCAGTGGAGCTGAAAGTCTTAAACTGATAACTGGGTCACAGAATTTTGGTTCAGAACTCCATTTGAACTGTTTCCCCAAAAAGGGTCTGGTCAATTATCCAAAAAGTTCAAAGATTTCAACTTTGGCACCAAAATGCAGTTTCTCATCTTCAAGGCCAGCGTCTCAACCAAGGTTCATACAACACAAGCAAGAAGCTTTTTGGTTTTATAGATTCTTGTCCATAGTGTATGATCATGTGATTAATCCAGGGCATTGGACTGAGGATATGAGGGATGAGGCACTTGAGCCTGCTGATTTGTTTAGCAGGCATTTGACTGTGGTTGATGTTGGGGGTGGCACTGGGTTCACTACTCTCGGGATAGTTAAGCACGTTGATGCTAAAAATGTAACCATTCTTGATCAGTCACCTCACCAACTTGCTAAGGCTAAGGAGAAGGAACCTTTGAAAGAGTGCAAGATTATTGAAGGTGATGCTGAAGATCTGCCTTTTCCTACTGATTATGCTGATAGATACATCTCTGCTGGAAGGTAATTTCTCTTCTTTTGGACGTAAGTTCCTCTTAATTTGATTCAGTTAAGTTATTGTTAGTGATAAGTGTTCGTTGATTCTCTGGAAGTTCTTATTTTCTTCAAAATTGATCCGTGAACAACATTCATACTTCTAGGACAATAAATTTTTATCTTTTGCTGTCTAGGACATCGAAACTGTGATGTTAGTGCACTATACTTATAATTGTTTTCCACTATAGTTCTTAGGTAGCTGCATTAGTTAAAATGAGATATCTCTGTGGAACCATCTAAGCTAGAATTCCAAAATTAAATGCTAATACTACTTTTACTGAGGATGCTAAAGTTCTTATTTTTTCCCCTTCTTAGGTTAATTTTTCTGGGAAAAACAAGAGATGCTGAGGTTGCTTATGCAGATTATCAAGTGTTATTTCTGTTTCGTTATTACACTAATTTTTTCAGTGTGTTGATGTATGTCACCTGAACTAATGCTAATCATCTCTCAATATGTTTCAATCAAATCTGAATCGATTTTCAAGTTTTTCCCTTTTCTTGCATTGAAGAATGCCTATGCACGCATACACACAAACAACACATTAATCAATGCAGACCGCAGACTTCTAAGCAACATTTTTTATCTGGAATCTAGGGAATATTTTTAATAATTTGTTTCTCTCATAATATTGGATCTTGTTCCTAGTATTGAGTACTGGCCAGATCCTCAGCGTGGTATTAGGGAAGCATATAGGGTACTCAGGATTGGAGGAAAAGCCTGTATAATTGGCCCTGTGTACCCGACATTTTGGCTGTCTCGCTTTTTTGCGGATGTGTGGATGCTATTTCCCAAGGAAGAAGAGTATATTGAGTGGTTTGAGAAGGCTGGCTTTAAAGATGTCCAATTGAAGAGAATTGGTCCAAAATGGTATCGTGGTGTCCGTCGTCATGGCTTGATTATGGGCTGTTCTGTGACTGGTGTGAAGCCAATGTCAGGGGACTCTCCACTTCAGGTAGCCAAGTTTGCTTCTTTACTAATGTGATTCTTCTGGTTCCTTCTTCAAACTTGTTGCATTGTGCACTTGCTCTCCTAATTGAATAGCGTGATCCATCATTTGTCACTGGAATAATGCTGTTATTTGATCCATTCAATCTGTTGAAGGGTTCAATTTTGTGAATCTTCTAACTTTTTTGGAGACTGATTTAAAGAAGTTGTGTACTATTGACAGTTGTTTAAATTACTGAAATCGAGCGAAATAGACTGACATTCATTGTCTGTACCAGGAAGTCCCATTTAAATATCTAGTGTTAAGTGATGCGTCTTAAGAATGTTAACTAACTGGTAGCCCATTTTGGGGCAATATTAGACAAGAACATATTCTCGACTCCTAAATTTCATTGCTGGAAGAGCTTTTGCTTGATCTTTCTGAATTTCTGAGGGTCTGTGGGGAGCTTTCCACACTGATTGTATTTAATTTCTTTTGATAGTTTTGGTGATGGTTTAATATGTTGTGAGCCATTGTTTTCATGATTTACTTTAGTAAAAGGCTTCAACTTCTGATTGTCAATTGTCCTCCCTAGGCTGTAACTTCATTGAGTTTCTGATGCTGATGATAACTTTCATCACATGTGATGGATTGAAATTGTTGATTCATGGTCTCCAAAAATGACTTAGTTCAGGTTATTCCAACCTGAATTTATGGGTGCTAAAATCAAACTTTCTAACTAAAAAGTCCATAAAACAACTACTTTCTTAGTACTTTTCAAGAACCTTAAGCTCTAACTTTTTGTAAGGAACCATATAGGGTTAACATACTTGCTTTCTTTTAACTGTTACTGAAGTAAAATATGCCCTGTTGCAGCTTGGTCCTAAGGAGGAGGATGTGAAGAAGCCTGTGAATCCATTTGTCTTCTTACTGCGCTTCATTCTTGGAGCAATGGCAGCAACTTATTTTGTTCTTGTGCCAATATACATGTGGATTAAGGATAAAATTGTTCCCAAAGGTATGCCTATCTGAGCAATACATGTAGTGAAAGATAAAAGATTAGATGCCGAGAGATTTCATAGTTATCCAACAAGACTGCAACAGCCCATCACCATTGCTCAGATGTTGCCCCATGTGGTGCATGTTAAATGAGGCAGCTGATTGTAAGACTCCCACAAGATCGTTTTTTTGGCCTGGGTTTAGCCCAGTGGATTTGGTAGGTTTTCTGGGAATTTTCTTAATCTTCTTCTTGTAGCCAGCAAATTCTGCATAACTTCTGTAACTTACTGAATCTTATCACAATCTTGGTGATTTTGTGTAGGAACTTTTGGAAGGTTTAAGCCTATCCTAGTATATTCAGCATTCCTTTGTGTGGAGAAACAAGTGGTATTAGGTTAATCAGCTACAAACATTCTTGAAACATATGGACTAAACCACAGTTAGAATGAACTGAAATGCTAGAAATATCATGTTTACCAGAAAGCTTGAAAGGATCATCACTATTCTATGAGTGGCCTAAGATTTTGAGGAATTAAAAGAGCAGAAGATGTTTCACGCTCATTGAGAACAAGAAGCGTAGAATCTGTTCAATGCTGATTTCTGTTTTAACATCTTAGGTATGTCCACAATATAGATGTTAAAACAAATGCTTTATTATGCCAACTTTAGTATTGTATAAAACAATCAGTCAATTGCATGTGTGTTTTTCCACCTTTTTGTTTTGTCAAAAGTGATTAAATTAGCAGATCACATCAGTCCAATTTAAGTCCAATCTTAACTTTGGGCTAAAAATCAATATTCAAAAAGCTCGATTTAGTCCCACACTTTTAAAAAAATAATTATAATTATAATTTAACCTTAAATTTTAATAAAACTCTTTTTTCTTTAACACCTTATGCAAAATATTTTGAAATTTTTATTTTTAAAGTTTTGATACATTTTTTTAACTGGTTAGATTGATTAGATTCAATTTAACTAAAGTATGATTCAATCCAAATCTGACTTGTAATTATATTAATTAGGTTGGATTACAACCCGTAAAATTTTAACTCATTAATGACCTAGTTCACTGAATTGCTATCCCTACTTAATTTTTAATGCAACAAACTAGTCACATAATTTTTCTTTTTTGTCTCTTTATTATGTAAATAAATTATTCTCCTAAATTATAAACGATTTTCACTCATTATTATATTATCTCATGTTATATGCATAAAATATTTTCTTTATCAACAACAATATATAAATAATTTCCCTTCCTCCTCTTCCTATTAATGTCTGAAATTTCAAAACTTCAAGATGTAAGTAAGCGAAAATTCTGCAAACAAAATCGAAGACCCGAGTCAACGAGACTCGAGAGAGACAATGGACAAAAAAATATAGCAATGAAACCTCGGCAGGTGAGCCAAACGGGCAAAGTAAAACCGCGTTGCCAGCCATGCAACATTTATGTCGTTTAATTTGGTTCATCAATGGTCTGTCATTCATCTCCCGTACAAATCCCACAACTCATTCTTAATCTAACAAAGCAAGAGTAATAATTTGGTAAGAGCACAACGCTCAAAGTTGTAAACTATTCTTTCAAATTTCAAAGCACCAAAAACTATGCAAAAACCACGTTGTAACAAGTGTATTTCAATGTGGACTTTTATATGTTGGTACTTTAGGTTATTATTAGATTGTCTAAATTCTCATCCATTTTTGTTTATGCGAGTTTAAATTTGGTTAAACTTAGGTCGTTTAGGTTGTCAATCCTTCCCGTCTAGTGCGGGTTTATTTTGTTTATTTTTTTTTTCTTCCCGCTCGTCAGGTTATCTTTCGGGGATTTTGTACTTTTATTTTCGTGAGTTATAGCGCTATTTTCAATAGCGACACCACGAAACCCTCTACGCCCTCGTGACTTATACATTTGTTATTGTACCTTTTAATCTACCATCGTTTCGAAAAAAAAAAAAAAAAACAAGTATACTTCAATGCTACTATTCTCCTCAGCTCCTTAAACCGTAAACCAAAACCAATTTGTACGTAGGAACTCGTTTGTCGTGTGCAAGAAAAGTCTGAACACTATTTCTGGATGGGATGTTCGTCCCACCAACAGATGGACAAAAACTATAAGAGCCGCCCCAGTTGTTATTTTTTTCTTTAACCATAGAGTGAAGAAAATTTTAAAAGTAAACTTTTTTTTCTTCTTCAGTACGAAAAGAATTTTTTTTGGTACTGTCGTTGATTTTAATTGCTTCATCTTATATTGTTGGGATTAGTTTACTAAGTTTTGGTAGGTAAAACATGGAGGTGGTGATTGATTGGTCAATATGCTAGGTGGGAAGTTTTGTTAGGACTTGAGGACCCAGCCATTGAAGAAGACTTGGAAGTAAGATACTTGCTATGTTTGATTGTGATTTATTCGAAAAATTTTGTATCAAAGTATATAAAATTTTTGATGCAAACTTTGATTAAAAAAAGTATTTTAAAACAAAAATAAAATAAAATTTTTAAAAAAAATAATATAAAAAAAACTTGAAAGAAAAATTTTTAATTTTAAAATAAAAATATATTTAAATATTTTATTTTTATTTTAAAAAAATTAACTTTTTACAAATAAAACTCAATCCAAACATAGTTTTGGAAATGGCATAACTAGTAAAGGTTTAAATTTCACAGGATCTTATAAAAATTCAGTGAAGATAAAGAAAAACAACAAAATTGAGAAATCTCTTGTGGGGCTGAATTTGTTTTTGAATGGAATAATTATAGTCTACCGACAATGTGGTAGAGTGAATATGAGTCGATCCCATTTTTCTTTTATTTATGCATAAGCTAATCAAAATAGGATGAGACTTGGTCTCGCAATATATTAAATTTTCAATATTTCTTAAAAACTAATTTAGCAAAATCTTCTACTTTAAATATAGAATAAAAAATGATTCTTCTTGTTTGACGTTACTCTCTATTTCTTAAGGTATTAGAAAAAAAATAATTCTTTACATTCAAAATTATTCTCTAATAATGAACCATATTGCACTAATATCAATAAGTTTTTTTTTAAAACAAATATCAACTTTTAGTCCCTAATCTTTAGGTGAAAAAGAAGAAAAGATTATCATATATTCTTTTGTTGATTAAGGAACCCGCAATCGTTATTAACGGTTGAAACGGCTGCCATTGTTGGTATCAAACCAATAGCGATTCAGACAAGCTAAATCTTCTATTCGATAATTGGGCCAAAGAAAAAACTTTAAATTAATTAATTCATTTTTATCTTTATCAAGATCTTTCGCTTTGTTCAACAATTGATTACAGTTGTTCTTGGTGTAAAATACTGAAGTTCTATCAACAACATTTCGATTTTTAGTCTTTGAATTGAAACAAATTAGAATTCTGAACTCCCTACGGTGTCTGGGCGATAAAATATTTTCCGGAACAAGGAAATCAAAACTATTCCTATCAACATATTGATGAAGTAGCAATTAATGCAAAAACAGCCAATTGGAAAACAAAGGTTATACTTTTAATCCTCCAATTTAACAACAAATGAACTTATACTATTTGATCCCCCTATCAGCAAAAAACGGTAAGATAATACGATATGATGACAACGCTGCGGTTGTTATTGATCAAGAAGGAAATCCAAAAGGAACTCGAATTTTTGGGGCGATCGCCCGGGAGTTGAGACAATTAAATTTTACTAAAATAGTTTCATTAGCTCCTAAGGTATTATAAACCGAGATCATGCATAGTTGGAGTATTTGAAAGAAATAAGATTGTATCTCACGTATTGTCTAAAGAAATGCATCGAGAAATGGCAGTTGTATAAAACTTTTCAACGAGATAGTGCTTTTTCAACTCTCACAAAATGGAATCGATTCCAAACATATATGCCATGGTTCCTTACTTTGATAGGGTACAAATATCTAAATTTGATATTTTGCCTTTTCGCAAAACCTTAAAACTAAAAAAACATCTTGCCGAGCACTTACGAAAAATACAATACTCATTTAGTTTTGTATATAATATTAACTTAAATAAAATAATAGGTTAAATGAGACCAAAAAGACTAAAAGGGAAGAAAATTATGTATATCAACGGACGAAATAACAATGTG
This sequence comes from Gynochthodes officinalis, assembly GCA_020080225.1. Classification (NCBI taxonomy): domain Eukaryota; kingdom Viridiplantae; phylum Streptophyta; class Magnoliopsida; order Gentianales; family Rubiaceae; genus Gynochthodes; species Gynochthodes officinalis. Next base: position 4,457,102 of record CM034619.1, on the reverse strand, counting down.
GAAAACAAGAAAGTAATTCTATATAATGACACTGTAGAACAATTGAAGGGATGTGGCGCAGCTTGGTAGCGCGTTTCACAATATGTGCACCAGCTACACCTTCATAACTCCAAATACCCGAATTCGTTGCAGTAGCCCCTGTGATACTCCAACCACCCCACGGTCATTCATAGCATTACTATACCTTTCCTTTTCATTACGGGTTGGCTATTCGTCAGCACCGGTTTAGCTTATGATGTGTTTGGAAGCCCTAGGCCAAACGAGTATTTCATAGAAAATCGACAGGGAATTCCATTAATAACTGGCCGCTTTGATCATTTGGAACAACTTGATGAATTTAGTAGATCTTTTTAGGAGGCCCTAATGACTATAGATCGAACCTATCCAATTTTTACAGTACGATGGTTGGCTGTTCACGGACTGGCTATCCCTACTGTCTTCTTTTTGGGATTCAAATCAGCAATGCAATTCATCCAACGATAAACCTCTATCCGAACTGAATAAACTATGTCTTTGTGTAATAACCCGCAAATTACATAAAAAGATGTAAACTACACTAAATAAAGTGTGTGACGAATTTCATCGAAAAGGTATTAACAAAAAAATTTGAATTTATGACTTTATAATTTCAGGTTCATTGTCACACAAACTTGGCCTGGCCACCCGAAGGAGTAGATTATAATCTATTCTTTATGAGGAGTGAAGATGCCAAAGAAAGAGAGAAAACTTAGGGGGCGCTTGGTATAAATGGTGGGTTTAGGAATGGAATGGATTTGTGGAATGGAAAGGTTTGGAATAGAATGGAATGATAATAATTATGTTGTTTGGTATTATTTTGTAATGGAATGGAATAAATTTTATATTAAAATTATAATAAAAATAGTATTTTACATTATATGATATTTAACAAATTATATCTTGTTCAAAAAATAGTCAAAGGATTTGTAGAGAAAATATTTTCTATAAATTAGTGAAATTTGTTTTCAAAAAAAATTAAAAAAAAAAAAAAAAAAAAACACTTCACAATTGAGGCCCATGAAGGACAAAACCCATCACCGTGGGTTTGGAGAAAAGGAAGAGGGGCAGGTTTTGATTAATACCATTAGGAAGGGTTTTGATAAACTCAAACCCACAAACTAAACACTCATTTTTGGTCCATACCATTCCATTCCCCCTCCCAAACCCTCATACCAAACGGCTTCTTAGTACGTATAAAGTCAACTCGTGGAGGAATTTTTCAATCAATTTGTGTTCGTGAGAGTAACGCAGCGTGGCGTTTGCGCGGGGTGTAGAGGACCATAAAAAAATGTTGAATTGGCAAAACACTTGGAATAAGATGGAACACACCTTTCCATGCATCATCCTGTACTCTCTCCAGTCTTCTCTTTGAATGCCACCCCAGAGTCCTTGTCCCCTTCATATTCAACCAAAACAGCTGTACAAAGTAATAAGATATAGATATACAAAAATTTATTCATTTTCTCTAAAGATTAAACCAAATATTCGAAGTGTATCCATATATAAATGGGATGGGATTATTACATAATATGATTAGATCCCATTACTTTGTTCACGCAAAATCGAGTTAAGGTTTGAGGTTAATATCATCTTATTAGTCGGCGAGCTTATTATGTAGTGCAGGGAGGAGATTAGGAGTCCACCAAAATCAACTATAGTAATTTATTTTGCTCGCTGGTTCTGGAAGGGCTACGTTAGACTTGTTGCAGTTTCGTGGTTTGATCAAGAATGGACAAGTGTGATAATGGCATACCACATAAATATGGTCAAATTTCATAAAAAAGTACCAAACTATACACTGTTTGTCCCAAAAAAACTTCTTGGATATGAATTGTCAAATAACTCGTCAGTTTGGGGAGATTTATGTTAATATTAACAAACTCATTCAAAACAATTTCAAGTTATCTATGGAATTATAAGCCTATATTCATCTTATTCATGAATCTTTAGAGGTTTTTTTTACGAGAGATTCACATAATGGGATATTCCAGGTTCATTTTTGTTGCAGTTTTGTAAACTAAAACTGAGTTGTTTGTTACAATTCAATTCATATTCATCGATGCAAATGATTAAGATCACAAGAAGACCACCTTGTAGAAGATAAAAATGACTGATAGTAACTTGTCTGCACTTTGCTGTGAATTCTTCTAGGCATAAGACAAGGTCATAAACAAAAACTATAAGACAAATATAAATCTTCTATTCATATTCTTGCATTTGACTGTCGTTGTCATTCCCTGTTGAAAGGACTTCACTTCATTCTACCTTATAAATGTCCTCACGTCAAAACCTACTAACCTATTTTCTTCTTCCCTCAAAAAAAAAGAAAAAAAGAAAAAAAAAAGAATAAAGGAAGAAAACTATTACGTTTAAAGAAGACTCAATCAATACAAGGCACTAAAAATAGGTGAATTTGGGTTCTCTCTTGGCTAGTTTGTTGTTTGACTTGAGTATTTATTTAGTCATTGTTCAAAAGGGTCTTTTTGAAATGGTTATAGAAAGCGGAAAAAACAGGCTATTACTCATATTTTATATTGGTGTGTGGTCACCTTAGAATTCTTCCTACATAAACCCCCAGCTAAGATTGAGCTATTACTCATTTCCATCTCTCCATTGTTTTCTCCTTTAGGCTCTGTCTCTGTCCCCTTTTTTTTGTCATTTTTTTTGTAGATCTTTTCGCTTTCACACACACAAACAAACACACACTCCCTGTTTGAAGTTCCAAAGTGAGAGGAGGACAACCATGGGAGAAATATTGAATGAAGAACAGATTGTTGAGTTCCAGGAAGCCTTTAGCCTGTTTGACAAGGATGGAGATGGTACTTGGTTTGATTTCAAGATCTTTTTTTCTTAGCATTTTTCTGTTGTAAATGCAAAAGGGATTGATATTTTTTGGTTGAATTCGTGATTGAATGCATATTGATGCAGGTTGCATCACCATTGAAGAATTGGCAACTGTGATTAGGTCCTTGGATCAAAATCCAAGCGAAGAGGAGCTGCATGACATGATTAGTGAGGTTGATGCTGATGGGAATGGAACCATTGAGTTTGCAGAATTCTTGACCCTCATGGCCAAAAAAATCAAGGTTTAGGAATCTTGAAAGCCATGTATGCATAGGAAGATGCTTATTCCATAATCAGAACAAAAGTATTCTTGGGATGCAAGAACTAGAGTTTCTGCCATATGTACTCATATAATACATGAACATAAGCTTACATATGAATGTTTTCTATTCTGAAACAGGAAACTGATGCAGAGGAGGAGCTTAAAGAGGCTTTTAAAGTGTTTGACAAAGACCAAAATGGCTATATATCAGCCAGTGAGGTAAGTGCTCACCTAAACCTATCTCTGTGTTTTTTTTTGGTGGATTAGAAAACTAATCTTGAATGGAAATATTAATATAGTACTATAGTCATGCATACACAAGTTTTTTCATCCATTTTTGAGACTAATCTTGTTGAAAATTTTACTGCCTTTACAAGTTGCAATATTGAGCATAGCATTGTGAGTTTGGCTATGCATGGATTTGCATGTTTAAGATATAGTTTTGGAGTGAATAACTCCTGCGTCCAAAGAGGTAATGATATTCTGTCATATTTATGCATACATATTGAAGGAGTACTATCTCCAACATCCATTTTTTGTTGCATTCATGGCAAATACGGATTTTATGCCAGCACTAAAATGGTACAGCTTGAAGCTCACGTGTTAATTGATCTGTCAATGCTTTTAAGCTTTAAACAAGCTAATTAATTAGTATAATTTTTACAGCTGTTTAACCAAGTTTTATATGGTTTCAAAATGATAAATCCCAAGATATGTCTCATGCACTGAACTCTGTCCAAGTCCAGATGAAAAGAACCCTTTTGGAATTTTTTTTTTAGTACTAATTTAAAGAGTCCACTAGAATTTATATTCCTTTCGTGGCAAAATAACAAAAAATTTACTTTTAAAACAGTTTTTTATTTTTAAAAAATATTTGTATAATGAAGTTTTTATAATAAAAATTATGTCTTTAAACATATTATAAGTTAACTTTTTTTTTTTTTTTGGGTACGGAATGAGTACTTTGAAAAAACCAGAAAAGAAAAGAAAAATGAATGAATGTCTATGATTGTGTGCAGCTGAGGCACGTGATGATCAATCTAGGTGAGAAATTGACCGATGAAGAGGTGGACCAGATGATCAGAGAGGCTGACTTGGATGGCGATGGTCAAGTCAATTATGATGAATTTGTCAAGATGATGACGACCGTTGGATAATGGATAGGATCCCCTTTGATTTATATGATCAAGTTGATTTCATTATTTTTCCTTTTGTTTTTTTTTTTCTTTGGCTTTTTAGTTTTCTTTGACTCTAATAGCAAAGGAATGAGAAAAGTAGGATCTCATTGAATGATTTGATGCACTATATTATTTAACTATTTATTGTATTCTTTCATTTGTGGTTTAATTGAATAATCACAATGTTAATTAATTATGAATTTATTGGGTTTTTTTTCCCTTTAATAACTTTGATAATTATTCTATGAATAAAATTTATGGTAAAAGAATTTCTACGCAATGAGATATTTTTTATGTAATGTGTAATTAGCAAAAATTCATAGTGACTTTTTTAATCATGAAATTCACTATATTTTCATAATAATTTATCCATTATTATTTATAAATGATTTTATCTTTCACTATGCCACATTATTAATAATTTTTTACTATAAATTTCACTAATAATATTATTACTCTTATAGATAAAAAAGAAATTACACACACAATGAGAGGGAGTTTTATTTGTACAAAATTGTATTTCAAACTTGAAACGAACATAAAAATAGTACGTGGAGTTCTAACTTTACAATATTAATTATTACCAAAACAAAGTGCATGAGATAAAATTCACCCTTTCAGAAATGTAAAACAAACCAATATAGTCATAAAAACTTGGACATCAATCATCATTCTCATTCCACAGCCATTGCTGCAGCAAGCTTGGAGAGCGGCCTGAGAAATTTTCCTGACTCCATGTCCTTGTTCACTTGAAGAGCAACCACAGAGCCCACCAGCGACAGCCACAAATGAGAGATTGTTTTGGTTTCATGTCCACATTTGGAGAACCTAACAAATTCAACAAAAGATACACAATCATAATCTGTATAAACTTGCTCCAAAGAAAATTCAATAAATTTACTTACTTGGAGTGCAATGATCTCAATTACTGGGGTGATATATGGACTTTGATCTCCTTTGTTTCTTCTCCAATTCTTTTTGCGGACTCTACTAGAGATTGCCCGCACCATTGCACTTCAATCTTTTCCAATGTAGCTATATAAGCAAAATCCTGCGGAATTTCCTCCAAATCTTTGCAGTTTCGCAATACTAGGCGTTCAAGGTTGGGAAGGTGATCATAAGAGGCAATCCATTGAGCAATGTTCAAAGTATCTAACTTCAAGAACCTGAGTTCCTTGAACTCCTCCCCGTTCATCTCCCATTCTGGCCCCTCAAATGCTCCAGTGAGTAATTTCAGAACTCTGAGATTTGGCAACCCTCCAATCATCGAAATATGGTTCCATGGTAGCCGAAATTTTGACAAGGTCAGTTCCTTGAGACTCAAAGGGAGAAGGAATTCCCATGAATTAAGAGCTCCGCCGTGGTAAGTTATCTTCAGGGACTCCAAATGAGTTAGAAACTCCAATGATGGGAACCAGTTGCAATTCTCGGAAGAATCCTGTGACTCCAAGAATATGCATCTCATTTTGAGGAGATTAGGAAACCTCCTAAGCATGTTGATTGTATCTTCCCCAAAAGAAAGTGATGGGGTGGAAAAGCTGACCAAATTTTCCAAATTAAAAGAACATCCGGCCTGTTCATCAGCATCATCTTGCAAACTGAAAGCTACATGTTCATTCACATGAAGATACCTTAAACATGCCATGCTCCATATAGTCTTTGGTAAGATGACCGTACCCCGCAATCCCTTCACTATCAAAATTTCTAGTTTCCACAGGTTAGCTATGGATGGTGGTATAGAGCGCACATAGCCACTGACAGATAGATATCTCAGATGAACCATTAATCCAATTTCAACAGGAAAGCTGACTCCCATGTTGATGCATTCCAAATCCAGCACCCTAAGTAATTTGAAGTTATTACAAATGAACGAGATGTCGTAAGGACATCTGGGCTCTTTATCCACAGAGGCAAAGAATATCAAGGATCGAGTTCTCTGGCCAGAAGGTCTCGACTCAATAAAATGATATCTTCTCAGAAAAATGCTCAATCGGTAGCTCTCAAATGTTACAGGATGTAATTTATATTTATTGTCAAACACGATATCATAATCTGAGGCCGGAAAGGACGCATATGGTTCGTCATACCTGGTTACAAGATGTAAGAAGTACTCTTCCTTGGCTTTTGATTGACACAAATCACGCAATAGATCATGAAGGCTACATGCTTTCACCTTTCCATTGGATCTTTTTTGGGAAATGGTCACTAGGCTCCTGTTAATCAGCTCCATCAAGTAGTCCTCGGCAACTTCTTCCAAGCTCTTCGACTCAGTTTTCTTTATGAATCCTTCCGCCATCCAAAACTGTGTCAACTTGCTGACTGGAATATCTTTGTCCTGAAGAAAAACTCCCAAATAGAGAAAGCATGGTTTCAGATACTCAGGTAAGTACTTGTAGCTCAGTTCTAAGATTTCCTTGCACTGACTTTCTGGATCGTTGATTATGTGTGAGCTTAAGCTATTTGAGACTCTTTCCCACCATTCCTTTGTCCTTTCTGTCTTTTGGAGGAGACCAGCTATGGTAACAACTGCAAGAGGTAATCCTTGACATTGTCGAGCGATTTGCTTTCCAACTAGCAACAATTCCTTGGGACAACCCACAGTTTTGAATATCCTATTTTCTAATAACGTCCAACTTTCATCATCCGAAAATTGACGAATATGATGCAGATTACTCTCAGGCAGCACATCCCAGAGACGACTGGTTATCAAAATTCTACTTCCTTTGCTCTCATCTGGAAACGAAATTTTCAATTCATTCCAGGCTGCAATATCCCACACATCATCCATGACAATGAGATACCTGTTTCCTAGCAAGCAGCGACGCAGTTTTGATTGGAGATCTGCGTCAGTCATCTGACGAATCTCGTCAGTAAGCCCATCAACGTCGCTTAAAATATCAAGCAACAGACCCCTTATTGAGTATGCTTTTGAAACGGTACACCAGGCATGACGAGGAAAGTGATGGATGATGCGTTGATCATCGTACACTTTTCTGGCCAGAGTTGTCTTGCCATTGCCTGGCATGCCAACAATAGAAACGACATCTCTCTGTGAAGATCCTCTAGTGAGCTGCTCGATTATAACTTTTTCTTCATCCCTAAGTTCCACCATCATATCATTGATAGCTGCTGCAATATGCTTGGATGTTATCTCGGGTGCGACCTGTGGGAGATTTCGGGATTGGCCAATATTGGATTTCTCAGGAATTTTGGAGACCTGTTGATTAAGAAGTCTAATCTCCTCTAACAGATCAAATAACCATACCGAATGCTGCCAATCACTATCAACCTGCACTGATTCAACAACAAATTCCAGTTTATATGCTGTGTCTCTGATATGATTACAAAGATCATTCAATCCTCCCTTCTCAAAATCAGGATCTGAAACTTTCATGAGGAAAGATTTCAATGACTCTAGATGTTGTTGAACCTGATCAAGATGATGCTTCACTGGTGCAATTGACTCAGGATCATATTTCAGCAGCTCCCTTATGTTTCTGCCTAGAAAATCAATGAATCCCAGTTCATAAGTTTTGGGGAAAATAGACGCTGGGAATTGGGAACTAATCTCCTTGAGCTTTGCCTTGATATGTTTCACCTTATCTGACAACTGAGGTAATGAAAGGACGGTTTCCTTGAACTTAACATTGTTTGGAAGGAATGAGTAAGAGAGAAGTGTTATCCTCCTCGCAACTGCTTCAACTGGTATGACGATTATGTCTTCATCCGGTAGGCTCCTCACCATCTGATTAGTCATAATTATCTTAAAATCCTTAAGTTCCACAACGAGGGATTCAATTTGATCTTTACCGTAAGCTGTGAAATCATTCTGACTGTTTAGGAGCTCTGATAGAAATGACTCTGCCTTGAAAAAGACTATGGTATAAAGCAAATGGAGAAGCGAATGTTTTACCATTGAGTTTGTGATAGTCTTGGACTGAAGTGAGACAAAAAGAGATTCTACCACGTCATTCAGTTGTTCAGCGAGTACCGAAATCTGCTTCCCATATTTTGTCTTCCCTTGCTTGTGAAGACCTTTGGTAAATCCTCTTAGGTTCTTCAGAATCTTATCAACTTTCAGAAACTGGTCATCGATGAAAAGCATTGAGGAAGTGCTAGTATTGAGTTGCTCCTTGAGGAAAAGCTCTGTCTTGAGAAGACAAATTTTCGTGAGTAACTCAGAACAAGGACGCATATCATCAGTTCTGTTTTCTTGGTTCACAGCACGGTGGAGAAAGGCTGCCTCTGCGAGACTTGCATCAATCTCTGCAAACAAACCATGAACATCCTCGCGAGAAGTGTGACCCTTTAGTGTATTTTGGATGAAAAGATTAACCAGTGAAATCAGCTCCATCTTAAGCTCTTCTTTACTGCATGAAGGGAGAAGATAGCTGCAAAAATAATCCACACAATCTGGGTCTTGCTCATCGCGCACAGTGTTGTGTTCGAGCTCAAAAAGAGCTTCCTGGAATGCTAGATTCAAATTTATGAACTCTGGATTTGTAGGATCAATCTCATGCAGCAAATCTACAAGTCCAGTAGCCTTAATTTTTGCAATTTCTGCATCATTTCTGTTGAACCAGAGATCGCAAGACTGATTTGTAATCCTTACAAGCACAGATGCAACATGAGTAACAAAAGCATGATTTGCAAGGGACCCAGAACTTACAACTGTTCGTCCTGTATAGTTACAGTCTCGTAGGAGCAGTCCGTATCGTTGGATCAGTGTGACCAATTCTTGGAGGACATAGTGTTGGTTGTTAAGACAACCATCGTCAGCATCCGTGATAAACTTCAAATTCTCTGTAACAGAAAACATAAAGTTGTCCAAGAAAAAATCATAAGGGCAGCGGACGCGAAATGTGAGATTTGACAAGTGCTCCAGAGCTTCTCTAATTTCTTCCTTGAAAAGCTCATCAGTCTTTCTTCGACAGTGACCCAGTAACCGGAGCAATTTGCGGGGCCTCCAAAGGTACTTCTTTCCGAAGTCACAATCTTTAACATCCTTATCAATCTCATCACTCAGAGCATTAATCTTCAGGACGAGGGAATTTCGTCCCGATTTCCGCATTACCTCATCTGCATCACTCCACTGGCGAAAGGATCGCTCAAGCCTGTTCAAAAAATTCCAGTCCTGTTCAAGTCGCTTTATACTTTCAGACACAAAATCTAACAATTCATAGTCGAAATCCGGCATAAACAAACGATATGCTCGTTCCGTTAGCCCTTCAGGTTTCCGGTCAACGTGCTTAAAAACATGACTGCTCCATCCAATCCGCAAAAACCATATCGAATCGCAAATGTGAAGCCTCTCCATATCTCAATCCTTTGAAACCTTGCTGGGCTCCCAGATTTCTACAAAGAAAAGCAAAGCAAGTGATAACTGAGTGAAACAAATTGAAGTTGACATTAAAGTCAATTAGCAAGTTGCCAATACACAAATATGTTAAGAAACTGTTTTGTAATTTAAATTTAATTTGTTGCTTTGGTTCCCAAAGGAATCTACCAAAAACTTTGGTATATTCCTTTGGGTTGCTACTTGCTAGAACCCTGTCATGTTTCTTTTTCTAATAGACTGGTTGTTCAGGCCAGTCTTAAACTAACTTGGGTTCTTCCTCCCTTTTATATTAACTTAATTAGGACAGTAGTTGCAGAATAAGAAAGACAGGGGAGCGTCACGACGTGGAAATAACGATCCAAAGGGTAAGATTATCACCGTCATTTATTTAATTAATTATTTATTTTTCTAACGTTTTATTCTTACATTCACTCGTGAAAAGTAAATTTACATTTTTTTTAATTCACATTTCTTTCACTATAGATATTTATGAGTAATTATAAATAAATATATTAAAGTCAAATAAATAATAACACAACATAATCCACGTAAATACAATATATTAATTGAAAATTTTGGCCGAAACTTATACAAATTTGATTATCTAGTTTTTAAGTACCTATAAATTTATATGTAGAACCAACAATTGACCTCGGTTAAGTTGTTTATGTCCTTTACGATCAAGCTAAATAGCATAGGAATTCTTAATATGTAGACAAATTCTTGTTTGGCAGCTTGTCTGTTCTCAGTACTCAATTTGTAGACAAGAAGATTCGAAGCTTTCAGAGGAGGATAACTATGTTTACATGTATTTCTTTCTTCCCTTTTTGATTTGCATTTCATGTTGATTTGACTTAACATCGTTTGCGTCTTTGGTTGTCCACAATGTCGACAATGATTGATACACATTGTATTTGAACAAGTTTTCAATTTCATGTTTGCTATCAACTCAATTCTCAGTACTGATCAACGGAGGAATTCGTCCTCCGTTGATCCGCTCATCCTGCTTCATACATAATTGTATAATTAAGAGTTGATGCCTCATGTGATTGAGCATGCATGACTCAAAACAGCAATACATGTAAATGGGAGTTCTAACCTTACAACATTAATCATTACCAAAACAAAGGGCATGACAAAAACTTTGATATCAGTCACCACTCTCATTCTACAAGGATTGTTGCAGCAAGCGTGGAGAGCAAAACCTCAGAAGTTTTCCCCCATGTCCTTGTTCACCAGAAGGGCAGCCACAGAACCCACCAGCAACCACAAAGGAGCGATTTGTTTTGGTTTAGTGATCATATTTGGAGAATCTAACAAATTTAACAAAAAGATACACAATCGTTCAGAATTTATATAATAATACAAGAAATCAAACACAAGAAAACGAGAATAATACTAACAGGTCTCGAACCTTGACAACACGCTTTAATCTAACAAATATTCCATAACACAAAGACCAAGACTTCTATTGGGAGAATTATTTATCATCAAGTTATCAGAAACCAACATGGCATTTAGAAGTAAAAAGATTTCAGGAGTCTGCAAATCCAAAATGCTTGAAAAATTGCAGCCTTTGAGCACTGCAAGAAATTCCAATCCTCAAATACTATTATGTTTACAGTTCAAATCTACCACAAACTGGGTTGCTGCAAAAAAGAATTAATACACAAAAAAAATTATAAAGTTCATTATAATTTAGAAGTTAAGTGCCGAAATAGCTGCCAGGTTTAAAAGAACTATCATATGACAAATGCAACAAAGAAATGAATAAAGTTGCTGAAAATAGGATGCAATACTTACCAGGAGTGCAATGAATCCGTGAATATGGTCCAACATCATGATGATTATGATTCTAATGTGAGTGAGTGAGTGACAAGGACTTCCATCTCCCGGTAACATCTCCAACGATAGATTTTGGTTGGAAGCGGATCTTCAGAAGAATTCTCATTCTGCATGGAGACAAGAACTCAAGAAGAATTCTTAGGCCAAGTCCTTATTACCAGAAGAGAAACCACAGCACACCAGTACCCACAAATGAGAGATTTTGGTTTGACAATATTTGTATGACCTAACAAATTCAAGCAAAGATACACAATCATTCAGAATTTTCATAATAGAAACAAGAAGACAGAAGAAAATGGGAATAATACTAATAGGTTTGGTTGCTGCACAATGATAGTGTTGTCTTCTGACAAATATTCTACAAGACCAAGACCAAGAATTCTATTCGAAATTTTTCTATAATCAAAGTTACCAGGAACCTACATGGTATTTAGAAGTGCAGAGTTCATGAGACTGCAAAAGCAAAATGCATGAAAAATTGCAGCATTAACTTTGAGCATAAGTGCAAGAAATCCCAATCCTCAAATACTGCAATTCAAATCTCCCGCAAACTAGGGTGCTGCCAGAAATAATTGAAAAGAAAAAATGCTCTGGAAGTTAAGCACCCAAAAAGTAGCCAGATACATAAAGAATTCATATTTTGCTTTTGATTTTTGAACGGTGAGAATGGGAGGAATGTTGGATGTCACTTGGAAGCAACAAACAGCATTCCATATCATGTTCTAAAAATTTTCCATCTAATCATATGAGAATCAATACAACTATCATATTACAAAGTCAACAAAGAAATGAATAAAGTTGCTGAAAACAGGAAGCAACACTTACAAGGAGTTCAATAAATCCGTGAATGTAGTCCAAAATCATGCTGACAATGATTCAATTATGAGTGAGTGATAAGGACTTCGATCTCCCCTGTTACATCTCCAATTTCCCTTGCTGACTCTTCTACAGATTGGCTACACCATTGCAATTCAATCATTTGCAGTGTGTTTATATAGGCAAAATCATTTGGAATTTCCTTCAAATCTTTGCAATTTCGTAACACCAGTCGTTCAAGTTTGGGAAGATGATCAGAAGATGCATTCCACTCAGCAATGTTTAAAGCGTCTAGCTTCAGAAATTGGAGTTTCTTGAACTCATCCTCCCTCATATCCCATCTTTGCCCCTCAAAGGCTCCAGCAAGTAGTTTCAAAACTCTGAGGTTTGGAAGTCTTCCAATCCGAGCAATATGTTTCCATGGTAGCCGAAAGTTTGATAAAGTGAGTTTCTTGAGATTCACCGGGAGAATGAGTTGCCCTGAATTAAGAGCTCCACCATAGTAAATTATCTTGAGCGATTCCAAATGAGTTAAAAAACTCAACATGGGGAACCGATTGCGATTGTTGAAAGAATCCCATGATTCTAAGAATATGCATCTCAACTTGAGGAGATTAGGCAACCTCCTAAGCATGTTGATTGTATCTTCCCCAAAACAAAGTGATGGGGTCGAAAAGCTCACCAAATTATCCAAACAAGAAGAACTTCCAACCTGTTCTTTGCCTTGCAATAAGAAAGCCACATGCTTATTCACACGAAGATGCCTTAACCTAACCATGCTCCAAATAGTATCTGGTAAGATTACCTTACCCCGAAATCCTTTCACTATCAAAGTTTCTAGTTTCCACAGGTTGGCTAATGACGATGGTATGGAGTTCACATAACCACTGACAGCTAAATATCTCAATTGAACCATTAGTCCAATTTCTACAGGGAAGCTAACTCCCATGTTGATGCATTCCAAGTCTAGAACCCTAAGCAACTTGAAGTTGTTACAAATGAATGAGATATCATAAGGACATCTGGGCTCTGAATCAACAGAGGCAGAAAATATCAAGGAACGAGTTCCCAGGCCTGAAGGTCTTGAATCAATGAAATGATTTCTTTTCAAATAAATGCTCAGCCGATAGTTCTTGAATGTTAGAGAGTTTAATTGATGGTTATTATGGAACTCCATACCATAATCTGATGCAGTAAAAGAAGCATATGGCTCATCATACCTTGTCACTAGATGTAAGAAGTTCTCTTCTTTGGCTTTCAAGTGACACAAATCACGTAATAGATCATGAAGGCGACATGCTTTGACCTTTCCATTGGATCTTTTTTTGGAAACGATCACTAGGCTTCTGTTAATCAGCTCCATCAAGTAGTCCTCAGCAACATCTTCCAAGCTCTTCGACCCAGTTACCTGTATGAATCCTTCAGCTATCCAAAACCATGTCAACTTGTTCACAGGAATATCTTTGTCCTCGAGGAAAACTCCCAAATAAAGAAAGCACGCTTTCAGATAATCAGGCAAGTGCTTATAGCTTAGTTCTAATATTTCCACGCACCGATTTTCTGGATCCTTGATTATCTGCGAGCTCAAGTTTTTTGAGATTCTTTTCCACCAATCCTTTCTCTTTTCTGTCTTTTGGAGGAGACCAGCAATTGCAACGACCGCAAGAGGTAATCCTTTACAATGTTGAGCAATTTTCTTTCCAACTAACAGCAATTCCTCTGGACAGCGCTCACCTTTGAATATCTTCTTTTCTAATAACATCCAACTTTCGTCATCAGACAATAGACGAATGCAATATGGATCATTGCCAGGTTTAATCTTTGTGGCCACGTCCCGAAGGCGACTTGTTATTAGAATTCTACTTCCAATCATGTCATTCGGTAATGAATTTTCCAAGTCATTCCAGGCTGCAGTGTCCCACACATCATCCATAACTATGAGATACTTGTTTTTCAACAAGCACTGACGCAATTTTGCCTCGAGATCTTCATTATCCATTTGATGAATCTTGTCAGTAAGCCCATGAACACCTCTCAGAATTTCGAGCAGCAATTCCCTCTTCGAATATGCTTGTGAAACATTACACCATGCACGGCGATGGAAGTGATGCATGACTGTCCGATTGTTGTAAACTTTTCTAGCCAGAGTAGTCTTGCCGATGCCTGGCATGCCAACAATAGAAACAACATGACGCTGTGAGTATCCCCTGGTGAGTTGCTCAATTATAACTTCTTCTTCATCATTAAGATCCACCAGCATTTCATTCATTACAGACTTAGTATCTTTTGCCATCATCTCGCGTGAAACCTGTGGGAGATTTTGGCATTTGCCAACATAGCAGACCTCAGGAGTGTTGGAGACTTGATGACTAACAAGCTTAATATCCTCCAGCAGAAAATATAACCATATCGAATGTTGCCAATGACCATCTACCTCGAATGACTCAACGATATATTCCAGTTTATATGCTATATCTCTGATGTGCTGACGAAGATCATCCAGTTCTCCCTTCTCAACATGTAAACCCGAAACTTTAATGAGGAAAGATTTCAATGACTCCAGATGTAGTTGGATCTCCTTAAGATGATGCTTCACTGGTTCCATTGACTTAGGGTCATATGTCAGCAGCTCCTCCATGTTTCTGCTCAGAAAATCAAGAAAACCCAATTCGTAAGTCTTTGGGAAATTAGATACTGGAAATTCAGAACTTGCCTTCTTGAGCTTTTCCATGATACTTTTCACCTTGTGCAATAAATGCGGTAATAAAAGCGTCATTTTCTTCAACTTGTCATTGTTGGGGAGGAATGAGTAATAGAAAAGTGTTATCCTCCTTGCAACTGCTTCAAATTCTATGAAGATTGTTTCTTCGTAGGGTGAATTTGTTACCAGCTGGTTTGTTACAATTGGCTTCAAATTGTTAAGTTCTTCAACAAGAGATATAATTTGATCTTGTCCCTGAGCTATCAAAGTGTCACCATTCTTCATTAACTCTGCCAGGAATGACTCTGCCTTGAAAAAGACAATCTTATAAAGCAATTGGTGAAGCAAGTGTTTCTTAGTAGAAATTGTGATCCCCTTAGATCGAATTGACACATAAAGAGATTCCACCTCAGTAGCCAACTCTTCCGTGAGCGCCAATTTCTGCTTCCCGTATCCTGTCTTCCCTTGCAGGCATAGATCTTCGGTAAAACCCTTCAGATTTTGCAGAGTAATCGAGGAATTGCTGGTATTGAGTTGCTCTTTGAGAAAAAACTCTGTCTTGAGAAGGCAAATTTTTGTTAGTAACTCAGGACTAGGACACAAATGATCAGTCTCATCTTCTGGGCCAACAGCACGGTGAATAAAGGCTACCTCTGCAAGCAATGCATTAATCTCTGCAAAGAAATTATGCACATCCTCGCGAAAAGAGTGATCCTTTAGCGTGCTGTTAATAAAAAGGGTCACCAGGGACATGAGCTCCTTTCTGAGAGTTTCTTCACTGCAGGAATTGAGAAGAAAGATGCAAAAGCGACCCAAAAACTCTGCTACATTCTCATAACATCCAATTGCTTTGGAGCTGATTTTATAGAGGGCATCTTGGAATTTGAGATTCAACCTTATGAACTCTGGATTTGAAGGATCAATCTTATGCCGCAAATCCACAAGCTCATTAGCCTTAATTGTGGCGGTTTCGGTATCTGCTCTTTTGAACCAGAAATTACAGGACAGATTTGCTATCCTCACAATCACAGATGCAACATGAGTGAGAAAGGTCTTAATGAGATGATCCTGAAGAAATTCAGAACTCAAAGAACTTCGTTGTACATGATAAATGTACCTTTGGATCAATGCTAGCTCATTATGAAGGACAGAGAAGTGTTCGTTAAAAGAACCATCGTCAGCATAGCTGATTGACTGCAGATTCCTCCTCACAGAATCCACAAATTTGCCCCAAAAAGTGTGATGAGTACAGAACACCTGAAATTTGAGAGTTGAAATGTACTCCAGAGCTTCACCAATTTCTTCCTTCAAAAGCTCATCGGTCTTTCTTAAGCAGTAGCCTAGTAAGTTGAGCAATTTGTGAGGTCTCTTCAAGTACTTCGTTCCATAATAACAATCCCTTATCTCCTGATCAATCTCATGACCCAGAGCATTAATTTTCCTGGAGGTGGAATGTCGTCCTGATTTCTGCATAAGCTCATCTGCATCACTCCACTTGTGTATGGATCGCACAAACATGTTGAGGAAACTCCAATCCTTGGAAAGTTGCTTTATACTTTCAGACACAGAATCTGACAATTCATTGTCAAAACCCCGGTTGAACATCCTATATGCTCCTTCCATTAGCCCTCCTGAATGCTTGTTTTGCTTATGCTTTTCAACGTAGTTGCTCCATTCATGCTTCAACATCCATATGGAATAATCAGTTTTATTATACCTATCTGAATCGGGAGCCATACAGAGAAAAGCAAGTGATAAGTGAGAAACAAGAAAAATAATAATTGAGCAAGTGATGATTCAGAAAAATGCCATCCTGAACATGAAAGTAGCCTCAGTGGACATTGCAATCGTGGTAGGACATAGTACCTTTTTTATCCTAGGTAAAGACAAACAGGTTTCTTAAGAAAGGGAAGAAAATTTTGAAGAAAATTGGACTCTCTCCTTTTCTCTTTTGCGGCCATGACCACCTTCGGAATCTGAATCATTGGATTGGATTGCCGAATTTTTTATGGCTTCTGTCGTTACTCTTATCTTCATCCCACAGCATACAGAACTAGCTCTAGATCTCACGCAACCATTGCTAGGCATGATCCGTAAAAAAAAAAAAAAAAAAAAAAAAAAAAAACAGTGAAAAAAAAGAGAATAAATGAGACAAAAGACACAAAAATTTACATGGTTCAGTCAAGGAGGAGCAGCCAAACTTCACTAACATGTGAAAATAATTTACAAGTAGTACATTCCCAACCACTCTACTACCCAATACATGCATGTAAAAAATAACATATACCAAATAATGACTTGTATACAAATTACTAGCAGGAATTTATCAAGAGAATTCATAAAATCTCATTTAGATATCTGAATAAAAGAATTATGTTAGGAAGAAGATACCAAAGAGAAGATACTGATTTATGATATGAGGAATGTATATCTTGGAAAGTTTCGTATTTGCTCTTATTTATAGGCAGATTTCCATGGCCCAATTAATTTCTCATCTACCTGAATGCCATGCGTGAGCACCAAAGTCAAGATTTACACATTCATGCACGTTGTATATTGAATGTGAGGAACCATGCCAACTAACAAATCTCCACCTTGACTTGGTTTTGAAAAATGAGTGGCTTGCTTCACCTTCTCTAATAATGCCACAATGGGTTGAATCACCAACTGTGAATGCCAATCAAGTTCAAACACTACTTGAACTTGTAAACTGGAAGAGCTTTTGTAAACATATCTGTAGGATTGTCCGTGGTACTGATCTTCTGAATAAAGACCTTCTTTTTAGCAATGGTATCATGAATGAAGTGATACTTCACATCGATATACTTCGTTAGCTCAGATACATCTGGTCTTTACTCAAGTGAATTGCATTTCGACTATCACAGTAAATGGTAACCCTTTCCTGTATAGATAACTGGCCAAATAAACCTCTCAACCATAAAGCTTCTTTAATAGCTTTAGTAACTGTCATATATTCTGCCTCAATAGTAGATAAAGCCACTACATGTTATTGAGTAGCTTTCTAGCTAATAGCACAACCTCCAATACAAAATAAATAGCTTGTAAGATATTTGCGCTTGTCGAGATCACCAGCATAGTCTGAACATACAAAATCAACAAAGGTGTTACTGGAATGTCCAAACTCCAAACAAGTGCTAGAAGTACCTTTTAAGTATCTGAGAATCCATTTCACAGCTTGCCAGTGCTCTTTGCTAGGATTCTTCATATATCTGCTAACAACACTAATTGCTTGTAATATATCAAGACGAGTACAAACCATTAGATACATAATACTGCTAACAGCACCAGAATAAGGAACCTATGCCATATAATCTTCCTTTTCCTTTGATTGTGGTGAGCAGCAGATAGTTTAAAGTGACTAGCAAGAGGAGTACTGACCTATTTAGTGTCTTGCATACCAAACCTCTCTAAAACCTTATTGATATAACTTTCCTAAGTCAAGAACAGTTTACCAGCTCCTCGATCACGTCTTTATCTCCATACCAAGAATCTTCTTAGCTGCTCCTAAATCTTTCATTTCAAATTCACCATCTAACAAGGCTTTCAACTGCCAATTGGTGAATTTCTACAAGATTATTAGCCGTAATGAGCATGTCATCAACATATAACAGCAAATAAATGAATGATCCATCATTTAACTTTCATAAGTAAACACAACTATCATACATGCTTCTAGAGAAATCATGACCCAACATAAATGAATCAAACCTCTTATACTACTGTCTTGGAGATTACTTCAGTTCATACAAGGATTTCTTCAACAAACAAACATGATTTTCCTTACCTTTAACTTCAAAACTTTCAAATTGTTTCATATAAATCTGTTCATCTAATTCACCATGTAAAAAAGTTATCTTGAAGTCAAGTTGTTCTAACTCCAAAACAAACATGGCAACTAATGCAAATAATATACGAATAGAGCTATGTTTTACAACGGGTGAGAAAACATTATTAAAACATTATTAAAACATTATTAAAATCAACACCTTGTACCTGACTGTAGCCTTTTGCAACCAGTCGTGCCTTATGCCTTGTAATTTCATTTGAACACCTGAATTACCTTCTTTCATTTTGAAAACCCATTTGCAACCAACAATTTTCTTTCCTTTCGGTAGCGTCACAAAAAGTATCATTCTTGTAGAGAGATTCCATTTCTTCATTCATAATCACCAGCCACTTATCTGAATCAATATTTTGAATCATTTCCAAATAAGTGGAAGGTTCACCGTCTCCACCTATTTCCTGTGTCACCGATAAAGCATATGCAACAAAATTATCATACCGTTGTGGTGGTCGAATATCTCTTTTTGGCCTATTTCTGACTATAGAACGTTCCTCTTCTACTAGTTCATCAATTTGATCTGTTTAACTTGTAGAGGCACTCTACTTTTGTGTACTATCCTCATTTTCTAAATTACTGATAGAGCTTAAAATGTTCCTTTTTCTTGTTAATATTTCCTTAATATTAATTTGAATTTTAAGAGGAATTATTTGGTTTAATATACTTTTTTGTTTTAGGTATGAAAAATGATGAATTGGAGGAAAAGTAGATAAAGGAAGAAAATTGAAGCAAAAAGGAGGTAATCCAGAAACTTCCTATTCGGAATTGGACTTGGGCAAATTGTAGGAAAGAAAAAGACTTCACGAAGCAATAGGAAACAAAGAAGAGAAGGAAATTCGTTGCACAAGTCATTCAGCAAAAAGGAAACAAACAAAAAAATGCTGCACAAGTTAAATGAGGAAGAAGACAAGAGAAAAGAGGAAGCAGCCGAATTACACAAATCAAAATTGAATTCGGGAAAAGGAAATTTGGGAAGCTGCAAGAGAAGACAAATTGATTTCGGGCAAAGAGATAGAAAAAGGAAACAAATAAGCTGCAAGAAACAAGACAAAATTGATTGCAGGAGAAGGAAGGAAAACGGCAACAAACATACGACAAAAGAAAGGAAAAGGAAATCGGGTAGTCTATAAATTCAATGGCAGCCTTGATTTGTAAAAATCAGTTCTTCACAATCTTTTTCTTTTGCTTAAGCAGCTATTTGCACGTCTGTCTTCATCTTGTTTTCTTTCTTTTAGTTTAGTTTTAGTTTAGCAAAATTATTAAAACAATTCCAGTAGTTATGTATGCCACCATGAGTGGCTAAATTCTCTTTTCTAATTCGAGGGAAGGATTGATTTCAATTGCAATTATTGTGAGGTTTTGTTCTTAATTTATATTCTTGCTTTTTATTCAAGTACTTGTTAATTCTTGATTTAATTATTATGAATAATTGATGATTAGTTAACCTGACAAATTAATTCTTCATTATTTATTCTATTGTTATCCATGAGTTCAGTGATCCGTAATTGTCATGAATAAATGGACCAAGTAGAAACTAGGTTAAATATGTTTATGGCTTTAAATATGCATGCTTAGCCTGGAGGAATTAATGGGACAAGATTAATTTACTGCAGCTATCTCGGTATTTTAATTTTGGTTTAACTGATAGATTAATTTATTGCAGCTATCTCGGTGTTTTAATTTTGGTTTAACTGTTTTCATAGATCTTACTGCTATCATTAAATTGATATGGAACGCTATCGTGCTCACTCAATTAATGGTAAGTTTTGATTTAGGGTCCTGGGCTCGGTCAATTATATTAGGAAAATGGAAATTTATTACGACTATCCTAATAGGTTTCAAGTTAAATATTTGAATTTGCAAGATTATTTTTCATGACCTATAATCAGTGATGCAATTGAATTATATCAACATTTGGATTGGAAACTTGGTTAATTTGGTAACTTTTTGTTATTTTCATATTTTTTCTTTTTTAATATTTATTTTTATTAATTTTTAGAATTTTAGTAATTTAATTATTATTCAAAAATCCCCCTTGTTCCATTTGTTTTTATCTTATTGTTCAAAATTTGGAATTATACTTCGGTTCTCTTGGGATTCGACCTGGTCTGCTACTACTGTAAATTTAATTTGTAATTACTTAAGGACTAGTAATTAATTTTGCAGGCTTCGACAAACCTGTCAATTACAAAGATTAGAAGACTCTTTTCTAGGATACAACATTGATGACTTATAAAATATAATATCTTTGCTAATTACAAATTTAGGTGACTTCAGATCAGGCTACCACAATCTATATCCTTTCACCCCAAAAGCATAATTGAGGAAAATACATTTCTTAACCCTACACTCTAACTTTCCCTTATTTAAATGCATATAAGTAGAACACCCAAATATTTTTAAATTAGAGTAATCAGTAAGAGTACTTGACCAAACTTCCTCTAGAGTCTTGAAATGAAGAAGAGCACATGGAGAACGATTGACAATAGAACATCCCGTAGCAATGGCCTCTACCCAAAAATTAAATGTCAACCTAACATTAGAGATCATACACTGAGCTCATTCCAAAAGGATTTGGTTCATACGCTTGGCCACACCATTTTATTGAGGCGTCATCCTTACAGTGTGATGCCGAACAATTCTTTCATTTTTGCAAAATTTATTGAATTCATTATCACAAAATTTCAAGCCATTATCTGTCCACAACCGCTTAATATGTTTTCCTATCTGCTTTTCAACAAAAGTTTTCCATTGTTTAAAGGTTAATAAAACATTATTTTTATGCTTAAAAAAATACACCCAAACTTTTCTTGAATAATCATTAATAAAAGTCAATATATACCTGGCACCACCTTCACAAGGAACACGAGATGGCCTCCAAAGATCAGAATGAATATATGATAAAGTGATAATTGTGCCTGTTTTTGATGTTAATTATCACTTTATCTTTGGCCGAATTTGAACTAATTGGTGTTTATTTGTTAGAATTGTGATGTTAGGAGTTACAAGCCATAATTGGTGGAATTTTGTGTACAAGTGGATTGGAGCACATAAAAGTTGGAAGGAGTTGAATGGAAGGAGAAATCAGCAATGCCGTCTCACTAGGACGTGGTCTCGCCTAATCATTTGTGCACATGGAAGCAGAAGGCAGCAATGGACTTCAACTAAGGCGAGGTCTCGTCTTACTTCGAAGGCTCTGCAGTCTATTTTTGGAAGGAGTCAAGACATATTTCATAATTGGCAATTAGTATTCTAAATTTCTTTTTTTTCTCATTTTAAATTAGTACCACGACATTTATTAATAGTATTGTCTTTTAGGAAGTAGATTAGGATTAGGAATCCTACTCCTATGGGAATTCCTATACTTTAGGAAGTTAGTTTTATTTCCAATTGGATTCCTTTGGAAAAAACCTAGAGAAGAGGAGAATCGATCAATCGAAGGAAGGAAGAGAAGAACAGCCGCCGTCCACTACTCCAAGAAACACGTTGGTTTTTTTTTTCTTTTCTTTTCTTTTCAATTGAAGGATGTTCAACACCACCATGAGTGGCTAAACAATTGTTTCTGATCCAGGGGATGGAAGTCAATGTTTTCCTCGTGAGGTTATGGTTTAATTAATTTCTTGTTATGTTTGGATGTTTGTTGATTTTGATAGAATTGATATGAACAATTAGGATTATTTGAATTGACGACTCAACTAGTTCTAATTCTTCAATTGCTTTACATATGATCTAAATCCGTAATTGTTTAGAATCATTTGTAACCAAGAGCACCGAGACTATTCTGCATGTGTAGAGTGAGAGCGATCGTGTAGTTTAGTTAAGGAAGAATTAATGAACCAAATCTAGAGAACTGTAGCTATCTCAGTTGTTTGGATTTGATTTAACCGTTTTCTCCGGCCTAATGCTGCTTTCAATTCGATATGGAATGCTATTGTGCCCAGTTGGTTGAGAGTTAGGTTTGTTTGGATGCTGGGTTCAAACAGATAAATTCGGAAAACACAAAATCTTCTAGCTTTCTAGTGGATTTTTGGTTAAATGTTTAAACTAATGAGAATCTTGCAATGAACCAGTGATCGAGAAACATTGATTGAAATCACATTCCCTGGGTCAGAGCTTTGGTAAGAGTGTTATAATCTATCATTTATTTTGTTGTTAATTCAGTTAGTCTATTTCCCTTATTTTAATTTCCCTAACTAGTAAACAATTTCAAACACCTTTTTCTTTTACGTGACTAAGAGCTTTACAGCTTTCCCTGTGGGATCGACCTGGTCCACTTTTTGCTACAAATAATTAGAGGATCAGTAATTAATTTTGGAGGCTTCGACAAACCTGCCAATATAATCCAAACTACTCTTTGTTTTATGGACAGTTGGAGAGTTGAAGCTGACTCTTTTCTGTTTCTCAAAGATACCATGCTCACAAAAGTTCATTTTACCAGTACTATGGCTACAAAGTAGGCCTCTCTTGCTTAACAACACATATGCCATAATCTGGTGATGTCGGTTTCTAAGGATGTAAAGACTGCTGCTGCACCTGTGATAGTAGACCCCTACAAAATATATAAGTTTTCAAACCTGCAAGCTTTCATCGGTACAAGAGCATATTTGCAAATCTTCAAGACTCCACATTCAGTTGAATACCTGCACCCAAAGACATCGAGAATATCTAAAGAGATAAGATTTTTATTCAAATCTAGAGCAGGTCTAAACTCTATGAGTGTTCGGACAACTTTATCATGAATTTTGATCTGGACTGT
Source organism: Gynochthodes officinalis (assembly GCA_020080225.1). Lineage (NCBI taxonomy): Eukaryota > Viridiplantae > Streptophyta > Magnoliopsida > Gentianales > Rubiaceae > Gynochthodes > Gynochthodes officinalis. Next base: position 4,433,482 of record CM034619.1, on the reverse strand, counting down.
ACCTTTACCAACAACTTTACAGGCAGCATTGTTGCCCTCAAAACAACTCCATCATCAATATGTTCATATGTGGAAAAAAAATCCTTATTGGGACTCATGTGATAAGAACAACCCGAGTTAAGAATCCACTCACTATTAGATCTTATTTTATTATCTGTAGCTACAAAAACAATGCCCTAATTCTCATATGTTACTACACTAGTTTCAGCGGTGGTAATGCTACTTTGTACACTTTTCTTTTTATTTTTCTCCTTATTTTTCAATTTATAGCAGTTTGCTTAAATGTGCCCTTACTTTTTACAAAAATTACAAATCAAATTTTTATGTCTAAATTTTGACCTTGCCTTAGATTTATTACTACTAGGGTCTCTATTTTCATATCTATCCCTTATAAATAGTCCCTCCATCTGACTTCCACTAGTCTTCCCTGTAATGTCCCTATCAATTTGCTCTTTAGATTTTAATGTAGATTTTATACTATCATATAAGAGATTCTTTCCCATATATTATCGTATCTCGAAAATATTTAAAGGACTGGGGAAGGGAACATAACAATAATATGGCTTGATTTTCATCCTTAATCTTCACATCTACATTCTCTAAATCCATAATGAGAGAATCAAATTTATCAAGATGGGAGAGTATAGATGTACCTTTTGTCATCCTTAATATGTACAACTTCTGCTTTAAATAGAATCGATTCTCCACCATTTTTTTCATGTACATAGCTTTCAACTTTTCCCACGTATTTTTGGCTGTCATCTCGTTGGCGATTTCTTGCAAAATCTAGTTAGAAAGATTCAAAATAATAATTGATTTAGCCTTTTTGTTTAGATTTGTAAATTCTTTCGCCAATATCTCCGATGTATTCTCTTCTCCTTCAAGTGCCAATTCACATCCATCTTGTATAAGAATGGCTTTCATCTTGGGTTGCCATATACCGAAGTTGATACTCCGGTCAAACTTTTCAATAGAGATTTTTGTTACTATCATGATAGCTACCAAAATATGGCTCTCAGGTGAATAGTGACCTGAGCCCCATACAAGATGAATAGTGACTCTGGGCCCTCAAAGGAATAGTGACTTTGGGTCCCGCTAGCAGGAAGTACTTATTTTTTAATGTGGAGGATCTACGTTTAGGGGCAACTATAGAGCATATGATAAGCACCAAAACTAAGCTCTAATACCAGTTTGTTAGGAACGAATCCTACTATTAGCTAGTCGTCCATAAAGAAAATAACAAAGACAGTAAAAGAAAAAAAAATAGGACAGAAGATACAAAAAGTTACGTGATTCGGTCAATGTGACCTACGTCTACGAACGGAGGTGGAGCCAAATTTCATTAATATGTGGAGATAATTTACAAATAGTATCTTTCCAACCACCCTGCTACCCAATACATGTATGTGAAAAATAACACATATCAAATACTGACTTGTATACAAAATACTAGAAAGAAAAAACCAAACCCTAGAATTATAGGAAGAGAAGAAACTAATTTATGATTTGATGAATGAATATCTTGGAAAACTTTGTATCTGCTCTTATTTATAGGCAGATTTCCATGACCCAATTAATTTCTCATTTACTTAAATGCTATGCGTGAGCACCAAATTCAAAATTTGCACATCCATGCACGTTGTACATTGAATGTAAGGAACCAAGCCACATAAACGTGCCTACTAACAACCATGAATCCAATCGCGATGCCAGAATTTCATGACCCCTAAAGATCTCCCAAGCAATGAGAAGAATATTGGTTTATAGAGTCGAAATTATGAAAATAACATATTTTGTACACACATATTTAACCGTACAAGTTTAGAGCAACTGCTCTTAGGAAAAGATAGAGTGATCCATGCTGGAAAAGTACGAATTCCTTGCATTCAACTGTTGGGTACTTCTTCCTTCTAGAGAACTGAATATTCTATGTATCTTTTGCATACTCATTTGTAATGCAGCAAATCAATTAAGATAGAGTAAACTTTTGACTCCTTATTTTGTGCAAATTTTGCCCTATAAAATTATACATTTTGCACCATTATCATCCCATATGGTACAGTGGTTCGATTCAATATTTGCTTCTTATGGAGAATTCACACTATGCTATGAATGCGTTTGGACAAATTACATGTTTTTAAACTATTCAAAACAATTTTTTACATTTCCAATATAATGTTTTATTCATAAGCTTTACTATCAAAAGCGTAAAAATGTATTTTAAAATTCATACATAATCTCTAAAAGAAGAAAGGCTATAATACCAATAGGCCAATATATATAACTGAATTCACCGGATCAATAGTACCTATTTTGAAAAATGTACATAATGTAATGTCCTGCCAATTGGGTTTCTGGTGATTTATTTCTTTTATCATGGCCAGTCTTAATCTTATTGTTGTTACTGTGTCTATTTCTGATGCTGATTTACTGCAATTGTGTAATCCTGTTTTGCTTCATTTGTTTTCCAAGGCTGGATATTTAGGTAAAAGAATTGATTCTTTCCCCCATAAATTCTTAATTTTATTTGCTATCATAAGCTCAGTTTCTAATATCAACCACTTTAGTTTGGGGCTGTTTTGGGCTTAATCGAATGGTTAATGCCTCACAGCTCAGCTTGGGCCTAAAACTTTATCACATTTCATAAAATATTTTTAAGTGTTAGATAATGTCTCTACAATTTACTCACTATTCTTTCTCTATTGATCCGCTGATCCATCTTGATGGTGTAGTCATTTGCATGCTAAAGTGTAGATTAATAAAGAATTGACGCTTCATGTGATTGACTGAGAAAATGATCAAAACAGCAGTACATGTATGGTACATGGAGTTCAAAACTTACAATATAAATAATGAGTAATGAGAAAGATAGTGATAAATTGACTTTGTATAGTGACTGACGTGGCAACTATAAATAGACAAAATTATCTCTAATTATTTTATATTTTGTAATAAAGACAGATGGATGATTTTGCTTTTTCATAATTGCCACATCAGTCACCATTCAAAGTCACTATCTCTATCATTACTCTTCAATCCTTACCCAAACAAAGGGTAGGAAATAAACTGACCCTTTCAGAAAAAGGAAATGATAGAGTGTATAATTGCATATTTATTGGGTCAATCCCCTTGTGTTCTAGTTGATTAAAATGCTTATTCATATTGATATTAATTGTTTTATGATATTGATTGTTTTTAAGAAAAAGTAAACAAATAAAGAGAAATTTATCTCTTGACAAAAAAATCTTTTAGTGTTTCCTTTTATTTTGCCTTGAAAACAGCCGCCCCTTGTATGATTGATTCCTTGGAAAAGGCAGCCGCTTGGAGGACAACAAAATAGAAGAGAGCAGCCCTTGGAACAAAAATAGACATTCGGGGAACAAACAAAAGAGAGGGCACAACAAGGGCACAAGAGGAGACAAAGAAGAAAAGCAAAAAGAAGACAAAGGCTGCACAAGAAAAGGCAAAAGAAAAACAAAGAAAAGAGGTTTTTAACCGGCCAAAACAAACACAAAAGAATGAAAGGCGGCCCGCATTTGATTTTCCTATGGAATGCTGGGAGACAAACAATCGGGCAGCAAGAAGAATTAACATTAGAAAAAAAAAAAGCAAAGCCTTGCATTGAGGCCACCTAATCCCACAACAAAATGTTGGCCATTAACATTAGAAAAAACAGGAAAATCAAAGCCTTGCCTTTGGAGACGAGAAGGGAGGAGGAGGGAATGAATTTTCAGCCGCAATTCATTCTTCTTGGAGAGCAGCAGCCGCAAGAGAAAAACAAAGAACGGAGCCGCACGGATGGACAACACTCCTTTGATTTTGTTTGTATTTTCTTTTACTATGTCTAGCTAAATTCTTATTTTTCCAATCTAAGATTAATTGAGGTTTGATTCCAATAATTGTGAGATTTCAGTAATTCTATTATTTCTTTTATTTTTGAGTATTTATATATTTTCTATGTTTTATTATATTATAGGATTGAATTGTCAAACAAGAGGTCTATTGTTTGATAGTTGAATTCAATATATAGTCATTTAGAATAATTAATCATTGGTTGATTGTTCTAATTCAAGTGACAAATAACAACATCGAAAGGTAATCAACGCTTTAGATTGTATGTTATGAAAATATATAATCTAATTTAAATAAACACGGCGTTTCCGGGTTTACTAGTTAGTAATTGGGTCTTTTTGAATTTTAATGCAATTAATAGACATAACTCATAGGACAAATTCGAAAGTTGTGTTTGTTGATTAGAGAAATAACTCACAGGTTATCGAAAAAGTAAGAAACGATTAGATGTTAGAGGACTGATTTTCAACAACTATAACTAATTTATTCAAGATAAAAGAACTCATCTTTTTTTCAACAACTATAACCAATTTATTCAAGATAAAAGAACTCATCTTTTGAATCGATGATCAATTCAAGGAGTCAATACCGAAATTAATTCTTGATTGGAAACTTCTCCTTATTAATTTTTCCTCATATTTTTAGTTAGTTATTTAATTTGTTTAGTTGTCTTAATTAATTCTTGCTTAGTTTCATAATACAAAAACCCCCACTTTTATTTTATTTTGTTTAAGGAGTAAATCTAACCAATCTCTGTGGATTCGACCCTCTTACTGCTATCTACAGAACTTAGCCAGAGAAGGATTATTTTTGATGATTTCGACAACCATCAGGAAACCAATAACATCATGAAAACTTTGACACCATTTCTCATTTGAGAAGGATTGTTGCAGCAAGCTGGGAGAGCAAACCTTAAGAAGTTTCAAACCACGGGATCATCCAGCAGCCACAAATGAGAGATTTTTTTTCGGTTTACAGACCATATTGGCGCAGCGATAACAGTTGTTGCCATGTGATCTAAATCACAAGTTCAAGTTGCGGAATCAGCTTTTATAGAATATAAGGGAAGGCTGTCTGTCACAATATTTGGATCTAACAAATTCAAGAAAAGATACACAATCATTCAAAATTTTCATAATAATACAAGATGTCAAAACGAGAATAATACTAACAGATCTTGATCCTTCACACCACACTTGTTTTAATCTAACAAATATTCCATAACATAAAGACCAATAGTTCTATTAGAAATTCTTTATGGTCATGTTATCAGGAAACTATATGGTATTTAGAAGAAAAAAGATTTCAAGAGTATGCAAAGGCAAAATGCATAAAAATTGCAGCATTAGCTTTGAGCACAAAGTGCAAGAAGTTCCAATCCTCAAACACTACTATTATGTTTGCATTTCAAATCTCCCACAAACTGGGTTGCTGCAAAAAAGAATAATAAACATAAAGATTGATTACAAAGTTCAGTATAATTTAGAAGTCAGGCTCCCAAAAAAGGAGCGAAGTTCAAAAGAACTATCATATGACAAGTGCAACAACGAAATGAATAAAGTTGGTGAAAACAGGAAGCAACACTTACAAGGAGTTCAATGAATCCGTGAATGTAGTCCAAAATCATGCTGATTATGTTTCTATTATGAGTGAGTGATAACGACTTCGATCTCCCCTGCTACATCTCCAATTTCTCTTGCTGACTCTTCTACAGATTGTCTGCACCATTGCACTTCAATCATTTGCAGTGTGCTTATACATGCAAAATCATTCGGAATTCCCATCAAATCTTTGCAATTTCGTAATACCAGTTGTTCAAGTTTGGGAAGGTGATCAGAAGACACATTACATTCAACAATATTCAAAGTATCTAACTTCAAGAATTGGAGCTCCTTGAATTCATCTTCCATCATGTCCCACCTTTGCCCCTCAAAGGCTCCACTGCGTAACTTCAGAACTCTGAGGTTTGGCAGCCTCCCAAGCTGAAAGTTTGATAAGGTGAGTTTCTTCAGACTCAATGGGAAAATGAATTCCCCTGATTTAAGAGCTCCACCATGGTAAATTACCTTGAGCGACTCCAAATGAGTTAAAAAACTCAGCACAGGGAACCGATTGCAATTGTTGAAAGAATCCCATGATTCCAAGAATATGCATCTCAACTTGAAAAGATTAGGTAACCTCCGAAGCATGTCGATTGCATATTCCCCAAAACAAAGTGATGGGGTGGAAAAGCTGACCAAATTATCCAAACAAAAAGGACTTTCAACCTGTTCTTTGACTTGCAAATTGAAAGCCACGTGATTATTCACAAGAAAATGCCTTAAACTCACCAAGCTCCAAATAGTATCTGGTAAGATTACCTTACCCCGAAATCCTTTCACTATCAAAATTTCTAGTTTCCACAGGTTGGCTAATGATGATGGTATGGAGTTCACATAACCACTGACAGCTAAATATCTCAAGTGAACCATTAGTCCAATTTCCACAGGAAAGCTAACTCCCAATGTTGATGCATTCCAAATCCAGCACCCTGAGTAACTTGAAGTCGTTGCAAATGAATGAGATGTCATAAGGACATCTGGGTTCTGAATCAACAGAGGCAATAAAAATCAAGGAACAAGTTCCCAGGCCGGAAGGTCTTGAATCAATAAAATGATTTCTTTTCAAATAAATGCTCAGCCGATAGCTTTCAAATGTTACAGGAAGTAACTGATGGTCATTATGAAACTCCATATCATAATCTGAGGCAGGAAAGGAAGCATATGGTTCGTCATACCTGGTCACTAGGTGAAAGAGGTTCTCTTCCTTAGCTTTCGAGTGACACAAATCACGTAATAGATCATGAAGGCGACATGCTTTCACCTTTCCATTGGATCTTTTTTTGGAAACGATCACTAGGCTTTTGTTAATCTGCTCCATCAAGTAGTCCTCGGCAACATCTTCCAAGCTTTTGGACTCAGTTTTATTTATGAATCCTTCGGCCATCCAAAGGTGTGCCAACTTGCTCACAGGAATATCTTTGTCCTCGAGAAAAACCCCCAAATAGAGAAAGCATGCTTTTAGATATTCAGGCAAGTGCTTGTGGCTTAGTTCTAAGATTTCCATGCACCGATTTTCTGGATCCTTGAATATCTGTGAGCTCAAGCTTTTTGAGATTCTTTTCCATCAATCCTTTGTCTTTTCTGTCTTTTGGAGGAGACCAGCAATTGCAACGACTGCAAGAGGTAATCCTTTGCCATGTTGAGCAATTTCCTTTCCAACTGACAACAATTCCTCAGGGCAACGCTCACCTTTGAATATCTTCTTTTCTAGTAGCATCCAACTTTCATCATCGGAAAATGGACGAATAGAATATGGATCACCTGCCAGGTTTACTCTTTGAGGCCACATGCCGAAGGCGACTTGTAATTAGTATTCTACTTCCACATGCCGAAGGCGACTTGTAATTAGTATTCTACTTCCATTCGTGTCATTTGGAAATGAATTTTCCAAGTCATTCCAGGCTGCAATGCCCACCCATCATCCATAACTATGAGATACTTGTTCTTCAACAAGCACCGACGCAGTTTGGCCTCAAGATCTTCATGTCTCATTCAATAAATCTCATCAGTAAGCCCATGAATGCCACTCAGGATTTCAAGCAGCAATTCCCTCTTCGAGTATGCTTGTGAAACATTACACCATGCATGGCGATTGAAGTGATGAATGACAGTCTGATTGTTGTAAACTTTTCTAGCCTGAGTGGTCTTGCCAATGCCTGGCATGCCTACAATAGAAACAACATGACGCGGTAAGGACCCTCTGGTGAGTTGCTGAATTATGACTCCTTCTTCATCACTAAGATCCACCAGCATTTCATTGATTGCAGACTTAGTATCCTTTGCTACCATCTCACGCGAAATCTGTGGAATATTTCGGGATTTGCCAGCATAGGACACCTCAGGAATGTTGAGAACTTGTTGCCTCACAAGTTTAATATCCTGGAGCAGAAAATACAACCATAATGAATGTTGCCAATTACCATCTACCTCGAACGACTCAACAATATATTCCAGCTTATATGCTACCTCTCTGATGTGATTACGAAGATCATTCAATTCTCCCTGCTCAACACTTGTATCTGAAACTTTCATGAGAAAAGATTTCAATGACTTTAGATATTGTTGAATCTCCTTAAGATGATGCTTCACTAGTTCAATCTGACTTAGGATCATATTTCAGCAACTCCTTTATGTTTCTGCGTAGAAAATTAATAAAATCCAGTTCACAAGTCTTCGGGAAATTAGATACTGGGAATTGGGAACTTGCCTTTTTGAGCTTTTCCATGATACCTTGCACCTTATGCAGCAACTGCGGTAACATAACCATCATTTTCTTGAACTTATCATTACTGGGGAGGAATGAGCAAGAGAGAAGTGTTATCCTCCTAGCAACTGCTTCAAATTCTGTGAAGATCATTTCTTCGTAAGGTGAGTTCGTCACCAGCTGGTTTGTTACTATTGACTGGAGATTGTTGAGTTACTCAATGAGAGATGCAATTTGACATTTTTCCATGAGCTATCAAAGTGTCACTATTCCTCATTAACTCTGATAGAAATGACTCTGCCTTGAAAAAGACAATCTTGTAAAGCAATTGGTGAAGAGTGTGTTTTACCATGGAAATTGTGATACTCTTAGACCGAAGTGACACATAAAGAGATTCTACCTTGTCAGCCAATTCTTCAGTAAGTACCAAATTCTGCTTCCCACATCCTGTCTGATCTTCAGTAAATCATTTAAGGTTTCGCAGAATAATTAAGGAATCACTGGCTTGAAGTTGCTCCTTGAGAAAAAGCTCCGCTTTGAGAAGTAAAATTTTGTTAACTATCTCAGGACTAGGACACAAATCATCAGTATCATTTTCTTGGTGAACTGCATAATGGAGAAAGGCTGCCTCTGTGAGCACTGCATTAATCTCTGAGAAGAAATTATGCACATCATCGCGAAAAGAGTGATCCTTTAGTGTAATGTTGATATAAACTCTCACCAGGGATATCAACTCTTTTTTAAGATTTTCTTCACCGCATGAATTCAGAAGGAAGCTGCAAAAACAACCCAGAAAATCTGCCTCATCCTCATCATCATTGTGTGGAGTTGATTTGGAGCGGATTTTATAGAGGGCGTGTTGGAATCTGAGATTCAACCTAATGAACTCTGGATTTGTAAGATCAATCTTATGCTGCAAATCAAGAAGCTGATTAGCTTTCACTGTGGCGTTTTCAGTGTCTGCTCTGTTAAACCAGAAATTACAAGACTGGTTTGCAATCCTCACGACCACAGATGCAACTTGAGTAAGAAAAGCCGCAATAAAACGATCCTCAACAAACTCAGAACTCAAAGAACTTTGATGTACATGATAAAAATAATTTTCTATGAATTGTAAGGTTTTTCCAAGGATATTGAATTGTTTGTTAAGTAGACCATCTTAAGCATCCTCGCTTGACTTCAGATTCTTTCTTAAAGGATTGATAAATGTCACCCAAAAATTATAATGCGGACAGTCCACCTGAAATTTGAGATTTGAAACGTACTCCAGAGCTTCTCCAATTTCTTCCTTCAAAAGCTTATCAGTCTTTCTTCGGCAGTCACCCAGCAAGTTGAGCAATTTGTGAGGTCTCCCCAAGTGCTTATTCCCGAAATAGCAATCTTTTATGGTCTTTTCAACTTCATGCCCCAGAGCATTAATTTTCCGGGAGGCGGAATTTCGTCCAGATTTCTGCATTAGCGCATCTGCATCACTCCACCGCTTATGGATAGCACAAAAATGTTCAGGAAACTCCAATCCACGGTTAGTTGCTCTATGGTTTCAGCCACAGAATCTGACAGCCCTTCTGACTTCGGATTGAATAACCGATATGCTCGTTCCATTAGGCCTCCTGAATGCGTGCTTTGTTCATGCTTAACGTGATCGCCCCATTCCTTCTTCAACAACAATAAGAAATAAGGGCAACTATTATTCCCATCTGGGTTGGGAGGCATCTCTATATCTCAACAGTTTGACAACTTAGCTACAGAGAAAAGCAAGTGTGATAATTCAGAAAACAACATACATGTCGTACTGACCGCTGAAAATAGAAGTTAATAGAGCGGACACTGGACAGGCTTGATAGAAATCACACTACTTTTTCATTTATCAAAGACGCATGATCATCATCTTTTTAAAAGGAAGAAAATTTCAGTCTCTCAAGGTGCACTGTTTTGTAAGTCCTTGTCTGGTTTGTGGCCATAGCCACCCAGTCCGCCACCCACTATATCCGAATATGACAATGCTTTGGCCAAATTTTTTCTGGCTTCTGTCTATACTCCCTCGTTATTGCCATTCCACAGCATTAAACACAACTAGCACTGAGGCCGATGTGCACATCACAAAGACGCATGATCATCATCTTTTTAAAAAGGAAGAAAATTTCAGTCTCTCATGGTGCACTGTTTTGTAAGTCCTTGTCTGGTTTGTGGTCATAGCCACCAGGTCCACCACCCACTATATCCGAATATGACAATGCTTTGGCCAATTTTTTTTTGGCTTCTGTCTGTACTCCCTCATTATTACCATTCCAAAGCATTAAACACAACTTGCACTGAGGCTGAGGTGCACATCACAAGCAGATCTATCTTCTGTTGTAGTGAGAAGTGAGATCTTATTCGATTACGTATCCCCATGGCGATGCGAGAATTTCATTAATCTAAAGATCACCCCAGCATTAAGAAAGACCTGCATGGGTTTACAAAGGAATAATACTGGTCATCAATACTCTCAGAAAATATTCAAATATATATATATATATCTATTATGTTATAATATGTTTAAAATATTTTTTATAAATATGTTAAATAACATTTAATTATTTTTTTATATATATATTTTATTATTATATTTGTAAAATATTTATACCGAATTATATTAAATACATAAAAATATAATTATTTTTTTTCTCTTAAATTCTAACTTTGTATCAAAACATTAGTTGAAAAGCCTTCATCCGTTGAAAATTTGCCAATTCCAAAACTTTGTTTTCAAAGGCAATATTGATCAATTTTTGTTGGTTCTCCAAACTTTTGACTGCATAATTTTGTTACGGGCCAAAGCCACGCTTTGGCTGAATCAATTTCTTCCAAATTGCCCTTGAATTGGACGTTGTCCTTGAATCAATTCTTGACCATTTGTTTGTTTAATTTTTTTAATCCTTGAATTGGCCGTTGTCCTTGAATCAGTTCCTTGACCGTTGTTTGTTTATTTTTTTTGGCCGAACAGCTTTCCGATTTCCATTGATTAAGCTCGGCCAATTTATGAATTGTTTGCAGCCAAGTGTTTGCCCGATTGCTAATCAATTTTTCTCCTTTTGGGATTTATTGATTTGGTTCCCAACATTCATTCTTGGTGTTTGTGGTGCTCCTGATCTGTTATTTGCCAATATGCTCTTCGTTGACTCTGTTCATTTTTTATTTATATTGATATTTCGATTGTTGTGGTCAATTTTTATTCTTTATTATGAAAACTATCGAACTGATTTCGAAATCTATTTCAATAATTTTTGACGGATCCGAATATGATATGTGGTTTCAAAAGATGTGTATTTTTCTTAAAGACAGACTTTTATTCCCTAATCTTTATAAAAATATTTCAGTTTTATATTTATAAAACGCTTGTATCGAATTGTCAAAGTATTTTTTTTCTCTTAAATTCTAACTACTACATTTTGCTGTTTTGCTAAATTTGAACATCAAAATCTTGTTACTTCCAACATACATGAGAATTGACAAGTTCTTGAAAATCAACTTATCAAAAGTCATATGATGAGTGTAATCACGAACAATCAAACATATTTCACTAGACCTGTTGCCTGCGAAACAAGTAGCAACAAATAATTTCTATTCATCTGGGTGATTTACAATTTGAGTTCCCTGTCCTTCTTACATAGTTTGACACAAGTTTTCTATGTGTTGAAATTAATTACAAGTATTGCATTGAATATTTGGTCTAAACTAACAACACCTTTGATAATGATTAGTTTTCTCGCAATATCGACAAGTAGAAAATCTTCATTTCTTCTTGTTCACTTCATTGCTATCATCCACATTATTCTTCATGTTCCATGCTCATTTCCTTATTTTACCACCTTGCTGATTTTGGACATTATTCTTCAATTCTAATGCAAAACAATCACGAACTCTTTTAAAATTATTTTAGTTACATCCATTGAATTTTCAAGTGAAGGGATCTTATCTTCAAACCTTTCAAGCAGGCTTACTAACCGTTTCCGACTAATACCTGACATCGACATCCCACATCTAACTAGTTTTGGCGCCCATTGCTTGCGATCAGTTCTCATAAGCTTCCAGGAATTTTTCCAGAACCAAGCACGCACGCCTTAGGCTGCTCTGATGTTTCGTGTAGAATGCCATGCTTCAATTTTAAGCCTTCAGCTTTATTCTATCCACTCCTTTATATGAAGAATTTTCTTCATATCATAGTAATATCAAGAATTTCATCAGAAACATCGTAATCTAGGTTAATCTATGAATCAATTATCGAAATTTTTGTTGAATGATCGATCTCTTGTCTGCAAAGATCTTTGGCTATGACGAGCACATATATGTTCCCAAATTCAGTATGTTTGGACAATTTCTTGGGGTGCAGTTGGCCAAACTTCACATAGCCCTTTTCCCTCCAAAGCCTCCACCAAAGAAGACAATGCTAAAAACATTATACCTGTGCAGGGTTTCGTTTCATTGTATGTTTTTCTCTTGTGATCTTTTTTTTAAATGATTATAATACCAATTAGATGCATATTCTACTGAAAAAATTGGAGCTGAAGAACAAGGGTTAACTGGCACTTTAAGATGGATATTCTAGCTGACAAACTGGCATGAGAAGATTTGGTCCTTTGCTGGTCTGGTTCGTGAATTGTTCTTCTTCACCACTCCATGTTAATGGATAAATACATTTTTTGTGCAGTTGTAATGGCTTTTTCTGTTCTGTTCTGTTCTTTACTGATGTTTTTAATAGATATTCTTGGATTATCAATTGTAGAAAGGTAGGTGATTTGTTCTTGTTTTACAAGCAACGGCTGCATGCAATTGTCTCCAAGTTTTGTTTCTATGTTCAGTTCCATGGGAGTTGCTGTGTTTTCCCACATGGGATGCAATGAATGCGCAATAATACTATAAATAATACAAAACCCAACCAAAAGAATGGGAATTGGTAAAAAAAAACCAACATGTAGATTGAAAGCCATACTAAATAAAAATTATCTTCACTCTTCCATCCACCAAACCATATCTATTTGTCAGTTCTTTCGGGTTTCAACCTCTCAGAAACCTTTTTGAATGATTTAAAACACTCTCATGATTCTACCTCAGAGTTCTTTGCAAAAACTCAATTGAAAAAAATAAAAGGAGGTAAGCAAACATAAAAAATCAGAAAGCAGAGAAATGAATGTATTGTTGCTCGATCATTAGTGAATGACTGCTGAGCAACATATGCAGGCACTGAAGAGGGAAGATCTTGGCCTGCGTTTCCCATGTCCTTTAGCTGAAGTTAATGCAAGCTCCTGTGATGGCGATTCTGATGCCTTTTCTTCAGCAGCATGGCTATCTTGTTTCTCTGATGTATGCTCAATACTAGTCTTGGCATCCTTTTTTAAGAAGTTCATAAATGAATCTCTTGAAATGTCTGAATTGCTTCTTTCCATTCTAATGGTCTTTTCTTCCACTTGTATTGGTTCATAGTCTACAGATTTTCGACCATAATCAGATGGAATCATTGTACTTTGAAATTTTATATTAGCACTACCTGAAAAGCTTCTGGCTAGAGACTTATCGCGAACCAGTAGAGGAGTTTGATCAGATTCTTCAGACCTTGCATCAAGTGAGAGGCCAAACTCGAAGCTGGGAGACTTTCTGAGTTGGCCTCTGTGACTTGGATGATCAGGAGTTGAGTCTATACTGAGCCTTGCATCAATTTCTTGTGCTTTGTAGCCTTGCAATGGGGATGTTTCGTCCGCCATAATGTGCTTGTTGGACTGGCTAAGCGACATCTCAGTTTGTGCTACTGTCCCCGAATCCACATGTACTTTCTGTGTGAGTCCCTGTACATCATTGCAAGGATTAGGAGTCTGCATATAGGCATTTTGTGCATTGCAAGTTGATATTTGATTGATCAAGACTTCATAGCTGATGTTTTGTTTCAAGCTGACAGTAAACTTGTTCTTATCCTCAGCTGCCCCAGAGCCCATCAAAGTTCCATTTCCTGAGTGAGAGTTGAATGATGAAGCTGGATAAGCTGCACCGAAGCCATTCTCTGAGTATATTTGCGAAGTATGATATCCAGACACCAGCTCATTTTCCCCTCCAAATGAGTAGAAACTTCGAGATGTCCCTTTATTGCGAGTACGTTTCCTTGTTAACCATGGCTCCTGAGTTCTCTTTTCAGTTTCTTGCCCAAAATATTTCTCTTTTGTCTCCTCATCATGCTTGTCTATGGCTGTAAATTCATTTGATATTGAAACTGTTTCAGGCATCACAACAATTTCTTCAGTATTCCTGTATCGTTCCTGCACTGTGGTAACGAACTTTTTTCGGTCTACTGAAGTGCCTTCACTACCATTTTGGATCAATTTGTCCCCATCAACAGGTAAAACCTTTTCCAAATCAGAAATAGCACTCATCCGAACAATATTTTCATCTCCATTCTCCTTGCAGAAATCTTCAAGAAGCGTTGTTGATGTGGTGGCTTCAAGCAACTGATTAACTGTCAGGTCAGACAACTGAGCTTGGTCAGAATCGGGCTTGTTTTCCCCATTTTCTGATTTACCATGTGTCAACTTCATCTCTTCAGCATGAACAATGTGCTTCTCTTGTGGTTCAGGACATGCTACTAAAAGATTTTGTGAACTAACCTCCGGAACTGTTTCAGTTGGTGAACTTAGGATGTCATTCAAATTCACTTTCAAGGGCACTTCAACATCACCATTGTTTCCTTGACCATTTTCAGATATATCCTCTATTCCATTCATGTCACATTTTTCTGTTTCAACATTCTTTCCTGTTGCTTTACCTTCTAAACAAACGGACTTCTCTAATTCCAAGCCATTTATATTGTCCTTTCTATCCATATAATCTCCTTTCTTTTTTAATTGCTCCATGGGACACGACTTGCTCAGTTTATTGATTTCCTCACCATCCTGTAATAATAAAATATGAGCCCCTTCTAATGGTGAGGTAGAATCATCAGCACGTTTTGAATCTTCAAATGATTTTGACTCAGAATTTGAGCTACTGCTTTCAGCCTGCCCTTCATTAGTTTCTGGCAAATGAAGTTAGGTTTTACAAATGAGTTGAGTTGTCTTTCCGAATCACACTTCAACAAGTTCACGCAATTATGAACTCACCAACTTTCTTGAGCTTGGTGAATATATAACATAACTTTGCCAATTGAAAAGAAAATGACTCTCCAAATAAGAGAAGTAATACAACTGACCTCTTCCCACAGGGTACTGGTCATGAATTTGAATCTTGTCATTAATAGGCAGGATATTCTCCATGTTTGACTCATAGCATGAATCGGCTTTCTTGGCGTAATCGTAATCCATTTGACTGACTGAATGATTTGACTGCCTTGAAGCTTTTGACAGTTCATCGGACTCAGATTCTTTGCCTCGTTGCTCTGGCATGAATGCTGAAACTGTCAATTAACGCATGAAGCCTAAATATATACACTAGCTTAAAGCGTTGAGTAGAAAATATCAACCTTTTTCATCCGGCTCATGTCTCTTAGCATTAGTTTCTGTAGCAGCCGATAGATGATTAGAAGGCGAATCTTCTGCCTTTTCATGGAAATCTTTAGTTTGATCTTCAGAGATTATGTTATTTTCTCCTTTCATCACTTTCTCTTCATTGCCTCCTTCCTGGGCTTCTTCTGAAGCTTCAATTGCTGATTTCTCTTCTTCTGCAACCAAGTTATAGCAACATACCGATAATATCAATTTCTTTGTACAAACCAGAATGGAATAATGTCCTTATGCTAAACTAATATCTCTTCTGAAAAGAACTGAATAGCAATGATTACAGAGTAGATTAGATATGTAATGCATTAGCATTTGCATATAATTCATCAAACATAAGCAGCTCAGACCTCAACATCTGATAGAAACATACCTTTTATCCCAGATGTATTTTGGTTGCCCATCTCATTTCTCATGTTCCACTCTTTGATTCCAGCAATAAAACAATAGTGCGATATAGGCACTTGATAGCCAATTATGCATCTGGTTTCAAGGCTTTTCCAGCAGTAGTAGGATATTATCAATCATAACGATTCCAAATGAAAAGTTGAATTAACCATACCATAATTAGGATCATGATCATGACCAACTTCACATGCTAATTGCCACTAGCTTTAGAGGACATATTGAACTCCTATAAAGACTTCCAATGTGTAAACACTCGATTAATAGGGCCACTTCAGGTCACTATACTTAAAAACTCAAGCCTTGTTTCTTTTCTAAGCTCCCAACCACAAATTGTTTGTTGTTCCTTTATTGTTCCCTAATTACATCTCTGATGATGAATGGTAGTGTCTTGATGAGGAAAAATTGTAATCTAAATAAAGACCAATTTTGGGCCATAGGACACAAACTTTGTTTAGGCTTTGTGTTGTGCTGACTTTAGTTAGTTTATTGAAATGTCTACATATCTTTACATATCTTTTCATTGAGGAATATCCAATGCCAGAATGGCAGCAACCTTTCCAGGCAAACATTCATATTAAAGTATCTTGGGTGGTTCTTTAACCTTAGATAGGCCTAGCTAAAGATGCATTATACGGCCTGATGTTGTGTCTTTTAGGAACATTTCTTGCTTGCAACAACAAATAATATGAGATCCACTGCCCACTCAATTTTCATTCACTCAAAAGCAGCAAAAGTTGAACTCTTATAGTTTATATCTTCCAGACATACCCAACTTCCAAACTTTTGCACAAAACCCTCCCTTTCTTCTTCGCACGATCTGAATTCCACTCAGAAAAGAAAGTTTAATCTGGAAGACCCTGCATAAAAAGCAAAATGAGGACAACCTACTCCAGCATGTACTATGGACAGTTAAGAAGATCATTATACATACAAGGAACAAAACCCAATATATATCTACATTTTTTGCATTGGGAACTTCTTTCATGGTACCCACATGAAAATTTTTTTGCAACGTATAAATTGTGTTTCAAAATATATTTTTTTACTTTTTGAAATACTAATTAAAAATAAAAAATATATTAAAAAAATAGAAAAATATTTTAAAAGTAAAAAAATACGTTTTGAAAATACAATTCAAAATCACAGTCAAACTGTTTACCCTGAATAACAAATGGGTTCAGTTTCCATAAGTTGACAGCAACATTTTACAGTGCAGCATGATCTAGTATTCCTAGACTACAACTTACAAACAAGTAAAGTTACAGTACAAATTATTTTTTTTCCCTTTCCCTACTTGCATTTAGTGTTTTACAATGGCACATTGTCGTGGGTTAGGAATTATGATTCCAATAAAGGGATTCTGAATTGGTGGGTCTTCCATTTTGATATATATTGGCTTTAAAGCTTAGTCCATTCAAGGTTTCCTAGTATTGCAAGTACTTGAGTTGAGTCATTGAGTGTTAACCTCATCATGGCTTCACATTTTCTTTAATCAAAGCATTCTTCTTTTTATTGGGCATTCTCTAAACTCCAAAGTAAAATAGATGGACCCTTGTGATTATTTTGATGTAACATGGTTGTGGAAAATCCAGTTTTCCATCCTTTATTGTTTATAAGCTTCTTCAAATCATTATAGCAAATGGCTCTCATCTGAGAGAGCTTCAATTTTTTTTCACATTTTCTTTCCAATTAACCTAGATTACAATAGTTTTGTATGTTTAGTTCATATAAAATCAAGCAAAACTTCAGCAATAAATGGTATATTTTGGAATGATTGGTGATAAAATCATTATTTTTGAAATGAATGGGTTCTAATAATTATTTCTAAAATTGTAGTTCCATAATATAATTTTATTAAAAGTATCATTATTCTTTTTTTTCTTTTTAGAAAAAAAAAAAAAGTAAACTCATGGGTAAGGATGGCAATAAGTCAGCTTTCGGATTTGCGTGTCATGTTTTGAAAAAGTAACAAGATTACAAAAAAAAATAGAGGGCAATAAAAGTTGGACTAATGCGATTGTTTTCGTGTCGAATTTTAGTGTTAAGTTCGGGTCATATTTTGTCTCACAATTTCTTGTCAAATTTTCGTGTCGTGTCAGAACTTGCCGCCCCTACTCATGGGTAGATTGAAAGTATGAATATTTTCGGTCCAAAGAGAAGGGAGGTGAAATCCTAACCAAAACAAGCTTGGGCTAAACAATCCTGAATTCCAACGAGAAGTTGGGCCTGTACCTTCAGGGAGCGATTCCGGCCTTATAAAATGTCAGCCTCGTTAGCCTGCTTTGGATTGATAATTTGGACGTAGTTGAAACCATCTTCTTTTGATTGGTCAAAAGATTAATTTACTGAAACTACAGTACGAACTATACTGGTAAAAAAAAACCTTATGTGTGTAAATAAATTTATCCTTAAGTTTATTATTAATTATTTTGTATATAGATATACTTGTAACTTTTATTATTAGAAAGATACGTAAAATATTTGTTATATATAATTAAGTAAATAAGTGTATTTTTTGTATATTTAAATTTGAGTTTGAAGGTTATAAGAAAAAAAAATGGTATACAAGAAGATAGTAATAAAAACTCTAATTTAAGAAAAAAAAGGGGTAAATTTTCAATCAAACTTCAAAACCATAATATTATATAATATTTATGATCGAACATCATCTATTTTTTTCACTTTTAATATTATTTTAGTTTTTATTTTATTTTTAGTTCAATAAATTGATAGGTATTTTAGCATTTTCTTAGTTCCCAACAGTTGAATTTGAGTCGAAAAAATATTTTTAATTTCCTCAAATAATAGGAATCACTTTGTAAGTTCACCAAATCTTCAAAAATGCGAACATAATTAACTCTTTTAATTCTTGCATTCCTTTTCTTTTTTTTTTTTTGGTTAAGTCATGTGTGTGTGTATAATACAACGAATTCTGAGATTAGGTACAATATAATGGATTTTTTAGATGATAATATTGACAGGGTTTAAAATGTTCTTTTTTTCTTGTTAATATATCCTTAATATTAATTTGAATTTTAAGAGAAATTATTTGGTTTTAATATATTTTTTATTTTATATATGAAAAATGGTGAATTTGGAGAAAAAGTTGATAAAAGGCAACAATTGAAGCAAATAAAGAGAGGGCGCAGCCACCTAAAGAATGCATTCAAGAATCGGAAACAAAGGAAAACAAGAGCAGTTGATTTAAAAACAAGTTATTCGGGCAGAGGGAAGCAAAAGGAAACAAACGTGCAGAAAAAAATAAATAAAATTGGAAAGGACAAAGAATAAAAGAACCAAAAAAAGGAAAGAAAAAAAATGCTGCACAAGTCAAAGTTCAAATGGGAAAAGGAAATTTGGGAAGTCAGCCGCACAAGACTCCAAAGAAATACAGGAGCAGCTGGCTTTGGAAAGAAAAAGAGAAGCACAGAAAAGGGGCAACTGTTGTTTTCCTTAGCAGCCGATGTTGAAGAAGTCAAGAATTGATTCCGGGAAAAGGAAACAAAATTGTTTAAGTCCTTCACATCTATTTTCTTTTTTCTTCAAAAGACAAACCACACATATGGGCTGCCGTTGTTTCTTCTCTCTGATTTTCGTCCTTTTCTTTCTTTCTTTTAGTTTAGTTTTAGTTTAGCAAAATTATTAAAACAATTCCAGTAGTCATGTATGCCATCATGAGTAGTTAAATTCTCTTTTCTAATTCAAGAGAATGATTAATTTCAATTGCAATCACTGTGAGGGATTTGTTCATAGATTTATTTTTTTGCTTTTTGTTCAAGTATTTGTTAATTCTTGATTTAATTTCTATGAATAATTGATGATTATTAATTTGACAAATTAATTCTTCATTATTTATTCTATTGCTATCTATGAGTTCAGTGATCCATAATTATCATAAATAAGTGGACCAAGTAGAAGTTAGGTTAATTATGTTTATGACTTGAAATATGCATGTTTAGCCTAATAGAATTGACGAACCAAGATTAATTTACTGTAGCTATCTCGGTATTTTAATTTCGGTTTAATTATTTTAATAGATTTTAATGCTATCATTTAATTGATATGGAACGCTATCGTGCCCAGTCAATTGATGGTAAGTTTTGATTTAGGGTGTTGAGCTCGGTCAATTATATTAGGAAAATGAAAATTTATTACGACTATCCTAATAAGTTTCAAGTTAAATATTTGAATTTGCAAGATTATTTTTCATGACCTATGATATGCAATTGAATGAAATCAACCATTGAATTGGAAACTCGGTTAATTGGTAATTTTTGTTATTTTCTATTTTTACTGTTTTAAATATTTATTTTTATTAATTTTCAGAATTTCCGTAGTTTAGTTAAATATTCAAAAATCACCCTTGTTTTATTTAGTTTTATTTTATTGTTCAAAACTTGAAACTATTCTTTAGTTCCCTTGGGATTCAACCAGGTTCACTTTTGCTGCAAATTAATTTTACAATCACTTAAGGACTAGTGATTAATTTTGCGGGCTTCAACAAACCTGTCAAATATTCCCCTCGCAGCGATTGGGACATGACATGAAGGACTTTATAAATTATAAATTCGAAATCTCTAATAGAATAACCACTTGTAACCTTTTATTTGATTAAGTTTATTACATAATTTAGGGAATAGCTACTTATCCAATTAGTTAGTTTAGCACTACACATTTCCAAAATAAATACTATCAAATCAAATAAGTTGAATAATAGACATATATTGACATTCTAGTATTTGATAATAGATATTCATAAGATGCTTATAGTTATAACATGAAGGTCATATTGCTGCCACTTATTTCCTTTTCTTTGTAGAAGTGTTGCATTTTAAAATAGATTTTTACGCTTTTTAAGCTTATAGTTATGAATTAGAAGATATTACTTTCGTCCTAAAAAAAATTCAATATCAAAAATTTTATTTATCCTTAAAAAAAATCCAATTTCACTGTGAAATTCTTATATTACTCTTATTAATAATAACAATGCATAACTCAATTTTAAAAATAAAAATAAAAAATTTCACATTTAATGATGTATTAAATATGTTGTACTTTATGATTTAAAAAATATACATCAAATTAAAAATAAATTCTTTTTTTCTTAAACGAAAAATATATATTAAAAAATATAAAAATATCTTCATGTGCACAAAATACATTTTGA
Source organism: Gynochthodes officinalis (assembly GCA_020080225.1). Classification (NCBI taxonomy): domain Eukaryota; kingdom Viridiplantae; phylum Streptophyta; class Magnoliopsida; order Gentianales; family Rubiaceae; genus Gynochthodes; species Gynochthodes officinalis. The sequence goes on along the minus strand of CM034619.1, from coordinate 4,412,233 downwards.
CACAACAATTCATATACATCCTATATTGTTATACTCAAAAAAGTCCTTCCTCTTTGGACGTGAATTTTACGGCAGGCAACAAGAAACGTCACAAATTAATAATGTATACTTTGAACAAAGGGAATAGGAAAGTGGAAAAGAACAAGAATAAAGGGGAAGGGAACTTCCAAGTGAAAATGTGCAACATGCACCCACAACTACTAACTGTTCAATTTGGAATCGTTAACATTACTAGTCAGGGGTCACTACAGTTGATTCTCAAAAACGATAAAAATTGACTGAGTCAATTAACTATAAAAATTGACTGAGTCGTTAGTGCTTTTTTTTTTTCAGAAATGATATTATATTAAAAAGGGGCACAATGGCCAATATACAGAGCCGCAAGGTCTTATAAAGCTTCGTGGTATCGCTACTGTGTACAGCGCTGTAACCCACGAAAATAAATACCCACGGATGGGCAAGTACACCCGACAAAGCGGGAAAATCCCACAAGGGGCAAAAGAACCCGACAAAGCGAGACAAGGCTGACGAGCAGCCGAAAATACAAAAACCCGGTTATATCGGGACACTAGTACTATACAAAGGGGATACTACTCATCCCAAGTGGCCCACCACTAATGGCCGTTGGTGACAGAAACTGAAAATTAATCCCTAACTATCACCTAATGCCATGACGTGGAAGCCAACCTGCATACGGACAGTTCAGCGACGCCCGGATGTTGAACCAGCAGTACCTAAAAAAAAAAAAAAAAAAACTCTGTTCATGAACAGTATTTTACTGTTCATGAACGTTAATTTTTAAAAATTTTACTGTGCGATAAACAGTAAATACTGTTCATCCACAGTAAAATTTTCGCACCGTTGTCGCACCCTCGATCGCCCGCAGAAACACTAAAAATGGGAAAAACAACGGCCTCTGGCCCAATTTTTTTTTAAATCAAGGCCGTGTTTGTTGACAAGAAAAATGGAAGAACAATCAAAATAATGAAATTCATAAATAAGGAAACCCTTATCCATGCATTTTCTTTTCTAGAGGGTGCCCAACAATTTTCCACTTTCAAACTTCACATCCCAGGAATAATGTTATGGCCATGTAAGAATGTGAATCGCACCTTCAACTCCTAATGTGGTGAATCATAAGGATTGATTTCTACAATGAATGTCATAAATCAACGAGCCTCCTACGTTGTGCATGGCTAAGGATCATGGCCATGTTGATATGCTGGATGATGATATTAATTTCAGGGATTCGAGGGAAGGCCACATATTGCTTGTATAAAAATGGAGAATCTGGAGATACCATAATGAGATTTTTTAGGGATGGACATGTAACACCAAACTTAGAGCTCCAAAATGTTGATATTCTTGTATAATAGAGATTGAAATAGTTCAGAAAAATTGGATTGGGAGACTATATTGTGGGATTTGAATGGTAATTGCGTTTCATACATTGCATAGGGATTGCTTCATGCATGTTATATACTCAATCCTAAGGCTTGAATACTTGGTACAATTTTATCCATAATTTTTAGGTGATAGTCATACTCCCCTTCCTCATGTTCTCTCCCTTGTACTAAAAAAGGGATAAGAAAAAAAAAATCACTGAATTCGAAAGAAGACGGTAATAATATCTAAATAAGTGAAACATTCACCGAAGCGTTCAAACTTCATTTGATAATGAGTTCAAAATTTAATTGAGTTAGATTTAATTACTATTTTAATAGCTTAGACTAAAAAAATATTTCATATATACGTTATATTTTTATTTTTAGTGTACCAAACTAATTAAATAATTTTTTTCCCTATATGTAAATAAACTATTCTTTTTAAATTATAAATTATTTTTTTTATTTATCTTTTAATTTCACCATTTTACCCATTACAACAAATGTATAAAATATGTTTTCCGTTTGCAGTGATACATTAATTATCTATTCAAGAACTAAATATTGAATAGAATAGTTATATTATTAATTTTAGTGCAATAAATCAATTAATAAAAAGAATATAATTTCATTAATAACTCTAAAAAGAATATAATTTAGGGTGTGCATGGCAGAGAGTAATGGAATGGAAAGAAATGAAAATCATTCCATTTTCCCTACTTGGCTGGGAGAATGGAATGAGGGGTCCACTTTTGATTACCCCATATGGGGTAATCCTCATACCCCTCAATATTAGGGGGTATGGAAGCAAGGGAATGGAATCTATTTTCTTAATTAATATTATAACTAATTAATACTAATTAATTAATTAACTAATACTAATTAATTAATATTATTTATTATAATTAATATAAATTAATTTATTATTAAAAGTAATAATTAATTAATTACTCAAGATTAATTTAATTAATTATTCATTTACAATTAATCATTTACTTAATATTAGAAATAAATAAATAAATTAATCTCATTTTATTAATAGTAATTATTATAATTAATGTATAAATAATTAATTGATAATATTAATTAATTACTAATTATTACTAACTAATTAATTAACTAATACTAATTAATATTAATTAACTAATTCTAATTAATTAATTCATATTAGTTATTATAATTAATACTAATTAATTAACTAATACTAATTCAGTAATTAATATTAATTATTATAATTAATATAAATTAATTTATTATTAACTTATTATTATTAAGTAATAATAAATTAACTAATTAATATTTCTTTAATTAATCATTCATTTACTTAATATTGTAATTTAATATTATAATTAATATTAATTAATCTCATTTACTAATATTAATTAATCTCATTTACTAATATTAATTATTACAATTAATATTAAATAATTACTTAAGATTAATTTAATTAATAATATTTTAATTAATAATAAATAAATTTAATATTATAATAAATAATTAACTAATAATAAATAATTAATTATTACTAATTATTACAATTAATTTATAATCATTTTCATTCTCCAGCACAAACCAACTACCATTATTAGTAATTATTCCCATTCCCCAGCACAAACCAATCAGCAGAATTATAATGATTGACTCCACTATCATTCCTCACTACTATCATTTTCATTACTTTTCTCATTCCCTTGTTACAACTATGTGTCCCCTTAGAGTTCAGCTTAAACGTGTATCGAATGCCTTGTTTGATTTGACAATTCTAATTCTAAAATCTCGTCTACCCAAATACTTTTCGAATCACAAAATTCTACAATTAAATTGTCACTTCTTTTCCCTGGTTAATTTAAGTTGAATGCTGACGACCAAATATTATTCGTCACCTTTAAGTTTTCAGGCATGCGTAATCTGATATGATGCCTGGGTTTTTTCCACAATCCCAAAATCTGTCTGGAATTTTAGGAGAGTTCAAAGTATTGGCCAAGCATTGACGAATTACAGTCTTTGGTGATAATTCCACTCTTGTTGGAATTGCATTTTTTCCATGCAAGAATATATAAACATCGATCTCTCTCGTAGAATGACCGAAGTCATCACCTTTATCCATTGTTCTTTCATGGAATTCCTGCGTATTAAGTTCAGCATGTAATAATGTAGATCAGCATATATATATATATATATATATATATATATTATTTATGTTAAGAGTAATTAATTTTTATAGTGAATTAGGTGACATTTACGTGGCAAATAGTACTAATTAAATAATTAAAATAATTATTATTTAATAATTTTTATATGTCCGTCACTTAAATATTTTATTATAACTTTTCACTGTATATATGATCACTCTTATCTTAACCCAATTTCATAAAAAAAGAAAGAATCCGTCCAAGTTAGGAAAAGAAGAAGCCAAGCAGAATTATCCCTTTGAATGTAAGGGGAAAAAAAATTATACTTCAATTTTTTTTTTTAATTTCCAAAAACAAATTAGTATAATTTTAGTTGAAATTCATATAGTTCCTTAATGACTATATATGGTTCAAATTAAAAAAATAATGGTAGAAAATAAAAAATTATACATTAAATTTATTTAAAAGCATATTTGTTTTCCTTAGATGGAAGGAGTACTTGAAATTGCCATCAACTGTCATAAAAAGTACATGATACTTTCTTTAAGTTTTTTACTTAGTACAAATTTTAATTTTAAAATTAATTCCTTAAATGGTTGGAAGCTATATATATCAGTAGCCAATAATTATCTTCAATGTTGATTCATGAAACTTCGCATGAAGCTTGGCATACGCATCAAATATATTTGTAATGGACATTTCTTGATCATATTCCAAGATCTTTTTTGGAAATTCCTGAGCAACGAAGCAAAGAAAGTTAAGTTCAATGGTGGGATCATTAATTTGATATGTGAGAATATATTCCCATGGAATTTCCAAAAACGAGTACCTTTACAATATTCCTTCTTCTTCTTTACTTCTCCAATGAAATCATGAGTAAAGAAAACGCAAACCAAATTAATGGTCATTTCCTGGTAATAATTGAGTTTCCTTTGATTTAAACTGTTATTCAGTTTTTCCATCGTATCTTATGTTGTTTGTGTTAAAATAAGGAATGGAATTTTGGTATATTTAACCCTATTTTGAGTTACCTTTTTTTTTTTGTATTAATTCTAGTGGAAAATAATGAACGTGCTATTAATTCTTTTGTAAAAGAATTAATTCCTAGCATGAGATAATGTTAGCGATCCTCCTGTTAGAATCAAATAGGGTTATTTGTAATTTGATTTTAAGGTCAGGCATAGTCCTTCTTAACATAAATATAAATAAATTGGTAAGAGTCTACTCCAAACCACCACCGTTAGTTTAAATAACTAAATAATACCATCTTATATAAAAAAACGAATCATTAAAGATGACGACAAAATATATATTGATGATTAAGATGCTGAATTATATACATAATTGACTAGTTCACATTGATTTTAATTGGATGATTATGAATTTTTTAAAATAAACTCAGAGATAAAATCGCATATCATAAATTTACTTGAAATTCATGTTATTTTCATAACTATCATAAAATCGACAATTGCATAAACTTATACTTATGTTGTAAATATAAAAACATCTCTTTCCATGTCAGTACAAGTCATACACTTAATATTCCCTCTTCCCCAACTAAGTATTTGTGGTGCATGCATGACATAGATAAGAGATTCAACGTTGTATGTTGGATATATTGATCCAAGGATGATGACCTATATACGATGACCTACGATGACCTAAAAATTCCGAAACATTGTTGGGTAACTCTTTGTTTTAAGTAGTTAATTCCCCTTTTCTTGTTATCATAATAAAATAGATTATTTATGGTAGGAAGCAGCCAAAAGATCAGTTGGTGAACAAGACCTTTATCCTCGTTCTGATCACCCGACTTGGAATTGGCAAATGTCCATGGAATTGCATGAAAACATGCATGCAGTTTCCACTTGAGAGAATCGAGAATGAGTCCTTGTTTGAATTTATAAAAGTACAAGTCAACCTCAAGTCCACTACTTCTCCCAAGTCCTTCATTGTACAATTTTTTAGCGTAACCTTTCGGAGAAAAATATGTTTCCCTGGGAACTTGTTTTCCCAAACTGAAGAAATTTGTGCATCTTTTGTCCTTTAAAGAAAAAAAACACTCATTTTTGCGCATACAGTTTTTTGTACGCACATTTATTTCATCATAAGAATTTTCAGTGTGTGTGTGTTGGAAAAAATAACTTCCCAGTTCCCACATGCTATCGTATTAAACGTTGGTAATGCCACAGGGGCTAACCAAAGAAATTTAGGCAAATTCTAATTCTTCTTAATTAAGAGCATAGTAAAATTTATTTTTCTCTTTACTAAGTTGTCTCAATTAAAGAGTTAAAATAAATTGGAAAGCACTATCAGGGCTAAATTGGAAATCATCATTTTTTTTTGTGGGGGGGGGGGGGGGGGGAACACTTCGCATGATAGATATGATTTTTAGTTAATGTTCACTTTGTTTCTATCACCCCCACCCAAAAAAAATAATAAATAAATAAATAAATTGGTGATGTTTCATAGGATAAAACCCTTGTAAACTTTCCAGAAAAATGTAATAAAGTAGATTCCAAAGTATTGAAATGGATAAATTACCAAAGAGAAAATTTCTTTGACAATTTTATTTAGTGGACAGTGAAAGTTGATTCTAAAATTTGATATTGAATTAAACAAAGTTAAGTTGCTTATGGGCAGTCCGGTATATAGAAACTCTCGTATATGTAGGATTTGGAAAAACAAATTAAATTTTAATATATGTATTCTTATCTTATATTTTTATAAAAAGTTGTTTTCGCAATTTGAATTACCATGAGTTGATTATTGACGTAGTAAAAAATCATTTCGAATTGTTCATCGTTACTTTGGCAATATGCAAGCCGTGGTTGATTTTCGAAAAATATGAAAACTTGTCGGTCGTAGTAACATTTCACAATTAGTAAGGATAAAATAATATGACATATATAAAAGCTTATCGACAATTGTACCAACTATGTGTGATTATTCTGTGCAATTTTTTTTTCCGAAACGATAGAAATTTATTAAATTGTCAATGGCAAAAGATGTACAAGACTTAGCCAAAAAGGCTAAATGATCTTTATGATGTGACAGTAGAGGACTGACTCATGAAGGAAAGTGCACAAGGAGATAGAAGAAATAAAAAAATTACGCAAAAGAATTAATGTGATGAGTGCACACATCACATCAATTGCAATTAGGACACCTATACAAACTAGTTGATTACCAACGACTAGAGAATCATAAAAATACATGAAACGAATCAAAACTGAACTGCAACTCGAGCGTCAAACCGCGTCCCTAATGAGTGCTCCATATTGTGCATGGCTCTGCCGCATATGTTGATAACCCTGCAAGCAAACTAGAAATAAAAATTCCCAGAGGGAAAAGCCCCACAGAGGAGGAAAAGGATCCTCACAAAAGAGGAAAAATAAATAAATAATGAATTTGCACCTTTAATCACACCTGCAATCGCCCACACTGAGCGATTGCAGAGCGAGAGTGCGGTAGCCCACCAAAGTTTTTTAATTCTGTGTGCTTATTCTGTGCAATTTTGATAACTTAAAATCTTATACTAATTTAAGCAATGAAATAGTTAAAAAATTAAAACTCTATTTCGTAGGCGAATTCTTAAAAACACGCAGAAAAGCGTACCTAGAATAGTAAACTAGAGGAGAATAGTAAACTATATATCATCAATTATGGATATGATCATATGAATAGTTCATTGCAAGTGTTTAAAACTTGCAATGAAAATGTGACTTTTACAATCAAATTCCTGATAGAAATTTGGATGCTTATCCACTCGAGACATGTCGGACATATGAAAGGTAAACTAATTGATGACATCCCAAACACTTTCGCAGAAAACTTCAGTTTGGTTCTGTGTATGTTTGTTTAATGTTTCAGATTATCGACATCCCAAACTTCAAGCCTAGGAAACCTTTTACTTAATCATAATGTTTCTCCAAAAAGATTTCACATTTATGATTTGATAAATTGTTTCGATCATAAGTAACAGCAGATTATAACATAGATAGATATTTGCTTCATGCGTAGGAATGATTAACAAACAAAATTGACACTCTTTCCTTTCCAAACACTCAAATATTTTCTATTTTCATTTATTTTTTAAAATTCAAATCATCAATTTTTTTTTAATTAGATATTCTCATGTAATATGTGAACCTTTCAGTCCTCACCGTGTCCAGATCCATTTTGTTTCACCAGTCATTGACTTTCTACTAAGCATCCCGGCCGCGACGTCTGCTCTCTCATTTGTCTTGATAATTAAATACTCCCACCATCCCAAAAAAAAAATTACTTTAATTAATGTATAATTTTTTATTAATTACGAACAACAACTCATTTAATACATTATTAAATATATAATTTTATTATTTTATTTTATTTTTTAATTTTAAATATACATAATTATTATTAATAAAAATATTTAAAAATTTTAATTTAAAAATATTTTTTTTTGCAAATCGAACTTTTTTTTTTTTGACGGAATGATTACTACATTTGACTAAGAAAAAAATAGGAGAATAATTTCTTGGATGTTTTACATGAGTTTCCTGAAATAAAAGCTGAATTAATTTGCCTCCTTAATATCAAATCAATTATTATAAAAAGTCACTAAAATTTACTCTTCTGTTTCCTTTCAATTTGAGAATGAAATTTGCATTTATTTGCCACACGCATTTCACATTTTTTTAATTTTTCAACAGCCCCTTTTTTTTTTTTTGCTCTTTTTCCTGATATACGCTATGATATGGGGCCCAACAATGATGCTCACTTTTTGTTTGATTGGCTCACGAAAAGATTAAGTTGGCATCACCAGTTATTCCATTGGATCCATGCGCACTATAAAAGGGGTGGCATATGCAAGAACTCAAATCGTGCCGACTTCCAACAATTGAAGTCTTTGCTTCCATACTTCATTTCCTTAATAAACTTTCGCATTGATTGTTCAATTCCAGTTTTCCTTCCTCCTGTCCAAACTCAAGCTCTTATCATTCTAAGAAACATTTCTTATCAGATATCATAGACGGAACAAGATCCATTCTGTGGGATTAACTCCTTCAGTATTGTTTTTCTATATATATATTTTTTCTTTCTAACCTGAAAATTTTCAAAGATTCTTTTCCCTCTTCTTCTTCTTCAAACTTTGATCATATTGTTCATAGAGACATCTTGCAAATATAGAACATGTCTGCGAAAATTGAGGCAAACTTGTTCTGCATGAGCATTTTGATGCATGTTAGCTCACTCAACAAAAACAAAAAGAAGTGGCGTTCTGCTGCTGTGAAAATATACTGTTCCAGGGCCTTCGCAAATGTTCTCATTGGTAAATACAAAAAGAAATCACCAGCATCAACTGACGGGGTTATCATTAACATCGTCAAAGACTATTCCGACTTTTACAATGCTGATCAGGCGAGCCTCACAAAGCTTGTCAAGGAGAAAAACATCAATCAGGTTGATGAACTTGGTGGCGTTAAAGGTATAGCTAATTCTCTAGATGTCAATTTGTGTCATGGCATAAAGGGTGAAGACCATGAAGATATTTTACGAAGAATTGAAGCTTTTGGTAGTAACACATATTGTAAGCCCCCTGTAAAGGGATTCTTCCACTTTGTTTGGGAAGCATTTCAGGATCTTACAATTGTTATTCTCCTGATTTGTGCTGGACTTTCTCTTGGTTTTGGAATAAAAGTGCATGGACCAAAGGAAGGATGGTATGATGGTGGCAGCATTTTCGTTGCTGTTTTACTTGTCATCTCTGTTTCAACTATTAGTGATTTTAGGCAGAGCAGGCAATTTGAGAAGCTTTCCAAGGTCAGCAGCAATATCCCAGTTGAAGTTGTGAGAAATGGAAGGAGACAGCAAATTTCAATATTTGAAATTGTCGTTGGAGATGTTGTTTGCTTGAAGATTGGTGATCAAGTACCTGCTGATGGATTACTCTTGGAAGGGCATTCTTTACGCGTTGACCAATCAAGTATGACTGGAGAAAGTGATCACCTCGAAATCAATCATAACCAGAATCCATTCTTCATTTCGGGTACCAAGGTTGCCGATGGCTATGGTCAAATGCTTGTAACTTCCGTTGGGATGAACACGACTTGGGGGGAGATGATGAGCTCAGTTAGCCGCGATTCTGATGAGCAAACGCCTCTTCAAGCTCGCCTAAACAAGCTAACTTCAGCTATTGGTAAAGTTGGTTTGGCAGTTGCTTTCTTAGTCCTTGTGGTGCTATTAATACGTTATTTTACGGGACACACAGAAGATGCAAATGGAAATAAAGAGTTCAATGGCAGCAAGACAAAGTTCGATGACGTGATGAATGCCGTCGTGAGAGTTATAGCGGCTGCAATTACAATTGTAGTTGTTGCAATTCCAGAAGGTCTGCCTTTGGCTGTTACACTTACACTTGCTTATTCAATGAAGAGAATGATGGCTGATCAAGCAATGGTGAGAAAGCTATCAGCTTGTGAAACAATGGGCTCTGCTACAACCATTTGTACTGACAAAACAGGTACTCTTACTCTAAACAAAATGACGGTTACAAAATTTTGGCTGGGTAAGGATTCAATAGAAGAAAATAGCTATAATTCTATTGCTGTAGACGTTCTCAAATTCCTTCGCCAGGCAGTGGGTCTGAACACTGCAGGTAGTGCTTATAAGTCTACTAATGGCCTTGAGATCTCGGGCAGTCCAACTGAGAAAGCAATTCTTTCCTGGGCTGTGTTGAAATTGGATATGGATATGGATAGAGTGAAAGAGCAACACTCCATTCTTCATGTAGAAACATTCAATTCAGAAAAGAAAAGAAGTGGCATCTTGATGAAGAAGAATGCTGATAACTCAGTGCATGTCCACTGGAAAGGAGCTGCTGAAATGATACTAGCAATGTGCTCACATTACTATAATGTCGAGGGTGAAGTTTCTGTTCTTAATCAATTTGAGAGGAAGCAATTTGCTGAAATTATTCAGGGGATGGCCGCCAGCAGTCTGCGATGCATTGCATTTGCACACAAGCAAATTTCGAAAGCCAACAATGACCACGGAGAAATACAGCAATCAATACAAGACAACAACTTAATCCTTTTGGGGATTGTAGGCCTAAAAGATCCATGTCGGCAAGGTGTAAAGAAGGCTGTGGAAGATTGCCAATATGCTGGTGTTAAAATCAAAATGATCACTGGCGACAATGTTTTCACTGCAAGAGCAATAGCCACTGAATGTGGAATACTTAGGCCTGGTGACAAAGTTGATGATGGATTAGTCGTAGAAGGTGTGGAATTTCACAACTACACAGATGAGGAAAGAATGGCAAAAGTTGATAAGATTGTGGTCATGGCAAGATCATCTCCTTTCGACAAGCATCTGATGGTGAAATGTTTAAAAGAGAAAGGTCAAGTGGTAGCAGTTACTGGAGATGGAACAAATGATGCACCAGCCCTTAAAGAAGCAGATATAGGACTTTCTATGGGAATTCAAGGAACTGAAGTAGCCAAAGAAAGTTCAGATATTGTCATTCTAGATGACAATTTCGCATCCGTTGCCACAGTATTGAGATGGGGAAGATGTGTATACAACAACATCCAAAAATTCATTCAGTTTCAGCTCACAGTGAATGTTGCAGCCCTTGTGATCAATGTTGTAGCAGCAATTTCAGCTGGAGAAGTACCACTCACAGCAGTACAACTTCTATGGGTAAACCTGATTATGGACACACTTGGTGCATTAGCACTGGCAACGGAAAGGCCAACAAAAGAGCTAATGGACAAGCCTCCAGTTGGTCGTACTCAACCACTCATCACCAATATCATGTGGAGGAACTTACTAGCTCAAGCCTTATATCAGATAACTATTCTCTTGACACTGCAATTCAAAGGTGAGTCAATCTTTCGCGTTAACAAGAAGGTAAACGAAACATTGATCTTCAACACTTTTGTCCTTTGCCAAGTATTCAATGAGTTCAACGCGAGAAAACTTGAGAGAAAGAATGTGTTTGAAGGGGTACACAAGAACAAGCTGTTCTTGGGAATCATTGGGATAACAATATGCCTTCAGGTAGTGATGGTGGAATTTTTGAAGAGGTTTGCCAATACAGAGAGGTTGAATTGGGGGCAATGGGGAGCATGTATAGGCATTGCAGCTGCATCTTGGCCAATTGGATGGCTTGTGAAATGCATCCCTGTTCCAGAGAAGCCAATTTTCAGTTATCTCAAATGGAAGAATTTCAAATGGACATAGAATGATCAGATGATCAGCAGTTCAGAAGTGTGCTCATCTTTGATTGAAAAATCACATGTACAATTTAGTTTAGTAGAATATTGCTTGTTGTAAAATCATATGTATAAGGTTTTTAGTAATGAAAACAATTATTATTATTTTTAGTGTTGTTATTATTTCAGTCTTTTAGCATATTAGGGAGAGGCTTATTATAATTTTTGAGGAAAAAAAAGCAATAAACTAAATGGTGGAATGCCTTTCTAGCAGAATAATTCAACGTTCATATATATATATCAGAACATGAACAATAAGCCAAACATAATGTATTATTTTCTTCTTTAAAATGTTATATGTGGATAAAGAAAAAATAAGTTTCATCTTTTTAAAAATTTATATTCTGATTTAATATAATTTAAAATACATTATTAAATATACAACTACAAATCTTTGAATACATTATTAAATATTAATTAAAAAGTAGTTATTGAAGCTATAAAATTATTATTTTTTATTGTTGCAATAGTTTTTGATAATTACATTAATTTCCATCAAGAAAGTCCCATACCTGCTTCTTTAAGGGCTGGTGCATCATTTGTTCCATCTCCAGTAACTGCTACCACTTGACCTTTCTCTTTCAAACATTTCACCATCAGATGCTTGTCGAAACTCGAAAGGCGATGATCTTGCCATGACCACAATCTTATCAACTTTTGCCATTCTTCCCTCATCTGTGTAGTTGCGAAATTCCACACCTTCTACGACTAATCCATCATCAACTTTGTCACCAGGCCTAAGTATTCCACATTCAGTGGCTATTAATTAACACCAGCATATTGGCAATCTTCCACAGCCTTCTTTACACCTTGCCGACATGGATCTTTTAGGCCTACAATCCCCAAAAGGATTAAGTTGTGGTCTTGTATTGACTGCTGTATTTCTCCATGGTCATTGTTGGCTTTCGAAATTTGCTTGTGTGCAAATGCAATGCATCGCAGACTGCTGGCGGCCATCCCCTGAATAATTTCATCCAATTGCTTCCTCTCAAATTGATTAAGAACGAAAACTTCACCCTCGACATTATAGTAACGTAAGCACATTGCTAGTATCATTTCAGCAGCTCCTTTCCAGTGGACATGCACTGAGTTATCAGCATTCTTCTTCATCAAGATGCCACTTCTTTTCTTTTCTGAATTGAATGTTTCTACATGAAGAATGGAGTGTTGCTCTTTCACTCCATATATACATATTCAATTTCAACACAGCTGCTTTAGGCATACCCATGGCCAACACCGGAAGGCCTTCTAGTCACATTTTTTCACAAAATTCTGCTTTTAAACCCCTTTTTCTTCAAATCTCTGCTTTCAACATCTAAAACACAAAACATAACCAAATTAATTAAATTCATTCTTAAATCAACCAAATATCATATAAATTATTAACAAAAGATATATACAAATTAAGCTCTATCAACAGCCCTGGAAAGAATAGCTTTCTCAGTTGGACTGCCCGATAACTCAAGGCCATTAGTAGACTTATAAGCACTATCTGCAGTATCCAGACCCACTGCCTGGCGCAGGAATTTGAGAACATCTACAGCAATAGAATTATAGCTACTTTCTTCTATTGAATCCTTACCCAGCCAAAATTTTGTTACCGTCATTTTGTTTAGAGTAAGAGTACCTGTTTTGTCAGTACAAATGGTTGTAGCAGAGCCCATTGTTTCACAAGCTGAGAGCTTTCTCACCATTGCTTGATCAGCCATCATTCTTTTAATTGAATAAGGAAGTGTGAGTGTAACAGCCAAAGGCAGACCTTCTGGAATTGCAACAACTACAATTGTTATTGCAGCCGCTATAATTCTCACGACGGCATTCATCACATCATCGAACTTTGTCTTGCTGCCATTGAACTCTTTATTTCCATTTGCATCTTTTGTGTGCCCCGTAAAATAACGTATTACTAGCACCACAAGACTAAGAAAGCAACTGCTAAACTAAGCAGAAAATTTATAAAGCAGGGTTACATTAATAAATAATAAACATAATAAACATAAATTTAATATATAAAAATAAATAAAATTCAATTCTTGAACAAAAATAATCTAAAAATATCATCCACTATTCTCATCTCTTATTCATGAATAGTAAATCAAACTATTCATCATCATTACCTTCAACGGCTTTTTTGTCTGCTGAATCTGAAAGCACGTGATCAACATGTTAGTCTAGAAACTCCATCAATTAGGAAAAATACATCCTTCCAAGACGTTGAAAAATACATCCTTCCACGACGTTGAAGCCTAGCCGTGGGCCATCCCAATCCATCTCCCTGATCATCTTCATCCTCCGCATCATCAACTACAGCAGCTTCATCATCATCTTCAGAAGTGTGAAAAACCATTCATTTCTCTTTCTTCCACCAATGTACACACACTTTCAAACCCGCAACTTGTTCCTTTGTTTCCCTTTTGCTCTTTTTTTTTTTTTTTGGGTTGTTTTTGTTCCTTCTTCCTCTACCTCAGCACCACCAGTCACCACACCAAGTATCGATCAAAACCAGTCAGAACACCAGTCACAAAACCAGGATCAAGGGACAAAAAGAAACAATTCTACACCAACTTCCCAAACAAAGCTGTATAAAAGCTGTAGAATGAGAGTTGGCACCGGGTAGGGGTGGAGGGTCACTTAACTACGTGGATTCGTCCCTCCAGGAAAACTTAGAGGAGGATTTGGGATTAGGGGCAGGAGTGGATGTGGATCCGCCACTGGCTGAAGTTAGCTTGTTTAGGAGAGCTTGAAGAGGCGTTTGCTCATCGGAATCACGGCTAACTGTGCTCATCGGAATCACGGCTAACTGAGCTCATCATCTCCCCCCAAGTCGTGTTCATCCCAACGGAAATAACAAGCGTTTGACCATAGCCATCGGCAACCTTGGTACCCGAAATCAAGAATGGATTCTGGTTACGATAGATTTCGAGGTGATCACTTTCTCCAGTCATACTTGATTCGTCAACGCGTAAAGAATGCCCCTCCAAGAGTAATCCATCAGCAGGAACTTGATCACCAATATTCAAGCAAACAACATCTCCAACAACAATTTCAAATATTGAAATTTCCATTCTCCTTCCATTTCTCACAACTTCAAAAGCTTACGATATGTATTGCTTCCAAAAGCTTCAATTCTTCGTAAAATATCTTCATGGTCGTCGCCCTTTATTCCCTGACACAAATTGACATCTAGAGAATTAGCTATTTCTTGGACGCCACCAAGTTCATCAACCGGATTGATGTTTTTCTCCTTGACAAGCTTTGTGAGGCTCGCCTGATCAACATTGTACAAGCTGGAATAGTCTTTGACGATGTTAATGATAACTCCGTCAGATGATGCTGGTGATTTCCTTTTGTATTACCAATGAGAACATTTGCGCAGGCCCTGGAACAATATATTTTCACAGCAGCAAAGCGCCACTTCTTTTCGTTTTTTGAGTGAGCTAACATGCATCAAAATGCTCATGCAGAACAAGTTTGCGTAAATTTTGGCAGACATGTTCTATATTTGCAAGATGTCTCTATGAACAATATGAATCAAAGTTTGAAGAAGAAGAGGGAAAAGAATCTTTGAAAATTTTCAGGTTAAAAAGAAAAAAAACAAATATAGAAAAACAACACTGAAGGAGTTAATCCCACAGAATGGATCTTGTTCTGTCTATGATATCTGATAAGAAATGTTTCTTAGAATGATAAGAGTCTGAGTTTGGATAGCACAGGAGGAAGGAAAAGAGTCTTGTCTTGAGAGAATACAGAATTGAACAATCAATGTGAAAGTTTATTAAGGAAAGGAAGTAGGTAAGCAAAGACTTCAATTGTAGGAAGTGGGCACGATTTGAGTTCTTACATATGCCACCCCTGTTTATATATAGGGCTGGTGATGCCGACTCACTCTTGGGCCCCTTATCATAGCGTATACCAGGAAAAAGAAAAAAAAAAGGCAGTTGAAAAATCAAAAAAAAAATGTCTTAAGCCAGCAAAAAAATTTTGAGCAAGATCCTCGGGCCCCATATCATTGCGTATCTCAGGAAAAAAAAAAAGAAAACATGAGAGCCGAACGTGGCGCGGGATGCGGCACCAGAAAATCAATGACTGGTCAAAATAAATGGATCTGGAATTGTAGAAAATAATTGTATGGTTTAAATTAAAAAATAATTGTAGAAAATACAAAAATTATGCAGTTAATTATATATTAAATTTATTTAAAAGCATATTTGTTTTCCTTAGATGGAGGGGAGTACTTGAAATTGCCATCAACTGTCATAAAAAGTACATGATACTTTCTTTAAGTTTTTTAATTAATTAGTACAAATTTTAATTTTAAAACTAATTTCTTAAATAGTTTGAAGCTATATATATCAGTAGCCAATAATTATCTCCAATGTTGATTGAGGAAGCTTCGCATGAAGCTTGGCATAAGCATCGAATATTCTAGAAATGGACACTTCATGATCTTTTTTTGGAATTCCTGAGCAACAAAGCAAAGAAAGTTAAGTTCAATGGTGGGATCATTGATTTGATATGTGATCATATATTCCCATGGAATTTCCAAAGACAAGTACCTTTACAAAAAGATCAGTAGGTGAACAAGACTTTTATCCTCGTCCTGATGATCACCCGACATAAAATTGCATGAAAACATGCATGCAGTTTCCACTTGAGAGTACCGAGAATGAGTCCTTGTTCGAATTTAGAAAAGTACAAGTCAACCTCAAGTCCACTACTTCTCCCAAGTCTTTCATTGTAAATTTCTTGGCGTAACCCCTTCGGGAAAAAACATGTTTCTCATGGAACTTGTTTTTTCAAACTGAAGAAATTTGTGCATCTTTTCTCCTTTAAGGAAAAAAGACACTCATGGACTGGAAAACTTCTCATGATAGATATGATTTTTAGTTAATAAAAAATGTTCACTCGTTTCTATCCCCCACCCAAAAAAATAAATAAATACATAAATTGGTGATATTTTCATAGGATAAAACCCTTGTAATTTTTCCATTTAAAGATGAGAAAAATGTAATAAAGTAGATTCCAAAGCATTGAAATGGATAAATTATCAAAGAGAAAATTTTCTTTAACAATTCTATTTAGTGGACAATGAAAGTTGATCCTAAAATTTGATAATATTGGATTAAACAAAGTTACCTTAGTTAGTAGTAGTAGTATTTCTCGATTTATTCGGGATTTTGTCGACCCTTGTGTTTGCTTTTGTAGGCCCTTGTGGCTATCTTCTAGACCCTTGTGGTCTCTTCTCCTTCATGGTTTAGTTCAAAAATCATAAAGATCTTCTAGACCCTTGCAATTAATATGCAATATATCTATCGTCTTTAGTTAAAAAAAATATTAAACAAAGTTAAGTTCGTTAAGGTAGTTCAGTACATAGAAACTCTCATATGTGTAAGGTTTGAAAAAACTCATTAAATTTTAATATACGTATTTTTATCTTATATTTTTATAAAAAGTTGTTTTCGCGATTTGAATTGTCATAAGTTGATTATTGACGTGGTTGAAAATCACTTCGAATTGTTGACGTACCATTACTTTGCAAATTTGGTAATATGCAAGCTGTGCTTGATTTTCGAAAAATATGAGAACTTGTCCGGCGTAATAACATTTCACAATTAATAAGGTTGAAATCATAGGACATATATAAAAGCTTATCGACAACTGTTCCAAATATGTGTAATCATTCTTTGCAATTTGATAACTTAAAATCTTATACTAATTTAAGCAATGAAATAGTTAAAAGATTAAAACTCTATTTCGTAGTCGAATTACTAAAGACACGTAGAAAAGCGTACCTAGAATAGTAAACTAGAGGAGAATGGTAAACTTTATATCATCAATTATGGATATGAGTTGGTTATTTGCAACTGTTCAAAACTTACAATGAAAATATGACTTTTACAATCAAATTCCTTGTAGAAATTTGGATACTTACTCCACGCGAGACACGTCGGACACATAGGTAAACTACTTGGCTATATATCTTCTTTTCAAGTTGTTAAACACAAACACTTTCGCAGAAAACTTCAAGTTTCGTTCAGTGTATGTTGAGTCAATTCCCTAAATATTGATGAAAAAAAAAAAATTAAATAAATATTGTTTTTATTTTTTTTTATTCCATTTCTAGTGAAATCGGTTTTTGAAAAACCGACTTTAAAGTTGGTTTTTCAAAAACCGATTTTAATATATTTATTTATTTTTATTAATTTTGATTTAAAACTAATTAATTAGTTTTTTAACCATATTTTATTTAAAAAAATTCGAAAATAATGTAATATCCAGAGCTAAATTCTTTATAGTCGATATTCTGCATATCCACTTCTATTTAATATTATTTTTTAAAAATTTTTGATTAAAATTGAGTTAATTAGTTTTTATACCATATATTAGTAATTTTTTTTTGAAAATAATGTAACTTTGAATAATAATTTTGTAATAATTAGTTGTGTATTATTACGAGTTTTTTTTTCAAAAACTTGTATAAAAAAATATAAATTAAATAAATATAAATTAATTAGCTCTGGATATTACATTATTTTCGAATTTTTTCAAATAAAATATGGTTAAAAAACTAATTAATTAGTTTTAAATCAAAATTAATAAAAAAAATAAATATATTGAAATCGGTTTTTGAAAAACCGATTTCACTAGAAATGGAATAAAAAAAATAAAAACAATATTTATTTAATTTTTTTTTTGCATCAATATTTAGGGAATTGACTCGTGTATGTTTGTTTAATGTTTTCAGATAGGCCTAGGAAACCTTTTACTTAATCATAATATTTCTCAAAAACGATTTCACATTTATGATTTGATCAATTGCTTCGATCATAAGTAGCAGCAGATTGTGACATGGATAGTTGCTTCATGCATAGGAATGATCATTAACAAACAAAATTGACACTCTTTCCTTTTCAAAGACTTTTATTATTTTTTAAAATTCAAATCCTCATGCCCATGTATAATTAAATACTCCCACTATCCAAAAAGAAAATCTACTTTAATTAAGTATAATTTTTTTTTATTAAATATAAGGTACAACTCATTTAATACATCACTAAATATATAATTTTATATTTTTAAATCGAACTTATTTTTTTGAACTGAAAATAGTACTTCGTTTGATTAAGAAAAAAACGAGAGAATAATTTCTTGGATATTTTACATGAGTTTCCTCAAATAATTTCTTTCACATTGATTGTTCAATTCTGTTTTCTCGCAAAACAAGACTCTTTTCCTTCCTCCTGTCCAAACTCATACTCTTATCATTCTAAGAAACATTTCTTATCAGATATCATAGACAGAACAAGATCCATTCTGTGGGATTAACTCCTTCAGTATTGTTTTTCTATATTTGTGTTTTTTTTCTTTTTAACCTGAAAATTTTCAAAGATTCTTTTCCCTCTTCTTCTTTAAACTTTGATTCGTATTGTTCACTGAGGCATCTTGCAAATATAGAACATGTCTGCAAAATTTGACGTAAACTTGTTCTGCATGAGCATTTTTATGCATGTTAGCTCACTCAACAAAAACAAAAAGAAGTGGCGCTCTGCTGCTGTGAAAATATATTGTTCATACAAAGTAGAGTAGAAGTGTATTGTGGCCACAAAATGGAAAGGCACACTGAGTCTGTATAATGTGTTTCTTTTGAAACCCAACCCAACTCAAAAAAATGCATTAAATAGATCAAGGAGAGAGGAGAGCTTCACAGCCCAAAAAGAAATACAAAATCAATGAGCGAAAGTTTGGAACTAACAAGTATGGATCCTGTGAAGTTGAGATGGAGACGAGTTCGGGTAATAATTTATAGCGTCAGGGCCTTCTCTCTTAATATAGAGAATGGAGTGGAGAACCAAAACGAGCTGTTGGACCACCTCTTGCCGCCTACACCAGAGACAGTTCTCCATGTGGAACCAGATTGCCTGTGCGATCTTGCTCGCCTGAAAGACGTTGAGCTTCTTCGTCAGCTTGGAGGCATTGGAGGAGTTGCCTCAGGTGTGGGAACTGATACTGAGAAGGGTATCCAATTAGGCGATAAAGACATTGCTCGTAGGTGCTGGGACTATGGTCCAAACACAATTCACAAGCAACCGCCAAAGGTAATTCATATTCTCTTTAAGACCATAAGAGATCCCATCATTATTGTCCTACTGTCATGCGCAGCACTTGCGCTCGGTTTCGGGATCAAACATCATGGGAAGGGAGGATTATCTGATGGGGTAACCATATTCTTTGCAGTCTTCATTGTTATCACTATTACAACTTTCAGTAACCTCTGGCCTAAAAGACAGCTCTTCAAGTTGTCTGAAGCTAGAGACAATTTCAATATTTATGTGCTAAGGAACGGGCAACACCATATCATCTCAATGTTTGAAGCCGTTGTTGGAGATGTTGTCTTATTGAAGACTGGAGATCAAGTTCCTGCTGATGGCTTGTACATAAGTGGGAACTCTTTGCGGGTGGATGAGTCGAGTGTGAGAGCTCATACGGATTCAGTGGAAGTCAATGGCAGCAATAATCCATTCTTGCTATCCGGAACGAAGGTGATCGATGGTTCAGCTCATATGCTTATCACTGCAGTTGGCATAAATACAGAATGGGGGAAAAGACTGAGCTTGCAACACGGGCATTCTGATCAAAGTACTCCTTTACAAAAGAGGTTACACGAACTGTCCAAAATTATAGCTATAATAGGTTCAACGGTTGCTTTCACAGTTCTGGTGGTATTGCTGATCCATTATTTCATTGGGAACTTGCATGATGATAATGGAAAACCACACTTCGTTGCAGGCAAGACAAGAGTTCCGGAAGTTTTCGATGATGTGATAGGCATTCTAGTAACCCCAATTGCAATTGCATCAACTGCCATTCCGGAAGGTTTGCTACTGGCTGTCTTGATAGGCCTTGCATTCTCTATCAAAAGGATGACAACCCAAAAGGCACAGATGAGAAATCTTTCGGCATGTGAAGTGATTGGTACCACAACCGTTGATTTGTACAGATGAGAAATGTCTGACCTTGAACCGTTTGGCAGTAACTGAATTCCATTTTGGTGACAAGCGTATTACTGAATACCCTTGCTCAGTCATTCCCCCAAATATCTTTGAACTTCTCCCACAAGCAGTATTTCTGACACCTACAGAAACTTCATCTTTATCTCCAAGTGATTCCCCGGACAGTCAAATTGAGAAAGCAATTCAAGAATGTGGTTCTCGAGATCTGGGCTTAGATTTTGAACAAATGAGGGCAAATTATACCATTCAACAGCTTCCTGAAACCATCATTTCAGAAAAGACACGAAGTTTCACTTGGATAAAGAACAATAATGATAACAGTCTTCATGTGCATCAGAAAGGGGAAGCAGAAGCCATATTGCCCTTCTGTTCCTATTACCATGATGAAAGCGGGAACATCATAGATATGGCCAAAAGTTTTTGAGAAAATCTGGAGCAAACAATTCAGGAGATGAAGTCCAAGGGCCTCCAATGCATCGCATTTGCACATAAAGTTACGTCCGAAGAGTCTGATGATGACCATGATGGAAATTTCGAGCCTAAGCTCAAAGAAGAGTGTTTGATTTTCATAGGGTTTGTAGGCCTCAAATACCCATGTCGACCTGAAGTAAGAAAGGCAGTGGAGGATTGCAAAAAAGCAGGAGTTGACGTCAAAATAGTCACAAGAAACGATCTTCTCACAGAAAGAGCCACAGCCATAGAGTGTGGTATTCTGGTTGCCAACTGGGACATGGCCACAGGTGAAGTTGTTGATGGACCAGAGTTTCAAACCTATACAGGAAATGAGAAACGAGAGAAATCTCGTGGAATCCGAGTGATGGCACGAGCCACTACTATGGATAAAGTTTGCATGGTGCAATGTTTGAAAGAGAAAGGTGAGGTGGTTGCTGTTACTGGATATACTATGGGGGATGCAATTGTACTAAGGGAAGCTAATTTAGGTCTCTCATTGGGAACCCAAGGGACTCAACAAGCAAAGGAAAACTCTGATGTTATAATCACAGAAGATAATTTTGATTCTGTAGCCAGAGTATTGGCATGGGGTAGAGCGATGTATCACAAAATGCAGCTCTTTGCACAATTCCAACTTTCTGTCAGCATTTCTTCTCTTGTGATAGACTCTTTGACCGCCGTTTCTGCTAGAGAACCTCCAACTTTCAAGATTGTCACGGCTATTTCATCTGGAAAGGTCCCTTATGCAACACTTCAAGTACTATGGCTGAAGTTGATAGTGGGTGCACTGGCAGCAGTAGCTATCACTGTTGAGAAGCCTCCAGAGCTAGGGCAACTGCCAAAAGTTAGGCGTGATCAACCTTTCATAACCAACTTCATGTGGAAGAATATTGTTGGACAAGCTGTCTATCCAATCATAATTCTGCTGAACATACAGTTCTAGGGACCAGCAATCTTCAACCTAGATTCTAGAGCAAAAGATACCATGATCTTCAATACTTTCGTTCTCTGGCAGCTCTGTGTGATAATGAATACCAAAGGAATTGAGAAAAGTATCTTTGAAGAAAATTGCTCTGGGGTATAATTGGACTGATAATTCTTATTCAGGTATTGATTGTGGAGCCGCTACATAAGTTTGCAGATACTGAGCCACTAACTTTGAAGCAATGGATGATATGCTTCGGAATTGCTGTTCCGGGTTGGCCAATTGGGTGGCTCATTGAAAAGATGACTTGTTCCATATAAGCTTTTCTACAGCATCGTGAGTAGCGAGAATGATCCATTTCACTAAAATTTAGTGACCAAATCACTCTTCTGTTGCAGTGAAGCTCAGTTTGCTTCCGCCTTTTGTTCCATTGTACCCTCTATTGTACAGATGAAGCACCTTTGCCTTGCTCTTCTTAGTAAGCCGCAAAGCTAAAATTTTGGCATGCCTGCCTAACTACGTTGAAATCTTTATGGTTCTCGATCTCCTAGGTACATTTTTCACTTTCCAGCGTTGACACTCTGCTCTAATATAGATATTGAAAGTCACAACATCTCTAACAAGCATCAACATTTCCCATGATCATTTTATTTATTGTGTTGTAAATACATCTTCGAAAATGTATATTTTGTGAAAAACAAATCATCACTTTAATATGGATTCTCTTATCTTGGAGCACAGATCATAATCTAATAGACAGGAAACTAGAAATCTCAATATATGGAGATATTGTAACTTCAACCATCAAACTTAGGAGAAATAGAACATAAAAGGGAGCATATTGTCATGGAAGCTTGATAATTCATCCAATTAGATCTAAATTTTCCCTTGCCCAACATGACGAAAGAGTACCAAGACTATCATAACACTCAACCAAGACTTTCCAACCAGCAGGGCACATAAATCCATCTGGAGGGTTCTCTCTGTTCTTTGCAAGGGTTCGCATCTGACAAAAATTGGTCCAATTGTGTGGAAGAGAATGATTCCTTTGTGCCTGATATGAAAAGAAAATCCTGTGGCCATGAAGGATCAAAGAATGCCATATTTTGAAACATTCGAGGTATTATCTATGTAATCCATCCTAGCATGGATGAAAAGTACAATAGTGTTACTTTAAGGGCTATATTAGAATATGTTAACATCCATATTATACATTACATCATTGCTAAATCATACGCATAAAAAGGGCGCTCTCTTATGTTGATAGGTAAAGAATTAATTTTTAAGTATAAGTGAATTTCTTGATGTAGCATTCACATAGTCAAATACTAATGAATATTTATCAGTGGCTCTTATTTAGTAACTTCTGTCATAAAAACTTTACATCAATTACTACAAAATTCACTGTGATTTTGTCACTATGTATATTATTGTTACATTCGTAGAATTTCAACGATGCATGGTGAAATATATTTAGTAAGTAGATAGAATGCTCCATTTCACCAAAATTTCGAGACCAAATCACCTCTTACAGTGAAGATCACTTTGCTTCAGCGTTTTGTTCAATTTGACCATCTATTTGTACAGTTAAACACCAATGCGTTTCTCTTCTTAATTAGCCACACAGGTAAAAGGTTGGCATGCCTGCCTATGTACATTGAAATCTTTATTGTTCTTGATCTCCTAGGTATATTTTTTGCTTTCCACCACTGACGCTCCTAAGGCTCTAACATAAATATTCAAAGTCTCAACATATCAGACAAAGCATCAACTTTTTTCAAAATCATTTTTATTGATTGTGCTGCATTCATCTTTGAAAATGATACTCATCCATATTACATCGGTTCAGGTCAGTCTATCCAAGTTCCTCCTCTTGAGTCTGAGATTGGTTTCTGAACATCCAATTCCTGCTGCATTTTGTTGTCTATCTCTGTTGTTTGCTTTGAACGCTTGAGTCCAAATGTCAAAAGAAAATTCTAGAAACCAATCATCTTGGTCAGCTCTTCCTAATGTGTGCTCATTGGGCTGATTATGGACCATATAAGCAGGCCCTATTAATAATTTTCTTTTGTTAGCTTGTTTTCTTGGAATTTTTGTCTATGGCTCTCAACCCATCATCTAAAGTGGGTTGGGCTCTTGTTATGGGCCCGATTGTAACCCACTAGATGAGTCATATGTGGCCTGCTGGATAGGCCCACTAAGGTTTATACTTGGATTAAATTCTCTCAACAATTGTCTATTCTTTATTCCTACGAGGCTGAGTTTGTCTCTTGAGCCTGAGATCCAATTTTCCTAAAGCTCAGTCCCAAAAATTACTAGAATTAATTAACATAGAATTCATTATTACTTTAAGTGTTCTATTTTTCCTCTCAACTACATCATTAGATTAAGGTGAATAAGGGCATGCTATTTTATCTACATGTCACCCGCAAAATAAAATTCCACATAAAAGAACTGGAAAAACACCATATGAGTTGTGAAAAAGTTATACACCTAATTTAAAAATATTTAAAAGTGTGGAGGTGCTTAGCTAAAGTTACATTGCCTGAACCAAAAAAAAGAAAAATAGGTTCAAAAACATCTGATTGTATGTTTATTGAATATGCTGAACATAGTGTTGCATATAGATTTCTTGTGTTAAAAAGTGATGTGCTTGATTGTAACACAGTAATGGAAACAAAGAATGTTAAATTCTTTGAACATATTTTTCCACTTTCTCAAGAAATTTCTCATGCACTTATTGAAAATTATAGAAAAATCAATTATGATGAAGAATTGAGAAGGAGCAAAAGGCCTAGAAAAGAATTTTCTTTTGGAGATGATTTTTATCTTATTGATTATAATCTATTGATTTTTGATAAAGTGATTTCTTCTTCTGATTCAAAATTTTGGAAAGAAGCAGTTAATGATGAAATAAATTCAACTTGGATTTTAGTTAATTTACCTCTTGGTGCAAAATCTATTAGTTGTAAATGGATTTTCAAAATAAAATATAATTTTGATGGCTTAATTGATAAATATAAAGCTCGTTTAATAGCAAAAGGTTTTTTCACAAAAACAAAATATTGATTATTTTGATACTTTTGCACCAGTAATAAGGATTTCATCTATTAGAATTTTATTTGTTTTAAGCTTCTATCCACAAATTTTTTATTCATCAAATGGAGATTTAGAAGAAGAAATTTATATGACACAGCCTGATGGTTGTATCGTTTTTTGGAAATGAAAATAAAGTTTCTAAATTAATAAAATCACTTTATGACCTAAAACAAGCTCCTAAACAATGGCATGAGAAATTTGATCAAATTTTACTAAGTGATGATTTTTCATCATTAGAAGTGGACAAATGTGTATGTATAAAAACTATAAATAGTGATTACGTGATTCTTTCTTTGTATGTAGATGACATACGTATATTTGGTACTAGTTTGAATGTTATAAATAGTACTAAATGTTTATTGTCCTCAAACTTTGACATGAAAGATTTGGGTGAAGCCAATGTTATATTGGGTGTTAAAATCATGAGGAGAAGCGATGGAATAATGTTGTCACAAAATCATTATACTGAGAAACTTCTTAGGAAGTTTAAAAACTATGATGTGACAACTATGAGCACTCCTTATGACGCTAACTCCCAATTGAAAAAAAATCGTGGTGACCCAGTTGCTCAGTCTAAATATGCTCAGATTATTGGTAGGGTTGTAAACGAACCAAACATAAACGAACGGGCCTTGTTCGTTTACTGTTCGTTTATTTTTTAGACTGTTCATGTTCGTTTATGTTTGTGAAATATGTGTTCGTGTTCGTTTATGTTCGTTTATTAGTGTTTACGAACACGTTAACAAACGAGTAAACGAACACGTTCGCGAACAAATAAACAAACACATTCGCAAATTGAAAAAACAAAATAGCATTATTGAGAATTGAACTTTGGTCTCTAATGTGGGGAGCATGGCTACTTACCACTACACCACAACAAATTTGTTTATGAATGATCAACAAACATTATTATTATATATATTATTATATTATATTATTATTAATATTTTAATATAAACGAACAATAAACGAGCTTTAAACGAACGTTAACCGAGCTTGTTCATGAACACTAAACGAGCTTGTTCACGAACATAAATAAACGAACATATACTTGTTCGTGTTCGTGTTCGTGTTCGTTTATTAAACGAACACTAAAATGTGTTCGTTTATTGTTCGTTTAGCTTAACAAACGAACATAAACGAACGTAACCGATCTTGTTCACGAACTGTTTACCGAACGTACTAGTTCGTTTACACCCCTACCCAAACCATTACTTCATCGATAGCAGAGTCGCCACACAGCGCAACTGCAAAATGCACGCATTTACAAGTGCACAATTGCAAGAGTTACATTGAAGGTGCTGCCCTTAGAGATTTGAGGTCTGGTACTGCATTTTGCGACTTGCAAGTCTCTTGACACTACAATTCAAAGGTAGGGTGAGTCGATCTTTCGTGCTAACAAGAGGGTAAATGACACGTTGATATTCAAAGATAAAGGCATTGACGCGCCCAAGTTGATTAGACATTTAGAGGTAAATTACTGTTTTATTGTATGAAACAACCATAATAGATACGGGTGGACGTCAAGTGGTTGATATTTTCTCTCCAGAACCAGAACTTCTTATTTCAGAGGGCGAATTTATCAAATTGGATTAACCATTAACGAGTAATCCGAATGTGGGCGGATTTGGCCAAGGGGATGCAGAAATAGTACTTCAAGACCCATTGCGTATCCACGAAAGTATGACTAAATCAAATATTTTTTTATCTTTTACCAACTATTCAATACTTAAATGTGTTTCAAAATGCATTTTCGTATTTTACAAAATATTTTTTAATTTATAATATATTTTTTATCTCACAATCACTATTTCGAAAATCATAAAAACGTATTTTGAAATGTAATTCATACACATCAATCAGTGTTTGAAGGGTATACTGTAACAAAGTATTCTTGGAAATCACTGGGATAATAATATGGGATCAAACATGTCTTGAGGTGGTGATGGTGAAATTTTTTTAAGAGGTTTGCCAATACAAAGATGTTGAACTGGGGGTAATAGGAAGTGATGAAGGCTCGTTCTCTCACTGTCAATTTTTACGATACACGTAAGACCCATAAGGGTGGGAAAGAGACTTCCAAAAATGGTAATTACGTTTCATACATTACGTAGGGATTGCTTCATGCATGTTATATACTCAATCCTAAGGCTTGAATACTTGGTACAATTTTATCCATAATTTTTAGGTGATAGTGATATTCCCTCCTGTTCTCTCCGTTGTACTCAAAAAGGGGTAAGGAAAAAAATTCACTGAATTCGAAAGAAGATGGTAATAATATCTAAATAAGTGAAACACTCACCATATTGTTCAAACTTCATTTGATAACGAGTTCAAAATTTAATTGAGTTAGATTTAATTGCTATATTAATAGCTTAGACGAAAAAAATATTTCATATATACACTATATTTTTATTTTTAGTGTACCAAACTAGTTAAATAAATTTTTTTCGTTCCTTATATGTAAATAAGCTACTTTTCTTAAATTATAAGTTATTCTTTTCTAGTTGTCTTTTAACTTTACTATCCGTTACAAAGGATGTGTAAAATATTTTTTCCTTTTAGAGTGATACATTAGCTATCTGTTCAAGGACTAAATATTGAATAAAATAGTTATATTATTAATTTTAGTACAACAAATCAATTAATAAAAAGAATATAATTTCATTAACTCTAAAAAGAATATAATTTAGAGTTCAGCTTAAACGTGTATCGAATGCCTTGTTTGATTTGACAATTCTAATTCTAAAATCTCGTCTACCCAGATCTTTTTCGAATCACAAAATTCTACCATTAAATTGTCACTTCTTTTCCCTGGTTAATTTAAGTTGAATGCTGACGACCAAATATTATTCGTCACCTTTAAGTTTTCAGGCATGCATCATCTGGTATCATCCCTGGGTTTTTTCCACAATCCCAAAATCTATCTGGA
Organism: Gynochthodes officinalis; assembly: GCA_020080225.1. NCBI lineage: Eukaryota > Viridiplantae > Streptophyta > Magnoliopsida > Gentianales > Rubiaceae > Gynochthodes > Gynochthodes officinalis. The sequence goes on along the minus strand of CM034619.1, from coordinate 4,384,029 downwards.
ATTGCAAGAGAGTTTAAAGTATTGGCCCAGCATTGACGCATTACAGTCTTTGGTGATAATTCCACCCTTGTCGGGAATTGCATTTTTTCCATGCAAGAATTTATAAACATCGATCTCTCTCTTAGAATGACCGAAGTCATCACCTTTATCCATTGTTCTTTCATGGAATTCCTGCGTATTAAGTTCAGCATGTAATAATGTAGATCAGCACTATATATATATTATTTATGTTAAGAGTAATTAATTTTTATAGTGAATTAGGTGACATTTACGTGGCAAATAGTACTAATTAAATAATTAAAATAATTACTATTTAATAATTTTTATATGTCCGTCACTTAAATATTTTATTATAACTTTTTATTATATATATATTTTTTATTATAACTTTTTGCTATATATATGATCACTCTTATCTTAACCCTATTTCATTAAAAAAAAAAAAAGAAAGAAAGAATCAATCCGTCCAAGTTAGGAAAAGAAGAAGCCAAATAGAATTATCCCTTTGAACGTAAGGAAAAAAAAATTATACTTTCAAAATTTTTTTATTTCCAAAAAAAAATTAGCATAATTTTAGTTGAAATTCATATAGTTCCGTAATGACTATATATGGTTCAAATTAAAAAAATAATGGTAGAAAAAAAATTATACATTAAATTTATTATTATATTTATTTAAAAGCATATTTGTTTTCCTTAGATGGAAGGAGTACTTGAAATTGACATCAACTGTTAAAAAAAGTACATGATACTTTCTTTAAGTTTTTTACTTAGTACAAATTTTAATTTTAAAATTAATTCCTTAAACAGTTTGAAGCTATATATATCAGTAGCCAATAATTATCTTCAATGTTGTTTCATGAAGCTTCGCATGAAGCTTGACATACGCATCAAATATATTTGTAATGGACACTTCATGATCATATTCCAAGATCTTTTTGGGAATTCCTGAGCAACGAAGCAACGAAGCAACGAAGCAAGGAAAGTTAAGTTCAATGGTGGAATCGTTAATTTGATATGTGATAATATATTCCCATGGAATTTCCAAAGACGAGTACCTTTACAATATTCCTTCTTCTTCTTTACTTCTCCAATGAAATCATGAGTAAAGAAAACGCAAACCAAATTAATGGTCATTTCCTGGTAATAATTGAGTTTCTTTTGATTTACACTGTTATTCAGTTTCTCCATCGTATCTTATGTTGTTTGTGTTAAAATAAGGAATGGAATTTTGGTTTATTTAACCCTATCTTGAGTTACTTCTTCTTTTTTTTTTCTTGTATTAATTCTGGTGAAAAATTATGAACTTGCTATTAATTCTTTTGTAAAAGAATTAATTCCTAGCATAAGATAATGTTAGCGATCCTCATGTTAGAATCAAAATAGGGTTATTTGTAATTTGATTTTAAGGTCAGGCATAGTCCCTCTTAACATAAATATAAATAAATTGGTAAGAGTCTACTCCAAACCTCCACCATTAGTTTAAATAAGTAAATAATACCATCTTTTTATATATATATATATATATATATATATATATATATATATATATATATATTTATATATAAACTAATCGTTAAAGACGATGACAAAATAAGTATAAACTCAACTAGAATGTAAAATTTTAAATTATTAAATTTTTTAAGTTTATTTTATTTATTAAATACTTTATATTAATTACCTTTTAAAGCTAACGTGGATTTTTAAATATATCTACACATTAATTTAATAGTTGGTATGCTGAATTACATACATAATTGACTAGTTTATCTTGGTTTTAATTGGATGATTATGAATTTTTTAAATAAGCTCAGAGATAGAACTGTAAATCATAAATGTACTTGAAATTCATACAATTTCATAACTACCCTAAAATCGACAATTCCATACACTTGTACTTCTGTTATAAACATAAAAACATCTCTTCCCATGTCAATACATGTCATACACTTAATATTCCCTCTTCCCCGAATAAGTATTTGTGGTGCATGCATGCATGGCATAGATAAGAGATTCAATGTTGTATGTTGGATTGATCCAAGGATGAGGACCTACGATATGATGACCAAAATTTCCAAAAAGATTGTCGCGTAACTCTTTGTTTTAAGTAGTTAATTTCCCTTTTCATGTTATGATCATAACAAAATAGATTATTTATGGTAGGAAGCTGCCAAAAGATCAGTTGGTGAACAAGATCTTTATCCTCGTCCTGATCACCCGACATGGAATTGCATGAAAACATGCATGCAGTTTCCACTTGAGAGTACCGCGAATGAGTCCTCTTGTTCGAATTCATAAAAGTACAAGTCAACCTCAAGTCCACTACTTCTCGATCCCCAGTCTTTCGATGTAAAATGTTTTAGCATAACCTTTCGGAAAAAAAAAATGTTTCTCTTGGAACTTGTTTTGCCAAACTGAAGAAATTTGTGCATCTTTTCTCCTTTAAAGAAAAAAGACATTCATGGACTGGAAAACTTTTTGCGCATACAGTTTTTTGTACCCACAGTTATTTCATCATAAGAATTTCCAGTGTGTGTATGTGTGTTGGAAAAAATAACTTCCCACATGCTATCGTATTAGAGATTACACCCAACTCATGACCTTGGTAATGCCACAGGGGCTAACCAAAGTTCTTTGACAATTCTATTTAGTGGACGTGGAAAGTTGATCATAAAATTTGATGTTAGAATTAAGCAAGGTTAAAGTTGGTTAAGGGCAGTCCGCTACATAGAAACTCTTGTATGTGTAGGGTTTGGAAAAACTAATTAAATTTTATTATACGTATTCTTATATTATATTTTTATAAAAAGTGGTTTTCGTGATTTGAATTGCCATGATTTGATTATTGACGTAGTTGAAAATCATTTCGAATTATTCACCGTTGCTTTTGAAAATTTGGCAATATGCAAATTGCGCTTGATTTTCGAAAAATAGGAGAATATATTTGTCCAACGTAGTAACATTTAACAATTAATAGGATTGAAATCATAGGACATATATAAAAGCTTATCGACAATTGTTCCAAGTATGTGTGATTATTTTGTGCAATTTGATAACTTAAAATCTTATACTAATTTAAGCAAGCAATGAAATAGTTAAAAAATTAAAACTCTATTTCATAGGCGAATTACTAAACACACGTAGAAAAGCGTACCTAGAATAGTAAACTACATATCATCAATTATGGATATGATCAATTGGTTGTGGATATGATCATATGAATACTTCATTGCAACTGTTCAAAACTTACAAGTGAAAATGTGACTTTTACAGTCAAATTCCTGATGGAAATTTGGATATTATCCACTCGAGACGTGTCGGTCATATGGGTAAACTACTTGCCCAACTTCTTTTCGAGTTGTCAGACACAAACACTTTTGCAGAAAACTTCAGTTTCTTTCTGTACGTTTGTTTAATGTTTTCAGATTATCGACATCCCAAACTTGAGGCCTAGGAAACCTTTTACTTAATCATAATGTTTCTCCAAAACGATTTGACATTTATGATTTGATAAATTGCTTCGATCGTAAGTAACAGCAGATTATGACATGGATATTTGCTTCATGCATAGGAATGATCATTAACAAACAAAAATCGACTCTCTTTCCTTTTCAAAGACTCAATATTTTCTATTTTTATTATTTTTTAAAATTCAAATCCTCATGCCCATGTATTTTTGAGAATCAAAATATGGAAATTAAAAAAAAAAATCAATTGTTGTTTTAATTAGATATTCTCTCAAACCTTCAAGTCCTCACCCTGTCCAGAATCTCCAGATCCATTTTGTTTGACCAGTCATTGACTTTCTCCTCACGCATCCCGCCGCCACGTCCCATCTAATTTTTTTTTTTACTTTAATATATAAGTTTTTATTAATTATAAAATACAACTCATTTAATACTTTACTAAATATATAATTTTATATTTTTATTTTACTTTTTAATTTCAAATATATATAATTATTATTAATATAGATATTTAAAGAATTTAATTTAAAAGTAAATTTTTTTTATAAATTTTTTTTTTTCAAATCGAACTCTTTTTTTGGAACGAAAAAATTAGTACGTTTAATTTAGAAATAATTGGGAGAATAATTTCTTGGATATTTTACACAAGTTTCCTATAATAAAAGCTGAATTAATTTCCCTCCTGAATATCAAATCAATTATTACAACAATTCACAAAAATTGACTCTTTTCTTTCCTTTTCTTTTGCGAATGAAATTTGCATTTATTTGTCCCACGCGTTTGACATTTATTTATTTATTTTTCAACCGCCCTTTTTATTTTATTTTTCCTGGCATACGCTATGATAAGGGGCCCAAGAGTGATAGTCGGCATCACCAGCCCTATATATAAACAGGGGTGGCATATGCAACTATGCAAGAACTCAAATCGTGCCCACTTCCTACAATTGAAGTCTTTGCTTACCCACTTCATTTCCTTAATAAACTTTCACATTGATTGTTCAATTCTGCTTTCTTGCAAAACAGGACTCTTTTCCTTCCTCCTGTCCAAACTCAAGCTCTTATCATTCTAAGAAACATTTCTCATCAGATATCATAGACAGAACAAGATCCATTCCGTGGGATTAACTCCTTCAGTATTGTTTTTCTATATTTGTTTTTTTTCTTTTTAACCTGAAAATTTTCTCTTTGTCTTTTTCAAACTTTGAGTCATATTGTTCATAGAGACATCTTGCAAATATAGAACATGTCTGCAAAAATTGACGCAAACTTGTTCTACATGAGCATTTTGATGCATGTTCGCTCACTCAACAAAAACAAAAAGAAGTGGAGCTCTGCTGCTGTGAAAATATATTGTTCCAGGGCTTTCGCAAATGTTCTCATTGGTAAATACAAAAAGATATCACCAGCATCATCTCACAGGGTTATCATTAACATCGTCAACGACTATTCCAGCTTTTACAACGTTGATCAGGCGAGCCTCACAAAGCTTGTCAAGGAGAAAAACATCAATCAGGTTGATGAACTTGGTGGCGTTCAAGGTATAGCTAATTCTCTAGATGTCAATTTGTGTCAGGGCATAAAGAGTGACGATCATGAAGATATTTTACGAAGAAGTGAAGCTTTTGGTAGTAACACATATTGCAAGCCCCCTGTAAAGGGATTCTTCCATTTTGTTTGGGAAGCATTTCAGGATCTTACAATTGTTATTCTCCTGATTTGTGCTGGACTCTCTCTTGGTTTTGGCATAAAAGTGCATGGACCAAAGGAAGGATGGTATGATGGTGGCAGCATTTTCGTTGCTGTTTTACTTGTCATCTCTGTTTCAGCTGTTAGTGATTTTAGGCAGAGCAGGCAATTTCAGAAGCTTTCCAAGGTCAGCAGCAATATCCCAGTTGAAGTTGTGAGAAATGGAAGGAGACAGCAAATTTCAATATTTGAAATTGTCGTTGGAGAGGTTGTTTGCTTGAAGATTGGTGATCAAGTACCTGCTGATGGATTACTCTTGGAAGGGCATTCTTTACGCGTTGACGAATCAAGTATGACTGGAGAAAGTGATCACCTCGAAATCAATCATGACCAGAATCCATTCTTCATTTCGGGTACCAAGGTTGCCGATGGCTATGGTCAAATGCTTGTAACTTCCGTTGGGATGAACACGACTTGGGGGGAGATGATGAGCTCAGTTTGCCGCGATTCTGATGAGCAAACGCCTCTTCAAGCTCGCCTAAACAAGCTAACTTCAGCTATTGGTAAAGTTGGTTTGGCAGTTGCTTTTTTAGTCCTTGTGGTGCTATTAATACGTTATTTTACGGGACACACAGAAGATGCAAATGGAAATAAAGAGTTCAATGGCAGCAAGACTAAGTTCGATGATGTGATGAATGCCGTCGTGAGAATTATAGCGGCTGCAATTACAATTGTAGTTGTTGCAATTCCAGAAGGTCTGCCTTTGGCTGTTACACTTACACTTGCTTATTCAATGAAGAGAATGATGGCTGATCAAGCAATGGTGCGAAAGCTATCAGCTTGTGAAACAATGGGCTCTGCTACAACCATTTGTACTGACAAAACAGGTACTCTTACTGTAAACAAAATGACGGTAACAAAATTTTGGCTGGGTAAGGATTCAATAGAAGAAAATAGCTATAATTCTATTGCTGTAGACGTTCTCAAATTCCTGCGCCAGGCAGTGGGTCTGAACACTGCAGGTAGTGCTTATAAGTCTACAAATGGCCTTGAGATCTCGGGCAGTCCAACTGAGAAAGCAATTCTTTCCTGGGCTGTGTTGAAATTGGATATGGATATGGATAGAGTGAAAGAGCAACACTCCATTCTTCATGTAGAAACATTCAATTCAGAAAAGAAAAGAAGTGGCATCTTGATGAAGAAGAATGCTGATAACTCAGTGCATGTCCACTGGAAAGGAGCTCCTGAAATGATACTAGCAATGTGCTCACATTACTATAATGTCGAGGGTGAAGTTTCTGTTCTTAATCAATTTGAGAGGAAGCAATTTGCTGAAATTATTCAGGGGATGGCCGCCAGCAGTCTGCGATGCATTGCATTTGCACACAAGCAAATTTCGAAAGCCAACAATGACCATGGAGAAATACAGCAATCAATACAAGACAACAACTTAATCCTTTTGGGGATTGTAGGCCTAAAAGATCCATGTCGGCAAGGTGTAAAGAAGGCTGTGGAAGATTGCCAATATGCTGGTGTTAAAATCAAAATGATCACTGGCGACAATGTTTTCACTGCAAGAGCAATAGCCACTGAATGTGGAATACTTAGGCCTGGTGACAAAGTTGATGATGGATTAGTCGTAGAAGGTGTGGAATTTCGCAACTACACAGATGAGGAAAGAATGGCAAAAGTTGATAAGATTGTGGTCATGGCAAGATCATCTCCTTTCGACAAGCATCTGATGGTGAAATGTTTAAAAGAGAAAGGTCAAGTGGTAGCAGTTACTGGAGATGGAACAAATGATGCACCAGCCCTTAAAGAAGCAGATATAGGACTTTCTATGGGAATTCAAGGGACTGAAGTAGCCAAAGAAAGTTCAGATATTGTCATTCTAGATGACAATTTCGCATCCGTTGCCACAGTATTGAGATGGGGAAGATGTGTATACAACAACATCCAAAAATTCATTCAGTTTCAACTCACAGTGAATGTTGCAGCCCTTGTGATCAATGTTGTGGCAGCAATTTCAGCTGGAGAAGTACCACTCACAGCAGTACAACTTCTATGGGTAAACCTGATTATGGACACACTTGGTGCATTAGCACTGGCAACGGAAAGGCCAACAAAAGAGCTAATGGACAAGCCTCCAGTTGGTCGTACTCAACCACTCATCACCAATATCATGTGGAGGAACTTACTAGCTCAAGCCTTATATCAGATAACTATTCTCTTGACACTGCAATTCAAAGGTGAGTCAATCTTTCGCGTTAACAAGAAGGTAAACGAAACATTGATCTTCAACACTTTTGTCCTTTGCCAAGTATTCAATGAGTTCAACGCGAGAAAACTTGAGAGAAAGAATGTGTTTGAAGGGGTACACAAGAACAAGCTGTTCTTGGGAATCATTGGGATAACAATATGCCTTCAGGTAGTGATGGTGGAATTTTTGAAGAGGTTTGCCAATACAGAGAGGTTGAATTGGGGGCAATGGGGAGCATGTATAGGCATTGCAGCTGCATCTTGGCCAATTGGATGGCTTGTGAAATGCATCCCTGTTCCAGAGAAGCCAATTTTCAGTTATCTCAAATGGAAGAATTTCAAATGGACATAGAATGATCAGATGATCAGCAGTTCAGAAGTGTGCTCATCTTTGATTGAAAAATCACATGTACAATTTAGTTTAGTAGAATATTGCTTGTTGTAAAATCATATGTATAAGGTTTTTAGTAATGAAAACAATTATTATTATTTTTAGTGTTGTTATTATTTCAGTCTTTTAGCATATTAGGGAGCGGCTTATTATAATTTTTGAGGAAAAAAAAGCAATAAACCAAATGGAGGAATGCCTTTCAAGCAGAATAATTCAACGTTTATATATATATATATATATATATATATATATATATATATATATATATATATATCAGAACATGAACAATAAACCAAACATAATGTATTATTTTCTTCTTTAAAATGTTATATGTGGATAAAGAAAAAATAAGTTTCATCTTTTTAAAAATTTATATTCTGATTTAATATAATTTAAAATACATTATCAAATATACAACTACAAATCTTTGAATACATTATTAAATATTAATTAAAAAGTAGTTATTGAAGCTATAAAATTATTATTTTTTATTGTTGCAATAGTTTTTGATAATTGCATTAATTTCCATCAAGAAAAGCAAAAAAAAAAAAACAAACTTTACACACCCGAAGTGGGTGTGAGGAAAAAAACTAGAAATATATTGAAAATTTGAAAATAGAAATGGAAGGAATGAAGAACTATATTAAAATTTTATTAATTTTTTAGTCTAAATTTAAATCAATTGTCATCAATTTATTCTTTAAAATAAAAGTGACAAAAAACTTCAAGTCCATTCAAAATATTCACAAGACCAAATAAAAGTATTATGAAAATTTTAATCCAAAAAAAAAGTGAAACACAAGTATATTTTGTTTTAAATATTAAAAAAAACATAATAAAATTCATCAAAAAGTATAGTATTACCATAGAAAGTCCCATATCTGCTTCTTTAAGGGCTGGTGCATCATTTGTTCCATCTCCAGTAACTGCCACCACTTGACCTTTCTCTTTCAAACATTTCACCATCAGATGCTTGTCGAAACTCGAAAGGCGATGATCTTGCCATGACCACAATCTTATCAACTTTTGCCATTCTTCCCTCATCTGTGTAGTTGCGAAATTCCACACCTTCTACGACTAATCCATCATCAACTTTGTCACCAGGCCTAAGTATTCCACATTCAGTGGCTATTGCTCTTGCAGTGAAAACATTGTCGCCGGTGATCATTTTGATTTTAACACCAGCATATTGGCAATCTTCCACAGCCTTCTTTACACCCTGCCGACATGGATCTTTTAGGTCTACAATCCCCAAAAGGATTAAGTTGTGGTATTGTATTGACTGCTGTATTTCTCCATGGTCATTGTTGGCTTTCGAAATTTGCTTGTGTGCAAATGCAATGCATCGCAGACTGCTGGCGGCCATCCCCTGAATAATTTCATCAAATTGCTTCCTCTCAAATTGATTAGGAACGGAAAATTCACCCTCGACATTATAGTAACGTGAGCACATTGCTAGTATCATTTCAGCAGCTCCTTTCCAGTGGACAAGCACTGAGTTATCAGCATTCTTCTTCATCAAGATGCCACTTCTTTTCTTTTCTGAATTGAATGTTTCTACATGAAGAATGGAGTGTAGCTCTTTCACTCTATCCATATCCATATTCAATTTCAACACAGCAGCTTTAGGCATACCCACACCTAACACCGGAAGGTCTTCTGGTCACATTTTTTCACAAAATTCTGCTTTTAAACACCTTTTTCTTCAAACCTCTGCTTTCAACATCTAAAACACAAAACATAACCAAATTAATTAAATTCATTCTTAAATCAACCAAATATCATATAAATTATTAACAAAAGATATTTATAAATTAAGCTCTATCAACAGCCCAGGAAAGAATTTGAGAACATCTACAGCAATAGAATTATAGCTACTTTCTTCTATTGAATCCTTACCCAGCCAAAATTTTGTAACCGTCATTTTGTTTAGAGTAAGAGTACTGTTTTGTCAGTACAAATGGTTGTAGCAGAGCCCATTGTCTCACAAGCTGAGAGCTTTCTCACCATTGCTTGATAAGCCATCATTCTCTTCATTGAATAAGCAAGTGTAAGTGTAACAGCCAAAGGCAGACCTTCTGGAATTGCAACAACTACAATTGTTATTGCAGCCGCTATAATTCTCACGACGGCATTCATCACATCATCGAACTTTGTCTTGCTGCCATTGAACTCTTTATTTCGATTTGCATCTTTTGTGTGTCCAGTAAAATAACGCATTAATATCACCACAAGGACTAAGAAAGCAACTGCCAAACCAACTTTACCAATAGCTGAAGTTAGCTTGTTTAGGCGAGCTTGAAGAGGCGTTTGCTCATCAGAATCACGGCTAACTGAGCTCATCATCTCCCACCAAGTCGTGTTCATCCCAACGGAAGTAACAAGCATTTGACCATAGCCATCGGCAACCTTGGTACCCGAAATCAAGAATGGATTCTGGTTACGATAGATTTCGAGGTGATCAATTTCTCCAGTCATACTTGATTCGTCAACGCTTAAAGAATGCCCCTCCAAGAGTAATCCATCAGCAGGAACTTGATCACCAATCTTCAAGCAAACAACATCTCCAACGACAATTTCAAAAATTGCAATTTCCTGTCTCCTTCCATTTCTCACAACTTCAAAAGCTTACGATATGTATTACTACCAAAAGCTTCAATTCTTCGTAAAATATCTTCATGGTCGTCGCCCTTTATTCCCTGACACAAATTGACATCTAGAGAATTAGCTAGACCTTGAACACCACCAAGTTCATCAATCTGATTGATGTTTTTATCCTTGACAAGCTTTGTGAGGCTCGCCTGATCAACATTGTAAAAGCTGGAATAGTCTTTGACGATGTTAATGATAACCCCGTCAGATGATGCTGGTGATTTCTTTTTGTATTTAGCAATGAGAACATTTGCGAAGGCCCTGGAACAATATATTTTCACAGCAGCAGAGCGCCACTTCTATTTGTTTTTGTTGAGTGAGCCAGCATGCATCAAAATGCTCTTGCAGAACAAGTTTGCGTCAATTTTTGCAGACATGTTCTATATTTGAAAGATATCTCTATTAACAATGTGAATAAAAGTTTGAAGAAGAAGAGGGAAAAGAATCTTTGAAAATTTTCAGGTTAAAAAGGAAAAAACAAATATAGAAAAACAATACTGAAGGAATTAATCCCACAGAATGGATCTTGTTCTGTCTATGATATCTGATGAGAAACGTTTCTTAGAATGATAAGAGTCTGAGTTTGGACAGGAGGAAGGAAAAGTCTTGTTTTGTGTCAGGTTCAGCTCTAGTTGCAACATTGCCTTCTCTTCCATCTTTCAACTTCTTTTTTTCCCTAATCTTTGCTTCAATAGCATCCTTCCATCTCATTGTTTCCATGAAGTGTTGATTCATAAATTGCTTGAAGTCATTGAATCAGATGAACAACATCCCATTCTTACATCCAGACATCAGATCTAAATCCAATTAATAATGATCAGAATCTAATTACTAAGATCAACCAAAAAAAATGTATATGAATCTATTTAAATTTATTAATCACCATCCATCCACCACCATTGCTAGATTATGTGTGAGATTATTCTAAGTGAATTACCATGTTATTGTTAATGTAACTATGTAGTGCTTATAGGTGGTGATAGAATTTGATACCTATAGCACTCTTCTAGTAATGATAATTTGCCTCTAGAATGATAGTATTAATATGATCTATGAGTGCTACTCTCTAATGAGACTTCTCATTATTGACCTTTCTTCTCTCTCAATGTCTTTCATCCTCCTCATTATCTACTCCATCTTTTGCCATTCCAAATTCCCATATTTCATTTGCATTCAATTTTTTCTGAATTTTTTTCATTGCATTCTTTATTCCAAGTGAATTTTTTCTGATTTTTTTTTTTTTTTTCTTTTTTTTCTCCTTCTTTCTTTTCTTCTTCTTTTTTTTTTTTCGTGAAACCAGAGTGCCTTTAATCTTTCTTCTTTACATGCTTGAATCTTGTCTTGAATCAAAATCCATCCTCCTACTATTTAAAAGTACTTTCAACTGTGTCGCTTCGCCCTGCCCTTTGCTCCCTGTGCTAACTCATCTGCGCTATTTTGTCCTCTTGTTGTGCATTCTAAAAATCTCCTCTCTAACCTCTGAATGAATATATGATGAATGATGATATGAAATATTATGAGAATATGAAATCTCTGTCGATTCTCTAATTCTCAGAAAGATTCTTGAATTTCAGAAGAGATTCTTCTTGTTGCAATTTGTTGAAATTCTTTGAAAGTCGTCCTTCCTTCCTTTCGCAATTTTCTAAAATCTTTTTCGCAAATTCTTTCCACAAACAATTTTTCATCTTCACTCATGCCTTTAATTGTTAATGTCATTTCTCCATCCTCAATTCACATATTAATTTCCGAATATCCTCCTCAAAATGATACACGATCTTATCTTTTTTAAAATTCACAATCTTAGATTTTTTTCAAGAAACCATAGGTAACTCCACTTTTAGATTTAACGCATTAATTGTATATATCCACTTTCCTTTTAAGGTATATATATATATCTCCATCGCAGCTTTGTCATCTCTGATTTCTCTAGAATACATCTCACTGATCTCTAGAAAATGGTGTAGTTAGTAAGTGAATAGTCACCTTTGTGTATTTTTTCTTTCAACTCATCAAATCATCAAACTTCTTTCTTTAATCATCACATTCTTCAATCATCACTGCCATCCAAGTCGCAGTCCTCTGTTACATTTAGTCAAGCTCGCTATCTGTTCGCCTGCATTTCTTTTGTGTCATCCCATCTTCTTAATTTTATCCTTCTTCATGTTATTTTATATTTTTTCTTTCAGTTTTATATTTCATATTTTCAAGAACCGTAATGCTGCTCGAAGATCATGAATGTTGCTCATGAGCGAATGTCGAGGGATATTTGAGCCATTGTAGAAGAAAGCAAGGAGAGTTTAGAGAGAGTTAGGAGAGGGAGAAGAGAGGAGAGAGAGATGAGATTTGAGATAAATAGGATAAAACCACCATCAACAACAAAAAGTTACGACTCTTTTCCTCTAGCAGCCTTATATAAACTGACTAGAATCTATTTTTCTTCTTATAACCTAATATAATCTACTAAATGGCCACATTAGTCCTGCATTATCTTCTATTTACAAACTGACCCTTTGACTTGCAGGATCATGACAATTTGCTAGAAAACAGAATTGAACAATCAATGTGAAAGTTTATTAAGGAAAGGAATTATGCAAGCAAAGACTTCAATTGTAGGAAGTGGGCACGATTAGAGTACTTGCATATGCCACCTCTTTTTATAGCGCATATGGACCCAACAAAATAACTGGTGATGCCGACTTAATCTTTTCGTAAGCCAATTAAACAAATTTTTAGCATGATGCTCGGGCCCCATATCATGGCGTATATCAGGAAAAAGGAAAAAAAAGGGCAGTTGAAAACTGTGAAAAATGTCAAATACGTGTGACAAATAAATGCAAATTTCATTCTCGAAAGGAAAGGAAAGTGTGAATTTTAGTGAATTTTTATAATAATTGGTTTGATATTCAGGAGACAAATTAATAGTCTAATCTAACGCTATGTTTGCCGGTTGTTTATTTGAAAATGACGGAACGAGATAGAATAACAAAAAAAAATTAAATGTATAAAAATAAGGTATTGATTTTTTCCTTTTCAATTATAAAAGATTAAAAATTTTATTTTAAAATATGTGAGAAATGATTTTATTAATTATCTCAATGGAATTAAGGAAATCCCATGGCAGTTGCCAGGGGAGAATGCCTTTTGACAGCTCGTGCAAAATACGTTCAACTGGTTGTGACATCAAAGCGAGAAATGGGCTATTTCATCCCTTTAAGAATGGTTGGCTGTCCTTTTCTGCTCATTCCAGACAAAACATCAACTGATTGATTGACTGAAGTTAATCATTAATCAATTATCTTCCACCTCTTGTCCTTGTTCGGCGGTGGACAGGCAATGGTAGTTAAAGTATTACTATGCTGTATATGCCAAGTAGGAAACTTATCGAATGAAAGCTGAATTAATTTGACTCTTAAATATCAAATTAATTATTATAAAAATTCATTAAAATTTACTCTTTTTTTTCTTTCCCTTTTTCTACGATATTTTCACATTTACTGATCAAACATATTTCGAACTCTTCTTATTCTGTAATCAACTAAGATGCTCCATTGCTCAATAGCACCCTGTAAGGAACCCGTGACCTTCCCTTAAAACAAACCCAAGGAAGACCGCTAGGCCAAGTTTCGAAGACTTTTTCTTTCCTTTTGAGAATGAAATTTGCATTTATTTGTAACGCGCATTTGATATTTGACATGTTTTTTTCATTTTGGAACTGCCCGTTTTTTTCGTTTTTCCTGGTATACGCTATGGTATGGGGCCAGAGAATGATGGTCAAATTTTTTTAGATTGGTTTACGAAAAGATTAAGTCAGCATCACCACTTATTTTATTGGGTCCAAACGCCCTATAAAGAGGGGTGGCATATGCAAGAACTCAAATCGTGCCCACTTCCTACAATTGAAGTCTTTGCTTGCCTACTTCATGCTTATGTAGCAAAAATTCTCAAAGTTATATTCCCAAGAACAAGATCACGTTGGAAGGTACTTTTTTTGGGTAATATTGTTTTCCAAATCGATGAGCCACACCTTGGAAGGAAGTTTGGATGGTGTATAGCTACCAGCAGAACTTGTCAGGGCTGTTTCTATTGCAAGAGAGAATGGAATAGAGAACCGACTTTTGGAGATGACACCTACATTGAACATTGATGCTCATAAGAGATGGCGTGCAGCTTGCATTATGCTCCATAGCGTTATTGCGTTCTCTTAAGCAAGAGCTGATGCAGCTGAGAACCAAGTCGAGCTAATGGATAATCTCTTGCAGCCTCCACAAGAGACAATTCTCTATGTTAAACCAGATTGCCTGTCCGATCTAGCCCCTTCGAAAAACAAAGTTCAGCTGCATCAGCTTGGAGGCATCGAAGGAGTTGCCAGATGTGTGGGAACTGATGCGGAGAAGGGTATTCAAGAGGACGATGAAGACATTACCCGTAGGCGCCTGGCCTATGGTTCAAACAGTATTCACAAGCAACCTCCAAAGGCATTGTACGCACGGCTTGAGACCATTAGAGATCCCATCATTATTGTCCTACTACTGTGTGCGATACTTGCACTTAGTTTTGGAATAAAACGTCAAGGAAAGGGAGGATTGTCAGACGGGATAAGCATATTTTTTGCTGTCTTTCTTGTTGTCACTGTTACTGCTTTCAGTAACCACTGGCCTAAAAGACAGCTGTTTAAGTTATCTAAAGCTAGAGACAATTTCAACATATCTGTCATAAGGAACAGCCAGCGCCTGATCATTTCAGTGTTTCAAGCCGTTGTTGGAGATGTTGTCTTCTTGAAGACTGGAGATCAGGTTCCTGCTGATGGCTTGTACATCAGTGGGAACTCTTTACGGGTGGACGAGTCAAATGTGAGGGCTTATATGGTCTCAGTAGCAGTCAATGACAGCCATAACCCCTTCTTGCTCTCTGGGACAAACGTGATCAATGGTTCTGCTCGTATGCTTGTCACTGCAGTTAGCAAAAATACAGAATGGGGGAAATTGCTGAGCTTGGAAAGCTATCACTCTGATCAAAGTACTCATTTACAAAAGACGTTACAAAAGCTGTCCAAACTTATGGCTATAATAGGTTCAACGATTGCTTCCATCGTTCTGGTAGTATTGCTGATCCGCTATTTCACTGGGAACATGCACGATGATAGTGGAAAATCAAAATTTGTTGCAGGCAAGACAAGAGGTCCGGAAGTTTTTGATGATGTGATAGGTATTCTACCAACCCCAGTTGCCATTGCATCAACTTCCATTCCGGAAGGTTTGCTGCTGGCTATCTGGATAAGCATTGCTTTCTCTACCAAAAGGATGACGAGTCAAAAGGCAGAGGTGAGAAATCTTACAGCCTGTGAAGCAATTGGTACTACATCCGTGATTTGTAAGGATGAGAGATGTCTGACCTTGAATCTTTTGGCAGAAACCAAATTCTGTTTAGGCGACAAGAATATTGCTAAAGACAATTATTCAACCAAGAGTCTTCGAACTTCTCTCTCAAGTAGTTTTTTTGACGCATCTGTTTCATGCTTCATCTCTGCCTCCAAGTGATTCCCCTGACAGTCAAATCGACAATGCAATTCAAGAATGGGGTACTCGAGATCTGGGCTTAGAGATTGAACAAATCAGGGCAAACTATACCATTCACCAGCTTCCTGAAACCTCCATTTCAGGAAAGACTCGAAGTTTCACTTGGATTAAGAACAATAAAGATAACGGTCTTCATGGGCATCAGAAAGGGGAAGCAGAAGCCATATTGCCCTTGTTTTCCCATTACTATGATGAAAGCGGGAAAATCAAAGATATAGCTAAAAGTTTTAGAGAAAATCTGGAACAAATAATTCAGGAGATGAAGTCCAAGGGCCTCCAATGCATCGCACTTGCACATAGAAGTATGTCAGAAGAGTCTGATGATGACCAAGATGGAAAGACTGATGACAAAGATGGAAATTTCGAGTCTAAACTCAACGAAGAGGGTTTGATTTTCATAGGGCTTGTAGGCCTGAAATACCCATGTCGACCTGAAGTAAGAAACTTAGTGCAGGATTGAAAAAAAGCGGGAGTTGACATCAAATAGTCACAAGAAATGATCTTCTCACCGCAAGAGCCACAGCCATAGACTGCGGTATTCTGGAGGACAACAGGGACATGACCATAAGAGAAGTGGTTGGTGGGCCAAAGTTTCGTACCTATACAGACAATGAGAAACTAGAGAAATCTCTTGGAATCCGTGTGATGGCGCGAGCCTCCACTTTGGATAAACTTCGCATGGGGCAATGCTTGAAAGAGATAGGTGAGATGGTTGCTGTTACTGGAGATACAACAGGGGATGCAAGTGTACTAAGGGAAGCTGACGTAGGTATCTCATTGGGAATCTTCAAACTAAATTCTAGAGGATCTTCAATATTTTTGTTCTCTGGCAGCTCCGTGTGATATTGAATACCAAAGTAGTTGTAACAAATACGTTTGAAGGGATGTGGGGGAGAAAATTACTCTGGGGCATTATTGGACTGATAATTCTTCTTCAGGTACTGATTGTGGAGCCGCTACATAAGTTCACGAATACAAAGCCCCTAACTTGGAAGCAATGGATGGCATGCTTTGGAATTGCTGTCGTTGCTTGGCCAATTGGGTGGCCCGTTGAAAAGAAAAAGTGCTCCACAGAAGCCTTTCTTTTGCATGTTAAGTAGATAGAATGCTCCATTTCACCAAATTTTCGAGACCGGATGACTCCTCTTACAGTTTGAAGATCAGTTTGCTTCAGCCTTATGTTCAATTTTACCATCTAATTGTACAGTTAAACACTTTTGCGTTTCTCTTCTTAATTAGCCACAAAGGTAAAAGGTTGGTATGCCTGCCTATCTACATTGAAATCTTTATTATTCTCGATCTCCTAGGTATATTTTTTACTTTCCAGCACTGACATTCCTAAGGCTCTAACATAAATATTCAAAGTCTCGACATATCAGACAAGCATCAACTTTTTTCAAAATCATTTTTATTGATTGTGCTGCATTCATCTTTGAAAATGTATATCCTGTGAAAAATCGTCACCATATATTGAGATTTCTAATTTCCTGTCTATTAGACTATGATCTGTGCTCCAAGACGTGCATGAACCATCAAAGTTACGAGAAACAGAACCGTAAATTTTCCCTTAGTCCAGCATGACTGAAAAAATACCAATCAAGTCTAAATTTTCCCTAAAAATACCAATCAGTGTCTTGGAAGCTTGACAATTCATCCAATCAAGTCTAAATTTTCCCGTATGACTGAAAAAATACCAAATTTTTCTAACAGCTAAAACAATTCAGCCAAGTCTATATCCTGGTTACCATTCGCAGCTAAACGTTGCACACTTCTTACTTCCTTAGTCAAATTAACCATTTTTAATATCAATTCTTAAAGCTTTTCAATCCTGACTACTGGGAGAACAATAATTAATTCTGTTCTTCTCTGGGCTGCAAACAACAATAATCAGCAGGGACTAGCAACAGAAAATTAGAAGCTTCAAACCCATAAAAGAGAAAGTATAAATCTAACCTACAGGTGTCCCATAAAACCGCAAACTGTGCAGACAATGCATTTGTTTTTCAATCTTGATAGAGAAGGCAAATAACCATAGTACCATTATGTTGTTTGTGCTTTGTTTGTCAATCTTGACAGAGAAAGGTACTAACCTTGTGCACGAGCACCATTTGTGAGCATAGTTTGAGGTCTGGCTTTCTGTGTTTCAGCCGAGGACTGGGCAGTGAGAATCCGTTGACTTGTGTTTGACTCAGGAACAATGCGCTAATATAAGAAAATATAAGAACCTTACTTTCATCAATATATTATTTTAGCCCATCAATTTATATTTTTTAGTCATTAATATAATTATACTCTCTAGATGAATACAATTTGTGTCTTCTTTTGTAACTTTATTTTTACATTATTAATGTATTAATAATTTAGGTAAAATATAAAAATGGTAAATTCAATTTTAGCTAACTAAATTAATAAATGAATAGATGACTTTCAACAAATTCAATTCTGATATTCTCTCCATTTTATGATTAAAATGTTGGTTAATTTTTTTAATTTTGATTATATGCATATTTAAATTAAATTTTATACCATCGTTAATATATTTTGAAAATGTTAATCTTGTCGACATTATAATGCAGCCAACAATGTCACTCGTGTTTTGTTTTTCATTTAGGTATTTTTATATGAATCAAATTTTATTTAAAGCTAAATTGATTAATATGAATTAATAAACGAAATTCAGTGTATTGTACATTAAAATTAATTAATAGCATTATTATTATTATGAGAATAACATTTATCAGGATGATCTTAATAAATCACTTATCATGCATCCAATAGATACCGGCCAACTTAGATTTTTTTTACCATCTACCTTAAGCTAATTACTCTTCACCACATACAATCATCATAACCCTTTCACTCTTCCACCAACAAAAACCCCTTTCACTGCAACTGAAGAGTCGGAAAATTGTTCAACCAGAACGCTTCCACCAAAATCAAGAGGCAGAAAATCAACTCATACTTATGCCAACTATGACAACAAAACGCTGGTGGTATGAACAATACTCCAACTACGTTAGAAATGCCCCCCTGATTTATCCACCACACCGCCTCGTTGGATAAATTGCTGAAGATAAGGTTCGGCCAACACACAAAAAACCCCGTATGTAAGCGGCCAAGATAATAAAGCAACCAATTTGAATGAATTGAATTTGCAGGAAACCAACGATTATGGCCGTACAAAACAAAGAAAATTTGTTAACCAAATAAAACAAATTGGCGGCCACCGTGTAGAACAAAACAAGGAAGAAATTGATCAGCTAGCCAAGATTTTTTAACAAAACAAAGCAAATAGCCGTACGAGTTTTTTTGTGTGTTGGCTAAACCTCATCTTCAACAATTTATCCAACGAGGCGGTGCGGTGGATAAATCAAGTTGGGCATTTCTAGCGTGGTCAGAGTATTGTTCATACCACCAACGTTTTATTTTCGTAGTTGGCATAAGTATGAGTTGATTTTCCACCTCTTGATTTTGGTGGAAGTATTCTGGCTAAACAATTTTCCGGCTCTTGATTTTGGATAAGTGTTCGGTTGAGGTGGAAGGGGTTTTTGTTGGTAGAAGGGTTTTTTTGTTGGTGGAAGAATGGAAGGGTTACGATGATTGTATGCGGTGAGGAGTAATTAGCTTAAGGTAGATGGTAAAAAAAATCTAAGTTGGCAGGTGTCTATTGGTTGCCTGATAAGTGATTTATCATGATCATCCTGATAAATGTTATTCTCTATTATTATTCATCAGTAAAATACATATTTATAAAGAGAATATGATTTATTATGATCATCCTGATAAACCCTTTGTCAGACACTCAATAACACTGAGACAACTAGGATTTTTTTTGTATTCCATCTTAACTTCATTAATTCTAACCACAGAAAAATACTTCTATTTAAACATCATTCTCTCGCCAAGCCAAATAAAAAGAGGGAAGCCGTACAAAATTTCTACGAACAAACAGCAAAGCTGAACGAAATCCAAAATTAAAAAGGATAAAATTCTAACAGAAAGGACAAATTGATTTGGGAATCAATGTTGTCCGAGCGAAAGTCGAAAGTTGCTCTGACTGCCGAACTAGTTTGGATCTTTTTCTTTGCTTCTCTACTCGAATGGATTCTCAAACCAAGCATGCCATTAGGAGTATAAGCTATGCTACTGCAGAAATTGCTGCAGGTTTGGTGTATTGAATTCTAGAGGCCTTTTCTTTAATGCCAATTTCTCTTTTTCAGTCTCTGCTTCTTCTATTCTAATTCTGTTCATTCTTCCTTTATTCTTTCCGTTTCCTGTCTCTGATTTTCCCTCAACTCTCCCTTTCCCTCTTTTCTGTTAATTGAACTTTGCTGAAACTTTGTCAATATGAGTTCACAACAAAATGACTCACCCCTCCAAGGGTGAAAAATGTGTTATCTAGGTGTGGATTTTTCCTCAAGTTCTTCTTATTTTTATTATTTATGATATTTTAGTTGTTTGCCATGATACATCTGCATTAGCCTTGTATTCATGCACACTATGTTGGTTATATTTGACCTGTTGTCTCTTAAATGGTTTAGGGTGACTTCAATGTCTCCGAACGCAAGGATGCTTCAATGTCTCTTAAATGGTTCAGGACAGCTTCAACTATGATTTATCAAAAATTGATGCAAGTTTGGTGTATTCGGCTTTGTTGTTTGTCTACAGAAATTTTGTACGACCTCTTTTCGTATCTTATGTTGTTTGTGTTAAAACAAGGAATGGAATTTTGGTTTATTTAACCCTATTTTGAGTTACTTTTATTATTTTTTTTATTAATTCTAGTGAAAAATTATGAACTTGCTATTAATTCTTTTGTAAAAGAATTAATTCCTAGCATAAGATAATGTTAGCGATCCTCATGTTAGAATCGAATAGGGTTATTTGTAATTTGATTTGAAGGTCGGCATAGTCCTCTTAACATAAATATAAATAATTAATTTGTGAGAGTCTACTCCAAACCACCACCACTAGTTTAAATAAGTAAATAATACCATCTTATATAAAAAAAAAATCGTTAAAGACAACAACAAAATAAGTATAAACTCAACTAGAATTTAAAATTTTAAATCATTACATTTTTTAAGTTTATTTTATTTATTAAACACTTTATATTAATTACCTTTAAAACTAACGTGGATTTTTAAATGAGTAATGAGTGGGATAGTGATAAATTATAGTAACTTTGTACAGTGACTGACATGGCAACCATGAAAAAACAAATTATCCTTCATTATTTGTGTTTTGTAATGAGGATAAATAGATGATTTTGTCTTTTCATAATTGCCACGTCAGTCACTATACAAAGTTACTATGATTTGTCATTATCTCTATCATTACTCTTTTTAAATATATCTACGCATGAATTTAACAGTTGGTATGCAGAATTACATACATAATTGACTAGTTCCCTCTGATTTTAATTGGATGATTATGAATTTTAATCATAAATTTACTTGAAATCCATGTTATTTCCATAACTACCATAAAATCGACAATTTCATAAATTTGTACTTAATATTCCCTCTTCCCCAACTAAGTATTTGTGGTGCATGCATTACGTAGATAAGAGATTCAACGTTGTATGTTGGATTGATCCAAGGATGATGACCTAAATATCCAAGATGACCTATGATGACCCAAATTTTCAAAATATTGTGGCGTAACTCTTGGTTTGAAGTAGTTAATTCCCCTTTTCATGTTATCATAACAAAATAGTTTATTTATGGTAGGAAGCGGCCAAAAGATCAGTTGGTGAACAAGACCTTTATCCTCGTCCTGATGATCACCCGACATGGAATTGCATGAAAGCATGCATGCAGTTTCCACTTGAGAGAACCGAGAATGAGTCCTTGTTCGAATTTATAAAAAAAAGTACAAGTCAACCTCAAGTCCACCACTTCTCCCAAGTCTTTCATTGTAAATTTTTTTAGCATAACCTTTCGGAGAAAAATATGTTTCTCTTGGAACTTGTTTTGCCAAACTGAAGAAATTTGTGCATCTTTTCTCCAAATTGAAGAAAATTTCTTTGACAATTCTATTTAGTGGATGTTGAAAGTTGTTTCTAAAATTTGATGTTGAATTAAACAAAGTTAGGTAGGTTAAGGGCAGTCCAACTAATACATAAAACTTTTGAATGTGTAGGGTTTGGAAAAACTCATTAAATTTTAATGTACGTATTCTTATTTTATATTTTCATAAAACGTTGTTTTCATGATTTGAATTGCTATGAGTTGATTATTGATGTAGTTGAAAATTATTTCGAATTGTTCACCGTTACTTTTGAAAATTTGGCAATATGCAAACCGTGCTTGATTTTCAAAAAATAGGAAAACTTGTCCGTCGTAGTAACATTTCACAATTAATAGGGTTGAAATCATAGGACATGTATAAAAGTTTATCGACTAACTGTTCCAAGTATGGATGATTATTCTGTGCAATTTGATAACTTAAAATTTATTTTATACTAATTTAAGCAATGAAATAGTTAAAAGAGATGTAAAATCATGAATGTCCTCAAAAAGAGGTGTGTGAGAGGGTTCGACCACAAGATTATACTAATTTAAGCAATGAAATAGTTAAAAGAGATGTAAAATCACGAGCAATTTGATAACTTAAAATTTATTTTATACTAATTTAAGCAATGAAATAGTTAAAAGAGATGTAAAATCATGAATGTCCTCAAAAGGAGATGCGTGAGGGAGTTCAACCACAAGACCTCAAAACTACAACTCAAGACTTACAACACATCTTTACCACAATGGCGCTCACACGGAGACTTAGAAAAGCGTACCTAGAATAGTAAATTAGAGGAGATTAGTAAACTATATATCATCAATTATGGATATGAATTGGTTGTGGATATGATCATATGAATAGTTCATTACAACTGTTCAAAACTTACCATGAAAATGTGACTTTTACAACCAAAATTCCTGATAGAAATTTGGATACTTATCCACTCAAGACGTACATGTCGGGCATCTACGTAAACTACTTGCCTAATTTCTTTTCAAGTTGTTAGACAAACACTTTCGCAGAAAACTTCCGCTTCGTTCAGTGTATGTTTGTTTAATGTTTTCAGATTATCATAATGTTTTACTTAATCATAATATTTCTCAAAAACGATTTCATATTTATGATTTGATAAATTGCTTGGATCATAAGTAACAGCAGATTATGACATGGATATTTGCTTCATGCATAGGAATGATTAACAAACAACAATGACACTCTTTCCTTTTCAAAGCCTGAAATATTTTCTATTTTTATTATTTTTTAAAATTCAAATCCTCATGCCCATGTATTTTTGAGAATCAAAATATGGAAATTAAAAAAAAAAAGTTATCAATTTTTGTTTTAATTAGATATTCTCTCAATTCTAGTTCCTCATCTAAACTGTTAACCGGGACTTGGATCAATGACGAGCACGGAGAACACAATTCCTCCCCACGAGAGATCAAATCCCATGAAGTGTAAGTTATCAAGTTTCCTGATACCGTGGCTATTCCTGGCTAAGCAGGATTAGTCCCATACCTAGTCAATGTATGGTAGGCGAGGAATTATGTACTATGTGGAGATAGTAAATGTGTGATACCTCTAGGGGTGTAAACGAACTAGTACGTTCGGTGAACAGTTCGTGAACAAGATCGGTTACGTTTGTTTATGTTCGTTTGTTAAGTTAAACAAACAATAAACGAACACATTTTAGTGTTCGTTTAATAAACGAACACGAACACGAACAAGTATACGTTTGTTTATTTATGTTCGTGAACAAGCTCGTTTAGTGTTCATGAACAAGTTCGGTTAAAGTTCGTTTAAAGCTCGTTTATTGTTCGTTTAAAGCTCGTTTATTGTTCGTTTATATTAAAATAATAATAATATAATAATGTTTGTTGATCATTCATAAACAAATTTGTTATGGTGTAGTGGTAAGTAGCCATGTTCTCCACATTAGAGACCAAGGTTCAATTCTCAATAATGCTATTTGTTTTTTCAATTTGCAAATGTGTTTGTTTATTTGTTAAGTGTTCGTTTACTCGTTCGTGAACGTGTTCGTTAAGTGTTCGTTTACTCGTTCGTTAACGTGTTCGATAAGTGTTCGTGAACTGTTCGTGAACACTAATAAACGAACATAAAAGAACACGAACACATATTTCACGAACATAAACGAACATGAACAGTCTAAAAAATAAACGAACAGTAAACGAACAAAGCCCGTTCGTTTATGTTCGGTTCGTTTACAGCCCTACATACCTCCTTAAAAATAAAATCTAAACTGTTAACCTTCTGTCCTCACCGTGTATAGATCCAATTAGTTTGACCACTTTCTGCTAACGCATCACGCATTGCGCCGACACGTTTGTGTCCGACATGTGAGAGCGGTGCGGATTCCTTATTTTTGTGTGGATAACTACGTACTCCCACTATCCCAAAAAAAAAAATATTTTAATTAAAGTATAATTTTTTATTATTTATAAAATATAACTTATTTAATATATCACTA
Organism: Gynochthodes officinalis; assembly: GCA_020080225.1. Taxonomy (NCBI): domain Eukaryota; kingdom Viridiplantae; phylum Streptophyta; class Magnoliopsida; order Gentianales; family Rubiaceae; genus Gynochthodes; species Gynochthodes officinalis. The sequence goes on along the minus strand of CM034619.1, from coordinate 4,359,491 downwards.
AATTTATAATTTATAATTTTATAATTTTATTTTTAAATATATATATTATTATTAATAAAAATATTTAAGCAATTTAATTTAAAAGTAAAATTATTTTAAATATTTTTTTAAAAAAAAAATCAAACTTTTTTTTAGACAAAAAAATTACTACGTTTGATTAAGAAAAACCCCAGAGAATAATTTCTTGGATATTTTACATTAGTTTCCTAGAATAAAAGCTGAATTAATTTGCCTCTTGAAGATCAAATCAATTATTATAAAAATTCACTATAATTTACTCTTTTATTTCATTTCCTTTGAGAATGAAATTTGCATTTATTTGTCACACGCATTTGACATTTTTTTCATTTTTCAACTGCCTTTTTTTTTTTGTCCTGATATGGGCCCCGAGGATGATGCTTAAATTTTGTTTGATTGGCTTAGGAAAAGATTAAGTCGGAATCACGCCATCACCAGTTATTTTATTGGGTCCAAATGTGCTATAAAAAGGGTGGCATATGAGGACTCAAATCGTGCCACTTCCTAACAATTGAAGTCTTTGCTTACATACTCCATTTCCTTTGCTTACATACTCCATTTCCTTAAAAAACTTCCACATTGTTTGTTCAATTCTATTTTCTTGCAAAACAAGACTCTTTTCCTTCCTCCTGTCCAAAGTCAGACTCTTATCATTCTAAGAAACATTTCTTATCAGATATCATAGACAGAACAAGATCCAATTCTGTGGGATTAACTCCTTCAGTATAGTTTTTCTATATATTTTTTTTCTTTTTAACCTGAAAAATTTCGAAGATTCTTTTCCCTCTTCTTCTTCTTCAAACTTTGATTCATATTGTACATAGAGAAATCTTGGCATCTTGCAAATATAGAACATGTCTGCGAAAATTGAGGCAAACTTGTTCTGCATGAGCCTTTTGATGCAAGTTAGCTCACTCAACAAAAACAAAAAGAAGTGGCGATCTGCTGCTGTGAAAATATATTGTTCCAGGGCCTTCGCAAATGTTCTCATTGGTAAATACAAAAAGAAATCACCAGGATCATCTCACAGGGTTGTCGTTAACATCATCAAAGACTATTCCAGCTTTTACAATGTTGATCAGGTGAGCCTCACAAAGCTTGTCAAGGAGAAAAACATCAATCAGGTTGATGAACTTGGTGGCGTTCAAGGTATAGCTAATTCTCTAGATGTCAATTTGTGTCATGGCATAAAGGGCGACGACCATGAAGATATTTTACGAAGAACTGAAGCTTTTGGTAGTAACACATATTGTAAGCCCCCTGTAAAGGGATTCTTCCATTTTGTTTGGGAAGCATTTCAGGATCTTACAATTGTTATTCTCCTGATATGTGCTGGACTTTCTCTTGGTTTTGGCATAAAAGTGCATGGACCAAAGGAAGGATGGTATGATGGCGGCAGCATTTTCGTTGCTGTTTTACTTGTCATCTCTGTTTCAGCTGTTAGTGATTTTAGGCAGAGCAGGCAATTTGAGAAGCTTTCCAAGGTCAGCAGCAATATCCCAGTTGAAGTTGTGAGAAATGGAAGGAGACAGGAAATTTCAATATTTGAAATTGTCGTTGGAGATGTTGTTTGCTTGAAGATTGGTGATCAAGTTCCTGCTGATGGATTACTCTTGGAGGGGCATTCTTTACGCGTTGACGAATCAAGTATGACTGGAGAAAGTGATCACCTCGAAATCAATCCTAACCAGAATCCATTCTTCATTTCGGGTACCAAGGTTGCCGATGGCTATGGTCAAATGCTTGTTACTTCCGTTGGGATGAACACGACTTGGGGGGAGATGATGAGCTCAGTTAGCCGTGATTCTGATGAGCAAACGCCTCTTCAAGCTCGCCTAAACAAGCTAACTTCAGCTATTGGTAAAGTTGGTTTGGCAGTTGCTTTCTTAGTCCTTGTGGTGCTATTAATACGTTATTTTACGGGACACACAAAAGATGCAAATGGAAATAAAGAGTTCAATGGCAGCAAGACAAAGTTCGATGATGTGATGAATGCCGTCGTGAGAATTATAGCGGCTGCAATAACAATTGTAGTTGTTGCAATTCCAGAAGGTCTGCCTTTGGCTGTTACGCTTACACTTGCTTATTCAATGAAGAGAATGATGGCTGATCAAGCAATGGTGAGAAAGCTCTCAGCTTGTGAAACAATGGGCTCTGCTACAACCATTTGTACTGACAAAACAGGTACTCTTACTCTAAACAAAATGACGGTAACAAAATTTTGGCTGGGTAAGGATTCAATAGAAGAAAATAGCTATAATTCTATTGATGTAGACGTTCTCAAATTCCTGCTCCAGGCAGTGGGCCTGAACACTGCAGGTAGTGCTTATAAGTCTACTAATGGCCTTGAGTTCTCGGGCAGTCCAACTGAGAAAGCAATTCTTTCCTGGGCTGTGTTGAAATTGGATATGGATATGGATAGAGTGAAAGAGCTACACTCCATTCTTCATGTTGAAACATTCAATTCAGAAAAGAAAAGAAGTGGCATCTTGATGAAGAAGAATGCTGATAACTCAGTGCATGTCCATTGGAAAGGAGCTGCTGAAATGATACTAGCAATGTGCTCACATTACTATAATGTTGAGGGTAAAGTTTCGGTTCTTAATCAATTTGAGAGGAAGCAATTGGATGAAATTATTCAGGGGATGGCCGCCAGCAGTCTGCGATGCATTGCATTTGCACACAAACAAATTTCGGAAGCCAACAATGACCATGGAGAAATACAGCAATCAATACAAGACAACAACTTAATCCTTTTGGGGATTGTTGGCCTAAAAGATCCATGTCGGCCCAGTGTAAAGAAAGCAGTGGAAGATTGCCAATATGCTGGTGTCAAAATCAAAATGATCACTGGCGACAATGTTTTCACTGCAAGAGCAATAGCCACTGAATGTGGAATACTTAGACCTGGTGACGAAGTTGATGATGGATTAGTCGTAGAAGGCGTGGAATTTCGCAACTACACAGATGAGGAAAGAATGGCAAAAGTTGATAAGATTGTGGTCATGGCAAGATCATCTCCTTTCGACAAGCATCTGATGGTGAAATGTTTAAAAGAGAAAGGTCAAGTGGTAGCAGTTACTGGAGATGGAACAAATGATGCACCAGCCCTTAAAGAAGCAGATATAGGACTTTCTATGGGAATTCAAGGAACTGAAGTAGCCAAAGAAAGTTCAGATATTGTCATTCTAGATGACAATTTTGCATCCGTTGCCACAGTATTGAGATGGGGAAGAGGCGTATACAACAACATCCAAAAATTCATTCAGTTTCAGCTCACAGTGAATGTGGCAGCTCTTGTGATCAATGTTGTAGCAGCAATTTCAGCTGGAGAAGTACCACTAACAGCAGTACAACTTCTATGGGTAAACCTGATTATGGACACACTTGGTGCATTAGCATTGGCAACGGAGAGGCCAACAAAAGAGCTCATGGATAAGCCTCCAGTTGGTCGTACTCAACCACTCATCACCAATATCATGTGGAGGAATTTACTAGCTCAAGCCTTATATCAAATAACTATTCTCTTGACACTGCAATTCAAAGGTGAGTCAATTTTTCGTGTTAACAAGAAGGTAAACGAAACATTGATATTCAACACTTTTGTCCTTTGCCAAGTATTCAATGAGTTCAATGCGAGAAAACTTGAGAGAAAGAATGTGTTTGAAGGGGTACACAAGAACAAGCTGTTCTTGGGAATCATTGGGATAACAATATGCCTTCAGGTAGTGATGGTGGAATTTTTGAAGAGGTTTGCCAATACAGAGAGGTTGAATTGGGGGCAATGGGGAGCATGTATAGGCATTGCAGCTGCATCTTGGCCAATTGGATGGCTTGTGAAATGCATACCAGTTCCAGAGAATCCAATTGTCAGTTATCTCAAGTGGAAGAATTTCAAATGGACATAGAATGATCAGCAGTTCAGAAGTGTGCTAATCTATCATTGAAAAATCACATGTACAATTTAGTTTGGTGCAATATTGCTTGGAATAAAATCATATGTATGAGGTTTTTAGTAATGAAAGCAATTATTATTATTTTTAGTGTTGTTATTATTTCAGTCTTTTAGCATATTAGGGAGAGGAAATTAGTACTGCAATGGCGACGATGATAATAATTATTATAATTTTTGAGAAAAAAAAATTTCAATATACCAAATGGAGGAATGCCTGTCTAGCAGAATAATTCAACGTTTATATATTAGGCTTCGGCCTTCAGGCTCTAAAAGTTCTTGGTAGGACTGGGCCTTTTGAAAGGTGATGGATACGATTGATGAGAAGCCCTTTTTTATTGGGCCGAATGTTTCGGTACTTGGGCCTCAAAAATTTCATCTTACACACTTACGTTTTGAAAGATTGAAAGCGTCCCCGCCCATCTTGTTAGGTTTGTTACGACGGATTATTTAGAAAAATTTACATTTTTATACTAGTTATTAATTAAAAACTTGTTATTGAAACTGTATAATTTTTGTTTTTTATAATTGCAATAACTTTTGATAATTACCTTAATTTCCATCAACAAGTTAAAAGCTAAAAATAAAAAAAATAAAATTTTACACAACTGATGTGGGAGTGAGGGAAAAAAAATAGAAAAAATAGAAATATCTTGAAATTTCAAAAATAGAAATGGAAGGAATGAAGAACTATATTAAAAATTTATTAATTTTTTAGTCTATATTTAAATCAATTGTCTTCAATTTATTTTTTAAAATAAAAGAGATAAAAATTTTCAAGTCCATTCAAAATATTCACGAGACCAAATAGAAGCATTCTCAAAATTTTAATCCAAAAAAAGAGAGGAAAACACAAGTATATTTTGTTTTAATTATTAAGAAACCATAATAAAATTCGTCAAAAAGTATAGTATTATTTACTAATTAATAATAATACACCAATCAAATTTAGTGATTAATTTTAGAATTTAGAGTAAAATTTGATAAAATAATTAATATTTTATATTCACGAAATATTAGGGTTATATTAGAATATGTTAACGTCCATATTATACATTACATCATTGGTAAATCATACGCATAAAAAGGGTGCTATCTTATGTTGATAGGTAAAGAATTAATTTTTAAGTACAAATAAATTTCTTGATGTAGTATTCACATAGTAAAATACTAATGAATATTTATTAATGACTTCTTTTTAGTAACTTTCATTGTGATTTTTTCAGTATGTATATTATTGTTACATTCGGAATATATAGAATTTCAATGATGCATAGTGAAATATATTTGACCTGTCTTTTTTTTATTTATAGGTCCTAATAATTTGTCTACCAATTAAATTTTAGAATTTACTAACTAATCTTAGAATTTAGAGTAAAATTTAATAAAATAATTAATATTTTATAATTACGAAATATTAGATCTATATGAGAATTATATGTTAATAAATGACTATTCATTTTAAATAAAGATAATAATTATAAGTATATTTATATATGAATTAAAATTAGATAAAAGTTTAATAAAATTCTTATATTACTATCCAATGTTTAATAAAACTTTTGCTTTATTAATTTTTGTAGCAATTAATTTTCATACCACTCTTGTATTACTAATGTTTTTAATTAATTAAAAGAGTAAAAAGACAACAATATTTTTTAAAAAAAAATGATAATTCTATTCAGACAAATTTTTTCTTTTTATATAATAGAAATATTCATGATGTCTCTAATCAACTACTTTGATAGAATTATTTGGTTCCACTCATTATCAATGGGTTTCGAAATATTTTCGTCAAGAGATATATCGAAAAGTTAGTAATGGACCAACAAAAAATTAAAGTTTATCTCACGTGTGGTCTAAAATTGTTTAACTAAGTAACATTTTTTTTTATTTAAATAAAACAAACTTAAATGATGAAATACCGTTAATATATAATAATGGGACTCGTAGATTGAATCCCGAAAACCTCACAAAGAAAATAAGTTATACATACGGCCCCATAAGATGTCAACAGACCATACCTTATAGTAGATTTGATAAATGGAATTTATCATTCATATGTTTCTTTATCATTTTGATATTTGTCTCCTCAATTTTTTTTTTTCAAAAGAAGCGAAACCAAGTAAGAATTATGTCATGTTAATTTTTTTTAGATTCGACAAAATAAAATAAAATCTATGCATACAAGAATTAGGCTCCGTTTAGAGTGTGATGTATTTGAGAAAAGTTGTATTGGAATGTGTAAAAATTTTGATGGATATTTTTTGATAGAAAAAGTATTTTGGAGGGAAAAATAGGAGAATTTTTTTTTTTAAATTATGTAAGAGAAATTTGAGTGGGAAAATTTGAATTTTAAATTTTGAAATAAAAATGTGTTTGGATAATTTACTTTTGTTTGAAAAAAATTAACTTTTTGTTTATTTGCAAATAAAAATGGCTTGTCCAAATATAATAGTCTAATCTAACATCATGTTTGTTTTGTTATTTATTTGAGAAATTTTATATTGGAATGTGTGAAAATTTGGGTAAGAATTTTTTATAGAAAAAAGTATTTTGGATGGAAAATTTAAAAAAAAAATGTATTAGATGGGAAATCTTTTAAAATTATGTGAGCGAAATTTAAATTTTAAATTTTAAAATAAAAATATTTTTAGATGATTTATTTGTTTTGTCAGAAAAAATTAACTTTTTGCAAATAAATGTTAGTCCAAACATAGCCCAATTTGCCATTTGGCTGAAGTTCTTATATAAGAATTTTCCAAGTTCAAACATGGTTGTTTAGCATTTCTTCTTCATCCTTTTCAAGATTCAATAACAATAAAGCAAATGAACTTATAAATGACGTATCTTGCATAGAACAGAGAGCATAAAAAAGAGAGATTGCCTTGTATTCCAGATTATTCTTAAAATGAGCATGGCTTGGTATGTGGTGGAGGCAGTGGAAATTTGGAACTGTAATTGGGTTCTTCGTGGATTGTTACGAAAATTTGTTCTTTGGTCGAAATGGGAAACTGAATGAAAAAGAATCCGAGTTCAGATAGCACATGACTCCGATCATGAACTTAAATTACACCGAGGTTTCCTCCATCCCAGCAAACTAGCAGATTCCTGGAAATTTAGCAGTAAATTCCCTCATGAACTGATAATAAGAGACGTAAGAATGATGGGAACCAAAATAATGTGCTACTACATTTTTGGTTACGTTAATGATGCACAAAACAAACCTAAGCAAGGATTCTGTCAAGAGGTTAATACCTAGGAAACTTACGTTAAAAATGCAGTTCAACATTGTCAGCATAAATGGTCATCTTAGTCATTTGCCAGTTTGCAAAAGAAGAATGAAATTGTGCCCTCATCACAGAGAGATACTACATGGTAATATTGTTTTGGTTCTTTCTCAAAACAAGTCAAAACTGCGCGTCTGAAACGTTGTGACATCATAAGCTATCAAAATCCCATCACAAGAAGGTCTTAAAAGTTGAAACTATCAGGTGGAAGCCATGATTTTGTATGGTAGTTTCCAAAAAAGAGCAACGAATTCTCTCTCTCTTGAATCTTGGATAAAGCTACTACAAATGGGAAAAAAAGAAATCCCATGGCAGTTGCCAGGGGAGAATGCCTTTGGAAAGCTCGTAGAAAATACATTCAACAGGTTGACACATCAAAGTGAGAAATGGATTTTTTGATCCCTCATCACAGAGAGATACTACATGGTAATATTGTTTTGGTTCTTTCTCAAAACAAGTTAAAACTGCGTGTCTGAAACGTTGTGACATCAAAAGCTATCAAAATCCCATCACAGGAAGGTTCTTGAAAGTTGAAACTATCAGGTGGAAGCCATGATTTTGTATGGTAGTTTCCAAAAAAGAGCGACCAATTCTCTCTCTCTTGAGTTTTGGATAAAGAGCTACTACAAATTGGAAGAGAAGAAATTCCATGGCACTTGCCAGGGGAGAATGCCTTTGAAAGCTCGTACAAAGTACATTCAACAGGTTGATACATCAAAGTGACAAAACATCAACCGATTGACTGCAGTTAATCATTAACTAATTAATTTCCTCGTGCACTTGTCCTTGTTCCGCAGTGGACAGGCGATGATAGCTAAAGTATCACTACACTGTATATACCAAGTAGAAGAAAATTGTATTTTGTGCACAAGATTGGAAACTTCTTGAACGTTTCCTTAAGCGTCTGGCCTCTTTTTACGCGACATGCAAAAACAACTTCGCGTTCCATTCTCCCAACTTTTCAGTCTTTAAATTGTGGGGGTTTTCAATGCTTATAAAGCAAAAATCCTCAAAGTTATATTCCCAAGAACAAGATCACATTGGAAGGTACTTTTTTTTGGTAATTTGTTTTCCAAATCGATGAGCCACATCTTGGAAGGAAGTTTGGATGGTGTGAAGCTACCTGCAGAACTTGTCGGGGGTGTTTCTATTGCAAGAGAGAATGGAATAGAGAACCGACATGTGGAGACGACACTCACATTGAATATTGACGCCCATAAGAGATTGCGTGCAGCTTGCATTATACTCCATAGCGTTATTGCGTTCTATAGAGCAAGAGACGATGCAGCTGAGAACCAAGACGAACAACAGGCTAATCTCTTGCAGCCTCCACAAGAGACAATTCTCTATGTTAAACCAGATTGCCTGTCCGATCTAGCCCCTTCGAAAAACAAAGTTCAGCTGCATCAGCTTGGAGGCATCGAAGGAGTTGCCACATGTGTGGGAACTGATGTGGAGAAGGGTATTCAAGGGGACGATAAAGACATTGCCCGTAGGCGCCTGGTCTATGGTTCAAACAATATTCACAAGCAACCTCCAAAGGTATTGTACGCACTGCTTGAGACCATTAGAGATCCCATCATTATTGTCCTACTACTGTGTGCGATACTTGCACTCAGTTTTGGAATAAAACGTCATGAAAAGGGAGGGTTGTCTGATGCGATAAGCATATTTTTCGCAGTCTTTCTCGTTATCACTGTTACTGCTTTCAGTAACCACTGGCCTAAAAGACAGCTGTTTAACTTATCTAAAGCTAGAGACAATTTCAACATATCTGTTATAAGGAACAGCCAGCGCCTCATCATCTCAGTGTTTGAAGCCGTTGTTGGAGATGTTGTCTTGTTGAAGACTGGAGATCAGGTTCCTGCTGATGGCTTGTGCATCCCTGGGAACTCTTTACGAGTGGACGAGTCAAATGTGAGAGCTCGTATGGTCTCAGTAGCAGTCAATGACAGCCATAACCCATTCTTGCTCTCTGGGACAAAGGTGATGAATGGTTCTGCTCGTATGCTTGTCACTGCAGTTGGCAAAAATACAGAATGGGGGAAATTGCTGAGCTTGGAAAGCTATCACTCTGATCAAAGTACTCCTTTACAAAAGAGGTTACACAAGCTGTCCAAACTTATAGCTATAATAGGTTCGACGGTTGCTTCCATCGTTCTGGTAGTATTGCTGATCCGCTATTTCACTGGGAACATGCATGATGAAAGTGGAAAATCAAATTTTGTTGCAGGCAAGACAAGAGGTCCGGAAGTTTTTGATGATGTGATAGGTATTCTAGCAACCCCAGTTACCATTGCATCAACTTCCATTCCGGAAGGTTTGCTGCTGGCTATCTGGATAAGCATTGCTTTCTCTACCAAAAGGATGACGAGTCAAAAGGCAGAGGTAAGAAATCTTACAGCCTGCGAAGCAATTGGTACCACGTCCGTGATTTGTACAGATGAGAGATGTCTGACCTTGAATCTTTTGGCGGTAACCGAATTCTGTTTAGGCGACAAGAATATTGCTAAAGACAATTCCTCAATTATTCACCCAAGAGTCTTCGAACTTCTCTCTCAAGTAGTTTTTTTGACGCATCTGTCTCAGGCTTCATCTCTGTCTCCAAGTGATTCCCCTGACAGTCAAATCGACAATGCAATTCAAGAATGGGGTGCTCGAGATCTGGGCTTAGAGATTGAACAAATGAGGGCAAACTATACCATTCACCAGCTTCCAGAAACCTTCATTTCAGAAAAGACACGAAGTTTCACTTGGATAAAGAACAATAAAGTTAACAGTCTTCATGGGCATCAGAAAGGGGAAGCAGAAGCCATATTGCCTTCGTGTTCCCATTACTATGATGAAAGCGGGAACATCAAAGATATGGCCAAAAGTTTTAGAGAAAATCTGGAGCAAATAATTCAGGAGATGAAGTCCAAGGGCCTCCAATGCATGGCATTTGCACATAAAAGTATGTCAGAAGAGTCTGATGATGACCAAGATGGAAAGTCTGATGACAAAGATGGAAATTTCGAGTCTAAGCTCAAAGAAGAGGGTTTCATTTTCATAGGGCTTGTCGGCCTGAAATACCCATGTCGACCTGAAGTAAGAAACGTAGTGCAGGATTGCAAAAAAGCAGGAGTTGACATCAAAATAGTCACAAGAAATGATCTTCTCACCGCAAGGGCCACAGCCATAGACTGCGGTATTCTGGAGGCCAACAGGGACATGACCATAGGAGAAGTGATTGATGGGCCAAAGTTTCGTGCCTATGCAGACAATGAGAGACTAGAAAAATCTCTTGGAATCCGTGTGATGGCGCGAGCCTCCACTTTGGATAAACTTCGCATGGTGCAATGCTTGAAAGAGAAAGGTGAGGTGGTTGCTGTTACTGGAGATACAACAGGGGATGCAAGTGTACTAAGGGAAGCTGACGTAGGTATCTCATTGGGAACACAAGGGACTCAACAAGCAAAGGCGAACTCAGATGTTATTGTTGTAGAAGATAATTTTCATTCTTTAGCCAGAACATTGATATGGGGTAGAGCCATGTACCACAAAATCCAGCTATATGCACAGTTTCAACTTACCGTCAGCATTTCTTCTCTTGTGATTGATTTCGTGACAACCGTTTCCGCTAGTGAACCTCCAACTTTCAAGATTGTGACAGCTATTTCATCCGGAAAGGTTCCATATGCAACACTTCAAGTACTATGGGTGAAGTTGATAGTGGGTATATTGGCAGCAGTAGCTATCGCAATTGAGGAGCCAGCAGAAGAATTCGGGCAACTGCCAAAAGTCCGACATGATCAATCATTCATAACCAACACCATGTGGAAGAATATTGTTGGCAAAGCTATCTATCCAATCATAATTCTGCTGACCATACAGTTCCAGGGACAATCAATCTTCAACCTAGATTCTCGAGCAAAAGATACCATGATCTTCAATATTTTTGTTCTCTGGCAGCTCTGTGTGATATTGAATACCAAAGGAGTTGAAAGAAATATGTTTGAGGGGATGTGGAGGAGAAAATTACTCTGGGGCATTAGTGGACTGATTATTCTTCTTCAGGTACTGATTGTGGAGCCGCTACATAAGTTCGCGAATACAAAGCCCCTAACTTGGAAGCAATGGATGGCATGCGTTGGAATTGCTGTTGTGGCTTGGCCAATTGGGTGGCTCGTTGAAAATATTAAATGTTCCACAGAAGCCTTTCTTCAGCATGGTAAGTAGATAGAATGCTCCATTTCACCAAAATTTCGAGACCAAATCACTCTTCTCTTACAGTGAAGATCAGTTTGCTTCAGCCTTTTGTTCAATTTTACCATCTAATTGTAAGCGTTTCTCTTCTTAATTAGCCACACAGGTAAAAGGTTGGCATGCCTGTCTATCTACATTGAAATCTTTATTGTTCTTTATATCCTATGTATATTTTTTACTTTCCAGCACTGACACTCCTAAGGCTCTAACATAAATATTCAAAGTCTCGACATATCAGACAAGCATCAACTTTTTTCAAAGTCATTTTTATTGATTGTGCTGCATTCATCTTTGAAAATGTATATATCCTGTGAAAAATCATCACCATATATTGAGATTTCTAATTTCCTGTCTATTAGACTACGATCTGTGCTCCAAGACGTGCATGAACCATCAAAGTTAGGAGAAACTGAACCATAAAAGGGAACATAGTCTCATGGAAGCTTGACAATTCATCCAATCAAGTCTAAATTTTCCCTTAGTCCAACATGACTAAAAAATACCACATCTTTTTAACAGCTAAAACAATTCAGCCAATTCTCAATTACGGTAACTATTCGCAGATAAACGTTGCACACTTCTTACTTAGTCAAATAACCATTTTTAATATCAATTTTTAAAGCTTTCCAATCCTGACTACTGGGAGAACAACAATTAATTCTGTTCTTTTCTTGGCCGCAAACAACAATAATCAACAGGGACTAGCAACAAAAAATTAGAAGCTTCGAACCCATAAAAGAGAAAGTTTAAATCTAATTGACAGGGGTTCCTTAAAACTGCAAACTCTGCAGACAATGCATTTGTTTTTCAATCTTGATAGAGAAGGCAAATAAACATAGTACCATTGTGTTGTTTGTGCTTTGGTTGTCAATCTTGACAGAGAAAGCTACTAACCTTGGGCATGGGCACCATTTGTGAGCACGGTTTATGATGAGCACAAGTAAAACCATATGATTGGCTCTGGCTTTCTGTGTTAGAGCAGAGGACTCGGCAGTGGGAATCCGTTGACCTGTGTGTTGACTCAGGGTCAATGCGCTAATATAAGAAAATATAAAAAGTGCCTTTCTTTTAGTCATTAGTGGAGTAGTATTTTATTGTATCAATTTATTCATCAATGCTTACTCCCAAGATGAATACAATTTGTGTCTTCTTTTTTAATTTCATTTTTACATTATTAATGTATATTGAAGTTGACATAGATACAACCCACTAGTAATTCAATTTTAGATAAAAATTAAAAAAAATAATAATAAATTCAATTTTAGATAACTAAATTAATAAATGAATAGGTGACTTTCAACAAATTCAATTCCGATATCTCTCCCTTTTATGATTAAAATGTTGGTTAATTTATTAATTTTTGTTATATGTATATTTAAATTAAATTTTATACTATAGGTAATATATTTTGAAAATGTTATTCTTGTCGACATTACAATGCAGACAACTTGTCACTCGTGTTTTGTTTCTCATTAGGTATTTTTATATGAATCAAATTTAATTTAAATTTAGATTGATTAATATGAATTAATAAACGAAATTCATGTGTATTGTGCATTAAAATTAATTAATAGCATTATTATTATTATTCATCAGTAAAATACATTTTTATAAGTCATATTGGTAAGATGAAAAGAAAAAAAAATTATGCTAAAAAAATACACTCATTTCTGAAGTCATAATCCACAAGCTAATGCTATTAACATTCATGTATGCACAACAAATTCACAAACCATTACTTTTGTTGACAAAGGAACCATACCGCTACCAAAGTGCTTGTATTTAGGTAAATCTTCTTTCATGTGAAATAGCGCAAACCTCAAGAAGTAAACCGCACACACTAGGCAAGCTACGTGCAATTTCAATCGAAGGTGTCGTGAGAATTTGAACTCATGACTTTATGATTACGTGTTCACCCGACACACCAACTTTGCTATCCCAAGGGGCCACAAACCATTACTTCATTGATAGCAGAGTCGCCACACAATGGAACTGCAAAATGCAAGCATTTACAAGTGCACAATTGCAAGAGTTACTTTGTAGGTGTTGCACTTGGAGATTTGAGGTCTGGTACTGCATCTTGCGACTTACAGGTCTCCTGACACTACAACTCAAAGGTAAGGCGTCAATCTTTTGTGTTAACAAGAGGGAAAATGACACGTTGATATTCAAAGGTTAATGTGTTGAAGTGCCGGAGTTGATTGGACATTTAGAGGTAAATCACTGTTGTGCAGGCCGCGAGAGTGTTACTAAATCAAACACTTTTATTTTTTACCAATTATTCAATATTTAGGTATGTTTCAAAATGTATTTTTACGTTTTATGCAATATTTTTTAAAATTTTAATATATCTCTTATTTCACGACTAATATTTTAAAAAGTATAAAAATATATTTTAAAATGTAATTTTAAAATATATATACTCAATACTAAAGCTTGAATACTTGGTACAATTTTATCCAAAACTTTTAGGTGATAGTGATACTCCCCTTCCTCCTGTTCTCTCCCCCGCAATCAAAAAGGGATAAGAAAAAAAAAATTCCACTAAATTCGAAAAAAGACGGTAATAATATCTAAATAAGTGAAACACTCACCATAGTGTTCAAACTTCATTTGATAATGAGTTCAAAATTTAATTGAGTTAGATTTAATTGCTATTTTAATAATTTAGACATAAACAATATTTCATATATACCCTATATTTCTATTTTTAGTTTAACAAATTAGTTAAATAAATTTTTTTATTCCTTATATGTAAATAAACTATTTTCCGTTTGGAATGATACATTAGCAATCTGAATTAGTTACATTAGCAAGGACTAAATATTGAATAGAATAGTTACATTATTAATTTTAGTGCAACAAATCAATTAATAAAAAGAATATAATTTCATTAACTCTAAAAAGAATATAATTGGTTGATTTGACAATTCTAATTCTGAAATCTCGTCTACCCAAATCTTTTTCGAATCACAAAATTCTACCATTAAATTGTCAATTTAAGTTGAATGCTGACGACCAAATATTATTCGTCACCTTTAAGGTTTCAGGCGTGCATATTCTGATATGATCCCTAGCTTTTTTCCGCAATCCCAAAATCTATCTGGAATTGCAGGAGATGACATTTAATTAATTTTAAGAGTAATTAATTTTCATAGTGAATGAGGTGACATTTACATGGCAAATAGTACTAATTAAAAAATTAAAATAATTATCGTTTAATAATTTTTATATGTCTGTCACTTAAATATTTCATTATAACTTTTTACTATCTATATGATCACTCTTATCTTTACCCAATTTTATAAAAAAAAAAAAGAAAAAAAAAGAAAGAATCTGCCAAGCTAGGAAAAAAAGAAGCCAAATAGAATTATCCCCTCGACCATAAGGAAAAAAAATTATACTTGCAAAAAAAATAGGCATTGTGTGATACATTTGTACAATAATTTCAAAAAAAGTGCACCTTGGGTTAGTTTTGAAGAAGAAAATGTGAAAAATAGGCAAAGCAACATGCGTGGAAAAGTACACTGTTTTGATGAAACAACTGAAAGAGGAGCATGAAAGTGCACACTTTTGGTTGTCACATGAGTCCCCCTATGTACTGGACTAGGTCACATTTCATGACTGAATCTAAATTTGACATTTTAATCAATAATTTCTGTAAGAGTTTCAATACAAAGACCTTCCTGAAATGTGACCGAAAACCAGATTACCCCCAACCTTCCCTCCTAGGTTCCATAACAACCTAGAAGTCCAAAAATTGTAAGGCAGAGGGAACCAAACTCACTCATTAGGAAAACCAGCAGTGGGCAGAAAAGCTTATAAAGGCAATGGGTAAGGGGGAGAACAAGTGTGGCTATTGTAAGGTCATGGGTCACAGTAAGAAGACATGCTCAGCTTTTCCACGTATTCCACGTATTGTAAGGTCATGGGTCACAGTAACAAACAATGTATCTCCCATACTTATATGTATCTCACACATGTATTTCACTTTTTTTTAATCTCCTTTACTTACTTACACACCTTTCTTCTATGAGCACATAATGAATCTAGCCCTATTATCAATTCAGCGAGGGATGAGACAAGCACACCAAACATAGAGGGAGGGATAGATAGCTAGTCACAGAAATTCTAACCCAAGAGACTGCTGGCAGCTAGGTGGCTTCTATTACAACATGCATTCCATGGTAAAGAAGAGGTTCAAGGTGGAGTCATTGCCAACTTTCAGAACATACGAAAAGAAATTGTCCACCACTACATAAGAAAAAAAACTCAAAACAGGTTGTTACTCTCCTTATATGTTCATGTGAAATGTTAATTTGTATAATCCCATGTAGCTACTAATACAAGTATTCATTGACATGTGTAGAAGGAGAAGGAGACGGTTGCATTAAATAGGCATTTGGATACTTTGATTGATATCATTGTACATTAGCCATTAGCAGTTGAGTAGGAATTTGAAAGTCTAGATGTCTAGGAAGTAAAGTTCACCTCACGTAGGTTATAAAGATAGGGACTTTGATGATTGGTTCAATCAAGTAAAACGGTTTGTGTCCTTTGCATGTAGGTTTCTCTTTTCTAGCCAAACAACACTAATTTTTTAGATTAGTCCCCTGAACATAGGTTTCAAGGAATGAGTCAGCACACGGGGCGTTAAAGGAGTTGGCAATCAATCAACCTAACATTGGCCCTGAAGCTGAAAATATATCACAACCTCCTAAGAAAAATGATATACGCCTCATTAGGGGAAATAACAAGGACACAGATGATTGTTTGAATCAGATAGAAGTCAAGAGTGATAAAAAAATTGGGGATGGTGATGCAGGTGAAGGTCTGAACAATCAAAAGCTTGAAGTTGAAGCATTCATGGCATATGACCCTATTATAATTGGATTGTAAGTAGAGCAACCATCTCTAGAGGTGGGGAATAATGACACACAATCCCCTACGAAGAAAAAAATGAATGTCTACTATGGGGCTAATCCACAACAACGCCCCAAACCTAGGAAACCAGTTACATCCAACCCTGCACCTCAACTGCAGATGATCACCCAGTATGATGCGCAAAAATCATACTTAGAGAAAATGAAAAGGAAACGTGAACATGAAGTGCCATCTAGAACATGGAAGTATGTCACTGTCAAAGGAAATGTAGTGCTTTTACAATCGCCTCCTGGTACTGAAGAAGCGGTCAAGCAAATGTGTGAGCAACTACATTTGTTTCTTTCAGCTAATACAACAAAATGTGGCACAAAGCATAGGAAGTAGTAACTGCCATTTGAAGTCATTACCCTTTTATTTCAATGTTTACCCCTATTTGGAATACTGAAAATACTTATATTTTTATGTTTGTAAAGTTAGCGCTACTTAAAAACACTGGTATTAGTTTTTTGTGATTTGGCTAATTAGATGTAAATTTTTGGAAGATCATAATGAACAGGTTCTTATGATGTATTGATGGATGCAAGTATATGAAACAAGACTTTCTAACCCTGTTAATGTATTGCCATTTTCTGCATTAGTCATTCTCGTTTTCCCTTACAAGTTTGTTTGCCATTTGGGAAGAATATTTCAAAACTAACATTATGGTCTACATACATTGAGATTGTTCATAAGCATTTTTCATACATTGCACCCTAGCACACATTTCTGTTTTGCATAACCATACACTGAGACACATCAATACACAATAAAACAAGAAAAGAAAATACCAAAAGTAGCTGACAACATCAGTGGAAAAATAAGGCTCTAGTGCAACACCTTTCCTTCATCTCCTCAGCCGAATCCTACTTACAACTAGGTAGTTGGAAAAAGCTGAAAATTGCCAACAGTAGCAAAATGATAATAATTAACTTCAGCCTCTTCACTCTCTTCTCAAATGTTTCCAATCTTGCATCTTTTTCTCCCAAAGACGTCAGCAACCCTGGTATAATTTGCTTTCCTCGCATGCAAATTTCTGGGTCGTACCATTCAAAGGAATTGCAGGCCATTACTTCACCATACCTAGGGCATCCAAGAAATCTCCTCCCCAAGTTTGCTATCGTCCAAGAAGTTCTTCTCATTGTAGGATAACCACAGTGGAAAGTACTACTCGTACTCTGCCTCCCTTGCTCACTCATTCTGCATCAAAAGCTAGGGCTTTGAGGACTTGTTCTTCTCCCAACTTGAAGATGATGAGCTTGTTGGAGTGTGCATATTTCCTTTCTTTTATCCGCTTTTTTACATTTGACAGGACACACGTGGTTGGGACATTGAATCTTCATTCCAATTTTACCCCTACCAGAATCACGTGTCACTTACGTGTTCTTGCTGGGTGGTAGTTCAAGTGGCTAAATCACTAAGTTAGACTCAATTGAGCCAATTAAAGACGTTGAAAGACCCAATTGTAACTTTTTCAATATTAGGGACTAAATCGTTACCAAGTCTAAAGTTGAGGGACTATTAGAATGATTTACCCTATAAATAAATTGGTAAGAATCTACTCCAAACCACCACCATTAGTTTAAATAAGTAAATAATACCATCTTATATAAAAAAACTAATCGTTAAAGACAACAATGACAAAATAAGTATAAATTCAACTAAAATGTAAATATTTAAATCATGAAATTTTTAAGTTTATTTTATTTATTAAACACTTTATATTGATTACCCTTTAAAACTAATCGTGGATTTTTAAATATATCTACACATGAATTTAATAGTTGGTATGCTTAATTACGTACATAATTAACTAGTTCACCTTGATTTTAATTAGATGATTATGAAGTTTTTTAAATAAACTCAAAGATAAAATCGCAAATCATAAATTTACTTGAAATCCATGCCATTTTCATAACTACCATAAAATCGACAATGTCATAAACTTATACTTCTGTTGTAGACATAAAAATATCTTTTTCCATGCCAATACAAGTCATACACTTAATATTCCCTCTTCCCTGAGTAAGTATTTATGGTGCATGCATGACATAGATAAGGGATTCAACGTTGTATGTTGGATTGATCCAAGAATGATTACCTATGATGACCTAAATATCACCTAAATATTCAAAATGTTAGAATTAAAAATAATAAATCCTAAAAAATAGCAAAAATATCAAAACCGAACACAAAGATCGGTTGCAAACAATCCAAAAGGAAAAAAACATGATTTAGCCAGGAAACAACCCATGGCTGTGGCCGCACAAACAAACAAACAAATTGATGATAGACCCACACAAGCAAAACAAATTTTCTTGAATTTTGAAGGCCGATTTTGGCCAACGAAACAAGCAAAGAAAAGGAAAAAGTCGTGCTGCGGCTCACGTGCAAACAAAATCAAATTCTGACACAAAATGGGCAGCCGACACAAAATGGGCAGCCGAATACAAAGAACAAAATTTATCAAAGTTTTACAAAAAAACCAAGCCGTGCCGCGTTGGAAAAGGATGGTGGCTGTTTTCTTTGTTTTTCTCTGTTCTTTATTTTTCTCCGTACATAAAAATTATAAATAATATATCTTATTTATAAGATTTAACAAAACTCTAAATTTATTAAATTCAAAACTTAATATAATTAATAATTATAAATTTAATAAATTATCAAATCATAAATTTAGTAAAAAATTTAGTTTAATTTTACCATACAAAATATTATGACGTAACTCTTTGTTTTAAGTAGTTAATTCCCCTTTTCATGTTATGATCATAACAAAATAGATTATTTATGGAAGGAAGCAGCCAAAAGATCAGTTGGTGAACAAGATCTTTATCCTCGTCCTGATCACCCGACATGTGGCAACATGCAGTTTCCACTTGAGAGAACCGAGAATGAGTCCTTGTTCGAGTTCAGAAAAGTACAAGTCAACCTCAAGTGCACTACTTCTCCCAAGTCTTTCATTGCAAAATTTTTTAGCGTAACCTTTTGGAAAAAAAAAATTGTTTCTCTTGGTGAAGAAATGTGTGCATCTTTTCTCCTTTAAAGAAAAAAGACACTCTTGGACTGGATAACTTTTTGTGCATACAGTTTTTTGTACCCACTGTTATTTCATCATAAGAATTTCCAGTGTGTGTGTTGGAAAAAATAACTCTTGGTAATGCCTCGGGGGCTAACTAGAGAAATTTAGGCAAATTCTAATTCTTCTTAAGACCATAGTAAAATTTATTTTTGACCTTACTAATTTGATCTCAATTAAAGAATCAAAATAAATTTGAAAGCACTATCAGGGCTAATTTAGTTCAGTCACCAATCATCATTTTTGGGGGGGAGGGGGGTAAGGTGTTGGGGGGACACTTTTCATAATAGATATGATTTTTAGTTAATAAAAAATGTTCACTTGTTTCTATCACCCCCACCCAAAAAATAAATAAATACATAAATGGGTGATGTTTCATAGGATAAAACCCTTATAAGTTTTCCATTTAAAGATGAGAAAAATGTAATAAAGTAGATTCCAAGGCATTGAAATGGATAAATTATCAAAGAGAAAAATTTCTTCTTCTTCTTCTTTTTTTCAAATAAGCGCTAAATATATTGTATATAAACAATGTTACATAAATGGCATTGCCCATTGGCAATGAAAGCCTTAGAGCTTACATGGAATCTAAGTGAAGTTAATCGATTTACAGAATCGATGAAAGCAAAATTCACCTAACTAAATTAGTTAAGCGGTAGAAAACACCTAACTTGTTAGCTACTACGGGAGCCTCGCAAATAACAAGTAGAGCTGCCGGATAAAAATAGACCGCAAACACAACACGCGGCCACTTGGACCGAACACTTACCCATGCCAATCTTTACGCTGCTTTTGACATCGAAGATTATTTCACCCAAGCTAAGATATCCACCTCCGAATCGGAGGACAAAACCCTAATACATATGGATTGATACCTTATGGAATAGGAACCGAAGACTATCCTAAAAAAAAAATTCTCACCTTTTTCGCACTTTAATCGTCCACACGCACAGTAAAAAGTTGAAGAGAAATGGGCAGCCACCCCTTTTTTGACAGAACTCCTCAGGAAGTAGTATTGTACCAAAGAGAAAATTTTCCTTGACAATTTTATTTAATGAACGTTGAAAGTTGATCCTAAAATTTGATGTTGAATTAAACAAAGTTAAATTGGTTAAAGACAGTCCAGTATATAGAAACTCTCATATGTATAGGATTTGGAAAAACTCATTAAATTTTAATGTATACATTTTTGTCTTATATTTTTATAAAATGTTGTTTTCACGATTTGAACTATCATGAGTTGATTATTGACGTCATCAAAAATCACTTCAAATTGTTTGTCGCTACTTTTGAAAATTTGGCTATATGCAAGCCATGCTTGATTTTCGAAAAATTGGAGAACTTGTCCTACATGGTAACATTTCACAATTAATAGGATTGAAATCATAGGATATATAAAAACTTATCAACAACTGTTCGAAATATGTGTGATTGTTCTGTGCAATTTGATAACTTAAAATCTTATACTAATTTAAGCAATGAAATAGTTAAAAGATTAAAACTATTTCGGAGGCAAATTACTAAAGACACGTAGAATGAATAGTTCATTACAACTGTTCAAAACTTACAATGAAAAAGTGACTTTTACAATCAAATTCCTGATAGAAATTTGGACACTTATCCACTCGAGACATGTCCCACATATGGCTAAACTACTTGCTTAACTTCTTTTCAAGTTGTTAGACACAAACACTTTCGCAGAAAACTTCCGTTTCGTTCAGTGTATGCTTGTTTAATGTTTTCAGATAGGCCTGGGAAACCTTTTACTTAATCATAATATTTCTCAAAAACGATTTCACATTTATGATTTGATGCAAAAAATAACAAAAATAATTTTTTTGGGATAAATAATATAATAAGAAAAAACTCTATATTTTAAAATATGAACGATAGGAAGAAACTCTTACTTCTTATAATTCTATTTTTTTTAGAGTCACTCTTTTTTTTTTTTTCCTGAAACTCACCAAAACTAATAACCATGGGTCTTTTATATAGATCCCATGTGACTCGGAGTTTCCTAACCTCTAATTGCAAGTCATGCAATTATAGTATAATTACGAGTATCGTCCCACAGGGAGGTGAACAACTACCAGTTAAGCAATATTAGTTCCTATTATCTAGATCAACATGCAAGGAAGAAGTGGATGTAATAATAACAAAAATCAATGCAAAAACAAGATTAAAAAGTTCAACTAAGAGATTCCAGATAAACAAACTTTAGGACTTGGGATTTCACCAACCATTACTATAAATTCCATTCATATAATTATTTTGTGATAATTCCTCACAACTATTCACATAATCAAACATTATCTCCTCTCAGAGTATAATATTCCTATTCAAATAATAATCATGGGACTACTTTCGTGACTCCAAAATTACTATGAATGCATGATGAACAACAGAATATTATGCTGCAGAAATTGAGAATCTACTCTCGTGATTCACAATTAAAGTCTGAAGAATTCACGAACTAATATTGATGTCAGCTGTCGCCTCTTCACCAATACCTTAAACATGCAAATGGTGATCAAGCATTTACAAGAAATAACACCAAATAAATCAGATATTGGAAAATACCACAATTATATAAATGAAAATTAAGTAATGATGGTTACATCCCTGTCCTAAAGAAAAGAAATTCAGCTACTAAACATGGCTTGCATGAACATAAACTAAGTAAAACTATCTCTACTCTATTGTTGTGTATCGTCCATGGGGTTGTCTTGTTTGTATTGTGCTCTCCTTCATTTATACTTGTTCTGCTCCATGAAGAGTAGAAGTCCAAGTTGTGTAGAAGTCATTCTCTGATCCGAACGATTTTGAATTGCGTGTTCCTCTGTTTTCCGTAACTCTATTAACTTCCTCAATGCTATGGCATGAAAAGTTACATGACATGGCATTAGTATCTCAGTGCTTCTTTTCTTCAATAAAATCGTGGCTTTTCAAGCAATCTTCGGTCTTATCTTTCTCCAGAAGTTTTCCTCCTACAAAATAACAATTCAAGCTAGATAAGGCTAAATTCTCCCATAAATGGATAAGATAATAGAGATATCTTATCCTAGAAGTTATCTTTTACTCCACTTATCACCATGTTTAATAAAAAATAATTAGGATTTGATAACCCAATCCCACACAAAATCTACTTTCCTTAAACAATCCAAATCCAATTCAACAAATCATTATTAAATTCTAATCTAATTATAAATTGTCTAAAATAATAATTATCAAATCCTAATCAAAATATAATTTGTTAAATAAGTTTGGTTTAATACACCAATAATTTGCTTCATGCATAGAAATGATTAACAAACAAAATTGACACTCTTTCCTTTTCAAAGACTCAAATATTTTTTGTTTTTATTATTTTTAAAATTCAAATCCTCATGCCCATGTATTTTTGAGAATCAAAATATGGGGAAAAAAAAGCATCAATTTTTGTTTTAATTAGATATTCTCTCAATCTTGGTTTCACATGTAAATGGGAACATGAAATTTGCAAAAATAACAGCTTTGAACGCAACTTTTGCAAATATAGCAGGTTCAAAATTTTTCTTACAAATATAGCAAGTCAGACGGGTTTGACTTATGAAAAGACACAAATGCCCATCTATTTACAAAAAATGAGAAACATCATTCAAAACTTTTTCACTCCGAATTTTCCTACTCATTCAATCATTCTTCATTTCAACATCCCATTTTTTTTTCCGAAACGATAGTCTATTAATAAGAGGCACAATGGCCAATTTACAAGCCGCAATGGCTAAGATAGTTTCGTGGTGTCACCCGAAACAAATATTATAACTTTTAAAACAAAAGTCCTTAAAAAGGACAAAAGACCCACAAGGGGCAAAAACCCGACGAGCGGGAAGAAGGCCGACTAGCGGCAATGGTTGAAAACCTAGTCAAACTAAGCTCAACCGAAAAGACAAAAATACACAAACCCGGGTATATCGGGTGATTAATACTATACAAAAATGATATTATACATCTCAAATGGCCCAATACATATGGCTTTTGGTAATAGAAACTAGAACTAAATCTCTATCTCTCACCTCAAGCCGTTGTGTGGAAACCAACCTGCATACGTTGAATAGCGCCATCACCCAATTACTACCGCAAGCGTTGAATAGTCAGACGATTCTGCTACTACCGTTGCATACGTTGAACATCCTATTTATTTGACGCTACATAAATGACACTTACGCAGGGAGAATAGATATTTTCAAGAAAAAAGGCTACCGCCGTAGAAAAAAATAGCGTATTGATTATGATTTTTAGAAGAAATATGATTGCGATAGGGTTTTGCCTGACATTTGTTGAAATTGCGATTGCGATATGGTTTTGTGTGATTTTTGCTATAATATATTCACGTAAAATTAGACATGAATTTTTTATTTAACAAAAAAAAGAAGTTTTTGACATGTATTCGACAAAAAATTCAACATTTGTGACATATATTCGACAATAAATTTAACATTTGTAATATATATTCGACAAATATTTCAACACAAAATTCAACAAAAAAATTTGACATGCTATATTTGCAAAAGTCGCGTTCAAAGCTGCTATTTTTTCAAATTCCCCATGTAAATTGTGAACTTTCAGTCCTCACCGTGTCCGGATTCATTTTGTTTGACCAGTCATTGACTTTCTGCCCCCGCATCCCGCCGCCACGTTCCGCTGTCACATTTGTCTGGATAATTAAATACTCCCACCGTCCAACAAAAAAAATATATTTAATTAAATTATAATTTTTTATTAATTATGAATTATAACTCATTAAATACATTATTAAATATATATTTTTATATTTTTATTTTTATTTTTATTTTTAAATTTTAAATATATATAATTATTATTAATAAAAATATTTAAAAATTTTAATTTAAAAGTAAATAATTTTTTTGTAATAAATTTTTTTTTTGGAACGAAATGATTACTACGCGTGATTAAGGAAAAACTGGGAGAATAATTTCCTGGATGTTTTACATAAGTTTTCTCAAATAAAAGCTGAAGTAATTTGACTCTGAATATCAAATCAATTATTATTAAAAATTCACTAAAATTGACTCTTTCCTTTCCTTTCCTTTCCTTTCCTTTCCTTTTCAGAATGAAATTTGCATTTATTTGTCACGCGCATTTGACATTTTTTTCATACCCGAGAATGATTGGCTTAAGACAAGATTAAGTAGGCATCACCAGTTATTTTATTGGGTCCAAATGTGCTATAAAAAGGGTGGCATGTGCTCTTTACTTACCTACTTCATTATCTCAATAAAATTTCACAATGATTGTTCAATTCTGTTTTCGTGCAAAACAGGACTCTTTTCCTTCCTCCTGTCCAAACTCAGACTCTTATCATTCTAAGAAACATTTCTTATCAGATATCATAGACAGAGCAAGATCCAATTCTGTGGGATTAACTCCTTCAGTATTGTTTTTCTATATTTGTTTTTTTCTTTTTAACCTGAAAATTTTCATAGATTCCTTTCCCTCTTCTTCTTCAAACTTTGATTCATATTGTTCATAGAGACATCTTGCAAATATAGAACATGTCTGCGAAAATTGAGGCAAACTTGTTCTGTATGAGCATTTTGATGCATGTTAGCTCACTCAACAAAAACAAAAAGAAGTGGCGCTCTGCTGCTGTGAAAATATATTGTTCCTGGGCCTTCGCAAATGTTCTCATTGGTAAATACAAAAAGAAATCATCAGCATCATCTCACAGGGTTATCATTAACATCGTCAAAGACTATTCCGGCTTTTACAATGTTGATCAGGCCAGCCCCACGAAACTTGTCAAGGAGAAGAACATCAATCAGGTTGATGAACTTGGTGGCGTTAAAGGTATAGCTAATTCTCTAGATGTCAATTTGTGTCATGGCATAAAGGGCGACGACCATGAGGATAGTTTACGAATAATTGGAGCTTTCTATGGGAATTCAAGGAACTGAAGTAGCCAAAGAAAGTTCAGATATTGTCATTCTAGAAAGTTCACCAACAATGACCATGGAGAAATATAGCAATCAACACAAGCCAACAACTTAATCCTTTTGGGGATTGTAGGCCTAAAAGATCCATGTCAGCCCGGTGTAAAGAAGGCTGTGGAAGATTGCCAATATGCTGGTGTGAAAATCAAAATGATCACTGGCGACAATGTTTTCACTGCAAGAGCAATAGCCACTGAATGTGGAATACTTAGACCTGGTGACAAAGTTGATGATGGATTAGTCGTAGAAGGCGTGGAATTTCGCAACTACACAGATGAGGAAAGAATGGCAAAAGTTGATAAGATTGTGGTCATGGCAAGATCATCTCCTTTCGACAAGCATCTGATGGTGAAATGTTTAAAAGAGAAAGGTCAAGTGGTAGCAGTTACTGGAGATGGAACAAATGATGCACCAGCCCTCAAAGAAGCAGCTATAGGACTTGCTATGGTAATGCTATACTTTTTGATGAATTTTATTATGTTTTCTTAATATTTAAAACAAAATATACCTGTGTTTTACTCTCTTTTTTTGGATTAAAATTTTGTGAATGCTTTTATTTGGTCTTGTGAATATTTTGAATGGACTTGAATTTTTTTGTCTCTTTTATTTTAAAAAATAAATTGAAGACAATTGATTTAAATTTAGACTAAAAAATTAATAAATTTTTAATATAGTTCTTCATTCCATCCATTTTCATTTTCGAAATTTCAATATATTTCTATTTTTTCTATATTTTTTCCTCACTCCCACTTCAGTTGTGTAAAGTTTTATTTTATTTTTATTTTTTGCTTTTAATTTGTTCATGGAAATTAAGGTAATTATCAAAACTTATTGCAACAATAAAAAATAATAATTTTACAGCTTCAATAACTACTTTTAATTAATATTTAAAAATCTATTCAAAGATTTGTAGTTGTATATTTAATAATGTATTTTAAATTATATTAAATCAGAATAAAAATTTTTAAAAAGATGAAACTTATTTTTTCTTTATCCACATATAACATTTTAAAGAAAAAAAATAATACATTATGTTTGGTTTATTGTTCTGATATATATATATCAGAACAAATTGTACATGTGATTTTTCAATCAAAGATGAGCACACTTCTGAACTGCTGAACTGCTGATCATTCTATGTCCATTTGAAATTCTTCCACTTGAGATAACTGAAAATTGGCTTCTCTGGAACAGGTATGCATTTCACAAGCCATCCAATTGGCCAAGATGCAGCTGCAATGCCTATACATGCTCCCCATTGCCCCCAATTCAACCTCTCTGTATTGGCAAACCTCTTCAAAAATTCTACCATCACTACCTGAAGGCATATTGTTATCCCAATGATTCCCAAGAACAGCTTGTTCTTGTGTACCCCTTCAAACACATTCTTTCTCTCAAGTTTTCTCGCGTTGAACTCATTGAATACTTAGCAAAGGACAAAAGTGTTGAATATCAATGTTTCGTTTACCTTCTTGTTAACGCGAAAGATTGACTCACCTTTGAATTGCAGTGTCAAGAGAATAGTTATTTGATATAAGGTTTGAGCTAGTAAGTTCCTCCACATGATATTGGTGATGAGTGGTTGAGTACGACCAACTGGAGGCTTGTCCATGAGCTCTTTTGTTGGCCTCTCCGTTGCCAATGCTAATGCACCAAGTGTGTCCATAATCAGGTTTACCCATAGAAGTTGTACTGCTGTTAGTGGTACTTCCCCAGCTGAAATTGCTGCTACAACATTGATCACAAAAGCTGCCACATTCACTGTGAGCTGAAACTGAATGAATTTTTGGATGTTGTTGTATATGCATCTTCCCCATCTCAATACTGTGGCAACGGATGCAAAATTGTCATCTAGAATGACAATATCTGAACTTTCTTTGGCTACTTCAGTTCCTTGAATTCCCATAGAAAGTCCTATATCTGCTTCTTTAAGGGCTGGTGCATCATTTGTTCCATCTCCAGTAACTGCTACCACTTGACCTTTCTCTTTTAAACATTTCACCATCAGAAGCTTGTCAAAAGGAGATGATCTTGCCATGACCACAATCTTATCAACTTTTGCCATTCTTTCCTCATCTGTGTAGTTGCGAAATTCCACGCCTTCTACGACTGATCCATCATCAACTTTGTCACCAGGTCTAAGTATTCCACATTCAGTAGCTATTGCTCTTGCAGTGAAAACATTGTCGCCAGTGATCATTTTGATTTTGACACCAGCATATTGGCAATCTTCCACTGCTTTCTTTACACTGGGCCGACATGGATCTTTTAGGCCTGCAATCCCCAAAAGGATTAAGTTGTTGTCTTGTATTGATTGCTGTATTTCTCCATGGTCATTGTTGGCTAAATGCAATGCATCGCAGACCGCAGGCGGCCATCCCCTGAATAATTTCATCAAATTGCTTCCTATCAAATTGATTAAGAACAGAAACTTCACCCTCGACATTATAGTAATGTGAGCACATTCCTAGTATCATTTCCGTAGCTCCTTTCCAATGAACACGCACTGAGTTATCAGCATTCTTCTTCATCAAGATGCCACTTCTTTTCTTTTCTGAATTGAATGTTTCTACATGAAGAATGGAGTGTTGCTGTTTCACTCTATCCATATCCATATCCAATTTCAACACTGCCCAGGAAAGAATTGCCTTCTCAGTTGAACTGCCGGAGAACTCAAGGCCATTAGTGGACTTATAAGCACTACCTGCAGTGTTAAGACCCACTGCCTGGCGCAGGAATTTGAGAACATTTACAGCAACAGAATTATAGCTACTTTCTTCTATTGAATCCTTACCCAGCCTAAATTTTGTTACCGTCATTTTGTTTAGAGTAAGAGTACCTGTTTTGTCAGTGCAAATGGTTGTAGCAGAGCCCATTGTTTCACAAGCTGAGAGCTTTCTCACCATTGCTTGATCAGCCATCATTCTCTTCATTGAATAAGCAAGTGTGAGTGTAACAGCCAAAGGCAGACCTTCTGGAATTGCAACAGCTATAATTGTTATTGCAGCCGCTATAATTCTCACGACGGCATTCATCACATCATCGAACTTTGTCATGTTGCCATTGAACTCTTTATTTCCACTTGCATCTTTTGTGTGCCCCGTAAAATAACGTATTAATAGCACCACAAGGACTAAGAAAGCAACTGCTAAACCAACTTTACCAATAGCTGAACTTAGCTTGTTTAGGCGAGCTTGAAGAGGCGTTTGCTCATCAGAATCACAGCTAAGTGAGGTCATCATCTCCCCCCAAGTCGTGTTCATCCCAGCGGAAGTAACAAGCATTTGACCATAGCCATCGGCAACCTTGGTACCCGAAATTAAGAATGGATTCTGGTTATGATTGATGTCGAGGTGATCACTTTCTCCAGTCATACTTGATTCGTCAACGCATAAATAATGCCCCTCCAAGAGTAATCCATCAGCAGGTACTTGATCACCAATCTTCAAGCAAACAACATCTCCAACGACAATTTCAAATATTGAAATTTGCTGTCTCCTTCCATTTCTCACAACTTCAACTGGGATATTGCTGCTGACCTTGGAAAGCTTCTCAAACTGCCTGTTCTGCCTAAAATTACTCACAGCTGAAACAGAGATGACAAGTAAAACAGCAACGAAAATGCTGCCACCATCATACCATCCTTCCTTTGGTCCATGCACTTTTTTGCCAAAACCAAGCGAAAGTCCAGCACAAATCATGAGAATAACAATTGTTAGATCCTGAAATGCTTCCCAAACAAAATGGAAGAATCCCTTTACAGGGGGCTTACGATGTGTATTACTACCAAATGCTTCAATTCTTCGTAAAATATCTTCATGGTCATCGCCCTTAACGCCATGACACAAATTGACATTTAGAGAATTACCTATACCTTGAACGCCACCAAGTTCATCAACCCGATTGATGTTCTTCTCCTTGACAAGCTTCGTGAGGCTCGCCTGATCAACATTGTAAAAGCCGGAATAGTCTTTGACGATGTTAATTATAACCCTGTCAGATGATGCTGGTGATTTCTTTCTATATTTGCGAATGGGAACATTTGCAAAGGCCCTGGAACAATATATTTTCACAGCAGCAGAGCGCCACTTCTTTTTGTTTTTGTTGAGTGAGCTAACATGCATCAAAATGCTCATGCAGAACAAGTTTGCCTCAATTTTCACAAACATGTTATATATTATATTTGACAAGAGATGTCTCTACGGACAATTTGAATCCAAGTTTGAAGATAAGGAGAGGGAAAAGACTCTTTGAAAATTTTCAAGTTAAAAGAAGAAAAACAAATATCGGATACAACACTGAAGGAAATAATCCCACAGAATGGATCTTGTTCTACCTGGGATATCTGATCTGAAATGTTTCTTAGAATGATAAGAATCTCAAGTTTTGACAGGAGGAAGGAAAAGGGTCTTGTTTCGTAAGAAAACAGAATTGGACAATCAATGCTAAGGAAATCAAGTGTTAAGCACTTGAGTTGTAGGAAATAGGAACGATTTGACTTGATGCATATGCTAGTTGCTAATACTTGCTACCCTTTTTATAGCATATATGGACCCAATAAAATAACTATTGATGCCGACATAAACTTTTTGTAAGCCAGTCGATCAAAATTTGAGCATCATGATCCGGGCCCATCATTGAGTATATCGACAAAGAAAAACAAAAAAAAGGCAGTTGAGAAAATTAAAGTTAAATGCGCATGGGTAGTTAGGGTCAACAAGTAAATGCCAATTTCATTAAAAAAAAAAAAGAGAGAGAGAGTAAATTTTAGTGAATTTTAATAACGATTGATTTGATATTCACAAGGAAAATTAATTTAGCTTCTGTTCGAGGAAGTTCACGTAAAACATCCAAGAAATTCTTTCCCCCTGTTTTTCTCTTAATCAAACATAGTGTTTGTTATTTTATTACTCCAAACAAATTGGGTGAGACAGAACCGCGGCGGAGGGGTTGTTTAAGCGCAAAGTCAATGACTGGGTAACCCTGGATTGAAATAATATCCAATTAAAACAAATATTGATGCTTTTTTTTTTCTTTTCATATTTTGGTTTTACAAAATACATGGGGATGAGGATTTGAATTTTAAAAATTAATAAACATTATCAACTTTGTTTGTTAATAATTCGTATGAAACAAATATCCATGTCATGATCTGTGGTTGCTCACTATCCAAGAAATTTATCAAATCATAAATGTGAAATCAATTGTGTTTTAGAAATATGATTAAGTAAAAGGTTTTCCCCAGGCATGAAGCTTGGAATGTCGATAATCTGAAAACATTAAACAAACCTACACTGGAAGAAACTGAAATTTTCTGCGAACGTGTTTGTGTCTAACAACGTGGAAAGAAGTTAGCGCAAGTAGTTTACCTATATGTCCGACATATCTCAGAGTGGAGTACGTATCCAAATTTTTATCAGGAATTTGATTGTAGAAGTCACATTCTCATTGCAAGTTTTGAACAGTTGGAATGAACTATTCATATCCACAACCAATTCATATCCAGAATTGATGATACCGTGTACTATCCGAGGTGCAATTCCCCACCTTCCTTTAGTAATTCATTTACAGGGTGGGGTTTTGATCATTTAACTGTTATGATGTCTAAATTAATATAAGATTCTGAGTTATCAAATTGCATAGAATAATCACACATATATAAAACGGTTATCGATAAGTTTTTGTATACATTCTTTAATTTTAGAGCTATTAATGGTGTAATGTTATCACGTCAGTCATATTTTTCTATTTTTCAGGAATAAGAGGTCACCCATTTGGCGTGATTTTCATTCAAGCCCATAATCAACTCATAGTGATGAGCTAGATTTAAACCGAAAGAGGCCTCTGGCCAATACTATTCCTAATGAGGGCGATTCTTGGTGCGACCAGCGTGCGATTTAAGTTTTTTTTTTTGAAAGAATTGAGGGATTGCACTCATTTTGTGAGATGTAGTTCGTGCATCTTCTTGCTGGAAGAATTGAGGGATTGCATCCCATTGTGAAGCGTGATTTGTGCGTATGGTATTGATGGGTGTCGAAATCACAAAAAATAATCATTCTCTGGGCTAAGTTCTATATGTAGATAGTAGTGTGAGGGTTGAATCCACAGAGATTAGTTAGATTTACTCCTTAAATACAATAAAATAAAAGAGGGGAATTTTTGTATTATAAAACTAAGCAAAACTAATTGAGACAAACTAAACAAATCAAATAGCTAACTAAAAATATGAGGAAAAATTAATAAGAAGAAGCTTCCAACCAAGAATTAATTTCGGTATTGATTCCTAGAATTGATCATTGATTCAAAAGATAAGTTTTTTTATCTTGAATAAATTGGTTATAGTTGTTGAAGATCCGTCATCTACCAATCAATCTTTTTTTACTTTTCCGATAACCTTCAAATCTGTCCTAAGAATTATTTTTCTAATTAACAAACACACTCAATTACTAATCAGTAAACGCGGAAACGCCTTGTTTATTTAAACTAGATTATATATTTTCATAACATACAATGTAAGGCGTTGATTACCTTTCGATATTGTTATTTGTCACTTAAATTAGAACAATCAACCAATGATTAATTATTCTAAATGACTATCTATTGATTCAACTATCAAACAATAGGTCTCTTATCTAATAAATCAATTTAATCATATAATAAAGTATAGAAAATATATAAATACTCAAGAATAAAAGAAATAATAGAATTACTAGAATCTCACAATTGTTGAAATCAAACTTCAATTAATCTTGATTGAAAAATAAGAATTTAACTAGACATAGTAAAAGAAAGCATAAAGAAAATCAAAGGGCTGCCCTCTTTGTTCATCCCGTGCGACTTTTTGTCTTCTTCGGCTGTTGCTCACTCTAGGAAAGAATGAATTGTGGCTGCTTTTTGTTTGTCTCCAGCAAAGAATGAATTTCAAGGTAGTAGACTCCCTCTTCATATAGGTGCGGTTGTTTCCTATTTCTCTTCCTTTGTTTTCCAGTTACAGCCCGACGTTCTTTGTTTCCGTTTTTCTTTGTTCAGCTTTTGTCTCGTTTCCTTTTCTTGTTTTGTTTCCTTTTTGCTTTGTTTTCTTGTGCAGCCCTCCTGTTTCCTCTTTCTTTGAGTTTGGCAACTACTTTTCTTGTTTTCTTTTCTTGTGCAACTTTTGTCTTGTTTCCTTTTCTTTGTTTCCTCTTCTTCCTTTGGCCGCTACTTCTTGTTTCCTTTTGTCTTTTTCTTTCTTTGTTTTCTTCGGTTATTTTCTTTCCTTTTGCAGCTGGTTTCTTTTCAGAAAAACAAAAAAGAGATAAATTTTCTCTTTTGTTCACTTTTTCTTAAACATGCTCCACCCTAACCATGAATCATAAAAACCATTAATATCCATATATATAAGTATTTTAATTAACTAAAACACAAGAGAATTGACCCAATAAATATGCAATTATACACTCTATCAGGTATCAACTTGGGCAGCATCAAGATTGGCATGGGTAGTTAGGGAGCAAAATTTGTGTTCAGTTTTTTCTGCAGCTTGCTAGTTTGTGAGGATCAGGATGGTAGGTTTTTTTTTTCAGTTTTAGGTAGTATTATGTCCCTATTTATTAGGGTTATTTTCTCCATGTTTGAGGTACTAGTAGTTGTACTTTCTTTCATGGTTCAGATCAAATATCACGAAAAGTAATTAGCATTTTGTAACTATCTTATGTAAATGTTTTGCTATTGTAATAATATGTCTAACGTTTTCAGGAAAAAAAAATCAATTCATAACCATTATAGTTCGAGTGGCGAAAACAACTTTTTTAAAAAAATATGAGATAAAAATGTGTGCATTAGAATTTAATGATTAACTTTTTTTTAAACCCTACATATACAGAAGTTTTTATATATTGGACGGCTCTTAACCAACTTAGCTCCGTTGATTTAAATTTCAAATTTTAGGATCAACTTTCAACGTCCACTAAATAAAATTGTCAAAGAAATTTTTCTCTTTGATAATTTATCCATTTCAATGCTTTGGAATCTACTTTATTACATTTTTCTCATCTGTAAATGGAAAAATTACAAGGGTTTTATCCTATGAAACATCACCAATTTATGTATTTATTTATTTTTTGGGTGGGGGTGATAGAAACAAGTGAACATTTTTTATTAACTAAAAATCATATCTATCATGAGAAGTGTCCCCCTAAAAAAAAAAAAAAATGATGATTGGTGACTGAACTAAATTAGCCCTGATGGGTGCTTTCAAATTTATTTTGACTCTTTAATTGAGACAAATTAATAAAGTGAAAAATAAATTTTACTATGCTCTTAAGAAGAATTAGAATTTCCCTAAATTTCTTTGGTTAGCTCCTGTGGCATTACGAACGTCATGAGTTGGGCGTAATCTCTAATACGATAGCATGTGGGAAGTTTTTTTTTTCCAACACACACTGGAAATTCTTATGATGAAATAACTGTGGGTACAAAAAACTGTATGCGCAAAAAATTTTCCAGTCCATGAGTGTCTTTTTTCTTTAAAGGAGAAAAGATGCACAAATTTCTTCAGTTTGGCAAAACAAGTTCCAAGAGAACTTAGAGAAGCATATTTTTTTCCGAAAGTTTACGCTAAAAAATTTTACAATGAAAGACTTGCGAGAAGTAGTGGACTTGAGGTTGACTTGTACTTTTATAAATTCGAACGAGGACTCATTCCCGGTTCTCTCAAGCGGAAACTGCATGCATGTTTTCATGCAATTCCATGAACATTGCCAATTCCATGCCTGGTGATCATCGGGACGAGGATAAAGATCTTGTTCACCAACTGATCTTTTGGCTGCTTCCTACCACAAATAATCTATTTTGTTATGATCATAAGATGAAAAGGGAAATTAACTACTTAAAACAAAGAGTTACGCCACAATATTTTGGATATTTAGGTGATCATATATAGGTCTATCATCCTTGATCCAACATACAACGTTGAATCTCTTATCTATGTCATGCATGCACCACAAATTATGGGGAAGACGGAATATTAAGTGTATGACTTGTATTGACATGGAAAGAGATTTTTTTTATGTCTACAACAGAAGTACAAGTTTATGGAATTGTGGATTTTATGATAGTTATGAAAATAGCATGGATTTTGATGATAATCCTTCTTTGAGCTAAGTTCTGTAGATAGCAGTGAGAGGGTCGAATCCACAGAGATTGGTTAGATTTATTAAAAAATGGGGTTTTTGTATTATGAAATTAAACAAATAGCTAACTAAAAATATGAGGAAAAAAAGGGGGGGGGGGGGGGTTTGTATTATGAAATTAAACAAATAGCTAACTAAAAATATGAGGAAAAAAATCAACATGGAGAAGCTTCCAACCAATAATCAATTTCGGTATTGATTCATTGAATTGATTATTTATTCAAAAGATAGGCTCTTTAATCTTCAATAAATTGGTTATAGTTGTTAAAGATCCGTCTTCTAACAACCAATCTTTTCTTACTTTCTCAATAACTTTTGGATCCATCCTATGAGTTATTTCTCTAATTAACAAACACAACCTTCAAATCAGTCCTATGAGTTATGTCTATTAATTGCATTAAGATTCAAAAAGACCCAATTACTAACCAATAAATCTGGAAACACATTGTTTATTTAAGTTGGAATATATATTTTCATAACATACAATCTAAGGCGTTGATTACATTTCGATGTTGTTATTTGTCACTTGAATTAGAACAATCAATCAATAATTAATTATTCTAAATGATTGTCTATTGAATTCAACTATCAAACAATAAGCCTCTTCTCCAATAATTCAATCCAATAACATAATAAAGCATAGAAAATATATAAATACTCAAGAATAAAAGAAATAATAGAATTACCGAAACCTCACAATTGTTAGAATCAAACCTCAATTAATCTTGATTGGAAAATAAAAGAGTTTAACTAGACATGCTAGAAGAAAAGGCTAAGAAAATTGAAAAGAGCGGCTGCCTTCGTCTTTCCCCGTCTGGCTGTTTTTTTTTTGTTCGTCTGTGCGGATGAAGGAGTCTTTTTTATGTTTCTTTTGCCGACTCCTTTTTTTTCCAAGGGCAGCTGCCCTTTCTTTTTCTTTTTGTGCACTTTTTCCTAAAAATACTTCACCCTAACCATCAGTCATAAAAATAATTAATATTTATATAAACAAGCATTTTAATCAACTAAAACATTCGGGAATTGACCCAATAAATATACAATTATACATTCTATCAGATTTCAAGTAAATTTATGATTTGCGATTTTATCCCTAAGTTTATTTTAAAAAATTCATAATCATCCAATTAAAATCAAGGTGAACTAGTCAATTATGTATGTAATTCAGCATACCAACTATTAAATTCATGTGTAGATATATTTAAAAATCCACATTAGTTTTAAAGGGTAATTAATATAAAGTGTTTAATAAAAAAAATAAACTTAAAAAATTTAATGATTTAAATTTTTACATTCTAGTTGAGTTTATACTTATTTTGTCGTCGTCGTTAACGATTAGTTTTTTTTTTATATAAGATGGTATTATTTACTTATTTAAACTTATGGTGGTGGTCTGGAGTAGACTCTTACCAATTTATTTATATTTAGGTTAAGAGGGACAATGCCTGACCTTCAAATCAAAATACAAATAACCTTATTTGATTCTAGAGTAATGATTGGGACAATGACAAATTATAGTGACTTTGTATAATAACTGATGTGACAACCATGAAAAAACAAAATTATCCTTCATTATTTATATTTTGTTGGGAGGATGAATGAATGATTTTGTCTTTTCATGATTGCCACATCAGTCACTATATAAAGTTACTATGATTTGTCATTATCTCTATCATTACTCTTGATTCTAACATGAGGATCACTAACATTATCTTATGCTAGGAATTAATTCTTTTACAAAAGAATTAATAGCAAGTTCATAATTTTTCACTAGAATTAATCCAAAAAAAAAGTAACTCAAAATAGGTTTAAATAAACCAAAATCCCATTCCTTATTTAAACACAAACAACATAAGATAAGATGGAAAAACTAAATAACAGTGTAAATCAAAAGAAACTCAATTATTACCAGGAAATGACCATTAATTTGGTTTGCGTTTTCTTTATCCATGATTTCATTGGAGAAGTAAAGAAGAAGAAGTAACATTGTAAAGGTACTCGTCTTTGGAAATTCCATGGGAATATATTATCACATATCAAATTAATGATTCCAAAATTGAACCTAAGTTTCTTTGCTTCGTTGCTCTGGAATTCCAAAAAAGATCTTGGAATATGATCAAGAAGTGTCCATTACAAATATATTTGATGCGTATGCCAAGCTTCATGCGAAGCTTCATAAATCAACGTTGAAGATAGTTATTGGCTACTGATATAGCTTCAAACTATTTAAGGAATTAATTTTAAAATTAAAATTTGTACTAATTAAAAAACTTGAAGAAAGTATCATGTACTTTTTGTAACAGTTAATGGCAATTTCAAGTACTCCCTCTATCTAAGGAAAACAAATATGCTTGTAAATAAATATAATAATAATTTAATGTATAATTAATTGTAGAATTTTTTATTTTCTACAATTATTTTTAATTTGAACCATATATAGTCATTAAGGAACTATATGAATTTAAACTGAAATTATACTCTTTTTTTTTTTTTGGAAGTAAAGAAATTTTTTGAAAGTATATTTTTTTTTTCCTTGCGTTCAAAGGGATAATTCTGTTTGCCTTCTTCTTTTCCTAACTTGGCCAGATTCTTTCTTTTTTTTTTTTATGAAATTGGGTTAAGATAAGAGAGATCATACATATAGTAAAAAGTTATAGTAAAATATTTAAGTGAGAACATATAAAAATTATTATATAATAATTACTTTAATTATTTAGTACTATTTGCCACGTAAATATCACCTCATTCACTATGAAAATTAATTACTCTTAACATAAATTATATATATATATATATATATATATATATATATATATATATAT
The DNA here is from genome assembly GCA_020080225.1 of Gynochthodes officinalis. Classification (NCBI taxonomy): domain Eukaryota; kingdom Viridiplantae; phylum Streptophyta; class Magnoliopsida; order Gentianales; family Rubiaceae; genus Gynochthodes; species Gynochthodes officinalis. Next base: position 4,322,008 of record CM034619.1, on the reverse strand, counting down.
ATATATATATATATAAAGAGTTCTTATCTCCATTATTACATGTGAACTTAATACGCAGGAATTCCATGAAAGAACAATGAATAAAGGTGACGACTTCGGTCATTCTAAGAGAGAGATCGATGTTTATAAATTCTTGCATGGAAAAAATGCAATTCCCGACAAGGGTGGAATTATCACCAAAGACTGTAATGCGTCAATGCTGGTCCAATACTTTAAACTCTCTTGCAATTCCAGATAGATTTTGGGATTGTGGAAAAAACCCAGGGATGATACCAGATGATGCATGCCTGAAAACTTAAAGGTGACAAATAATATTTGGTCGTCAGCATTCAACTTAAATTAACCAGGGAAAAGAAGTGACAATTTAATGGTAGAATTTTGTGATTCGAAAAAGATTTGGGTAGACGAGATTTTAGAATTAGAATTGTCAAATCAAACAAGGCATTCGATACACGTTTAAGCTGAACTCTAAATTATATTCTTTTTAGAGTTAATGAATTTTTTTTATTAATTAATTTGTTACACTAAAATTAATAATATAATTATTCTATTCAATATTTAGTCCTTCAACAGATAGCTAATGTATCACTCCAAATGGAAAAAATATTTTATATATCCTCTGTAACAGGTAAAATGGTGAAGTTAAAGACAACTAGAAGAGGATAATTTATAATTAGGATGATATAAAATTAACTGATCCAGTCCAATCCGAAATATTCGGATTGGATCATGGAATTCCTGCCTACTAAGTTCAGCATGTAATGATGGAGATCAACAGCATATATATATATATATATATATACATTAAGAGTAATTAATTTTCACAGTGAATAAGGTGACATTTACTTGGCAAATAGCACTAAATAACTAAAGTAATTATTGTTTAATAATTTTTATATGCCCATCACTTAAATATTTTACTATAACTTTTTACTATATGTATGATCACTTTTATTTTAACCCAATTTCATTTAAAAAAAAAAAAGGAAAGAATCCGGCCAAACTAGGAAAAGAAAAAGCCAAACACAATTATCCCTTCAAAGGTAAGGGAAAAAAAAAATACACTTTCAAAAATTTTCTTTACTTCCAAAAAAAATGAGTATAATGTAGTTGAAATTCATATATTTCCTTAATGACTATATATGGTTCAAATTAAAAAATAATTGTAGAAAACAAAAATTATACAGTTAATTATACATTAAATTTATTATTATATTTATTTAAAAGCATATTTGTTTTCCTTAGATGGAGGGAGTACTTGAAATTGCCATTAACTGTCATAAAAAGTACATGATACTTTATTCAAGTTTTTTAATTAGTACAAATTTTAATTTTAAAATTAATTCCTTAAATAGTTTGAAGCTATAGCAGTAGCTAATAACTATCTTCAATGTTGATTTATGAACCTTCGCATGAAACTTGGCATATTTGTAATGGACACTTTATGATCATATTCCAAGATCTTTTTTGGAATTCCTGAGCAACGAAGCAAGGAAAGTTAAGTTCAATGGTGGGATTGTTAATTTGATATGTGATAATATATTCCCATGGAATTTCCAAAGACGAGTACCTTTACAATATTCCTTCTTCTTCTTCACTTCTCCAATGAAATCATGAGTAAAGAAAACTCAAACAAAATTAATGGTCATTTCCTGGTAATAATTGAGTTTCTTTTGATTTATACTGTTATTCAGTTTTTCCATCGTATCTTATGTTGTTTCAGTTTAAATAAGGAGTGGAATTTTGGTTTATCTAACCCTATTTTGAGTTACCTCTTTTTGGTATTAATTCTAGTGAAAAATTATGAACTTGCTATTAATTCTTTTGTAAAAGAATTAATTCCTAGCATAAGGTACTGTTAGCGATCCGCATGTTAGAATCAAATAGGGTTATTTGTAATTTGATTTTAAGGTCAGGCATAGGCCCTCTTAACATAAATATAAATAAATTTGAGAGAGTCTACTCCAAACCACCACCATTAGTTTAAATAAGTAACTAATACCATTTTATATATATATAAAAAAAACTAATAGTTAAAGACGATGACAAAATAAGTATAAACTCAACTAGAATGTAAAAATTTAAATAATTAAATTTTTTAAGTTTATTTTATTTATTAAACATTTTATATTAATTACCCTTTAAAACTAACGTGGATTTTTAAACATATCTACACATGAATTTAATAGTTGGTATGCTAAATTACATACATAATTGACTAGTTTATCTTGATTTTAATTGGATGATTATGAATTTTTTTAAATAAGCTCATAGATAAAACCGCAAATCACAAATGTACTTGAAATCCATACTATTTTATAACTACTATAAAATCGACAATTCCACAACCTTGTACTTCTGTTATAGACATAAAAACATCTCTTTCCATGTCAATACAAGTACACTTAATATTCACTCTTCCCCATCTAAGTATTTGTGGTGCATGCATGACAAAGATAAGAGATTCAACGTTGTATGTTGGATTGATCCATGGATGATGACCTACATATGATGACCCAAATATCCAAGATGACCTATGATGACCTAAATTTACAAAATGTTGTGGCGTAACTCTTGGTTTAATTCCACTTTTCATGTTATCATAACAAAATAGATTATTTATGGTAGGAAGCGGCCAAAAGATCGGTTGGTGAACAAGACCTTTATCCTCGTTCTGATCACCAGACATGGAATTGGCAATGTTCATGGAATTGCATCAAAACATGCATGCAGTTTCCACTTGAGAGTACCTAGAATGAGTCCTTGTTCGAATTTTAAAAAGTACAAGTCAACCTCAAATCCACTACTTCTCTTAAGTCTTTCATTGTAAAATTTTTTAGCGTAACCTTTCGGAGAAAAATATGTTTCTCTTGAAACTTGTTTTGTCAAACTGAAGAAATATGTGCATCTGTTCTCCTTTAAAGAAAAAAGACACTCATGGACTGGAAAACTTTTTGCGCATACAGTTTTTTGTACTCACAGTTATTTCATCATAAGAATTTCCAGTGTGTGTGTTGGAAAAAATAACTGTTGGTAATGCCACAGGGGCTAACTAGAGAAATTTAAGGAAATTCTAATTCTTCTTAAGACCATAGTAAAATTTATTTTTCACTTTACTAATTTGATCTCAATTAAAGAGTCAAAATAAATTTGAAAGCATTATCAGGGCTTAATTTAGTTCAATCACCAATCATCTTTTTTTTTTTTTCCTCAATTTGAACTGTCATGAGTTGATTATTGATGTTGTCGAAAATCATTTCGAATTGTTGATCGTTACTTTTGAAAATTTGGCAATATGCAAATCGCGCTTGATTTTCGAAAAATAAGAGAATATATTTGTCCAACGTAGTAACATTTAACAATTAATAGGATTGAAATCATATGACATATATAAAAGCTTATCGACAATTGTTCCAAGTATGTGTGATTATTCTGTGCAATTTGATAACTTAAAATCTTATACTAATTTAAGCAATGAAATAGTTAAAAGATTAAAACTCTATTTCGTAGGCAAATTACTAAAGACACGTAGAAAAGCGAATCTATAATACTAACTAGAGGAGAATAGTAAAGTATGTATCATCAATTATGGATTTGAGTTGGTTGTGGATATGATCATATGAATACTTCATTCCAACTTTTCAAAACTTACAACGAAAATGTGACTTTTACAATAAAATTGCTGATAGAAATTTGGATAGTTATCCACTCAAGACACGTCGGTAAACTACTGGCCTATCTTCTTTTCAAGTAGTTAGACAAGCACTTTCGCAGAAAACTTCAGTTTCGTTCAGTGTATGTTTGTTTAATGTTTTTGTCGACATCCCAAACTTCAAGCCTAGGAAACCTTTTACTTAATCATAATGTTTCTCGAAAACGATTTCACATTTATGATTTGTTAAATTGCTTCGATCATAAGTAACAGCAGATTATGACATGGATATTTGCTTCATGCATAGGAATGATCATTAACAAACAAAAATCGACACTCTTTCCTTTTCAAAGACTCAATATTTTCTATTTTTATTATTTTTTAAAATCCAAATCCTCATGCCCATGTATTTTTGAAAATCAAAATATGGAAAAAAAAAAAAGCATCAAATTTTGTTTTAATTAGATATTCTCTCAATCCTGGTTCCTCATCTAAACTGTGAACCTTCGGTCCTCACCGTGTATAGATCCATTTTGTTTGACCAGTCATTGATTTTCTCCCACGCATCCCGCCGCCGCGTCCCAGCTAAATTTCTTTTTACTTTAATTTATAATTTTTTATTAATTATAAAATACAACTCATTTAATACATTACTAAATATAAAATTTTATATTTTTATTTTACTTTTTAATTTAAATATACATAATTATTATTAATATAAATATTTAAAAATTTTAACTTAAAAGTGAATTTTTTATAAGAAATTTTTTTTAAACCCAACTCTTTTTTTAAGACGAAAGTTATATTATGTTTGATTTAGAAAAAATCGGGAGAATAATTTCTTGGATGTTTTACATGAGTTTCCTCAAATAAAATTTGAATTAATTTGCCTCCTGAATATCAAATCAATTATTACAAAAATTCACTAAAATTGACTCTTGTCTTTCCTTTCCTTTTGTTTTTTATTTTTCCTGGTATACGCTATGATATGGGGCCCAAGAATGATGCTCAATTTTGTTTGATTGGCTTACGAAAAGATTAAGTCGGCATCGCCAGCCCTATAAAAAGGGGTGGCAAATGCAAGAGCTCAAATCGTGCCCACTTCCTACAATTGAAGTCTTTGCTTACATGCTTAATTTCCTTAGTAAACTTTCATATTGTTTGTTCAATTCTGTTTTCTTGCATAACAAGACTCTTTTCCTTCCTCCTGTCCAAACTCAGACTCTTATCATTCTAAGAAACATTTCTTATCAGATATTATAGACAGAACAAGATCCATTCTGTGGGATTAACTCCTTCAGTATTGTTTTCCATATTTGTTTTTTTTCTTTTTAACCTGAAAATTTTCAAAGATTCTTTTCCCTCTTCTTCTTCTTCTTCAAACTTTGATTCATACTGTTCATATATAGAAACATCTTGCAAATATAGAACATGTCTGCAAAAATTGACGCAAACTTGTTCTACATGAGCATTTTGATGCATGTTAGCTCACTCAACAAAAACAAAAAGAAGTGGAGCTCTGCTGCCGTGAAAATATATTGTTCCAGGGCCTTCGCAAATGTTCTCATTGGTAAATACAAAAAGATATCACCAGCATCATCTCACAGGGTTATCATTAACATCGTCAACGACTATTCCAGCTTTTACAACGTTGATCAGGCGAGCCTCACAAAGCTGGTCAAGGAGAAAAACATCAATCAGGTTGATGAACTTGGTGGCGTTCAAGGTATAGCTAATTCTCTAGATGTCAATTTGTGTCATGGCATAAAGGGCGACGACCATGAAGATATTTTACGAAGAATTGAAGCTTTTGGTAGTAACACATATTGTAAGCCCCCTGTAAAGGGATTCTTCCATTTTGTTTGGGAAGCATTTCAGGATCTTACAATTGTTATTCTCCTGATATGTGCTGGACTTTCTCTTGGTTTTGGCATAAAAGTGCATGGACCAAAGGAAGGATGGTATGATGGTGGCAGCATTTTCGTTGCTGTTTTACTTGTCATCTCTGTTTCAGCTGTTAGTGATTTTAGGCAGAGCAGGCAATTTGAGAAGCTTTCCAAGGTCAGCAGCAATATCCCAGTTGAAGTTGTGAGAAATGGAAGGAGACAGCAAATTTCAATATTTGAAATTGTCGTTGGAGATGTTGTTTGCTTGAAGATTGGTGATCAAGTACCTGCTGATGGATTACTCTTGGAGGGGCATTCTTTACGCGTTGACGAATCAAGTATGACTGGAGAAAGTGATCATCTCGAAATCAATCATAACCAGAATCCATTCTTCATTTCGGGTACCAAGGTTGCCGATGGCTATGGTCAAATGCTTGTTACTTCCGTTGGGATGAACACGACTTGGGGGGAGATGATGAGCTCAGTTAGCCGTGATTCTGATGAGCAAACGCCTCTTCAAGCTCGCCTAAACAAGCTGACTTCAGCTATTGGTAAAGTTGGTTTGGCAGTTGCTTTCTTAGTCCTTGTGGTGCTATTAATACGTTATTTTACGGGACACACAAAAGATGCAAATGGAAATAAAGAGTTCAATGGCAGCAAGACAAAGTTCGATGATGTGATGAATGCCGTCGTGAGAATTATAGCGGCTGCAATAACAATTGTAGTTGTTGCAATTCCAGAAGGTCTGCCTTTGGCTGTTACGCTTACACTTGCTTATTCAATGAAGAGAATGATGGCTGATCAAGCAATGGTGAGAAAGCTCTCAGCTTGTGAAACAATGGGCTCCGCTACAACCATTTGTACTGACAAAACAGGTACTCTTACTCTAAACAAAATGACGGTAACAAAATTTTGGCTGGGTAAGGATTCAATAGAAGAAAATAGCTATAATTCTATTGCTGTAGACGCTCTCAAATTCCTGCGCCAGGCAGTGGGTCTGAACACTACAGGTAGTGCTTATAAGTCTACTAATGGCCTTGAGTTCTCGGGCAGTCCAACTGAGAAAGCAATTCTTTCCTGGGCTGTGTTGAAATTGGATATGGATATGGATACCGTGAAAGAGCAACACTCCATTCTTCATGTAGAAACTTTCAATTCAGAAAAGAAAAGAAGTGGCATCTTGATGAAGAAGAATGCTGATAACTCGGTGCATGTTCATTGGAAAGGAGCTGCTGAAATGATACTAGCAATGTGCTCACATTACTATAATGTCGAGGGTGAAGTTTCTGTTCTTAATCAATTTGATAGGAAGCAATTTGATGAAATTATTCAGGGGATGGCCGCCAGCAGTCTGCGATGCATTGCATTTGCACACAAGCAATTTTCGAAAGCCAACAATGACCACGGAGAAATACAGCAATCAATACAAGACAACAACTTAATCCTTTTGGGGATTGTAGGCCTAAAAGATCCATGTCGGCCCGGTGTAAAGAAAGCAGTGGAAGATTGCCAATATGCTGGTGTCAAAATCAAAATGATCACTGGCGACAATGTTTTCACTGCAAGAGCAATAGCCACTGAATGTGGAATACTTAGACCTGGTGACAAAGTTGATGATGGATTAGTCGTAGAAGGCGTGGAATTTCGCAACTACACAGATGAGGAAAGAATGGCAAAAGTTGATAAGATTGTGGTCATGGCAAGATCATCTCCTTTCGACAAGCATCTGATGGTGAAATGTTTAAAAGAGAAGGTTCAAGTGGTAGCAGTTACTGGAGATGGAACAAATGATGCACCAGCCCTTAAAGAAGCAGATATAGGACTTGCTATGGGAATTCAAGGAACTGAAGTAGCCAAAGAAAGTTCAGATATTGTCATTCTAGATGACAATTTTGCATCCGTTGCCACAGTATTGAGATGGGGAAGATGCGTATACAACAACATCCAAAAATTCATTCAGTTTCAGCTCACAGTGAATGTGGCAGCTCTTGTGATCAATGTTGTAGCAGCAATTTCAGCTGGAGAAGTACCACTGACAGCAGTACAACTTCTATGGGTAAACCTGATTATGGACACACTTGGTGCATTAGCGCTGGCAACGGAAAGGCCAACAAAAGAGCTCATGGACAAGCCTCCAGTTGGTCGCACTCAACCACTCATCACCAATATCATGTGGAGGAACTTACTACCTCAAGCCTTATATCAAATAACTATTCTCTTGACACTGCAATTCAAAGGTGAGTCAATCTTTCGCGTTAACAAGAAGGTAAACGAAACATTGATATTCAACACTTTTGTCCTTTGCCAAGTATTCAATGAGTTCAATGCAAGAAAACTTGAGAGAAAGAATGTGTTTGAAGGGGTACACAAGAACAAGCTGTTCTTGGGAATCATTGGGATAACAATATGCCTTCAGGTAGTGATGGTGGAATTTTTGAAGAGGTTTGCCAATACAGAGAGGTTGAATTGGGGGCAATGGGGAGCATGTATAGGCATTGCAGCTGCATCTTGGCCAATTGGATGGCTTGTGAAATGCATACCTGTTCCAGAGAAGCCAATTTTCAAGTGGAAGAATTTCAAGTGGACATAGAATGATCAGATGATCAGCAGTTCAGAAGTGTGCTAATCTATCATTGAAAAATCACATGTACAATTTAGTTTAGTACAATATTGGCTGGAATAAAATCATATGTATAAGGTTTTTAGTAATGAAAGCAATTATTATTATTTTTAGTGTTGTTATTATTTCAATCTTTTAGCGTATTAGGGAGAGGAAATTAGTACCGCAATAAACCAAATGGAGAAATGCCTTCCTAGCAGAATAATTCAACGTTTATATATTAGATTTCGATCTTTAGGGCTCCAAAAGTTCTTGTTAGGATTGAGCCTTTTGAAAGGTGATGGATGAAATTGATGAGTAGCCTTTTTTATTAGGCCGATTGTTTCGGTGCTTGGGCCTCAAAAATTTCATCTTACACGCTTACGTTCTGAAAGCTTGAAAGCGTCCCAGCCCATCCTTTTAGCCTCTCGGGAACGAATAGAACAATTCCAAAAATAGAGGCCATAGTTTCTCATTTTGATATTTTCATATACTTTTTTAAACCTATTGTTAATACTAAGTTGCAATCAAAATTTGATACTTATTTTCCCGTACTAATTATATTCTGATTTAATATAATTTAAAATACATTATTAAATATACAACTACAAATCTTTGAATACATTATTAAAATACATTATTAAATATTAATTAAAAAGTTGTTATTGAAGCTGTAAAATCCTTATTTTTTATTGTTGCAATAAATTCTGATAATTACCTTAATTTCCATTAACAAGTTAAAAGCAAAAAAAAAAAAAAAAAACAGAACTTTACACAACTAAAGTGGGAGTGGGAAAAAAATAGAAAAAATAGAAATATATTGAAATTTCGAAAATAAAAATGGAATGAATGAAGAACTATATTAAAAATTTATTAATTTTTTAGTCTAAATTTAAATCAAATGTCTTCAATTTCATTTTTAAAATAAAATTTAAAAAAATTCAAGTCCATTCAAAATATTCACAAGACCAAATAGACACATTTTCAAAATTTTAATCCAAAAAAAAAAATGTAAAACACAAATATATTTTGCTTTAAATATTAAGAAAACATAATAAAATTCATCAAAAAGTAGAGTATTCTTTATTGATTAATAATAATACACCAATCAAATTTAGTGATTAATTTTAGAATTTAGAGTAAAATTTGATAAAATAATTAATACTTTATAATCACGAATTATTAGAGCTATATTAGAATATGTTAACATCCATACGCATGAAAAGTTGCTATCTTATTTTGATAGGTAAAGAATTAATTTTTAAGTACAATTGAATTTCTTGATGTAGCATTCACAAAGTAAAATACTAATGAATATTTATTAGTGGCCTTTATTTAGTAACTTCTATCATAAAAACTTCACATCAATTACTAAAAATTTGTTGTGATTTTTTCACTATTTATATTATTGTTACATTCGGAATATATAGAATTTCTACGATGCATAGTGAAATATATTTGACCTATCTTTTTTTTTATTTATAGGTTTTAATAATTTGTTTACCAATTAAATTTTAGAATTTACTAACTAATTTTAGAATTTAGAGTAAACTTTAATAAAATAATTAATATTTTATAATCACGAAATATTAGAATTATTTAGAATTATATGTTAATAGTTGACTATTCAATTTAAATAAAGATAATAATTATAAGTATATTTATATATGAATTAAAATTAGATAAACATTTAATAAAAATTTTACATTATTAATTTTTAAAGCAATTAATTTTCATACCACTCTTGCATTACTAATATTTTTAATTAATTAAAAGAGTAAAAAAACAACAATATTTTTAAAAAATATGATAATTCTATTAAAACCAACTTACAAATTTTTTTCTTTTTAGATAATAGATACTCATGATGTATCTCATCAACTACTCTGATAGAATTATTTGGTTCCACTAGATATCAATGGGATTAGGAATATTTTCAATAAGAGATATATCAAAAAGTTAGTAATGGACCAACCAAAAGATGTCAACAGACCATACCTTATAGTAGATTTGATAAATGGAACTTATCATTCATATGTTTCTTTATCATTTTGATATTTGTCTCCTCAAATTTTTTTTCAAAAGAAGCGAAAACAAGTAAGAATTATGTCATGTTAATTTTTTTTAGATTCCAAAAAAAAAAAAAAAAAAAATCTATGCATACAAGAATTAATAGTCTAATCTATCACTATGTTTGGATTGTTGTTTATTTGTGAAATTTATATTAGAATGTGTGAAAGTTTCGACGCGATTTTTTTAAGGAAAAAGTATGTTGGATGGAAAAAAAATTTTTAAAAAAATGTATTAGGTGGGAAATCTTTTAAAATTATGTGAAAAGAATTTGGAAAGGAATTTTAAATTTTAAATTTTAAATTTTGCAATAAAAATATTTTCGGATGATTTATTTATTTCGTGAGAAAAAAATTAACTTTTTGCAAATAAATATTAGTCCGCTGATTTGCCATTTGGCTGAAGTACTTATATGAGAATTTTCCAAGTTCAAACAAGCTTGTTTAGCATTTCTTCATGAAGTGGTTTCGTAGTTGATTTCTTATAAATGACGTAACTTGCATAGAACAGAGACCATAAAAAAGAAAGATTGCCGTGAATTCCAGATTATTCTTAAAATGTGCATGGCTTGGTATGTGGTGGAACCGGTGGAAATTTGGAACTGTAATTGGGTCCTCCGTGGATTGTTACGGAAATTGTTCTTTTGGTCGAAATGGGAAACTGAATGAAAAAGAATCCGAGTTCAGACAGTTCATGACTCCGATCATAAACTTAAATTACACCGAGGTTTCCTCCATCCCAGCAAACTAGCAGATTCCTGGAAATTTAGCAGTAAACTTCCTCATGAACTGATAATAAGAGACGTAAGAATGATGGGAACCAAAATAATGTGCTATTACATTTTTGGTTATGTTAATGATGCACAAAACAAACCTAAGCAAGGATTCTGTCAAGGGGTTAATACCTAGGAAACTTACGTTAAAAACGCAGTTCAACATTGTCAAAATCCCATCACAAGAAGGTCTTAAAAGTTGAAACTATCAGCTGGAAGCCATGATTTTGTATGGTAGTTTCCAAAAAAGAGCGACCAATTCTCTCTCTCTTGAATCTTGGATCAAAAAACTAGTACAAATGGGAAGAAAAGAAATCCCATGGCAGTTGCCAGGGAAGAATGCCTTTTGAAAGCCCGTACAAAATACATTCAACAGGTTTGACACATCAAAGTGAGAAATGGATTTTTTGATCCCTCTCAGAATGGTTGGCTGCCCTTTCCTGCTCATTCCAGATAAAAACATCAACCGATTGACTGCAGTTAATCATTAACTAATTAATTTCCTCGTGCACTTGTCCTTGTTCCGCAGTGGACAGGCGATGATAGTGAAATTACTACACTGTATATACCAAGTAGAAGAAAATTGTATGTTGTGCACAAGATTGGAAACTTCTTGAACGTTTCCTTAAGCGTCTGGCCCCTTTTTACGCGACATGCAAAAACAACTTCGCGTTCCATACTCCCAACTTTTCAGTCTTTAAATTGTGGGGGTGTTCAATGCTTATAAAGCAAAAATCCTCAAAGTTATATTCCCAAGAACAAGATCACATTGGAAGGTACTTTTTTTGGGTAATTTTGTTTTCCAAATCGATGAGCCACATCTTGGAAGGAAGTATTGATGGTGTCAAGCTACCTGCAGAACTTGTCAGGGCTGTTTCTATTGCAAGAGAGAATGGAATAGAGAACCGACATGTGGAGATGATACCCACATTGAATACTGACGCCCATAAGAGATTGCGTGCAGCTTGCATTATACTCCATGGCGTTTTTGCGTTCTCTCAAGCAAGAGATGATGCAGCTGAGAACCGAGACGAGCTACTGGTTAATCTCTTGCAGCCTTCACAAGAGACAATTCTCTATGTTACACCAGATTGCCTGTCCGATCTTGCCCGATCGAAAAACGAAGATCAGCTGCATCAGCTTGGAGGCGTCGAAGGAGTTGCCACATGTGTGCGAACTGATGCGGAGAAGGGTATTCAAGGGGACGATGAAGACATTGCCCGTAGGCGCCTGGTCTATGGTTCAAACAGTATTCACAAGCAACCTCCAAAGGCATTGTACGCACTGCTTGAGACCATTAGAGATCCCATCATTATTGTCCTACTACTGTGTGCGATACTTGCACTTAGTTTTGGAATAAAACGTCATGGAAAGGGAGGATTGTCTGACGGGATAAGCATATTTTTTGCTGTCTTTCTTGTTATCACTGTTACTGCTTTCAGTAACCACTGGCCTAAAAGACAGCTGTTTAACTTATCTAAAGCTAGGGACAATTTCAACATATCTGTTATAAGGAACAGCCAGCGGCTCATCATCTCAGTGTTTGAAGCCGTTGTTGGAGATGTTGTCTTCTTGAAGACTGGAGATCAGGTTCCTGCTGATGGCTTGTACATCAGTGGGAACTCTTTATGGGTGGACGAGTCAAATGTGAGAGCTCGTATGGTCTCAGTAGCAGTCAATGAAAGCCATAACCCATTCTTGCTCTCTGGGACAAAGGTGATCAATGGTTCTGCTCGTATGCTTGTCACTGCAGTTGGCAAAAATACAGAATGGGGAAAATTGCTGAGCTTGGAAAGCTCTATCTCTGATCATAGTACTCCTTTACAAAAGAGGTTACAGAAGCTGTCCAAACTTATAGCTATAATAGGCTCAACGGTTGCTTCCATCGTTCTGGTAGTATTGCTTATCCGCTATTTCACTGGGAACATGCATGATGATAGTGGAAAATCAAACTTTGTTGCAGGCAAGAAAAGATGTCAGGAAGTTTTTGCTGATGTGATAGGTATTCTAGCAACCCCATTTGCCATTGCATTAACTTCCATTCCGGAAGGTTTGCTGCTGGCTATTTGGATAAACATTGCTTTCTCTACCAAAAGGATGACGAGTCAGAAGGCAGAGGTAAGAAATCTTACAGCCTGTGAAACAATTGGTACCACGTCCGTGATTTGCACAGATGAGAGATGTCTGACCTTGAATCTTTTGGCAGTAACCGAATTCTGTTTAGGTTACAATAATATTGCTAAAGACAATTCCTCAATTATTCACCCAAGAGTCTTCGAACTTCTCTCTCAAGCAGTTTTTTTGACGCATCCGTCTCAGGCTTCATCTCTGTCTCCAAGTGATTCCCCTGACAGTCAAATCGACAATGCAATTCAAGAATGGGGTGCTCGAGATCTGAGCTTAGAGATTGAACAAATGAGGGCAAACTATACCATCCACCAGCTTCCTGAAACCTCCATTTCAGAAAAGAGAAGTTTCACTTGGATAAAGAACAACAAAGATAACAGTCTTCATGGGCATCAGAAAGGGGAAGCAGAAGGCATATTGCCCTCGTGTTCCCATTACTATGATGAAAGCGGGAACATCAAAGAAATAGCCAACAATTTTAGAGAAAATATGGAGCAAATAATTCAGGAGATGAAGTCCAAGGGCCTCCAATGCATCGCATTTGCACATAAAAGTATGCTAGAAGAGTCTGATGACGACCAAGATGGAAAGTCTGATGACAAAGATGAAATTTTCGAGTCTAAGCCCAAAGAAGAGGGTTTGATTTTCATAGGGTTTGTAGGCCTCAAATACCCATGTCGACCTGAAGTAAGAAACGTAGTGCAGGATTGCCAAAAAGCAGGACTTGACATCAAAATAGTCACAAGAAATGATCCTCTCATTGCAAGAGCCACAGCCATAGACTGCGGTATTCTGGAGGCCAACAGGGACATGACCATAGGAGAAGAGGTTGATGGGCCAAAGTTTCGTACCTATGCAGACAATGAGAGACTAGAGAAATCTCTTGGAATCCGTGTGATGGCGCGAGCCTCCACTTTGGATAAACTTCGCATGGTGCAATGCTTGAAAGAGAAAGGAGAGGTGGTTGCTGTTACTGGAGATACAACAGGGGATGCAAGTGTACTAAGGGAAGCTGACGTAGGTATCTCGCTGGGAACACAAGGGACTCAACAAGCAAAGGCGAACTCAGATGTTATTGTTTTAGAAGATAATTTTCATTCTTTAGCCAGAGCATTGATATGGGGTAGAGCCATGTCCCACAAAATCCAGCTATTTGCACAGTTTCAACTTACCGTCAGCATTTCTTCTCTTGTGATAGATTTCGTGACAACCGTTTCCGCTAGTGAACCTCCAACTTTCAACCTTGTGACAGCTATTTCATCCGGAAAGGTTCCTTATGCAACACTTCAAGTACTATGGGTGAAGTTGATAGTGGGTATATTGGCAGCAGTGGCTATCACAATTGAGGAGCCAGTAGAAGAACTCGGGCAACTGCCAAAAGTCCGACGTGATCAATCATTCATAACCAACACCATGTGGAAGAATATTGTTGGAAACGCTGTCTATCCAATCATAATTCTGCTGACCATACAGTTCCAGGGACAATCAATCTTCAAACTAGATTCTAGAGCAAAAGATACCATGATCTTCAATATTTTTGTTCTCTGGCAGCTCTGTGTGATATTGAATACGAAAGGAGTTGAGAGAAATATGTTTGAAGGGATATGGAGGAGAAAATTTCTCTGGGGCATCATTGGACTGATAATTCTTCTTCAGGTACTGATTGTGGAGCCGCTACATACGTTTGCAAATACAAAGCCGCTAACTTGGAAGCAATGGATGGTATGCGTTGGAATTGCTGTTCTGGCTTGGCCAATTGGGTGGCTCGTTGAAATTATAAATTGTTCCACAGAACCTTTCTTCAGCATCGTAAGTAGATAGAAAGCTCCATTTCACCAAAATTTAGAAACCAAATCACTCTTCTCTTACAATGAAGATCAGTTTGCTCCAGCATTTTGTTCCATTTTACCATCTATTTGTACAGCAAGAGCGCCTTTGCATTGCTCATCTTAATTAGGTACAAAGCTAAGAGTTTAGCATGCCTGCCTATTTACATTCAAATATTTATTGTTCTTGATCTCCTAGGTACATCTTTTACTTTCCAGCACTGATACTCTAAGGCTCTAACATAAATATTCGAGGTCTCAACATATCTGACAAGTATCAACATTTTCCAAAATCATTTTCATTGATTGTGCTGCATTCATCTTTGAAAATGTATATCTTGTGAAAAATCATCACCATATATTGAGATTTCCAATTTCCTGTCTATTAGACTATGATCTGTACTCCAAGACATGCATGAACCATCAAACTTAAGGAGAAACAGAACCATAAAACTTAAAAGGGAACATATTGTCATGGAAGCTTGACAATTCATCCAATGAAGTCCAAATTTTCCCTTAGTCCAGCATGACTGAAAAAATACCAAATCTTTCTAACAGCTAAAACAATTCAGCCAAGTCTCAATCCTGGTTACATTCGCAGCTAAACATTGCACACTTCTTACTTCCTCAGTCAAATTAACCATTTTTAATATCAATTCTTAAAGCTTTTCAATCCTGACTACTGGGAGAACAGTTATTAATTCTGTTCTTTTCTGGGCTGCAAACAACAATAATCAGTAGGGACTAGCAACAAATAATTAGAAGCTTCAAACCTATAAAAGAGAAAGTATAAATCTAATCTACAGGTGTCCCATAAAACTGCAACTTGTGCAGACAATGCATTTGTTTTTCAATCTCGATCGAGAAGGCAAATAACCATAGTACCATCGTGTTGTTTGTGCTTTGTTTGTCAATCTTGACAGAGAAAGTTACTAACCTTGTGCACGAGCACCATTTGTAAGCATAGTTTGAGGTCTGGCTTTCTGCGTTTAAGCAGAGGACTGGGCAGTGAGAAACTGAGAATCCGTTGACTTGTGTTTTATTCAGGAACAATGCCCTAATATAAGTATATATAAGAAGTACCTTACTTTCATCAATATATTATTTCAGTGTATCAATTTATATTTTTTAGTCATTAATATAATTTTACTCTCTAGATGAATACAATTTGTGTCTTCTTTTTAAATTTTATTTTTACATTATTAATGTATTAATAATTTGGGTAAAATGAATTAAAACATGATAAATTCAATTTTAGATACCTAAATTAATAAATGAACAGATGAATTTCAACAAATTCAATTCCGATAATCTCTCCATTTATGATTAAAAAATTGGTCAATATATTTATTAATTTTGATTATATTTATATTTAAATTAAACTTTATACTACAATTAATATATTCTGAAAATTTTAATCTTGTCGACATTAAAATGCTTAGTCCGCCTTACTCATGCTTAGTTTCATATTTAGGTATTTTTGTATGAATCAAATTTAATTTAAAGTTAGATTGATTAATATCAATTAATAAACGAAATTCATGTGTATTGTACAATAAAATTAATTAATAGCATTATTATTAATCATTCATTCATCAGTAAAATACATATTTATAAGTCATCTGTCAGATGAAAAGAAAAAAAAAATTATGCTAAAAAAATACACTCATTTCTGACGTCATCATCCACAAGCTAATTCTATTAACATTCATGTATGCACAACAAATTCACAAACCATTACTTCAACGAGAGCAGAGTCCCCACACAATGCAACTACAAAATGCAAGAGTTACACTGTAGGTGCTGCACTTAGAGATTTGAGGTCTGGTACTGCATCTTGCGTCTTGCAAGTCTCATGACATTAGAATTCAAAGGTGAGTCAATCTTTCGTGTTAACAAGGAAGTAAATGACACATTGATATTCAACACTTTTGTCCTTTGCCAAGTATTCAATGAGTTCAATGCAGGAAAACTTGAGAGGAAAAGAAAAAGGAAAAGAAAAGGTAAACGAAACATTGATATTTTCTAAAATGCGTTGATGCACAGTAATTGACTAAACATTTAGAGGTAAATTACTGTTTTAACATAGGTCGCAAAAGTGGTATCAAATCGAACACTTTTGTCCTTTACCAACTATTCAACATTTCAGTGTGTATAGTTAATCGTCTCAAAATACGATTTTACGTCTTTCAAAATACTTTTTGCAATTTGTAATATATCTCCTATCTCACAACCACTATGTCGAAAAATGTAAAGACGCATTTTGAAACTTAATTCATACACATTAGTGTTTGAAGGGATGCACAGGAACAAGCTGTTCTTGGAAATCACTGGGATAACAGTATGTCTTGAGGTGGTGATGGTGGAATATCTTAAGAGATTTGCCAATACAAAGAGGTTGAACTGGGGGCAATGGGGAGCATGTATAGGCATTGTTGCAGCCGCATCTTGGCCTACTGGCTGGATTGTGAAATGCATTCTCCTTCCAGAAAAGCCAACGTTCAGTTATCCCAGAGTGGAAGAACTTCAGATGGATATAGAATGATCAGCAGTTTCAGCAGTGCTCAACTTTGATTGAAAAATCTTATGTGTCGTTTTGTGAAATACGATATTAGCTTGGGCCTCCTAGCAGGTATGGAACACAGATTTAGGGGATTGCAATTTTCATTGGGCTAGATGCTTCAATATTTAGGCCCCGTGAAACTTCATCCTGCACCCCTAGTCTCCGAAAATTAGGAAGTTTTCCGGCCCGTATTTCTATCCCAATGGCCTATATCCTGCCATTCTCCGCAACAATTGTAGAACATTTAAGAAAACACAACCAGATTGAAGACACGCAAAGACAGATCTCATCACGCGTTTTTGTATTTTTTAAATTAATAATTATAAAATAAAAATATATTAAAAATTAAAAAATATATTTTAAAAAGTACAAAAATGTATTTTAACAGATAGTCGATGCACATAGATTTTGACAAATTAAAAAAAAATGTTAATATATGGGCAATAATCTAAGTACATGGAAAAAATATGCTTACTTATTTTGCCATTTGCTTAAATTTTTGTTGAATATCATCACATTTTTTTTTTGCATTTTTACATTTTAAAAACAAAAGTCGACAAACATAACTTTAACTAAGACGGCAGAATGTTTGTTCTTAGTATCCTAAAGAGCACATACCTAACCCAGATGAATCTAACTCATTTTCAATCAAAAAAGAATACCTGGAGAAGAAAAAATCTTCAGATATTAACTGCATAACAAATCAAACGAGGAAAATAAAGTCCGAGAAAGGAAAGGAAATACAAGGATGTTTGTTTCTATGTGGCTTTATTTATGGACCCACCCTCCGAAGTAAACTATGGTTGACTAGAAGAAGAATTCGAAGAATGAATGAATGAATGAAAGAGTACCTTTCCTTCTGCTCAACTGTACATTTTTGAAATTCTAAATTTTGGAGTAAGCATGCATAGCAACCTTGGTTAACTTTTGTCTAATAATTTTGCAAGGACATTCCTGATTCGACCTATCGTATATATGTAAAATTATTATGTAATACAATACTCTTCTATAGCAAGAAATAGTTTATTTTCAAAACTTTTAAAATTTTGTTTTTTATAAAATTCTTATATTATTTTTATTAATAGTAATTATATTTAAAATTTAAAATCACCTTAAAACTAAAAAAAAGAAAATTATATCTAGTTAAGAATGAACTTATTTTTCAAAACATTTGAGGTATTATCTATGTAATCCATCCTAGCATGGATGAAAAGTGTTACTTTAATTTCCATTGCAGCATCCTAACAGCTTCCAAGAAAGTTAGAGGTAAATTCCCATGTTGAAAAAGGAGACATATCAAGACTAGAAAGTGAAAATGTCACGCAAAGGATAAGATAAAGGAAAATTTGATGGTTTGAGCCATTCGAATGCAATGCTGACGGAATCAGCCGTGCGGGTGTGGGTCTGACGATATCTGAAGTGGGACCTTTGATCGGTTAGTTTTCGGCTGATGCAGTAAAATTGCTACAAAACATCAACTGATTGGCTGCCTGCTACTATTAACCAGATTCCCCTTATAGAAAGGAGCAACTGCCAAAGTGGATTTGCAGTTTGTCGTTACTGAAGTGGGTAAGAACTAACAAAATACTAGTTTGTCCACACCGTGTAGAAATCTATTCGGCCCACAAAACTGATACGCACACTCTGACAATGTTTCCACGATCAAAGCGGGGGATCTCCGGCCAAATCCTGCGTCTATAAATGCAAAACCAATCAGCGAAAGTTTGGAACTAACAAGTATGGATCCAGTGAAGTTGAGGTGGAGACGAGTTCGGGTAATAATCTATAGCATCAGGGCCTTCTCTCTTACAATAGAAAATGGAGTGGAGAACCAAAACGAGCTGCCGGACCACCTCTTGCCGCCAGAGACAGTTCTCCATGTGGAACCAGATTGCCTGTGCGATCTTGCTCGCCTGAAAAACGTTGAGCTTCTTCGTCAGCTTGGAGGCATTGGAAGAGTTGCCTCAGGTGTGGGAACTGATACTGAGAAGGGTATCCAAGGAGACGATGAAGACATGGCTCGTAGGTGCCGGGATTATGGTCCAAACACAATTCAAAAGCAACCGCCAAAGGTAATTCATATTCTCTTTGAGACCATAAGAGATCCCATCATTATTGTCCTACTATCATGCGCAGCACTTGCGCTCGGTTTCGGGATCAAACATCATGGGAAGGGAGGATTATCTGATGGGGTAACCATAATCTTTGCAGTCTTCATTGTTATCACTATTACAGGTTTCAGTAACCTCTGGCCTAAAGGACAGCTCTTCAAGTTGTCTGAAGCTAGAGACAATTTCAATATTTATGTGCTAAGGAACGGGCGACACCATAGCATCTCAGTGTTTGAAGCCGTTGTTGGAGATGTTGTCTTATTGAAAACTGGAGATCAAGTTCCTGCTGATGGCTTGTACATAAGTGGGAACTCTTTGCGGGTGGATGAGTCGAATGTGAGAGATCATATGGATTCAGTGGAAGTTAATGACAGCAATAATCCATTCTTGCTATCCGGAACGAGGGTAATCAATGGTTCAGCTCGTATGCTTATCACTGCAGTTGGCATAAATACAGAATGGGGGAAAATATTGAGCTTGAAACACGGGCATTCTGATCAAAGTACTCCTTTACAAAAGAGGTTACACGAACTGTCCAAAACTATAGCTATGATAGGTTCAACAGTTGCTTTCACAGCCCTGGTGGTATTGCTGATCCGTTATTTCATTGGGAACTTGCATGATGATAATGGAAAACCACACTTTGTTGCCGGCAAGACAAGAGGTCCGGAAGTTTTTGATGATGTGATTGGTATTCTAGCAACCCCACTTGCCATTGCATCAACTTCCATTCCCGAAGGTTTGCTGCTGGCTATCTGTATAAGCATTGCTTTCTCTGCCAAAAGGATGAGGAGTCAAAAGGCAGAAGTAAGAAATCTTACAGCCTGTGAAGCCATTGGTACCACGTCCGTGATTTTAACGGATGAGAGATGTCTGACCTTGAACCGTTTGGCAGTAACTGAATTCCATTTTGGTGACAAGCGTATTACTGAATACCCTTGCTCAGTTATTCCCCCAAATATCTTTGAACTTCTCTCACAAGCAGTATTTCTGACACCTACAGAGGCTTCATCTTTATCTCCAAGTGATTACCCTGACAGTCAAATTGAGAAAGCAATTCAAGAATGGGCTTCGCGAAGTTTCACTTGGATAAAGAACAATAATGACAACAGTCTTCATGTGCATCAGAAAGGGGAAGCAGAAGCCATATTGCCCTTCTGTTCCCATTACTATGATGAAAGCGGGAACATCAAAGATATGGCCAAAAGTTTTAGAGAAAATCTGGAGCAAACAATTCAGGAGATGAAGACCAAGGGCCTCCAATGCATCGCATTTGCGCATAAACTTATGTCAGAAGAGTCTGGTGATGACCATGTTGGAAATTTCGAGCCTAAGCTCAAAGAAGAGTGTTTGATTTTCATAGGGTTTGTAGGCCTCAAACACCCATGTCGACCTGAAGCAAGAAAGGCAGCGGAGGATTGCAAAAAAGCAGGAGTTGACGTCAAATTAGTCACAAAAAACGATCTTCACACAGCAACAGCCATAGCCATACAGTGTGGTATTCTGGATGCCAACTGGGACATGACCACAGGTGAAGTTGTTGATGGGCCAGAGTTTCAAACCTATGGAGAAAATGAGAAACTAGAGAAATCTCTTGGAATCCGTGTGATGGCTCGAGCATCCACTCTGGATAAACATCGCATGGTAGTGGATAGCAACTTCTGACAATGTTTCCAGGATCAAAGCGGGGTCTCCGGCAAAACCTTGCGTCTATAAATGCAAAACCAATCAGCGAAAGTTTGGAACTAACAAGTATGGATCCAGTGAAGTTGAGGTGGAGACGAGTTCGGGTAAAAATTTATAGCCTCAGGGCCTTCTCTCCTACAACAGAGAATGGAGTGGAGATACACCAGGTCCTCTTGCAGCGTACACCAGATACAGAGACAGAGACAGAGACAGAGACAGAGACAGAGATAGTTCTCCCTGTGGAACCAGATTGCCTGTGCGATCTTGCTCGCCTGAAAAACGTTGAGCTTCTTCGTCGGCTTGGAGGCATTGAAGGAGTTGCCTCACGTGTGGAAACTGATACTGGGAAGGGTATCTGAGGAGACGATGAAGACATAGCTCGTAGGTACTGGACTATGGTTCAAACACACCACAAGCAACCTCCAAAGGTAATTGATATTCTTCGGACCATAAGAGATCCCATCATTATTGTCCTACTATCATTCGCAGCACTTGCGCTCGGTTTCGGGATCAAACATCATGGGAAGGGGGATTATCTGATGGGGTAACCATATTCTTTGCAGTCTTCATTGTTATCACTACTACAGCTTTCAGTAAACTCTGGGCTAAAAGACAGCTCTTCAAGTTGCCTGAACCCAGAGACAATTTCAATATTTATGTGCTAAGGAACGGGCGACAGCATAGCATCTCAGTGTTTGAAGCCGTTGTTGGAGATGTTGTCTTCTTGGCGACTGGAGATCAAGTTCCTGCTGATGGCTTGTACATAAGTGGGAACTCTTTGCGGGTGGATGAGTCGCATGTGAGAGCTCATATGGATTCAGTGGAAGTCAATGACAGCAATAATCCATTCTTGCTATCCGGAACGCAGGTGATTGATGGTTCAGCTCGTATGCTTATCACTGCAGTTGGCATAAATACAGAATGGGGAAAATACTGAGCTTGAAACACGGGCATTCTGATCAAAGTACTCCTTCACAAAAGAGGTTACACGAACTGTCCAAAATTATAGCTATAATAGGTTCAACGGTTGCTTTCACAGTTCTGGTGGTATTGCTGATCCGTTATTTCATTGGGAACTTGCATGATGATAATGGAAAATCACACTTCGTTGCAGGCAAGACAAGAGCTCCGGAAGTTTTTGATGATGTGATAGGCATTCTAGTAACCCCAATTGCAATTGCATCAACTGCCATTCCGGAAGGTTTGCTGCTGGCTGCGTTGATAGGCCTTGCATTCTCTATCAAAAGGATGACAACCCAAAAGGCACAGATGAGAAATCTTTCAGCATGTGAAGTGATTGGTACGACAACCGTGATTTGTACAGATGAGAAATGCCTGAACCCTTTGGCAGTAACTGAATTCCATTTTGGTGACAAGCGTATTACTGAATACCCTTGCTCAGTTATTCCCCCAAATATCTTTGAACTTCTCTCACAAGCAGTATTTCTGACACCTACAGAGGCCTGTTCTTTATCTCCAAGTGAATCCCCTGACAGGCACATTGAGAAAGCAAAACAAGAATGGGGTTCTCGAGATCTGGACTTAGCTATTGAACAAATGAGGCAAATTATACCATTCACCAGCTTCCTGAAACCACCATTTCAGAGAAGACACGAAGTTTCACTTGGATAAAGAACAATAATGATAACAGTCTTCATGTGCATCAGAAAGGGGAAGCAGAAGCCATATTACCCTTATGTTCCCATTACTATGATGAAAGGGGAACATCAAAGATATGGCCCAAAGTTTTAGAGAGAATCTGGAGCAAACAATTCAGGAGATGAAGTCCAAGGGCCGCCAATGCGTCGCATTTGCACATAAAGTTATGTCCGAAGAGTCTGATGATGACCATGTTGGAAATTTCGAGCCTAAGCTCAAAGAAGAGTGTTTGATTTTCATAGGGTTTGTAGGCCTCAAACACCCATGTCGACCTGAAGCAAGAAAGGCAGCGGAGGATTGCAAAAAAGCAGGAGTTGACGTCAAATTAGTCACAAAAAACGATCTTCACACAGCAACAGCCATAGCCATACAGTGTGGTATTCTGGATGCCAACTGGGACATGACCACAGGTGAAGTTGTTGATGGGCCAGAGTTTCAAACCTATGGAGAAAATGAGAAACTAGAGAAATCTCTTGGAATCCGTGTGATGGCTCGAGCATCCACTCTGGATAAACATCGCATGGTGCAATGCTTGAAAGAGAAAAGTGAGGTGGTTGCTGTTATTGGAGATACAACAGGGGATGCTAGTATACTGAGGGAAGCTGACGTAGGTATCTCATTGGGAACCCAAGGGACTCAACAAGCAAAGGATAACTCTGATGTTATAATTACAGAAGATAATTTTTATTCTGTAGTCAAAGCATTGATATGGGGTAGAGCCATGTCCCACAAAATCCAGCTATTTGCACAGTTTCAACTTACCGTCAGCATTTCTTCTCTTCTGATAGACTCTATCACCGCCGTTTCTGCTAGAGAACCTCCAACTATCAAGATTGTCACGGCTATTTCATCCGAAAGGTCCCTTATTCAACACTTCAAGTACTATGGCTGAAGTTGATAGTGGGTGCATTGGCAGCAGTAGCTATCACTGTTGAGAAGCCTCCAGAGCTCGGGCAACTGCCAAAAGTTATGCGTGATCAACCATTCATAGCCAACTTCATGTGGAAGAATATTGTTGGACAAGCTGTCTATCCAATCATAATTCTGCTGAACATACAGTTCCAGGGACAAGCAATCTTCAACCTAGATTCTAGAGCAAAAGATACCATGATCTTCAATATTTTCGTTCTCTGGCAGCTCTGTGTGATATTGAATACCAAAGGAATTGAGAAAAGTATCTTTGAAGGATGTGGAGGAGGAAATTACTCTGGGGTATAATTGGACTGATAATTCTTATTCAGGTTTTGATTGTGGAGCCGCTACATAAGTTTGCAGATACAGAGCCACTAACTTTGAAGCAATGGATGATATGTTTCGAATTGCTGTTCCAGGTTGGCCAGTTGCGTGGCTCATTGAAAAGATGACTTGTTCAACAGAGGGCTTTTTCACCATCGTGAGTAGCGAGAATGCTCCATTTCAACAAAATTTAGTCACCAAATCACTTTTTGTTACAGTGAAGCTCAGTTTGCTTCCGCCTTTGTTCCATTGTACCCTCTATTGTACATATGAAGCACCTTTGCCTTGCTCTTCACCTTCTTGGCACACCATCAATTACCAACCAACCCCACCCCCTCCATAAATTTCCACTTTTTGTTCCTCACCTAATCTTGGCAGCGGCCCTCTTCTTCTTAGTAAGCCACAAGCTAAAAGTTTGGCATGCCTTACATTGAAATCTTTATTGTTCACATTTTTTACTTTCCAGCGTTGACACTCTGCTCTAATATAGATATTGAAAGTGCATCAACATTTTCCATGATCATTTTATTTATTGTGTTGTAAATACATCTTTGAAAATGTATTTTGTGAAAAACAAATCATCACTTTAATATGGATTCTCTTATCATGGAGCACAGATCATAATCTAATAGACAGGAAACTAGAAATCTCAATATATGGAGATCATAATCTAATAGACAGGAAACTAGAAATCTCAATATATGGAAATATTGTAACTTGAACCATCAAACTTGGGAGAAATAGAACATAAAAGGGAACATATTGTCATGGAAGCTTGATAATTCATCCAATTAGATCTAAATTTTCCTTGTCCAACATGACGAAAGAGTACCAAAT
This sequence comes from Gynochthodes officinalis, assembly GCA_020080225.1. Lineage (NCBI taxonomy): Eukaryota > Viridiplantae > Streptophyta > Magnoliopsida > Gentianales > Rubiaceae > Gynochthodes > Gynochthodes officinalis. The sequence continues at coordinate 4,296,984 of CM034619.1, read as the reverse complement.
CTTTCTAATTGCGAAAGCAGTTCAGGCAAGTGCCAATCATAAATACAATTCGCAAGCTAAACATTGCACGATTCATATTTCCTTAGATAACCCAACCCTTTTATCATTATAGCTTAAAGCTTTTGAGTTCTGACCACTGAGAGAGCAGTAATTAATTCTGTTTTTTTGGGCGCAAACAACAAAAACAAGCAGGGACTAGCAACAGAAGATTAGAAGCATCAAACCCATAAAAGAGAAAGTTCTCTAATCCACAGGGCACAGAGTCCCATAACATGGCAAACCGTGCTGACAAGGCATTTGGTTTTCAGTTATTTATAGAGAAAGTTACTAACCTTAGGCACCAGTTTGTTGATTCTGTTTGTTTGAGTTTGATCTTGATAGAGAAAGCTACTAATCCCAGGCACCATTTGTATGTACAGTTTGTGATGAGCACAAGCACTTGGCGCTGGCTTGTTTATCTTGCATGCGTTCTCCCCTCAGCTCAACCGAGGACTGGGAAGTGGGAATCCGTTGACCTTTGTTTGAATGGATCAACATTGTCATCCCTGTTGACGTTGACCTCTGTTTGAATGGAGCAACATGGTCATCCCAAAACTGAGAATGAACAGTTGCGCCTTTTAACATCTTCATCCCCAGTTTCTCCACAAATACAATGAGGAAAACATTTTTTCCTTGGGAGGGATGTTCGTTATGTTATTTATTCATCCAGTTTCGGCAGCAAAGTAATACTTATGCTAGGCTTTTGGCTCAATATATGAAGCCAAATTACCAGCAATGATTCAGTTGGATAGATTTGTACCATAAACGTCAGTAATAAAAATCAGTTTGAAATGGTTGAAGTACCTTTTCTGTAAGGAATAACGGGTATTCATTTCGAAACAGCAGCCAATCCAAACACTTAGTTATGTTAATACTGCTATAGTTATTTATGTTGCTGCTGCTGTTCGTTGAAGTCATAATCCAAGCTAATGTTATGCCATTCATGTATTCACAACAAATTCACAGACAATTTCTCCATTGATAGCAGACTCACCACACAAGTGCACAATTTCAAGTTGCCATAGTAGGTTCAGCCCTTCCAAATTGAGGCCTAGTGTTGCGAGTCGCAACTCTATTTACAATGCCTCAGCAATGCTTATTATCAAGTTTGAGGAGAATATTTCAGTCAATCACGTGCTAGAGAAATAAATTTTTAGGTTTCTCCCAAACATGCAGTAGTGATACATATTCACACAGCATATTTTATCAAGCTGGGACAGGTACAGGTACTTTGCCATTCTCAGAGGAGCCAGACTATCATAACACTCAACGAAGACTTTCCAACCATCAGGGCACATAAATCCATCTGGAGGGTTCTCTCTGTTCTTTGCAAGGGTTCGCATCTGACAAATACAAAGCAATATTTCGACACGGATATAAAGAAGCAAGCCAAACGGAGTACCATCTATCTTGGTCCAATCAAAACGAGTTATTCTTAAAAACTGTTACAATTGTGTGGAAGAGAATGATACCTTTGTGCCTGATATGCAAAGAAAATCCTGTGGCCTTGAAGGATCAAAGAATGCCATTTTTTGACACATTTGAGGTATTATCTATGTAATCCATCCTAGCATGGATGAAAAGTACAATAGTGTTACTTTAAGGGCTATATTAGAGCTATATTAGAATATTTTAACATCCATATTATACATTACATCATTACTAAATCATACGCATAAAAAGGGTGCTCTCCTATGTTGATAGGTAAAGAATTAATTTTTAAGTATAAGTGAGTTTCTTGATGTAGCATTCACATAGTAAAATATTAATGAATATTTATGAGCGGCTCTTATTTAGTAACTTCTGTCATAAAAACTTTACATCAATTATTAAAAATTCACTGTGATTTTTGACTATGCAAATTATTGTTACAGTCGGAATATGTAGAATTTCAACGATGCATAGTGAAATATATTTGGTAAGTAGATAGAATGATTCATTTCACCAGAAATCGAGACCAAATCACCTCTTACAGTGAAGATCAGTTTGCTTCAGCCTTTCGTTCAATTTTACCATCTATTTTACAGTTAAACACGTTTGCGTTTCTCTTCTTAATTAGCCACACAGGTAAAAGGTTGGCATGTCTGCCTATCTACATTGAAATCTTTATTGTTCTTGATCTCCTAGGTATATTTTTCACTTTCCAGCAGTGACGCTCCTAAGGCTCTAACATAAATATTCAAAGTCTCGACATATCAGACAAGCATCAACTTTTTCAAAATCATTTTCATTGATTGTGCTGCATTCATCTTTGAAAATGTATATCCTGTGAAAAATCATCACCATATATTTATTCCTGTCTATTAGACTATGATCTGTGCTCCAAGACGTGCATGAACCATCGAAGTTTGGAGAAACAGAACCATAAAAGGGAACATAGTGTCATGGAAACTTTACAATTCATCCAATCAAGTCTAAATTTTCCCTTAGTCCAACATGACTAAAAATACCACATCTTTCTAACAGCTAAAACAATTCAGCCAAGTCTCAATCACGGTTACCATTCGCAGCTAAACGTTGCACACTTCTTACTTCCTTAGTCAAATTAACCATTTTTAATATCAAGTTTTAAAGCTTTCCAATCCTGACTACTGGGAGAACAACAATTAATTCTGTTCTTTCTGGGCTGCAAACAACAATAATCAGCAGGGACTAGCAACAGAAAATTAGAAGCTTCAAACCCATAAAAGAGAAAGTTTAAATCTAATCGACAGGGGTCCCATAAAACTGCAAACTCTGCAGACAATGCATTTGTTTTTCAATCTTCATAGAGAAGGCAAATAAACCATTGTGTTGTTTGTGCTTTGGTTGTCAATCTTGACAGAGAAAGCTACTAACCTTGGGCACGGGCATCATTTGTGAGCATATTTTGTGATGAGCACAAGCAATACCGTATGCTTGGCTCTGGCTTTCTGTGTTAGAGCGGAGGACTTGGCAGTGGGAATCCGTTGACCTGTGTTTGACTCAGGTCAATGCGCTAATATAAGATAATATGAGAAGTGCCTTTTCTTTTAGTCATCAATACATTGGAGTAGTATTTTATTGTATCAATTTATTCATCAATGCTTACTCCCAAGATGAATACAATTTGTGTCTTCTTTTTAATTTTTAATTTTACATTATTAATGATATTGAAGTTGACATAGATACAATCCACGAATAATTTGGGTAAAATAAAAAAATGGTAAATTCAATTTTAGATAACTAAATTAATAAATGAATAGATGACTTTCAACAAATTCAATTTGATATTCTTTCCATTTCATGATTAAAATGTTGGTTAATTTATTAACTTTGATTATATGTATATTTAAATTAAAATTTATACTATAGTTTATATATTTTGAAAATGTTAATCTTGTCGACATTACAATGCAGACATCATGTCACTCGTGTTTTGTTTCTCATTTAGATATTTTTATGTGAATCAAATTTAATTTAAAGTTAGATTGATTAATATGAATTAAAAACGAAATTCATGTGTATTGTATATTAAAATTAATTAATAGCATTATTATTATTATTCATCAGTAAAATACATATTTATAAGTCATATTTGTAAGATGAAAAGAAAAAATTATGCTAAAAATACAATCATTTCTGAAGTCGTAATCCACAAGCTAACGCTATTAACGTTCATGTATGCACAACAAATTCACGAACCATTACTTCAACGAAAGCAGAGTCCCCACACAATGCAACTGCAAAATGCAAGCATTTAAAAGTGCACAATTGCAAGAGTTATACTGTAGGTGCTGCAATTAGAGATTTGAGGTCTGGTACTGCATCTTGCGACTTGCAAGTCTCATGACATTAGAATTCAAAGGTGAGTCAATCTTTCGTGTTAACAAGGAAGTAAATGACACATTGATATTCAATACTTTTGTCCTTTGCCAAGTATTCAATGAGTTCAATGCAGGAAAACTTGAGAGGAAAAGAAAAAGTAAACGAAACATTGATATTTCCCAAAATATGTTGATGCACAATAATTGACTAGACATTTAGAGGTAAATTACTGTTTTAGTACAGGTCGTGAAAGTGGTACCCAATCGAACACTTTTGTCCTTTATCAACTATTCAACATTTATGAACTATTCAACATTTGAGTGTGTATAGTTAATCGTATTAAAATACATTTTTCCATCTTTCAAAACACTTTTGCAATTTGTAATATATTTTCTATCTCACAACCACTATGTCGTAAAAGCATAAAACACATTTTGAAACTTAATTCATACACATTAGTGTTTGAAGGGGTACACAGGAACAAGCTGTTCTTGGAAATCACTGGGATAACAGTTTGTCTTGAGGTGATGATGGTGGAATATTTTAAGAGATTTGCCAATACAAAAAGGTTGAACTGGGGGCAATGGGGAGCATGTATAGGCTTTGTTGCAGCCGCATCTTGGCCTACTGGCTGGATTGTGAAATGCATTCTCCTTCCAGAGAAGCCAAGGTTCAGTTATCCCAGAGTGGGAAGAACTTCAGATGGATATAGAATGATCAGCAGTTTCAGCAGTGCTCAACTTTGATTGAAAAATCTTATGTGTCGTTTTGTGAAATACGATATTAGCTTAGGCCTCCTGGCAGGTATGGACTACAGACTTAGTGGATAGCAATTTTCATTGGGGTAAATGCTTCAATAATTAGGCCTAGGGGTATTCATCGGATCGGTTTTTGCGGTTTTCGGGTTTCTTGCCGGGTTCAACCTCAATCAAAACCGAACCAATTCGACTGAATCCGAATTAAAACGAACGAATTATAATTCGGTTTTGGTTCAAATTGGTTAATCCGACTAACCCGAAAATTGAATTGGCCAAATCGCAACCCAAACCCAAAATCCGAATTAACCTAAATTGGCAATCCAAACCGAATTAACAATAAAGTCACAATAATAAAAAATACATTTACAACCAAGTTTGCACCATCAAATACTTCTAAATTTCACGATAATAGAATGTCTAAAGTAATCCCAGATTTTCCAAGAGAAGTTGTTAGTTTTGACCATTATGCCCATTACTAACACCTTGAAGAGAATTGAGCTCTCATATGTGTGTGCTTTATATGTTATTTTTCTTATTTATTTCATTTATTTATCTATTTTTTTCATAACCTTTACACTTTTTTAATAAATTTATATTTAACCTTCTCCAACATTTAATCTTTTCCAATTTACTACACTATATATATATATAATAGATGCACATTATTTGTATATAATTTATAAATATGTGTTGTATATAATAAAATGCATTGTAAATTATATATGCTCCAAATGTTAGCAATAATATATTTTGATTATGATATTTGATCATATAATCTCACCAATGAGGCAATGAGGGAACCATTTTTATTGTTACTATTCCAGATGTTAAAATTAGATTTGCTTGTTTATGATTCGATTTTGATACTAGTCTATAAATTTATGACCATCAATGTCAAATCTTTGCCTTATCAATATCTATATATATATACACACACACACATATATATACGTGTGTGAGTATGTATATATTAAATATAAACCAAATAGTTTTATAAATAAGTAAATAGTTTTTTTTGGTCCAAAAGAAATTAAAAAGTAAATAAAACTACACATTGATAATTTGACAATTTTTGATATTTCAAACTTTTGACTTTGAATTATTAATAATTAACAGAAATTACAAATAAAAATTAATAAATATGTAAAAATTTTGAAATTATTAATTAATAATAACTAATATATAATTATTACTTACTAATCACTTTGTGCCTTTGTAGTTATTAACTTATTATTTTCAAATTACAAAGTTATACACTCAAATAAGGCATGAATAAGTTATTAACGAAGAGAATTGAGCTCTCGTATATAAGTATTTGTATACTATATATGTTTTTTTTTAATTTTTTCATAATCTTTACACTTTTTAAATAAATTTACATTTAACATTCTCAAACATTTAATTTTTTCTAATTTACTACACTATATATATAATAGGTGCACATTATTTGTATATAACTTATAAATATGTGTTGTATATAAAATGCAAATTTAAGATCTCTCGTTGATACGTTTACATATTATTATAATTGTTAAAATTTCATACGCACATATATATAATATATCACATATATTCTTTACATATTCTTTATATTCGATTTGGTTTTGGGTTCAACCTAACTGAATTATAATTGATTTTGTTCAACCCAAAACCAAACAATATGCTACAAGATAGTCGGGTTCAACCCGAAAAATATTTAGCAACCCGAAACCCGAACCGAAACCGAAATTTAAAAATCGGTTAATCCAAACCGATCCGAACCGAAAACCCGAATCCAAATTAAAAATCGGTTTGGTTGAGGCGGATATTCGTTCATCCGAATAATGAATACCTAATTAGGCCCTGTGAAACTTCACCCTGCAACCCTAGTCTCCGAAAATTAGGAAGTTTTCCGGCCCGTATTTCTAGCCCAATGGCCTGTATCCTACCATTCTCCGCAACAATTGTAGAACATTTAAGAAAATACAGCCAGACTGACGTATATAGTATTTAAATACGTGTTTTAAATATGCTTACTTAATTTTGCCATTTGCTTAAATTTTTGTTGAATATCATCACTTTTTTTTTGCCTTTTACATTTTAAAAACAAGAGTTACCAAACATAACTTTAACTAAGACGGCAGATGTTTGTTCTTAGTATCCTAAAAGCACATACCAAACCCCGGTACATCAACAAATTCGGAACTATTAATCAGTTTGTACAAGATTATATACTATGCATTCTTCACTTGAAGGAAACTTGGGGAAAAAATTAGGTTCGAACGCTTGAAGAAGATTATCCTTATAAGATGTGAAATGATACCATGAAATAAAAAGGAGTAATCATAGAGATAGTGACAAATTATAAAAACTTTGTATAATGATCGACGTAATAATCATGAAACGACAAAACTATCCCTAATTATTTTCATTTTGTAATAAAAATGGGGATAGTTTTGTCTTTTCATAATTACTACATCAATTATTATATAAAATCACTATAATTTATCACTTTCTCAATTATTACTCAGAAAGGAAGAGTAATGTGGCTTTATTTATGGACCCACCCTCCAAATTACAATGATTTTTTTTTTAGGTTTTAGCCAAAAACGACCCTCCAAACTATGATTGACTAGAAGAAGAATTCGAGAATGAATGAATGAATGAATGAGTTCCTTTTCTTCTGCTCAACTGTACATTTTGAAATTCTAAATTTTGGAGTAAGCGTAGCAACCTTGGTTACTTTTAATCTAATAATTTTGCAAGAACATTCTTGATTCGACCTATCGATATATGTAAAATTATTATATAATACAATACTCTTCTATTGCAAGAAATAGTTTATTTTCAAAACTTTTAAAATTTTGTTTTTGAATAAAATTCTTATATTATTTTTACTAATAGTAACTATATTTAAAATTTTAAATTTAAAATCACCTTAAAACTAAAAGAAAAAATTATATCTAGTTAAGAATGAACTTATTTTTGGAAACATTTGAGGTATTGTCTATGTTACTTTAATTTCCATTGCAGCATCCTAACAGATTCCAAGAAAGTTAGTTAGAGGTAAATTCCATGTTTTAAAAAGAAGACGTACCAAGACAAAAAAGAAGAGGCCTTCTGCAATTTTTTAGCAGCTAAAAGGTTAAAAAGTCACGCAAAGGATAAGATCAAGGAAAATTTGATGGTCTGAACCTTGCGGATGCAATGCTGACGAAATCGGCGGTGCGGGACATTTTTGTTTTATTTTTTTGTTCACAAGTATCCCACATTTATTGAGATTTGATTTCGATTTTCCACACTCTACGGCTGTGTCGAGACCTTTTCCTTTTTTTTAATCAAAATGTTCTCATATTTATTATTTTTCATATGATATATATTTCCTCACCAAACTCACTCCTTGTGCGAGACCTTTTGATCGGTTAGTTTTCGGCTGATTGGCTGACTGTAATTATTAACAAGATTCCCTTCTAGAAAGGAGCAACTGCATGCCAACTTGGATATGCAGTTTATCGTTACTGAATTACGTAAGAAGTAATTATTAACAAGATTCCCTTCTAGAAAGAAGCAACTGCATGCCAACTTGGACATGCAGTTTATCGTTACTGAATTAGGTTAAAACTAGCAAAAGAGTAGTTTGTCCACACCATGAAGCAACCGTGTGCCACAACACCGACGCGGAAACTCAGGTAGTGCTTAGTAGGTCTCCAAGTGGCAGTTCAGTTAGATGCTGTGTCTATAAAAGGAGTATGAAACCCAAGGCAACTCCAAAATTGCATTGAATAGATCAAGCAGAGAGGAGAGCTTCACAGCCCAAAAAGAAATACAAAATCAATGAGCGAAAGTTTGGAACTAACAAGTATGGATCCAGTGAAGTCGTGGAGGTGGAGACGACTTCGGCTAAAATTTTATAGCCTCAGGGCCTTCTCTTCTAGAACAGGAAAAGGAGTGGAGAGCGAGCCCTCTTGCCGCGTACACCAGAGACAGAGACCGGGTCAGGGACAGGGACAGGGACAGGGTCAGGGTCAGGGTCAGAGACAGAGACAGAGACAGAGACAGAGACAGAGACAGAGACAGTTCTCCCTGTGGAACCAGATTGCCTGTGCGATCTTGCTCGCCTGAAAGACGTTAAGCTTCTTCGTCGGCTTGGAGGCATTGAAGGAGTTGCCTCACGTGGAAACTGATACTGTGAAGGGTATCCGAGGAGACGATGAAGACATAGATCGTAGGTGCCGGGACTATGGTTCAAACACAATTCACAAGCAACCGCCAAGGGTTATTCATATTCTCTTTGAGACCATAACAGATCCCATCATTATTGTCCTACTATCATGCGCAGCACTTGCGCTCGGTTTCGGGATCAAACATGATGGGAAGGGAGGATTATCTGATGGGGTAACCATAATCTTTGCAGTCTTCATTGTTATCACTATTACAGCTTTCAGTAATCTCTGGTCTAAAAGACAGCTCTTCAAGTTGTCTGAAGCTATAGACAATTTCAATATTTATGTGCTAAGGAACGGGCAATACCATATCATCTCAGTGTTTGAAGCCGTTGTTGGAGATGTTGTCTTATTGAAGACTGGAGATCAAGTTCCTGCTGATGGCTTGTACATAACTGGGAACTCTTTTTGGGTGGATGAGTCGAATGTGAGAGCTCATATGGATTCAGTGGAAGTCAATGACACCAATAATCCATTCTTGCTATCCGGAACGAAGGTGATCAATGGTTCACCTCATATGCTTATCACTGCAGTTGGCATAAATACAGAATGGGGAAAAGACTGAGCTTGAAACACGGGCATTCTGATCAAAGTACTCCTTTACAAAAGAGGTTACACGAACTGTCCAAAATTATAGCTATAATAGGTTCTACGGTTGCTTTCAGTTCTGGTGGTATTGCTGATCCGTTATTTCATCGGAAACGTGCATGATGATAATGGAAAATCACACTTCGTTGCAGGCAAGACAAGAGGTCCGGAAGTTTTTGATGACGTGATAGGCATTCTAGTAACCCCAATTGCAATTGCATCAACTGCCATTCCGGAAGGTTTGCTGCTGGCTGTCTTGATAGGCCTTGCATTCTCTATCAAAAGGATGACAACCCAAAAGGCACAGATGAGAAATCTTTCAGCATGTGAAGTGATTGGTACCACAACCGTGATTTGTACAGATGAGAAATGTCTGACCTTGAACCGTTTGGCAGTAACTGAATTCCATTTTGGTGACAAGCGTATAACTGAATACCCTTGCTCAGTTATTCCCCCAACTATCTTTGAACATCTCTCACAAGCAGTATTTCTGACACCTACAGAGGCATCATCTTTATCTCCAGGTGATTCCCCTGACAATCAAATTGAGAAAGCAATTCAAGAATGGGGTTCTCGAGATCTGGGCTTAGATTTTGAACAAATGAGGGCAAATTTTACCATTCACCGGCTTCCTGAAACCACCATTTCAGAGAAGACACGAAGTTTCACTTGGATAAAGAACAATAATGATAACAGTTTTCATGTGCATCAAAAAGGGGAAGCAGAAGCCATATTGCCCTTCTGTTCCCGTTACTATGATGAAAGCGGGAACATCAAAGATATGGCCAAAAGTTTTAGAGAAAATCTGGAGCAAACAATTCAGGAGATGAAGTCCAAGGGCCTCCAATGCATCGCATTTGCTCATAAAGTTACGTCCGAAGAGTCTGATGATGAGCATGATGGAAATTTCGAGCCTCAGCTCAAAGAAGAGTGTTTGATTTTCATAGGGATTGTAGGCCTCAAATACCCATGTCGACCTGAAGTAAGAAAGGCAGTGGAGGATTGCAAAAAGCAGGAGTTGACGTCAAAATAGTCACAAGAAACGATCTTCTCACAGCAAGAGCCACAGCCATAGAGTGTGGTATTCTGGATGTCAACTGGGACATGGCCACATGTGAAGTTGTTGATGGACCAGAGTTTCAAACCTATACAGGAAACGAGAAACGAGAGAAATCTCGTGGAATCCGAGTGATGGCACGAGCCACTACTATGGATAAAGTTTGCATGGTGCAATGTTTGAAAGAGAAAGGTGAGGTGGTTGCTGTTACTGGATATACTATGGGGGATGCAATTGTACTAAGGGAAGCTGATGTAGGTCTCTCACTGGGAACCCAAGGGACTCAACAAGCAAAGGAAAACTCTGATGTTATAATCACAGAAGATAATTTTGATTCTGTAGCCAGAGTATTGACATGGGGTCGAGCGATGTATCACAAAATGCAGCTCTTTGCACAATGCCAACTTTCTGTCAGCATTTCTTCTCTTGTGATAGACTCTATCACCGCTGTTTCTGCTAGAGAACCTCCAACTTTCAAGATTGTCACGGCTATTTCATCTGGAAAGGTCCCTTATGCAACACTTCAAGTACTATGGCTGAAGTTGATAGTGGGTGCATTGGCAGCAGTAGCTATCACTGTCGAGAAGCCTCCAGAGCTCGGGCAACTGCCAAAAGTTATGCGTGATCAACCATTCATAACCAACTTCATGTGGAAGAATATTGTTGGACAAGCTGTCTATCTGTAGGATGTAAAAATCCTACGCATAAAAAATCACGCATGTGAAGACAACAAACAATTTATTTGGAGACAAATAATAGGGTAGGAAAAACCTACACTTCAAAATACAAACGATATAGGATGAAACTCCTACTTCACAATTCTATTTCTCTCGAGTCTCTCTTTTATTTTCTGAGCCTTTCAAAAACTAATCATCATGGGTCTTTTATATAGATCCCATATTTAATCAAAACCAATTAGGATTTGATAATCAAATCCCAAACAAAATCTGTTTCTAAAAAGAATCCAAATCTAATTCAACTAAGAATTAGTAAATCCTAATCAAAATATAATTTGCTAAATAAGCTTGGTTTAATACACCTACAAAACCTCCCTTAAACCAAGCTTGCCATGAAAGCAGCTCCAACTCCATCTCGAATATGAATTTCTTTTGAAATCTCCTTTGCCGTGTAGACCACGTACAATATCAACTTCTTGATCTTGATCTTGATCTTCATTATCACCTTCAATCTTGTCATTGCTGAAAATTTATATTTTAAAAATTTTCTATTTGCCGTCTTCTTCTTGGTCAAAACCTCAACCACATTGACCCAATTGTCAAAACAATCATCTTCACCATTGCTATGCAATTCAAAATATTTTATGATACCCAATTTCTCTTCTAGGTAAAGAGATTCAAATTTTCTCTCATCTTCTTCAACCGTGTCAATGGTTTCCGATTTTTCTTCTAAATTAACGATTTCTTCATCAACCAAAACATCAAAAAATTCTTCTTGTTGCTCTACCGAACCAAGTATCTCTTCTTCATCTTTTACAAAATCAACTTGGCAATTTTCACAATCCATCTCTTCAAAATTTTGACTGTGAACAATAGACTCCACATTGGGACCATCTTTTTCCTCAATTATTATGGTATCTTGAGGTTTTGATATTTGTTCCACTGGCTTGTTCTCCAATACAAGTTTCCCATCAATTCTTTGTTCATGAAGAATTAATGAACTTTGTAGTTCTTCAATGCTCAAAGTTGATAAATCTTTAGTCTCCAATATAAGTGCAACAACATAATCAAACCTCATAGATAATGAATAAAGAACTTTTTCCACAAAAAATTTATCATCAAGAATACACCCATTAAATTCCATCTCATTCTTGATATCCAACAAACGAGAAAAATAGTTCTCAATCGTTTCAAATTTCTCCATAGAGCACAACTCAAATTTCCTCTTCAACAATAACACGTTATTTTTTCTAACTTGATCTATGCCAATATAAGCTCTTTCTAAAATATCCCATGCTTGTTTGGCGCTTTAGCCGACAAATTTTATGAAAAATTGACATATCAATTCCTTGATGAATTTGAGATAAGGTCAAATATACCTTTCTTTTGGTTTCGCATCGCATTATCCGTACTCTTTTTGAATGAACTGTAGCAAATCGTATGCTTGAAGGTGTGTTTCCATCTGAATCCTCCAAAATTTATAATTTTGCTTTCCCGTGAGTTTTGGAACAACACATTTTATGTTCCAATCATCCATGGCTAACAAACAACTTTTAGCCTCCCTTGTTGGAAAATCATCAGGATCAAGAAACAAACAATTAACGTTGTTGGATCTGATACCACATGTAGGATGTAAAAATCCTACGTATAAAAATCACGCAGCGGAAAGACAACAAACAATTTATTTGGAGACAAACAATAAGGTAGGAAAAATCCTACACTTCAAAATACAAACGATAGGATGAAACTCCTACTTCTCACAATTCTATTTCTTGAGTCTCTCTCTTTTATTTTTAGTCTCTCTCAAAACTAATAACCATGGGTCCTTTATATAGATCCCATATTTAATCAAAACCAATTAGGATTTGATAATCAAATCCCAAACAAAATCTGTTTTCTAAAAGAATCCAAATCTAATTCAACTAAGAATTAGTAAATCCTAATCAAAATATAATTTGCTAAATAAGCTTGGTTTAATACACCTACACTATCCAATCATAATTCTGCTGATCATACAGTTCCAGGGACAATCAATCTTCAAAATAGATTATAGAGCAAAAGATACCATGATCTTCAATATTTTTGTTCTCTGGCAGCTCTGTGTGATGTTGGATACCAAAGGAGATGAGAGGATGTGGGGGAGAAAATTACTCTGGGGCATTATTGGACTGATAATTCTTCTTCAGGTACTGATTGTGGAACCGCTACATAAGTTCGCGAATACAAAGCCCCTAACTTGGAAGCAATGGATGGCATGCGTTGCAATTGCTGTTGTGGCTTGGCCAATTGGGTGGCTCGTTGAAAAGATAAAGTGTTCCACATAAGCCCTTCTTCAGCATCGTGAGTAGCGAGAATTATCCATTTCACCAAAATTTAGTGACCAAATCACTCTTCTGTTACGGTGAAGCTCAGTTTTTTTCCGCCTTTTGTTCCATTGTACCCTCTATCGTACAGATGAAGCACTTTTGCCTTGCTCTTCTTAGTAAGCCACAAAACTAAAAGTTTGGCATGCCTGCCTATCTACATTGAAATCTTTATTGTTCTCGATCTCCTAGGTACATTTCACTTTCCAGCGTTGACACTCTGCTCTAATATAGATATTCAAAGCCACAACATCTCTAACAAGCATCAACATTTTCCATGATCATTTTATTTATTGTGTTGGAAATACATCTTTGAAAATGTATATTTTGTGAAAAACAAATCATCACTTTAATATGGATTCTCTTATCTTGGAGCACAGATCATAATCTAATAGACAGGAAACTAGTTCAAACTTAGGAGAAATAGAACATAAAAGGGAACATATTGTCATGGAAGCTTGATAATTCATCCAATTAGATCTAAATTTTCCCTTGCCCAACATGACGAAAGAGTACCAAATCTTTCTAATTGCTAAAGCAGTTCAGGCAAGTGCCAATCACAAATACAATTCGCAAGCTAAACATTGCACGATTCATATTTCCTTAGATAACCCAACCCTTTTATCGTTATAGCTTAAAGCTTTTCAGTTCTGACCACTGAGAGAGCAGTAATTAATTCTGTTTTTTTGGGCTGCAAACAACAATAACAAGCAGGGACTAGCAATAAAAGAGTAGAAGCATCAAACCCATAAAAGAGAAAGTTCTCTAATCCACGGGGCACAGAGTCCCATAACACTGCAAACCGTGCTGACAAGGCATTTGGTTTTCAGTTATTTATAGAGAAAGTTACTAACCTTAGGCATCAGTTTGTTGATTCTGTTTGTTTGAGTTTGATCTTGATAGAGAAAGCTACTAATCCCAGGCACCATTTGTATGTACAGTTTGTGATGAGCACAAGCACTTGGCGCTGCCTTGTTTATCTTGCATTTGTTCTCCTCAGCTCGACCGACGACTGGGAAGTGGGAATCCGTTGACCTTTGTTTGAATGGATCAACATTGTCATTCCTGTTGGCGTTGATCTCTGTTTGAATGGAGCAACATGGTCATCCCCAGTTTCTCCACAAATACAATGAAGAAAACATTTTTTCTTGGGAGGGATGTTCGTTATGTTATTTATTCATCCAGTTTCGGCAGCAAAAGTAATACTTATTGTAGCCTTTGGCTCAATATATGAAGCCAAATTACCAGCAATGATTCAGTTGGAAAGGTTTGTACCATAAACTTCAGCAATAAAAATCAGTTTGAAATGGTTGAAGTACCTTTCCTTTAAGGAATAACGGGTATTCATTTCGAAACAGCAGCCAATCCGAGCACTTAATTATGCTAATACTGCTATAGTTATTTATGTTGCTGCTGCTGTTCGTTGAAGTCATAATCCAAGCTAATGTTATGTCATTCATGTATTCACAACAAATTCACCGACAATTTCTCCATTGATAGCAGACTCACCCCACAAGTGCACAATTTCAAGTTGCCATAGGCCCGTAGTAGGCTCAGCACTTCCAAATTGAGGCCTAGTGTTGCAGTTGCAACTCTATTTAACAATGCCTCAGCAATGCTTATTATCAAGTTTGAGGAGAATATTTCAGTCAATCACGTGCTGGAGAAATAAATTTTCAGGTTTCTCCCAAACATGCAGTAGTGATACATATTCACACAGCATATTTTATCAAGCTGGGACAGGTACAGGTACTTTGCCATTCTCAGAGGGAGCCAGACTACCACAACACTCAACCAAGACTTTCCAACCACCAGGGCACATAAACCCATCTGGAGAGTTCTCTGTTCTTTGCAAGGGTCTGCATATGACAAATACAAAGCAATATTTCGACACGGATATAAAGAAGCAAGCCAAACGGAGTACCATCTATCTTGGTCCAATCAAAACGAGTTATTCTTAAAAACTGTTACAATTGTGTGGAAGAGAATGATACCTTTGTGCCTGATATGCAAAGAAAATCCTGTGGCCTTGAAGGATCAAAGAATGCCATTTTTTGACACATTTGAGGTATTATCTATGTAATCCATCCTAGCATGGATGAAAAGTACAATAGTGTTACTTTAAGGGCTATATTAGAGCTATATTAGAATATTTTAACATCCATATTATACATTACATCATTACTAAATCATACGCATAAAAAGGGTGCTCTCCTATGTTGATAGGTAAAGAATTAATTTTTAAGTATAAGTGAGTTTCTTGATGTAGCATTCACATAGTAAAATATTAATGAATATTTATGAGCGGCTCTTATTTAGTAACTTCTGTCATAAAAACTTTACATCAATTATTAAAAATTCACTGTGATTTTTGACTATGCAAATTATTGTTACAGTCGGAATATGTAGAATTTCAACGATGCATAGTGAAATATATTTGGTAAGTAGATAGAATGCTTCATTTCACCAGAAATCGAGACCAAATCACCTCTTACAGTGAAGATCAGTTTGCTTCAGCCTTTCGTTCAATTTTACCATCTATTTTACAGTTAAACACGTTTGCGTTTCTCTTCTTAATTAGCCACACAGGTAAAGGTTGGCATGTCTGCCTATCTACATTGAAATCTTTATTGTTCTTGATCTCCTAGGTATATTTTTCACTTTCCAGCAGTGACGCTCCTAAGGCTCTAACATAAATATTCAAAGTCTCGACATATCAGACAAGCATCAACTTTTTCAAAATCATTTTCATTGATTGTGCTGCATTCATCTTTGAAAATGTATATCCTGTGAAAAATCATCACCATATATTTATTCCTGTCTATTAGACTATGATCTGTGCTCCAAGACGCATGAACCATCGAAGTTTGGAGAAACAGAACCATAAAAGGGAACATAGTGTCATGGAAACTTTACAATTCATCCAATCAAGTCTAAATTTTCCCTTAGTCCAACATGACTAAAAATACCACATCTTTCTAACAGCTAAAACAATTCAGCCAAGTCTCAATCACGGTTACCATTCGCAGCTAAACGTTGCACACTTCTTACTTCCTTAGTCAAATTAACCATTTTAATATCAAGTTTTAAAGCTTTCAATCCTGACTACTGGGAGAACAACAATTAATTCTGTTCTTTCTGGGCTGCAAACAACAATAATCAGCAGGGACTAGCAACAGAAAATTAGAAGCTTCAAACCCATAAAAGAGAAAGTTTAAATCTAATCGACAGGGGTCCCATAAAACTGCAAACTCTGCAGACAATGCATTTGTTTTTCAATCTTCATAGAGAAGGCAAATAAACCATTGTGTTGTTTGTGCTTTGGTTGTCAATCTTGACAGAGAAAGCTACTAACCTTGGGCACGGGCATCATTTGTGAGCATATTTTGTGATGAGCACAAGCAATACCGTATGCTTGGCTCTGGCTTTCTGTGTTAGAGCGGAGGACTTGGCAGTGGGAATCCGTTGACCTGTGTTTGACTCAGGGTCAATGCGCTAATATAAGATAATATGAGAAGTGCCTTTTCTTTAGTCATCAATACATTGGAGTAGTATTTTATTGTATCAATTTATTCATCAATGCTTACTCCCAAGATGAATACAATTTGTGTCTTCTTTTTAATTTTTAATTTTTACATTATTAATGATATTGAAGTTGACATAGATACAATCCACGAATAATTTGGGTAAAATAAAAAAATGGTAAATTCAATTTTAGATAACTAAATTAATAAATGAATAGATGACTTTCAACAAATTCAATTCTGATATTCTTTCCATTTCATGATTAAAATGTTGGTTAATTTATTAACTTTGATTATATGTATATTTAAATTAAAATTTATACTATAGTTTATATATTTTGAAAATGTTAATCTTGTCGACATTACAATGCAGACATCATGTCACTTGTGTTTTGTTTCTCATTTAGATATTTTTATATGAAGCAAATTTAATTTAAAGTTAGATTGATTAATATGAATTAATAAACGAAATTCATGTGTATTGTATATTAAAATTAATTAATAGCATTATTATTATTATTCATCAGTAAAATACATATTTATAAGTCATATTTGTAAGATGAAAAGAAAAAAATTATGCTAAAAATACAATCATTTCTGAAGTCGTAATCCACAAGCTAACGCTATTAACATTCATGTATGCACAACAAATTCACGAACCATTACTTCAACGAAAGCAGAGTCCCCACACAATGCAACTGCAAATGCAAGCATTTACAGGTGCACAATTGCAAGAGTTATACTGTAGGTGCTGCAATTAGAGATTTGAGGTCTGGTACTGCATCTTGCGACTTGCAAGTCTCATGACATTAGAATTCAAAGGTGAGTCAATCTTTCTTGTTAACAAGGACGTAAATGACACATTGATATTCAATACTTTTGTCCTTTGCCAAGTATTCAATGAGTTCAATGCAGGAAAACTTGAGAGGAAAAGAAAAAGGTAAACGAAACATTGATATTTCCCAAAATGTGTTGATGCACAATAATTGACTAGACATTTAGATGTAAATTACTGTTTTAGTACAGGTCGTGAAAGTGGTACCAAATCGAACACTTTTGTCTTTTATCAACTATTTAACATTTAAGTGCAGATAGTTAATCGTATCAAAATACATTTTTCGTATTTCAAAACACTTGCAATTTGTAATATATTTCCTATCTCACAACCACTATGTCAAAAGCATAAAAACACATTTTGAAACTTAATTCATACACATTAGTGTTTGAAGGGTATACAGGAACAAGCTGTTCTTGGAAATCAGTGGGATAACAGTTTGTCTTGAGGTGATGATGGTGGAATATTTTAAGAGATTTGCCAATACAAAGAAGTTGAACTGGGAGCAATGGGGAGCATGTATAGGCATTGTTGCAACTGCATCTTGGCCTACTGGCTGGATTGTGAAATGCATTCTCCTTCCAGAGAAGCCAAGGTTCAGTTATCCCAGAGTGGAAGAACTTCAGATGGATATAGAATGATCAGCAGTTTCAGCAGTGCTCAACTTTGATTGAAAATCTTATGCGTCGTTTTGTGAAATACGATATTAGCTTGGGCCTCCTGGCAGGTATGGACTACAGACTTAGTGGATAGCAATTTTCATTGGGGTAAATGCTTCAATAATTAGGCCCTGTGAAACTTCATCCTGCAACCCTAGTGTCCGAAAATTAGGAAGTTTTCCGGCCCGTATTTCTAGCCCAATGGCCTATTCTCCGCAACAATTGTAGAACATTTAAGAAAATACAGCCAGATTGACGTATATAGTATTTAAATACGCGTTTTTAAATATGCTTACTTATTTTGCCATTTGCTTAAATTTTTGTTGAATATTATCACTTTTTTTTTTTTTTGCATTTTTACATTTTAAAAACAAGAGTTACCAAACATAACTTTAACTAAGACGGCAGATGTTTGTTCTTAGTATCCTAAAAGCACATACCTAACCCCCTCCCCGGTACATCAACAAATTCGGAACTATTAATCAATTTGTACAAGATTATATACTATGCATTCTTCACTTGAAGGAAACTTGGGGAAAAAATTAGATGCAAATCGCTTGAAGAAGATTATCCTTATAAGATGTGAAATGATACCATGAAATAAAAAAAGAACTAATAGAGATAATGACAAATTATAGTAATTTGGTATAGTGATCGACGTAATAATCATGAAAGACAAAACTATCTCTAATTATTTTCTATTTTGTAATAAAGATAAACTGATAGCTTTGTCTTTCATAATTACCACATTAATTATTATACAAAATCACTATAATTTATCACTTTCTTAATCATTATCAGAAATGAAGAGTAATGTGGCTTTATTTATGGACCCACCTTCCAAATTATAATGATTTTTTTTTTTTTGCTTTTAGCCAAAAACGACCCTCCAAACTATGATTGACTAGAAGAAGAATTCGGAGAATGAATGAATGAATGAATGAATGAGTTCCTTTTCTTCTGCTCAACTGTACATTTTTGAAATTCTAAATTTTGGAGTAAGCATATAGCAACCTTGGAGTAATTTAACAATTTTGCAAAGACATTCTTGATTCGACCTATCGTATATATGTAAAATTATTATATAATACAATACTCTTCTATTGCAAGAAATAGTTTATTTTCAAAATTTTTAAAATTTTGTTTTTGAATAAAATTCTTATATTAATTTTATTAATAGTAACTATATTTAAAATTTAAAATTTAAAATCACCTTAAAACTAAAAGAAAAAATTATATCTAGTTAAAAATGAACTTATTTTTGAAACTTTTGAGGTATTATCTATGTAATCCATCCAGCATGGATGAAAAGTACAATAGTCTTACTTTAATTTCCATTGCAGCATCCTAACAGATTCCAAGAAAGTTAGAGGTAAATTCCCATGTTGAAAAAGAAGACATACCAAGACAAAAAAGAGGCCTTCTGCAATTTTTTAAGCAGCTAAAAGGTTAAAAAGTCACGCAAAGGATAAGATCAAGGAAAATTTGATGGTCTGAACCTTGCGGATGCAATGCTGACGAAATCGGCCGTGCGGGACATTTTTTTTGTTTTATTTTTTTGTTCACAAGTATCCCACATTTATTGAGATTTGATTTTGATTTTTCACACTCTACGGCTGTGTCGAGACATTTTTCTTTTTTCTTTAATAAAAATATTTTTATATTTATTATTTTTCATATGACATATATTTCCTCATCAAACTCATTCCTTGTGCGAGAACTTTTGATCGGTTAGTTTTCGGCTGATTGGCTGACTGTAACTATTAACAAGATTCCCTTCTAGAAAGGAGCACCTGCATGCCAAAGTGGGATATGCAGTTCATCGTTACTGAATTAGGCAAGACAGAGAAAAAATTAGGTAAGAACTAGTAAAAGAGTTGTTTGTCCACAAACCGACATGGAAACTCAGGTAGTAGGTCTCAAGTATCAATTCGATGTTGTACATATAAAAAGAGTTTGAAATCTAGTCACAATTAGCATCCCTGCACTTCCACCATTTCCATTTTCCATCCCCAGTCAAAACTAGTCACAATTACGTGCCTCATGCATCTCACCAATATTCATTTTTCCTTCGAATCATGAATAAAGTAACTAGAAAAAGAAGAAAATGGAAGAAAAGGAAACCACATAGTAATTACTTGAAGAGAAACAGACAGTTCAACTTGTTGACATATCACACATCAAAAGTGGAATCCTTTGATCATTTCACGGCTAGTTTTTGGCTGACGCAGCCAAATTGCCACAAAACATCAATTGATTGGCTGCAACTATCAACCAAATTCCCCTTCTTGCCCCGTACCAACTGCAAAATGGGATAAAAACAGAAGATGATGCGTCACACGTCATTACTGAAGTCGACGAAGTTTCCTAGTATGTTCGTACCAACTACCAAGTAGAGTAGAAGTGTATTGTAGCCACAAAATGGAAAGGCACAATCAGGTAGTAGGTAGCAGGTAGCAGGTAGCAGGTAGGAAATTCTGACAATGTTTCCACCATTAAAGCTGGGGTGTCTCCTGAGTCTATATAATGTGTTTCTTCTGAAACCCAAGCCAAACTCAAAAATGCATTAAACAGATCAAGGAGAGAGGAGAGCTTCACAGCCCAAAAAGAAATACAAAATCAATGAGCGAAAGTTTGGTACTAACAAGTCTGGATCCAGTGAAGTTGAGGTGGAGACGACTTCCGTTAAGAGTTCCAATAGAGGATCAGTGGAGAACCAAAAAGAGCTGTTGTACCACCTCTTGGGGCCTATACCAGAGACAGTTCTCCATGTGGAACCAGATTGCCTGCGCTGATCTTTCTCGCCTGAGAAACGTTGAGCTTCTTCATCAGATTGGAGGCATTGGAGGAGTTGCCTCAGGTGTGGGAACTGATACTCTGAAGGGTATCCAAGGAGACGATAAAGTTTCTGGCTCTAGTAGTATTTTCCGGATGGGGATTGGGCAAGACGACGCCTAAAGTATCTGCTCCTACAAAGGGCTCTGTGTACACCACAATCGATTTCACCTCAGTGAATAGTTTGATAATCGCATCCGTAGCTGTGGCAGGAGTATCCTGGCTTCCATGCGAAGAAGACGCCTCCGGGAACCGAGTACCGAGTACCGACCATTATTTTCAGGGGCCAACCGTATTTCTTCCAAGCTTTTGTTATGCTTATTATGTTTGGATTCTCAACATCTTTCTGCGCCTTGTTCTCGTATAATCGGCCGAAAGTGGCGAGGTGTCTCAGATCGCTTTCGGTTGTTTTCTTATCTTCTGCTGCCGCTGTGCTACTTTTTGTTGTCTGTTGGGGATCTATGTTCAACCCATCTGCATCTTCTCGGTAGAGTAAGGAAAAAATGATTTACTGCTCAGATGGGTAAAATCCCCATCATATCACCAAATTTTAGCGAATTACTTTTCCTGATGAACAGAAGGCCGAATGATTTCCCAACCTTGTATGTATTTTCAGCAACCTAGACCAAATTCATTGCATTGCACTGCTCGACTTGACTTGACTTGCTTCCTGGTTTGGAAGTATAACTAGTTAATTTCTGTTAATATGGAAGACTTGATTACAACTTTGTTCACTGATCGGGAGTCAGGTGGTGTTACGGGTGTTTCTCCTCAGCAAGCTCTGTACCCACCTACCAGGTTGGATCCCATCTCCATGATCGATCGCATAATATTTTGCAAGCATTAAAAATGGGTAAAAAAATAAAATGTTGGGATCAAAGATATTAAGTCCCAAAATCACACCAAAACCGTGCGGGTAACAAGATAGCCGAACACCAAACCAACAAACAAATCTGCTTGCTTTTGAAGACTAATTTCGGTCCAACTCCAAACACTCACACGCACAACTGGACAAAATAAGTGCAAGTCACAAAAAGAAAGCTTCGGCTAATAACAAAACAAGGATAGATGGCCCACACACAATGGAAACTAATTTGATTAGTTTTGATTTCTTGGGAAGAACTTCGGCCGAAACAAAACAAGACAACGGGAAAATTGATCAAAATTCTAAGGAAGCAAATCTGCGGCTTTCCACGGGATGGTGGCTGTTTTATTTCTTTGTATTTCTCTCCGTTTTTCTCTGTACTTTTAAAATTATGAATAACATGTGATTCAACTAAACTCTATACCTATTAAATTTGGTAACTATTAAACCAAAACCTAATATGATTAATAATTCTAAATTTAATAGAATTATTAAATTACAAATTATAAACTCAATAGAATACTTGAATACTTAGTTTAATTCAACTACATTGTCTCCGTTAAACTAAGTTTTCGTAACTTGTCATGCCTAACATTTTCTTCAACTTCATAAACTAATCCATCTTCAACGCTTTCGTGAAAATATCGCCACTTGCTCTTCTGTTGTAATAATCGATTGCAATTTCTTTTCGTTGAACCAAATCACTAATGAAGTGAAATTTGATGTTGATATGCTTGCTTCACCATGAAACACCGGATTCTTCGTCATCTTTATTGTCGACATACTATCACACAAGATAGTAGTTGCTTCATCTTGCTTATATTGAAGAAAATCTAGCATCCTTCTCACCACAATGCTTGAGTAGCATCAGTCACGCAATATATTTTGCCTCCACTGTAGATAATGCGATAACCTGGTTCTTCTTTGAACTCCACGAAAATATACTGATCCAATAAAGAAAGCATAACCAGTACTTTTCTCTCAACAGATTACCACCAATCACTATCAGTGAATCCAATAAGATCAATAGGATCACTTTTTGCATAAAAATTCCATCACCTTGGGTACCTTTAATGTACCTCAAAATTCTCTTAGCTGCAAGTAGGCATCGACGTGATTCTCCATAAATCTACTAATTAAGCATCTAAAATTGATATCGTGCTCAGAATTGTAAGACCTCAAACTCCCTACCAAACTTTTAAAATAAGTAGGGTCCACATAAGTGCTACCCCATCTTTGGTCAAACGCAACTGTTCTTATTCAGTCAAGATTGGTTTGCACCATCCATCTTGAACTTCTTCAAAATATCTCCATATTTCTTTTGACAAATAAAAATGCCTTGATCAGTCTGTGAAAGCTCAACTCCAAGGAAGTCTCACAAAATACCCATGTCGGACATCTCGAGCTGTCAATCATAGCCTCCACGAATTTTGCAATCATCTTGGGATTATTCCCAAGAAATATTAGATCATCCACATATAAGCATACGACAACAACCGCACAATGAGTAGATGTTTTCACATATGAAGCATGATCAAAAGGATAGCAATGAAAACCATCGGCGAAGAAAGAATCAATACAAGTGTACCATGCTTTTGGAGCTTGCTCAAGCCGTAAAGGGCTCTTTTAAACGATACACCTTATTTTCTTGACCTTTCTTCACAAATCCTGCAGTTGTTCAACGACACTTTTTCCTCAAGTATACCATTCAAAACGCAGACTTTACATCCATTTGATGTATTTTCCAACCATTTTGAGCAGCTAAGGAAATAATTAAGCGAACAAGATTGCCGAGCAACAGCGCAAATACCTCAAAATAGTCAATGCTGTGTTTTGTTTATAACCTTTAGCAACTAACCGCGCCTTGAATCTATCTACTTCTCCATCAGGCTTGTACTTCGTCTTGTAAACCCACTTGACACTAATGGGTTTTTTGCCACTTGGAAGATTTGTGAGCTCCCAAGTATCATTCTTTTCAATGGCAGGAATTTCATTAGCCATTGCTTTCTTCCGTTGATCCTCACGAACAAAGATCTTCAAAACTAACGGGTCACAATCGCAAAGTGAGCAAAATTAACAACATCTTAGTAGATAAATTTTGAGTGTGACCTCAACAACATAATCCTGCAAACGAGTGTTAGACGCCTTTATCTTTGTGGCCGACCAGATCGCATGTGAATAGATTGAGTAGAAACTTGTTGTCGTCGCATTTGGGCCGATTGACCTCATCATCATTGTCATCAAAGTATGAAGATTGTGAAGGATGACTAACCGCCACATCGACCCTTTTTCCCGATCAATCCTGGACACCTTTCTTATCAAAATTCACATCTCTACTAAATGTGATCTTCTTTGTCAAAGGGTTGTATAACTTGTACCCTTTAGTCTCAAAACTATAGCAAATAAAAATACACTTCTCCGCCTTATCATCAAATTTCTTCCTGAGAGCATCTGGAACATGTGCATATGCCAAACAACCAAATACTCTAATATGACAGATATTTGGCTTTTTACCAGACCAAACCTCATAAGGGGTCTTCCCACCATTACATCTAGTAGGACATCTATTTAATAAATAGATACCACATGAAACTGCTTCTGCCCAGAAACCCTTGGGCATGTGTTTGGCAACCATCATTGATCGCACCATATCCATTACGATTCTTTCTTTCTTTACGCAACACCATTCTGGCTGAGGAGTGTACCTTGTTGTCATCGATGCTTAATCCTGTTGTGCCAAAAATCATCACAGACTATATACTCGCTTCCTATCGCTCGTAGTTTTAATGGAGTGACCACTTTGCTTCTCAACATATACTTTAAAACTTTTAAAAGTATCACAAGCATCAGACTTATTCCTCGTAAAATAAACCTGTGCCTTCACTGAAATCATCAATGAAAGTAATAAAATACTTATTACCTCCATTAGAAGGAACATCCATCGATATAGATCAGTGAATGAGCTGTAAAGGTTCTTTTGCCCTCCAAGCCTCGCCTTTAGGAAACGGGTCTCGATGCTTCTTGCCCAAAATACAATACTCACACTGTCTATGATGAAAGTTGATGGAAGGCAGCCAAAAAATAATATTATTCTTAGCTAAAACCGCAATTCACTAAGTGAAAATGCTCAAATCTTATGTGCCACAACCAAGTGTCATCAACCTCAATTGAGTTGAAACAAGATGAACCACCACAATTCAAAATAATCGTAAATAATCTGCTATTTGTCATATTCACATTTGCAATCAAACCCAATCTATCATCGTTGACGGTGCGGACGCCAAAACGTGAATCATAATTCTTCTCTTGAAGTTGACCTAAACTCAAGAGATTTTGATGCAAAGTAGGCACATAAAACACATCAAAGAATAAAGACTTTTTGTGTCATTCTTCAAGGTAATAGGACTATCTCCTTTACCACATAGGCACTTCATGAGTATTACCAAAACTAAAGGATTTAAATGACTCATCCAAATTTTTAAATAATTCCTTCTTTTCAGTCATGTGGTTACTACATCCAGAGTCAACATACCACGTGTTATTTTTAGACTCCCCAGCCACACTAGCAGAAAATAAGATTGTCTCATGCTTTTTACCAAAATCTTCAGCAACATTAGCATTGATATCCTTATTTTCTGATTTATTAGACCAACAATTCTTTTGGATATGGCCTACTTTACCACAATTAAAACATTTAGGCTTTTTTTTACTAATTATTGTTGGAATTATAAAAATTGCCTTTTTGTTGGGAGGAATTGTTACCTCTACTGCGACCACGAGAGTTACCTCTTCGACGTCCACGACCATTGAAATTCTGGCCACGACCACTAGAAGCAGCATCGTTGGGTGAATCTTCACTGCTTTTCTCCTTTGCAGTCTGAATTTTCACAGCTTGCAACGCCTTCTTCACAGGCTCTTTTCATGAGATTCATCCAATTTACAATTAATTCATTGTTCATGCAGCAGCAATAACCTTTGCAATTCATCAACTGACAAGGTTGACATCTCTTTTGTCTCTTGCATCGCGGCAATGAAATGGTCAAACTTTAACGGCAAAGTATTCAAGATCTTTTCTACAATGAGTTGATCAGTAAGATCATACCCATTCAACTGCATCTCGTTCTTTATATCATTCAAACGAGAAAAATAAGACTCAATAGTCTCATTCTTTTCCATATCGCATAGCTTGAACTTTCTTTTTAACGTTAACAAATTACTTTATTGAACTTTGTTCACGCCGATGCATTTTGGCCAAAATATCCCACTGTTTTGCGGTTTTAGCGGTGGATATTTTTCCAAATACGTAAACATCAATTGCTCGATGTATTTGAGACAACGCCAAACCGCCGATTTGTTTCGCCGCTTAGTAACATCCTCTGCTAAATTTTCTTGAATATGAGCTAACAAATCAAACGTTGAGATGTGTTTCCATCTGGATCCTCCAAAAATTATAATTTTGTTTATCCTTTAATTTGGGTACGGAACAATTAATATTCCGATTCGCCATAACTACCAAACACCAATCAAAGCTCGATACTGTGATGTTGGGATCAAAGATATTAAATCCCAAAATCACACCAAAACTGTGCGGGTAACAAGATAGCCGAACACCAAACCAACAAACAAATCTGCTTGCTTTTGAAGACTAATTTCGGTCCAACTCCAAACACTCACATGCACAAATGGACAAAATAAGTGCAAGTTACAAAAGAAAGCTTCGGCTAACAACAAAACAAGGGGCTAGATGGCCAACACACACACAGGAAACCAAGATGATTAGTTTTGAGTTCCTGGGAAGAACTTCGACCAAAACACAACAAGACAGCGAGAAAATTGATCACAATTCTAAGGTAGCAAATCTGCGGCTTTCCACGGATGGTGGCTGTTTTTATTTCTTTGTATTTCTCTCCGTTTTTCTCTCTGTATTTTTAAAATCATGAATAACAAGTGACTCAACTAAACCCTATACCTTTAGTAACTACTAAACCAAAATGCAATATGATTAATAATTCTAAATCTAATAGAATTATTAAATTACAAATTATAAACCCAATAGGATACTAGGATACTTAATTTAATTCAACTACATAAAGACATCCTATACCTTTAGTAACTAGTAAACTAAAACCCAATATAATTAATAATTCTAAATCTAAAAGAATTATTAAATTACAAATTATAAACTCAATAGGATACTAGGATACTTAATTTAATTCAACTACATAAAGACATTGCTCTTAGGAGCCGGGACTATGGTTCAAACACAATTCACGAGCAACCTCCAAAGGTAACTCATATTCTCTTTGAGACCATAAGAGATCCCATCATCATTGTCCTACTATCATGCGCAGCACTTGCGCTCGGTTTCGGAATCAAACATCATGGGAAGGGAGGATTATCTGATGGGGTAAGCATATTCTTTGCAGTCTTCATTGTTATATCTATTACAGCTTTCAGTAACCTCTGGCCTAAAAGACAGCTCTTCAAGTTGTCTGAAGCCAGAGACAATTTCAATATTTATGTGCTAAGGAACGGGCAACACAATAGCATCTCAGTGTTTGAAGCCGTTGTTGGAGATGTTGTCTTATTGAACACTGAGATCATGTTCCTGCTGATGGCTTGTATATAAGTGGGAACTCTTTGCGGGTGGATGAGTCGAATGTGAGAGCTCATATGGATTCAGTGGAAGTCAATGACAGCCATAATCCATTCTTGCTATCCGGAACGAAGGTGATCAGTGGTTCAGCTCGTATGCTTATCACTGCAGTTGGCATAAATACAAAATGGGGGAAAATACTGAGCTTGTAACACGGGCAATCTGATCAAAGTACTCCTTTACAAAAAAGAGTACACGGACCGGCCAAAATTATAGGTATAATGGGTTCGACGGGTGCTTTCACAGTTCTGGTGGTATTGCTGATCCGTTATTTCATTGGGAACTTGCATGATGATAATGGAAAATCACACTTCGTTGCAGGCAAGACAAGAGGTCCGGAAGTTTTGATGACGTGATAGGCATTCTAGTAACCCCAATTGCAATTGCATCAACTGCCATTCCGGAAGGTTTGCTGCTGGCTGTCT
The DNA here is from genome assembly GCA_020080225.1 of Gynochthodes officinalis. Classification (NCBI taxonomy): domain Eukaryota; kingdom Viridiplantae; phylum Streptophyta; class Magnoliopsida; order Gentianales; family Rubiaceae; genus Gynochthodes; species Gynochthodes officinalis. The sequence goes on along the minus strand of CM034619.1, from coordinate 4,268,715 downwards.
TGATAGGCCTTGCATTCTCTATCAAAAGGATGACAACCCAAAAGGCACAGTTGAGAAATCTTTCAGCATGTGAAGTGATTGGTATGACAACCGTGATTTGTACAGATGAGAAATGTCTGACCTTGAACCGTTTGGCAGTAACTGAATTCCATTTTGGTGACAGGCGTATTATTGAATACCCTTGCTCAGTTATTCCCTAAATATCATGGAACTTCTCCCACAAGCAGTATTTCTGACACCTACAGAGACTTCATGTTTATCTCCAAGTGATTCCTGACGGTCAAATTGAGAAAGCAATTCAAGAATGGGGTTCTCGAGATCTGGGCTTAGATTTTGAACAAATGAGGGCAAATTATACCATTCACCGGCTTCCTGAAACCACCATTTCAGAAAATCACGAAGTTTCACTTGGATAAAGAACAATAATGATAACAGTCTTCATGTGCATCAGAAAGGGGAAGCAGCAGCCATATTGCCCTTCTGTTCCCGTTACTATGATGAAAGCGGGAACATCAAAGATATGACCAAAAGTTTCAGAGAAAATCTGGAGCAAACAATTCAGGAGATGAAGTCCAAGGGCCTCCAATGCATCGCATTTGCACATAAAGTTATATCTGAAGAGTCTGATGATGAGCATGATGGAAATTTCGAGCCTCAGCTCAAAGAAGAGTGTTTGATTTTCATAGGGATTGTAGGCCTCAAATACCCATGTCGACCTGAAGTAAGAAAGGCAGTGGAGGATTGCAAAAAGCAGGAGTTGACGTCAAAATAGTCGCAAGAAACGATCTTCTCACAGCAAGAGCCACAGCCATAGAGTGTGGTATTCTGATGTCAACTGGGACATGGCCACAGGTGAAGTTGTTGATGGACCAGAGTTTCAAACCTATACAGGAAATGAGAAACTAGAGAAATCTCTTGGAATCCGTGTGATGGCTCGAGCATCCACTCTGGATAAACATCGCATGGTGCAATGCTTGAAAGAGAAAAGTGAGGTGGTTGCTGTTATTGGAGATACAACAGGGGATGCTAGTATACTGAGGGAAGCTGACGTAGGTATCTCATTGGGAACCCAAGGGACTCAACAAGCAAAGGATAACTCTGATGTTATAATTACAGAAGATAATTTTTATTCTGTAGTCAAAGCATTGATATGGGGTAGAGCCATGTCCCACAAAATCCAGCTATTTGCACCTCCAACTTTCAAGATTGTCACGGCTATTTCATCTGGAAAGGTCCCTTATGCAACACTTCAAGTACTATGGCTGAAGTTGATAGTGGGTGCATTGGCAGCAGTAGCTATCACTGTTGAGAAGCCTCCAGAGCTCGGGCAACTGCCAAAAGTTATGCGTGATCAACCATTCATAACCAACTTCATGTGGAAGAATATTGTTGGACAAGCTGTCTATCCAATCATAATTCTGCTGAACATACAGTTCCAGGGACAAGCAATCTTCAACCTAGATTCTAGAGCAAAAGATACCATGATCTTCAATATTTTCGTTCTCTGGCAGCTCTGTGTGATATTGAATACCAAAGGAATTGAGAAAAGTATCTTTGAAGGGATGTGGAGGAGAAAATTACTCTGGGGTATAATTGGACTGATAATTCTTATTCAGGTTTTGATTGTGGAGCCGCTACATAAGTTTGCAGATACAGAGCCACTAACTTTGAAGCAATGGATGATATGCTTCGGAATTGCTGTTCCGGGTTGGCCAATTGGGTGGCTCATTGAAAAGATGACTTGTTCCACATAAGCCTTTCTTCAGCATCGTGAGTAGCGAGAATTATCCATTTCACCAAAATTTAGTGAACAAATCACTCTTCTGTTACGGTGAAGCTCAGTTTGTTTCCGCCTTTTGTTCCAATGAACCCTCTATTGTACAGATGAAGCACCGTTGCCTTGCTCTTCTTAGTAAGCCACAAAGCTAAAAGTTTGGCATGCCTGCCTATCTACGTTGAAATCTTTATTGTTCTCGATCTCCTAGGTACATTTTTTACTTTCCAGCGTTGACACTCTGCTCTAATATAGATATTGAAAATCACAACATCTCTAACAAGCATCAACATTTTCCATGATCATCTTATTTATTGTGTTGTAAATTCATCTTTGAAAATGTATATTTTGTGAAAAACAAATCATCACTTTAATATGGATTCTCTTATCTTGGAGCACAGATCATAATCTAATAGACAGGAAACTAGAAATCTCAATATATGGAGATATTGTAACTTGAACCATCAAACTTAGGAGAAATAGAACATAAAAGGGAACATATTGTCATGGAAGCTTGATAATTCATCCAATTAGATCTAAATTTTCCCTTGTCCAACATGACGAAAGAGTACCAAATCTTTCTAATTGCTAAAGCAGTTCAGGGAAGTGCCAATCATAAATACAATTCGCAAGCTAAACATTGCACGATTCATATTTCTTTAGATAACCCAACCCTTTTTATCATTATGGCTTAAAGCTTTTCAGTTCTGACCACTGAGAGCAATAATTAATTCTGTTCTTTTTGGGCTGCAAACAACAATACCAAGCAGGGACTAGCAACAGAAGATCAGAAGCATCAAACCCATAAAAGAGAAAGTCCTCTAATCCACATGGCACAGAGTCCCATAACACTGCAAACCGTGCTGACAAGGCATTTGGTTTTCAGTTATTTAAAGAGAAAGTTACTAACCTTAGGCACCATTTTGTTGATTCTGTTTGTTTGAGTTTGACCTTGATAGAGAAAGCTAATAATCCCAGGCACCATTTGTAAGTACAGTTTGTGATGTGATGAGCACAAGCACTTGGCGCTGGCTTGTTTATCTTGCATGTGTTCTCCGCTCAGCTCGACCGACGACTGGGAAATGGGAATCCGTTGACCTTTGTTTGAATGGATCAACATTGTCATTCCTGTTGGCGTTGACCTCTGTTTGAATGGAGCAACATGGTCATCCCAAAACTGAGAATGAACAGTTGCGCCTTTTAACATCTTCATCCCCAGTTTCTCCACAAATACAATGAGGAAAACATTTTTTCTTGGGAGGGATGTTCGTTATGTTATTTATTCATCCAGTTTCGGCGGCAAAGTAATACTTATGCTAGCCTTTTGGCTCAATATATGAAGCCAAATTACCAGCAATGATTCAGTTGGAAAGGTTTGTACCATAAACTTCAGCAATAAAAATCAGTTTGAAATGGTTGAAGTACCTTTTCTTTAAGGAATAACGGGTATTCATTTCGAAACAGCAGCCAATCCCAGCACTTAATTATGCTAATACTGGCTATAGTTATTTATGTTGCTGCTGCTGTTCGTTGAAGTCATAATCCAAGCTAATGTTATGTCATTCATGTATTCACAACAAATTCACAGACAATTTCTCCATTGATAGCAGACTCACCGCAGAAGTGCACAATTTCAAGTTGCCATAGTAGGTTCAGCACTTCCAAATTGAGGCCTAGTGTTGCAGTTGCAACTCTATTTAACAATGCCTCAGCAATGCTTATTATCATGTTTGAGGAGAATATTTCAGTCAATCACGTGCTGAGAAATAAATTTTCAGGTTTCTCCCAAACATGCACTAGTGATACATATTCACACAGCATATTTTATCAAGCTGGGACAGGTACAGGTACTTGCCATTCTCAGAGGGAGCCAGACTATCACAACACTCAACCAAGACTTTCCAACCACCAGGGCACATAAACCCATCTGGAGTTCTCTCTGTTCTTTGCAAGGGTTCGCATCTGACAAATACAAAGCAATATTTCGACACGGATATAAAGAAGCAAGCCAAACGGAGTACCATCTATCTTGGTCCAATCAAAACGAGTTATTCTTAAAAACTGTTACAATTGTGTGGAAGAGAATGATACCTTTGTGCCTGATATGCAAAGAAAATCCTGTGGCCTTGAAGGATCAAAGAATGCCATTTTTTGACACATTTGAGGTATTATCTATGTAATCCATCCTAGCATGGATGAAAAGTACAATAGTGTTACTTTAAGGGCTATATTAGAGCTATATTAGAATATTTTAACATCCATATTATACATTACATCATTACTAAATCATACGCATAAAAAGGGTGCTCTCCTATGTTGATAGGTAAAGAATTAATTTTTAAGTATAAGTGAGTTTCTTGATGTAGCATTCACATAGTAAAATACTAATGAATATTTATGAGTGGCACTTATTTAGTAATTTCCATCATAAAAACTTTTCATCAATTACTACAAAATTCACAGTGATTTTTTCACTATGTATATTATTGTTACATTCGTAATATTGTTACCATCAAACTTAAGGACAAACATAACCATAAAACTTAAAAGGGAACATATTGTCATGGAAGCTTGACAATTCATCCAATGAAGTCTAAATTTTCCCTTAGTCCAGCATGACTGAAAAAATACCAAATCTTTCTAACAGCTAAAACAATTCAGCCAAGTCTAAATCCTGGTTACCATTCGCAGCTAAACGTTGCGACACTTTGTTAGGTGGCCCTCCCCCGTTGGGTTTGTGATTTTGTAGTTTGATAATTCTATTAGGTTTAAAATTATTAATCATATTGAGTTTTGAATTTAATAATTACCAAATCCAATAAGTATAGGGTTTTGTTAAGTTTTATAAATATGACATGTTATTCACAATTGATGTACAGAGAAAAGTATCACAACACACAAATCTTTTTCCTAATTTTTTTTTCTCTTTAGCATTCCTTTCCAATATAATTCTTATTAGTGATTGGAAAAATACTTTGTAAATTTCTCCACATATTAGTAAATTTAGTTTCTTCTCCGGTCATGGATGTAGGTCATATTGACCAAATACGTAAATTCTTGTGTTTCATCCCATTTATTTTCTCCATTTTTGTCTTTATTATTGTCTTTCTGAGCTAGACAAATAATGGGGCTCGTTTCCTAACAAACTGCATCGAAGCGATAGGTTGAAGTGCTTTCTATTAGGCCCAACGTCACTATTCATCCCTTGTGGGGCCTATAGTCACTATTAACGAGATTCGTATTTTTAGCCATCATGAGTAATAAAGACCTCTATTGAAAAGTTTGACCGAGTGTCAACTTCGGTATGTGGCAACTCAAAATGGAAGCCATTCTTATACAGGATGAATGTGAGTTAGCACTTGAAAGAGTAGAAAGAAAGCAGAGATGACGGAGAAAGAATTCACAAATCTAGACAAAAGGCTAGATCAACTATTATTTTGAATCTCTAATGAGATTTTGCGAGAAGTCGCCAACGAGAAGACGCATCAAAGGTATGTGTGACCGATTGAAGGCCATGTACATGAAGAAGACAAAGTGGAGAATCGACTTTATTTAAAGCAGTTGTACATGTTGAGAAGGATAGAAGGAACATCTTTACTCTCCCATCTTGATAAATTTGATTCCCTTCTTATGGATTTGGGGAATGTAGAAGTTAAGATTGCAGAAGAAGATCAAGCCATATTGTTGTTGTATTCCCTTCCCCAGTCTTTTAAATATTTTTGTGATACTATAATATATGGGAAAGACTCTATCTCATATGATGGTATAAAATTTACATTTAAATCTAAAGAGCATATTGATAGAGACATTACAGGGAAGACTAGTATTAGTCAGCAGAGGATTATTTGTGGGAAGATCTGAAAATAAGGATCCCAATAGCGAGAAATCCAAGGCAAGATTAAAATCCAGACATAAATATTTGACTTGTAATTATTGTAAAAGAAAAGGCACAATAAGGTAGATTATAAACTGAAAAATAAGGAGAAATGAATACAAAATAGCATTGTCATTGTAGAAGCTAGTGTAGTTGCGGATGAGAATGATGGCATCATGTTTGTAGCCACAGAAAATTGATAGCTTGATATTTTTAGTAATTTTTATCCCTAAAACTTAGAGATTTTAATTTAATTTAGTAGATTTTACTATGAAGTTAGTGTAGTTTTACATTTGGTAGACTTGTTAACTAGTAAATAAGTTGTTGGAAATATTGACCGATTAGGAAGAGTTTTTGCAAGATTTTTGAGAAAATAAGATTTGGTTGTTGTAGACTATGCTACTGAAGATGGGGGTAGTTTTTCAACATTGAAGTAGATTTTAGATATCAAAATTTCAGAGCTTAGCAAAAATTTTAGAGAAGATTCAGCACTTGTTTCATTTCAATCATCATTGTCTTAGTTGTTCACTTTGTAGAAATGTTGAATTTTCATGAAATTGCTTTTAAGCTAGAGTTCTTCAACTCTAGGAACTAGGATGTAACTTTTGAAGTTTTCTTTAATTCAATCAAATCTACTTGGTTCTTTTTCACTTTTCAAAATCCATTATTCTTGTCTTACTGCTAGTAAGAACTTGATCAATTCTTGCATGACTTAAGGTGTTGGATGATGGAACGAGTTGAAATTTAACATTAGTTGGTTGGAACATTGGCTATGAATGCGGAAGCTACGAAAGTAGAACACAACATAGCAACCTTAAATTTTGAGTGCTTAATGTATTTGTGTTAAATTTTGTAGACATGAGAGTGGGTACAAACCGCACGAATAAGAGAGATACACCTTGAGAGAGGGTACTCTTAATTGAGTGAATGATTGTGAGAAAAGTGAAAGCCAAAAGGAACCAAACTAGTGTAGGTTGAATTCATTGAGTCTTCATTTGGTGAAATCCAAGTTCCTAGAGGAATTTAATCTCTTGAAATTTCCTTATTTTTGCTAAATATTCTATTCTGTGTCAACACACTACTTCTTCACAAAACAAGTTTTGAGAGTGATCCAAATAGGAAGAGAGTTTCTATCAAATTGGTACTTGATAACCTCTTTGTGAGACGATTGGACTAACTCTATACTACTAGTTACGATTCTTTAATTTGAAGGTATTGAAGAAAAGAAAATCTTACATCAATAATCAATCAAGGTCTAATAGCGAGTGGATTTTAGATTCGGGTTATTTTTACCACATGAGTCCCAACAGGGATTGTTTTTCCATATATGAATCTATTGATGATGGAGTTGTTCTAATGAATAATAATTTTGCGTGTAAAGTTGTTGGTAAATGTACAATCCAGATCAAGATGCACGACGAAGTTGTCTAAACTCTCACAGAGGTTAGGCATGTTTCAAATTTAAAGAAAAATCCCATCTCCTTAGGCACCCTCGATGCTCTTGGATGTAGATATTTAGTTGAAGATGGAGTCTTGAAGGTTTACAAATGTGCTCTTGTATTGATGAAGGCTTGCAGGTCTGGAAGTTTATATATTTTGCAGAGATCTACCGTCACAGTGCGATCGCTTCTACATCCTCGTAAACCGACATCACGATTATGACATATGTGATTGGGACACGTGGTGAGAAGGGCTTAACGTTGTTAAGCAAGAGAGGCTTACTTTGTAATCAAAGTACTTTAAAGATGGACTTTTGTAAGCATTGTACTTTGGAAAGCAGAAAAGAGCACTTTAATTCTCCACTATCCATAGAACAAAAATACTTTGAATTATATTCATTCTAATCTTTGGGGCCATCTCGTGTTCCATCAAAAGGAGGTGCTAGGTATATATTGACCTTTATTAATGATTATTCAAGGAAGGTTTGGGTGTATTTCTTGATGCATAAAAATGATGTTTTCCTAAACTTTAAACAATGGAAAGTTTTGGTTGAAAAGTAGATAGGAAAACGGACAAGATAATGGCTTGGAATTTTGCGGAAATGAATTTAATGAATTCTGCAAAAATAAAGGAATTACTCGCCATCACAGTAAAGATGACGCCTCAACAAAATGGTGTGGCGAGCGCATGAAGACCAAACTCTTTTAGAACAAGCTCGGTGTTTGATCTCTAATGCGGGTTGCGATGAGACTTTTTCATCTTTACTATCTTCAAATTAAAGGATCGTAGCTCATAGTATAGAGCTAATCCAGAATCGTCCCACATGGAGGATGTCAAGTACCAATTTGATAGAAACTCTCTTCCTATTTGGATCACTCTCAAAACTTGTTTTGTGAAGAAGACAAAATAGAATACTTAACAAAAATAATAAGAACTCAATGGATTAAACATCTCTAGGACCTGGAATTTCACCAAACGAAGATTCAATGAACTCAATCAACACTACTTGATTGTTTTTCTTGACTTTCACTTTTCTCACAATCATTCACTTAATTAAGAGTACCCTCTCTCGAGGTGTATCTTTCTTATTTAGGCAATTTTGTAATCACTCTCATGTCTACAAAATTTAACACAAATACATTAAGCACTCAAGAATTTAAGGTTGCTATTTTGTGTTCTACTCTCGTAACTCCATATTCATAGCCAAAGTTCCTACCAACTAATATTGAATTTCAACTCTCCTTCCATCATCCACCTTAAATCATGCAAGAATTGATCAAGTTCTGCACGTTATGTAAAACAAGAACAATGGATTTTGAAATGTGAAAATTTAACCAAGTAGGTTGATCTAATCAAAGAAAAACTTCAAATGTTACATCCTAGTTCATAGAATTGAAAAACTCTAGCTAGACATAATGATTAAAAACAGGATTTCATGAAAATTTGACATTTCACAAATTGGACAACTAAGAAAATGATGACTAAAATGAAACAAGTGCTGAATCTTCTCTAAAAGTTCTTGCTAAGCTACTAAAATTTTGATATCTAACATCTACTCTAATGCTGAAAAACTAATTCTCTTTGCTACCAAAGCTCTCAAGAATTTATAGACTTTTGCTCCTTGCTTTGTTCCATGATTTGCTCCAGGATTTGCTCCATAAGAAACCACCCTTAATCTTCTAGTTGGAACAGAAAATCCTAACTATAAGATTTAGTTCAAATCTTATCTCCTTCTTTGATAGTTTTAACAAATTCAGCTTTTGACAAAATCCTCAGAATAAATTCTGTTTGCTTGACATGCTATGTCTTGGAAGCTCAAACGGTGTCATAGGCTTGTAAAATTTGAGCGACTACAAAGACTTATGCAACAACTGAGCTATATCCGACAACTCAAATCAGACAAACTGCAACAACTAAATCTTATTTTCTCAAAATCTTGCAAAATCTTCCAAATCGGTTATCTTTTCTAACAAATTATTTTACCACTAACAATCCTATAAAACAGTAAAACTACCACAATTTAATAGTAAAATTTACTAATTTCACTTAAAATCTCTAAGTTTAAGGATAAAAATTACAAAAATATCAAACTATCAGGTTGACACTTGACTTTGGGCAGAGACCATTCTTTAGGCATGTTATATTGTCAACCATTTGCCAAGTGCTCCTCTTGATCTCAAGCATGGAGGAAGTTTGGTCGGTACTTTTGATTACTCTAATTTAAGAATATTTGGGTGTCTGACTTATATGCATAAAAATGAGGGAAAGATAGAGCCTAGGGCTAAAAAGTGTATTTTTTCAGTTATACTGGGTGAAAGGATACAGATTGTGGTGTCCTAACCCAAAGTCACCTAAATTCGTAATTAGCAGAGATGTTGTATTTGATGAGTCATCAATGTTAAATTCTAGACAAGAGTCTAATAATCTTTGTAATTTAGAAAAAGAAAATAGTACACAAAAGCATGTGGAGTTGGAGATTGGAAATATAGGTCCAATAGTACACAAAAGCAGTGGAGTTAGAGATCGGAAATATAGGTCATTCTCGGAATACCTCTACAACTTAGACATATCAAGTTGATGAACGATGAGGAAGAACATGTTATATCCAAAGATAGACCATGAAGGAAGATTCGACCGCCACAGAGGTATGAGGATTTTGTTGCCTATACTTTATCAATGCACAAGACAAGCAGTGAAGATGTGACCTTCCACCTATTTAGAGCGATTCAAAGTGCTGATTTAGATAAATGCGATGGCAATGAATGAAGAAATAAAATCTTCCACAAGAATGGTACTTGGATCTTGTGACGCTGTCAAGAGAAAGAAAATTGTTGGTTATAAATGGGTCTTTAAAAGGAAAGAAGGTATTTCAAGTGTTGAAAATGTAAAGTATAAGGTAGGTTGGTTGCAAAGAGCTACGATCGGTACAAGGTGTTGATTTTAATGATGCTTTCTCACCTGTCGTGAAACATAGTTCTATTCGTGTATTACTTGCATTGGTTGCCATGTTTGATTTGGAGTTAGAACAGCTCGACGTCAAGACAGCTTTCTTACATGGCAAATTAGATAAACAAATCTATATGATGCAACCCGAATGATTTGAAATTGAGGGTAAGGAAGACTATATTTGTTTGTTAAAGAAATCCTTGTACGATCAAGAGCTCCAAGACAAAGGGTATAAGAGATTTAATTCATTTATGTTGAGTCGTGGTTTCTCCAGAGCATATATGTGATTGTGTGTTTACTTCCGGAAGTTAAATGATGGTTCATTCATTTATTTGCTGTTATATGCTGATGACATGCTCATTGCGGCTAAAAGTCTTGTAGAAATTCACTAGTTGAAGGCCTTATTAAATGGAGAATTTGAAATGAAAAAATTAGGAGCAGCTAAGAAGATTCTTGGTATGGAGATAAGACGTGATCAAGGAGTTGGTAAACTTTTCTTGACTCAAGAAAGTTATATCAATAAAGTCTTGGAGTGGTTTGACATGAAAGACACTAAACCGGCCTCTTCTTCTTGCTAATCACTTTAGATTATCTGCTGCTCAATCACCAAAATCAAAGGAAGAGGAAAATTATATGGCACATGTTCCTTATTCTAGTGCTGTTGGCAGTATTATGTATGCAATGGCTTGTACTCATCTGGATATATCACAAGCAGTTAGCGTTGTCAGCAGATATATGGCCAATCCTAGCAAACAACACTGGCAGGCTGTGGAGTGGATTCTTAAATACTTAAGTGGTACGTCTAGTACTTGTCTGGAATTTGGACGTACAAGTAACACCTTGGTTGGTTTTGTAGACTCAAACTATGCTGGTGATCTCGACAAGCGTAGATCTCTTACAGGCTATGTATTTTGTATTGGAGGCTATCTTCATTATGGAAAACTACTCTGCAACATGTGGTGGTGTTGCAAATTTTACACGCAAGTGCACGTGATCGTTAACAAGTAATATAGAGTGAATATAATTTATCGTTACAGACTAATGAATTATTAAATACCAAATTAAAATAGTTCTAACTTTATTTGAAGAAAAAATATATTTTAAGCTAAATTAAAAGTAATTTTAAAACTTAATTAAAACTAAAATTAAAAACTAAACAAAGCAAGTTAATGGATTAAGTTGTGAAAGAACTAGGGTTTCGATTTATAACTAATCCATCCTAATATTAATCTATTTCTATAATCTAATTTAATTTCTGGTTGATAGTCGAGACTCTAATTTATTTATTAGTCCCTCCGAGATCTAATAAAATCCTCCTAATTGCTAACTCATCATATTCCTATGTGAATTACAATAATTATGAAGTCATTAATTTATGGATTCTCATGGCGACTACACAAACCATGCAGATATATTCATATCCTACATGCAATTCATGGCATTTATCTCAATGAACTTGACACATAACTCCCTCGATTCGTTATAATTAACAAATCATCTAATTAGTGATCAAGTAATTAGAAGCATTAAACAGAGATAAACACTCAACCATGGAAAATTAAATCAAATTATATTAATAGAAAAATATTAAGACTTCATAGTTAGGCTACATCGTCTCTAGAAAAATGAATTAGTTCATAATAGAATAAAAGAAAATCACCAAAATTTTAAACATAATTTTAAAACTTAAAATAAATCAAATAAAAGAGAAAAATTGTAATAACAGAGAAGGGACAATGTAGTGTTTTGTTGCTTTCTTAATTCGTTTTCTTCTATTTTTTTTTTTCTTCCTTCTTTCCAATCCAAAGAAAACCCAAAGCGTTGCCCTCTCTTCGTTACCACTACTAAACTAAACTAAAACTAAAGAGAAGAAAAGAAAGCGGTGAGAAAGAAGATGAATGAAACGTTTGCTCTCCAAGTTCTCTCGAGAAAAGAATCGAATGAATGGCCACACACCTCTTTATTTAGGTGCACTATGTCCTTTTTCCCTCTGTTTTCCAATTGCCTCTTGGCTTGCTTTGTTTCTTTTCGAATTCTATTTCCAAATTCACTATATGTTGTTTCCAAATTCCTTTATTTCGATTTCTTTCTTTCTCTTTTAGAAGTGTAGTGGACTTTGTTTCTTATTTCGCCATTCTTCTTCTCATTCCCGAACCAACTTTGCTTCATTTTTTCTTTGTGCGAATTTTGTTACAAAATTTCAGCCGCTCTTTTGTTTCCTGTTTTCTTCCTTCTCTATTGATTTTGTTTCCCACTTATTTCGGTTTTGTCTTCTTCTTTGCTAAAGAAATTTCCTTTTGTTTTCTCACAGTACAACTTGTTTCTTTGTTCGAAATCAGTTTTTCTTCTCTCCAATTGATTTGTCTTCATCTCAAGTTGTAGTTGAAGAGATTTTTCTTCTTTTGTTTGTGGTGAAATAATTTGAGTAGAATTCTTTCTTGTCTTTTCTTTGTCCGTTTACGGCGGAGATTCAAAGAATGCGCTTGACTCCTTGGTCTTACTTCCAAATCCGTTATAGCTTTCCAGAAACAAAAGGGCGGTTGGTCTCAAGCATTCTATCATGATAATTATCCACCATTGGTCTTTAGAAACGGATGTTGAAGCTATTGCGGCATTGGTTTTAGCTTGGTGTCTTTTCCTTGGCGGTGTGGAAGCTTCAAATTGCGGCATATTTTGTCCTTGTGTTTGTTGTGTTCTTACGGATTGAATTGCGTAGATGAAGAGGTTGTCCTACCGGCTTTGATTAATCAATCCACGGGTTTCTTTGCGTATGGCTTGAATATGATTTTATCAACTTCAATGTTTGATCCTCTAAGGCTCGAAGAGTTGGCTTGAATAACGGAAACAAGTTTTTGGCGCGTTGCGAGGACTAATTTGATTTTGTTAATATCGATACCAAGTAGTTCTACCTTTAATTTGAATTTTTATTTCTATTTTATTATTATTATTATTATTATTATTTTAATTTATTTACTTTTATTCTTTTATCTTTTAGATATTGTTATCGTGCATGAGAAGGTTTGGAAGTAATAATCTCCGCCCATTGGATCCAGAGATAGAAAAGACTTGTCGTATAAATAGAAAGGAGAAGAGAGAAACTTCAACACACTCTCATAACACTATGGTGAACACAGAAGAGAACACACTCCCGGTCGCTAATGCAAACACTAGAGCATTACGTGACTATGCCTTGCCTCTGCCACATATGACCTCCACGATTGTCATACCTCCAATTATTTTGCAAATAATTTTGAATTGAAGTCGGCATAATCCGATGGTTCAAGCTAATCGGGTTCAGGTTGGCACATGATGATCCTAATGCTCACATAATCAATTTTCTTGAGATTTGTGCCACATTGAAAATAAATGGCGTTTCGATGATGCCATTAGTCGAGGCTTTCCATTCTCACCGAGGATAGGGCCAAGAGTTGGTTGCTTTCTTTGCCCGAGTGCAAGCACCACGTGGGACATGTGTGGCAAATTTTTGACAAAATATTTTCCACCTACCAAGACGGCAAAGATGAAGAATGAGATCACCACATTCACTCGTAATGAGATGGAATCACTTTACGAAGCATGGGAGAGGTATAAAGATTTGCTAAGAGCATGCCCTCATCATGGTATCCCAGATTGGTTACAGTTGCAGACTTTTTATAACGGGTTGACTCGATCAACCAAGATACTTGTAGATGCAGCGGGAGGTTCTTTAATGGGGAAGACATATGAGGCAGCACATGCACTTTTGGAAGAGATGGCATCTACAGATTATCAATGGTCTTTAGGGAGATCCACACTACAGAAAAATAATGGCAAGTATGAGGTTGATGCCTCACCGCACTATCACCAGTTGCTGCTAATCACAAAGCAACTTAGTTCACTCACCGCAAATGCCATCCATGCTCATCGAAGCTTGTGATATTTGTGGTGGACCTCATCCTAGTGTTAATTGTCAAGTGGAAATCCTTTCGCTCAATCTCGGATGGAGCAGGCTGGTTGTGGGAAATTCAAATGTACAATATAATCCCTACTCCAACACATACAATCCGGGATGGAGAAACCATCCTAACTTTTCTTGGAGAAATAATCTGCCTCCTGAAAAACCTATGGGATTTCACTCCACCACTTCCACCGCCAAAGACAAAAGGTGTCTTTAGAAGATGCTCTTGCTCAATTGAGGATGAACACATCGCAATTCAGGACAAAGACTGAGGCCACATTGAAAAATCAGTCGGCATCCATGAGGAATTTGGAGATTCAGATGGGACAAATTGCTAGATCATTAAATTCGACCACAAGGGTCTTTGCCTAGTAATGTAAATCAACCCTAAGGAACAAGTGAAGGCAATTATACTAAGAAGTGGCAAAGAGTTACGAACTGTGACACGTAAAAGTCCAAACAAGAAGCGGGAAGTGCGATCTGAAAAATCGAGGAACAAGTTGAAGAAGTTACGAAACCCAAGTCGAAGTTGTTTCGGATAATCCACCTCCTTATGTGCCACCTATGCCATATCCTCGGCGATTCCAAAAGCAAAAGCTAGATAAGCAACTTTCTAAATTTCTTGATGTGTTTAAGAAATTACATATTAATATTCCTTTTCTTTGATGCTTTGGAGCAGATGCCTAGCTATGTGAAGTTCATGAAAGAAATCCTCTCCAACAAAAGAAAGCTAGAAGAGTATGAGGTGTTGCACTTATGAAGAGTGCAAATGCCATTTTGCGAAAAAGCTTCCTCCTAAACTTAAAGATCCAAGGAGTTATGCTATCCCTTGCACTATAGGAAATTCTTATTTTGATAAAGCCTTGTGTGATCTTGGTGCAAGTATTAATCTTATGCCTCTCTCTGTTTTTAGGAAACTTGGCTTAGGAGAAGCCAAACCCACCATGATTACCTTGCAATTGGCGGATAGATCATTAAAATACCCAAGGGTATTATAGAGGATGTGCTTGTTAAGGTGGACAAATTTATCTTCCGGTGATTTCATTGTACTTGACATGGAGGAAGACCAAGAAATTCCTATTATTCTTGGTAGACCTTTCTTAGCTACGGAAGGACCTAATAGATGTGCAAAAGGGCAATTAACCATGAGGGTTCAAGATGAGCAAGTCACTTTCAATGTCTTTAAAGCTTTGAAATTTCCGAGTGAGATAGACAATTGTATGAAGGTGGATACAATTGATGGGTGCACTAAAGAAAAATTCAAGCAAGCCATTTAAGTGATCCAATGGAAGCATGTCTTGTGGGGATAAAGAATTTTAAAAATCAAGAGGTAGATACATGCTCCAAACAACTTGAGGCCTTAGCACTGTGTTCATAAAAAGGCCATTTGAAGATCTTGGAAAAGCCTCGGATGAGAAAAGACTACTCCAATTGGATAAGATGGATGAGTTTAGTCAAGGGGCGTATGAGAATGCCAAGATGTATAAGGAGAAAACAAAGGCTTGGCACAAGCACATTTTGCATCGAGAATTTCATCCGGGCCAGAAGGTACTCCTATACAACTCAAGGTTGAAATTATTTCTGGGAAACTCCGATCGAGGTGGTGCGGACCCTTTACAATTGTGCAAGTGTTCTATATGGCGCTATTGAAATTCAAGCGAAGACAGAAGATTCAAAGTAAATGGTCGAGAGACTCAAGGCTTATATCGAAGGTGGAGTGGACTTCCAAAGTGCACTATCACCCTAGTGGATGCAAATTGAGGCGAGCAGAGAAAGTCAATTTGAAGACTATAAAGCAAGCGCTAATTGGGAGGCAACCCAAGTTCTTTTACCTTTCTTATTTTAGTTTGTGTGATTTTTATTTTTATTTATTATTATTATTTTACTTATTTATTTTTATTTGTTTTTTTATTATTATTATTTACTTAATTTGTATTTTATTTTATTTTATTTGTTTTTAGAGAAGAAGAAGAAAGAGAACATTCATACAATTTTCTTTGCATTAGAAGATAAATCTGGTTCAAGACCTTCCCAATGGCTTTTTGTGCTGAAATTTTACAGGAAAGTAGGCGATTTCTCCAGCTTCCTATCCACAAAATTTCAGAATTTTAGAGCTGTTTTGGTACCTAAAAGAAATTCCTCTTCGAAGCTATTTAAAACAGGGCAGTATCCTAACCCTTCATTTTCTTATGCCTCTTTAATTGCTGTACTTTTGATAGTTCTTTATAGCATTGAGGACAATGCTAAATTTTAAGTTGGGTGTGGGATACATGAAATTTTGTGCTTAAATTGTTGTCCACATTTTTGACTGCTAGTTATCAATTTTATAAGCTTGATATTTTGATATCTTCTTTGAAATTCCTCACTCTTTTGATACTCATTTAGAATAATTTTGAGTTATATGCATTAGAGATTTGGGTTGGAATGTATGAATGAGGCAAGTATGATTAGTCTTTGTTTTTAAAATTTTTAAAGCATCTTGTTGATTTTGATGATTGAATTGAATGAGAATGTGCAAAATTTGATATAATGAACCCAATATGAGTATTTGAGCTTATGAGCATTTTATTTTCATTGCTCACATATTTCTTTGTTGAGTGTTGTCAGATATGGTATGTTCATTCTAGAACTTGCTTTGTTATGCATGTTGAGATCACATTGTGGATTTATGCTTTGAAATGATAAGGGCACTTAGGATTAACCATTTTTAACTTTCGAAAAAGCCTAACACCATTACATATACTCCTAGTCAACCAATTTTGAGCCTTAACCTTTCTTTGTCATAACACCACATCATTAGCCTCGAGCCATTGTTTTTGTTTATCATGTTGAACCCTATGTCAAGAGTATGTGTGAATTAATTGCATGATAAAATGTCTATTGATTCCAAAGAAAAGAACCACTGAAAAAAAAATGATGATGAATGAAAAGTGTGAAAAAAAAAAGGAAAAAGAAGAAGAAGAAGAAGAAAAGGAAAGAAAGAAAAGAACTGAAAAATATTCCCGACAAAGATTAGACAAAGTAGATGTTCTACAAAGTGGATGTTCTTCATTGTGTATAAGATGGTCCAACTACATGATAAAGTGCAAAAAGGGAATGCATGTTATTTGGAATAAGAAGTAGTTCTAATATGCTATTTTTGTGCTTTTGAGTTATGCAAGAAAGTTCCTTCATACCTTGATATGCTTAACCTAAATTTTCCTTTCTTTTTACCTACCTTTACCTAAGCCCCGTTACAACCCTCATAAAGACCCTTTGATTATTGCATGGATTCATATTTATTAGTGGTGGAGATGTGATATATAAGCAAGCTTATGGTAATGACATGCTATGTTTGATTTGAGTGCCAAATGAAACCTTAAACACTTTGAGTGATTAGAGTGCAACCTATGAGAGGGTATCAAATTTTGTTGCATTTGATTTCGATGAAATTGTTGGAATTAATGAGATGTATTTTGTTTAGAAAATTGGGCTAAGAATACTTGTTCTTTGGATTATTATTTCGATCTTGATTGCTAATGTGTGATAACTTTGGATTATTTTTGGATGGGATGAAAAAAGGGTATGGAATGAAGAAGAAAGATGTTGATCTAGTGCAAGCTTGAGGACAAGCTTTGATCTAAGTGTGGGGGAATTTGATAAGATGTATAATTGCATATTTATTAGGTCAAATTCCTTGAGTTTAAGTGATTAAAATGCTTATTTATATGAGTATTAAATGTTTTTATTATTGATGGCTAAATTGGAGTTTTTAGGAAAAATTTAATAAATAAAAAGAAATATTAATTTTTCTTGGCAAAAATCTTCAAGGTTTCTTCTATTCTGTTGTTTAAGACAAATGTCTCTTTGTGGAGCCATATTGGTGGGATATTATTTGCTCTGATGGCTTTGATGAAAATGCACAATATGATCAATCTAATTATGCTAGTTGAATCTTGGCGATCCGAAAATATGGTTACATGAAGTTGCACTTTTTATGTTGATATGCAAGCGCAATCGAGAAAGAAACAATGGTTTTCATCAATTTATTTACCATGACCGGCGTATCTTACGAACATGTGCTCAATTGTTACAGAGCTCTAACTAGAGTTTGTTATGGAAGAAAAGAGAATGGATTGCCATCTCCAAGTGTTATAGCCACATGCAAAAGATCAACATCGGAAGAACGCTAATCTATGATCCGGATCGGCCAACTCTTCGAGCCTTAGAGGATCAAACATTGAAGTTGATAAAATCATATTCAAGCTATATGCACGACAAACCGTGGATTGATTAATCAAAGGTGGCATTGGGACAACCTCTTCATCTACGTGCAATTCAATCGTAAGAACACAACAAACACAAGGACAAAATATCTGCTGCAATTTGAAGCTTAGTCGGCCCAAGGAAAAGACACCAAGCTAAAACCAACGGCTGCGCAATAGCTTCAACATCCGTTCTAACGACACCAATGGTGGATAATTATCATGATAGAATGCTTGAGACCAACCGTCCTTTTGTCTCTGGAAAGCTCGCAGGGATTTGGAAGTAAGACCAAGGAGTCAAGCGCATTCTTTGAATCTCCTGAAGCCAAAAGCGGACAAAGAAAAGACAAGAAAGAATTCTACTCAAATTATTTCAGCCACAAACAAAAGAAGAAAATTTCTCTTGTTGCAACTTGGAGATGAGAAGACAATGAATTGGAGAGAAGAAAACTGATTTCGGGAACAAAGAAACAAGTTACTGTGAGAAAACAAAAGGAAATTTCTTTAGCAACAAGAAGACAAAACCGAAATGAAGTGGGAAACAAAATCAGTAGAGAAGGAAGAAAAACAGAAACAAAAGGGCGGCTGAAATTTGGTAACAAAATTCGCACAAAGAAAAAAGGAAGCAAAGTTGGTTCGGGAATGAGAAGAAGAATGGCGAGAAATAAGAAACAAAAGTCTGCTACACTTGGCAAGAGAAAGAAAGAAACCGAGTACAAAGGAATTTGGAAACAACATATAGCTGAATTTGGAAATAGAATTCGGAAAAGGAAACAAAGCCAAGAGGCAATTGGAAAGCAGAGGAAAAAGGACATAGCTGCACCTATATAAAGAGGTCTGTGGCCATTCATTCGGCATTCTTTTGGAGAGAACTTGGAGACAACGGCCCGGCTTCATTCATCTTCTTTCTCATCGCTTTTCTTTTCTTCTCTTTTAGTTTTAGTTTAGTTTAGTAGTGGTAACGAAGAGAGGGCAGCGATCTTTGGGTTTTAATCACTTAAACACAAGGAAATTGACCTAATAAATATACAATTATACATCTTATCGGTGGCTTTATCTACTATCAAGGAATATATGGCAACTTTGAAGCTATTAAAGGCGCTTTATGATTAAAGAGGTTTATTCGGTGAGTTTTCACTACGGCCGGGGTTATTAATATTTATTGTGATAATCAAAGAACAATTCACATGACTAAAGACCAGATGTATCATGAGAAGACGAAGCATATAGATGTGAAGTATCACTTCATTCGTGACATCATTCTTTGAAAAGAAATTTCTTGTTCAAAAGATCGATTAAGGACAATCTTGCGGATATGTTTCTGAAGCTCTTCTAGTTTACAAGTTCAAACAATGTTTGGACTCGATTGGTATTCATTGTTGGTGATTCAACCCGTTGGGGTATTCTTAGGAGAAGGTGGAGCAAATCACTAATTGTTGAGTCGAGCCAATGTGGAGATTTGTTAGGTGGCCTTTCCCATTGGGTTTGTGATTTTGTAGTTTGATAATTCTATTAGGTTTAAAATTATTAATCATATTGAGTTTTG
The DNA here is from genome assembly GCA_020080225.1 of Gynochthodes officinalis. NCBI lineage: Eukaryota > Viridiplantae > Streptophyta > Magnoliopsida > Gentianales > Rubiaceae > Gynochthodes > Gynochthodes officinalis. The sequence goes on along the minus strand of CM034619.1, from coordinate 4,248,954 downwards.
AATTTAATAATTACCAAATCCAATAAGTATAGGGTTTTTAAATCCTATAAATATGACATGTTATTCACAATTGATGTACAGAGAAAAGTATCACAACACACAAATCTTTTTCCTAATTTTTTTTTCTCTTTAGCATTCCTTTCCAATATAATTCTTATTAGTGATTGGAAAAATACTTTGTAAATTTCTCCACATATTAGTGAATTTAGTTTTTCTCCAGGTCGTGGATGTAAGTCATATTGACCGAACTATGTAAATTATGTGTCTTCTATCCCATTTATTTTCTCCTTTTACCATCTTTATTATTATTTTTACGGGTCTATCAGCAAATAGTGGGACTCATTTCCTAACACACTTCTTAGTTCTGTAGTAAAATAACCATTTTTAATATCAATTTTTAAAGCCTTCCAATCCTGACTACTGGGAGAACAACAATTAATTCTGTTCTTTTCTGGGCTGCAAACAACAATAATCAGCAGGGACTAGTAACAGAAAATTAGAAGCTTCAAATCCATAAAAGAGAAAGTTTAAATCTAATCGACAGGGTTCCCATAAAACTGCAAACTCTGCTGACAATGCATTTGTTTTCAATCTTGACAGAGAAGGCAAATAAACATAGTACCATTGTGTTGTTTGTGCTTTGGTTGTCAATCTTGACGGAGAAAGCTACTAACCTTGGGCATGGGCACCATTTGTGAGCGCAGTTTGTGATGAGCACAAAGTAGTACCGTATGGTTGGCTCTGGCTTTCTGTGTTAGAGCAGAGGACTCGGCAGTGGGAATCCGTTGACCTGTCTTTGACTCAGGGTGAATGCGCTAATATAAGAAAATTTAAGGAGTGCCTTTCTTTTAGTCATCAATACATTGGAGTAGTATTTTATTGTATCAATTTATTCATCAATGCTTACTCCCAACTCCCACGATGAATACAATTTGTGTCTTCTTTTGTAATTTCATTTTTACCTTATTAATGTATATTGAAGTTGACATAGCTACAACCCACTAATAATTTGGAGTAAAATAATAAAAATGGTAAATTCAATTTTAGATAACTAAATTAATAAATGAATAGATGACTTTCAACAAATTCAATCCTGATATTCTCTCCATTTTATGATTAAAATGTTGGTTAATTTATAATTTTGATTATATGTATATTTAAATTAAATTTTAGACGATAGTTAATATATTTTGAAAATGTTATTTTGTTGACATTACAATGCAACCTACATGTCACTCGTGTTTTGTTTGGGGATGTAGGGGAGAAAATTCCTCTGGAGCATTATTGGACTGATAATTCTTCTTCAGGTACTGATTGTGGAGCCGCTACATAAGTTCGCGAATACAAAGCCCCTAAATTGGAAGCAATGGATGGCATGCGTTGGAATTGCTGTTGTGGCTTGGCCAATTGGGTGGCTCGTTGAAAAGATAAAGTGTTCCACATAAGCCTTTCTTCAGCATGGTAAGTAGATAGAATGCTCCATTTCACCAAAAATTTCGAGATCAATTCACTCTTCTCTTACAGTGAAGATCAGTTTGCTTCTGCCTTTTGTTCAATTTTACCATCTAATTGTACAGTTAAACACCTTTGCGTTTCTCTTCTTAATTAGCCACACATGGAAAAGGTTGGTATGCCTGCCTATCTACATTGAAATCTTTATTGTTCTTGATCTCCTAGGTATATTTTTTACTTTCCACTGTTTCCCGCACTGACACTCCTAAGGCTCTAACATAAATATTCAAAGTCTCGGCATATCAGACAACAATCAACTTCTTTCAAAATCATTTTTATTGATTGTGCGGCATTCATCTTTGAAAATGTATATCCTGTGAAAAATCATCACCATATGTTGAGATTTCTAATTTCCTGTCTATTAGACTATGATCTGTGCTCCAAGAGGTGCATGAACCATCAAAGTTAGGAGAAACAGAACCATAAAAGGGAACATAGTGTCATGGAAGCATGACAATTCATCCAATCAAGTCTAAATTTTCCCTTAGTCCAACATGACTAAAAAATACCACATCTTTCTAACAGCTAAAACAATTCAGCCAATTCTCAATCACGGTTACCATTCGCAGCTAAACGTTGCACACTTTTTACTTAGTCAAATAACCATTTTTAATATCAATTTTTAAAGCCTTCCAATCCTAACTACTGGGAGAACAACAATTAATCCTGTTCTTTTCTGGGCTGCAAACAACAATAATCAGCAGGGACTAGCAACAGAAAATTAGAAGCTTCAAACCATAAAAGAGAAAGTTTAAATCTAATCGACAGGGGTCTCATAAAACTGCAAACTCTGCAGACAATGCATTTATTTTTCAATCTTGATAGAGAAGGCAAATAAACATAGAACCATTGTGTTGTTTGTGTTTTGGTTGTCAATCTTGACAGAAAAAGCTACTAACCTTGGGCATGGGTACCATTTGTGAGCATAGTTTGTGATGAGCACAAGTAATACCGTATGGTTGGCTCTGGCTTTGTGTGTTAGATCAGAGGACTTGGAAGTGGGAATCCGTTGACCTGTGTTTGACTCAGGGTCAATGCGCTAATATAAGGAAGAGATAATATTACTTGCCATCCATGTTATAAGACTCGAACTGGCTCGGCCGGTTCAACCGGTGACTCGGTCTCTAGATCGGTCCGAGTCACTCATTAACCCAGTTGGGTTTTTTTTTTTTTTCTTTCCCTTTTCTTATCTTGTTTCTTCTTTGAAAATATACAATTGATAATTTGAATAAGCATTTTATACAGGAACTTTTTAAATGTTGAAATTATGATCCTATCAAAATTAAGGCCAGTAAGATATGTATTGTTCATTGTTTTTCTTATTATTTTACTTAGGATATGTTTGGAGTGTGATATATTTCAGAAAAGTTATATTGGAATGTGTAAAAATTTTGGTGGGTATTTTTTCATACAAAAAGTATTTTAGAGAGAAAAATGAGAGAGATGATTTTTTAAAATTATGTGAGAGGAATTTGAGTAGGAAAATTTAAATGTTGAAATAAAAATATATTTAGAGTGTGATGTTTTTATTTAAGAAAATGGCCTACTTTTTCTATTTGCAAATAGAAATACCTTGTCCAAGCATACCCTTAGATGGCATTTCTATAGCAATTTTTATGAGTGTGGATTTTAGATTTTAGATTTTAGATTTTATTATGCTATTATGACAATATCAATTGTTTAGTTGCTTATAAGATAATATTTTATATTTTTTCTATATTTTGATATTATATTTATTTTTTATCAATTTTATAATTGACCCACCAGTTGAACCATTGACCCACCGGTTAAACAATTGAACCATTAACCCATTGACCCGAAGCCTCAACCGGTTCAATGACCGGTTCGAGTCTGATAACTATGTTTACCATCCTCATAGTTTTATAATATATCAAATCAAATTTTGTAATTTAAAAAAATATCAATCGCCCCCTTGACTACTAGTCAACCTAACTGGAGAATACAAAAAGACGAAAAGGTCCTTAAAAAATTTGATATAGTTTAAAATTTTTATTAAATTTTTAAAAAGGCCAAAAAAAATTTTAAGAAAAAATTTAATAAAATTATTTAAACTATATAATACAATTTTTTAAATTAAAAAGACAAAATTTAAAAACGAAAATTTAATAAAATTTAAAGACAAAAAAGATATCAAAAATTTTGATATACTTTAAAAAATTTTATTAAACTTTTAAAAATACAAACAAGATTAAATTTAAACACAAAAATTTAATAAAATTATATACAATCTTTTTTAAAATATTTATTTTAAAAAGATGAAATATAGTTATTTTATTTTTTAAACTCAAAATTTTTTATGTCTTCTTCGTCTTTAAATTTTATTAAATTTTCATTTTTAAAGTTCATTTTTTTAGTTTGAAAATTTTTATTATATAGTTTAAATAATTTTATTAAATTTTTGTCTTTAATTTTTTTTTTGTCTTTTTAAAAATTTAATAAAAAATTTAAACTATATCAAAAATTTTGAGGACTTTTTCGTCTTTTTATGCCCTCCAGTTAGGTTGACTGATAGTTAAGGGGGCGATTAATATTTTTTCAAATTACGAAACTTGATTTAATATATTACAAAATCACGATGATATAATCTCTATAAGAAAATATAAAAAGTGCCTTTCTTTTAGTCATTAATATGGTGGAGTAGTATTTTATTGTATCAATTTATCCATCAATGCTTACTCCCAAGATGAATACAACTCTTGTCTTCTTTTTTAATTTCATTTTTACATTATTAATGTATATTGAAGTTGACATAGGTACAATCCACAAATGATTTGGGTAAAATTAAAAAAAATGGTAAATTCAATTTTAGATAACTAAATTAATAAAAGAATAGATGACTTTCAACAAATTCAATTCCGATATTCTCTCCATTTTATGATTAAAATGTTGGTTAATTTATTAATTTTGATTATATGTATATTTAAATTAAATTTTATACTATAGTTAATATATTTTGAAAATGTTAATCTTGTCGACATTACAATGTAGCCTACATGTCACTCGTGTTTTGTTTCTCATTTAGGTATTTTTATATGAATCAAATTTAATTTAAAGTTAGACTGATTAATATGAATTAATAAACGAAATTCATGTGTATTGTATATTAAAATTAATTAATAGCATTATTATTATTATTATTATTCATCAGTAAAATACATATTTATAAGTCATATTTGTAAGATGAAAAGGAAAAAAAATTATGCTAAAAAAATACACTCATTTTTTAAGTCATAATCCACAAGCTAATGCTATTAACATTCATGTATGCACACCAAATTCACAAACCATTACTTCATTGATAGCAGAGTCGCCACACAATGGAACTGCAAAATGCAAGCATTTACAAGTGCACAATTGCAAGAGTTACTTTGTAGGTGCTGCACTTACGGCACGTTTGGTTTACTGTAATAAATAAGGCTAGAATTGAATCAACTTAAATTGGATTGGAATTGAATTAAATGAACTTTTCAATAATTTGGTTCAAAGGAATTGTATGAAGTGCAATTTTTATGCTTGTGTTTGGTTGGGGTGAATATGATTAATAAATAGTATTAAAATGACTAAAATACCTTTATCTTAAGCATTTTATTATTGAGTGAGAAAATGATGAGAAAGAAAGAAGACTAAGAAAATGATGAGAGAGAAAGTAAACTAAGAAAATTTATGAGAGAGAAAGTAGAGTGAGAAAATAATGAGAGCAAAAGAAGAGTGAAAAAAAATAATAAGTGAGAAAGTAGAGTGAGAAATGATGAATGAGGGATAAGAGTTAGAAAATGATGAGAGAGAAAGAAGACTGTGAAAATGATGGGAGAGAAAGAAGAGTGAGAAAAATAATGAGAGATAAATAAAGTGAGCTAAAGAATAAAATTGAAAGGAACATAAATTTGCCAATTACAGACTGTACCGAATTGCAATTCAGAACTAATGAGCATGAATTCCAATTCAACCTTTGGGTGTAATTGGAATTCATAGGAGTTTTAATTCCTTTGAACCAAACAAAGGAATTAGAGATGAATAAGGAATAAGGATGTAATGAATTGACAATTCCTTTGAACCAAACGTGACCTTAGAGATTTGAGGTCTGGTATTGCATCTTGCGATTTGCAAGTCTCTTGACACTACAATTCAAGGTATGGCGAGTCAATCTTTCGTGTTAACAAGAGGGTAAATGACACGTTGATATTCAAAGGTAAATACGTCGAGTTGCCGAAGTTGATTGTACATTTAGAGATAAATCACTGCTTTAATGTAGACTGCGAGAGTATTACCAAATCAAACACTTTTATTATTTACCAACTATTCAACACTTAAGTATGTTTTCAAAAAGCTTTTTTGCGTTTTACACAATACTTTTTTAATTTTTAATATATTTGTTATCCCATAATCACTATTTTGAAAAGCGTAAAAACGCATTTTGAAATATAATTCATACATATCAATCAGTGTTTGAAGGGTACAAAGGAACAAGATATGGGAATCACTGGGATAACAACAATGTCTTGAGGTGGTGATGGTGGAATTTTTTCAAGAGGTTTGTCAATACAAAGAGGTTGAACTAGGGGCAATGGGAAGTGATGAAGGCCCGTTCTCTCTCCGTCAATTTTTGCGATACACTAACGACCTTCCGGGTGGGAACAAGACTCCCCAAAATACTCCAATACCACAATCAGATAATTATTCAAGAGGAGTGTCGAACATAATCATTGTTGCAGCTGCATCTTGGCCTACTGGCTGGATTGTGAAATGTAATCTTCTTCCAGAGAAGCCAACGTTCAGTTATCTCGGAGTGGAAGAACTTCAAATGGATATAGAATGATCAGCAGTTCAGATGTGCTCAACTTTGACTGAAAAATCTCATGCGTAGTTGTGTAAAATACAATATTAGCTTCGGCCTCCTGGCAATGGAATAGAGATTTGGTGGATAGCAATTTTTGTTGGGCTAAACGTTTCAATACTTAGGGCCTGCGAAACTTCATGCTGCACCCCTGGTCTCCGAAAATTAGGATGTTTTACGGCCGTTTTTCTAGCCCAATGGCCTATATCCTACCATTCTCCGCAACAATAGTAGAACATTTAAGAAACATACCACATTCAAGAAGTATAAATTTTTGACAAATTAAAAAGAAAATGTTAATACAAGAGCAATAATCTAAGTACATGGAAAAATATGCTTACTTATTTTGCTATTTGCTTAAATGTTTATTGAATACCATCGCATTTTGCATTTTTACATTTTGAAAACAAAAGTTGCCAAACATAACTTTCTACTTTTTCTTTTTTCTGCTTCAAAAAAGTGAAATTACAAAATGAGATGGCATCCTACATGCATAAGGGTTTTTTTTTATTATTATTATTGAAATAGACTTAGAGAGCATGTAGACCTCGCACTTGAGATTCTCTATCCTCGTATTTCGTTAATGAAATGATGTCGTTTCATTAATAAATACTAAACCTTAACATGAAATGCATCAATACTGTTGGGTTCAGTTTTAATAAAACGACATCATTTTATTAATAAAACACTTTTGATATACAATAAGTGGAGTTTGCTGAAATTTTAAATGTTAGAGTAAGCAACTTTGGTTAATTTTTCTCTAATAATTTTGTAAGGACATTCTTGATTCTACCTATCCTATATATGTAAATGTATTATATAATACAGTACTTCTCCATTTCAAAAAATAGTCTATTTTTAAAAGTATATATATATATTTTTTAATAAAATTCTAATATTATTCTTACTAATAATAACTAAATTTAAAATCACTTTAAAACTAAAAATTATACCTAAACAAAAATTAACTTCTTTTTTTTTTTGGGACAGGTGAGATATTATCTATGTAATCCATCCTACTACGGATGAGAGGCATAATAATATTACTTTATAAATGTGAATTATAAAATTACCAAAGTATCGTAAGATGACTCGTGTAGATTTGTGGTCTTTTGTAGCCTGTGCAAAATTGTTGGTGTGAATGGATTGCTCGGCCGGAAGGTTGGCACGGACGTTTCATTATTTGGCAGAAATAAGAAGACGAAGAAATGGAGCCGAATTGAGACCTCTCTCAACAGGTCAAATTACACCGGAATCTCTTCAATTTCCATTGCAGCAACCTCACAGATTCCAAGAAGTTAGAGGTAAATTCCCATGTTGAAAAAGGAGACATATCAAGACAAGAAGAAGAAGAAGAAAGAATCACTTGAAATGTAGTCAGGATGCTGCATTTTTTTTTTTTTTTTTTTGGCAGCTAAAAAGTGAAAGCAAAATGATTCACTCAAAGGATAAGACCAAGGAAATTTAAAATAACCTGCAATTCAACAAAGTCGAGAGAGAGAAAGAAGTGTGGCACATTCCGCCAATGCGCAGATTTTTACCCCTTCACTAGGTGAAGGTGTCAATTTGTTGGAAGAGGGCACGCACCTCTTGCCCTTCAATTGTAGGTGCTATTGTACAAATATTTTTATTTTTATTTTTTTAAGGTGTATTTTAACTATTCAACGCCACGAATGATATACAACGGGAGTTAAGAATCCTACAGGCATTTAATTTCTTTCATCTAATGCAATTTGAAATGCACTTGTCAAACGGCTCCACGAATGATATACAACGGGAGTTAAGAATCCTGCAGGCATTTAATTTCTTTCATCTAATGCAATTTGAAGTGCACTGGTCAAGACGGCGTCTTAGTTGGTAGATTATTGTAATTTGGTCGATCCTAGTTAGACTAGCAGTTGCTTTTGTAGGTCTTTAGAGCTAGTTGTTTTGTCCTGCTTTAGGCGGATGTTCTGTGTTATTTTTCTCCTTAGAAGGAATTTGTCTTCGTGGGTTAGGTCACAACCAATACCACGAAGTTTATCAGCCTTTTTGGCTTTTTACTATTTGTTAATTGGCCAATTAATATACTTAACGTTATTAGAAGAAGAAGAAGGAAAAAAAAAATTGGAGAGAAAGGGCATGAGCCAAAAATACATGCCGATGTTTTGACGATCTGAGCCTCTGCGTCAACAATGCAATGTTGACGAATTCAGCCGTGTGGCGTCTCACGAACATAACAAAACTAGGGAAAGAAACTATGTCTCATCACCTAGATTTAGCATCCCTGCACTTCCACCATTTCCATTCTCCATCCCCAGTCAAAACTAGTCACAATTACGTGCCTCATGCATGTCACCAATATTCATTTTTCCTTCGAATCATGAATAAAGTAACTAGAAAAAAGAAGAAAATGGAAGAAAAGGAAACCACATAGTAATTACTTGAAGAGAAACAGACAGTTCAACTTGTTGACATATCACACATCAAAAGTGAAATCCTTTGATCATTTCACGGCTAGTTTTTGGCTGACGCAGCCAAATTGCCACAAAACATCAATTGATTGGCTGCAACTATCAACCAAATTCCCCTTCTTGCCCCGAACCAACTGCAAAATGGGATAAAAACAGAAGATGATGCGACAGACGTCATTACTGAAGTCGACAAAGTTTCCTAGTATGTTCGTACCAAGTAGAGTAGAAGTGTATTGTAGCCACAAAATGGAAAGGCACAATCAGGTAGTACGTAGCAGGTAGGAAATTCTGACAATGTTTCCACCATTAAAGCGGGGGTGTCTCCCCTGAGTCTATATAATGTGTTTCTTTTGAAACCCAAGCCAAACTCAAAAAATGCATTAAACAGATCAAGGAGAGAGGAGAGCTTCACAGCCCAAAAAGAAATACAAAATCAATGAGCGAAAGTTTGGAACTAACAAGTATGGATCCAGTGAAGTTGAGGTGGAGACGAGTTCGGGTAATAATTTATAGCATCAGAGCCTTCTCTCTTACAATAGAGAATGGAGTGGAGAGCCAAAACGAGCTGTTGGACCACCTCTTGCGGCCTACACCAGAGACAGTTCTCCATGTGGAACCAGATTGCCTGCGCGATCTTTCTCGCCTGAGAAACGTTGAGCTTCTTCATCAGCTTGGAGGCATTGGAGGAGTTGCCTCAGGTGTGGGAACTGATACTCAGAAGGGTATCCAAGGAGACGATAAAGACATTGCTCGTAGGTGCCGGGACTATGGTTCAAACACAATTCACGAGCAACCTCCAAAGGTAACTCATATTCTCTTTGAGACCATAAGAGATCCCATCATCATTGTCCTACTATCATGCGCAGCACTTGCGCTCGGTTTCGGAATCAAACATCATGGGAAGGGAGGATTATCTGATGGGGTAAGCATATTCTTTGCAGTCTTCATTGTTATATCTATTACAGCTTTCAGTAACCTCTGGCCTAAAAGACAGCTCTTCAAGTTGTCTGAAGCCAGAGACAATTTCAATATTTATGTGCTAAGGAACGGGCAACACCATAGCATCTCAGTGTTTGAAGCCGTTGTTGGAGATGTTGTCTTATTGAACACTGGAGATCATGTTCCTGCTGATGGCTTGTATATAAGTGGGAACTCTTTGCGGGTGGATGAGTCGAATGTGAGAGCTCATATGGATTCAGTGGAAGTCAATGACAGCCATAATCCATTCTTGCTATCCGGAACGAAGGTGATCAATGGTTCAGCTCGTATGCTTATCACTGCAGTTGGCATAAACACAAAATGGGGGAAAATACTGAGCTTGAAACACGGGCGTTCTGATCAAAGTACTCCTTTACAAAAGAGGTTACACGAACTGTCCAAAATTATAGCTATAATGGGTTCAACGGTTGCTTTCACAGTTCTGGTGGTATTGCTGATCCGTTATTTCATTGGGAACTTGCATGATGATAATGGAAAATCACACTTCGTTGCAGGCAAGACAAGAGGTCCGGAAGTTTTTGATGACGTGATAGGCATTCTAGTAACCCCAATTGCAATTGCATCAACTGCCATTCCGGAAGGTTTGCTGCTGGCTGTCTTGATAGGCCTTGCATTCTCTATCAAAAGGATGACAACCCAAAAGGCACAGATGAGAAATCTTTCAGCATGTGAAGTGATTGGTACGACAACCGTGATTTGTACAGATGAGAAATGTCTGACCTTGAACCGTTTGGCAGTAACTGAATTCCATTTTGGTGACAAGCGTATAACTGAATACCCTTGCTCAGTTATTCCCCCAACTATCTTTGAACATCTCTCACAAGCAGTATTTCTGACACCTACAGAGGCATCATCTTTATCTCCAGGTAATTCCCCTGACAATCAAATTGAGAAAGCAATCCAAGAATGGGGTTCTCGAGATCTGGGCTTAGATTTTGAACAAATGAGGGCAAATTTTACCATTCACCGGCTTCCTGAAACCACCATTTCAGAGAGGACACGAAGTTTCACTTGGATAAAGAACAATAATGATAACAGTTTTCATGTGCATCAAAAAGGGGAAGCAGAAGCCATATTGCCCTTCTGTTCCCGTTACTATGATGAAAGCGGGAACATCAAAGATATGGCCAAAAGTTTTAGAGAAAATCTGGAGCAAACAATTCAGGAGATGAAGTCCAAGGGCCTCCAATGCATCGCATTTGCTCATAAAGTTACGTCCGAAGAGTCTGATGATGACCAAGATGGAAATTTCGAGCCTAAGCCCAAAGAAGAGTGTTTGATTTTCATAGGGTTTATAGGCCTCAAATACCCATGTCGACCTGAAGTAAGAAAGGCAGTGGAGGATTGCAAAAAAGCAGGAGTTGACGTCAAAATAATCACAAGAAACGATCTTCTCACAGCAAGAGCCACAGCCATAGAGTGTGGTATTCTGGATGCCAACTGGGACATGACCACAGGTGAAGTTGTTGATGGGCCAGAGTTTCAAACCTATAGTGGAAATGAGAAACTAGAGAAATCTCCTGGAATCCGTGTGATGGCGCGAGCCTCCACATTGGATAAACTTCGCATGGTGCAATACTTGAAAGAGAAAGGTGAGGTGGTTGCTGTTACTGGATATACTATGGGGGATGCAATTGTACTAAGGGAAGCTGATGTAGGTCTCTCATTGGGAACCCAAGGGACTCAACAAGCAAAGGATAACTCTGATGTTATAATCACAGAAGATGATTTTGATTCTGTAGCCAGAGTATTGACATGGGGTAGAGCGATGTATCACAAAATCCAGCTATTTGCACAATGCCAACTTTCTGTCAGCATTTCTTCTCTTGTGATAGACTCTATCACCGCTGTTTCTGCTAGAGAACCTCCAACTTTCAAGATTGTCACGGCTATTTCATCTGGAAAGGTCCCTTATGCAACACTTCAAGTACTATGGCTGAAGTTGATAGTGGGTGCATTGGCAGCAGTAGCTATCACTGTTGAGAAGCCTCCAGAGCTCGGGCAACTGCCAAAAGTTATGCGTGATCAACCATTCATAACCAACTTCATGTGGAAGAATATTGTTGGACAAGCTGTCTATCCAATCATAATTCTGCTGAACATACAGTTCCAGGGACAAGCAATCTTCAACCTAGATTCTAGAGCAAAAGATACCATGATCTTCAATAGTTTCGTTCTCTGGCAGCTCTGTGTGATATTGAATACCAAAGGAATTGAGAAAAGTATCTTTGAAGGGATGTGGAGGAGAAAATTACTCTGGGGTATAATTGGACTGATAATTCTTATTCAGGTTTTGATTGTGGAGCCGCTACATAAGTTTGCAGATACAGAGCCACTAACTTTGAAGCAATGGATGATATGCTTCGGAATTGCTGTTCCGGGTTGGCCAATTGGGTGGCTCATTGAAAAGATGACTTGTTCCACATAAGCCTTTCTTCAGCATCCTGAGTAGCGAGAATGATCCATTTCACCAAAATTTAGTGACCAAATCACTCTTCTGTTACAGTGACGCTCAGTTTGCTTCCGCCTTTTGTTCCATTGTACCCTCTATTGTACAGATGAAGCACCGTTGCCTTGCTCTTCTTAGTAAGCCACAAAGCTAAAAGTTTTGCATGCCTGCCTATCTACGTTGAAATCTTTATTGTTCTCGATCTCCTAGGTACATTTTTTACTTTTCAGCGTTGACACTCTGCTCTAATATAGATATTGAAAATCACAACATCTCTAACAAGCATCAACATTTTCCATGATCATCTTATTTATTGTGTTGTAAATTCATCTTTGAAAATGTATATTTTGTGAAAAACAAATCATCACTTTAATATGGATTCTCTTATCTTGGAGCACAGATCATAATCTAATAGACAGGAAACTAGAAATCTCAATATATGGAGATATTGTAACTTGAACCATCAAACTTAGGAGAAATAGAACATGGAAGGGAACATGTTGTCATGGAAGCTTGATAATTCATCCAATTAGATCTAAATTTTTCCTTGTCCAACATGACGAAAGGGTATCAAATCTTTCTAATTGCTAAAGCAGTTCAGGGAAGTGCCAATCATAAATACAATTCGCAAGCTAAACATTGCACGATTCATATTTATCATTATGGCTTAAAGCTTTTCAGTTCTGACCACTGAGAGAGCAATAATTAATTCTGTTCTTTTTGGGCTGCAAACAACAATACCAAGCAGGGACTAGCAACAGAAGATCAGAAGCATCAAACCCATAAAAGAGAAAGTCCTCTAATCCACATGGCACAGAGTCCCATAACACTGCAAACCGTGCTGACAAGGCATTTGGTTTTCAGTTATTTATAGAGAAAGTTACTAACCTTAGGCACCATTTTGTTGATTCTGTTTGTTTGAGTTTGACCTTGATAGAGAAAGCTAATAATCCCAGGCACCATTTGTAAGTACAGTTTGTGATGTGATGAGCACAAGCACTTGGCGCTGGCTTGTTTATCTTGCATGTGTTCTCCCCTCAGCTCGACCGAGGACTGGGAAGTGGGAATCCGTTGACCTTTCTTTGAATGGATCAACATTGTCATCGCCGTTGGCGTTGACCTCTGTTTGAATGGAGCAACATGGTCATCCCAAAACTGAGAATGAACAGTTGCGCCTTTTAACATCTTCATCCCCAGTTTCTCCACAAATACAATGAGGAAAACATTTTTTTCTTGGGAGGGATGTTCGTTATGTTATTTATTCATCCAGTTTTGGCAGCAAAAGTAATAATTATTCTAGGCTTTTGGCTCAATATATGAAGCCAAATTACCAGCAATGATTCAGTTGGAAAGGTTTGTACCATAAACTTTAGTAATAAAAATCAGTTTAAAATGGTTGAAGTACCTTTTCTTTAAGGAATAACGGGTATTCATTTCGCAACAGCAGCCAATCGGAGCACTTAATTATGTTAATACTGCTATAGTTATTTATGTTGCTGCTGCTGTTCGTTGAAGTCATAATCCAAGCTAATGCTATGTCATTCATGTATTCACAACAAATTCACAGACAATTTCTCCATTGATAGCAAACTCACCACACAAGTGCACAATGCACACATTTACAAGTGCACAATTTCAAGTTGCCACAGTAGGTTCAGCACTTCCAAATTGAGGCCTAGTGTTGCAAGTCGCAACTCTATTTAACAATGCCTCAGCAAAGCTTATTATCAAGTTTGAGGAGAATATTTCAGTCAATCACGTGCTGGAGAAATAAATTTTCAGGTTTTCTCCCAACCATGCACTAGTGATACATATTCACACAGCATATTTTATCAAGCTGGGACAGGTACAGGTACTTTGCCATTCTCAGAGGGAGCCAAACTATCATAATACTCAACCAAGACTTTCCAACCACCAGGGCACATAAATCCATCTGGAGGGTTCTCTCTGTTCTTTGCAAGGGTACGCATCTGACAAATACAAAGCAATATTTAGACATCGATATAAAGAAGCAAGCCAAACGGAGTACCATCTATCCTGGTCCAATCAAAACGAGTTATTCTTAAAAACTGGTCCAATTCTGTGGAAGAGAACGATACCTTTGTGCCTGATATGAAAAGAAAATCCTGTGGCCTTGAAGGATCAAAGAATGCCATTTTTCTCTGAGTTTTATCATATGCCGCCACCTACAGTAAATTCTCTATTAGTTAATTTCCAACAAATTAAATGTTTCTATTATGATTACAATCTGAAATTTGGAATCATAACAGATAAGAGTAGCTTCTAAAAGTTTATTAGAAACAGTATAGATTGTGTACCTTGAAAGGCAGGATGTTCAGCCGTTCCAGTCCAGGTGCCATGCTTAGTACCTTCTTCCCATGATCTGCATCATACAAATCTCTTTTCTCCAGTGGATGGCTCATGCCAGCTGGGTCACGACCCACAATGTAAAAATTGGCACCTGCATTGATGCGAGCCTTTGCATGCCATTGGACCTCAGTTGGGCCAGCATAGTGCATTGGAGATGGGAATATAGATACCACAGTAGTCTCAGGATCAAGGACTCCATCTTCAAGGACCTGAAAAGAACAGCATCTTTAGAAATCAAAACGCAAATAGTATTCCGAGTTACAATCTTGTTACACTAGATTGGTTATCTTTGTTATGTTTTCTTGTTCTCCATTCATTAATATGATTATGCCAGTTAAAACCAGGAAGGTATTAGGAAAGAGCTGAATTATTAATAAGAATATCATTTAGAATTTAATTAATACTTCCCAAATTCCAATTCCACATAATGCAGTACACAAAACTGAAATTCCATCATAAGTCACACAATCGGAGTTACAACAATACCAACTTAATATGGTAGAAGTTACGAACCTTCTCATGTTGCTTCATTCGCCAACTAAGTGGAACATCATCAGCCTTGGTGTAACCGCCAAGTGGATGAAGTAACAGAATAGGATTCTTATAACCCATGTCTAGAAGCCGACGGCGTGTATCGGTCATCAGTAGAGCGTGACCATTGTGCACAGGGTTTCTAAGTTGAAAAGCAAACACAGCATCTGCATTACGCCTGGTGAATTCTTCACGGAGCTCTGAAGGGGAGAGGCGGAACCGGTCTAGACCATCATGATACTTCACTGGCTCAATAACCTCCAAATCACCACCAATCAGCCAGTTTCCAGCATTGCTTATGGTTTCCTCAACATAAGGTAGGCCAGGGGCAGTGGTTCCCCAAGTTCTTGCTATCCGTTCTTCTTTATTGTGCTTGTATATCTCAATGCTGAAATGCATAGAATGCTAAATAAGACTAACAAAATACAAGCAATATCTCATACTTGACAATCATATCACCAACCAAACGCCTCTAACCAGGAAAAGCGGAAATCCAAATCCAAAATGCAACACCCAAAAAGGTTAAAGCATAACTGAACGCGAATAGCGAAATCAAAAAATCGTCATACAACAGGAATAGCTGCCTCATGTCATTCTTTAAGTTTTTTTCCTCTCATTTTTTGTAGCATATCATCTTTGAAATTTAGATCCCAGCACCCAAAAATAAAGGGGGATCTTTTTGTAAATGCAACAATAGTCAGAACATCCACAGTCTCATCTAAATTTCTGCTTTTATCTCCATCGATGCCACAGGATTATTCTCATATCTCAAACAACTTCTCTCTAATAGTTCGTTGGAGCATATGTATACCTGGACTACTACAGTTTAAGAGAATAACCCATAATCTGACTGACACTATGATCCATCAATGAAATATTAGTCAGCTATTAATTCATTTACACATCCCAGAGAAATCTATAATGAACATAATGCAGATGTCGCATATAATGCAATCAATATCCTGGCGAAAAATGCCAGGATCAGATGACGTCTTATCATTACAAACCATAAGATTTTATTCCCCAAAGACAATAAAAAAGTTGAAATTTTCATTCCAACTTCATAATTCACATGGCTTGCTCAGAAAACAAAACACAATTAAAAAAAAAAATCCCATCTTCACGGTTTCATGTAATATGTCATGCTGCTGGTACTCAAACACGTGAAACACCAAAACCACCAAGCCACTACAATCCACTTGGCAAAGAGAGAGTATATGTTCCTACAAATAAAGTAGTAACTTTTGCTCAATTTCCTACATGTAAGTCCACTTTCCCTTAGCCAACAACAAACTTGAATTAGTTAACAAAACAGTCACAACTCGAAACAAATCTTCACATCAGTAACCAATTTTGTTCTTTCATAAGTAAAAATAAAAATTCCATTTTTACTACTCCAGAGATGAAAGAGAAAAATCCAAACTTGAAAAAAGAAATTGCATGCCTAAAAATAATTAACATTCAGATTAACAAACATAAATCACTGAATTAGCTCAAATCACCGAATGCGCAGCAATAAACATAATAAAATAGAATATGTATATTAAAAAATTTCCGAAATTTGAAAAAAAGAAAAAAGTGCCGTTACTCTTTCAAAATGGCAATTGGATTGTTCTGATCATCCAAAAGCGCCACAGAGCTCTCCAGACCAATCCTCTGCTTCTGAGAATCGTCGATGGCGAGCACGATTGGCACCGACATGTTGACGACCGAGCCGTCTCCGAGTCGGAGCGAGTTAAAATGAAGAGTTTGGAGGAACTCAGACTCTCTCATAAAGCCCTTCAATGGGCTAGCCCAGCCTTCGCTGAGCACATGAAGCCATTGAAGGTCGATTTTCGAGAGCCTAATGGAAGGCAAAGACAAAGCTTGCCTCTTTTTATACTCTTTCTGAGACTCCTCAACGAAGAGCTCAACGAGTTTTCTACCATCCGGGTCTATCAGCCCGCACGAAATCCGAGCCCCGCGTCGGGCTCTCGAGGTGGGTCGGACGGGAAGAGGAAGGTTAAGGGATTGGGTGAAAAGGGTTTTCTGGGTTTTGGGAAAGGACGGATGTGGAGTTGGGGTTTTGAGGAAAAGAGAGGCCATTGTCGCCATTGAAATGGGGACAACTCAATGTTGAAGCTCTCTCTGTTTCTCTCTATTATTTGTGGGGAGGGGGAAAAGGTTGGTACTTTGGAGTTATAATATTGGAGGGAGAGGGAAGCAGTGGAAAGTGTTTGGGAAATAAAATGGTTTGTTTAGTAAAAGGAGAAGACCACTTCTGACTTGGAAAATTTTGGAGGGATTCAAAATGTATTTATATAGGAAGGTTTCAAAAATGTGTAAGCTGCCATAAAGAATCTGGGAGGATGAATCTGGACACTGTTGTCTTGCTGGGATTGAATGGTATGGTCAAAGTGTTGCAGCTAGAGGCAATTAGTGATTAGTTGGACAACTTATAATTTAAGAGATAATTTAAAGGGATAAAAAAATTATAAGATTGATTTGTTATATTAATAATAAAAATACAATATATGTATAAAATATTTTGTTGATATGATTGGTATTGATTCTTCCATGAGATTTTGTACAGATGTGCATAGGTTGTATTTTCATGAGATTTTTATATTTTTTAATATATTTTTTTTATTTTACAACTATTATATTAAAAAATGTAAATTTATATTCAATTATCCTCTAATTGCGCATGTCACAAATGATTAATTTTCTTTGCGGGGCTAATACTTAAGTTAGGCTATTTAAAAACTTTTTAGTTGGATATTATTTTTTAAATTATAAATTACAACACACTCACAAACTATTACAACAGCACTTAACGAAGTTGGCTATTTGAATCATATTTCTCACCATAGCATTGTATTGAAAAATAATAAAATTGAAATTATCTAGTCAACTTTATAAAATAATTAGGAATTTTTATCTTCTAAACAAATTAAATTGAAGTGGGAGAGTGCAAGAGATATCAAGCTAAAAATGGTAGAATTTTCAAAGATCCAACAACTATATATGAAATATTTTTTTAAAATGATCAGAAATATTTTCCAACCCATTAAACTATTGTACTAAAATAAGAATATAATCTTTGTTTCCTCTACCTCAATTTTAGGGAGGATTACTACGCAACTTAAATCAATTACATTTTAGAGTAGATAAGAACCCAATTAAAAAAAAAAAAAGGAATTTCAATCAAAATCAATGTAAATGATCCTTTGTGACGTAAGAAATAGGATCAAATCTTGGTCCTTTTCCAAAGTAGGTTAATAATTGGGGAATTGAATATAGATTTGATGACTTAGCATTTAAGTATTTGACAAAAGTGGTGGTGGTGTTTCCCAGCCATTTCCATGACACTTCTTGATCCAAGCCAAAACCCCACTAATTTATGCCCTAAAAAGTGATTAGCCTCTTCCCCTTTGAACCTGACCCAAAATCTGGGCTTCATACAATGATGAAAAGTGGGGGCAACCAAGTGCAAATGAAAAGACAAACTTTGCTTCCTTGTGCCTTCACACTGTCTGCAACTTTGAATTAATTACTTGTGCTAAGACTTTTATTGCATTTCATTATGCCCAAATCATCTGCTTCACTATCATCTACCAATATGTCCTTAGGCTCCGTTTGGATTGTGTTGTATTTGAAAAAAAGTTGTATTGAAATGTGTAAAAATTTTAGTAGGTATTTTTTTATAAAAAAAATATTTTAGAGGGAAAATTTTTTTGAATTATGTCAGAGGAATTTAAGTGAAAAAATTTAAATTTTAAATTTTAAAATAAAAATATGTTTGGATGTTTTTTTTTTGTTTAAGAAAAATTATTTTTTTTATAAATATAAAGGTTGTCTAAACCAAGCCTAAGTGTTTCATTTCCATTAAAACGATATCATTTTATTTAAAACACTAGTGAAACAACACTATTCGAATTCATAAGAAAAAAAACCAATTTATGAATAGAATCAAATATACAGATTTTACATACAAATTAATATATTTTTAATGTCAAATCAAAATTAAGTACGATAAAAATAAAATATTAGGTTGAACCTCTTTTTTAGAATCAAGATAATAGTTATGAATAATCATTGACTTTCGAAAAAAGAGTAAAGAAGCAATTACAACAGAAATAAAATATTAGATTAAACTCTTCATTGAAATCAAGGTAATAGTTATGAATAATCATTAACATTCGAAAAAGAGTAAAAAAAACAACTAGATTTTTACGTGTTATATATAGGTCAAATGTGATAGAGGTAATATTTTTCTTCAATGTGATGGCTTTGTTCATTTTCTGAATCTTTTTGAATAAGATAGATTCCTATCTCAGAGATTAATCATCAGTCTTTAACATTAATTATTTATTCTTTATTAAAAATATCGGTGATCGACTAACTAACTACCGATCATATCATTTGTAGACGTCAGAGGTCATTTTCATTTCTTGGTGTTGAGTTCCATAATTCAAGTTTGATATCCTTCATTTGCTGAATATAAATATTATTAAAACCTTTTTTCGTCATAAAAAAAAGTTTAACTTAAAAACAAAATACTTATCGTTCTTATTAATAATAATTATACATTGTCCAAATTTAAAAAGTAAAAAAAAAATTATATATTTAATAACGTATTAAATATATTGTATTTTAAAACCAACAAAAATTAGGAATATTTTTTCGGACCAAAAAAGTATTTGATTTCATGCTGAAGATTTAACCATCATTTGGGAAGAAAGTACTGGAATCAAATTACTCATTCATTCATTCATATAGTGAAAATTTAACTGTCTATTTTTTGTTATCCTTTTTAACCTGATAGATAATTTATACAGTTTACCTGTCTAAATCAGTGTGATTTGCAATCCTCCACAGGAGAACAATATGTTACTCTCAATATTCCTCCAGAATGGATTACCAAATGGAAAACTGAAAGTTATACCCATTTCCACTTTGGAGCCATAAGGCTTGTTCTCTCTTATCATGGGAGCAATGAAGCTGAGGAAGGTGAAGAGAAAGCTCGTCGAAGAAGGAGAAGAGAAAGGAGGAGAATACGAAAGGCTTTTAATTATGAGCCTCCAGATCCAGATGCATATCCAATGCCAGTAAAGCCCAACGTCTTGCATTAAAAACTTTTTTTTCTTTTTTTTTTCAATTATTATGGTGAGTTTCTCGTACCTAAATTGTACTTATTTCATAGTATTATAATTAATGAGAGGGAATAAATTATTAAAAAACGTGAATCTTACGTGAGCAAGTACGCAGACAGCATTGTCACGTTTCGTATGGCAAAAATTTGACTTGTGTTGTCATTATCATTAACGTCCGTTCCGTCAACCGACGTCTCTTAATTTTGACCGCTAGGTTATATTTAATGCGCGTGTTTTTCATGTGGGGAAGGGAATCGTACTCCGAGGTAAATTGAGATAATCATAATTTAATTGTTCTTTAAAAGGTATATTTTTTCAACTTCCATTTCAACATTTTCTTTTTCTTTTTTTATCTAAATGAGAGGTAATGAATTGTTGCGTTTTACCTAGAGGTAGAGGTGTTTAAAACCAATAATCCGATCCGATCAAAATCTGCATTTGATCCGATTTGATTCGCTTTATTATTTTTGTTATTATTTTTCTTTTTCAATATAATGTTATGTGATTTAATTTAAATTTAAAATTAATAATTTTATGTTAAAAATTATTTATTTTTATATAAAGATAATAAATAAATTTTATCTAAATATTTTAATTTGTGTATTTTTGTATAAATATTTTAATTTATTTTTATCACAAATTGACTAATTTTAATTAAAAATTATTTTAATTATCAAATAATACTAATTTATATTTTATAACTAATATTAACTATTTTCAAAATAAAAAAACATTATATATATTTTTTTCTATTTAGATCAAAACTGATAAAATTAATCCGACGATCTGATCCAAAAAATATATTGATTTAATCCTATCTATTTTTTATGTAACCCGATTCAAAAATTCGAATTAGATTGTATCAGTGAATATATTCAATCCGCGAATCAAAATGAACACCTCTAATTTTAGTTAATAAAATCTTATCGCATGTTCAATTATGGAAGGGTTCTCAATTGTGAATTTAAAACAAAGCATTGTCGTTCTTCGTTTGAAAATTGACTACTTTACAATTATTTACGTTCGAAGTGCGCGTGTGATGTGGTGTTTGGCAGACTTTTAAATAGTTTTTATCATTCTACAATAATAGAGTTCTAATATAGGTCAATATTGGTCTTTATAAATTTTTCACAATCACATATCATGTCATTGTTAAACTAAATCCCTTGATGCTTTTTCAAACTAACGTCACGTCACTGTTATATGTTCAATTAATTATAGAGGGGTTGCAACTTGCAGAGTGTAAAAAAACAGACCATTATTGTTCTTCGTTCACTCATGGATGTTTTTAAATTGACAACTTTGTAAGTGCAATAACTAGTGTCTATCATCTTATAATAATAAATTCCGAATATAGATCAATACTTTTCTTATAAATTTTTTCACAATTATAAATCGTTTCATTGTTAAACTAAACCCCTTGATGCTCTTTCAAATTAACGTGATGGTTACTACTCTATTTTCCCTTAATTATTAAACAAAAAAAATAAAAAGATTGACTATTAGGCCTTGGCTCTTGAGTTGATTTCGTAGAGCGCAATATTTATATTTGAACATGGAATTTTATATTTTTATTCTGCTCTTTAGAACTTGATTGTCATTTGTCTCGGGGCCTTTACTAAGGCCCGAGAAGTAGTTTGTCATAATTTTTTAAAAAACTTACCACAAAAGTTAATTTGTGAAATAGAAAAATAAAATATTATATAAATCTTTCGTGAAAGAATCATTACATAATTTCTAATCAAGCCTTTTTCCTCAAGTTTGGGCTGGACTAATGAAGACGTATTTACAGAAACGTCTTTGTGAGTTGTGACCAGCAATAAAAAGTAGTTCAAACTTGAAAGTATGGTGGCCCATGTAAAGTATAGACTTCTCAGTTCTGGACAAGGTAACTGCCCGTTTTCGATAAGATTGGGCTCGCCTTGCTCAAACAAATGCTCCACTCGTTCTTTTGGTGCCTCTACCTCATAGGCTTATACATCAAATATATATATATATATATATATATGAGTTTACGCCACACATTTTGAGTGATGAGATTAATTTTCTACGATTAGGCAGAACCTGCCCCAGGATACCCAACCGTTATTGGGACTCGACCCCTAGTTCTCCTCTACCCAGTAGATTTTTTCCTTCAGGGATTGCCACTAAGCCAAGCCCATGGGGCCAAATAAATAAAACTTGACTAGGCCGAAAAGAAGTAGATGGCTTTTTATGAAATAGCATCCCAAAATCCACCCACAAAAATCAAAAGAAATTGAATAAAAGGACTATTTGGGAAAGGGCTTTCCTTCATCCTTGTGATCATCACGTATTGAGGGACTTTTTAAGTGATTTTAACGTGCGCTTTTCATACGAGTGAATATTAGAATGAATTTTACCCATTATTGTATGTCAATCGTAACTGGCAAACTTTCCTCCAGAATAAATATTAAGTGCCACAAAAGTTCCAATGAATATTGGATCTCGATCCAATTTGTGAGACTCCAAATGTCCAAATCCTGAGAGGTTTGTAGTTAACACGTATGACAAGTATAACTAACTTCAAAGTACGTACCTATCATTTTGAATTTATGTATAAATATGTCATAAGTAAAGGGGAGAATCATTAAGCTTGACATATTAAACTTTCGATTATTTTATAATCATAAAAACTAATTTAATATTGGAGTGCCTAAAGTGTCTACCTCGAAAATAACTACAAAGTATCTAGAATGTCTATAGTGTACATCCTGAAAACAACTTTAAAATTTGTTTTACATGCTTACTTGCGTTTAGAGAATTAGATAACTGTTTACCTTGAATTGAGTGGCTAATATTCGCTTCATCAAGTTTTGAATAAAATTATACAATACCATAATTTTAAAACAAGAGTGCAAATTTAATTATCAAAATATGTATAATTAATTTATGAGGCCAAAATTACTATTCTTTTTCCTTTTTAATGATGTGGTAATTGTAATTAATGTTTAGACCTTCTCTTACTTTCACTAAAACAAAAATCATGAATCCATGATCGCCTATCTAGATTCATAATGACTTGGTTTGTCTCAATGATCACCCAAACCTTTGTTAGGGCCAAGAGATCAGGAGTTCGAATCTCACTTTTGTCATTCCCCTCCCCTCGTCTTTCCTGTCTCTTGGTTAACACAGGAGTCCTCACCCCTCCTCCTCCCCCTCTTGGTTAATGTGTGCACAAGAGTCTCCACCCCTCGTTCTCCTCCCATTTTGGTTAATACAAGAGTTTCACCTCACATTGTGTGAGGTACACACTGTTGTATTTATAAAATTGTGATAGAATAGAATTATTAAAAAAAAAATCTAGATTCATAGTACCAATTTGGCTCCACCACATCCTCTAATAATGAAAAGCCATCCAGCTCAATACAAAAGTTCCAAGTTTAATCAACTCTTCCATCTTTGCTAGAGTTTGTCTAATCGTAATCCTTGTAGGATGGCTTTATAACGTGGGCTGAGACAAGCAGAATGATTAAGGAAATCATGATGAGTTCATGATTTTGCATCTCTTCATATGGGGGTACTGCGGTGGTGCCAGTGTGCCACCTACTTTATGGTCGCCGTACCCCCATTTGCTTTCCAAATGGAATTTGGCCCAACCCAAATCACTCTTATTGACCAACTCAAAGTTATTTAAACTAATCTAGTTCTAATATGGCTTCACTCAATAATTATTTTTCTTAATTACAAACTAAATATCTCATGTTTTATTTTTGAAAAAATTGTATTCATTATGTCTAGAAGTGTTAACTTGATTCATATTTTCTTTCTAGAGTGTCATTTGGATTAATGTTGTATTTAACAAAAATTAATAAAAACCAAGAAAATGATAGAGTGTCATGTTACTTTAACAAAGTTAGTAAAACCAAGATAATGCCAAAAAGAAAAAAAAAAGGAAGACAACAAATGTCAAATCTGTCTTTCAAACACAAAGAAGAAAGACCCTTAATCATTCATTTTGATTATTGAACTGAATCTTATCAATGACAATCAATTTCCAATTACATTTTTACAAAATTTCTAGTTTCTAGAACATGAAAAAAAAAATATTGTGTGTATTCATTATATTCTGATTTTTAGCATATCAAATCAATTATATAATTTTTCTTTTCTCCTCTTATTATGTAAATAACTTATCCTCTCGACATTATACTATGTCCCATCTTACTACATAATTTTTCCTAATATAGTTGATGCATAATTTTTTTTTTCTGAAACCATCAATCTTCCCTACCACCTTAATTTTGGGGGGCATATTAACTAAGGGATTGAATTCTTCTCAAGTGTTTAAGGGTACGAAGTAGTTCACATGTTGGACCTTTCACGATCACTTGCTTGAAGGAACAATAATGTCCTAAACCCCGAGTCAAGATCCCAGATTCCAGCATGAAAAATTTGCACTCCTTTAAAACACGTAAAGCAATTATAAGTACGCAATTAACACACGAGATTCATAGAAAAGAGTTCTAAGAAAAAGATAATCTCTTGTCGGGTTCGTAAAAGTTTACCAGTCAAAAAAGAAAAAAAAAAAGGGAAGGGATTATTGATTGTGCATTGGTTCCGTTCATGTTGCTCTTCATGGTCCCAACAAAGCACCCTTTTGTCATCTCCAATAAAAATGTGTAAAAAGTGAAAGTGATAAAGCCCTTTGAAAGCTTGAGATAAGCACTTTTGACGAGAATGATGTTACAAATTTTGCACCACTAGAGAATGATTGAATTGGAACCAAGCAAAATTAAAGGCTGTTTTCACGACATGAAACAACAGGGTTTCAAAGCAAGCTCGAAGGTTGGATACATCGTTGTCAAAAAATGTGTCTTTATTTATCTTAAATCATGCACCTTTCGTACGTATGAAAAATGTTCCCTTATCATTAACTGAATTTAGAAGTACTAGTAGCATGCTTGCTTGCCCATGCCATAGCTGCACGCAAGCATGCTTGTCTTAATGTCCAGCGGTTTTAATGTCTAATCTATAATTGTATGAAGGAAAATGCTCTTAGAGAAATATTCCTTTCAACAGCTCGTGTTTGATTTTGTCGTTTGTGAAAATAAAAATTTGACTGAAAAATAATTAAATATATTTTTAAATATATTTTTAAAACATTTAAAAAAAAATCGAGTTGTATCAAAACATGAAGAGAAAGTAATAATAGAAAGAAATAGAAGAAGCAAATCATTTCATGAATGATGGTGAGATTAAGACAAAACTAAGATGGATGATTTTGTGACATTTTAGGGGACCCCTCATGAAACATCTCAAGGCAAAGTTGGTGGTTTGGTGATTCACCAAATAAATTTTGAAGGGACCTAAACTGACCCTAGTGC
Source organism: Gynochthodes officinalis (assembly GCA_020080225.1). Lineage (NCBI taxonomy): Eukaryota > Viridiplantae > Streptophyta > Magnoliopsida > Gentianales > Rubiaceae > Gynochthodes > Gynochthodes officinalis. Next base: position 4,223,305 of record CM034619.1, on the reverse strand, counting down.
TTTTCACAAAAAAAAAGGAGCGTAGGGTTGGTGATTAAAGGGAGCTTGAAAGTACTGTTGGAGTGTTATTTTTTTCCTTCTCCAGTGGCTGAGTTTTTTTGGTGTCTTTTGATGCTGACATTGATGAATTTGGTTCAGAGTAGGAAAAGGATTTGTCAAAAGACCACAAGACCAACTAGGGAAGAATATGAATGACAAATTGACAATAGTGATCAAGGTTTTTGTTGTTGGTTTTGTTAGAGTCTCAGATGATAGACAAATGCTGCTGCTCCAGAATACATGCAGCATTTTTTGACTTAATATTTCTTACTTTTTTTTTCTTTTAATTTATTTGAAAGACCTTGCAAATGTTAATTTATTTTTGACTTAGAATTGGATCTTGTAAGAAAAATCTTATTAGTTATGAGATAATTCTATTCTTGCAGGGAAAAAATGAAATTTGAATGGACTTTGAAAGGCATCGTAAGTTGAAACAGTCTGCAATCATGAATTTCCTTCCAATGGACAGTTCTGGCTATCTTATCCGACAGAATCTTTGAGATAGGCAATGAAAAGATTCAATGAACAATAATCTAGCTATATACGAATGCTTTAATCTATATGAACTTTATAAAAGAAGAAAATCTCGTGCATTTACCAGTTAAAAAGTAAACATTTGGTAGAAAGCAAACGATGGATTTTCCTCTTTGTTTCTATTTTATCTAATAAATCAAGAATTGAAAACTAGATTTCAAATAAGTGATGATTATGAACAGAAATTATTGAGTGTAACGTTCATATTATATAGAACGAAAATATAACGTTTACGAATCAAATAAATACTGTTATAACTATCTTTATTCATTGAATGTACTCTGAATGTAGAGAAAAACACATAGTTTAACATGGTAAAATAAAAAATTGAAAAAATTCATTAAAATTATTAGTTTGAATTTTTTTTAAAAAAAAGTTAATCATAGGTTTTCCACCGCAACGATAAGATAATAAAGGGTTGAAAAATTAAAAGTTTTTTTTTTATAATTTTATTGTGATTGTTTTGTCGCATCAAATAAAAGTGTAACAATTGTACTAATAAAAACTTTCTGATAGAAATTTCTGATAATTTCTGATAGAAATTTTAGGTAATGAAATCGGCCTGGCCATCTATATTGACCTTGGTATTGGGCTATGAAGTTAGTAAAAAAATTTCTACCCTCGTTGGTTGGGACACTAATACCTTTGCTGTGGCAGCCCTGTTTGCAAGATTTATTACCTATGGAGAAGACGGAGAATCATAGGCAAAAGATTTTCTCTTTTCACTCCCAGAATTGGAAAAAGATTATGTCCTTTGGCAGCTAGCTACTCCCTTTCAGAAATCAGAATAAAAGCAATTAAAATGTGTATTATATTATACTTTATGCATGTAAAATTAATACTACTTGAAGATCTTTTGTTCTTGTGTTGTGGGATTCAGAAGGAGAATAATTTGTTTTCCTTTTTATTTTCAATTTTGCAAAAGAGAATAATTTACATTTTGTTCTAACAAAAGAATAGAGGATCCCATTAAAATTATATTTAAGTAAATTGACATTTATTGATCGTATTTTTCACCAAATCAATCCCTTTTGACTTTACAGAAAACCTAGAGCTCAACATTTTTAAAATATAGGAAATATTTATTTGTAAATATTATTACTATTATTCAATCTCAGTCATTCGTATTATTATTATGGGTGTATATGAATTAGGTTTTAAAACACATATTTTTTACTTTTTAAAATAGTGATCATGATATAAAAAATATATTAAAAAACATAAAAATATCTTAAAATTATAAAAATACATTTTTGCAATTACAAATGATATGCACTCTATACCTTCATTTTTCATTCGTGGGTTGGCTTTTCGTAAGAACCTGTCATCTACCATGGGATGAGGTCTATAACTAGTAAACAAATTGGGAGCATATGTGTACAAAATTTAGTATAAAAATCAACTAATTTGACCAAAAAATTCTAAACAAATTGGGAGCATCGCATGGCATGGGATGGCATGGCAGCCGCACAGCGGCACAGGTCCATTAATGGTAAGCATATGCTAAAGTGTTGTTGTTATGATAGATCTTCTGCAAGTAGGCTAGCTGTTTCTTGATGGGGAGAAATTATTCCATATTCACTACTTCTCTTTTTAATCATTTTAACCATAACCCTATACACGAATCATCTCAGTAGCCCATTATTAGTTTATACTGTCGCCGTTTTCATCCAACTTTTCCAACTATTAATTAATCAATCAAACCACAAGAGAAAGAACTAAATTGTATAACCCTTTTAATTTTTTTCTTTTTTTTGGTGGTTGGTTTCATGATTTCATCCTTATTTTACTTTCACTGTATCGATGGAGGACTTTTTGATGCTTTGCAAGGATAATAATGCAGCGCATGCAGCCAGCTTTTCGCCGACTCTGATTCACGCAGTACAATTTTTATTTTTTTTTCAAAAAGAGTGGATTGGTTTTGATTAGAAAGTTTGATTCTAAAGTTTTAGAAGTACTACGTTAGTTGTTAAAATAGTTTGTGTAAGAAGATATATTTTGTAAACAAATTTACGTAGATGGGAATGAAGTTGAATTTGTGAAGAAATCGTTCTTTTATGCATGTGATGATTTAGGCCTCGTTTGGATAGCGAATTTCTATTTGCAAATAAGAAAATTCTAAAAAAAAAACAGATTATTTAAATACATTTTTATTTTTCAAAATTTAAAATTTAAATTTTCTCACTCAAATTCCTCTCACATAATTTTAAAAAATTTTCCTTTTTATTTTTTCCTCCAAAATATTTTTTCTATTAGAAAATACCCACCAAAATTTTCACACATTTCAATACAACTTTTCTCAAATAAGAACAATCCCAAAGAAGCCTTAGGGTCCATTTGAACAAGGGTATTTCTATTTGCAAATGGAAAAAGTTGTGTTGGAATGTGTGAAAATTTTGGTGTGTATTTTTAAATAGAAAAAGTTTTTTAGAGGGAAAAATAAGAGGGAAATTTTTTTAAAATTATGTGAAAAGAATTTGAGTGGGAAAATTTGAATTTTAAATTTTAAAATAAAAATGTGTTTGGATAATTTGTATTTGTTTGAGAATTTTCTTATTTGCAAATGAGAATTTGCTTTCCAAATGGACCCTTAGTTTTGCAAAATACTTGTTTGTCATGAAATATTGGAGATGAGATCTTTTTGTCTACTGTGTACTGTTCGTATTTAATTCCATCAAAATGATGGTTGTTTTATTAAAATTTTTAGTAAAAATTTATTGTTTTAATGAGATGAAATACCATTCATGTACAATACATCATTTGCACACAAGTCATTCGATAGAAAACACTCACTGAAAATATTGCACATCCTATCTATCACTAGGGATTTGTTTTCGATTTTCTTGATCATTATTTAAGTAGTGATGAAATTGACATCCATTACCAAATGTGAGATGAAAACTAATTTGTCATATAATTCGAGATGAAGATAAACTAGTGATGAAATTGATTTTTGATACCTAATGTGAGATGAAATCCAATTTGCCACCTAATTCGAAATAAAAATATGGTCGGTATTACTATGAACATGTATTTGTAAAACAAATTTGGAATTATTGTCGACACAAGTTATAAATTGAGTTTAAACCAAAAATTGATTTATTAACTTAAAATTCTTTCATATTTATACTTACTTGAAATATGATATTATAAAAACATATTTATAAATTAAAACGTGTTTAAAAGTTGAAAATTATCAAATTTCACCTAGATAGTTAACTCAATTTGAAATTTCTTAGAGTTTTAAATCATAAACCTTAGGACATGAAGCCAAATCCAATACTCATAAGCTAGCAAAACAATAACTCTAACTATTGGGTTTGTCTCAATGGTCAACTAATATTTGTTGGGTCCAAAATGTTAGGAGTTTGAACCCCATTTCTGTTATTCTCCTTTTTCATCCTCTATTTTTCTTGATTAACACGAGAAGAATGCTCACTTTATATTGTGTAAAGTACACATTTTTAATTAATACGAGAGTCTCATCCTATATTATATGAAACTCAAACTACATGAGAGCCTCATAGACTCTCTCATATTGAGTGAGACATACATTGTACGAGAGTTTTCCTCCATATTATACAAGGTGCACACTTTTATATTTAGTAGAGTTGTAATAGGAATAGAATTATTTTAATATAATTGGAATAAAAATAGGAACGAAAGAAAACAAAGAACTCTATGACAGCTTAGCAAATAAGATTGTCAAAGTATGGTTTGAATGCTTAACTTATCCCAATAATTTCATAACAAAGGGGGGAAACATTCCAAAGAATTAATGGACGGATGAGTTTGTTTTGAGGTAGCCAGCACGAACGCACTTCACAAGTTTCCAAAAGGAGGTCAAACGTGCACATAGATTGAAGCACGCACAAGTACACAATCATATCATTTATTCGCGCACGATTCATCCACCCAAAAAAAAGAAGTGTAAATTACATTTACTATTTTTATAATTTATAAAAATTACTAATTAAATTTACAGATTTAAAATATTACCAATACCTTTTAAAAATGTTAAATGTTATGAATTTAATTAATTAAAGAGACTAAATATTATGAATTTATCAAATTAAGGAGTATTGGTAATACTTCAAATTTGAGGATTTAATTGGTAATTTTTACAAATTACAAGAATAATAAATATAATTTACCAAAAAAAAAATGGCAGCCCAATCTATAATTTCCCAACACTGCTTTTGCAATTCTTCGTGTCTGTCTGCCTCTGGCTTAATTCCACAAAAAAAAAAAAAAAACCCAAATGCATGCCCTTTATTTTTTTTGAAAAATTGAATTGTTTTTGATAAATTTAAACCACCAACCCAACAAAAAAATAATGTATTTGAATTATATTTTAAAATATACTTTTATTCTTTTTAAAATAATAATTAAATAATAAAAAATATATTAAAAAATACAAAAAAATATATGTTCAAATATCAATCCATGCAAGCCCAAATAAACACACACAATCATTGGAGCTAACTTTCTCTGTTCATAACTATGTTTGCAATTTTCACATGTTAAATAGCAAGTTCAATTATTGTATAGTCAATTTAGACTGCTTGGGATAAAGACAAATAGCAAAAATTGATAGTCACTAAGTTATAAACTACCATTGCATGATATTTTATTTAATTTCTCTCTCAAATATCCCTCAAGTTAACCTAATTAATTGATTGTACATTACGCATAGAGTGTGACTAAATAATTTTTAATTGTAATACTATATTTTCCAACTTGATTACATTCGAGAATGGTTCAGTGATGGAAAATTAAAATAGGAAATTTATTTTTTAAAACTTACTTGGGAACCAATTGAATACTATATTTTTATTTTTTACTTTTATATTTATGAGATAAAATTCATAAAATATAAGGTATATTAAAAATAAAAAGATTATTTTAAAAATATAAAAATATGAAATAAAAATGTAACTGATATACATTATAATGAGTACTCCAGATGAGGATTATTTGAAAGGAAAAATCATAAATCTTGTATTTTTAACTTTGGGCAATCAAAAAATTTTAATATTAATTTAAATATTAAAATATTTACTCTGAAAACTATATTAAAACTTATTTGATATGGACAGATTTATTTTGCAAATAATTTTTGTATTTTAACTTTCGATCACGACCGTAAAACTCTAATAATAATTTAAACATTAAACTAAACTATCTGTCCTAATAACTATTTAAGGATTTGTTTTGCAAAAAGAACATTATTCGTGAGATCTAACAGCTATTTATCTTGGAGCGAGTGGTAAAAATTGATTTCCTTACATTATAACAATATTTATTTGTTAATAAATGAAGTATTTGTTTGAGTGATAAATAGAGATAATATCATTTACTTCCTTCGAGATTTTGTAATATATCAACTAGGTCCCCGTTGTTTTGAAAAATATCAACCAACCTCCTTGACTAATAGTCAACTTAACTGTAGTAGACAAAAAAATACAAAAAGTCCTTAGGGGGTTGATTGTTATTTTTCAAAATCACGGGTGGCTAGTTGATATATTACAAAACCTGGAAATAGGTAAATGATATTAACTCTAAAAATACGAAAAATATGAAATTTAAAGTAAAAAATTTAATAAAATTATATAAAATATAAAATTCTGTTCTTGCCAAAGCAGGAACCAATCTTTATGCTTTTTAAATAAGCTTTCCTCTGCTTAATGGATAAGCGTTTGTTGTCAATGGAAAATGATTTCTCATCTTGATTTGATTTGGTTGAGAAAAACTATAAAATTCATCCATAGTCAAATGGGGGCTACTTCACTATTTTAAAAAATAATAAAATCTATGCTATCTCTTGGTATTATTTAAATTTTTTATTTTTAAATCTCGTCTTTTTAGTTTAAAAAATTTATTATATAATTTAAATAATTTTATTAAATTTTTATCTTTAAATTTAATCTTTTTTGTTTTTTCAAAAATTTAATAAAAAATTTTTAAACTGTATCAAATTTATATCAACCAGCCCCCCGTAATTTTGAAAAATAACAACCAGCTCCCTGAGGGCTTTTTCATCTTTTTACCAATTACAGTTAAGTTGACTATTAGTCAAGAAGGTTGGTTAATATTTTTTAAAATTACAAGGAATTAATTGATATATTATAAAACTTCAAAAAAAATAAATAATTTTACCTCTATAAATATTGATTTCATCACATTATAATAATATTTAATATTATATATACAATTAATAAAATTTGTTATTAAAATTGTGTAAGTCTATAATGGTTGTGGATGATGTTGCCCCACCACACGCACTAATTTCACTTAGGGGAACGTAAAATAAACATTATAGGAAACACTTGACCAGGTTTTGCCAAACCCCATGCAGTGGCAGTACCACTTCCTCCTCCTCAATTCTCACAAAAAGACCTTTTCTTTGTCCATATTCCAGAGAGCTCCATTTCCCTCTCCTTCTCCTTCTCCTTCTCCTTCTCCTAAATTTTGACACCTATGATTTTAAAATAACCAATCCCAAAACAAAACAAAGCCACCCCAGGTCCCCATCTATCTTCTCACCATTTATATATTTGCTCCTCAGTTCAATCCGTCTTTGTTGGGAGCAGTGCAATTCATTACAGCTACCCAAGCTATAGTGCTGCCATGAATCATAATGTGTACAAAGGAAAAATTCCAAAACTTGTTAGGATTTAAGGAAACAACAAATATTGCCCATCACCCATTTTTCCCATTTTCCTCCATCACAACTCATGAGTGGGGGAAGTGGTTTGTGAGGGTTTTGGATGATTCTCCATATTTATGATAGGAAACAATCATGTCATGCAGGGTTTTTTTTTTTTTTCAAGATTAAAAAGTTCTAAATTAATTTCAATTCTTATAGATAACTAAACATACCATGCTTCAATTTAATCTCAGTTTGCATGATAGTATCAAACCATAATGAAATATCAATGGTGTCCTACCCGAATCCTTTATCTGAAAAGCACAAAACAAAACCCTCTAAGCCTCTCAATCACCCCCCTTGAAAAAAAGTACACTACTACATATATTCTTCTCTTTAGATGTCCTTCAGTCAATCCTCACACGAGAGGTCATGTTCCCATAATGATTCTGTGGCATACTCACCGTGACATGCATGGTTTTTCATTTCTTAATGGTCTCAGGACTATTATTTGTCCTCCTCGATCGTCACCTTCTCTTGACCATCACCCCTAATGTGGTCCTGTGTCCATGAATCTGGATCAAAAGAACATTTTACATATATCTTCCTCTCTGGTTGATCTGCTTTGCTCCATGCACAGTCCTCATCGAGATAACGACTTCACCTCCATATGCATTAGAGTTTTTGTCAGTTTAACTCATTTATGTGTATTGTATACATCTGGCATAGGAATTAAGGAGCCCTCCTGTGAATGCAGCAGATAAGGGGAGAGTAATGGCATGACTTTAGTACAATTTTTTTTTCTGAAGAGATGTGAATATTTGCTTTGGTTTTAAGGAATCCTCAGAAATGGTAATAATGATGGGGCTTAAAGAGAAAAGGGTCACCTTGGATGTGGTTCTTGTCACTTAATTTCCATTTTTATTTTTGGATATTTAAAAAATTTAGGATTTTTCACTTTTTTTAAAAGAATTAATTTGACCAACTTACTAAATACTATCGAATATATAATATTTCACGACTCTAGTTTGAAAAGTGTTACTATAATAAAATTAGGGGGTGAGCTTAGTATTCCCTCTAAATTAAGGGTATATTACTATCAAACTTAGTTAGTTTAGCCATCTCACAATAACATGAAATTTCTTGTAAGGCTGTTGGAGGAAATTAGTAATGACTAATGAGCAGCAAATGTACCACAAAAGGGTTCACTTCAAAGGTATTAAATTGTCCAATTAAGCTCTTATTTTTCCATAAAATAAATTGGGATGGATATTTTTCTGCTTGCAAGTAATTGGAATGGATTGATACGTCCTGAATTTCTACAACTAAATGATATCAGGAAATCAACTGACTTAACTCAATTGGCCACTTAACTTTGTCAAAAATTATAATAACTAATAACATCATATTGTTTTAAAAAAAAAAAAATGATATCACCAAAACGTTAACACTAATGGAATAAATAAAGTACAGATGTTGCTGAACGCATGGTCAACAGTAATGATCTCTACAGTTCCATACACCATGACGACCAATAAATTCATAATTAAAATTATTACATTACCCTAGAATGATACAGGATGGTAGCACAGTATGGACTATGGACACAATAAACACAATAAAGTTTCTCAAAGTTCAAGGGTATCCTAGTAGGAACAGGACCCATGAATTGCAGTCCAAGATGTCATCATAGACAATCACTACTCTGATTCTGTCCCCTCCCCCATTCTAATCATAGCACCAAAGACCTTTGCTTCATTGAGGGTGTCATCAATTACTTTTCAATCTTCCAAATCAAAATGTTCCCATATTTCAACACTCATGATCTTAGACCCATGTTTGTCCCGACTTGATCCGCATCAAAGTTCATCAAGCACCATTGCAGCAGATTCAGTAAGTGAGTGGATCCACACTAAGTGAGATTCATTAACATCCTATGTCGTAAGTTAGTTTGCCCCAGAATCTCATCATGACAGCCACGGCAGTACTCCATTGCATGTGGCATGAGATTTTTGAGATGTACCGCACAACATCTCAGAAAATTTCAGTATTATTTATGTTGAACTCTCAAATATTTAGTGCCACTAATAAGTTACTAAATTGTTACTCTCACTCTAGCATAGTAAAAAAATTATTTTACAGAGAAAGTTAGAAGTTGTGTAAAATTTCCTTCTCAAATATGCACTGACAAATTTGAATTGCACGATGCACTTGATTTTGCATGCTGTTTTTTGCTCCACGATTGTCCAGTTCTGATAAAAGAAAAAATGTACAACATGGGTGCCATTACCAAGTAAGTATAGTATTTCTTGAGGGAAAATTCCTTTTCACCTTAACCATCACCAGAAGGTAAAATCAAACGTATAATTGATTTTTGACACTAGAAAAACTAAACAGGAGAAATCCTTAATATGCATGACTCATGACTGACTAATTACAGTCTCAACAGGTTCAAAAAGCAAATAATAATAATAATTCTCATGAATCCAAAAAGCGGATAATGCCACACATGTTGTGGACCCAATGAAAAGAAAAGAAAAAAAAAACCCAAATTAAAGTGGACCCTTCTCACTTAGAGTAGAGATGGATTCAATCGACCGTTACAGCTTATCAAAGCTCGACTGCTTCAGTACATAAAAGATTTTTTCATTTTTGGGACAATCCACAATTGCATAGGACGGGGTATGTATAGGACACGGGGTTTAGTTTGGCTGGGGAAGCCAAGTTTTATATATATAATCAAAAACTCAACAGGAAAAATATTGGGCTGCCCTTCTTGTGTGTTATTTGTATTAATTCTTCTTTCCCACGTAGCCATATTCAGACAAAAAAACAAGAGGAGAAAATGCATGCATAAAGAAAGAAATAGTGAAATACTACAGATAATGCGTTTGTGAAGTGAGAAAGTGAAAAGAGAAAGATCCCATTTTGCGAAGTCTCTGTAGCGGTGAGGACTGGATGTTCTAACTATTCCCTTTTTGTGTTTCTTTGCTTTTATTTGGTTCTCACAGAGTCACACACTTGTCCTCAGCTGAAATGGTGCATTTTCTTTTCATTTGGGGAGGCATGACATGTTAGTGTAGTGTGGCTAAGGGGAAGAGAAAGCAGGTGCAGGAGTAATAGGACTCTAGGAGGAGATGGAGGAGGAGGAGGAAGAGTAAAACAAAAGCAAAAAGAGGAGGGCTTGGAAAAGCCTTTTGTTTTTTTTTTTTCACGTGATAAAGAAAATATACATTTGCATGCGTGTATAAAAGTTCAGTCTTCATGTTCATCATCATCCCTCCTCCTCCTCCACATTTCGTCTTTTCTCTCTCTGATGTAATCTTTAATCCCCCCACGAGAACTCATCTTTTTATATCACTTTGTAGTTCTTCCCTTCTTTGACGTACAGTCCCATCTTTTGAGTTTCTCTTCCTTTGTTTCAAGATTGAATAAAGTTCGTTTCTTTGAAGCTTTTAACGCTTGCCTCATCTCTGGAAGCTTTAAAGCCTCAATCGTTGTAAAGGGTTCCCTTTAATTGGAGAGTCTTTTTGATTTGGAGTGTTTGGATTAAACTTCATTCCACCTGGAACGCGGGTATGTATGCCTGTTATTTATTTTTCTCAGGGTGTGTCATTTTCTATGAAGCAGTGAAATTGGGCCATCTTTAGATAGTGATTCTTAGTGAGGTTTTCAATGTTTATTCCTTTTATCTGTTTGAGATACACATACTACTACTATTACCTTGTGACTTTTGTTGCTTTCTAGGCGTTTTTATTCTCTTCTCGAGCAGTCATATTTTGCCTTCACATTTATTAATTCTTGTGCGTATATGTATGTGTGATGCGTCTTTTTTCTTTGGATTTACTCTTACAATGTTGTAGTTTTCTGATGCTAAGGTTTTTGTTTGGTTAGGGGACAAGGTGAGGGAATGGTTTTTGTCTCCTGGGCATTGCCCCTATTTGATTAATTTATTGGTCTTTGTATATATACATTTGCACATGAGGATATCATTATGAATTTATCCTCTTCCTATTCTGATTCAACTATTCAAGGATGTTGGGTTTCCAACAGAAGCATCTTATAGGATTTGGGTTCTTGGTTGTTCTTTATTTTCGTCTCTACGTAATTGTCTTCCCTCAGCTCAAATTATATATTTTAGCTGCAGTTTTTTTTTTTTTTTAAATTTAAATTTCTTTCAAATTTTGAGGCTTTTTAAAGTGGGGTTCATGGGTATTTTGAGCAATTACAAATCTCTACATGCAGTGAAATGCACATAAGAACGGGGGCCTGCAAATATCGGAGCATAATTACAGATATTCTGGAAATGTTTTGTCTATTTCTATTGTTGTCATCTCTTTCCAAGTTTGAGTTGCCGAATGTGTTTGTTTAGTTGATGGAACAAATGTGAGAAAGGTTGGTGCTTTTGCTTTACAGGAGAATGGTAATGTATGACTCCAATGTTGGCTTGAATTTTAATGCCCGAGCATTTATTTTTGCGTGTGAAATTTGATTTACCATTAGCATTTTCCCTAATTGGTATTTTTCCAGTTGGGTTAATTTACTGACATGAATTCCATACTTCTATTTCCGGTTTGTGGATTGCAGTACGGATAGCCTTAAATCTTTGAAGAGTGATGAGAGGGGATTGAACAGTGAATACTGGAAATTTCTGTTGAACCGTGTCATCTGGGCAAGGATTTTTGTTTAAACAGGTTTCTACGTTCTGCATAAACAATCCTCTTTAACCAGACTATCATCATCAAGTATCATCATGCCTATAAGGCAGATGAAAGAGAGCTCAGAACAGCATTTTGTGGTCAAACCTCATTGCCAGAACTCCATGAATCCAGCGCAAAAGAACCCCAAAACAGCTCAAAATGGTAAAGGGCCACCAGCTCAAGAAACTCAGAACACCAAGCTTCATAATCAATGTTCACCTCCGTCGAAGAATAGGGGGAGGAGGAGGAGGAGAGGTGGCAGAAAGTCTGATCAAGGTGACACCTTGATGAGGCCTAGTTCAAGGCCTTGCACTGCAGCAAATAAGCCTGTTCTGGCAGAACCGTCTGGAGCTGTTGAAGCAAGTGCGTCAAACAGTTCTGCTGAAAATGGGGATGACAGCTTGTGTGAAGTGGGTATGGGTTTTCCTTCTTCAAGCAAGTCATTGAGTTTTGCTCCCAGACCTGGTTTTGGGCAACTTGGAACAAAGTGTATTGTTAAGGCCAACCATTTCTTTGCAGAGTTGCCGGACAAGGACTTGAACCAGTATGATGTAAGCTATTCTCTCCATGTGGGTTCTTGTTATGATTATCTATGGGGTTTATTGTCGTACAGTTGTCAACTGGTATGCCTTAGCTTTGTGTGACATTACTCCTTTGGCCCTTAGGCTGAAATTCAGTGTGTTTTTGGTGTTGATTTTTCTTTACTGGTACAATTGAGTAGCTTAAATCTCTTCTCTGTCCTTCGCTTTAAATGACATTAATGACTCTTTAATTTGGTGGCCGGTATTGTTCTTATTGTCTGCATTGTGCATTCACTTTTTAATTGTTCTTGTCCTTTTGACTGCAGGTTAGTATTACTCCTGAAGTGGCTTCAAGAAATGTTAACAGAGCAGTCATGGCAGAACTGGTGAAACTGTACAAAGAATCTGACTTAGGGAAGAGATTGCCTGCTTATGATGGTAGAAAGAGTCTGTACACTGCTGGTGAACTTCCTTTTGCCTGGAAGGAGTTCACAATTAAGCTAATTGATGTAGAGGATGGAGTAAATGGTCCGAAGTAAGAGTTCTCTTCCCAGTTCATGAGTTATAAGTTTTATATACATTTCCAGCTTCTCATATTAATCTCACCAATAAATTTAAGAAAGAATCAGCTTAAAAAATGAAAATAGCCGGATGGGTATTTTTAATTTTTTAACTTCATTTAGTCAAATAGCAGTAATTGGAATAGCATTTAGCTTTTTGATTTTGTTGTGATAATAAATGGAAGATCTGCTGACTTTCAGAAGAGAGAGGGAGTACAAAGTTGTTATCAAGTTTGTTGCACGGGCAAATTTGCATCATTTGGGTCAATTTCTTGCTGGTAAGCGGGCAGATGGTCCACAAGAAGCTCTTAAAATTCTTGACATTGTGTTAAGAGAACTGTCTGCGAAAAGGTATGAGCATCTGATGCTTCATATTGAATAGAAAACTAGCTGATGCTTCTTAATAACATTTTTTAAATTCATTTTTGTCATACTGCAAAATAGATACTGTCCAGTTGGGAGATCATTCTTTTCTCCTATTATCCGGAAGCCTCAGCGTCTTGGTGATGGGTTGGAGGCGTGGTGTGGATTTTACCAGAGTATAAGACCCACCCAGATGGGCCTATCCCTGAATATTGGTAATCATGTGCTGCTTTACATATGTAAATGATAATGGTTGATAATTTTCTTCGATTAATCAACATTTCCTTAGCTATCCCTGCATTACAGATATGGCTTCAGCTGCATTTATTGAGGCTCTTCCCGTAATAGACTTTGTCTCCCAACTTCTGGGAAAAGATGCTATATCAAGACCATTGTCTGATTCTGACCGTGTCAAGGTGTTTTCCATTGTCTGGTGCTATATGAGTTCATATATTTCTAGCCAGATACCTTATGAAGAGTTCTCTTTTCAAATGCCATGCAGATAAAAAAGGCTCTCAGAGGAGTAAAAGTGGAAGTAACTCACAGGGGTAGTGTACGAAGAAAATATCGCATTTCTGGGATAACATCTCAACCGACGAGGGAATTGGTGTAAGAAATTTATTGTTTGCAAAAGGCTCATATTCATTAGTAGTTTGTTTTTCACCTCCTTGATCCTTGAACAAATAGAAGAATGAATGGTAGAAATTGGTCCATCAGATACCCTGCAACTAAAATAATAGTTTCTTATCTGTCCTTATCTTCCAGTTCTGCATTCTAGCAGAATTTTTGTATTCTGGTTTGGCTCATTTATCTTAATCAGGAATCCTATGATAAATTCTTAAACTTGAGATTTTAGCCTTTAAAGTTGAGAACTTTAACTTGAATTCTAGTTTTCGTTCATTCCTTGTCTTGAACTTTTTGAAAGGAGAACCTAAAATATAATGTTTGTTGTCAGTTTTCCAGTTGATGACAATTCAACAATGAAGTCAGTTGTTGACTACTTTCAAGAGATGTATGGCTTCACTATTCAGTACACTCACCTTCCTTGCCTTCAAGTTGGGAACCAAAAGAAGGCTAACTATCTACCTATGGAGGTAACAGATATTATTGAATGTTTTATGTTCTTATGAAGGGATGTATCTGTTTAATGTCTTTTAACTTTTTGCTTTCTTAATTTCTAACTTGCAGGCTTGTAAAATTGTGGAAGGCCAACGATATACCAAAAGGTTAAGTGAGAAGCAAATTACTGCTCTTTTGAAGGTCACATGCCAGAGACCCAGGGAGCGTGAAAATGACATTTTGCAGGTAATTTATCTCATCAATATTCTTGTCAATTTAACCTCAATACTCGCAAGGTGCCTGAAGAATTTCACTTTGTTGAGTTTTGACATCCAACTCGTGGACAAAATTATAAAAAGAAGGAACCAAGTTTTTTATGCATTATTTTTGAGAAATCAAGTGGGGAAAAAAAATGTAGCAATCTTCATTTTCTGCAGGTAATCCAAAAGCAGCATGAATACTGATAGCTTTTGTCTTTTGCAATTAATTTTTGACAGGGTTATCAAGCTTTGATAAACTGTAAGATGTAGCATAGTAGGAGTTTAGATAGTCAGGTCTATACTTGAGTTCCTGACTGCTTTGTTAGGATGATTTTTTTTTTTTTTTTTAACGAATTTGAAATCGCCCTCAAGCTGAATTAGGAGTATTCAATTCTCCCTACTTGTTAGGAACTTAGAAATTCCCTCATTTACTTTCCTTTGAGTTATTCTTCCCAGTTGTAATTTATATACCCTATGTAGGAATGAGGTTTACTCTTGCATTAGTTTGTCTGCACATTTTTTATGTCAAGTTGACTGATCCCAAGGTAATATATCTCATACTTTTCGTTCTTCTCCTCTGCAGACGGTTCAACAGAATGCATATGATCAGGATCCGTATGCAAAGGAATTTGGCATCAAAATTAGTGAAAATCAAGCTTCTGTTGAAGCAAGGGTTCTTCCAGCGCCTTGGGTAGGATCCTTTCCTCATATGGTGTTTATATCCGAAAGACTGTCTTATCTTGATCTTAACCGACATTGAGTACATAATTGTAGCTTAAATATCACGAGACTGGAAAAGAGAAGGATTGTTTGCCTCAAGTTGGGCAGTGGAACATGATGAATAAGGTAGATTTTCTTCTTTCTTGTTCAGATAATGCTACAGCTTTTTGTCCTTTTTGTTAAAAGTTTCTTATCAAACATGGTTTTCTTAGCTATCTTTTCTGGCTTCTCTTACTTTCTTTACAACTCACTGATGAACTTGCCCTTATAATACAAGAAAAATAATAGATTAAGGATCTGTCTGTTTCTTAAGGAACACATAAACATTATTATTGTTATTATTTTCCAAATGAAAGCAACCATTTGGAATGACTGTATTAGTTAACAATCCAAGTGGCATCAATATGTGCCCAATTCTTTAATGCTTTTGCTGATCATTTGTGGGGTGCCAAAAGTTTCCTTGTATGCATTACAGGATTTTTTCTTTCCCTTTTCTTCCCATAACGTCATTCTATTATAGACTGATTTTGTTGACGTGATTTCCCAATGTGCATATGTTTGTAAACTGTTGAGCAATTGTGGTAGCTCTATTGGCCTTTTGTATCTTCTGCCAGAGACTTATATTTTCTCCTCTTCACAGAAAATGATCAACGGGATGACAGTTAGCCGATGGGCATGCATCAACTTCTCTAGGAGTGTCCAAGACAGTGTTGCTCGTGGGTTCTGTAATGAATTAGCTCAAATGTGTCAAATATCTGGCATGGTGGGCTTTTGTTCTTTTTTTTTTCCTTTGCTGTTAAAGTATGCACTGTCAATTAGATGCTTTTAGTTTATGGTCCTTTATTTAACCAGTTAATATAGTTCTGTTATTACAGGAATTCAATCCAGACCCTGTCATACCAATCTACAGTGCTAGGCCTGATCAAGTAGAGAAAGCATTAAGGCATGTTTATCAGGCATGTCTGAATAAACTAAAAGGAAAAGAGTTGGAACTCCTGTTAGCCATTTTACCGGATAACAATGGCTCATTGTATGGTACGTTGGCAAATGTGAGATAAAAAAATTTCAGTTGAAATTAGCTGAAGATTGTCATGATTTAGACTTCTCTAATATGAGCTTATTACACTCTATAGGTGATCTAAAGAGAATATGTGAAACTGAACTTGGTTTGATATCTCAATGTTGTCTGACAAAACATGTGTTCAAGATCAACAAGCAATACTTGGCTAATGTGTCTTTGAAGATTAATGTTAAGGTATGAATCACACACTATCATTTGCGAATCTCTGAAAGTTGTTTATTTCGTTTATAAGAATTGCCTGATCAGTTCAAGGCCAGTTTCTTATTTCTCTCTCTCATTTTGCAAACAGATGGGTGGAAGGAACACTGTTCTTTTGGATGCTATAAGCTGTAGAATACCATTGGTTAGTGACATTCCTACTATCATATTTGGAGCTGATGTTACCCATCCAGAGAACGGAGAAGACTCCAGCCCCTCAATAGCTGCAGTATGCTGTATTTACAGAAATTCAACTTCTTAGCAACATTAATCCTGGGCGTTTTGGGTTGCTTAGATTCGCACTTTTATTGTAGGTTGTAGCTTCTCAGGATTGGCCCGAAGTCACTAAATATGCAGGACTAGTTTGCGCCCAAGCTCATAGGCAGGAGCTTATACAAGACCTGTACAAGACATGGCATGATCCTGCCCGGGGAACTGTTAGTGGTGGCATGATTCGGTGTGTAAAATCTCTTGTTTTGCCATGTAGACTTTAAAATTGTCTCTGTTTTACAATATTTCTTTTTCTTAAAGAGTTGCTGTTTTGAATGAAACATTGTCCTGGGGTTGTCTTCTGAGATGTGAGGAAGTTGACTTTGATTATTATTTTATTCTAGAGATCTGCTGGTTTCCTTCAGAAAGGCAACTGGGCAAAAGCCCCAAAGGATCATCTTTTACAGGTGAGAGACTTCATACTTGCTTTGGGATTTAGATTCTTTCTATTTGAGTACTCAATAGCAATGGCTGAAAAAATAAAAGTCCAATGCCAAATAAGAAAATGTACTTATGAATGTGCGGAAATGGGCTCGTGTCATTGAATAGCAATTGTTTATACATGCTTCTTTTATTTTTCTGTTGAGATGTTGGGGGCAGAGTGGTTTAAGATTTTGAATGTATGTAAAGCTTCATGTATGCGCTTAAATAATTATGCTATGCCTTATGATCTTGGTTATTGAAGCAGGGATGGAGTGAGTGAAGGCCAATTCTATCAAGTACTTCTTTTCGAGTTAGATGCAATTCGGAAGGTATGTGCTTCTATGACTTGTAGTTCTCTTACAGGTTAAAGTTTGTTGATGCAAGGAAAACTTGTAAGTGTAGTTCTGGCTTGAGGAATGATTGATTTTATTTCTTTTAGGCCTGTGCTTCTTTAGAACCAAATTACCAGCCACCAGTTACTTTTATTGTGGTGCAAAAGAGACATCACACTCGGCTGTTTCCCAACAATCATCGAGACCGGAGTAGCACAGACAAGAGTGGAAATATATTGCCAGGTAAATTGTTACTGCTTTACAAGTACAGATGTCTTTATGGACATTTTTGCAGTTTTTTTCTTAATTTGTTTTAAATTTCTTTTAGCTGATGCTTATATATATTTTCTCAGGCACTGTGGTTGATTCTAAAATCTGTCACCCAACAGAATTTGACTTCTACCTCTGTAGCCATGCTGGAATTCAGGTAAAAGATTGACGTTGTTGCTTTTATTGCAAGCTTGTTAGTAGTCATGAGACCCCATAGTGTTTTCAACTAAGGAATTGATAGTGTAACTTGTGGTGTAAAGAGAGAAAGGGAATTCCACGAACGTATATGAAAATAGAGACTGCTTTTTGTAACTGAGAAATCTGTAAATTGGCGATGGAAATTTAACTGGGAAACTCTCAGAATGATTCTTAAGCATGAAGCGCGCAATAGTCACGCACCTCTTGTGTTAATGATAAAAGAATGATGCTAGCAGACAAGTTGTGGCGCTTCCTGTGCGGATAATAATTTTTTTTGACCTCTTTTGATTAGTTCAACTAAGAAGTCAGTATGCTAGCTAGTCTGCAAATTCACTAATTATGCTCACAGCATAAATTTACCTATCTGGTATTGAACACTACATTTAGATCGTACACCAATTTCATTGTTAAGATGTGGCTTGTCTTGCTGAACACTGTTAAGTAGTTGTCAGTTTCAGAATGCACTTAGGAAGTGCTTGTATAACAGATTAACCTTTGGCCTTTTTCGTAATCAGTTGCAACAATATATAATTTTACCTGCCATTATATATTTAGGATGACACTTACCAAATATATCTTATTCGACATGGCAGGGTACAAGTAGACCAGCGCACTATCATGTTCTATGGGATGAAAACAACTTTACTGCAGATGGGATTCAGTCACTGACAAACAATCTCTGCTACACGTATGCCAGATGTACACGTTCTGTTTCTGTTGGTGAGTCAATCTTCAAAGTCCCCTTCTTTGATAATGAATGCAGTTAATTAAAATTCAACTGTACTACTTGAGTTAACACGAAAACCTGAATATCTAGTATTATTTTGCCTTACTGCATCTAGAGGATTAACATCAGCTAAAACTCATTCTAGCATATTCTACATGTGCATAGAGCAATGAGAGAAGTCAGATACCCTCATAATATGAAGTTCTATGTAGTATATGGATCCGATTTTTGCTTAACAACGTTAGGATATTGCCTTTGATGCTTTGGATGAAAACATTTGGCAATGGATTGTAAAATTTAAGTTCTTGGCGGCAAAATGGTTGGGCCAATAAAATATAGCTTCACTTCTGATCATAACAGTATGAAAGATCCTTTTTGTAAGCAGGATGAAAATATTTCAAGTCTCCTTTGCTGTCTTATTGGTTTTCAACAATTTTGAGAACCGCTTCTCTCTTGTGCAGTTCCTCCTGCTTATTATGCACATTTAGCTGCATTTCGAGCTAGATTCTACACGGAACCAGATCTTCAGGAGAATGGTTGTGCTGCTGCTGGACGAAAAAATACCCGAGCAGCAGGAGACTCTGGTGTACGACCTTTACCAGCACTAAAAGAAAATGTGAAAAGAGTAATGTTTTATTGTTGATCAGGGACTGGTAGTTAATGTAGTGGCAGAGGTAGCTGATAGATCAGGTTGAGGTAGTTTACATGCAGAGCCTCTCTTTGTATATCAACCGGCTAGTCATGTAGTGTTGCATGGTTCAAAATTAGACAAATGATGTAAAAAGCAGCTCTCTTTAGTCTTTTTCTTCAAGAATATGCTTAAGGTTAGCTTAGCAGTTGATAACAAGTTCTATTGCTCCCCAAATTTCTGTTTCAGATTCAGTAGTTGAACAGTGTTGAATGATCGCAACATTTCTCAAATGGGCTGATCATCGTGTGTATGTAAAGTTCACAAGTAAAAATCAGGAACCATGATTCTGCTCCTAAGCTTGGGACATTCTTAAAATTGCAGTAAAGTGGGGAAGAAACATCCTCCAAGCTACCACTAGGGAGTGGAAGTTCATCACTACTACAATCTTAAAAGTTTACATTTTATAATTCCATTAGAAACTCAGGCACAAAACACCAATTACTATTTGGCAGGGCGAATGACAGTCACTGAAATTTTTGTGCTTTAAGACATTGTAAAAGAAGATTCTGTACGAATGTCTTTGAAGTGTGGGCAATTGGACATCTGCCAACAGCATCAATGTGGATTTGAGGTCTTATCAATGTGACTGGCTCCAAGTTCCAATTCCTGTCCTAAAATGACAAATTTTTTTCACTGTTGAAGGCAAGATTTCATGGACCCAATGAAAACATACTCAAAGTCCAACAAGACATAGAAAAGCATATGATGATGATCACCAATCGTCAACCTTCAAGTACAAAACACAGAACCCAAAACTTAGTTGTAGTCTAAGATGCTGGGATTCTGTAAAACTGTGATTCTTTTGCATTTCCCTTTTATTTTCAAATTTCAATTCTCGTTTTTCTTTCATTCTTTGTGTGAGTAGTGAAGAGGAAATTGATTTAGGCTCAAGTTTGTAAATTCAAAAAAAAAAAAAAAGGTTAATAAAAACATTTGCAATGTAGGTAAAGCCTCTCACTAACTGTTACAAGATGTACGGATTATACGAAATTCAATCTTCATATCCAACAAAGAGATGAATTTTAATATCTAACAAAGTGACCATCAAAATGATGAAAAATTATGAACGAATAATGAATTAAACGATTAAAACTCAATAGCTCCTTTTAAAACTCGAGAAGATAGAATTTTCCAATCGGTGTATTATAGCAAATAAATTTGAGGGAAAAACAAAAGATTATAGAGGCTTCAGTTTAGTTTATCTCGATAGGAAGATTAAGAAGGCCACTGTGCATAACCATAATATTATGAGACAAAGTGTTGTCTTTGAAAATGTCCAAATAGTACTACCTGCTCCATCCTGACACTGTTTTTGGACTTGTACGCAGTTTAGCAGTGACTTTCTTCCCATTCTTGTCTTTTCTTTTCAGCTCTCCATCTCTTCAAGACAAGGTTTCACAACTATCCGAATCGGCTTATAAATGCAGTTCGCAAATTTGAAGACAATTTTTGATTCAATACTGTATAATCTAAATTAATTTTCACACTTGAATAATGATTAAACAAAACCATTCGGCCTGAAAAAAAGAAAATATACGAATGTTAAAAAGCCATGGCTTGCATTTGATGGAATATTGGAATTCCAACTGAAGAATCCACATTCCAGTATAATTAAGCACATTTAATCTTCATCCGATACTTGTTGGCAAAGCTTTTGAGCGTTTTTCCCCCTCAACTCCAGCACTTCAACTCAAAGTCCCACTCAAAAACTTGCCTTGTTCTCAAGTATTAATCCATAAACAGCACATCTAGCTACACCCTACAAAAGATCATAAAATCCCATTATGATTTTGGTGTGAATTAAAGAAATAGGCCATGGAATGATAAAATGACGATGGCCCCCAAGCTTATTGCAATTCAAGAAACCAGGTTGAATACTAGTGATATGCCTAGTTTCATTAACAAGGGATATTCATAGCATTTCATTAACATGGGTAGAAGTGTTACATTTTGACCTCGAATCATTGAGAAATTGACTACAACACATCTATGGTGCCATTCGCAAACTTAATAATGCCTAATTCCTCACAATTGATGACAAAAAGTTGTTGAAATGCCAATGTCTAGCTGTATGTCACTTCAGGGGACCATTCCCTTAATGGAATGTAACGAACCCTAATGGCTATCCCTTCTCCTTAGTTCCATTGCTAATAAGAATTTGCAAACAATGGTCCCTAACAATAGTTGGGAGAATCAATGACGTTTCACAGTTCCAGTGTACTGATGGTTGTGAAAGGTCCATAGAATCTTTGCTAAAAATTGAAGTTTTCCCAATATGAAAAACAAGCCAAGGCTCTATCTTCTCAACAAACAAAACCATCAACCAAAGGAGTCACAAGAAAAAGAGATGGGGACTAAAATATTAGCCATGAAAGGCAAGAGAGAGGTCTTTTGTGTGGTAAATTGGATTATATCATTACAAATCTCAGAAGTATACTGTTCATGTAGTATTTTGGTAGTATGAAAATGCATGCTACTGTTCATACATTAGAATATTGCTGCATCCCAATATTACCTGAAATCTTAAACGGGCTGTTAAAATAAAACTCAATCCATTGAAATGGTTATGAATTTGTCTGCTATTGAGCTATCAGAATGAGTGAGTGGAAGAATAGATTCAAGTAGTTACATGATCATTTCTTCTTGTCTACTACTGTGTATTGTAAAAGAAAGCATTTTTATAAGTTGAGGAAATAAAAAACCACTGCTAGCAATATGATTTCCTACTCAATCATGAGATGGTGAGAGTATCATACATATGCAAAAGAAGCTGCAACAAATTTTGGAACTGACAGAATATTAATTGAGTGTAACTAAAATATCAGAACAGAAACTGTCTAATAAATGTGTGTGGGGGCACTTGATCTCATTTCTCATATGAAGCCAAAAGAAAAGATACATCTTTTGGTGCACAATCAAATGATTCAGATCTTTAACTGCTTAAGGACATGAGCATCTTCAGAAAGGACAAGTTTGCTGTTTCATTGTTGTACCGGCTTCAAGTCAGACCCAATACGATGAAGTTCTACGTTTGCCTTTCTATATGTTCTTCATACAATATCCATGACTCAAGAACCAAAACAAAGATTTGTGACATGTTTTAACGTCAAAAGACTAAGAAAACAGATTTTCTTCTCCTTTCCCAGATCTGTCTTAATTTCATCATTAATTTAGCTGCACCACCACCAGCATCTTGTGGGGTTCGTTTGTTGTCATGTCACATAATAGAGTATAACTGCAATATAAGAAAATTTAACAGACTTGAGAAGAACATGAGAGCTTTTATTGCTAATTATACGACTGATGATCAGGAGGACTCAAAGAAATTATTGCTATCACGGACTATGTTGAGGACAAAGATGCCATTCAGCCAAAGATAGTACTTTATTGCAAACAAATATTAATGATCACATAGCTCAATTTGGAAGGTTCAAGATATTTAGCTTTAACATTCATATATGTCTTCAAGATTTTGCAAGTTTCAGGACTGCTAGCTTCTAGCATCCACATATTCGTTCATGAACTATGCAGCTACCAAAAACCCTAATGCTGTATTGGTTTATAAGCCAGGATTGCTATCCAACTTAGAAAGGGAAAACAGGAGGAAAAGGGGGGTGAGGTAGATTGTTAAGTTAAAGAATCTAGGCACTTGTAAGTCTAAACTTTAGGTCAGCAAATGAAAGAAAACCCTCGATCAGCGAGGTAAAACTGTTGATGAAAGAACAGGGCTGATCCCAGAATCAAGTTCCAGAAAGAGGATTTTCATGAAAGTTTTGGATAAAAAACTCAAATGACCATATACATATGGTAAAAACAGTATGCATGAAATGTTTAAATCAAAGTTTATACAGACAGTAATAAAGATAAAAACTGAACATATTACCCAACAAAGCAACGGAAATCTAGACATAGCGAGGCTCAAACTCCAAAGCACAAGAAAGGGTACTCTTGGAAGGAATCATTCAATTGCCTTTGACATTGAATTCCTATCACACATAAACATAAGAAATTAATCAAAATTTTCTGCAAAATAGTGTATGTACAAAATTAGACAAGAATGGAATAAAAGCACCCCACCTGAACGGCAAAACATCCTGCCATAACCAAGAAAACATGTGACTGAGTGTGCGGAAATTAATGAGAATAGAAAATTTTCACATTATAGACCTTTCCTACCAAGAAAAGCCTGGTGAATTGTGGCGATGGTGAAAGTAACAATTAAGAAGGAATTAAAAAGAAAGGCAATTAGGGTTCATGAGAAATCAGTTCGTACACATATTCGTGCCATCAACAACAGGTGAAGCTACCACATGATCTGATCTTTCCTCAAACAAAGGAGAAAGGTTTAGATCATGCTGGCAGCTTCAACTGACATTGATGCACGGAAACAAAATGCTGAGCACTAGCTCTCCCTGAAGCCCTTAGTAGGTCAAGGAAAGGAGAGACCTAGCTATACATGGCTATTACAAAGGGTATATGGGCTATTTGGGTGGTTTTCTCTTCAACCTGTGGAAAAGGCTCACCTAGAGAAGGGAGAGCGAAATGGCTATAAATAGAGGTGGGAGGCAAAGTGAGGGGGAGATGATTAGGGGGGATTATGAAAAGATAAGGAAATTGGTGACTGGAAAAGCTTTGGAAAGAATTGTATATAATGGAAACAAAAAACTTCATTGATGTAAAAGTGGTCCCTAAGTGATGCAAATTGAATATTGTCACGCCAACACTACCACCACCATGCAAAATCACAGACAGCTTAGTGAGAGTTTCTATATGTTGCAAGTGCATTTATTAAATTTAGGGTTGCAACTGTCGGGGGACCCTTTCATGCACCTTCCTAGCCGAATGAGATCCTCTGTCTCAACCACTGTATATCATATCAATTGCGTCTCATTAATAAATCGACATGATATTTTTCTTAAAACTAGAATTTATACGTTTTATTTAATGTTTAGTATTTGTTAATAAACTTCCGTCCTTTCATTTTATTAGTAACACGCAATAAGTATACGTTACATTTCAAATGTAAGAAGAAATTAAATTCATTCGGCATAATAAGAATTTAAGTAATGAATCTTTTGGCAACTTTTTAGAGTGACAAATCATAATAACAGGTTATCATAGTGTTTAAAATATATAAAATAATAAAAGAGAATTTTATTTTTTCATACTTTGTACGTCAATTACTGTACATTTTTACTATGAAAAGTTTCGTATTTATCGCATCAATTACTATACTTTTTTTACTTTGAGCATTATTCTAGTTGTTTAGATTGTAGACTAGTAATGGTTATTGAAGAGACAAGGATGAGTTTGAACCATCGTCATATCTGCATTTGTATACAATGCCAAGTACAGTGGGCGCATACCAAGTTGCGTCTAGTCCTTTTTCCTTTTGTCACGAGGGTTCGAAACTCATCACTGCTGTCTCTATGCGATCTAGCCATGTATAATGTGAGATCGGGCACACACACGCCATGTTGGTTCTAGCCTCTTTTCCTGTGTCACGATGGTTCGAAACTCATTGCCTCCTCTCTAATAATAATCATTTAGCCATAAAAGAAAAAGGCCAATAGGGGTCTACAATTAGTAGGGGGACCATATGGTTAGCTTGCATATTCTTATAGGTAGGTGTTGCAGGTGTTGCATAATAAGAAGAAAGGAAAGGAAAGGAAAGGAAAGGAAAGAGCATCTGAAGATTCTGAACCCAAAAATTTGATTATGTTCTCATATCACAATAAATAACTTCTTTTGAAAAAAAAAAAAAAATCATCCCATATGAGCATCTCTTCTGTGTTCATTGTCATTGGATTTGCCTCTAAAATTGCCGTTTATTGGATGTGTAGTAGTAATATCCTTGCCTTGTTGAATCATCTTGATTGATTCCAGCTGGGATTTCTGGTATATTGTGGCAGGTCTATGTAGTTATGCTTACAAATATGATAAGATTATGACAATTCAGAAAATGACTTGCATATGATTGTTACTTTATAATGGGTAATTAGTGTCAATAATCTTTTAACTTGGTTGTCAAATTTGATTTGATTTTTGATATTTAAAAAGTTTTAATTAGATATTTCAATTTGCAGTATTATCTCCATTAAATGAATGATCGATCTAAAGAATCCCTTTTAACTTTAAAATGAATATTAGTCTTAGACTTAATAATTTGATTTTGTTTCATTCCTTGATCAAAATCAGGCTAAAATACAAAGTCCAAATCTTCATCAAATCATATAAAATGGGAGAATTTTTCAGATTCCCTAATTAGGTACAATGACACTTAAAAAATCATTTGCTTTTTATGTGATGTAATGGAAATCTAAACTTTTTTAATTAAGTCGATTTTAGTCAGAGAACAAAATAACACCAAATTCCTAAGTTGCAAGACATAATTAAAACTTTCAAATATCTGGGACCGAATCGAATTTGGAGATCAAGTTTAGTGGCTAATCACATTATTTATCCCTTTTGTAGTTTGTGCCTTAATCCATAGGACATATGCCCCCAGAATCCCTCTTCAGAATATTTGGATCCATACAAAAGCCAAGAATAAATGGCTCCCAAATATTCTTGAAATTTAAATAATTAAATCCATCAAACTTTAAAGATTTTATCTGTCACAAAAGTGGAACAGAACAATCTCCTTTAACCAATTCTCTTAAGCACAATCAAAAACACACTACAACATACATAGCCTTTCTGCTACATTTTGGGTGTGGTTGAAATTATATTCCTCATGGATCCAATTTTGGCTCATCATTGTACTGATCTCATTGAATATTGAATTATATATACTAGGCCAATAATGAGGAAAACACTTTGGATACTTTAGAATAATGCTTGTGTCAACGTACCACAAATGTCAATGTATTAAGGTTGCCTTTTGCTTTGGATAGTTACATGCTTGATTGTTGATTCCACGTCCGTACTACCAGCTTGCAATGTGTCTCGTTGGGATTAATATGCTTGCATTATGCAAAATCTAGCTACTATTAAGGAATATGTTTGTTTGGTTTTTTTTTTATTTTTAAAGAATTAAAATTGTCTTGAAACTTAATACTATATTGGTTTTAAAAAAAGAATTCAGTTTTAAAAATTTTCTTCGTTTAAAAAATAAAATGAAATTCACTTTTAATATGGAATATTTATATTACTCTTATTAATAATGATAGTACATAATCTAAATTAAAAAAAAGGAAAAAAAATATAAAAGTATATATTTAATGGTGCATTAAGTATCTTGTATTTTTTAATTGGAAAAAAATTGTACCAAATGAAAAGTGGACTCTTGTTTTAAGACATAGGAAGTATATTTTTTTTTGCAAAATTTTATAGAAATTCTTGATGATGAAACTTGTTCCTAATGAAGCATTAAAAATGTGTTAGAATTATAGGAAACTTTATGTATATTCAATCTAATGAGAAACTAAAAAAAAAAAACCCTTAATAAAGAAATTATTCTGGAGAAATTAGAACAATCATTAGTTATCTGAAACAGCTAAGAAATGAAGAAAAAAAAAACCAAAGTGAAAAAAAAAAATCATTGAGAAACATTAATTTAAAAAACAGCACAGAAAGTGAAAACAATCTTTTCCTTGAAGCTCTATATTTGGAGTTAATGACCGAATGGCATTTATATATAATCATGTTGTCGTACAACTTTCTTTTTTCCATTTTTTTTCTTTTTATAATTTTAAACATGAACTAGAGGCTATCATTCATGAACCAGGGGTATCAATTTTTTTTTTTTTAAAATTTCCTGAGAAAAATGGCATAAATATCTGTTCTGATCGTACATATTTTAAAGGTCTAGTGGAAAGGGGGGATGTTTTAGAACTAGAAATTGATGTTATTAATTGCATTTTTCTTGAAACTGTCAACACAGATAAAACAAAAGTACATCAAATTGAATAGCAAAATTGACCTCTCAAAAGCTCAATGTTGTTTTCGATTTCTTCACTTCATTATTTAAATTTACCAAAAAAAAGGAGAATAGGGTAAATTACTCCAATAGTCCCTCAACTTAGGGCTTGGTAGCGATTTGGTCCCTGGAGTTGAAAAAGTTACAATCGAGTCCCTCAAGTCAATAATTAGCATAATTTCGTCCTAACTTGGTGACTCACGATTCTGGCAAAGGCAAAAATGAAATGAATATTCAAAGAAGCGAAAAAAGAAAGAGTTAATTACCAATACCCCTATAATTTTTGTTTATTATCAATCGCACCCTGTAGTTTGTCAAAACTACCAATACCCCCCTAGATTTTAAAAATTTTTAACATAGAAGTGCATTTTAATGGATTCTATTTCTTAGTGTAGAGAAATTTGAAAATTTTGAACGAAATCACCCTTCTTACTCCAGTCTTTGCATCTGCCTTATATTTTTTTTAAGACGAATTTTTAAGATGAAATTTTGCAAGATATTATGACTAAATTTTTTTTTTTTGTATTTTATTTGCTGCTTTGTGTCGCCTTTGCATCTGCCTCGTATTTTTTTTTAGAACGAAATTTTGTAAGATATTAGAACTAAATTATTTTATTGACACTGTCTTTCCATTCTCCAGTTGCCAAATCTGAAACTATAAATTTCATTTCTTTTTTGGGTTAATTACCAATACCCCTATGTGGTTTATGTTTATTACCAATTGCACCCTGTAGTTTGTCAAAACTACCAATAGCCTCCTGAAAATAACTTCCGTTATATTTAATGGATTTAATGAGCAAAATGACAAAAAAAAACCAAGAAAAAAGTAGATGGAAATGAGGCACAAGTTAGCAAATAAATTACCAAAAAAAAAAAATAATTTAGTCCTAATATCTTGCAAAATTTCGTCCTAAAAAAAATACAAAGCAGATGCAAATGTGACACAAAGCAAAAAATAAAATAGAAAAATTTAGTCCTAATATCTTGCAAAATTTCGTCCTAAAAATTTCGTACTAAAATTTCATTCTAAAAAAAAAATACAAGGTAAATGCAAAGACTGGAATAAGAAGGGTAATTTCATTCAAAATTTTCACACTTCTTTACAGTAATAGACGGAATTTGTTAAAATGGACTTATATGTTAAAGATTTTTAAAATCTATAGAGGTATTGGTAGTTTTGACAAATTACATAATGTGATTGATAATAAACATAAATTATAAGGGGTATTAGTAATTAACCCTTTCTTTTTTCGCTTCTTTGAATATTCATAGAATCGCATAAATTATAGAGGGTATTGCCCCTGTCAGAATCGCTGAGTCACCAAGTTAGGACGAAATTGAGTCAATTATAGACTTGAAGAACTCAATTGTAACTTTTTCAACTCCAGGGACCAAATCACTACCAAGCCCTAAGTTGAGGGACTATTGAAGTAATTTACCCAAAATAAAAAAAGAAATGCTGTTGTTAAAATGACCATTTTTAGTTACAGTTCTTTTTTCAAGAAGAGCATGAAAAACTAGGCTCAAAATGAAATATTATCCTATCATAAGATAGCATTCATCACATAGTATTTGGAATTTTCTAAGATTATAAAAGGCAAATCTCAGCCCAAAAAAATGAAATAACACATGAGAATATGAGAGCTTGTATCATCATACCTAGACTTTTCTAGCTAGGAAAATATTTTATGCAGCAATACTCAATGAATCTCCCTACTTGAAAGGAAAAATATGAATAATCAAGGAGAAATCACTATTTCTTAACAAAAATAAAGAGAAAATGAGGAATTTTGATCCCCTAAACAATTTGGATTAGGGCTTTCATTCCAAATAGTTGGACATTACTCCATCCGAACCAAAAAAAAAATCATTTTTGATTTCGTATAATTTTTTTAAAATTATAAATTATAACACACTAAATACACTATTAAATAAATAATTTTATATTTTTATACTCACTTTTTAATTTGAGTTATGTATTAAAATAATATAAGAATTTCACACTAAAAGTAAATTTTATTTTTAAAATAATTTTAAAAAAAAAACTGAACTATTGTTTTAGGATGGACGTAGTATTTTACTATAAGTACCCCATAGGATATGATCTCTAAGAAAGACACGCTAATGATACAAAAGATACAACGGACGAACTACATCCAAGGATATAATGGAGGATGAAATATTATTCCTATAAAAAATGAGAAAGGAGCTTGCTTTTTGGAACTACATTGCATATGATTAATTCCCATTAACAACCAACAAAAACATACCAAACCTAAATTTTTGAAAGCCCGTGGGAATTGATTTTCCTTAATGCTTAAGAATCTAGCTAGACTAGAAGAATGAAACATCCATGATTTGCCAATTGCATATTAATTGTCAATGTCTTCTTCAAGGAAAGTACCCAACTCATGCTCAAATTTTCTTTTGCAAAAACATTAGAATAATGTTCATTGCATTATACTACAATATGCATGCCCTGGTGATCATAGCACTTCAAGGTGACAGTTGGGGGGATTATTATGGAGTTCGCTAATACAATACCCTCTTCAGCCACTAGTGGTAATGTTGTTGTCTTGCCTTTTACTTGATGTACTGATGCTGTTTTGGAACCACCCCCCAAAGTGGATTCAAAGTGGAACTCCACTTATTGCTCCATAACTTGATTACAATAGCAATTGATTGATTACAGGTGAAAACATTTACTATATGAATTATATTTCAAAATGTCAAATTCATTTGAGTTACCCTAACAAGAAGACTCCTCAAAAACATACGAGATATGACTAGAGAGATCAAAATACAAATTCAGATAGGCTTGATTAGCTAGGATTTCTGTAGATGTTAGGATAATGTTAGCTCAATGTAATTGTTCCTGTAGATCAAATTTAACAGCTTCAAAACCATGAAACCATAACTGCATTATAGATTTTGTGCATTGATATCAACTTAAAGGTTTCAATGGCACAAATATCCCTCTGATTATCACTCCATTAAAGTGGGGTGGGTGCTCAGGAAATTAAGTAGCATGTACACAAAATGCATGCAATCCTTATTTTAACTAGTATCTTCAATGAAGCTACGTACTTTCATGTCAGGGTAGAGCAAGGAACTCTATATAGTGTACTTCTTCCCCTCCCTTCCTTATCCAATACTATATCCCTTTTCCCCCATAAAAAAAAATAGGGTTAATTGCGTGAATAATCTCTTATTTTGGGACCTCTATTTGATTTCGTCCCCTAAGTTGAAAAAGTTTCAATTAAATCCCTAAATATGCAAATTGGTTTCTATTAAGTCCTCGAGTGCAAACACGTGCTGTGCATATGAAGTTGAAGGGGCAAATTTGGAAAAAAAAATTTGGCAAACCTTGAAAAAGTTCCAATTGAATTCCTAAACATACAAATTGAGTTCTATTGAATCCCGAAGTACAAATTTTAACAAACACGTGCTGTGCACGTGAAGCTGGCAAGGGCAAATTTAAAAAGAAATTTTTGACAAATCTTGATCAGTTTCTATTTAATTTTTGACAGATCAGGAGTTCAATATCGATATTTTGTGTAACTTCCTTACAACAATTTTTGGAAATAAATTATATTTTAGTCATTATTCTTTTAATTTGTCTTAACTCTAATTACTATACTTTTTATCTCACTATTAAATCACTAAATTATTAAAAATGCTCTAAAATCAATCATTCTATTTATTCCCCGTTACGTGTAACGAATATCAATTTTCATCACACAAAAATAACATTTCTTCTTTAAAAAAAAATTATTTTCTTTTATTTTCTCTTTTCTTTCTTGTCTTCTTCCTCCCTTTTCTTTCCTTTTCTTTCTTCCTCCTTTTATTTTCTTTCCCAAACCCAGCAACCCTAACGTCTTTGGGCAGTTAAAAAACGAGTTTTGTTGAAACTCAAACTAATTCATAATTCTTTTGTTCTCTCTCTTTAAACAATTTTCACCATATGACACAGTAATTAAATAAATCCTGGAATTCGAAACTACCAGGTGCAGTGGAAGAGAAAGGTTCTTAAACATACCTCTTGTGGGGAACCAGATATAATGATTGAGTTGCATAAGATCCCTATTGTCATTTCTATGCTTGGGAAAGAACATAAAAGGAGGAAGAAAGACAAGGAAAGAAAAGGGAGGGAGGAGATGAGAAAGAAAAGAGAAAATAAAATAAAATAATTTTTTTTTAAGAAGAAATGATATCGAGAAAGTAAAGAGAAAATAAAAGAAAATAAAAAATTTTTTAAGAAGAAATGATATTTTTATGTGATGAAAACTGGTATTCATTGCACTTACTAGGAAATAAAAAGAATGATTGATTTTAGAGCCTTTAAAAAGTATAAAATGTCGCTATTTTATACCAGGAAAAAAGTATAAAAAGTATAAAAGAATGATTGATTTTACCTGGAAAAACTAAATAAAAATAATTTAGTGATTTAATAGTGAGATAAAAAAGTAAAGTAATTAGAGTTAAGACAAATTAAAAGAATAGTAACTAAAATATAATTTATTTCCAAAAATTGTTGTAAAGATGTTATACAAAATGTCGATATTAAACTCCTAGTCTGTCAAAAATTAAATAAAAACTTATCAAGATTTGTTAAAAATTTCTTTTTAAATTTGCCCTTACCAGCTTTACGTGTATAGCACGTGTTTGTCAGAATTTATACTCTGGATTTAATAGAACTCAATTTGTACGTTTAGGGATTCAATTGGAACTTTTTCAAGGTCTGTCAATTTTTTTATCCAAATTTGCCCCTGTCAACTTCACGTACACAACACGTGTTTGCACTGCAGGACTCAATAGAACTTGATTTGCACATTTAGGGATTCAATTAAAATTTTTTCAACTTATGGGACGAAATCGAACAGAGGCCCCAAGATAAGGGACTATTCAAGCAATTAATTCAAAAAAATGTGAACTAGTCCTGATTTACCAAACAAAATCTTGCCAATGAAAAGAAAAAAAAGATCACCAAACCATCCTGGATTGGATTTTTCCCCTTATAATGAAGTTTTTAAGCCTAAAAATCGTAAAATTGTTAGATGTAGAAACAAAAGTATTTTGCAAATAAAGAATCAAATGACCCATACTCCTTTTGTTGATGTCTGGTAGGCATGTGAGTCTATGGAATCATCTGCGGCCACCTAAAGACTATCAATATCAGTTCATTACTTCATTAGAAGGTACAGTACAGTTATCACTGCATTTTCCAGCAACCGTCCTGCATAAAAATATGTATATATATCTAACACACAAGCATTATATCAACCCTTGTGGAACTTTTCACACATTCACACACAGAGAGCACACTGAGTAGGTATGTTTTGTGTCCCCTAAGAACCCTAAAAAGTTTTAAATCTTAGAGGCATCTGGTACTGTATAAGTGTGGTCCTGGTATAACAATTATATAAAACAGGCATGCAAAGGGGAGGTTGATGAAGCTGTGGGATGAACTAGTACTAGACTAGAGTGGTCCTCTGAAGAATTACAATTTACAGAGATATAGCTGTGAAGCATGCTGCAGGGTGGTGAGAGAGGAGACTATGGCACGCTTATCTTAATTTTCTTCTATCCCACAAACTGTGTCTTTACATCCATAAATGTAATGCATACTTTGGAAGGACAGAACAAGGTTTACACAGTTATTGTTAGCATTAAGGTGGGGAGAAAAAGGGAAGAATGTAGCAGAAGCTGCTGCTACTATTGCTTCTGTTTACTGCACTGCAAAATCAGCCCTTAATTAGTCTGTCTCTATATATAAGGTAGTAGTATCAGACAAAAGGCAGTTCTGGATGGCTTTGAATTAAATCACAGTGGTTGCTTCTCTATATTATTAGTACTACCATTTATGATATCTATGTACTTTTCTCTTTGGATATGGGGCCTCAACAAACGCTTGATGGTTGGTTACTGAGATTTGGCTTGCATTGGCAGTGCCCAACATTAATTTTAATGGCAAAAATTAGTAGTATATGTTTCTTCTTTGAATATATTAGGGGGAAAAAAATGGGCATTTGTTGGCCTCTTTTGAAGCATGTGTACATATCTATAATTCTACATTTTTTTTTCCCTCTCTACTTCGAAATCATGGCAGACTTCAATTCTTTTCTTCTAAAAAAATGTCATTTGAATTGATAAATTCTTCCTTGATATGGGGCCTCTACACTACAAAACATGGCCTACAATGTGCAAGAGAAAATATAACAATATAATAGCATTACTTATTTTAAAATTTTAATTATTTCAAGCAAGGCATCAGTATCTTTCCTCTCTACTATTGTTTAATAATGGACAGAAAAGATTGTCACCTTTGTCTTTCGGCAGAGTAGGAAAAAGAGAAGGTGGCTATCATTACAGCACTTGGTTTATGGCAGCAGAATATGAATTGTGATGCGGTCTGAGGCCATTGATATAGACATGCTAGTGAAAGCAGTCTTTCTTACTATAATCTCTGATCTTCCAAGTGCTTTACACAAATCGAACAAGAATTGGTATATTTTTTTCAGACTTAATTTTCCCAAGGTGAATAGAGGAGTGTTGAGAAGTTATTGTAGTCTTTGTAGATGATAATATAATTGTGTGAGTTTGGTTCTATAAGGTGTGTTCTTATCAAATTCGATTTCATTATTAGTCAAATCAATCTTGGAAAAAAAATTTGTCTATTTGTTAAAGGGTTTTTGATTCAGTACAACGATCATTTGGTTTGTTCAAATACTAATCAAGCCAAATTTAAAGAAAAGCTTAAACTAGTCAAGACACTCAAATTAAATCTGAATACTATTAGAATTATATTTTAAAATACATTTTGCACAAGGTAAAGATAGTAAGATCTAAATTGGTTGAAGAATGTTAAAAAAAAAAAACTATGAAAATTAGTTCGAAATATGATCCCAACATACTCTTAGTTTTTATGATTTTTTTTTTAAAAAAAGATTAATTACAAATGCCCAGAAAATTAAGTTCTCCATTTGGATGATTTTAATTTTAAGTAGTTGTCAAGTTTTCTCCATTTGGATGATTTTGGAAATTAACATTATAATTTTGTGTTACAGTAGCAATTGGAAGTGAATAAATTTTTGTCAGGAATGCAATCCATTGAATATGTGAGCTTTTTTTCTTTTTTTGGGCTATTTTTTTATGAGTAATAATAAAGATAGTGACAAAATCATCTCTCTATTCTTATTACAAAATACAAAATAATGAGAGATAATTTTGTCTTTTTATGATTGTCACATCAATCATTATACAAAATCACTAGAATTTGTCACTATCTCAATCATTACTCTTTTTTTATATGTTTATGAGTTTTGGGTCAGTTTTTAGATATTGTTATGTTTTCTGGGCTGCTTCTGGGATACATAGTTAAGTCTTTTGGGTCTTTTTTGGAAAATGGACTGCTAATTGGACTTTGCCTAATTTGGACTCACGAAGTCCATCTGGTGATGGGTTTGAATTAGGGAATTAGCCCACAAATTTAAAAATTTTTAATTTTTAAAGAGTAATAACATTTTTAAAGATTAATAATAGTGATTTTTTACAGTGATTGACGTGGCAAGTATAAAAAAATAAAATTTACTCATTACTTAACTAAAAAAGTATAAAATAATAATAGATAATTTTATCTTTTCATACTTATCATATTACTATAAAAAGTTATTATAAATATCATTACTCCTTTAAAAAATGGAAGGAGAATTGTGTCAGAGTTAAGGAACTAAATGATGTCGTTACACTTAAAATCCCTAATTTAGTTGCCCTACTTGTAACTCTTTAACGAAAACGATGTCACGTGAAGGAGAAACAGTAAGTAGTTAGTTGAGTTAGTTATGGCAGAATTCATGGTGACCTTTCGCAACATGGTATTCAGGGCATTTAAATTAACGTACTTAGAGATATCCCTCCCGCTCCCAAACCCTTCTGCCCTAAGCATTTTCGTTCATCGAAAACCATGTACAGATTCATTACGAATTGTCTTTTATTTGGAGGCTAGCCTAGGAGGCTCTCGGTTCGGCTATGTTTTTGATTGAGTCATTTGTGCATTATTCAGTTTTTGAATGAGGCGAGACAAGATTGTGGTTGTGCTGTGACTTCTGCTTCTTAAAATTAGAGCTTTTTTTTAGTGTTGTATTTGATAAATGCGTTTATATTTGGGCTCTGCAACTCCGAATTTAGTTTGTTCCAATATATTCACATTTGGCAAATGCACTCAAATTCTTCTGTCACATTTGTCAAATGTGAACATACCATTATTTGAACTCAAAATTTATTCACCCCACCAATTTCTTTTAAAAAAAAAAATTGTAATAAAATTGAAAAAAACTCCATCAATTGAAAGTAATGTGGATGATATCATATTCATCATCCAACTAGTTCGGAGTTAGATTCATCATTATTCATTAATACCAAAGTGGGATGGTTTCACTAGCAAAAGGCTATATCAAATAATATCTCGACCTAATGATAGCCCTTCATGATGATTTTAGTTGTAGGTCAGAGTGCTCTAGATTACTAGCCCTTCGGTCGAGCAATCATGAAATATGTTGGTGATGTATTGAGCAGCAAACGTTGTCAATTTTCTCTTGATCATCACAGTTTGAGTGAAATCTTAACTTATGTTTTAGCCACAGTTTTGCTGGTAAACAAAATTTTAGTACTTGGTTATTGTTTTATGTGTTATGCATACTTTTATGTTTAACGTCTGTTGTAGACCAATCACACCAAAATGGTAACGTCAGGCTAATAGTCCTACTTCTTGTTCCTCGTCAGTCAAGTGTTTCCTGCATAGATTTGGTGGGAAATTTCCTTCAGTTGCAATCTTTTTTACGTGAAAAATTAATCAGAATTAAACTACCTATAACATCGTAGTATGCTTAATTAAACAAGCTAGTTGTTTTTTCCCCTTACTTCGTGTATTTTGAAATATAAAAATTTCACACAAAATATATTTTTTTAGACTAACAAGCTAGTTGTTTTTTGCCATACTTTGTGTATTTTGGAATATAAAAATTTCACACAAAATATATTTTTTTAGACAAAAAAAATTGAAACTACACTCTATTTTTGGAGATAATTACATTATCACCTTTTTAAATAGTTTATATTTAAAATTTCAAATCACAAAATATAACAACAATTATGTCTTTATTCCATTATGAAAAGTCTGATATATGAATCGTGTTTCGCTATTGTTTTTTATTAAAATAAATATTTTTATTTAAATTATAAATTTTTTAATAAGCTTTTAAAAACCTTTTTCATAATTCTATTCTATTTTAATTTGATTTAATAATTCTCTAATCTCTAAACGTTTCTCTTGTAACGTTACATATCTTTTTATATTGAGTCGATTGTAATCTTGATCACGTAAAAGAAATGACAATAACCAATTCAGTTCATTAAAATTCAAAGAAGCATTTGACAATAACATTCATATCTCCAAATTGACAATAACATTTCCAAGTAACATATCTCGCTTGTGTTCAGGCCAATTCGTAATGCGAAGTCTTCAATCTTTTGTGTTCTTGGGGCATGTCAGCTGTTCGCCATTCCAGGTTGAAACCAATCAGAACATTTTCCAAATTTCTCACGAGTTTCTACTAACTCCCAAAAGTTTTCCTAGTCCAAGGCTTGAGGCAACGGCAAACCTCCTCCATTTTGGACAATTGGTATGCCATCACAATTTATTCTATTCTGGAAAAACTCAATCTCTTTTGGCTGAAATTATTCATTGTTGGTCAGCCAAAAGGGTTTTTCCTAACCTAAGTTTTTTCTTATCCTTAATTTTAGTTTCATAGTTTGATTATTGACCAAATTGTTTAAGGGATCTTCCTAAAAGATTTTTAAATTGTAATGAGGCCAAATTTTCTAATTTCGTCTCATTTTAGGGTTAGGTTCATATAAAAGAGCATGTTGGCTGAAAGTCTATATACAATTATCATCAATAACAATTTCTTTGCAAGGTTATTTGCAATTTTAAGTTCTGTTGTGAATTTTTTAGTACAATTAGGTTGTTCTTATATTATTCTTATGACTTCTCAAGTTAAGTTTGATTTTCTTAATTTGTGATGTTGTTTCGATCCATATTGATACTAAGATTTCAATTTACATAGTTTGATCGAGATCAAAATATCTCTTCTACCTTAGAACAAGAAGTTCAATTTCTTATTGTGGTTGTTTTTGGGGTCATCCTTACACATGTGGCTTTTAGGATGAATTCTCTAATAATTCATATCAATCACCATTTTTAAATAATACATGTTCCAACAGAGGTGTTACAATACATTTGGTTGAAAATATAAAAATTAATTTTTTTTCATAAAATTATTCTGAATAAAATGATAAGGAGATGTCATATTATTTTGTAAATACAATACTTAATTTTTGACAGTGATTTTTTTTTTTTTGGCTTTCTAAATAATTCCAATAGTTGTGGTACAATAGCCTACAACTTTCAGGTTTTTACTGTACATTATTTTTGTGAGGCATTGTTATTAGAGATGAATTGAGTTTTTTTTTTTTAACAATAAATAATAATTTTTCAATACAATTCTTATCATGAAAGGTTTTGTCACACATATACAAATTCAAAAATTTTTTAATTATGTAAACAAAATATGTATGAGACCAAAAGTTATAATATTACCATGTGTTTTTCAGTGAAAGATGGAGTTTTATTCAAGAGTTATATTATTACCATATGTTTTCCCTTATAATAATGTATAAGTGGTAAATTTTTATTCAATAAAAGTTGATGGGATGATTTTTATTCAATAAATTTTATAGTATTACCATTTGTTTCACCCCATATTGCAAACGTTAAGAAATAAATTTAATGCGTAATCACTAATTTTGAATAGTTTTTTCATAATATTGTTGCTCTAATGCCTAATCAATAGCAGTAATTTGTAAATCCGAGCAACTACTTCTGTTAAGCATTAGACAAGATAGGGGTGAACTAATTTGTAGTTTGAAGAATAGAGCCATTCGACCTAATCAAACAATATGTAAATCTATGCAGCTACAAGTGTCAAATGAGCAAAATCAAACTAGCAAATGCTAGGAATTCGTGGGAATTCTATTGTTTAAAACTCAAGTGAAACCAGCAGCAATAATACCAAGTTGTTTACATGAGGGGTTATAGGAGGAAAAAGATATAATTGGTTCATGCCAAATGAGATCAGTGACAATAATTTCGGGATAGCGTGAGAAACAAAAAGCATAACAATATCAATGGAAAGGACATAGTAGCATTGAACAAAGCCTATCCTATCTCAAATGAGGAGAGCTTCAATACAACCATCACTAACAAAGTTGCTCAAATAATACAATAAAATTAGAATCAATTCAAGAGTTTCCAGACAAGTAAAAGAAATCTAGATCCCCAACTCTGACTTCTGCTGAACCAACATCTTCCATTCACATATGCTTCCTTGCTCGAGTTGCACAATGAAGTTCTT
Source organism: Gynochthodes officinalis (assembly GCA_020080225.1). Taxonomy (NCBI): domain Eukaryota; kingdom Viridiplantae; phylum Streptophyta; class Magnoliopsida; order Gentianales; family Rubiaceae; genus Gynochthodes; species Gynochthodes officinalis. Next base: position 4,184,318 of record CM034619.1, on the reverse strand, counting down.
GCAAACTAAACCAATGATTGGATCATAATTGAAGACTTTCTGATCGTGGATTGTCTGCACTCACCATGTAACTTGGATCCATTATCATCACAATGTGCTTGAGTAAAAAACCAATAATAGTTTCAGCCATTCCTAGAAAAAAGAAATGCTTCACAACATCAGTATGACAACAAAGTTCAAATGTTCTTAAGCCATAGATATACCATAGCAAGAATGTTGTTCAAATAGTCTTTAATCATAAATATACAACAACAAGATTCTACGTGCATCCTAATTGTAGCTAACAAGACATTGACATCGCATAAGCATAAAGAAAAGGAAACTAAGCATCATAATCAAGCACAAGAGAAACAAGTTTTTAAGCAGTAAACACAGCACAACTGTCCAGGAGGGATAATTTTCAATTTTAGAAACTTAGCAGCCGAAAAATGATTCCATTCTCATACTAATATCATTAACTCTTTTTATATTCCAAAATGAACTTCACAAGTATCAATTTGAACATTAGCCTTCTGCTTACATGAGAGACACAAATTTAGCTGATTATCAAACTTGCACAAATTGATGAATAGTTAAACTTTCATCAACTATTACTCTTTGAGTAATATTTTATGATTGAAACAGCTCATATTCAATTCCAATCCATTCAACCCAAATTGTGGAAGAAGCCATCATTTCGCAAAAGCAACATGAGAGGGATATAGAATAGCTGTTTGAGAAAATTCATTTATTTTCTGGTAATATAGAACAGTTTCTAGTAACAAGAAAAGGAGAAAATTCGTTGAACATTCATTGTATAAGCCTTCTTATGATGGATGAAAAACATTTAGTATCAAGCATTTATTTTCTGTCATTTTCTAAGTTATGTCAAACTAAGAAATAATTCAATTTGAATAAGATTTTTGGTCTTCTTGTACTTATCTGGCTTTCTAAATTAATATTGGAAAATATGTAGAAAAAAAAAGTTGAAAGAATCATAATTAACTGTTTCATTCCCAAACAAATCCTAGAATACCTGCACCTTCACAATTACAAAGGAAGAGTACTTTTGGAGACATAGAATAAATAGAGGGAACAAACAGAAGCAAAGAGTAAATCACAAAGTGAATTAGAGTGAACACTTATGAACTCCCAAGTTGGGAGTGGAGCCAAGAGCATCTCTACCTTAGAAGAGGACAATTGATATTTCAGTCCCTGTAAATTGTTAAGACATTGAAATACTTTTACCATGGCAAACTGCTTGAGGTTCTTGCAATCTGTAACAATCAGATTTTAAAGACATTTCCAAAAAAGTCTTATACCCGTTGATCTTCATAATTACACTGGAGAAAAGCTTTTGAAGACATGGAATAAGTAGGGGGAATAAATAAGAGCAGAGGGTAACTTATAAAGTAGTTTAGAAGGAACATTAGTAAAGTCCCAAGTAGGGAGTAGAGCTGCCAATCTAGGGACACTCTGAATCATCTCTACCGTAGAAGAGGAAATTTGAATATTTTCTGTTCTTATAAATTGGTAAGATGTTCAAATGCTTTTGCCATGGACAATTGGTTGAGGTTCTTGTAGCCACTAAATCTTAGATTTTGAAAACATTCCAAGTTTCTTAGCTACCTAGGAAGTACCTCAAACTAGCAAATATGTCTAAATCCCTCAAGATATTTTGATACTTAATTTGTTCAATGAGGAAAGACAAAATGTTAAACATAAGAGAGACAAAATGATGGACAAAATATACTTTTGACTGGACATTAGAGAGAAAAAATCATTATCAACATACTCTGCAACCCACCAGCGCTACAGATGGTTAGGTGGTGTAAATCCTTAGGCTCTACCGGAAATTCCCTCTGCCCCTACCGTACTCCAGCTTGGTAGTTTCCACCGCCTGTTCAGGGTTGAGCCCTGGGATTTGACGACATACTTAAAAAGCCACCTACAGACGCTTTACGCCCAATCATTCCAGATAATGCTTGCATCCTCTGTCTTACCGCGGCTGCTGACACAGAGTTAGCCGATGCTTATTCCCCGGATACCGTCATTGCTTCTTCTCCAAGGCGCTATAAATGGTTAGGTGGTGTAGATCCTTAGGCAATAAGCTAGGATCAGACTCAATCAACTCCAAAACATTGAGACCACAATCTAAATATAACATTTCTACTTCCCCAATGAGATTACTAACAAAACATACTAATTTAAATATAACCTTTCTTTTTCCTTCTTTTTGTTTGCCACTGACTTCAAGGAAACAAAATTGCATGCTATTTTCTTATGGAATAATGCCGTTAGTTATATCAGATACGTACAAATATTCCAAAGACATGTCAAGGATCATACCAGTCACCTTAGTTGAAATGGCACATACTATGAACTCATTCTAGCCTTTCTGGTTTAATTTCATGATATGTAAAATGCCACCACTGCTTTCTATTGGTCACTACTGCCCATGGCTGGCTTTGGAATCCCCTAACACTTGTCATCTTCTCATTTTTTTCAAATGATACTTCGTAGTCCCCTTCATTTTTTTATCTGCAACATGAAGTTAGATTTTTCATTGGGCTCAATAAAGATATTAAATTGAGATGTATCTTCAACCATAAATATACTGCAACCAAATTATGCATGCACCATTATTGTGACTAAAAAGAAATTGAGATTAGCAAAAAAGAAAAAAGAAAAAGAGAGAGAGAGAAACAAGGCAACATGATAAAGCTCAAAAAGTCCAACAAATCTTGTGGGTAAAAATAAAACACAGCAACACCAAAAGGAAGAATTTTCAATTTTTACTAGTCTTGTAGCAAAAAAAATGATTCTATCCTAATATTGATATCGTAAACTGTGTTTATGATAGGTTATGAATATCACAAGATTCGAACTTACCCAAATTGATAAACTGTTATATTATCCATGAACTATGAACTATTAGTGGTTTGAAGGTAATTTATGTATAACTGAAGTGATTGATGATAGCATTTCAATTCCTATCCCAAGAATAGTTGCCAACTTTCAGGCTACATGAAAGAAAGAAAATTCATTTACATCTATGGTATGACCATTCAAGTGATGAATGAAAAACATAAATAATGAACATATAACCACGTAATTTTCCAAGTTCCGTTAAAAGTAAGAAATAATTGAGTAGGAAGAAGAGTTGTCGTGTTATTATACTCATTTGGCTTGGCAAAAAAAGTGGAAAAATTGTATCCTATTCCAAGAAGATTAAAGGATCACAAACTATCATTTTTTATTATTTAATTTAAAAAAAAAAAAAAGAAACCTAAAAGATTTGCATATAAACAAATAATGATAGTCAAAGAGAGCCTTTGAAGACATGGAATAAATAGTGGAAATAAGTTAGAAATATAGAGAGTAAATCACGAAGTGGATTAGTAGTCATCACCATTAGCGAAATTCCAAATGATCATAGCATAATTTAAATAAATTAGGAATATAGGTAGAAAGTAACTCACCAAGTGGATTAGTAGTCAACAAGTGTCAATTTGGGAATATGGGCAATCTTGGGCCACTCTGAACCACTTCCTTCAGTGCATCTCTCTTTTAGAAGAGGACAATCATGATTGTCAAGACGTTGTAAGTTGGTAAGGCATTGAAATGGTTCCGCTGAGGGCAACTGCTTGAGGTTTTTGCAATTCCAAATTTGCAGGTTTTGAAGATTTCTTAAGTTACCCAACCACTCTGGAAAAGCCTCCAACAGATCAAAATCAGATATTGTTAAATCTCTTAACGTAGTGATATACTGAATTTGATCAGAGAGAGAGGTGACTTTTGGTAATCCATATCCACGCAGTGAAAGAGACGTAAGAGAGGGCAAATATTGGAGATGATCCAGTGGAGGAGGAGTAAGAGCACTGGTGACATGGGAGACGGAATGAGAGAAGAAGGGGAAACAATCAACTTCTGAAGAATCATGAGAATAAGAGCCTCCTAGATCAAATTCCCTAAGGCTAGTGAGGTGGTGCAGATCCTTAGGCCATAAACTAGGGTTGTCGCTAATTTCCAAAGACTCAAGTGAGGCCAGAATCTTGAGGTTGCAAAATGCTGCAGTAAATTCCCCACAACCGGCAATAAGCAAGTGACGTAGTGATTGGAGATAATGGATATCTAGAGAAGACCCAACCACCCAATTCCAATTCGATGAAAGGGTTAGGCTTTGGCAATCACCTATCACCAACCAATGAAGACTTGGTAGGCAACCCAAGTTTGGAAAAGCCCTCAACCTAGGAAGGTGCCATATCTTTATCTCCTCTAATTTAGGAAATATTTTAACAATAACTGATGATAATGATGAATGTGGTGGTGTTGGAATAATTGCATCTGACCACTCCACTACACTGCTCATATAGTATAACATAAGTTTTTTCAATGCTGGAAAGAGAGTAATCACATCGGCCCCATTAACATAATTACAACAACAATTGTTTTTTCTTAAGCCCCAATCAACAACATCATTTACATTTGGATTTGGATTTGACATCCCATACCCATACCCATAGAACTCTTCTCCTATGCACCTCACTTTGTTTAATGATTCTATGTACAAATACTCAAGACAAGGCAAGTGCCCAAGCGATGGCAATCCTTCACATTTATTCAACCTCCCTAATCTCAACCTTACCAGATTGCGAAGCTGGTTTAAATCATTCCTTGCTACTCTCATCATCCATGATGGAATCTTGGGGCTTTGATAACCCTTAATTTCCAAACTTTTGATACTCGAATGAGGTTTCAAACCCTCCATAACATTACTGTCATCACAGTCTTCTTCTCTCCTCTCCTTCCAATTAAGCGCTAAACTTTGAATGTTTGACTTTTTTAACAAGTTGGCTTTCAAAGAAGATTCACAGCTGCTCACATTTTCAAGGCCAAAAATTCTTAATTCACCTTTAAGGTTGTCCAAGTGTTCCAACTCTTCAATTTGGCATCCATCGCATTTGTCCACCTTAAAGAGAGGCAAAGTTTGAAGATTTGTCAATTGGCCGATTCTTGGACACAAATAATTAGGTACTAGATATTGTTGTTCCACATAAAAATGCCTCAAGTTTATTAATTTCTGAGGAAAACCCTTAGGAACCTCATCCAAATCAAAACCTCTCAAGGTTTGCAAATAGTACAACACTGTGAGCGACTTTGGAAGCCTTCTTATACGACGGCAAGTGATGATGTCAACAAATCTTAAATGCTTCATCTTACCAATCCAATTTGGTAATTCCTTTGCATCCTTATCTTCAACAATCAAAACAGAAAGACATTTAAAGTGTGCAGACAAATCTTCTTCAAGCACGTTACGACCTTTCAAATGAAGTGTTCGCAACTTTGAGGGAACAATACCTTTCAACTTCTTCCACATTTCCCCTTCACCTGCAGTGATTGATAAGTGCACAGCTTCAATCTCATTTCTTACTTGCTTCCAATCCTTCAGGTGAAAACAGTAATTCTCCGACACTTGTAATGAAACATCATGCACAAGGTCGTGCATCTTGCAAGTCACGATGTTATTGAAATTATCCTTCTGAGCATCTTGCAATAAAGAACTCCTCAGTAGAATATTAAAATACTCACTGCCTATGTCTTCCATTTGTAAATCACTTCCCTTTGGAGGATTCAGTAAACCTTGTGCCATCCAAAGTTGTATTAGCATATTCTTTTCCATCCGGGTGTCCTTCTCAAAAATTGCACAATACGCAAAACATTGTTTCAATGACAATAAGGGCAAATGATCGTAACTTAGCTTTATGGCCGAAAGAACTCTTTTTCCTTCACCGGAAAAATCACTCCACACTCCACTTTTCTCAATAATTTCCCACTCTGATTCAGAATGCTTGGAGTACAATAAGCCTCCTATTGCCTTGATAGCCAAGGGAATGCCTCCACACCTTTCTAAAATCCTTTTACCTATATCCACCAATTGTGGTGTCTTTGTTGCTTCACCCTCTGCAAATGCCAGTTTCTCAAATAATGCCCAACTCTGCTCTTTTGAGAGTATTTGAAGCCGATGGCATCTAGATGTTCGCATTGCTGAAGCAACTTCCTCACTACGTGTGGTGGCCAGAATTTTGCTTCCCTTAGAATCACCAATTTGTAACAAACATCTCCTCATGCGATCCCATTCATCTCTATTTTCATTCCAAACATCATCAAGTACCAGCAAATATCTTTTACCACGCAATTCTTTTTTCAATCTACTTACAAGAGCTTCTGTAATTGTCAACTGGTGGTTGGTTTGAGAGAGAGACTGCAACATATCAGCTAACAATCTTTCAACATTAAAATCATCAGAGACACAAACCCATGCAGTTTTTTTGTCAAAGTGACTCTGGACCTGTTCATTGTTGTAAACTAGCTTAGCCAGGGTTGTCTTCCCTTGACCACCCATACCCAGGATGGTGATGACTGGTAAGTCCTTCTCATGGTAGTCTGAACCAATTAACATGTTTACCACCTGTGAGGTATCATCATCCCTGCCCACGATTTCTGAACCCTCCACAAAAGGATCTGTTAACCTCTTTTCCTTAGGATCTGGAAGAAAGTTTGTCAACCCAACCGCCTTAAGGCCAATCTGATTTGATTCCGCATAAACTTGTTCTAAGGATGACATAACATCCTTCACTTTGTGAGTAAGTTTGGAACGAAATGAAACAGGACTTGAGGATAAAAAGAACCTGCGTACCTTGTCCCTCTTTCTGCTCTCAATCTTTTGGCGAAGAACTTGGTAGCCAAACTCATCCAACACAATCTGAGCATCAAGGGCGACAAACTGCAGCCTTTTGAGCCAAAGTTGCACAGCTTTGTGATTTAATTGCTTGCTCTGAGCATCGGACAGTAAAGCTTGAACCATCTCCAGCTTCTCTGCAAGCTTTGTGAGTTCTTTGTCAACACCCCAAGCGAGAGTGATCTTCTCAGAAGCAAGTGAGAGGACGGTCCTCAACAGAGCCTCCGTAACAACCCCAAGTGCAGCATCAGCCATGTTCAGCAAGCAAAAGAAATGAATGAATTCGAACGGCTGGGATATCAGTGAGGTGATTGGAGTTGAGAAATGCAGCAAAGCAAAACAGAGAGAGGAATTGTTAGGAACAAAATTGGACAAAACCAAAGTCGTTTGGGAAAGTTCATTAAGCAATTACCAGGAGTGGAGCAGAGCAGGCAAGCAGCAGAGGCAGCCACAGAAACTAGCTGACAATGTTGACAATGTTAGTTCTGTTATTGCTAAACCCAACTCTTTCTTCCTTATACCTTATCTGGACATACAGATTGAATTTTAAAGGGTGAAGATGGTTTTGACTTGATGAAAGATGGGCCCACTGAAACCCAAACGAAAGATGAAACCATGATGATTGATGATTGATGATTGATGATTGAGGTAGGGGCTGTTATCCTTGGCGTTCTTCTCTCTTTCTATGCTCTAGCTCGGTTAGAAGCCTTGCACAGTTGCAGCCCAGTGGCTGGTGGGTGGAGAAAAGTAGGCAGTTAAGGAAGTAACTGTTGGTATTAAGTGGTATCAACCATAAAGAGGCCCATTCGCTGCCCCTTGGACGGTGTTTGATTTGAGGGTCGCTGCCTCTTGGACGGTGTTTGATTTGAGGGTTTAGATTTTTTTTTTTTTTGAATACTTTGTTGCATTGAGGCCTACACTATTACAAAGGGGGAAAGGGAAAGGACCTAAACTATTATAAAGTGGAGACCCTACACTATTACAAATAATGTTGTGACAATTCATTACTAGTGGGATTTAAATCTGCGTCCTCTTGCATGGACACTTAAGGCTCTAACCGCCGTGTCACTGGCTCTTTCTTGAGGGTTTAGATTGGAATAATTCAAATTTTGTTATTTGGTTTGTGAGTTTAGAATAAATGGAAATGGAATAAAAGTATTGGGGAAAGCTTTTGATGAAATTCGGGGAGGTGTGGTTTTTGTAAGAAAATTTTTTTTTCTTTACAACCGATCAAAACGATGTCGTTTTGAGTAAAAAAAGACTTCAAATCACGTCGTTTTGAACTTGTTTTAAAAAAAAAAACTTCAGAGGGCACGCTACGTGCCATGGTTGTTGCAAACTCACCACTGATTTGCAACGGCCATTTCACCTATTTTTTTTCTTCTTTTAAAAACAAATTTTACTAACAGATAAAAAATATTTTTCTCTACAAGCATTTTGTTTATTTTTAGAACAAAATATATTTTTTAAAATATAATATAATATAAAATAATAATATCTTTATTATAATATTAATATTAAATTTTAATATAAAATGTATTAATAAATTTATTAATTTTAATTTTAATATAAAATTTATTCTATTCAATTACAAAATAATAACTGTTTATATCAAGTACCACCTTAGTTTATGACTATGTTTTGTGTAGTGCAAACTGGCAATTTGGTGTTACGCTGGTCGACTCCTAACTCAACCGTTACCTATCTAAGCAGCAGAAATTTTCAATTGCTTGCTTTCCTTTCGGATTTTATTTTGCGCTTGTATTGACATTTTGCCTTTTCAGGTGGTCTATCTCACGAGGCAATGTTCAGGGGTTCTTTTTACTTTCATCGACTTGTATTTATGTTCCTAAGCATAGTAGTGCATGTATGGACAACACTTCAGCAAAGGGAGTATAGAAGTGACACATCAGAGAAATAGAGAAGAATCCCCACAGAAATAGAAAGAAAACAGATATAGAGAAGAATGACTCTTCCCCTTCATCTCCCTAACGCAATTCCCATATTTTTACACACTTAAACATGGTCAGGTTCAACTGAAGTCATCCATAGAAATTTCCCTCTTCTCTAAATAATGATTCATTCTTCTAGCATGGCCTTAGCTGCATCAACAAGTGCTGGCCGAAGATCATCAGAAGCCCGGTTGAGTACAGTGTACCCTTCCTTGTCCTCAATATCCACATTTGCTCCATATCTGATGAGTAGGAGAGCTACCTGCCGACAAAAAGCAACTTAAGATAAAAACAAGAATGTCTCTTGCTAGCAAAGATATTACTACAATGACAAGGATCAGACACTAGTAACATTCAGCCAGAATAAAATAAACTTCTTTCCCTAACTTACAAGGCTACACAGACTTCAAAAAAAGATGATCCTCATTTGTTTCCACACTATTCGTCCAAGTAAGAGTAACAATTGACTATCATGAATTCATCTGAAATACCAAAATTTCACATGCAGACTTAAAAGTTTAAACCCACCACCCAGAAATTCGAAGGAAAATTATACCCACATTCACAAAGTGTGACACAGAGCATTGACCAAACTTTTTTAGGTAAAACTAACGTGAGCCTAGGCTGAAGCATGTGTAAGTCATTTTAAATAATTTTAAAGAACATTGAAGTACCCCCATTCCAAATGAAATAGTCCTACGAAATATGGATTTATGGCTGTCCATAAAACTTCACTTCAGCAAGAGTTTATGAAGCTGTGAAAGTGAAACACAACTAAATGGATACTCATAAATGGAGAGTATGCTAAAATTGTGTAAGTGCACTACAGGTAAAGATGCTATCAGATCTTGAAGGGTTGGAGCCAAAAAAGGAATATAGAAAATTTTACCTCTTTATTGCCACATATGACTGCATTCATAAGAGGAGTTTGACCTGCTTTGTCAACATCATCAATCTCTGCTCCTTCCTCAATTAAATATTCGGACAATTCCGAGTTTTCTATGCTTGCTGCACGATGCAATGGGGCACAACCAAACTGAATCCACAATCTTCAAACAATCAATAAAAACAGATTTCTGAATGCTCTCGAGAATGTGCTGCTGCAGTATAGTCTGGTCCAACAGCTCTGCATTAAGGAAAAAGGCTTCAGTTAAAGAACAAACCTTGTCCTTGACATTGACGTTTGCACCATGAGAGATCACGAGTTCAGCTATTTTCAACCAACCCTTGCTAGCAGCATAGTGAAGGGCTGTCTGACCGCCATTTTTTTTCAATTTGACATCAGCTCTAGGCATAAGAAGTACTATTTCAAGAGAAGAGAATATTAAAATGGAAAATGATTTCCTTCCACCACCCATTTAAACAGTTTAAACGGTTAAACGCCCTCTAGACCTGATATAAAACAATTTCATAATCATGGATACTCCATCAGAATGTCCCTTTGAATTACCTAAGTTACATCCACAAAATCACCCTTCTATAAAATAAAACAATCATCAAATGATATTTAAAATGCCAGCAAAAGATTTTTCATCAAACCATAAGTCTATTCCTTTTAGCCTCACATATCATTTTAGAGTTTACCCAAATCAAAACATATTATATTGAACTTCTGAAATCATATCCAACAAGGACCAAAAACAAGCATTGTTGTAACTTGTAAAATCACCTCTGCTCAGTAAAATATCCACGATTTTCACATTCCCACTGCTTGCAGCAGAATGCAAGGGATCCCAGCGTTCCTCATCCGCACTATTCACACCACAAATCAAAGGTTCAGCGGCTGAAAGTATCTTTACTACCTGACCATGTATAATCCAATACCACGCTTCAAAAGGAAGAAAATTAACAACCCCTTTAAATATTTATTCAAATCGTTCACAGATGACCCGTGACAATCATTCAATAAAGCATTCTCCTTCAAAGTTACAATCTTCTACAGAAAAAAAAAAAAAAACACTTAACTTGCACAAAATTAACCACCAAGTCAAGACGAGACGGTGAAGTTAGGAAACCTGAGTTTGGCCAAAAGAAACGGCAACATGGAGGAGGGAACGTTCGTCGTCGTCACGTAAGATAAGGCTTTGAGGAACTGTTCTTCCGGAAGTGATTCGAATAGCGAAACGTCGCCCTTTTCAGCTGCTTTGAAGAGGTCTTCGTCTTTGATTTGTTTATTGGACTTTGAAGTTACTGGGTTGTCAATTTCCATCTCCATTGTCGTCAGGATTCCGACGCCGTCTTCTGTGGTGCTGGCAAATACTATCGTCTGGTAGAGAATTTTGCTGAGCGATGGGAGACCGAAAGAAGGGTGGTATAGTAAATAGGACACAAGTACGACGTCGTAAGGGGGACCACACCACATTTTTTCCATTGAGTTTTGTAAAATGAAAATGAAAGAGCGCTTATTAAAATAAACCGTCCGTGCAAAATGTGTATATATATAGATATATGCGTTAAGAATTTTTTTATTATATTTAGTTAAATTATGTTATTTTTTGTTATTCAATTCCTTAATAAATGTTTATTTTATAATATTTCTAAATCGTTAAAAAATTTTAATAAAATTTATATAAAATATATTTAATTTTAAATCAATTCTAATTTTAACAAGAAACTAAGTAGACACCTAAGAAAATTTAAACTGCTTTATAAAGTTTTAATTATATTTAATACACATGAAAGAGTTTGATATAGGCGTTAATACTATTTGTTAAATGACTAAACAGTTACTTGAGAGTAGAACAATGATTTCCATAAATAAGTAAATATCCTGATATTTTCATCTTAAAAATTCACTATTTTATTTTAACCAATGACTTTTTGAATGGTATTTTTGAAATGACAAATTATCTCTATCTCTTCTTTTTATTTTTTAATTTTCACAAATCACAACCCACAAAAATATATCATCAAACTAATGTTTACAACCTTGGATCCCACACTAAATTGACTTAATCACTTTGGGCCGTGGCCATTCTTTCCCTTCTTCTCATCTACCTCGTACAAGGTGTCCAAACAAAGCAAGAACAAAGGCAATAATTTAGGATTCATTGACACACACACACAAACCAAAACGATGATATAATCTGGCCTGCCATGCAGAAATTAACAACTATAAGTACCTAGGCAGTAACTAAATATCTTAAAATTTTCGCAAAGTTTCTTCACGTGAGAGATCAGTGATGCTCAGAATTCAACGGGGTACCTCAAAGGGGTGACCTGAGAACACAGATGAGTGGTGAATATGGGCATTTTGGGAGTCCGAATGTGATATAACCACCAGTGATCTCAGGTTCACCCCTTTGGGGCTCCTCCGTTGTTGATGAATTATTCCCACCTGCAACCACTAATGGCGGCCCGAAAATTGTTGCAGTTTTAGTACTTGTATTACTCCAGTGGTCACAAATCACAGTCTTGATGTTTCCTGTCTTAAATAAGTTTGGACTGGTGTCACGGTGATGTTGTCATTCTATCGACATAGAAGCAAAAATGTTGTCATTGTTCCAACATTATATCTATGCACTTCTGGGTAACTTAACCCCACCACCCCCAAAAAAAAAAAGGCACAAACGGATTAGAATAGTATAAAAAATTTTGGACAGTTTTAATTATTAATGTTTGAAAGCACAGTTTTACTTTCTAAAATTTTTATGTTTATACATTTGGCTATTATAGTTTTAATTTGTAATAATTTAAAAATAACTAATGAAAAAAGTTAAAAACTTAATATTTAGAATATATGAGGTTTGCATTTATATAATATTTTTGACAATTTTAGTTCCTAAATAAGTTAAATGGACAAATTTAATTTTTAGAGTTTCAATTTACAAAAAAAAAAAATTAAAAATTTGACCTTATAATTTTCACTTAAGTTATTTAGGGTCCGTTTGGACAAGGTAATTTTATTTGTAAATAGAAAAAGTTGTATTGAAATGTGTAAAAATTTTGGTAGGTATTTGTTGATAGAAAAAGTATTTTGGAGGGAAAAAATAAGAGGGAAAATTTTTAAAATTATGTGAGAAGAATTTGAATGAGAATATTTAAATTTAAATTTAAATTTTGAAATAAAAATGTATTTGGATAGTTTGTTTTTATTTGAAAAATTTTTTGTTTGCAAATGAAAACAATCTGTCCAAACGGACCCTTAGAGATTAAGGGGGCGCTTGGTATAAGCGGTGAGTTTAGAAATGAAATGGATTTGATAAAAGGAAAGGTTTAGAATAGAATAGAATAATAGTGATTATATTATTTGGTATTATTTTGTAATGGAATGAAATAGATTTTATATTAAAATTAAAATTTAATATTAATATTAATAAATTTATTATTAAAATTTATATTAAAATTTAATATTAATATTATAATAAAGATATTATTATTTTACATTATATGATGTTTAAGAAAATTATATCTTGTTCAAAAAATAGTTAAAGTGCATGTCAATTTGTAGAGAAAAATATTTTCTACAAGTTAGTTAAATTTATTTAAAAAAAAATAAGTAAAATGGATATTGTAAATCATTGGGGGGTTTGCAACCCCCAGAATGGGCACACATTACAATTTTAACGACGATCAGTGTTGAAATTTTTTTTTTTAATTTAGCTCAAAACAACGTCATTTTGAACTCCTCTCCAAAATCTTTTCCACCAAACCCACCGGTGTTCCTTAAACCCAAAACCTTATACCAAGTACTCATTTTTATTCCAATCCATTCCATTATCTCCCAAAACCCTTGTACCAAACACCCCCTAAAACTATCAAATCTTTACGTATGGAGAATTAAAATTGTTAAATTTTTAAACAGTGAAAACTAACGGTTAAAAATATTATATAAAAAAAATATAGGTCCCATATATTCTAATAGTTAAATTTTTAACATTTTCTATTAATTGTTTTTAAATTATTACAAATTAAAAATATAAAAATTAAATTTGTCAACCTACAAACTTTAGAAATTAAAATTAAAATAAAATCATTTAATTATAAAATATACATAAATTTTTTACATATATATATATATCAATTAATAATTTTTTTAAAATAAATTATAAATTATATTTTAAAATTTTTTTTAACATTTTACAATGTTATCACTTATACCATTGATCTGATTCTGTTTGATTTCGCCTAAGATTCTGATCTTATGAACTCGACGCCTGTTCTTTTACTCTGACTGCTTCCTTTCCTCGTTCCGTTTGATTAAATTGACCTGCTCCGATGTCGAATTTCGACCGTGCGTGGTCCTTACCTTTACCGGTTTACCCCCAATCAAAATCAATATTTTATTCTTTGAAATTTGGTTCTGATTTTTCTTCTTTCTTTTTTATTTTTTTTGGTGGTAGGTGCCGTGACTGCCGCCATTCAGTGAGGGATGGTAATGATGGCTGCTGCTCCATGGATCGGTGGTAGTGTTCGCTTGTACAACTATATGGGGTACCGCAAGAGAACTAGACCCCGGTAACAAAACAAGATTTTTCTTTTTCTTTTTCTTTTTTCTTTCATCCCGAATTTACGAATTGTTTTCTTCTTCTTCTTTTTTATTATTAAAAAAAATTGAATTTTGATATTGTTAAAAACAGGCGAATCTACACCAATGGATTGAAAGAGCAGAAGAAGTATCGCAGAGGCTTAAAGTAGTTTATGTTTGGGGCAAAAAAGTTTAGGCTATGTTTGGATTGTGATTTATTTGAAAATTTTGAATTAAAATATGTGAAATTTTTTGTGAAAATTTTTTGATAGAAAAAATATTTTGGAGATAAAAATATAAAGAAATTTTTTTTAGAGTAAATTACATTTATCACCCCAAAATTCGTATAAATTAACAATCGAACCTTAAAATTTAATAAAACTACCAACAATACCCTGAATCCTGACTCCGTCATAAATAGTAATAGAATAGTAAAAAAAATTATTATTTAGAAAAAAAACTTCTCATATTTTAGTTATTAATTTGTATAAAAAATACTTATAACTGACATTTATCTTAAAAATAAAAGCAAAAATTATACATATTCATTTGTATCAAACATAGAATACGCAGGAAGAAAATAGGAGTAGAAAGTTAAATTGTATCAAAAAATTCAAATTAATTAAATAGTAAAAAGCAAATATATCAACGAAAAAATAATATATAGTATGTATGAAAAAAAAAGAAAAATATTTTAGAAATGAATTTGATTTGGTGAATTTGACTATGAAATGAATTTTAGAAATTTTCATACCATATTTTCTTTCTTTGTTGATAGATTTGCTTTTTATTCTTCAGTTAATTTGAACTTTTTGATACAAGTCAACTTTCTACTTCTATTTTCTTTCTACATAAATGTATAATTTTTTTTTTAGGGTAAGTGTTAATTATAAATATTTTTTTTATACAAATTAATATTTGGAGTATGAAGAATATTTTTGTCCAACTAGTAAATTTTTTTATTATTCCGTTACTGTTCATGACGAAGTTAGGGTTCAAAGAGTATTGGTAGTTTTACCAATTCTCGAAATTCGATTAGTAATTTATATGAACTTCATGAGTGGTAAATGTAATTTACCTAATTTTTTAAAATTATGTGAGAGGAATTTGAGTGGAAAATTTTAAATTTTAAATTCTGAAATAAAAATTTGTTTGAATGTTTTATTTTTGTTTAAGAAAAATTAATTTTTTATAAATGAAAATAAAGTCCAAACACAACCGTATATTTGTATAAATCTATCTGATATTGTATGTTGCTAAATATTAAGGTTGTTAATGAATACTATCAATCAAATTGCTTTGCTTCCTGTATCCCCTGCTTTGTTTGTTTGAATTGGACTGCTTCCTCTCTCTTGTCTCTGTCTGTACCGATTTGAATGGATCTGTATTTGTTTTCTGCGTTTGAATTGGGAGATTTGAATGGATAGAAACAGAAACGCGAGAATTGTGATGTCGACAGGCTCTCAAAACTTATTTTTACTTTTTTCAGTACACTTTTTTTCACTTTTCATCTATACTATTTCACCCTTTTTGAAATGTTGGGCCTTGATAATACTAAGGAATGAAAGAAATCAAAATTCTAAAAAATCATTCCTCCCTCCATTTCCATATAACTTTCCTTCATCATTTTTTGTTTGTTCTTTTTTTTTTTCTCTTTTTTTAACCATTTTTTTTTTCTTTTTTTCTCCATTAACACTTTCTCCATTTGGCATTATTCTTTGTCGGATTTGAGCTAAGCTAGAAAAGCAAGCTCTCTCCAACTCTAAGAGAGGTATTATTGTTTATAACGTATTTGTTTATGTTTCTTGAGCAAAAATTCAAAAACCGTAGCACCTCATAAATGTAATGAATTTTTACGCAATTTTGGGTTGTTGTTATACCTTTTCTAAATAAGCTTTCTAATGATGATTTATGAATTATGGATTTGTTTTTTTTTTTTGAAAAAAAAAAAAAAAGAACCATTTTTTTTTTGCACCTTAAGTACATATACTACAAAGCTTAGGTTTGCTGTATGAGCTTTTAGTCAATGCAAAGCATTCATTGACCTTGTTGTGTACCTTGATAATGAAAATGCCATTATATGTCTTTTCATCATCATATATTTAGCATAGAGAGGTCTTGAATGGGATTTGTTTTCTTGATGTAGTCAAAGGACTGGAAATATATTGTCCTTTAGCTGAAAAATAATCGTATTGGGTGTGTGGTGATGTTTTGGTGATGTTCAAAAGAAGTTTAAGTTTATTTGTTATATTATTTTTATTCTTCTTCTATTGTCATGAATTCATCAAGAATTTTTTTTTTTTTTTTTTCTTTTTTTTTGTTATCTTGAGAAAAAAAAAAATGAAAATGGAAGTTGAAGTGGTTTGGGTTTTTTGCTTTTTTTTTTTTTATTAGAAATGAAACACTACACTACTCTAATGATGGATGATAATATGGTATTAAAAAAAAAAAAAAAGAACTGCCATTTTTTTTGCACCTTAAAGTACATTGCAAAGCTTTTGATTTTCTTTCTCCTTGTTTTTTGCACATTTGGACATGGCAATGATTTTTCATGCTCTTTCTCTAGTTTTTTTTTTTTTTGTAATTTTTTTGGTTTTCTTGGAAAAGAATTTACAAAGGTAATTAATGAACTTATTAATCTTCTTCTGTCTCCATCGTTGGTAGGTTTGTTGTTTTTTTTTTTGGTCGTGATTCATAAGAGATTGTACTTTTTTTTGCTCCCAAGTATAGCTTTTTTTTAAAAAATATTATATATTATTTAGGTGTGGATTTGGTGCCTTTTTTTTTTGTGCTTATTTATTATATCATTGAATTTTTTGGGAAATGTAACTAGTACGATGATTGGTGACTTGGTAAAAAGTTGACTTACACCAGAGCTTTGGGTTACTCTTTTGATTCTTTAGCACTTTTTTTTTCCCAGAGAGAATCAATTTAGAAACGTGTTTTTTGTTTGAATCGAATTTTGGTTAAGGGAAATACCAAATGGAAACAATACTTTGTTGCTCCCATGATTGTCAAATAGTTTTTGTTGTTACAAAGTCAAGAAATTTATCAAACAAACAAAAAAAAAATTATTTATTGCGGATGAATGTGTGATTATTCTGATGAATTATGGAATACACTTGATATTTTCTTAGGGACAAATTCCACTAGGAATAATAGTAATTATAGAATATTTATTAGTAATTACATTATTAATACCATAATTTATTAGTAATTATAGAATATTTATTAAATTATTAGTAATTAAATAATAACTATTAGTTATTTATTATTAGTAAATAATAATCTATTAGTAAATTATATATTCGAATATTTATTAGTAATTAAATAATATTTATAATATTTATTATTAGTAATTTATTAGTAATTAAATAATATTTATTAGTAATTTATTATTAGTAAATAATAATTTATTAATAAATAATATATTCGAATATTTATTAGTAAATAATATTTATTAGTAATTAAATAATATTTATAATATTTATTAGTAATTAAATAATATTTATAATATTTATTATTAGTAATTTATTAGTAATTAAATAATATTTATTAGTAATTTAGTAATTATAGAATCAAAACATTAATTAAAAAATTAATTAAATTTTTATTTCTAAAGATTTTAAAAACCAACCACCATCACTACTATCATTTCCATTCCCCAACACAAACCAACCACCATCATTAGTAATCATTTCCATTCCCCAGCACAAACCAACCATCATCATTAGTAATCATTCTCATTCCCCAGTACGAACCAACCAGCAGAATTATAATGAAAGACTCCACTATCATTCCCCACTACTATCATTTCCATTACTTTTCTCATTTCCTCATGTGAGCCAGACGCACCCTAATAGCTCCAGACAAGATTAATATATGGCTTGGCGTAAGATTTTGCGGTGGATGATGCCCACTGTACAGGCAGTTAATTAAGGGTTCATTTTTTCTTCCTTTCTGAACATCCTAATTTAGCGAAGATCAAGTTTTAAGGGGTGACAAAAGAGACCAAAGAGACAAAACAAAACTTGTAAAAATCCAACATTTTTGTTGAATTAATAAATGGCTTGGCGTAAGATTTTGCCATGGATGATGCCTAGAATTCTCCGTCATTTTTTTTTTTTACCAAAAACGATTGTTATATTGATAGAAACAAATAATACATATATAAGATATTAAAGTTTTAGTTCACAAAATAAAACTAAGCAAAACTAATTGATTTATAAATCAATAAAAACAAACTCGCCTAACTATACTAGCTAAACAACAAAAGACTTAACTTGTTCATCTCTATGAGAATATCGTAACTAACATATAGAGCTGTCAGATGAAAAATAGATCGCATCCGCCGATATTTTTTATTCTGCTTTTGACATCGAATACCCATCACCTAAACTCAATTTACAAAAAATCTCCAATAAAGAATAACAAAACCTTTTAAAAGAAGGATAAAATTGTAAAAAAGAGGAATTACGACCTCTCTTAATAGAAATACAAGATTAAAAAAAAAATACACCGAAATTCGCCTATACGCACAGTATTTTGAATCTTTGATGGAGAGAGAAGCCTACCGGCTGTGGATTAAAATTCTCCGTCAGTTGGACGTCGGAATTTAACAAATTGGCCACATAAAAAAGCCGGAATTAATGAAATGAACTTGAGTCAGGAGCAGTAAGATATAAATATGAAGTAAGAAAAAATATTATACACATCAACCGCTCTTTAGTTTTAGTGGAGTAAAATAATCACGTAATTTAATTTATTTATAGAATTTTCTTTATTGATTTAATTGAGATGTATGATGGGAAAATAAAATGATATTTTGAAGCTTCAAATAAATTACTTTGTTCCTAAATTTCTGTTTTACTTGTGTGTCAAAATTAAAACTATATATCGTTTTACTTAAAATTAAATTTAAATTACGTTGTTAACTAAGGTCAAAAAGATAAAATTCAGGTTTGCAAGAGAAAATTTCATGCATGTCCCAACTCCCAACTGGGTCAAACATAGGGTTCAAAGTAGGAAAGAAAATTGGCTTCGTTTGGATTGTTCTTATTTGAGAAAAGTTGTATTGGAATGTATAAAAATTTTATTGGATATTTTTTTATAGAAAAAGTATTTTGGAGGAAAAAATAAGAAGATTTTTTTTTAAAATTATGTGAAAGGAATTTGAGTAGAAAAATTTGAATTTTAAATTTTAAAATAAAAATATGTTTGGATAATTTGTTTTTATTTGAAAATTTACTTATTTGCAAACAAGAATCACTTGTACAAATATACCAAAATGTTTGAGATATGATCTTCTGCACCATCTTTACAAACTAAAATGAAACATAAGTTGCACGGAATATTCATATCTCAGTCAAACTAAGGCTCCATGTGAACATTGCATTTGTATTCTCAAATAGAAAAAGTAGGCACTTTTCTCAAATAAAAAGATCACACTCCAAACAAATTTTTATTTCAAAATTTAAAATTTAAAGTTTCCCACTCAAATTCCTCTCACATAATTTGAAAAAAAAATTCCTCTCATTTTTCCCTCTAAAATACTTTTTCTATCAAAAAATACCCATTAAAATTTTCACATATTCCAATACAACTTTTCTCCAATACATCACATTCCAAATGGAGCCTAAGGCATTCTCCAAGATAATAACAGTGAAGAATAAATAACAACCTTCTGAATATCTCTACAAAATCATAAATATATATCAAGAAGTTTTTGTTTGAATTATATATAATTATTATTAGTAAGAATAATTAGCAAGATTAATACAAGAATTTTACACAAAAAATAGATTTTTTTTCAGTTTATAGTTACGCGCATCTGTAGGTTATTCAAAAGCTCAACCACGTTTTTTTTTTGGGTGATGCCAATGTCTGAGGCCATTGATATAAACATGCTGGTGAAAGCAGTCTTTCTTACTATAATCTCTGTTATTCCGAGTGATTTACACAAATCGAACAAGAAATGGCATATATTTTTCAGACTTAATTTTCCCAAGGTGAATAGAGAAGTGTTGGGAAGTTATTTTGGATAGTAATATAATGTGCAGCTAATTCAAATTCGATTCAGTAGGAAATTTGAGTTAATTTGAAAATCACAAATTTTTACTGAATTAAAATTTTTTAATTCAAATTATTTTTCAAGTCAACTTGAATTTCATATTCAGTTTTTTTTTTTGAATTGAATTTCAAATTTACTTTGAATTCGAACCAAAACCAAATTTAGAATTTGAATTCAGTTTGAACGATTAAATACACTATTTTCAAGTATATATTATTTATATACTATAATTCCGTAATTTTTGTAAAAAACTAAACATACATTATACATACCACTAGGTCTACAATATGATATATATATATAAATTAGAAAAATCTATTAATATTGTAATTTTAGTTTTATTCAATTGCTAAATAAATTTATAATTCATAAGTTTAAATGAATAATTGCAATATAATGATATTTGTAGTTATTAAGATATTAAATTTTTAGAAATGGCATTAGTGTAGTAAATAAAAAAAAATAAAAGTAAATTTATTAGGAAAATATAAAATTTATGAAAAAAATGAATAGATAAATTAAAAAAAAACTGAATTTCGTTAATTCGGTCAAAATCAAACTTAAACCGAAAATTAAATTTTGAATTCAGGGATACTATAGCTAAAACCTAATATTTAGTTTGAAGTTAGTAGCTAGGAAGCAAATTATATAGTTATCTCGAGATCTTACAATTGAGAAAGTAAGAAAGGCTGCTAGGTTGGTACAAAACTACTCTATTATCCATTTTGTAATTCTTCCATTTCGAATGATGCATCTTCTGAAACTTGTGGTACTTCTTGCGATGTGCTTCAGTTTAAATTCAAATTAAACCAAATCCTCTTCAGTTTTTAAATTGATTTAAAAAAAAAAATATTCAAACCAAATAAACTGATTCGAAAAAATTAAATATTCAAAAAAATCAATATATACGCACCCATGGGCAGCCATGCAACACTTGAATTTTGTGAAGTCTATACTAGATTTTTGAATCTATTGCCACTGAGTTGAAAGCTTTGACATATTTCTCTATATGATAATATGATTTATCATAATTATTCTAATAAATTCATTGTCAGTCACCTAATCAAATAGAGACACTTAAGATTTTTTTATTTTTTATCTTAAATTCATTAGTTCTAATGATATATAAATTATTTTAACAAAAAATCCTTCCAACCGAATGAAAACTGAACAAATTGATTTGGGATAAAACCAAAATCGAACAAATCCAAAATCAAAAGAAACAAAATTGCAAAAATTGCAACAAAAAGGGCAAATTGATTTGTTCCGCAAAGCCACCTGAACAAAAGCCAAAAGGTACTCTGACGGGGACAAATTGATGTAAGAATCTTCTTCTTTGTTTCTCAGCTCAAATGGATTCTCAAACCAAACATGTCGTTGAGGTCAAAATCATGGGTCGTACTGGACCTGCTGGTTCATCCTTCCAGCGTATATGATGATCAAAGGATAGCAGATCGTACACACTAGTAATCACCATCTTCATTGCATTTGCTTTTCTGCTTATCTTTACATTCTATACAAAGTCAAGGGTAGGCACAGCAGCTCCTGGCTCAGACCATAGCCTTTTTTGTCACATCAACTCCACATCAGCTTATGACTAATCTTATACTATTCACACAGCCATCATAAAAAAAAAATATCCACATCAACCCCTAACCTTTTCTGCCACATCACTAATTCTCTCTCCTTCACCATATTCCAAACTATTATCAAATGTTCTTTTATATTAATAATGCAACTTTTATATTAAATTAAAATTATCATACATTAAATACTAAAAAATATTTAATCAAAACTTTCATTACATTAAAATTAAAATTTACTAATACACTTAAAATATGAAAATAAATACGATAAATTAAATATAAAATACTTAAAAAAAACGTGCGTTAATAAATATTCATTACACTAAAATTAAAATTGTATTATATACTTACTTAAAACATTCGAATAAATACGATAATTAAACATAAAATTTTTAATAACGTGAATAATTTTAATAATTTCGCTACGTGAATAGTGAAGGTCAGGCCTTTGTTTCAAGGCCTGGCCGTTACTATTTACACAACTATTATTAAATTTTTTTATATTAATAATACAATTTATAATTTTAATTATCATATACTAAATAGTTAAAAACAATTAATGAATTTTTTTATTACATTAAAATTAAAATTTACTAATACACTTAAAACATAAAAATAAATACGATAAATTAAGTATGAAATACTTAAAAAAAAGTCTGTAATTAAAATTAAAATTTAATAAATATTCATTACTCTAAAATTAAAATTGTATAATATATTTAAAACATTCGAATAAATACGATAAATTAAACATAGAATTTTGAATAACGTGAGTAATTTTAATAATTTTGCTATGCGAATAGTAAAGGCCAGGCCTTTATTTTAAGGCCTAACATTTACTATTCATACGGCCAATATTAATTTTTTCATATTAATAATACAACTTATAATGTTATTTATCATACTTTAAATACGTAAAACAATTAATAGAAATTTTTTCATTACATTAAAATTAAAATTTAATAATAGACTTAAAACATAAAAATAAATATGATAAATTAAATATGAAATACTTAAAAAAATTAATAGAAAATAAATTTTTCATTACACAAAAATTAAAATAAAAAATATATTCTAAATTAATAAAAATTGTAATAAAATTTTAATAATAAATTTAATAAATAAAAATAAATACTTTATGTAATGCTTATTACAATTAATGAAAAATAAAAATATCATATTTAACTCCAAAAATAGTCAAAGTGCATGTCAATTTATAGAGAAAAATATTTCCTATTAATTGGTGATTTTTTTTTTGAAAAAAAAATTAGTAGAAATGGCTGTTGCAAATCAATAGCTGATTTGCAATAGCCTTAATACGTGGCGCGCGCCCAATCACCGGCTGTCAGCGCTCTTTATTATTATTTTTTTTTAAAAAAAAGAAAAACGGCGTCGTTTTTGGCTGGCCCTAGGGAAAAAAAATATAAGTCTGGCACACTGACAGGTGCTGACACACCTGTCAGTGTGCCAGCCGGGTGTCAGCGCTTCAGCTGACACTTGGCCACATACGACGCCGTTTTGCGTCTCGTTTTACTCTTTACCTGGCAAAAAAAAAAAAATATGGCCAAGCCATTGTCCGGTTTTTCCTGACGAGCAAAACCAAAAAATGCAACAAACAAACGGTCACGCTAGATCAGCACATTACTGATCTGGCATGGCCCAGGCTACCCAAGGCCAGCCCCAAAAGGGGCTGCTGTGGCCCTGTGGGTGCCCTAACAATCCACAACTTTTTACACAAGAAGGGGAAATCTAAAATCTACCTCGTGATGCCATGAATTTTCATGGTGCCAACTTTTTTTGTTTGTGGGAGGCATGGCCCAGTAAATTTGTTTGGTTTTGATTTTGTTTTGAATCAATTTGTTCAGTTTCCGTTCTTTTTTGCTAAAAGGATTTTTTATTAGAAGAATTTTTATGTGATTAGAATTAATGAACTTAAGAGAGAAGATAAAAAAAATTCTAAATGTCTCTATATGATTGAGTGTCTAATAAGAAATTTATTAAGATAATTATAATAAATCATATTCTCTATCTATCTATATATATTAGTAAATATATTATTTATATAATTATATTATATTATTAATATTAGTTAAAATATTAATTTATTATAAATGTTTTAGTTATTATATGAACATTAATTTTTTATCACTATATAATTTTAATTATTTATATTTTTTTATTTGAAACAAATCTTTTTGAGTGCTAGTGAAAGAAACAAGTGACGGGTGGAAAAGGACAGATGGCGGGACAAGAGTTGAACAACGCTTTAAACTCATTTGGTTACTATTTCTAGACTTAAGGAAGGCATGCAAACACGTGAATGAATCTAATACAAGAAATCATGTCCAATTAATAATACTAACAAAATTATAGTATAACTTAATTTGACGATTAAAATTAATTACTTAAAAGATTTCTATTTGATATGAAATTTTATAATGCATGTTAATTAAGTGATGCAGAAAACTTATACTCCATAACTTAATGTTTAATGCTACTTTCGTCACAAAAAATTAATTTAATTTCAAAAACAAAATTTCAAACATTGTTCATGAGATTTTTATAATATCCTTAATAATAATAATAATAATAATAATATATAAATTAAATTAAAAAAATATATTTTATGATATATTAAATATATATATAATTTAATGCATAATTAAATATATATACTTTTATGTTTTTATTTTTATTTTTTAATTTGAGTTATATATTATTATTATTATCAAAATATTTGACAAAATATTAACAAAAATTTTTGGCTTTTAGTTTGACAATTTTTTTTTTAACCGCACTCTTTCTGCCACGGAGATAAACAGCAGGTTTGCAGCGGTAAAAAAATTATCGTACTAATGTAGTCAAAAGTAGGAGTATTCATCGGGCGATTTATTCGGTTTTCAATTTATTCAGTTTGCGTTTATTCAGTTTTTAATTTATTTGATTTGGACTATTCGGTTTTCGGCTGAACCCGAATTCAGTCGAACTCGAATTCAAATCAAACCGAATTTGATTTTTTTTCATAATCTTTATATTTTTTTGATAAGTTTACATTTAACCTTTTCTAATATTTAATCTTTTCATATTTACTACACTATATATATAAATTATATATGCACATTATTTGTATATAATTTATAAATGTGTTGTATATAATAAAATATAAATTAAAAATTAACATTGATAATTTTACAAATTATTTTAATTTTTAAAATTTCACACACACATATATATAATATAAAAAATATAATTTAATATTTTCTTGATATTATATATATTATATTTATTTATTTATATTATGTAATTATATATATAATATATATACATAAAAATAATACATAAATATATATTTAGATTTTGATTTGAGGTTTGATTTAATCAAAACTTAAAAATTCAAAAATTTAATTTTGAATTCGATTTGAATTCGGACAAATATTCGAGTTGTTAAAAAAATTGAATACCTCTAGTCAAAACCGCGAGAGGCGGAAACTCTGGAGTGGACTCATGAAATTTCCCCGTCACCTCCCCATATTGTTATTTCAAACCCCCGGTATTATAAAAAACCTTTCCCCCCAACCTCCGCTCGCCTTCCTCCTCCTACTTCTTCCTTCCTCCTTCCTTCTAGGGTTTTTCTCTCAACCTTCTTCCCTCCAGGCTTTCCGTATCATCTACTCTATTCAAACACATCATCAATTGAATTCTTATTGTATTCTTTGTTTATGTATACATTCACGTTACATTTATTACTCAATTATTTCTCACTTTATCCAAACCCTATCCCTAATTTATTCCTAATTCCGTTTTTCACCGTTTTTCCCGTGCAAGCTCATAAAAAAAATCATATATTTTGATAAGAAACAATGAGGGTTCAAGAACTGAAAGACGCGGAGAGTTCTGAGGAAAACGCATGCGGAAAATCAGTTGAAGTCAAAGAAAGTAAAGGTTACGATGTGGAATCGGGGGAGAAGGGGGATGATTTTGGCCCGGTTTTTGATGTTTCAGTGAAGAGTTTCGATTTTCCAGTGTTGGAAGGGGTGGATAAGTCGGTTGAAAGTCTGTACTTGTACAAGAATTTATTCAATTTGATTCCTAGAGCGGTTGGCTCCCTCAAGTCTTTGAAGACTTTGAAGTTTTTCGCAAATGAGTTGAATTTGTTTCCTGGGGAGTTAAATGATCTGGTTGGGCTTGAATGCTTGCAAGTGAAGTCAGCTGCGGCGCCAATATTGAGTGGGTTGGATTTTGGGAAGTTGAAGGCTTTGAAAGAGTTGGAGCTGAGTAGAGTACCTTTAAGGCCATCTGCGTTTCCCATTTTCAGTGAAATTGCTGGACTGAAGGGCTTGACTAAGCTTTCTGTTTGTCATTTCTCGATAAGGTCAGTGCTTTCTTAAGTTTGTTTTGCTTTTAGTGATTTTACAAGGAATTCGATAATGTGCATTCATTGCTATTGTTTCCATGGTTGTACTATGCATTACAAGTTTTGTTATTGTCTGGTTGATTTTTTCCCCTTTCCCCTGAATTGAACCTTGTTTGAATTATTTGCTGTTGGGTGCGTTTTTACTTGAATAATTGTCATGGATATTCAGAAGATAGATTTGGTATCTAAGAGCTTATATCAATTTATTGGGAAAGCCGTTAGAGTTTAACAATGCAGTTTGCCTGCAACAGGATCCTTTATAACCTTTAAAATCTAATTTATTGTCTTTGGATTTAAATGATATTACATTAGTTGCTATATTGTGTTTTGCCTTTCAGTTACTTGGATGTAGTGTTAATGACATTGAAATTAATTGGGGTTCGAAGGAATAGTTATTGTCGCGTTAAGGGTCATATGTTTACTTAAACACCTCATTTTTGACATGTGTTGATTGAAATTTATCAAATATTTGTTGTGGGCATGTTGCTGAATTTTTATTTTTATTTTTTTAATTCCTCACTTTCAGCAGATTAGTAAATTAGTGTTGAATTCAGTTTATGCATTTGGGTGTTTATGTGTGTTTAATTGTTCATGATCATTCTTGTGAGATGCAATCTCTGGAAGGCCTTCTCATCAAAAGTCAAACACGAAGCACATTTCTTTCTATTTAAATATTTTTTCATGCATGCTTATGATTATATTTGGGTCTAAAGGCTCACAAAACGAAAGTCATGAGAGCATAGACTAAGTTGACCAAGGTATTTGATTTAATTTCTTTTTCGTTTTAACTTGAAGTGTGTGTATGACTTATTGATTGAGAAGTATACATGCAGGGTTAATTAACCTCAGAGGTATCACATAGAAGTTTTCTTAGCTAGATCACATTGTGATTGGAAGATTAATTTTAGTTTCAATGGAAGAGCTTGTATGGCATTCTAATTGAAATAAGTCACAGGTTATGGCTGATTAGATCACATTGGATTTTTTGTGGATTACTTGAAATTCTATTTGATCTTTTTCTAATGAAAGGGGTAGTACAAAGTATCAATATGTTATAAGACATTTGGATTTTTGAAATATTTTGTGGGAACTGGGAAAAGTGATAAAGGATACTCTATTGAAGTACCAAAATCATGGTGGAAAGGCATTAAGATGCTGTAAACTTGATAAGTCATTTTGTCTTCTTGTACGTGATTTTTTATGCCTATTTTTGAAATTTGAGCTTCCGTATTTATTGGTTCTTCATATATATTTTTTCCTGGTGAAAGGTGTAATCCCCTGGCATCTTGTTTCCACTGCAGATACCTACCTCCTGAAATTGGACATCTAAGTAATTTGGAGTACTTGGACCTTTCATTTAATAAGATGAAGAATTTACCGACTGAGCTAACTCTCTTAAACTCCTTAGTTTCTTTGGAAGTTGCCAACAATAAATTAGTTGAGCTTCCCTCCAGTTTGTCTTCCTTGAAAAGATTGGAGAACTTGGATCTCTCGAACAATAGGTTGAGATCCTTTGTGTGTTTGGAACTTGAATCCATGCAAAACCTTCAGAGACTAAATCTTCAGGTACGTGATAGCATCAATAAAAGACATGTTTTGACAACCACTCCTCTAAGCATTTTTAATGATGTCCAAGAGCCTTTTTGGACAAATTCTTTGATTATCGTTCTTCCCAACACGTATGTCTCTGTTAATGATGCTCAAGGATCAGAAATTATTGAATTGCAAAGTTGTAATTAGAGTGTCTCAGAGTTTTCTCCATCTAAAACATTGCCGATTATGTGTACATGGAGTTGAAAGGCGTGTACTTAGAGATCAAGTTTTATTACATTGCTTTCTAGAAGTGTCGCTTTTGTAATTAAGAGTAAACAATATATATTTGCACAAACTTTCTTTCTTGAATTTTATTTTCCTTTTGGGACAGTTTCACCAATCTTGGCTTAATTTATTTTTGGTTTCACATGTATGTGGTCATTTATATTTATCTGCAATACAAGTGAAGATAATCAATGGTTTTTCTTGTAAATTGGTCTTAATGTTGGACAACCTAACTTGAAGAATTGATGACACTTTCTACTAGAATAGAATGACATGGTATGGGTCCATGAATTTCTTATTGCTTGTGTTTGAAATCTATGTTTGATCATAATTCTAACATGAAGCTCTCGTGCCACTTCATCTACTGTAGAACAATAAGCTTCGGAGTTGTTGTCAAATACCTTCATGGATATGCTGCAACTTGGAGGGAAATGACAAAGATATGTCAAATGATGAATTTATCAGTTCTGCAGAAATGGATGTAGTTGAAGGTGTCCCTGAGGAATCCCTAGTCGATTCCCTTGAAGGTTAATTCAATGAGCCTCACAAACACAGATATGTGGGTTGCTGAAATTTGTGATCTTTTTTTCTGTTAATGTGATACCTTTTCTGAACGATGCAGGTTCTTCTGTAACAACATTGAGTCATTCAAGTGCACTATCACCAAATCATAAATGTTTTGCTGCACGCAAGTCAAAGGGATGGAAAAGGCGTTATTCTTTGCAACAAAGAGCTCGACAAGAAAGATTGAATAGCAGTCGGAAGTGGAAAGGTCAAAATTACACTTCAATGAGCAAAGCTGCTGAAGTTTGTTTGACATGCGCTGATGACTCTCTCGTTGAAAGTTCGTCCGCCACCCTTGTTCAGGGTATTAATGACAACGAATTATTTTCTGAAGATGTTGATTGTCAGAATTCAATTACATGTATTGAGGATGATGATTTAACTTTGAAGAAGGATATTTTTGAGGGCAAGTGCTCATGTGATTCTCATGAATCTGTTCAGCTACATGAGGATATAAAAAGTGATTGTAACAAGCATGTTGATATCTCGAGTTCTCGAGCAGATTCTATTAGTCTGCAGGATGACTACTTGCAGTCCGACCCATCCAGCAGTATTCATAAGTCAAAAAGGCATTCTGATGCAGAACCTGATAACCCCAAGCCAAGGAAATATAGAAGACCAACTGACAATCAGTCAGACATCTCATGCAAATACAGCAGGATATCATACTGTGCTATTGATGACTATATGTCAGATGGATTTTATGATGCTGGACGAGATCGACCATTTATGCCCCTAAGCAGTTATGAGAAAAATCTGCCACTTGACTCACGGGAAGTTATTCTTCTTGATCGGTATGTATAGATGCATATGCTCATTGGATTCTGCACAACCCTAAAATGTGGATTTCTTATGATTGCTCTATTTTTTGTTAGGGAGAGGGATGAAAAACTTGATGCCATTACACTCTGTGCTCAGGCACTTGTGTCTCGATTTAGGCAGATTAATGGTTCAATAAAGGAAAGGGTTCATGGAGCTACCGATTCAATTCAGATTGCATCCTTGCTTACCTTTTTTGTTTCTGACCATTTTGGTGGTAGCGATAAAAGTGCAATTATTCAGAAAACAAGAAAAGCCGTATCTGGTTCAAATTGTAGGAAACCTTTTGTCTGCACATGCTCAACTGGTAATGATGAAAGAACCAAAAGAACCACCAAAGGCAGTCTGGATGGTGCAGGAGACATTGTTTTCCATGACCTTTGTGAGAGAGCTCTTCAATCCATAAAGGAAAGACTGAATTCTGCTGTTGTTCCTATTGGTAGCCTGCAGTTTGGTGTATGCAGACATAGAGCTCTACTTATGAAGGTATTTTTGCTTATATGTTGTTTATTTTTCCAGTTATTGTAGCTGTCTGTGCATTAGCTTCTTCTTGAATTGACAGAACTTCCTTCTCTTTTTCTCCAGTACCTCTGTGACCGGATGGAACCTCCAATCCATTGTGAACTTGTTCGTGGCTTCTTGGATTTTTCACCTCATGCATGGAATGTGATTGCTATAAAACGAGGTCAGTCATGGATTCGCATGATTGTGGATGCTTGCCATCCACATGATATCAGAGAAGAAGCAGATCCTGAATATTTTTGCAGGTATATTCAGTGTTTTTTGGTTCATCCTTTTGGAGGAGATAATCTGCATATTATCTAGAATTTGAGTGGTCCATATCATTCATCTCATATTGCCTGGAGCTCAACAGAGCAAACAAATCTCGATTTTTAAATCTTTGAGCCAGCGGATTGAAAGCCTGTTCTTTAGGGGGCAGGCTTCTACTTTCATTGCTTTTGATCAATCTGAAATTTTGGAGGTCCTCAAACTTTTTCACATACAGTTCTTTTCTTATTTAAATGTTTTGGTTAACAATAAATTTTCATAATGCACCAATTTCACCATGCCTCTCAGTTTAATTTTTGATTCCTGAAGGAACTTGTGCTTGTGTAATGTATTTTGTTGCCTGGAAGATTATTGACTTTTCTACAAGGCTTCAGGCACTATCATTTATGTTTTGCCACGTGTGTGAGATTGCTATTTCTGGTAATTGATATTGTCTTTTCAGGTATGTTCCTTTAAGTCGGATGAGTGCATACAATGTGAGAGATAGTAATCCTGGACGACACTGTTCCTTCCCTACGCTTCCAATCTGCGAGAATATTGGTAAAACAACATCCAACACTGTCTTGGAGTGTAAAATTGGATCAATAGAAGCAGCTGCAAAGGTTTGTGTTACACTTTTCTTGTTTAAAATTAAATATCATCTTATGTCGTAGCCGTATTGCGTTTTTGCCATCCTTTGTAAACATGAGTTCTTTAAGTTCTTGAGAATTTGTCATAGACAGAAATTTTGTTGATTTATTGAGGATTTCCTTGTTTCTATTTTTGTATGTATATTTTTTCAATTTACTTGTAATGATTATCCTTATGAAGCTGTGGAAGCTTAGTGTGGATCATCTTATTGTTTGACCATCATGTGGATATATCTCTTAAAAGAAAACTGGTGTATATATCTTGTTTAATGCCACAGGTGCGTACGCTAGAGGTATGCAGGGCTTCTGCAGATGACATTAGGAGCTTTGAGTTGAATTGTTTAGGGGAAGCAAGAATGTTAAGTTCTTTGAAGCATTCTTGTATTATTAAATATTATGGTCATCAAATATCATCTAAGTGGGCTTCATCATCTGACGGAAAGTCAGACATCCGCATCTTGCAGTCTGCTATATTTATGGAGTACATAAAAGGGGGTTCGTTGAAGGTAAATGTTCTCATTAGAGCCATTATTGGTTGCTTAATGCACCTGTTGTTTTTGAAATTATTATCTCATGCATTGTGCAACAGCTTTACATGGAGAAATTAGCAAGAGCTGGTGTGAAGCATGTTCCTGTCTTGCTGGCACTGTTCATTGCTAGAGATGTTGCATTTGCATTGTCAGAGCTGCATGATAGACATATTATTCATCGTGACATAAAGAGTGAAAATATTTTAATCGACCTGGATGAGAAGAAAGATGATGGCTCACCTGTTGTGAAGCTCTGCGACTTTGATAGGGCAATCCCTCTGCGTTCTAGCTTACATTCATGTTGTATTGCTCATACTGGGATTCCTCCTCCGGATGTTTGTGTTGGAACCCCTCGTTGGATGGCTCCCGAGGTGTTTCAAGCGAGGAATAACCATTGCATGTATGGGCTGGTAAGTACTTTTTGCAGTATGTTTTTTCTTGTGTACTGGTATGGTTGATACTTTCCTAGCGTGTCAAATATTGGTCTGTTGTTTTATGCGCAGAAATAACTTAGGTTATCTTGAACCCTTTGTCTTTTGTTAAGAGGGGGCCCTCTTCACACCTCAGGGAAGAGGCGTAAATTACTTATGATAAGGAGGAATGGAACAATTAAGGATTAGTGGTCACTGATTGCATCTTTTATGAAGTTTAGATCTGATTTCTCCATAGGTTACTTGAATGCAATGCTCAGATATATTAATAAGTGTTTTCCTCTATTCTTCTGGATTCCTTGGTTATTTATAGTAAGATTTTGGACTTCAATGTTAAAATGCCCAAAGTAGATAGTGTCTTGAAATATTTGTTTTACAAGTTTCTTTCCTTTGTACTCAGGAAGTGGATATTTGGTCATTCGGATGCCTACTTTTGGAATTGTTGACATTGCAAATCCCTTACTCTGAGTTGCCTGAACCAGAGATTCACAAGTGTCTTGAGGTTTGATTCCCTCTTTCAACCATCATTCATGTAGGATCTGAATCTACATCCTCTCAAATCAGAAGGAAAAATGGGTAAAACAAAAAAACAATATTGTTGTTGGTTTGAGGGCAATGAATAATTTAATTTCTTGCATGTTGAAAAGGTTTCAAAAAATCAGAGTCAGGTTTAGACTGAAGAGCTAATGCATGACACCCTCTTTATAGTTTTGCTTGTGAATTTTGTTTTGCTTATAAAACTTCTTGATAGATATTTATGATTTTATAGAGATATTCAGAAGGTTGGTATTTCTTCTTCACTGTTATTATCTTGATGAATGTTCTGTGCAGCTTATCTTTGATTTTAGTTTGTAAAGATGGTACAGAAGATCATATCTCAAACATGTTATATTTTCTCTCCTACTTTGGACCCTATGTTTGACATGGTTGGGAGTTGGGACATGCATGAAATTCTTGCAAACATGAATTTTATCTTTATGACCTTAGTTAATGGTGTAGAATTTTTGACCTGGGAAAAAATTTTGATTTTATGAAACGTCTTATGTCACCAATCCCGTTTCTTGTTTTCAATGGGGGAGGTCTATAACTGAGTAAAGTTTTTTGTTGACAAACACAGAGAGGAACGCGACCGCCCCTAAGTGAAGAGCTGGAGGAGTTGAGTGATTCTGGCAGGGAGTTGGATGATCTAGCTGATTTTGGAGCAGAGCTGGAGGGATCAGAGAAGGAATTGAAAGTGCTAAAATTTCTTGTTGCGGTGTATCATTGGTGTACAGAGAGTAACTCAAAAGACCGACCAACCGCGAATAAACTTTACGAGCTGCTTGCACATGCAAGCTCAAGTTCTGGCTTACGAAATTTAGAGCAAGAGTAGAGTGGTCTTTAAAATTCCCAGATTTTTGTAGCCTTAGGAATTAGGATGTTGTGTTGTAGAATAACAATAGATAGAAGTAAAGTTGGATCCCCTAGGACTAAACCATGGGTTGTATCCCAGATTCTGGCATGGTTGGCGAGACGGCTGAGTAGTCTACTAGTCGTTTGACTTTTTAATAACAGCGCTGCAATAGGATCCAGCATGTTAGGCAGCTATATCCCCCTCATTGATTTGTGCTCTGATTTTGTAAACATTTTCGTTTTACAATTCAAAGTAATTTGCTTGAAGTTCCAAAACAGCAGTACTTTTTACTTTCTTCAACATGGTTAACTACGTTTCATTTGACAATTTCTTCTAGTTAGTACCGTTGAATCGCTGATCAACTGATTGAAAGCTTGGGTTTTATACATAAATATTGTATTTTTCAGTAAAAATTAAATAAATATTAATATTCTCAAAATTATTCTCAAAATACTTAAATCAATATATCTGATGTCAGACTTTGACGTAATGAAAAAAACCCTATCAACAAACCGACCCTAAACTCCCCTACCTTCTCCCTTCCGTTCTTCCCTGCAGCCCACCCCCCACAGTAGCTCCCTTTTATAGCCATCTTTCCCGCCCCCACTTGCAAAAAAGTCGTACCACAAATAAAAGGCTAGCAAACAGCCAAAAAAAAAACTTAAGTCAATGTTTAAAAAATCAACTCCAAAGTTGACTTTGAAAAATGGGCTTTGACTTTCTCGGAAATCAACAATTTTGGAAAACTTTTTAAAATATTGATGTTTTCTTAATTGTTTACAAAAACATCAATACTATCTTAAATAACTTTATTACATATAAATAAATTTAAATAAGTAAACAAAATGAGTGATGAGACATTCCATCCCGTCATTAGCCTTATTTAGATGTGGGGGAGAAAAACTCTCCTCACCACCTGATTGGTCTCCCGCTCCACTAATACCCTGTAAAGGTTAAACAAGACGGATACTTATTAGTGATTAGTATTTTTACCATCCCTAATTATATCTATTTAGTCTACATTGAAGAATGTTGTATCCGGTTTAGATGTAGGGGAGGAATTCTAACTCATTTTGATAGTTCACCTTTTCTTCATCAATTTTGGTATCTTTATCTTAGAAGTAAACTGTCTATAAGTAACTTGCCAAGAATTTTCTTTTCAAGGTTCTCATCGTGTAGTAATCCCTAGGAGAGTATCCCCTATAGTTTGAAGTCTTTAAGAGAGTATCCTTATAGTTTGGACCGACAGAGAAAGTTAACGGATTAAAACTAAATTAATTTGGTAAGTTAAATAATTATGACTAAATTCATTCATTTTGAATCGAATAAATATGAATCACTCTGTAGCATGAACTATTGAATTAAGACCAAATTAATAAGTTCTAAATCACTCCTGTAGTTTGAATTGTAACTTAAAACCAAAGTTAATGAATTTTAAATCACCCAATTATGACCATTATTAAGATATAACAATCATAAGATCATCAAAATATTTATTTGAGTGTACAAGATTAACTGTACTATTATATTTTATCAATCATGTCAATCACGAGACAAAGTTAATATACGAACAAAAGACAGTAACACAATAATTGATGATATATTTACGTACAGATAATAAACTTTTCATTCATATTTGCCCTATCTAAAATCCATCTCAGCCTCCCAGTTGACAACTAAATGTCATCTAATTAATTATCACAAAAATATAAAGAATTAAGGAAACTCTCCAAACAGATATTTCATATCATACTCCTCTTCCTGATGTGCTGAACGAAAACGGGCGGGCATAAGGCCAAACAGAACCCAGAGCATGGTTAATGTTAACAACATTTGACTGGTTAATGAGTAAAACTACAACTCATTTAATTTTTGACATTCCAAACAATATTAAACATGCATGAAATATTAAAAAATGGCAATGATGAAGGTGAAAAACCAAATTTACTAGGTTAGAAAAATGAAAATCGAACCCATAGATAGAGCCAACAGCGATACTAATTGTCACAAAAGATTTGGGTTGGGTGGAAAAATAAGGGCAAACAACTGTAATAGTTTTTAATAAATTATAATACGATATGTGATAATTGTATTTGTGAGGTGAGAATCACATATTACAAACATATATAATTTAATAAACCTTTCATAATTTCCTTTTGATAAATATTAGTTTTAACATGTTACAAACATATTTAATCATTATTAGATCATGATATTGAATAAAGAGAGTTTATACGTAATTTTTCTAGTAACAATTCATACATAGCTTT
Source organism: Gynochthodes officinalis (assembly GCA_020080225.1). Taxonomy (NCBI): domain Eukaryota; kingdom Viridiplantae; phylum Streptophyta; class Magnoliopsida; order Gentianales; family Rubiaceae; genus Gynochthodes; species Gynochthodes officinalis. Next base: position 4,148,865 of record CM034619.1, on the reverse strand, counting down.
GTTTAAGTTGATGTAAGCAAAAAATTAAGTACAAACTTATGACTTATATAGTTAGCATCTCAAAATGTATTTTGATATAATTATTTTAAAATAAAAAATATATTAAAAAATCTAAAAATACATTCTAAAAATGCAAACCATACAAACTATAGAAATTTTCAATATCGATTACATATTTGCTGGGATATGCAAATATGTTATCATCTTTTAATGTGCAACGTTAATTTTGAGTCCAACTCCCAAACTTCTTCCACACATTTATTGGGGTGAAATAGCACAGAAGAAAAATAGATGCTCTCGATATTTACACTTTTCATTTTTCGTAGCTCTAAATTCATTCAAGCATAATATATAATAATATACATAAACAAAATTATTAAAATTTCAAAATCTATTATATTAAATTTAATAATTCTAATAGAAATAACTTTCTTTGTGATTTTCTTACATATTACTTTGCAATTTTATTAAAATTTATTAAACTTGGCACTCCCCGCCCCATTAAAAACTAAACAAGTGTTAATTAACAACTAAACAAAATATAGTCAGTACCTATTTATCGGATATTGAAGAGGGAAAAACTGGAAAAAGGGGCATCTGAAATCGATTCATTCGTTTGATGATTCATTTGTTTCATCAATTGATCCGAGATGGGGAAGAGGGAAGATGGGATTAGGTGCACTAGGGTTTATGGGCTTGTTATGCTACTTCTGTTTAGCTTTGCAAGAAATTTGTCAGTCTCTGCGTTGTCTGTAACTGTGAACGACGTTGAATGCGTCTATGAGTACGTTCTCTATGAAGGAGACACGATTTCGGGGAACTTCGTGGTCGTCGATCATGACATCTTCTGGAGCTCCGATCACCCCGGAATTGACTTAATTGTACACACCTTTTCTTCTTTCTTCGCATACGTTTGATAGGGATTCGTTGATTTGTTATTTCTTTGTTATTTTTTGCTATTGAGAGGTGGGTTTGGATTTAGTTTAATTTTTGGATTATGGGATTGAAAAAGATCGGATTTTTTGGGATGATTTTGTGGAATATTGGATTTTAGTATGATAATCTAACTGGGTTCCGTTTGGGTTTGAACGAAATGTTTGTGACTGTCGGGGTTAGAAGAATTAGTTTTATTCAGCATATGAAATTTGTTCTGTTAACTCTCTTTTGCCTGTTAATTTGAATTGAATAGTGAGAGGAGTTGAATGTAAGACCCTTTCGCTGTTTATTGGAACTGTGATGGGAGATTTATTATTATTATTATTACTTTTTTTTTGTGTTGCTGAAAGATTCTGTGAAAGACTCAATTGGTTGGTAGGAATTTAATCCTTTATCATCCTCTAGTGGTGTAGAAATGAAGTAATAGAAGATGATACTTGCTGTTTTTGTCCATGTTTATGTACGATTCAATTTGAAAATTGGAAGTGTAGTCATGCAAAGAATGCAGCAGCTGAGGGCTCTGGCTCAAATGTTTAGTTACATCCTCTATTTGCAATTATTTGACTCCTCATAGAGGCAACTTTTCTATTTTCTTTCACTGTTTTCTTCTCCATATCCTAGCTCAAATCTTAACCAATTATTTCTTGTCCCTTTTCCTTATTCCTTCTTTGAAACAAAATTCCTAAGATCTTTCTTTTTCAGGAACATCGGTAGCGGTCAGATGATGTTCTAATTATATAAAACAACATGCAGTTCTGTTTTTAGTTGCAAAGGGTGTCTTTCAAAGCTTTTTGTTTCAGAAAGTTTTTACAAGAATTTGTCTCGAGTGATATCATCTTTCATCCTAATGCTGTGTTATTCTTCCATGTTGGTTGGCGTTGATTACATCTCAGTTCCTATATATTTCTTTTTAAAGATTGGTGGGCTGGAGTTCCACAATCATTGTCTCACTTCAGGTCTTTTTGGTTTTGTTGAAGATGAATGCTGGATTATTGTGACTGCAATCTGGTTGAAGACCATTTTTGACTGTTAAAGTGAGCGGGAGAATGGAAGAATGGGACAATAATTTCTGTAGAATTTGTTTTTTGTCAGAAAGATATTGACTGATGAAGTGCTGGCATATCCACTAGGCTGGGGTATCTAGTTCATTTTTGAATTGTGATAAACAAACATAACAAATGATTTTACTAAATTGAATATTCATAAGCTTGAATTCAACAAAACAAAGTCTACCGATGGAAAAGAAAAGAGGGAACTAAGACTACCAGATATAAAGAAAATGATTTCTAGAAATATCTTATTGTTCTGCTGAATATGTTTGCCTTATGGTTTATAACAATCAATATTGAGGCAAAATAAAATTTTGACTAAAAAAATCAATCTTTCTATTGTATTGCCATGAAGAGATTGTCGTACTTGTAGAGGCACGACTTATGATATACATTGTGACAGAGATGAGATGATAAATCTGTCCATTTCCACCCACCCCCCCCCCCCCCCCCCCCCAAAAAAGTTCATGTGTGCAGTGGTGCTTAATACTAGTTCATTTCCTGTGTAATTAGTTTGTTGTTGCTGAAGTTAAATGCTGAAAATTGCTGTGGATAGTAATTTTTTGTATCGTGTTTTTATATTTCAGAAGGAATTATTAGTTAGCTGATGGGACTTTTTTAGGATAATCATGTTTGGCTTACCTACTGAGTTCAAGACAAGAAAATAGTAAGTTATTTTTGGCTTAGGGTAAGTGTGATTGGGTCATCTTGGTTTGGCAGTTAGAACTATGATTGGTTTCCTAAGATTTTCACGGATGTGTTTGAAATGTTAGATGTGCAATACCCAAGGTTAAACTATTTGAACAGTTTGGATTAGATGGCTGAAAATCATCTACTACATTTAAGAAGCTTAGTCCATGAGTAAACCTTCATGCTCATGCTGAATCTTTGTGCTTTTGCTTGGGACCAGTAAAATATGTCCAAATACCTGTGCATGAAAGGAAAGCTGATAGAGGGAAAAGCAAGCTAGTAATAAATCTGTATTTTCTTTTAATTGCAGGTGACAGCTCCTGGTGGTAATGTAGTCCAAACTTTGAAGGGAACATCTGGTGACAAATTTGAGTTCAAAGGCCCAAGAAGTGGGATGTACAAGTTTTGTTTTCACAATCCTTACTCAACACCCGAAACGGTCTCTTTCTACATACATGTTGGCCATATTCCGACTGAACATGACCTGGCCAAAGATGGTTTGTCCAACTCTTTTATGATTTATCATTGAGATGGAAGTATAAGCAGGGCCTATTAGATTTTGTTTTCAATTTTTGGTCATAAGATTCCAATTCATTTGATGTAGTTTGAGAAGATGCAATTTGCAAACATATGGATTGCTCTCTTTGAATTTGTTTTCTGTTTTATATTAATTTTTATTTCAATTCTCACAGAGCATTTGGATCCCATAAATGTTAAAATTGCTGAACTAAGGGAGGCATTGGAATCTGTTACAGCAGAACAGAAGTACTTGAAAGCACGTGATAGTCGTCATCGCCATAGTAAGGCTACCTCTACTTCTCCTAGAGCCCTGATTATGGATATAAATAATGCATGTTGTGCAAGATGTCTATTGGCCCTTTTTAAACGTGTCATGCTGCTAGTTGTAGGATTTGGCAATCAAATTTCTAGTGGCTATGTATTATAGGTTAAAGAGGATTACGATGCAAAAGTGTGTAAAATCATTGTCTGCAGATGCATTCAGGGTTAACCAGATCATTATTCTGAGGTTATTATATGCCAATTACATATTCAGGAGTGAAGGACAATGTAAAAAAAATTCTCGATGAACCATTGTTTAGATGTGCTAAATGTGGAAATTGGGTTAATAGCACTAGAACGGTTCATAGATAGAAAATATACAGATGATAATACCGAATGGAACTTTTATCTTATATTAGGTAAAAAAAATGAATTTAGTCAAATATGGTTTTAGATAAAAATCTTATGTGAAGCCTAACTACTTAGTTGCTGCATGCATGATTTATTTACAGATGCTAACAACATTATTGTAGCAGTTTACTTTCAATACTCCCTAGAAGATTTGTCCCAAACCTGGAAAATGCTTGTTTGACTGATTCACATGCCTTGAGCTACTTCCTCATTAAGCTTTTTTATTGTTTCTTATTGGTCTACATTCTGCAAGGCAAAGTTTAATAGTGTTTCCCAGTAGTATAACACTGATTGCAGAAGATCTGTTCAATGAGATGGTGACTTTTCAAGTGTTGACATTTCATATGGGTCTAAACTGTTTTTACTATTCTTGATGTCTGCCATTTGAAAAGATGTAACGTTAGGATGCAGTCAAAATTTGGATTTGAGAAACAATATCTGTTATTGCCCTAAGAGAAGAACTTTGTATTTAAGCTATAATAGGAAAAATGCGGTTGAAATTAAGGCAGACAAAATTAATGATCGAGTAATAAACATTTGTAGATAATCCAACGGAACTGTTGTACCATAACATATTATCTTCAGGAATTAATTAACTCTTGTGAATATTGGCTCGATCCTGGTTCCCCTTTCCTAGAACCCAGCAAAAGAAAAGTTTGCTCGTGTCTTCCCCTTGTTATATATTCGCAATTATTATGCGCTACTTTGATGTTTTGGCACTACATGGCACTACATCATTGGGCACATGAAATTTTCATTGGTTACCATTTTTAACTTTTATGTCATGTACCATTTCTAATGCAGCTAATGAGAGCACACGCAGTCGTGTTATATTTTACACTGTTGGAGAGTACATTTTGCTGGCCCTTGCAAGTTCACTTCAAGTCATTTACATAAGGCGATTGTTCAGCAAGTCAGTCGCTTACAACCGTGTCTGATGGATTTCATGAGGCTTCCAGGCTAGGAGTTCTTTCTTTGGATTATTTTGGTTTCCCATTTTCGGGTTCTGTTTTTTACGAGGAACAGTAGCAGACACATGACTTTAGAAGTACAATTTTTATGTAACAAACAGTATTACAGCAAATACTTCTAATCTATGAGCAATGCCTGATGGATTGTGTGATGACTTTTGGTGATTTCTCACTTTTTTTTGATGGATCATGAATTTGTTTGATGTCGAGATGATTTTCCATGGTTTGCACGTAAAAACTGGCAAACATGGTACCAAATAAAGTAACATCTTAATTATGAGGTTTCTTTTGCGTGTCAGTGTTGTCTTGATAACCCAAAAAAATACCACTTGATGACCGTATCAATCTAAAATTATAAATCACAGAAAAAATTAAAACCACACTAATGACTTTTAACAAAGTAAAATCATAGATTAAAAAAAATGAAACCAAAAAAATAAAACCCACCCGTAACAATGTAAAAAATCATAGATCATAAAAAACCCGTAATAATGTAAAATAATAAATTATGTAACAATGTAAAAAATCATAGATCATAAAAAATCCGTAATAATGTAAAATAATAAATTATATAAAAGAACGAAATCCAAAAAAAATAAAACCCCATCGACGCGTAAGGGCATTCCACGTGATCTCAACATTAGCCTAAGACTACGTTACATCAACCTGAGTCTCTCTTATTGGATAACATCATAAAAAAAAGTGTTCAAACTCATGAACGGCCTTTACTATTCACGTAACAAATTTCTCTCTCCTTTACCTTCTTTTGCATAATTTATTTAATATATTTAATACTTCTTATTCAAATTAATAATTCTAAAATATTATCTATTTTTCATTTATAAAATTCAATATATATTAATAATACAACTTGTAATTTTAATTCATTAATACAATTAATTCTTAAACAATTAATGGAAAATAATTTTCATTACATTAAAATTATATTTTAATAATACATTTAAAATATGAAAATAAATACTCTAAATTAAATATGAAATAAGTAAAATAATTAATGAAAAATAAATTTACATTACATTAAAATTGAAACTTCATAATATACTTGAAACATTCGGATAAATACGATAAATTAAATATTAAATTTTTACTATCATGAGTAATTTTTTTGATAACGGCTGTGTAAATTTTTTTGATTAATGAAAAATATTTTCTCATTACATTAAAATTAAAATTTAATAATCACATTCAATAATTTTATACAATATTATAGTTAAATTAATTGTGTAAATTTTATACCTTCAACGCCTTTTGACGTGGCACCCGCCTATTAGGAGCGCATCACGTCAGTCAGTTGACAGCGCCTGATTTTTTTCAAGTCAGTTTGGCAAAAAAAAAACACGGCCACATCGTAACAGCATTTTATACTGATGTGGAGGTCGTTCCTGCCACGACTAGCCCCAAAATGGGGCTGGTGTGGATGGCCTAAGATCATAAATGATAAAAAAAGAATCCAAACAAAAAATAAAACCCCTATTGATGGAACTGTAAAAATGTAAAATCATAAATAATAAAAAAATAGGAAAAAATAAAAATTTCGACTCAACGATCCGTAAAAATATAAAATCATAAATCATAAAAAAAAATAGAATCCAAAAAGAAAAAAAAAATCAAACCCTCATTCAACCACCAGTAACAATGTAAAATTATAATTCATAAAAAAAGAAAAAAAAATCTCTACTCAATAATTAATAATGTAAATCATAAATTATATAAAAAAAAAAGTAGAACAAAAAAATCAAAACCTTACTCAATAACTCATAAAAAAACAAAACCTTTCAATTCTTGTGTCTGGTAAGAGTTCAAGTTTACTTGAGTTAATTCGAAGTTGACCAGGCATTTAAGTTTACTCAAATACGTTCACAAGTTCAAACTCAAACTCGGTTAATTGAATATCAAATTGAGCTGCAAAAAATTTTAAAATCGAGCTTGAAAAGTTCAAGTCGAGTTGAACTCAAATTTATTTGAGTTGATTTTAGAGTTGATCAAGCACTCAAGTTTGCCAGAATAGTTTCACAATTTCAACTCAAGTCGAATAGAGTTATGTAAAGTTTGAGAATCGAGCATTGGAAAGTTCCGAGTCAAGTTGAACTCGAGTTTACTCAAATTTTATTTGGAGTTGCTCAAATATGTTCATAAGCTCAACTTGAGTTCGGTTAATAGAGCATCGAATCGAGCAGTATATCCTATTAAAATGTTGCGACTGTCCTGATGCTTGCAAGTAACGGTGGTAATGATCATGACATTTTTGAGATCATTAAAACTATGTTGTATTTCCTCGTGATGCTTGCAAGTAAGAAGTATTAGATAAGTCTAAATAATCCCAGGGCAAATCTACTATTGCAAATGGGAGTGGAGTGTCTGGGTTTATATAACGTTATTGTATTGGTGATGGTGAACCCACGGCGAAATAGAAGGAAATGTTGTAGATGGAGTATTTATAATTTTATTAATTTTTTAGACTAACTATATTTTAAATCTCATTTAAATGCGCTTATTATCTAGAATTTGAGCAGTTCATATGGTTGTTCTCGTACTGCCTTGAGTTCAACAGAGCAAACGAATCTCGATTTTTAAATCTTTTGACAATAAATCTGTTGACAATACAAAAAGCTTGTATCACATATCTTCTTTTAATTGAAAACTCTTAGTATTCCCTATACCAGTGATGGACACAGAAATATTATAGGGTGGAATTACACTTATAAGAAAATTAAATAATAAATTTAATAAATATAAAAAAGTATAAAAGTAATGTCATACATTGTAACTAAAAAAAAAGAGAGTAAAATTATATATTACAAAATTATTTTTCGAGACTTCATCTCTTTAAATTGTTTTATAATGGCATCATTATCAATTGTATTAAACACATCATTTACTTGGCCTGTGGATCAAACTCTTTCATATGGTGCCATTCTTTATCGCGATTATTGGAAGTGAGACTGGATTTCTGTTCTAGAGCTCACGTCAATTTGTCAAACTTGGTAAGAAACAGAAATTGAAATAGAGGCTAGGTTAGAAAAGAAGAGGAAAGAAATGCAGAAGAAGAAGAGATTGGAGGGTGGATTAGATTAGATTTTTCATTAGTAATAACTTCCATGCAAATGGTCTGACTTTATACATTGATCTGCCCTATTTCCCAACTTTAACTAATTGTTTAACTGCCCTAACTACTTCTAAAACGACAGCGTTTAACTAATGAAGGTTATTGTTATCAAAACATCGCCGTAGTTGTGACGTTCTTCAACAGTTTATTTAGTGGACCATTTAGGCCCTTTTAATTTTCCCTGTCTGTGAACGCGTGAGGTCCAATACATTAAGGGGAATAGAAAGTGACGTGGACTTTTGTGGGCCCAAGTAAATATATTTTGTCTTTTTGTGCTAATTATCCTTAATTATACTTAAATTGTCCACTGTACCAAATAAAATAAGACCTTAATTAATTATGAGTTTACCTTTTACGTGTCAGTATTATCTTGATTAGCGACGTCATTTACATGTATTTATGGATAAAAGCTCTAAACTTTCAGGATCAACTTTCTTAATCACAATTTTGCCCTTGAAAAAACACACATTTCGTTTCACTTTTCATTATAATAATTATTTTCATATAATATCTAAATTTAAAAATTCAAATAAATAAACTATTTTCCTAATAAGATAAGAATTAAGAACCGTCCCTCGCTCTAATGCGTGAATTGGGAAATATTGTAAAATTAGAAAAGTGAAAAATAAGTTAAATTATTACGGTTTGAAAAAATAAATAAATAAGTTACAATAAGGGTAAGTCCGGTAATTAACTAACACAACTCGAAACTATAAAAATCACCTCCTTCTTCGTTTATTCACCTATCTTTATTCTCCACAGTAAAAACAACAGTTTCACAAACCAAATCGAAAACTCTCGAGGAAGAAGAAGAAGATGTTGGCAGTGTTTGACAAGTCAGTGGCAAAGAGCCCAGAGGCCTTGCAGTCTCCAAAGACTGACTCGGTTTGTGCTCTGAAAGATGGGTTCTTGGCTCGGAGTTTCTCCTCTGCACATCCTGCCTCTGTCACCATCAACCTTGGTTCTGCAGGACTCATGGCCTACACAAGTGACATGCAAAACCCTTTGCTTCCCAGGTCTCTTGCTTGATTCCCCTTTATGGGATTTTCTTAAAACTTGGATTGATCTTGATCTGTTGTTTTCATTTTTTAGTTTTTTTTTTTTGACTTTTTTTGTATTTGCTATAGCATAATTTATACACTCTTTTCCCTATATGTTCGATCCTTTTTTAATGATTTTGTTATGATTTAATTCAGTAGGTTGGAGAGGATTCAATGTATAGATCTTTTTGGGATCTATACCAATTTTTTGGATTTGTTTGATTGTATTTTGTTGGATATTTTCCGATTATGTTTTCTATCTGACTTGATTTTTGCTTTTAATGGCTTTTGGGGTTTAAAGATAATTTTTTAAAATTAGTGTCTGGACTGGTCAAGCCCATTGACTCTGTGGTAAATTCTGCTTTTGTTGGTAGATAATGTACCCAAGTATTATAGTGGGGATATTCTACTTTTGTGTTTCACTGACTGTATTCGAGATCTGCACTGTAAAGCTAGGCTATTGATTTTTCTGTGTTATTCTAGAATGTTATTTGTCTTCTTTTGTTGTTTCACATGCTATGAAAAATCTTAATCATGATGATCATGTCTCATGTCTAGTGCCTTATGTTTGCTTTACCTTTACAGTACCTTATGTTTGGAATCAATTATGTACTGGTAGGATTATAGGAAGTAAATCACAAAATTTGAGACTACAGCAGCTTTAAATTTTTCTCTTTCTTTGTTTTTTATCTTATGTCAAGTGATAGCTACCTGGGTGATGCAACACTGGAGAGAATAAATTTCAAGTTTATGTAATTGGTTTGATCATTTGTATTTTATGCCTCTTGGCAGGCTGTTCTCAGTTGTGGACGACATATTTTGCTTGTTCCAAGGGCATATTGAAAATGTTGCGCATCTGAAGCAGCAATATGGATTGAACAAGGTAGCAAATGAAGTCATAATTGTTATTGAGGCTTACAGGAGCTTGAGAGACAGAGGTCCTTATCCTCCTGATCAAGTTGTGAGAGATATTCATGGGAAATTTGCATTTATCATCTATGACAGCTCTGCAAGATCTGTTTTCCTAGCTTCTGTAAGTTATATACTATAATATTATTATTTTTTGTTTACATTCTCTTCTTGTGCTTTCTTTAACAATGAACTTTCAATTATCGTCTTCTTTCATTCTCCTGCTTTACATCCTTCCTGATTTGTAGATTGGTTTATATACGATTTTACTCTACTTGGATCTACTCTCACCTTAGTTTTCTGTGGTTATAGGACACTGATGGGAGCGTACCTTTCCACTGGGGAACTGATGCCGAAGGCCATCTTGTCTTCTCAACTGATTCAGAGATTGTGAAGCAAGGCTGTGGCAAGTCCTTTGCACCATTTCCCAAAGGTAACTTTTACACAATATAACTGACTGAAAATACCTTTAATCTTTGGAGTGATGTTTTTCTTTTGTATTGGGTAAATGTATCAATGTTAAGTTTAAAGCTGATTTGAGGAATAGACAGTGTAGTTGAGTTGTTGTAATTAAGGTGTGGATAACTGAATTGTCCATTGGATATTGTTGTCTTTCTTTAGTTCTTGTTTATGCCTAATTATCCACTCTTATTGTTTGAATATAATTTGAATCTCATTTTCCTGGTTCTAATTGAGGATGGTGAATACTTTTCTGTTTTGTCCTTTTTTTATTCCTCATAATTTTTCATAGATTGTTAATCAGTGTGGATCATCATTTTTCCTTATTTCTATTTCTGAACCAAAATGGAAAGTAGTAACGCAATACCTTGGATTTCTTTCTTCAGGATGCTTCTTTACATCTTCAGGAGGATTGAGGAGCTACGAGCATCCCCATAATGAACTGAAGCCAGTTCCAAGGGTGGATAGCTCGGGAGAAGTTTGCGGTGCAACTTTTAAGGTGGATGCAGAGGCTAAAAAGGAAGGAACTGGCATACCCAGAGTTGGAAGTGCCGCAAACTGGTCCCAGAACTACTAGGCTGACCATTCTACTTTTGGGAAGGCTTTTCTTATATGTTGGCCTACCATTTATCTCTAGTTTATTACTCAGTCATGGCTTCTTTTATATGGTTCATGGTGATAGACTCCTAGGCAGAATTGTACTTAAGAATGAGAGTATCTATTTGATGTGGATGTAAGGAGTTTCCTTTAATCACTTCATTTCACATTTTCATTCCACTTCTAAACCAAGATGGCCATTCCATGGCCCATAGACACATGATACGTGAATAAATAGTACTTCGTTTTAAGTAATGCATGTCCAGTGTGTTGGATTGCATTCTTGGTTGAATTACCATTATAATTCTCAGGGTATGCGTTCCGCAACAGCTCATTTTGCTGAGTAGCCATTTATTATTCCTTATGCTTTCTTGCTTGTGCTTTTAGCAAAATGCTGTATTCTATCATATTGTTAGTTGCATAGTTCAGTAAAAGCCTGAAATTCTTGTAGAATAGCAGCATGCAATTACAGGAACAGCTGCCAAAAATGTGATAACCATAATAGGAGCTTTATCCTTGCAAGAGTGAAGTATGCAACACTTGTCTTAACCACATTGTGTGTGCGACTTCGTACAGTTATGAAATACTTTTACATGAAAGAAGCCTATTAGATTAAACATTTTGTTTTACCTCTGGTAGCAGAAAGGATTTTGGAGCATTCAGTCCTTTGCATCTGCAATTCCTCCTGGTGTTATCTGAAAAACGTGCCTTTGTCAAGAAAAACAGAACTAGAGAAGAGCTCATGTCAGATAATCAAAATTTGTTGGTGGTGTCTTTTGGACAACAAAATGTTCCATGGGAAAATGAAACCCACGAGTCACCTGAGCTGTATAGATTTAGTGTGATAATAGAAAGTATTGTGGACGTCAGGATTATCCGCAAGTATATTTAAGAAACGAGGAAGGATATCGCTTCGGCCTCAGGAAGATTTGGCGCATCAAAGACTTTGCAGACACGCTGTTCACCTTTACCTTTCCTGAACATTAACCTTATCGTGGCAGCATGAGCAAGCACATGTCCTCCTGCTGGCTTCTTTGGATCAGATATGAAAACACCGCCTCCTGGATCTGCTATAACTGCAGTCACCAGTTCATTTCTTACGTTAGCACTAGATTAAATCTCTTAACAACCAATTAACTGAAATGTAGCTGCCTTAACAATGTTACATCAATGGAAAAGAAATGAACAGGGTTGAACACAAAGACAAGCGAAGTTAAACCGTACTGAAGACAATGAATAACAGAATATCAGAATATTATTGTCCTATTGTTTCACTCCCTTTTCTGATTCTATACCTTGGTTGGTCATGTATACAGCAACATTAAATTCCTCGGCAATCTTTGTTAACCTAGAAAGCATCTGAGCCAACTTTTGCTGCGCCACAGCAAAGTAATGGTGATTGAGGGAAACACAAGTAACAGAAAACCAACGTAATTATATAGAGCGTTAAAAGGAAAATTCTGCAGTATACCTGCCTTTCTGCCAGTTCTCCTCTTCCAGTAAAGTCCACTCGAAATAGAGCAATCACTGAATCAACGATCTGAAAATACCATTTCAAAGGAATGAACCAACAGGCTCCATAATTGAAACATTAGTTGTTGTAACTACCAGCAGTCACTCACCAGAAGCCTGAAAGGCTCCTCAGCCATTTTGGCAGCAAGACCAAGAAGCAGATTATATTGATGCTCGTATGTGTATGCACGAGCATAGATTATCTTCATTCATGAGGACAAAAAACAATCAGTTCTCCACCTATACATAACTGATGGCAAATAACTAAGTTCATAAAAAAAAAAAGAACTATAAGTTACGAGAGTAAACACTTTACATTGTCAAGCACAGCTCCTGGATCCATGCCAAATCTTTCAGCAATGGGTACAATACGATCAGGTCGACTTCAAGTGAATTTAGTTTAGGAAACGCATAAGGGAAGAAGAACAAAAGGAATATACAGCTTCATGTGAGGTTTCAAGATATTGCTCACAAAAGAAATAGACAAAATGATTTTTTGGATGGATTTTAATGGAAGAAAGTTGATCAGTAAGGATACAAAGTCCCCTCAGTGTCGATATAAGCAACCTTTCCATTGCCGCCTCTCATATTGGTGGGAAGCTGAAACATTAGAGAGATGAATCAAAACAAATCCAATTGTGAAGGATCATATTGCAAATCAGGAACATTCATAGAGAAATGTATTCATATATCCTTTAAAGTTTATCCTACAATACCACTCTACATTGAAAATTCAACTGCAATGCATGCAACATTTAATTTATAAATCTATTGTCATCAATGATGTAGCACGTACCTGTGTGGAAACGCAAAGCGTATGAGCAAGCTGTGTCTTCCCTGATCTGATTCAAAGTGTTGAGAATGCAGTCAAAATCAAAGTTATCAGCATGCAAGGAACACAGAAGTTGCATTGTGGATTTTGTTCAAGTAATTAGAACATGGAAATCTATGAAACTCTTACCTGAATTCACCAAAGGCTTCTGTAATTGCAAGTGTTTCAATTCCACCTGCCCAGATTATCAAAAGCACAATCAAATGGGATGCAGCTTTTATTGCTCCTTTAAAGAAATCAACTTTGGAATTCAAAATTTACCCCCTAAAAGTTCATCTAAAGCCTGGCTACCAGTCGTTATGCGAACCACTGCTTTCCTCTGTTTCAGCACACAATAAATATCAATCGAAGGCATTGATAACATTAAGCGTCATAAGGAGGAGCTACTTAAATATTTATCCAAGCCAGTCTCTTACTGAATGGCACCAGAAGGGGTTGTATTAGCCTATATCCCCAGGAAAAATTAGAATAGGACAAAAGTGCTTACTCTCAGAAGAGCATCACTTCCAGTGATGTATCCGAAATTCTGAGTAAATGAGGACGATCAAATTCCATGATAAAATATTAACACTCAGAATGCAGGATAGCAGGTCTTAATTTAAGTGGAACAGGTAAAGTTCTAACCACTATCTTTTCAGCAGCTTCGCAAATCTTATCAACTTTTGCCTCAGATAAACCCTTTATTCCAGTCAAGCTCTGTACAAGTAACTAGTACCCATAAAGCAATCCGAACATTTTGAATATTCAAAAAATATAAATATCTGTCCATTTATTTCAACCTTCTTTGTTTGCATCATCAAGCCATTGCAGGTGTAGATCCCTGCATCCTGAAGCTTCTTGACATCCCCAGCATTTATTCCATGAGATATCACTGCCAAAATTTTTTATAAACTTGACATCATCCATAAACTGAAGTATGCAAGAGTTCCAATAAAATTTCCGTTCCCCTGGAACTCAGAACTCAGAAATATACTGTTCAGATAATAAAAAAGAATTGAAGAAACACAAGAAATCTTTGAGCAAAACTGTCCAGAAAATAGAGACTCACGATGTATTCAGCTCACAGGAACCAAATGAAACTTCAAGATTAAATACAGGCACAGCACAAGGTGGAAAGACAATTTTAGTATTCCACAATCCTCATATGCACAATCATAGAGCAGATTAAATTACAGAAATAGATTTTTGAGTCATTTAAACAGTCCTGTTAATCGTCAAACCTAAGGAACTGTCATAGGTGAGGTAGTTATCCACAAGGAATAACACCAACCATGGGTCACCATTCAGCTGAAAAAACTAAAGCAAACAGCAAAAGGAATGTCTAGTAATCCTTAAGTTAAAGATCAAGGCACAAGCACTAGCTAAGCTTATGAACTTCATTTCTTTCTGTTTGTTTCTTCCCTTTTTTCAAGTAGATCATTCAATAATTAGCATAAATAAAAGTTTCAGTAAGCAGAGAAAACTCCAAAACCACACAATATGACAACGATACCAATTACTCAACATAAGATGGTGTATCTTTCGGGAACAAGCAAAAATCAAGTAAAATTTTGGTCAGAAAATACATATATCAAATCCATCCGAAATGATCCTGAATTAATCTAACTAAAAGAAAACTCACTCTTTAAATCACAAGAAATCGCACGAATCATATACAAAACTCTAATTGTTTCAGTTCGATAGACAGATCCTTCAGCAGGTGAAAAACTTCAAACTCAAAAAAAAAAAAAAATTGAAAATAAACCACAAGAAACTGATCAAATTAAACCACAACTATACATAATTGTTACTTGTCAAATAAATTGATGAACAAGATTGAAAATAAAGACGTTTATTTATCGTTTCAATATTAGAAAGAAAAAAGAAAAAAGATAAATGAAAAGAGAACGGAGAGTTACATTTATCAATAGCTTCGAACAATTCATCTTCATCTTCGATCTCTTCTCTTTCAACAAGCTGTAACTGGTTTTGTTCTTCGGACCTGAGCTCAAAATTGACAAAACACAAAGAAATTTTAAACATACAAAATCGAGATTTTGGAAATTTAATGAATTATACGATTATTCGACTGAAAATTCGAAAATTTAACGTAGAGGTTGAAGATCACTTGAAGGCTAGCATCGCCATTGCTTGATCGTTCGAGACTCGAGCGAGAGGAAACTTTGAGTTGCTGTTTTAAGCGAGAGAAAGCGCGGTTTTGAACTCTCTCTGAAACTTGATTTGAATTGGTGAAGACTGGACTGGCTTTTTTTATAGTGTGGAACTGATTGGACCCATGGGTTTAGTTTTTATTTGGATTTGGGTTCTGATTCGGTAACGTTGGGCTTATCTTTTTTTCAAAGATGTTCGATAACTGGATAGTGAGCCTATTTGACTTCACATCTTTCCAGGCCCCATCTAAATAGATAAAATACTAGTATCAGTTTATTGTTGTGGTTGGTTAATGATATTTTAGATTTAATGGGAAGTTGTGAGCATTATTTTCATGCATAACTTTTATATCAAGATTTGTGTAGTTAATATTATTAATTTAAGTATTAATTATACGATTTTAATTGTCAACTACAGATTAATTTAAATTAAATCCACTTACATTGAAAGTCGTAATGCTAATATTTACAGTGGCAAATCAGATTACCAAAATACATTGTTAGTTTTGTTGTTCTTCTAATTGATTTTCAATGTTGTTAATAGTCACGTTGAGCTCTCAATTCATTCTATTAAGATAAATGTTCCCAATTGAAGACAAAATTGTGCCCAAAATTTATCCAGTTAGGCCTCTCACGAAATCAAATTGCTTCTACAACGAAACAACATAAACTTTTGGTGTATTGGGACTTTTGGGTGGAAATTTATGGAAGCAACTTCACATCATGAGAGCGAATGGTTGTCGTTGCATGAATAAAATTACATAGAAAGTGCTGGCCACTTCCAGCATCTACCAAACTCGAATACCTAGAACAATCTCAGCCTCAAAACTCAAATCTCACCATTGAAATTTTCTGGTAATAGTGTAGGCCACAACTCCTACACAGATGGTGGTGCTCTACCAAACCATTAGATTCAGCCCACGTGACTTCTATAAACTTTTTCACTACGTGGATCCAAAGCTAACCACCACCTTGGTTTACCCTCATGCACTATAAATACATAGTAACCCAGTTCACGTTTTATATCGTTAATAACAAAGTGAGTGGCATTAGTATACTGATCCCTCATCTTCTCTCGGCGAATATTACACTTTGAAGCATTTCAGATACCTTTGAGATAATTTTTTTGCCGGTTCCTGTTTGATTTAGGTTGAATAAAATGGCAGCAGTCTCGGCATCCATGCAATTCTTCATCGGTAGCTCAGTTGCTGGTAGCTCATCAACCCGAAATGGGCTGAAACAAATTGGTTCTTTTAGCCTTAATCTTCCCAAGAGAGCTGACATGATGAGAGTTAGAAGCACGGCTGAAGTAAGTATCTTTCCATGTCTTCCATGGAGTTAATTATTCTCAAGCTCCTCTATTTCTCTCTTAGTGTTGACACTTCCGTTAAAGTAATGTGCTGACGACTAAGAGTTTCGTGATTTTAGCAGGAAAACGAGAAGGAAATCGAATCTCCGCAATTATCACAGCCAAATCCTTCGGATTTGCCTAAACCAAGCCAGCCAAATCCTGCCCCAAAGCCAAAGGTAACATTTCAACGTTCCAGAAGTCCAAATCATGATTATTAGCCTCACTCATGGATCAAGGATCCTTACAGTTTTGGTTCTTTCATTTCAGGTGAGCACGAAATTTGAAGATATTCTAGCCTTCAGTGGCCCTGGACCTGAGAGGATAAATGGCCGTCTTGCAATGATTGGATTCGTTACCGCCATTGGTGTGGAACTAGCTAAGGGTCAGGATTTGTTCTCTCAGATAAACAATGGTGGATTTCAGTGGTTCCTGGGGACTAGTATTGTGCTATCTTTGGCTTCTTTAATCCCTCTCTTTAAAGGGAAGAGACCTGAAGCAGAAACAGGGGGAGTGATGAATTCTGATGCGGAGCTGTGGAATGGTCGATTTGCCATGTTGGGTTTGGTAGCTCTTGCGTTTACTGAATATGTCATAGGAGGTGCCCTTGTGTAAACCTCAAGCATGGATTGGTTTTGTGCTTAAATACTTAAATTCTCCTGAATGATGTACATTAGTAAGATCAAGCATAAGCAGTAAACTTCAGAACTGTAAGCTGTTGTTAGTGAATGACCAACATCATCATGGAGCAAACTATGAGAATCTGAATTTAATTTTATTGGAACAATATTTCTGAGTTTTAATTTTAATTCTATTCACATCCCCCCTGGTAAAACTTTCTCCGGAAAAATTTCCATTCCATTTAAAGGGAATATATATAAACTTTCCAACTAAAAAACCACCAATGGACAAACGAAAATATTACAATCAAACATACAATATGCTAATTCCGACAACTTATAAAAACCATTTTTCTTTTTTCTATTATTATCCCCTATTTTTCAAATTTCGTAGGGAGAATTGAGAAGTATTATTTCCCAGGATGAGAAATTGTAAGTGAAATAAAAACTGGGGCCTCGTTCTTGTCTCGAATAGAAGAGTAAAAAGGAAGAAATGAGAGACATTAGAAAAAAAAATTTGGTCACTTGATAACATAACTGTACCATTTAATCGAGTTTGATCCGTTTTCTCTTATTCTCCTTACAAGGATGTTACTATACCAGGGGCCAGAGAAAAAGGGAAGGAAACCTGAGGCTTTCTACACTGAGGGATTTATAAACAAAGGGAAAAAATGAGACAAAAATACAATTTTACTACTATATAACTGTCTCTATTTACACAAACTCTGCCATCTTCTGCCGGAAACCACTGGCACATCTGTCACACTAATTTCTCCACCTGCACCTGAAGGTCATGGTCATCAACTACACCATTTTGAAGCTCGTCAGTCTCGTCTCCCCCATCTTGTTTCTAACCAACAAATTTTCATAAATTTTAGTAAGAAGTCGTCTTCAAACATACATGGCAAATACCTATATGCTACGCTGGAGAAATAAGAAAATAAAGAGAGAAAGAATCTCATATTCTATCTAAAAATGGACGTGCTTAAACAGAAAAACAGGAAGATAATCACTATTTTCATTAGAAGATTGGTCGTCATATTAGACCAACAAACTGTACAATATACAACTCATTAATTAAGCAGTGCAATAGATTTAAGAGCCCAAGTGAAATTCTGTATACTCACTTTTAAAGGTAGATCTACAGGGAATAAATTAATGCTGCTCGGGTTGAAACTGAAACTGCTGAAATGTGAAACAAGAGAATTAGTTGACTGGCAACTTGCACAGGTAAGTTGAATATACTGAACAAAAACTATTATACCACCACCCTGTCCTAAAAAATTGGAAGAGTAGTGATAAAAAGTGATGGTTTTGTCCTTTCATATTTGCCACATCAGTCTATAAAATATCACTATGAATATCATTAGATTCATTACTCAAATTCAAATAAGTCTTCAACAAAGAGCCAAAGCCAACACTTGCTGAAGAAAAAACAAACTTTATTCACATAGTAGGACACTAAATCATCTCGTGGACTTCATTCCTTGTAATTTTGCCCTTTTGGGAAAAGGAAGGAGACAAGGGGACGGGGGTTGGGGAAAAGAATGGTACCTTTAGAAGCAAATTCTAAATTTAAGCCACCCATATAATAATTCTTGAGGAAAAACTTGAAGAGCGGAGAAATGAGTAACACATTACCTGTGGTACGAAATTAGCTGCCACACATAAGGAATAAAGAACTCTTCGGGACGACTCTCTTGTTCATATGTAAAACGTAACTGTGTAAATATCTATCGGGAGAGGAAAAAAAAAAAAGAGCTCCTTGTTACATTCAAATTCACAGCAAAACAAGAATTTACAACAAAAACTAATGAACTAATAAAGCAGATAACATCAAATAACAGTTACAACTAAAAGAACGAGTATATATTTCAGACCTTCATGCCTTCACCTCTCCAGGATCGGCAGTTAATGACTATAACTTGAAGAACTTTCTCTACTGACCATTCACCATCAGTGTTCTGAGCATCCATTCGGCTATTGAAGAAGTCCAAAACCTACAAAGTCAAAAGACCTACAAAGTCAAAAGGGCATAGCAAGAATATAAAAGAGCAATTCACTCAGCTGTCAACAACATTTACAGTATCCAAAGCATCTAACTCAAAAAGTATCTAGTAAATTTGCTAAAATGAAACTTATATCCAAACAAAAAATATCAATAGCAGAGACACATACTGTAAATATGTTTTCAAGCAGCTCATTAAATCGGGGATGATTTCTGAAAGGTTGAAAGACCTCCTGCCTGTGCATGATTGCATAAACAACCTGCCAGACAAAAATAGGTTTTATGCAAATAATCAGCAAGTTGATTAGCTCAATTCTAGTATACTGCCGATTATAATTCAATGAATCAATACTATGCCAAATGATGGTACCTCAGGATTCCGCGGCAAAGTGTAAGTGAGGATTGCATTTAGTATTTCCAGAACAATTCTCAAGAAGTCAGTATAAATATGTAATTCTGCTGACTGCAATAATACAGCAACACTAAATTAAGTTATGAAAAGCGCAGAAGCAGTAAGAACAAGTATTATAAAGACATTATCAAGAGCATGGATAATAGACTTCATTACCGTATCTTCTGGGAGGTTGTCTTCTTCTCTTGATTCACCATTAGGCACATGCATCTTGTTATTTGACATTTCAGCTAATTTGTTGTACCTAGTTTTTTTTTTTTTAAATATTAAAAAAAAAAGTTTGAAATGGAAAATGAGTGAGTGGAATTGCTGAAAAGTTAAAGCATGAAATGAAACATACAGAAGTGCTTTGGGAACACCTTTGAATCCAAATAAGGGGAGAGGGAGAGAAGAAGAAGAAGAAGAACTTACTTGCGTGCAAGCATATCAAAAAGGCTGACCAATCTCTGTGATGCATAAGAACTCAACCGATGGACATGAGGTGCCATATTTGCCAATGTTGCAAGACAATTTGTGTGGAGATAAACATCCTGTTTCACTACATATGTCACAAGCTATAGCAGCAGCTAATGCTTCTGAAGAGAAATAAAATACACTCAAGCTAATGACTATATTCGAAACGGATGTTAACATGTTCATAGTGCAAATGGTAAACGGCTCATTCGTTTTTATTACATAATTCTGTAAAAGAAGATGTGGGCACATGAACTCTCAAGGTTATTCATCTCCATTCATTTACCACGTGACTTCTGAATGATAGGAAGCTGGGAAGCGAAGGACAACAATGATCAAATGGGCACACAATGACAGGATGAAGATCAAGCGTCTCTAGAAGGTGAAAAACATAATCTTGCTTATTGAGTACATCCACCGGCACAAATTCTGATACGATGAGCAAATGACATGCTTCACATAATAATTTATTATTGAATCAGACGGAACAACATGCAATTGCACCTTCAAAGATTACAAATGCAAGAAAGCAAAAGCTCACAAGAGCTGGCAAATTAATTTTACATGGATGAAACCACTTGCCGCTAAAATGACATTTAGCAGTATTCTAACTGACTAAAAGGTCATTCCACCAAAATTGATTCACTCTTTCCAAACACAGAAAGAACAAAGTTAAAGAGAAAGTAGTGATAAAATAACAATAAAAACACAAAATGGACAGAAGGAATCAAGTTATTTAAAATAAGAAGGACAAGAAGAAGAAAATCATACCCGAAGCTTAGATAGGTTATACTTCACAGTCCTGATCAGGATTATGACCATGAGAGAGCCAAGAGATGTTTGATGGAGGCGACGATCCTCATACCATGGAACATTGGGCACCATCTACAAGAGACATTAATTAAGCAGTATTCTTATCTTTATGCTAGTTGCAAGCTCAGAGACGCCATACTTACCAATTTGTGAATACTAGCATTGAATGAGGAATCTTGACTAAGTATAAGAAGGATAATCAGCACCATGTAAATTTGATTTGATGTTCTCCTTGATGCATTATATAGTGTCTCCAGCATAGGCATCAACTGTAAATTCACTAAACAAATCAAAACAAAGTAAAGATCTTTTCTCTAGTTCAACAGGCTACATTCAGGGTCCAAATTGTTTAAACACTTCTTTCTTCCTTCATTTACATAGTAGTGCCTTTCCTTCAGGACATTTTTTCTTTCAACTATCACCAAACTTCTATTAAGAGATGAGAGAAGCGATTGCTGTGACTTCATACCAAGGTATCAAGGTCTGTCCGCACCAGAACATACTCTAGAAAAGCAGAGTTCCCTTGCACCATTGAGTAAAGTAGGATAATAGATCTCTCATCAGATAAACACCTGCACATATAAATCAATTTCAATCTTTAAGATAAACACCATTTGGGAATACGATATAACATGGGTTTTAAAGCATTTATCCACATATGCATGTCAAAAAGTGGACACTTAAGCAAGAAATCTGAGGCAACTGTTTTGAGTATCACTGATGCAGATTTTTAAGGCATAAATTTCTAAACTTCAAAGTATACAAGAAATAACTTATTCGTCATAAACATCTAAATCTCAAAGCATACAAGAAACAACTTATTCTAATGCTACAGTTTTCCATGCTGTGAAAAAGAAATTAAAACTTACATGCCAAGAGTATCAAACAGAGAAGCAAAAGGTAATCTAACAAGAGGACCAACATGCGCGTTCCCCTCAACATCTACACGATCAACTGCAGGCAGTAGATGAGAAACTTAGAATTATACAATCAAATGCTGTCAAAAGGACATAAAGATAGAGATCTCACACTCGACATCTCGAGCATTTTCCAAGGCCTTGCAATAAGGGTTTTCAGAAAAATATGCTTCTTCTTTTGGGAGAGAATCTGAGCTGTAACCAACTCTATCTTTTACGTAGTCCATTCCAACACATTTGCGATAATGGATAAGAACAAGTAAAACATTAAGGCTACTCTCTGCCAATGGACTTTTAATAGCTTCTCCAGTTGAACCAACCAAGAAATTAAATGGCAAGAGCACAAAATTTGCTGCAAGCACCACAAGAAAGGGGTTGGGGGGGAAGTCATTGTTAGGAATAGGAAAAATAATTTGCACAAGATTAGACAAGGAGCAGAACACAAACAAAAAAGTACCAGAAAAAAAATCTGAAACTATCAATGTAAAAGTTGTACCACAAAGTAAATGTATTGAACCACACTTGATGCCATTAGAAAAGCTTAAGCATACTAGCATAAAAAGAATAACTATCAGAATCACTTGGAAACCAAAAGTAATTCCTCAAGCGTGCCACTATAAAGTGCTAATATCTAAACTTAGTAGATAGACCATAATATCTAAACTAAGTAGATATAAATAAAAGATGTTCAACCATGGAATTTAATATTAGAATAACGGACATAAATTCCAAACTTTGCAAGATATAACAAAATGACATGCATCACAACCTGTTCACATTTGATGCAGCAAAAGAATGCAGCAAGTAAATGGCTAAAAACCTAAATTCATAGCAGACATATTAGTCTTCACCATTCATCAAGCACAGATCAGTACCTATATCAGTACATTGGGAAATACCAAAACCTAATGCTGAAGTCAGCATCATTTTTACTACAGCAAATAGGTATAGGTGCTAACCACTTCATATATTTGTTCTGTTAAAAAATCTGAGCGAGGTGTCCAGACTCAATAGAGAAATTAAGATAAGAGATGATTAAGGGAGAGAAAAAGAGAGATTTCCACATACCAGCCACAGAACCAACTCTCTGTAGAACACCAGGCTGGTTAACTTCAGAGAATATGTGGTAAGATGAACTATTAATGGAGAAGGTAGGTTGTCTGGTATAATTTAGAAGTAGCTTACAAACAACCAAACTAACCAAAGAATTTTCCTGCACATAATGGGGGAAAAAGTTCAAAATTGGCTAATTGATGTTTGAGAAAAATTGAAGTGGAAAGTAACAAGTCCCCGGCATACCTGAACCATCAATGCATCAATAAATGGGTGGATATCATCGGGACCTGGGGACGGTCCACTAAGAAGCTGAGTTGACATGGCTATGAGCATGAAGTTCAGAAGTTCATGGTGAAGAAGATATGTATTGTTGCTGAGGGAAAAATTATACGACATCAGGATTACAAATCTACAAACTCAAGAACAAGAGAAACTTACAAAATGTAGCAACATACCCAACATCTACTTTGCCAATAAAGGTTAGTGCACTGTGCATGACCAGATGCTCAATGCTGTGATCTGCTTTAAAAGGGAAAAATTAAATAAATAAATAAAAACAAACTTCAGGAGGAAAGAAATATGGAATTAGTAGTAAAATAAGTAGATCACCTGTTGAGAAAGTGCTTGGTAATGGTTCACTTCCATCTATAGAAAGGTGTAACTCTTCAAAATTGTCACTCTTGGCATTCTCAATTAAGTACTTCAGGAAAACAGAGGAGATGTATAATGCATTAAGAGCTTTCACAAGGGCAGCAGAGGGCACACCAGAACTAGTCACACATTCTTGCACACACCAAGCAAGGTGGACTAAAATTTTTGCAAGGTGCCTTGTGTGACAGTTATTCTGAGCTGTAAAATTAGCAGAAGAAATAGATAGAAATTAGTAAATTTTCACAAAAAAGTTTAATGATGGTGGATTGGTTCTTATAAAACAGAGTCTTCAAAATTTTCCTTTCTCAGATTTATGACAGGCAAAACAGATTAATGATAATGGATTGGTTCTTGCAAAACAGGACTTTAAGATTTTCATATCTAAGATAAACAATACATCTCTCAACCCTCTGTGTTTTCCTTTCACGCTTGCTACTTCTAAAATCCCAATATCTTTCACAAGCAAAAATTAACAATAAGACATGTCGATGGTTTGTGATTTGCAAAAATTTGCTAGGGATAGAAATCTTGTCAATATTAAATTTTCCCAAATCATGTTTTTAATTTGATCACGAGGGTAGAAGTTTAAAAGAGATGATAGATGTGAAGTTGAATAACTAAGGTCAAATAACAAGCTAATACTTTCACTTAGATAATCTTTAATTTCCCTAAATACTTGAAAAGTGAAGGCATAGACCAGTTGGTCAAGACTCTTACACTACAGAATTGATTTGATGCTTCTATTACTAGAACCTCATCTCCTACCAGGTTAGTCTCAGCATCTACACGCACTATAATCATCACCCTGCTTCAAGGTGTCTCTCCTAATAGCGCTATGGCGCTATCTCTTAGTCAAGAACATATCAGGGACGACTACATTGTACAACTGAAAACATATACCACACAGCCATTATTAGAACCATAAAAAAAGGTAAGACAATCCAAGGCAAGCAAAGCATCAACAAACCACCCTAGGACGTAATATAAGCAAGCATTTATGCATTTAAAAAAAATTCACAAATTAGAGCTGAACTCAAATCCAATTAGAAGTCCCTCAAGAGGTAGCCAAAGTTTGCAAGACTTCAATTTTCCAATTATCTTGCACAATTAAGCATGCTAAGAATTTCAATACATTCTACCGACACAGTACACAGGATTTCAAACTACAAATTAGAGCCAAATTACAACTTCATACACTTCCACAGCACTAATGAGTTAAACTTACATTACAACAAACTCAAAATCGCAATGCACCAACAATCACTACTCCAAATAAAACAACAATAATAATAATTTTTAAAAAAAAAAACATAATTTTGAACTAACCAAAGAGCTGACAAGCTTGAGTGACACGATCAGAAGGCCAACGGAGATCAATAGGCAACTCCAGAAGCTTCAGCCAGTAATCCGAACCAAGCGGGTACGACTTCTCCCCAACCAAAGCTCCAATCAAATATTCCGCCGTTTCCGTCGGTCTCATTCCCCCAGCGCTCCACCGCGGCGTCGATGCTGCTCCCCCCATTGCCTTGTTTCTCTCTCACACAGACACACGCCAACTGAACTCCGCAATTCGGTGACAGATATTTGTGGGGATATTTATTGTTAACAAATCAAAATGTGATAATTTTCAAGGCAAAATCGGAGTAGAAATTGGGAAATAAAAACTTCAATTTGGATCTGAAATCAGTCATTAATTAGGAAGAAAAAAAGGGAATTGGGAGAGCTTAGAGAAGAAGGTTTTAGAGGAGAGTTTTGAAGAAACATTCAGTGTGACTTTTCTTTTTTCTTTTTTTTTTCTTTTGGAGATAAATTAAATATACTAAATTAAGGAAATCCGTAGATATCTTTGGGCTTTTCAGGGGGCTGTGATGACATGATGAGGATGGTGGATGATGCAATCAAAATGGATTGACGAAATTGCCCTTTTTTAATTATGCGAAAGTTATAAAAAATAAAATTTCAACTTTTCCCTCTTTTTTTCATTTTATTAAGGAGGGTTGAGGGAGATAATTTGTTCAAAAATAATTTTGATTTAATGAATTTATTAGTTTAAAATGAATTTATTAGTTTAACACAAAATTAACTTTGGATAGTCAAATTAGTTTCACAAAAATTTCATGTTGTGTAATTTATTTAAATTTAGCTTTTACAAATAAATTGAGCGAGGAAATAAAATAAATTAATAATATCTATCAAAGCTAATGAAATTTTTTTTCCTTTATTGCATATTTTAACAAAGAAAAACATTAAGATTTAGAAATTTCCCATCAAATTGACACATGGAAAAAGAATTAAGAGAGGAAAAAGAAACCAAATGCACAAAATAAAACTTGAATTTTTTTATACAAATATTATGAAAATTGATTGTCATTATTATGCGTGTCAAAGAAATTCAACACCTTCAATATCTTAAGCCTAATACGTGTTCCCATTATGAAAGTAAGGTTCCGTTTTGAGTGTGATGTATTTGAGAAAAATTATATTAAAATATGTGAAAATTTTGGTAGATATATTTTGATAGAAAAAGTATTTTGAAAGAAAAAAAAAGAGAATTTTTTTTTAAAATTATGTGAAAGGAATTTCAGTAGAAATTTTGAATTTTAAATTTTGAAATAAAAATGTGTTTGGATAGTTTATTTTTATTTGAGAAAAGTTAATTTTTTGTTCATTTGCAAACAAAAATGGCTTGTACAAACATAGCCAAAAATCTATTTCTTAGAATTGGGTAAAAATATAAATTTATTTGTAGTTAGATTAATTAAATTGAAAAGAAGGGCAAATTTGTCAATCGAAATCTTTAAGTTTGGTGGAGTTGCGCCTTCTATTTTCCGTCGGTGGGGAAGTCCACGCGGCACTCTTTGCAGACTTCTTCAGCGTCAGCTCTACATTTTTATTTTTTATTTTTCTAAAAAACACCTCATCATATGACGTGCAAGACACTCTCGGTTTGGAATCAATGGATTTCTAAATTACAATTTGATTTAAAAATAAAAGTTATAATCACTTTTTCTTTTATGTTTCCAATATCAACTACAAAAAAAAAAAAATTCACAAGAATATATTTTGACTTATGTTAGAGAGTTTTGACTGATTCGAAATATCATTTAAAGTAGTTAAAATATCAAAAATTTGGACTATTTGATCAAGGAAAGAAAATTCAAAAGAATTCATAATAATTTTAATTTTCTTTTTCTAGTTTTCTACGTATTATCTAAATATTCATGATCTAAAACCATTCCAATGCCCCTTTCGCCATGCACAAATTAAACCAACAATTAATACAAGTATAAATTTGACAAATAGTGATAATACCCAATAGAAAAATCTAATTGAAATACTTTAATGGTTAATAATATGACGTTTATGTGGTATTTAGTATCATTTACCATGTGAATGCCATAAAAATGTACTTAAAAGAGTAATGATACTTTTAGTAAATTTTTATAGTAATTTTTTATAGTAATTGATATGACAAATAGGAAAAAATAAAATTCACTCATCACTCTCTTTAAAAAATATAAAATAATAAGAAATAATTTTATTTTTTTTATAATTACTACATTAGTCATTATGAAAAGTGATTATAAAATATTATTGTGAATATCATTACTCTTATTAAAATTTTTCGTGATTATATAATATAATTACTGATCCAAGACAAAGATGCTAAAAATAGAAATTTTATTTTTAATAGCAAGTTGATTGGAGTTGTTTTAGAATTAAAAAAAATGAGAAATTAGGTAAGACTTGACATTCCAAAATAGGACATTAGGCATAGCTCATCCACCGCCATATGATGTGCAATGCTTAAAGGAATACAAAATGATTCAATGCCTGAAATTCATCCCCCATTGAATGAATACCAAAGAGTTTGTTTGACTCGTAATTGCAACAATAGTGTCATATTCAATAATTGATTTAATTAAGAGTAATGATAAAGATACTGACAAATCATAATAATTTTGTATAGTAATTAATGTAGCAATCATAAAAAGATAAAATTATCCATTCATCTTCATTATAAAACACAAAATAATGAGGGATAATTTTATCTTTTCATAATTATCACGTCAGTCACTATACAAAGTCACTATAATTTATCATTATGTCGATCATTACTCTTTAATTTATACTACCAAATATACTCAATACGTAGTGTTATGGGCAATATGGAATTCACCAAACTAACAATGGAGAAACCACTCACGAGAATATTCGTGTAGGTGTCAATTTATGCTACCAAATGTACTCACCATTTGTCATTTTGCAATTCTTCAAGTTTGACCATAGTGGTGTGGGCAAGTTTGAGCATAATGGTTAGGGGCTTTTAGGCCCAAACCATCTAACAACTAAAGGGCTTCTGTCATGGATGTTGGGAGAACACATCTAGAAAACTAATTTATAAAATGAAAAACTCAATTTCATATGAATTTTATATAAAAATTTCATGTTTTTCAGAACACATCTAGAAAACTAATTTATAAAATGAAAAACTCAATTTCATATGAATTTTATATAAAAATTTCATTTTTTCATATGAAAATCAATTAAATAATGATAATTCACTACATTCTACATTTCGCATCTACGCCAAATTTTGACCTTGTATTATATTGGTTTTGTATTAAATGATTGTACACTAAATTGACTTAGTATTAATTTAGTTTTATATTAAATTATTCTCTCTAATCTAAGAGAAATATAGCAATTACAGGTCAGTAATTAGTTTTGGATGAACACTATTCCAATGTCATTAATCTAGTAGTGAACAAACATTATAATATCGATATTATTATCTAGTTCTCGACAAACAATGTAATACTAAAATCACTAAGCTAATATCTAGCAAATTTTGTATTACTAATGCCACCAATCACATGGCATGACTCAAATTCATAAATATTGGCATCACCAATCACATAATATGACTGAGAGGGTAGTGGTTATTTCTAATATCATTTGTTGTAAATTTTGAAAAAATTCATTTCAAAATCCAACTTGTTATATAAAAGAATTTAAACCCATATAAACTCTACATTTAAATTTTATATTTTTTATGTAAAAATTAACTAAATCATGACTGTTTCATTGCCAATAATGTCCACTGAAAAACTAATTGAGTTCAGGATCATATAGCACATTGAAGGCCATCACTATTTGCCGCAAAATAGATTTGCTTGAATTTTTTTTTCTTTTAACATTCTATACTATTCTCTCCGTCTTTACAAAAGAGTCCCCTTTATATTTAGTGTAATTTTTTAATTATAAAATACATCACATTTAATATATTATTAAATATATAATTTTTATTTATTATTATTGTTATTTTAATTTTAAATCATCCATTATCATTATTAATAAGATAATATAAAATTTTAATTCAAAGTTAAACTTTTTTCAATAAAAAAATTCAAAAATAGACTTTTTTTCTTGAACGAATGAAATATTACAAAAAGAACTATCTACCATAGTGAGATTTAAATGCTCAAAAAAATCATGAAAACCTAACTAGCTCAAAGAAGGCATAAACTTCTATTCATTCGACATATATATGACTTTAAGACTTTAAGTATGCCAGCTTTACTCCACTGATGGAGAAATGATCACTATTAGAAGTTAGATGATTACCAAGTTTAAGGTAAGAATAAAACCCAAGACTCAATGTAGTACTTGCTTTTATCCTTCTCTTATTTATTTATTAATGTTAATTTTTGGAATGATTTTATATGTTGATTGTCACGAGCTAAAGATCATGGTCCAAGTGTGTGGTATCATCCCATCAATTTACAATCATCGATGGAATCGAATGGATGATGGGGATATTCCAAATCAAATAGTTAAATAAACCATCCAAAAATCAAGAATTAAATTGACCAAATGATTTGAATAGAATTTGGTAAATATGTTTGGATGTGCATATTCATTTTGACTCTGTCCAATTTGGAAACATGAATTCAACCACAACATATCCTTCATAGTTCATACATTTGTACTTGCAGGGAAAAGCAAAAGACAAGAGAATCACAATGAATTACTGAGGCTACAAATCATCTAATCAAGAAGCTTAAGGTTTATTAGATTATCAAACTGCAAATCTGCTAATGAATCTTTGTTGGGCTTTTCCCTCAAAATTTTGTGCCAATTATCAATCTAGTAGAACGTGTTGTAGATAATGGATGTTTTCTAGGGTGGATTAGAACCCCAAAAACCAAGCTGCTGTGTTAGGATGTCCAAATCTTCTACACTTTCTCCTTCGACACCAAAGTAACCTATCTGGTCTTCAGTGTCCTCATGCATTAGACCATCCCAAAATCCTTCAGCCAGTGATTTTGCTTCCTGTCCCACATAGTCTTCCACCAAATGCATTGGAGTTTGAGTTGATTCTTGCACTTTCATTCCTGGAGAATTCAGCCCCAAATCATCATATCCAGTGAGACAACCATAATGCTGAAATTGGAGTTTGACATAAGTGTTAACTTCCCCAACTTGGCCTAATTCTCCCACCCCAAAATTATAGCTAGGACCTTGATCAATTGTCCTCGTTCTTTTATTGCTAATTGCTTCTTCAAATGCCTTCCTTCTCTCCTTTTGCTGGACTAGCTGCTCTAGAAGACGAGGATTTTGTATTGTTTTTGCCAGGAAAGTCATCATCTGCTGCTGTTTCATCTCGGTCAGTTGTAACCTTTGCTCCAAGGCTTTAAGTTTAGCTTTAGTATCCTGTTGTTGCTGCCTAAGTTTCACTAGTTCCATCGTTAGTACTTGCTTGTCTCGCCTCAGCCGGTCAATTTCAGCATCTACACCAAACCTTCCCACTTCAACACAAGGGTCTGAACCTTGATTAGAAGGCTGGAGATGGAGAAGTGCCCTTCTTCTCTTTATAGTTTTTAAAAGATGCCTTTGTCCCCTCAGAAACCCTTCACTAGCAAATTCCCATATCTCTGCATCAACCTTTCTAAAACCCTGCACATTTTGAAGCACTACCAATCTTTCAAATCAGGCATGAACCTTCATTGTTTGTTATGAAACGATGAACTTATTGTAATGTGAACCATACACAATTTTTGAGCCTTCATATTCCTTAATTACTTGTAACAAGATGAATAGCACGCAGAGATTGGTGATGAGTAGGATATAAAAAATGTCCAAGAAAGGGCTACATGCAAGGATTTCACATGTATTATATACTTCATTTTTGCATATAATGACATTATGTTTATCATATATACTTTTTTATAAAATTATTATATTATATTTATTGATAATAACAATGTATAATTAAATTAGAAAATAAAGATAAAATGAAAAATTATATAGTTAATAATATATTAAGTGTATTGTACTTTATAATTTAAAAAATAAATAGAATTATATTTTGAAAGAAAATAATTATTTAACATATCTTTGTTCCATTTCCAAGCAACTAAAAAATAAAAAAGAATAATAATCACAATAACAATTAATGTATCACGAAACTAAACAGGCGCATTTTATGTCAGGAATCTTCAAGAAAACAGGAATATTCTATCAAGAACACTGCATTCACACGCTAAACTTGCATCATGAATATGCATAGGTAATTGAAGAAAGTTATAATCTAGGGCAAAATTGTATTCACTTCTCTTCATCACGTAGTGACATTACAGTAATCCCACCAAGGCAAAACAACTTAGAAACGCCAATGAAGAAATTACTCACATACGTATTGAGCTGCCTGACAAAGCTTGAGAAATTGTTATGCTTGAAGTACCTAGGAAGAAGATTCATGGCAAAAGTCTGGGGATCCCACACAACAAAACTGTTGTTACCTTTACTCCAGGAAACAATATGATTGGTGTTCGGATCGTCTACAAGGTCATAAGTCTTGGTTAGAAATGGTGGAGGGCCAGCCTGATTCAGCCCCTCCACCGGCTGAGGAACAGCGAAGAAAGCCTCACCTGTATACAACGAACTGGATCCAGCATACGGCTCATCCTTCACCGAGCCTAAGGGATTCATTCCTGGATTGGATTGACAATATGAAACAAAAGTCAAAAGGAATAACTGTTCTGGGATTAGAGATTTTGGGCTACCTTTCTAAATGAACTTCTACTTCCCTCCCTCCACAAGGGATGTGCAAAAAATAAAAACAACAAAGAAAGAAGCAGCAAGAAAAGGTAATAGAGGAAGATTTTCAAGTCTAAGTTGTGCAGAAGAACAGGGTTTTTGGGAGAGAAACACAACAATGGACAAGATTTGAGGCGTATGAAGAAGCTAACTATGAGAATAAAAGAGAAGGCATGAGCTAAGCACGCACGAGAGCTGGAGAAAACAAGCAATGGAAGAAATGTCGATGGAGCAATGGTAGCTAAATAGGGATAGGGTAAGTGTGAAGCTGATGAGTTGAAACTCTTATTATGGACTAACAGAATAATATTCAAAACACACCGTGTAAATATATCAAACACTTTTGTTGGATTTGTACAGGTGGAAAGTTTGTGATGTCAACAAAGAATAGCCATGGTGTTGAGATATTTTGAAGCCCCCACACCTCGCAAAATTCTTTTCTTTTCTTTTTTTTTGCTTTCCTAAAGCTATAAAATGGCACGACATTTGTTCTTCTTTACACGTGTTTGTGCATACAATTTTGGGTTCATTTTCTTTTCCTGATTGTGCAAGATACACGTTTGTAAGATACATGTTTGTACCTACATCTTGTGGGCAGTTATTCCAACACCGCATAGCGAAAAAACAAACATTCAAGTAACGAGAAAACACCACGTACTCACACTTGGGGAATTAAAATTGGAAGAAAAAGATTTCGCATCCCTTTAAAAATCTTTGAAACTGACACGGCCGTGTTCTAATTTCATCCTCTCATTTTTCAGATCCTCTCTATCACAGACATGGGTATTTTCTAGTTTGAATTGACCACATTATCTTCCGTTGATTTAATTCTGGCAAATAATATATTTATATAAGAACTATAAAAAGTTTAATGGTTGTTATTGTACCGTATTTGTATCATCACATCTTCAAATATTTGATATTTGCTAAACATAGGATACTAAGTTGATGTTTAGTCATTCCGCAAAAGTTTCCCCATATAAATATCTGGATTGTCAAGGACAAAAAATATCTAAGTTACTGTGACTGCTTTTCTACATAAAATATTGTTGGGGGGAGGGGGGAAGATGGAATTGAGTATTGAGACAACATTATATGACTCCACTATTTCGAGGATTAGTATTTTAATGGACTCCAGATCTTGGTAAATGAATAAACAAATGGGCAAAATGTCTTTAAAATTATGCAGTGTCATTGTTGGAAGCATGCTTTGGATAATACAACATTTTAAACAGGGCACAAATCGTGACAGAGATTCAAACACGTAAGAGATATTTACGGCGGCGAGGGATCATTGCCATTTGAATACGCAGCTGAACTGAAAAGATCTCTGTGCTACTCCATTGACAAGTGCAACCAACTTGGATTTTTTATTTTTTTTCTCCCACTCTAAGTGCATCATGGCAGTTTCATAAGTTGTTATGAAAAACAAAAACAATCGACATCATGGGTTTTGATGAAAGAGGTTAATGATTTGTACAAGCAACAACAATAAACATCATGGTTTGAGAAAAAAAGAGGTTGATAACTTGTACAACCATACAATCTGCAACCCTTTGGAGAGGCCAACTTCAATAAGGAGCCTAAGGTAATTTATTACAGTGTTTCCAGATGGCCCGTGCCAAAAATAGTAACCAAAAATTCCGTACACCATTATTGGCCTAATATTGAAGTCTGAATTTGGACAAACAGCATATTCTATATTTACTAATTCAAACGGTTCCACCACAGCCCAGCCAATGAAAACAATTGTCTACCAGCTTAAAGAAACCAAAGTCAACCAACCCCATCACCATCTGAATACAAGTGTTGGCACACCAAATCATTCAACAATGGTTCAGCTTAATGAAAGGAGACCGTACTATTAAAGTAATGGAGTTTTGTATAGTATGGTTTCTGAAGGTCGGTAGAACCCAAGATCTCAGCCAAAGACAAAATCCAAGAGCAATTCAAAAGTTGAATAGACGCAGAAAGAGACAGGAAATGGGTAAAGGCGGGCATCTTAATGTTTACCAAGCGGATGCCTTCACCTATTGGTTGTGGAAGCAAATTATTGCATCCAGGAGCTGAACACCACCATCATCATTAAAGTAAAAGGCAATAGGCAATACCAGCAGCTCAAACGCAATGACAATGCCACATTCAATAAGCATTAAGCGCCACACAATATATATGCACAATCAGAGGTTATTACATGTAACAAGTGTCAACCATAATATTGAATACTAGAAAAGTAAGGAACACCTGCAACAGCTTATTATATAAAACCCCGTACTTTTACAGGTAATTGGACAACCAAAACAAGCCCGGGGGATTCCGTTTGGTTTTTAGTGGTAGATAATACAACTTCAGCAGAACAGTTGGGAGAGATTCTAAGCTGCAGCATTGACTGCCTGAACTGCAGCTTCCTTCTTCCCAAAAGTTTCAAGATATCCTTTCCTGCACATAAAGACCAGCTTAGAATTGAAGATGTATCACATTTTTTTCAAATTTTTTTCCCCTCCCAGGTTACAATATAGCTCTTAGTTATCTTATGAGCATGGCTAAGGGATAAAGATGGATAGAGCTTTAAACTCAAAAACATACCTGGCAGGAAGATGATCATGTGGACGATTGTAGGGGGTCCAAACTGGTTCACCAACAAAGAGCCGCATTGCCTGCGAAAATATTTAGATTACTTAATACACAAAAAAATATATATTTCTTCTGTGAAGGCCCAAAGAAAAAAAAAAATTCAGAACTCTTGAGGCATATGAGCACATCTCATGTTGAATAATTACTGCAACAAAAAAACAGACAAGACAAATATACATCTCGAGGCATATGCAAATGGGCAACCCCACACTCAGATAAAACAAGGTCATTTCCTTGTCCATCCAACCTCATTACATTTCCACTCACAATATGGCATCTCTTCCAACTTATACTTAGGTCAACAGTAAGCTACATTCTGGCTTCCCTTCAACTTTAGTTAAGAATGACTCATCATATTATGTTGTCTCAAACAAAAAAAGCACAACACAAACAGACATGTCCAGTTCAGCTACTCATGAGCACAAATATTAGATCCAAGAAGAGCTGGATTGCTCAGACCTACCTTAATGTAGTTGCTGGAATCAAGAGTAAAGCGGTGATAGACTCCAGCAGGAAGCACAATCATTGCCCCTTTTACCACCGAGATGCGAATCCAAGCATCATTTTCATCCCTCACATCAAAATAACCTTCAACAATGAAGATAACATTTACATCCACAAATAAACACAAGAAAGCATGACAATAATGTGAAAGTATTGATCATTTCTTTACCACTGCCAGCAACACAATAACGTATCTCTTCATCAGTGTGAAGGTGTTCTTCAAAGAAGTTTTTAATCTTCTGTTCATAATTAGGTAACTTTTCAGGGCAAACCTCACAAAAGTCCTGCAAATTTATTCAATCACATTATACCCAAATTCTCAGAAGCAATAACATTAAAATATGTACAATTCTATATTCAAATTTGGATGAAAGCTCACTTACCATGTATGAATATCCTCGCTCTTCACGGATTTTCTTCAATTCCTCATCGTTTTCATAGTTGTCAGCATCAAGTCGCCAGCTAAGTACTCCAAGCTCTGTGAAATTCACAAAACTAGCTGAGAACTGGAGCACAACAAACAAGAAACCTCACAGTATATGTATGCTATTCAAAGATTAGACAAAGGAAAAAATGGTCAAACTGAATCAAAGAGTTGTTGAGCAAAAAATTAAGGTAAGTGTAGGCACAATGTCCATGTACCGCACTCTGCATAGTGTGAATATGGGAAGGGCAATGCCTTACATCATGCAGAAGATGCTTATAAGAAGGTATAAAGTTTTATACCAGCAAGTTTATCCAGAGACACGAATTCCTTTGGCTCACGGTGGTGGGGAAGTCTCTGGTCGTCATCACTGTCATCCATGTACCATGCCTGTATAACTTCCTCCCTATCATCCTGAAAGTAACGAAAAAGTCAAGGGAAATTTAATAGTTAGCATTCCTTCGGCTTCTGTCATCAAGTTAAAAATCTGCCCAAAATGACAAGTGGAATTTTGCAAGAGAGAAATGCTTTAGTCAATAACAAATGATTTACAAAACACAAGTAAGATGCCTTAAGGAATTTTTTTTTTTTTTTTCCCCACCTGAAAAGGTTCCAAAGATTTCAGACAACATATATTCTCTATACTATCTTATTAACATTCTACTTGCACTTGTGCATTATTTAAACAAATGGCTTAAGCATCAGAAGGGAATTAAGAGTAAGGTCGGGTCTCATGAAAAAATCATGAACTTATATAGTCAAAAATGTGAATGTCAAGCAATTTCTTGACAGCTGTTAACTTTTATTGAACTGACATCCAGATAAAGAAAGACAGGTTAAATGCCATGCAATACGTGTGGACTGCAGGTATATCACCCAGACTGTGCAATCCCAGGAAGAGACCAAACATAACAGAACAAATGCACCAACATATTTTGCATTTGTTCCCTCGTAAAGTTTGAAGCACTTGAAAACTAACATAATTATCACAATTTGACATTTCCACACAGACAGTGCACACGAAAGACAAGAAACAGCACATTCTCAAACAACCTGGTATTTTCACCTGCAACCGGAAATGATCCTATTAAAGTAGCCCTAATATTAGTAGTAGTTTTTGGATAGTGAATCTAACTGGGAAAACAGCAAATAAGGAAAAGTTAGACCAATATAACCTGTCCCTAACCTCTTAGTACCGGGTAAGCTCAATATGCGTACCTCTAAAAGCAACCATCTTTAACAAATTACAAAAATTCAGCTTACCTTTGCAATCCAAACTGCAACATACGCAAATAAAAAATCAATCTTCCTAGATTCCTACTCTTTCTTTTCTTTAAATCTTTGCCATCATTAAAGAAAACGATGTCATATTTCCCAGAAATAATTCCAGTTCTCTCAAGAGTTCACAGTTATAGATGAACATCACCACATAACACAACAGGAAAGTAAATAAATAAAAATAAATCCATTCAACAACTAAGATTTCAGCCGATTCCAACTCTTACAATCACCAGACTGCCATCGAAACACCATCAACAGCAGCCCTACATGCCTCTGCCATAAAAGTATGAGCTCTGAAGTTCAATAAAGCCATCATGTACTCAAAAACCACGTGAATTAATTTATTTAAAAAAAAAAAAACTCAGAACAAATCATCCTCAACCACGATCACAATCATCCAGGAAAAAATCCAACAAAATTTTTAAAAAAATAAAAATACATAAAAAGGGAAATTTCATACCTTGGTAATAGAACCCATCTTCTCTTCTTTCTTTATTCCCTCTGCAAATTCGTCCTTCTGTAGCAATGAAATTTTCTCCCCCCGTCTTATCTTCGAAACAACGCCAAATAAATTGACAGAAAACTTGGTTAAAACTGAAAAAATAAATTCCGTCCAGTACTGTCTTAATTACTTAAATACCCTTCTTGTTCAGGAAGATGATTTCGTCTATGTTCATTGAACTTGCTTCGTATGAGCGGGACATTACAGTCTTTTCAAGTGGGAATGAGAAGTCAAGATTCTTTTTACGTTTTTAATTTGGCTGCGAATTTGACTTTGAATAATGGCCCATAAACTTTTTTAATTTTGTTTACATGTGCAGATATGACCACCTTAGTTGTACCCCATGAAAAATCATGACTTTACAATAATAGTCACGGAAAACAAAAAAAAAAAAAAAAAACTATCATTGACAACAATTTGCACAAAGAATTTTTTTTTATAAAGAAATTTGGCCATTTGATACCTCCAACCGAAGTATCCTAAAGTTATAAAGAGCATAGATTGCATTATAAATTACATTTCAATATTTTTCAGATAAAAATTGTAATATAAAAGTTTCCTTTAAAATGTAAAAATTTCATTTTAAAAATATAAAACATATTTTGAATGATAATTTATTCGCACTCTTTACTTTCATATAAATCAGTATTTATTTTACATTTTTAAAATAATTTTTATTTTTTGAGAATGCATAAGCATAAAAGAAAATGAGAATTCATACAAAATTTTTGACACTTATAGGGGCAAATTAATTTTGTTGTGAATTGTGACAAGCACAACCAAACCTCACCATTGATGCATATATAAATAATTATTATTACGAAATTAATGTCACAAAATCAGCAATTCGTACAAAACCAATGCCCCGAGACACTTCTTGTAAATTTTTATAACACTATTGTGCAAAAAACAGGTGAGTGGGAAATAGATTAGCGTAAGATTTGCTTTAAAACAGAGAGAATGAAAGTTATTAAAAGACAACAACTAATTTGGGATAAAAGTGATATTAATGTTGATGCACGTATTGTGCAAAAATATGATACGCATTTGAAAAAAGAATTCGAATTGTGATATATATCACGAGCATAAATTTAGAAAGTAATTGGGATGGAGAAAGTCAGAAACCATGGGAGAAACGCTAATGCTGTACACCGTGAAAGAGTCAATTATGGGCATGCAATGCTAAGGTTACCTGCGAAGCTCTATTTTTTCCATTTGCTAATGTAGCATTTATAGAGGAGCAGTGAGCCCGTGGAAAATTCTAGAAGGCCAGTTATTATAATGATGTTAATTTCACTTTCGTCTAGGCAAAATGTAAATATGGGAGAGAAGAAATCTCGTACAAAAATAAATAAATAAAAATTCTAGTTCGTGAAGTTACTAGAGAACGCTAGAGTAGTGGATTGATACGCTCCAATGGTCCAAAGTTGGGCAAACAAATTAGATGGGCTTGCTATAAACGGTGGGTTTAAGAAAAAAATAATTTTAATAGAAAAAAATATTAAAAATGAAATAAAATGATAGTAATTATGTTGTTTGGTATTAGTTTATAATGAAATGGAATAGATTTTATATTAAACTTAAAATTTAATTTTAATAGTAATAAATTTTATATTAATATGATCAGGACATATAGATGAGAGCGCGTCACTTCAGTACCTGTTAACGCTGAATTTTTTTTTTAAATACTAAAAATAACATTGTTTTGCGTACATTTTGATTCTATTTCCTCCAAACTCAATGGGAGTTGGGTTTCAACAAAACCCACATCCACGAATTTCACTAAACCCAATCCCTTATACCAAATACCCCCTTAATCTTAATCTAAGGGGTGTGATTAGTTTTTTTTTTAAATTAAAAATCATTTTTATGTTTTTTTAAATAATTTATAATATTTGAAAACAATAATTATATAGTTTTTATTTTAAAATGTATAATAAAAATACATATTAAAATGTAATTTATTTGTATGCAAAATTTATTTGCATTTAAACTTTATTTTTATAGAAATGTACGTTCGCTTGCACCTTGGATTGGCCCAAAGATATGTGGCCCCGTTAGACCTACATTAGCGTTGGGCTTATTTAGTGGCGCAAAGGACTGAGAAGGGAGCATTTGGCACCGACCCAACTATATTAAACGTTAATAAGTCTAAAATTTTGAAGAGATAAGTGTTTTTATAATTTTATTGCTTACTCAATTAGGTTATGTTTATATATCTTTTCGACTTAAGAGAGAAATTTATATTCTATTTTATAAACTTAATAATTTTTATTTCATTTGAAAAACCTCATCTTTTTCTTAACAACATGTTTGTCACTTGATCCAATAACTTTGTCCTATTCCATTCAATTTGATCACCAATTACGGAAGTGGTTCTTCAATCAAATGTTGGACAAACAGAGCAACCAAAACTTAGGCACTTCTGGCTCGGTTGATAGTTACAACAATTTTCAAAGTTATGAATTACATTTTAATGCGCATTTTATACTTTTTTTAAAATAATAATTATAAAACAAAAAACATATTAAAAGACTCAAAAAATAATTTAAAAAACGGTCCATACACACCCCTTTTAGAGTTAATATGAGAAACTAATTAACCAATCACTTTGTTTCGGTTACTCTTTAATCTTCTGTTAAGAATGTAGCCAGAACTAAATCCACTATAAGAATTAAATTCTTAGGCAATGCATACACTATAAGAAGTAAGTTTATCAACATAGTAAATTGGAATAGCTTTCCGTTACATTCTGATGAATATTGAATACTGCTTTGATCATTTTCAGTCGCAATATCATTTAGGATGGTAGAAACTAGCATAGATAGCAGTATAGCAGTATAGCAGTATGAACTGAAACACAGACAGGAGAATCATGATGGCATGAGATTGCCTTAATTAATGAGCTTCAAGTGGAACCCCCACCTTCTCTGTAAAACTCTGCACGTATTCCTTCCTTGCTGGATGATCCTCCTGTGGCCTGTTGAATGCTGTCCATACTGGCTCCCCCACAAACAACCTCATCAACTGCATCCAATCACACAAAAATCACTAACAACAGAAATGATGTAAGGTAAATTGTCAAGAACATAGGTATTTAAGGATTTTCAATCATGTAAGGACTCCAGCTATGCAGTTTCATCAATCAACCAACCAATTGGGATATGCAGCAGATAGGACAATGAATTGCATTCTCATGCTAAATTCAGGTCATGATTAGGCCTGGTTCTTGAATTGACATTTGAAAGTGTCATTTTTTACCTTCACATAATTGCTGGTGTCAAGGGTAAACCGGTGGTAAATCCCAGCTGGTAAAACAATTAGATCACCAGCTTTGATCCAGACGCGAATCCAGCGATCATTCTTGTCTCTGATATCGAAATACCCACTGCCCTCTAAGCAATAACGTATCTCCTCATCTCCATGGATGTGCTCTGTGTAGAAGTTCTTCAGCTTCTGATCATAGTTCTCCACTTTCTCAGGGCATAAATCCAGCAAATCCTGCACGAATTAACTCGTTATCCAACATGGTTTTTCTAAACAAGAAAATTCAGAAAAAAGAATATCAGAAGATATTACCATATAGCTGTAGCCTCTACTCTCTCTAATCTTTCATAGTCCTTTGGATTCAAACGCCAATAGAGCACTCCAAGATCAACCAAATACTCCAGGGAAACATACTCTGGAGGGTCGCTTTGGCGTGGAAGCCTTTGATCCTCACCACTTTCATCCATTAACCATGCCTGGAAACACGCATAGATAGCCAATTCATCGTCAAAACGCTTAGTTTTCCAGCAAAATTCGTGAATTCACAACGTGGGATTTTTATCAAAGAGCCTTACCTCGATCGCCATGGATTGAAATTGGGGGAAAAGAATATGAGTCAAAGTTTGAATGCTTCTAGGTTTCTTGTTGTGTAGCTAGTGACAAATTTAACAGATCTTCTGAAGGTTTATAATTTTATAATAGTATCTCGTTTATTCTTAAGAAAATAATAAGGTTCATATACTTGGGATGAATATCATGATCATAATCTGGATTATCCATGGTTGCAATGCCAAGTGTAAGGTCGATTTTCACTGGGTTTTTGTGGTGCGTGGTTTCTTTTAACTACTTCTCATTTTGTAGAAATATCATGCAAATTATTTTCATTTTCTTCCCAAATTTTTTTTTTAAAAAATTAAAAAAAAAGAGAAACAAAATTTTAAAAAAAGAGACATAAGAGTACTCAAAATTTCAAAATTAATTATTTTAAAAAACCATAATGATAATTACAATAATATTTTCACCATGATAATTACTATAATGATAATTTTTTTCTCTATCATCTAGTCCTTATCAGACTGTACATGAATAGACTCTGTAAGATTCAATATATAATAAATGAAATAAAAAATTTACTTAAAATTTATCAAAACTTAATTATATGAAAGTTAATTCATTTCTTATGTATTAACATGATCTATAACATTAACAAAGTAAACGGAAGATCTAAAAGATAACAAAGCTAGACTATATTAAACCATTTACTTCATTAATGTAATCGCCAATATTTTTAGACCCATGGCAAAATAATTATAATAATTATTACTTATAAATTCTTTTCGTATAAATGCACGTCAATAGTTAAAATATTTTAATAATTTTTTTATCTTACATATTCTCTGACTTAATATTTAAAAAAGTAATAA
This sequence comes from Gynochthodes officinalis, assembly GCA_020080225.1. Classification (NCBI taxonomy): domain Eukaryota; kingdom Viridiplantae; phylum Streptophyta; class Magnoliopsida; order Gentianales; family Rubiaceae; genus Gynochthodes; species Gynochthodes officinalis. The sequence goes on along the minus strand of CM034619.1, from coordinate 4,106,985 downwards.
TATATTTAATAATTTTTTATAATAATTAATGTGATAATTATAAAAAAATAAAATTTATATATTATTTTTTTAAAAAAATAATTTTATCTTTTTATATTTATTATCGCATTAATTACTATAAAAAATTACTAAAAATAATCATTCAATACCAGGACAATGAGTAGGACAAAAATCATGAAAGGAAATCTGATTGGGCCTTGTGGGTAGGGGTGGCAATTTATGTGCGACAAAACACGGCGTGAGCGCAATATGTAATTAATGCAGTGCAGTCGCCTTAATAGGTTGGTCGAAATCGAATTCGACGAATAACATGAAAAATAAATAGGTCGTGTTCAGGTTGACCTGTTTAACTTGTCGATCGACCTGTTAACCCGTTTATTATATATATAATAATATTATTTATTCACCATTTATAAAGAAGTTTATTGTAGCTTAGTGGTAAGCACTTTTGTTCATCTTCCTAAGGTCTTGTATTCAAACCTACTCATCATTTTCATTTTTCTCTTGCCAAATTGCCAAACACAATTATAAATAAGGGACCTAAGGTCTTGTGTTCGAACCTCCTCACCATTTTCATTTTTCTTTTGTCAAATTGCCAAATGCAATTATAAATAGGGGAGAGTAGGTTGTTAAAATGAAGAATTTCTCTTGCCAAATTGCCAAACACAATTATAAATAAGGGAGAGTAGGTTGTAAAATAAAGAGTTTCTCTTGCCAAATTGCCAAATACAATTATAAATAGGGGTTGTTAAATTACCAAACACAATTATAAATAGGAGAAAGTAGGTTGTTAAAATGAAGAGTTTCTCTTGCCAAATTTGGCAAACACAATTATAAATAAGGGTTGTTAAATTGCCAAACACAATTATAAATAGGGGAGAGTAGGTTGTTAAAATGAAGAGTTTCTCTTGCCAAATTGCCAAACACAATTATAAATAAGGGAGAGTAGATTATTAAAATAAAGATGTTACATAATTGTTTGCGACCTTCTTGAACATTGTTTTTACGTTTTAGACGTTGCATTTTTCATTTATTATTAGTTTAAAAATTATTTATTTATTATTAGTTTAAAATTAATTTATTATTATTTTTAATTTTTTTATATTAAATAGGTTCTTTTGTGTCGTGTTGTGTTACCTAAAAAATAATAGGTCGTGTTTAAATTATATTTTTTAACACAAATAAATTCGTAGGTCGTGTTTAAATCCATATAAAATCTGTAATTCGTGTATTAAAACATGGCCCGTAAACTTAAAACACAACCAGATTGCCATCCGTGCTGGTGGGCGTGGGCGTGTGACAGAAGACAGCTCATTTTAGAAACAGTACCAACGAGAAATGGCCCCAGGCCCCTGGCTGGCTGGCCAGGCATGCAAATTTTGTTTATTGGATTTGCCACTTCTGGGTTCGTCCTAAATCAGTAGTACTATCATTTATGAGTATAAGCATTCATATCAGGGCCTTTTCTTTGTCAATGTTTAAACCAAAAATCCACAGAAAAACAAAGAACCATAGGAGCACTATACCGCCAAGATCCTTCTCTTCCAGCTCCGCAGGCCTTGGATTCAATCCTTTTACGTCGCTTTTTAGCTGTCCTCCTCCTCCCGTTTCCCGGCGGCCGGGGATTTGGGTTCCTCTTCGGCTCTCCGCCGCTCTGATATTCTTTTCCTCACGAACCTCGCTCGCTATCTCTGGGCTTTTCTTCCAATTAATATGATTTTTCTTGCCTTTGATATTGACCAGCCTGTGCTTCTTCCTGGACAAAGTTTCCCCCGTCTCTCCTCCTCATCTTTCTCTGCTCTGCTCTATCTATTTCCCTAATTCTTCCTCACACTTCGTTTTTTTCTCTGAAAATCTTCATGACAAAAAAAAAGCAGCATGCAAAGGAAATGAAAAAAGAGGCGGTGGCTCATAAAGAAGACTGAAATTATCAAAATTTTCAGCTATTTTGGGAAAAGGGATAAATAAAACAGTTTTTCTCTGTGGGAAAAAAATAGAAAAGGGATAAAGGAATCAGTTTTTTTTTAAACAATTATTATATCAACACGGGATTATTTAAATTTTGACGATTAACAAAAAATTCTGAATTGAAAAAGATCTTTTAGGTGAAGGGATAAATAAATCAGTTCTTCTTTTTCTTTTTTTTTGGGGAAAAAATTATTAAATTAACGAAGTATTTAAATTTTGACAAGCAACAATTGTGGAATTGAAACTAGTCTAATCCAGTTTTTAATTAAATCTACATGGTATTTAGAGGCATGGGAAGAGGTAAATTTAAACTATAACTATTGTACGTAACCATGGGCATACTTGACATTCAATCCACCACTCTTTGTCCAAAATCTACATTTATGATAACATTTACCCTATTATCACTTGTTAATTTGTTAGGAAAAAAACTAATTTCAAGAGTTGTAATATTTTTAATAAATTATGTTATTTTGTTAAAAATTTTAAAGCAAAAATAGAAAAATTATTATATGATACTTTGCTTTTAACCTCAATTATTTTATAGATATTTTGTTTTTAACCTAAATATTTTTGGTCATTTTGTCTCTAAATTTTATTAAACTTTCATCTTTAAATTTTATTTTTAGTTTAAAAATTTATTATATAGTATAAATAAGTTTATTCAATTTTGTCTTTAAATTTTATCCTTTTTATCTTTTTAAAAATTTATTTTAAAATTTTAAGCTATATCTTTATATGTCGGAGGGTTTTCGTCTTTTTCGGTAGGAGGACGTTATTCTGCGTTTAAGATCAATGTCGTGTTGTTTACAGTGAAAAGATGATCAGCGATTCTAACGTTAAGATCGTTTTAATATATTATCTATAAATAAGGGAGAGTAGATTATTAAAATGAAGATGTTACATAATTGTTTGCGACCTTCTTGAACATTGTTTTTACGTTTTAGACGTTGCATTTTTCATTTATTATTAGTTTAAAAATTATTTATTTATTATTAGCTTAAAATTAATTTATTATTATTTTTAATTTTTTTATATTAAATAAGTCCTTTTGTGTCGTGTCGTGTTACTTAAAAAATAATAGGTCGTGTTTAAATTATATTTTTTGACACGAATAAATTTATAAATCGTGTTTGAATTCGTATAAAATCTGTAATACCTATGTTAAAACATGGCAGTAAACTTAAAACACAATCAGATTGCCATCCGTACTGGTGGGCGTGGGCGTGTGACAGAAGACAGCTCATTTTAGAAACAGTACCAACGAGAAATGGCCCCAGGCCCCTGGCTGGCTGGCTGGGCATGCAAATTTTGTTTATTGGATTTGCCACTTCTGGGTTCGTCCTAAATCAGTAGTACTATCATTTATGAGTATAAGCATTCATATCAGGGCCTTTTCTTTGTCAATGTTTAAACCAAAAATCCACAGAAAAACAAAGAACCATAGGAGCACTATACCGCCAAGATCCTTCTCTTCCAGCTCCGCAGGCCTTGGATTCAATCCTTTTACGTCGCTTCTTAGCTGTCCTCCTCCTCCCGTTTCCCGGCGGCCGGGGATTTGGGTTCCTCTTCGGCTCTCCGCCGCTCTGATATTCTTTTCCTCACGAACCTTGCTCGCTATCTCTGGGCTTTTCTTCCAATTAATATGATTTTTCTTGCCTTTGATATTGACCAGCCTGTGCTTCTTCCTGGACAAAGTTTCCCCCGTCTCTCCTCCTCATCTTTCTCTGCTCTGCTCGATCTGTTTCCCTAATTCTTCCTCACACTTCGTTTTTTTCTCTGAAAATCTTCATGACATAAAAAGCAGCATGCAAAGGAAATGAAAAAAGATGCGGTGGCTCATAAAGAAGACTGAAATTATCAAAATTTTCAGCTATTTTGGGAAAAGGGATAAATAAAACAGTTTTTCTCTGTGGGAAAAAAATAGAAAAGGGATAAAGGAATCAGTTTTTTTTAAACAATTATTATATCAACACGGGATTATTTAAATTTTGACGATTAACAAAAAATTCTGAATTGAAAAAGATCTTTTAGGTGAAGGGATAAATAAATCAGTTCTTCTTTTTCTTTTTTTTTTGGGGAAAAAATTATTAAATTAACGAAGTATTTAAATTTTGACAAGCAACAATTGTGGAATTGAAACTAGTCTAATCCAGTTTTTAATTAAATCTACATGGTATTTAGAGGCATGGGAAGAGGTAAATTTAAACTATAACTATTGTACGTAACCATGGGCATACTTGACATTCAATCCACCACTCTTTGTCCAAAATCTACATTTATGATAACATTTACCCTATTATCACTTGTTAATTTGTTAGGAAAAAAACTAATTTCAAGAGTTGTAATATTTTTAATAAATTCTTTTGGTGATTGATATGATATTTATATTATAAAAAAAATACTCTTTAAAAAAATTATTTTTAATTTAATATAATTTTTTAAAAATTATAAAATATAACACACTTAATACATAATTAAATGTATAATTTTACATATTTTTATTGCCTTTTAATTTGGATTATATACTGTTATTATTAGTAAATGTAACATAATAATTTCACTTTAAAAGTAGACTCTTTTTTTAAAAACAAAGAAAAATTTTCAAGCTGAACTCTTTTTTTTTGGGCGGAGAGAGTAGATTTTTAAAATGACTATTATTTATCAACTTATATCATGTAAATTCTATTTTAACCAAAAGAAAAAAATCCACTAACCAAATTAAATTATAGGAAGTCCCACTTTATTTTTCAGCTAACTATAAACGAAAAAAAAAAAACTCAAACAATTTTTATTTTAATTCAAAATTCAATCTTCCCACTAAATTTCTTTTGACATTATTTTCAAAAAATTTCCCTCAAACACATCTTTTATTCAACCTCAAAAACATTTTATCTACAAAAACAATTTTCAACAGAAATTTTACACTTTTTAATAAAAAAAAAAATCAAATGAACTATTTTGAAAAAGATAGCATTAATTATAACCTCTGACTTTCAGTTTTTGTAGGTTACCTAACGTTTGGCCGTTCGTCCCATTTTTTATTTTTGTTTTCACTTTTTTACCAGAACCAGTCCACAAATCCCACACGGCCAATTATGAATATGCCAGTCCATCTTCCTCGCTCACTCTCTCTGACTTCGCCTTAAATGAGTTCTGCTCATTTCTGAACCATAAAATGACTCAACCCACAAGCAGCCCTGACGCCCTCCCTCCCTAGATCTCTGTGTAAGTCTCTTGAACCCAGAGACTCGCACGAATCCATCATGTCCTCTTCATTTAATAATTTATTGTAATCGTGCATTTATTTCTTTCTTTTTGTTTTATATTTTAATTTATTTTTTCAATACTTGTATTTTTTTTCCATGACGTTAAATATATTAATAAGTCAATCGATAAAAAGTACAAAGTCAAAAATGCTAATGAGTTTCGTGATATTAGATAAAATCTAAACCATGAAAACAAGCCTCCTAAGGAGGATAAAATTTGCGTAAAACGGGAAAATAATATAAAACACCTGCCAAAGGCGGACAAAATAACCAGTCCAAAGGGCTTACAAAAGCGACTGCTAATTTAACTAGGGTCGACCAAATTATAACAAACTACAAACTAAAATATCGTCTCGACTAATGCACCGCAAACCGTATGGGATAAAAGAAATTGAACGCCCGCGGGATCTCTAACTCTCGTCGTATGCGATCCGTAATGCTCCTTGCAGACATTGAATAGTTAGGCAATCAAAACTACTACCGTCTGGATAGAGTCGACAATTAAGGCCGTAGCAAAACACACCTTTAAATTTTTACTTATTTATTTATTTTTTGGTACAGTGCGATTTTGGTGCAAATCGCACCAAAATCACACCATTAGTCGCACACATTGGGGCAATTGTTTTCCAAAAATCGCACCTATGGAAGGTGTTAAAAAACCAACAGCCACTTCTTTCAATACTTGTATATGCCATATATATATATATATAGGTTTCCAAGACTTGGCCCAGCGGTCTTCCTTGGGTTTATTCTCATGAAGGTCGCAGGTTCTAGTCTTGACTGCCGCTGCTGGTATGGGATTTGGAACAGTTTCATCTAAATTTGGAAGATTAGTCATATGCCTGGCCTAGTGATTCACGTAGTCGCGCCTTATGGCCGCAATGACTCTTGGGACCTTATATGATAATTACTGGACAACGGAATACCTTTGTGGGTCATAAGAATGAATAGAGTTCAGAACATACTTAGTTAATGAATATGGAGATACCTCCAAATTTATATATATATATATATAATTACATATTAAAAAATATTTTTATACTTTTTTATATAATAATTGTAAGATTTAAGATACGTATGATTGGAAAAACTCATTTAGTTTTCTTTCGCTACGTGTCTTTTAGTATTTTTACATTTGTGTCATAATGAAAGGAATATATGCTACTCGATTCGTTATGTGTTACTTGCCAATGATTCAACCGACAGTGTCTTGATAAATGAATTTTAACATGTTTTTCGGGTGAACACTCTGACGTTAAAGTTAGTTCTTTGGAGTTGTAATGAAGTTAAAAAATTAATCTAAGAGAATAAGGGTTTTTTTCACCTTTATTTGATGCATTTATCATATATTTATATCTATAATTCGAGATTATAAGAAAGTATTTTTTTACCTCCAAATCGTAAGAATATGTGTTTTTGAGAACTGAGACCAACAATACTTATGTTATCCACATAATTTTTTATGCTGTTGTTAACAAAACTCTTCATAAAATTGATTGGTTGAGATTCAATACTTATAATGTCACTATCTATCTTTAAAAAATTAAAAAAAAAAGTTAAACAAAATTTAAATAAAAAGAAAAAATCTAACTTTCTTTTTTTTTTTTCGAAGGGGGGTTAGGGGTGGGGTTGGGGTTGGGGTTGGGGTTCATATGAGTTTTAGTTTTGGAATACAGAGATGATTTTAGTCGCAATAGTTCAAAAGATTCAATTGATTATCTTATACATTGTATTTAGAAAGATGACCAACTGGAAAGTATCTTATAATAACGAAGTAATTTGATAAGTGCATGAACAAACAAAAAAACCCAGAAATCATGCAAGGGGTGGGGCACATAGAATTTCTTTGCATGGGACAACCACAACGTTTGCCTCTCTCCTGTGTATTATTCTCTACTTCAAATCATTTCAATCCATGTGACAAACTCTTATGGTCATGCAAAATAATTTTCCAAACAACCTGGCCACCAACCGAGCCTTAAGGTTATGAGCTGGGGTTAATACAGGATTTAAATTTTAATACTAACTTAAATGAACACAAAAAAATTTACAGTGGATATTATACACCACTTTCATTCGTTTTTCCTCGCTCCTCTATAGAATAAGAATAGATTAGAATCTAATTTTATTTTATTTTTAATTTTTAATTTTTAATTTTAATTATATATAATAATTATTACTAATAACGGTCATATAATAAGTACCTTTATTCAAAATTAAACTTTTTTATAACAAATAAAAATTTAAAAATAAATCCTTTTTCGGTTACTTTTGATTTGTATTTTAAAATAATTATTACTATTTTTTATTATTTTTAATATATATTTTATTTTATAATTATTATATAAAAATAGAGGAAACATCCAAAATCGTCCTTCACATTTCACCGAATAATCTTTTTCATCCTCCACTTTTAAAACGAGAACAAATAGTCCTTTAAATTTCAAGGACCAAAATTTGAAAAAAAAATTCAGAACTAAACGTTTCCATTTATGAAATTTGAAGGATTAAAAGTTTTTATTTATTTCACAAATAGTATTAAAAGTTTCGATTTATGAAATTTAAAAGATTATTTGTTCTCATTTTAAAAGTAAAAAATGAAAAAAATTATTTATTAAAATGTGAAATATAAATTTGGGTGTTTTATTATAAAAATATAAGAACGCGTTTTTGAATCTAGAGGCACGCTGTATAAGTTCTCATTTCATTTTCTAACTTCTGTTGATATGACAACCAATGCACAAAATCAGGTAACCTAAACGTGGGGCAAGCCAGAGGCATAGGTCAAATATTCCGGGGATAAGTACTCAATTATACGGGCACACTGCACACATTGTTGTGTAATGTGATGAGATTAGGGAGGGAGAGGAGTCAATAATTGTTGTGGGATTGGCAATATGGTATTATATACTACTGTATTTTTTGCTTTGCATGTTCACTTGACTCAGATGTTGGTCCCCTACCCGACAGCCACCCCCATACGGCCATACCCACCCAAACCCACTCTTCCACACGGCCACTGTCCTTCACCAGTGCCGACCTCTTCCCCTTGCTCATATCTCAATCACCCCTACGCCTCTAATATACTACTCCTTGAGTAAAAAAACGAAAAAAAACTATTTTGATTTAATATAATTTTTTAAATTATAATATATAACACATATGCTATGTTAATAAATTTATAATTTTTATTTTAAGTTATGTATTGTTATTATTAGAAAAAATAATATAAAAATTTTACAAAAAAAAAAATTCTTTTTAAATAAAGAAAAATTCTCAAACTTAGACATTTTTTTTAACAAGGAGTGAATAGTATATTTAGTTGGTGATTAACCTACAAGTTATTTAATTCAATTGTTATTAATGTGTATGTATGGCATTTAAAATGTGTTTTTACATTTTTTAAATGAATATTGTGACATAAAAGTTATTTTAAAAATATAAAATATTCGTGATACAATCCAAACGAAACGCATCCATAAGTTATTTTGCATTTAAAAAGTTATTATAAAAAATTTAAAAATATATTTCAAAATACAATCCACACGCACCCTTAATATTCGTGATTTTTTTAACAAATAAAATGAATGAAGTGGGAAAATAGAATGAGATAAGTGAGAATCAAATCCATATTTTATTAGAAAATGCAAAATTTTCAGTCACTAAATTATATCTAGTGCACAAGTCATAAACTAGTTCATTCTAAATTTTATCCCAATGCCATTTATGAGAGTGTTTTTTTTTACCTAATACATTGTAGTTACCAAAAAGAAATACTCCTCTAAGTCACCGTTTTATTTCATTATAGTATTGTTTTCGTAACCCTTTATGCCTTTACCCCCAGAATGTTACCACATTCAATCATTCCTCGTATTTTCCTACATGAAAACGGGTAGCCATGGAGGCAGTGTTCAAACCAAACAAGGACAGTGACATTGGACAACCGTGTTCAAACCAAGCAAGGACAGTCCTACTCTTACAGAACAAAAACAAAACCACAGTCCCCTCTCTCATGGCATGTTATTTTGTACTAATAACATGTAAACCAGTCCATTTCAGCCCTCTTTGGAATCAAACAGGTAAATTTGACCACATTTTACAAGGTATCATTAATTTTTCTCAGACATTTTTGTTCCTACTTGTTATCCTTCACGGGGTTGGTTCACTAAAGCATGCAAATGCATCATTGCTATTGAGAATTCTCATAGACTTCATACACTTAGACATGAAGCATGAAGACAGAAGTATATTACACCTTTTGGGATCATATATTGGATACAGAAGCATACTTTCTCGTACAATATGAATACCATCTTTGACATAGTAACAAAAAAATTTTGACTTTAGTACTCCTCCCTCGTGCGCAGCATCTTAAGTAAAAGCAAATAAGCCAAAAGGGAAAAAACCAAGAAATCATTTGCTTTTGAATTTGAAGGAGCAATAATGTTCTTGCAAAGAGAGAAGAAAACAGAAGAGATGCAGGCAAGCCACTTTCAATGAGATAGTATACTATTTAGTAAAAAGAATAATGTATACCATTTTTAGTTACGTAACAAAAATTAAAAGAAAATACAATGCACTAAGTTTTTATTGTGTGTTTCTGATTTTTAGAACCAAAGAAAATGCAGTAGGTGTCCAATTATCCAACTTTTTTATTAGCCATTATTTTCTCTGTTTTGCTACAAATTTTCAACTGCAAAATGCTGTACTTATATAGTACATCAGATTAAACTTTTAAAATATAGACTATACTATTTCTTTTTTTGGTGATTAAAAGATGTACAATTCTATGCATTAATAGTAAGTGACAAAAGGTTTTAAAATCGTCAAACTTGTGAGATCACTTGTGAAATTCTCATCACCGCAGAAGTAGCCACCATTGTTAAGAAATGGTAATTCATCCCCTCTTATAATGTCCCCAAACTTCCAGGTGCTAACAACCTCCACTGTTATTAATTACTCGCCCCCCTTTCAACCCCTCAACCCCACTCCACCTGCCCAAGAAAAAGTTTCACTTTCATACTATCACAAAATCTCTCATTCTCCCTCTCTATATCCAAAACACAAAGACTTTCTCTCTCTCTCTCATCTTTTAATGTTGTTCGTGTCTTTGACTTGGACTCGAGCAAAATGGCCTCTCTCTATCTCTACTTCCCTTAACTCTTCTTTTTCTCACACGCAACATTCTCAAATGTAGCATCACAAGCAACAAATACCATCAGACTCACACACCCATAGAAGAGTCTCACACTCACTCAATACTCAACACCCCTTTCTTCTTCTTAAGTCTCATTCTCGAAGTTCTCAGAAACTTTCAAACCCTTCCCACAAAAATCTACACAGCCACTGCTGCATTTCCTACATTCAAGACGAAAGGGACGAATCCCACCAGGGGATGGCCCTAAAACGCCACGGCCACCACCACCACCACCGCAGTTCGTCGCTTTCATTTGCAACCACAACAGCCATAACATTTCTCCTCCTGTCTTCAGTCACGGCCCTCAGTCTTAACCCTCCTCACCAACTCAGTAAGTACAACAAAAACCCCCCTCAATTACGCTCCCAACTCATTGGTTGCCACTGCTAACTCAGTTCTTTTTGTTTTACTAACATATGTAAGGTGGTGATGCGAGGGAAGAGAACAAAGGAGCAGGAGGAGGGGAGACAATGAAGGGAATTCTGAGTAGGAGAAGACTGATTGGACCGGGATCATCACCACCCACATGTAGATCCAAGTGTGGGAGGTGCGCACCATGTAAGCCGGTTCATGTTCCTATTCAACCCGGTTTGAGCATTCCATTAGAGTACTATCCTGAAGCATGGAGATGCAAATGTGGGAGCAAGCTTTTCATGCCTTAATTAATTTTTTAACTTCTCTTCCCATCTCTTCTTGTGCTACTTTATATATAATAGTAGTAATTAATTTTGCACTTACTTTGATGATATAATGTAGCAAAAACACACTGTTAGTAATAGTACAGTTGTACAACAAAACTGTTCAGATATTATATAATTTTAATTCCTGTAACATTCTGGGTTTTCCTTCTTTGTTTTTAAGAATTTATTTAAAAAAAAAAAAGAAGAAAATTGGGCTTAGATTTAAATAGTTTTATATTTTATCATTATGGGTTTTTTTCCTTTTTTTGGGTGATGGTTTAGTGTTAGGCTGTTAGCTTCACTTCGGAGTTAGCGGTGGTGTGTATTATCTCTTATCTTTTGAGGAGACAGAGGGAACGTTGGGAATGTAATACTCTCGAGAGGATCAACACCTTTCTCTCTGTCTCTGATTTTGTAACTTTTATTTATTCATAGTTATTGCGGAATCCCATTAATGATGGTATGAAATTATGACACATTGGGTTTAGTAGTGGTTTTTTTTTTTCCCCATTATGATGATTATATAATTTTTTTAAGTTTAGAATTTGTATAGATTATATTTTAAAATATATTTTTAGATTTTTTAAAATAGTAATTATGATGTTAAAAATATACTAAAAAGTAAAATTATATTTTGATGATGTCATTTATTCACATTCTTATATTTATAACTTTGCTCTAATTTATTCTTCATATTTCGTTTTGAAGAAAAAATAAAAGTAAATAGTGTTTTATGTAATCAAAATTATCTAAACATTGAGTTAATTTTTGTTCGACTGACAATTAAGGAAAGTTCTGGTCATTACTATTATTGTTCGATTTTGACTATGATTGTTAACTGTGTCGCGACAGTGATGCATCGCTTTCGTATACGTTATAGAATTTACAACTCCTACATTAATGTGTTAATTAAAACCAAAAAAAAAGAAAAACACGCACACACACATTACTAACTTCGGAATATAATATGATGTACACTACTTCCAAGTTCCAAGTAAACTAAGAAAATTTCCCTTTTTTTTTTTGGTAGCAAAACCCTCTGCCAAATTTCCTTGCCAATTTGCTGGTTTTATGCAACCATGATTTCTTTTGTGCAGATTTTATTGTAAAATACCACATTCAACTTTACTCTAATACTAAAATATAAGCCATCATTTGGAGTAAATTGTTGTAAGTTAATCTTTCAAAGAGTTAATTATTATTACAACTTAAAGTTTGGGATGTATTTTGTTATGATATTTTGCAATTAACTCAATTTTGTATTTATGCCCCACATGAAAACATAAAAGTTTTGTTGTTAATTGTTAATTAAATTCTCAATTATACTTTCTTATGCCATTCTTTATTTTATATATTAATAAGTTGACATAAATATTGTAATTTGTACTAATATATATTATTAATATTTACTTTAATTTTAATATTGAGTTTTTTTATTCTTTGAATAAATCCTATATTTTAATTAATTTTTTATAATATTTTTTTATTTTTTAAACTAAATATTTAAAATAAATACAACCTAATAACAAGAAAGCGATCCTTAACATTGAAATTTATTATAATCAAAATGAATATTAAAGTGTATAAATATTAATATTAATTACAAAATTTATATTAATTTATTAGAGTATGTAATGAGAAATAACACAAAAAAAAAGAAGAAGGTCGCAGCAAGAGATTCTTTGCAGCTTAATTGGGACTAATTCAATTAGCCACGGACATTCAATTTATTCCTCTACTTACCAAAATGAAAGAACTTGTTTAGAATTTTAATGCAATCATAATGATCATATATTCCTGATTTACATTTCCCAATAATTAGAAACACGCAATGTTTCAACTTAGTTATTTTTTAGCCTTCGTACTCTATATAAAATTTAGGACTAATTTATTAAGAATCATGCCGCATAATCAAAGTCATTAATTCAATAACTTTAGAATTTTGTCTTTCTAAAAAAAAATTCTCAAACCTAATTACTAATAATGTACGATAGAAAAGGCTTTAGTGTATATTTCTACATTAAGGGTTACAACTATATGGATAGTTTCGTACCATATTAGCAGATCTGGTGAGTTTGAATTATTCCCTCCGTTCACTACTGAATCAGCTACACGTAATTAAAAACAGGGGCGGCTGCCCAAATTCTCTCCAATTTACTGTACCTAGGGGCGATCGGCGGTGCGATTTCGGTGCGACCGTTGCTACTGTAGCTACAGCGCAACGGTCATGAATTTGAATTTTTTTTTTTTTAGGTGTTGCCATCCCTCCAGCCGGTCGTTGCTGCATCGTCTAGCTATTTCACGCTCTGCGGTGGTAGTTCGGCGATGGTGTTCTTCATCGTCTGCATTTTGGCTCTCACAAATCGGCATGAGGTGAGAGATAGAGATTAAGTTCTAGTTTCTTTCACCCTACCTGTTTGTAAAGAGTCATTTGGGTTGCGTAGTATCATTTTTGTATAGTATTAGTGCCCCGATATAACCGGACTTTTGTATTTTTAGTTGATCCTAAGTCGTCTAGGTTTTCAACCTGTGCCACTTTACGGCTTTTCTCCCGCCATGTGGCTTTGCTTGTCTTGTTGTCTTTGTTGCAGGTTATTGCTTTCACAAATGACACCACGAAACTCTCTAAACCTTGCGGCTTTGTAAATTGGCCATTGTGCCCTGTTATCAATCTCATATCGTTTCAGTAAAAAAAAAGAATTATTCCCTCCGTTTAAAAAAAAAAATTACTTTCAAATTTTTTTAAAATTAACTTTTAAATCAAAATTTTAAAATATTCTTACTAATAATAATAATATTTATTTATAATTAAAAATTAAATATAATATTATAAAATTATATATTTAATTAATATATTAAGTGTGTTGTAGTTAAATCAAAATGGAATTTTTTTTAAAAGGGAAGGAGTAGATTGGAACATATGGGGTAGGTGTGTGGATTAACCTACCCTACTCACCACATCAAGACGTAAAAACAAACACATAGAGGTATGCAGATTGTACGCACGATGGATGGTGATGGCCCCTTTTCTGTCGAGGGTTCTATTTCTCTTGTATGAACATGGGGGCATATTTTGGACACTCCCTGCAAAATCTGTGTGTTCTTTTCCTCACAAAGTGTTTTTCAGAATATCGTGGCATCATTGCATGTGAACCAAAGATGGGTGTCCAATTCCCAACCATTTTATCAATTATAAAGATAAGACAAGTTGTTGGTAGTTGAAAAAAAGAAATAACGAGGGGCTTTTATATATGGCTTATAATTATATCTGCATTTTAACACTTAAGTTGCCCTTTTTTTAAAAAAAAAAAAAAATCATCATTGTTTCTAATGAAATTATTATTTGCCGCTCGATTTGTAGACTCGAAATGAATATTCGTGCTTTTGGCAAAATAATTCCTAATATTGTTTTTGAAATAGACATCTCAATACTTTTTTTCTCCTAGGAAAAAAGCCTAAGCTCAACTAGCTCTCATGACTGACTTTATAAATAAAAAAAAAAAACCACGCCACGCGATTGATTTTGCGCTGGAGGATGATTTCTCCTAATATCTCCTCGACCTACTAACTCGCCATGTATATCTCAATACTTATATTAGCGTTAAGATGTTTTAGATTACTAGAAACTAAGGATGTTAAAATTAGAATGTCTTTTCTTTATCTTACGATGTTAAAATGTATTTATATCAAACATTTGAAATTATAAGAAAGAATAAGTTATCAAGACCCATTACAACTGCTCACAAACTCCACCATATGTATACCTTCTATTCTAAGCTGAGATTCAATATATATCAACTTCTTCTTTGCCATTACCATTAATCATCACATTAAGAGTTACATTTATACTTATTATATACATTAATGATATTTGACAAAATAAATTTTTTTAATCGATATTAATAAACTTCTAAATTTATACTTAGAGTACATTTTGTAAATTCATCCATATTCACGAAATCATGGCTTCTTAGTAAATTTGGTTTGGAAAATTGAAAATTTTAATTGATGCTGTTTTTTTTTTTTCCTAAAAACGTTAGCATATTAACATTGTAAAATGGCAAAAATACATAATTATAAAGGTGTTAAATGAATTTCGTGATGTTAAAATTTAAATTGAACCTACGAAAACGAAAGGATGCCAATGGTAAAAAAAGCCCAACAAACGGCACGTAAAAGCCGACAACAGCACACGGGCTCTTATTTGGACTGATTTTGTGCGATGCATTCAATTCTATACGGAACTGTGCAAATTGGTTGTCTTGGGTTGCTTGGTTCTGGACGTTTGAATCAGTATATGCATAATAGTAGTACTATACAGCATTTAGTTTTATTTCCATCTTTGTCCCTGTTGAATCATTCAATCATCTACAAAAGTATAAAAAATATATATATATATCATCCTGTCAGATCTTGTGAAGTTCGGTAAAGTCACGCTGTAAAAGAAACCAACTACTGATTTACTGCCCTCTCAAGTCAACTCTATCTGCAGTTCATTTCTTTGCTAATGTTGTGGACCTAAATCATTTGTTTCAATATATATTTTTGTGAGACGAGAATATGATTTTGTATCTAACCTGAATTTGATTTTTGGTTTTTTCTCTTTAAAAGAAACAATGAAAACATACCATACCAGAATCAACCATAGTAAGAAAGGTTGCCAGCTCTTGAAAGAAAAGACACATAGCAAACAATCAACAAATTCAAAGATTACAGGAACATGAGCTGTTGTTTGTGAAAACATGTAAACAATAATTATTTCCTGGTTTAGAGTTGAGGTTTAATTCCATCCTAAGAAAAAGAGAAATGTTACTTCAACCATGAGATCAGAAACTGGACATAAATATCTACCAGCAGAATATAATTAAGTATACTTTTTTCTGAATATGATCAGACAAAATGACCCAGATGACAATGGCAGGAGCAGGTGAAACTCTCACTTTTGTTATAGAACCTAGAACTAGAGCGGGGGAAGTCAGTTTTGCCCGTTCTCAGTCCCCAACACATATAAACTTCACATCATTCTTTCGGTGGAGTAGCATTGCAGAATTCAGCAAATGGGAAGCTTTTGAAAAAGCTAAAAAAGAAGAAATGGGGAAGGGGAGAAATGATATGAAGTGATATGGATTTGACAGTGTTGTTTGCTGGCATGGTTGCTGAACTGGGGAGTATCTAGACAAATAATAAATTCATCCTGGACCTTACAACTTTTGCCACATGAACACGGGAATCAACCCTTCGTGCAAACCTGTCAATCTTTCTGTAACCCTACGTTTTCTCCATAATTTGCTTACCTTGACTAAGGCTTCAATCATGGTATGCTAAATGCTCAAATCTTGCTCATTGTAGTTTTGGCTTTTTAGACTGGATTATATATAGTATAGATGAAGATGACGATAGACATGCTCAAAACAAGCTAGACTTTGTAAGTTTCTTAAAGGGTCCATTCAACTATGACAACCACCACATGATTGTGCTGGAGGAAACTGCAAAAACATCAAATTCTTGCAGATATAATATAATTATTGATGGGAACGTTTGTACAAAGTACCGTATGAAGGGCCTCTTGGTTAATCTTTGCAGAATCTTTGACTACTTCAATAATGGGTACAACGTAGTCAAGATTTGAACATTAGAACTTTAGAAGCATTGCTGCACTTAAGGCTTCATTCATAGTGGATGTGGAGCAGAACTTAAACCCATTAGCCTGATTTGAATTCCTTGCAAATCAAGTACTGACATGTTATATCAAGAATACCACACGAATATTAACTAAACAGCAATGCATTGATTTGTTTGAGATTAAGAACAGAAGAATTAGTGAAAGCACGACCAGACTTCGAAATTACCATTAAGTAAACATCTGGTAATTTCACATGTGAAAAAAACAGAGGATCAGGAAATATCAAGTGATATTGGTAAAGGTTGGGAAACCTATCACCTGAGTTTACATTACAAAATTCAGGTATCATATCTACAAACTATTCTTGTCCACCAATAATAGTGTATCTAACTAACCTACCAATTCCAATAAGTAGTTTTATCCGGCAACCTCCTTTTGGTGTCCATCTGAAGTTTCTTCCTTGTCCACACCAATCCCATCATCACGCTCCATTTCAGTTGGAGGAGGTGGCAACATCTGAACCACAGTCTCCACCAACTTTTCTCTATTTTCTCCAAAACGATTCTCACATTCCTCTATGATCTGTGCAAAATAGAGCAAACAACTACCATCAAATAATGAAAAGTTGCATCCTCTTGAAAATTATCCAAACATACAATTGTAGAAACATTAAGGATTACATAGTCAAGGAGGAGGACTAAACATTACCTCCATAAAAAACCAAGACAAAGCACATAATATTCAGCTAATAGTTAAAGTATACAAATATGTCATTTATTCCAAAAGATTGGTGGAGAAAATTAACTTTTGTGCTTTATGTGTGTCTCGTCAACAACTACATTCTAACTGATGTACAAGCTAAGTGTTAGGAATTTGTGTGGGAGAAAATACTTAGAGAGCCCACAACAACCATTAATAAGTAAGTTGAAATCTAACTTGGACCCAAAAGCTTAAACTTGTAGGTTTTTGAGCCTATCTTACTCATTAAGTGCTTTACCCATGAACCACTAATAAGTAAGTTGAAATCCAACTGGTGCATCTACCCATGAACCTCGACACTAAGCCTCCTGATTCTAGCTAATCTTGCGGGATAACAATACAGGTACAAATTGAATTTTGACTACATGAAGAAAGGATTCAAGGAATTCAAAGAAAAACCAAACTTACTCGAGCAACCTCCATTCAATTTTGCAAAGAAATGAAGACAAATTGAACACTAGTCTCCCCACAAAATGCATAATCAAGCGTGATATTATTTCCTATCAAATTCAAATAAAATCCTATGGATCAAAACATGTTTCTATATAGTGCAACCATAGTTCCTATCAAAAAAGTAAACAAGAACGATCATCTCTGCCAAACCAATGAAATGAAACTATCTACATGATAATTAATCTCGAGAACTGGGTAAGGAAAGTAACATGATATAAGTAGGAGTTTGGTAAAGTGATTTTTTGTCATTTCAGTTCAGTTATATAGTAGATGATACTCGACAAGTTCTTTTAGTTTTGAGTGAGAAACAGGAAGAGAAATATGGCGTTCTAAAGTTTCATATTAAATTTAGCATATTTTCTGACACTATGAGGCATAATTTCCAGTCAGTACACTAATACAACAACATTCAACAGAGAATTAAAGAAGGCAACGCATTAGTTATCAAATGAATGCCAACCGAAAAAGATTTTAAGGAAACAAAAAAGGGACAGACAAAAGAAGAAGACTGGAAGAGAATCATATCAAAATGTCACTAAATTGTCAAAGAATTGTAATCTAAATGTTCCCATATTAGGTTACTATATCAGGTTACCGGATCAATTTCAACTTCAGATGATGGCCTAATATTGATAGTGTTGAGTATCTCAGCTGCTGCGAGGTCATAATTTTTACATTCTTTCACGAACTCATTCACAATTTTCCTAGTTTGAGTGGAAGCAGCCGTTTGTTCAAGATAATCATAAACCTATAACAAATACTTAACAATATCAGCCAAAAGAAAACATCCACGTTACTTTTCCATGAGATAACGAAACCATCAATATGTTCAACAGGATAAGCACCCAACCTTGTACTCAGATGGCGCTATGGAGGCAATAAACCGTGTTGGGTCCTTCCCAGCACCTCTAGACCTCAGAAAGTCAAGGACTTCAAAATTAGTAAGTCCACCAGCGTACGCTTCAAGTCTGGGAAGATACAGTTCAAGTAAAGGCAAACACGCACAAGAAATGTATGTAAGTTTGAGAAATGCAAAACTAACAAGAACCATATAAAATTAGAGGCTAAGGCAGAATCCAAGATTTAAGGCTCACTAAATTTATCATCGCTAGGAAGAGTTGAAGACTGAATTTTCATGTTCAAGAACATACATTTTCATCGCCAGACAAGCAGAAAATACTGGGATTTTATCTTCTCAGCCTTCAGAACTCTAATCAAATTTTATGTCGACAAAACCAGCTGAAAAACCAAAGAATAATATCAATTTGGAGAACAGTTAAAGAAGGAATAATCCCAGTTGTCAAACTATCAACCTATAAACATTCACATGTATTTACCTTGCTTTGTAGCATTAAACCATAAAAAAGATACTGGTAAATTTCATAAATGGTGATAATAGTCATTACGGTGAATATAATGAGTAACGACATAAAAATTGTACAGCTAAAAATCATCAAAAACACTATAAACATAAACAAAAAACAGCAAAAAGAATGTCAGAACGGCCATTCTTTTAGTGGGTCTAGGCATAACAAGATGTTGATGCAGAAAATATTACAAAAAAGGAGGAAAACAAATTTATGTTAAAACAGAGGTTACTGGAGATAGTTTTTCAATGGTATGAAAGGATTTTTTTTCTTTTCTGTTCAGGACTTAGACCTCACCAAAGAGTGCAGACAGCCTGAAAGAGTAGCGGAGCGCGGCGGCCGGAAGTCGCATCAGTGCAGAAAGAGACGCCGGTGAGATGATCGTGATGGAAGAGAGAAGGTAAAAGAAACTATAACACACAACGGGACGGTAATGTGAAGTGCAGAGCCCATTGGGCTGCTTAATATTTTATGCAGGCCCAATAATACACTTTAATTTTGTCAGTTAGCATAAAAGTTCACTATCTTTAGCCCAATTAGGAATTAAAGGGCCTAAATTTATAATAACACTAAACTTCAAATGCACAATTCCAGTAACACGCGATCCAACAAAAAGATTCCAGCAGTCACGGACGGTTGCAGAATCCAATAGTAGTAAACAGTAAAAATTCATTCTTAAGCATCTTCATCCAAGAACCCAATAAAAGGCAAACAAAAGCATCTTCATCCAATTTCATTCTGATCAATTTTTAGTTCAAATAATTTTAACATAAAAAGGCAAACAATAAATAAAATACCAAGAGAGCGGCAGAAGGCGAGCGGCAAAACGCGGCCGGCAGAAGGCAGAACGCGAGCAAAGAAGTGGTGGCAGCGGTGGAAGGTAACGCAAAGGAAGAAAGAAGGCGGCGGAACAAAGGAAGGTGAAGCAAAGAAGAAAGGAAATTGGCGAGTAAAGGAATTAGGATAGAAATTAGTTCAGAGGATACAGATTCTGAGGAGGAAGAATAGCGAAGGAAATTGGCAATTGCAAAATCGTCACACCTAAAGTAATTTTATTCTCAATTTGACTCAATTAAAATAGTTATTATTATATTAATACCCATGCTTTATTTCTATTTTAATTTTAATGTTTCAACAAATCTAACTTTATTCAATCATATTTTTAAAATATATTTATTTCTTTCAATGATACCCTTAATAAGTTATGTGGTGTTTCGTTGCTGGGTTGGGGGGGGGAGGGGATGGATTGGAATGGAGAATAAAATGATTGTTTGGTTGGTGGATTTGGATTTAGAGGAATAGAATAAAACTCATGATGGTGGGTTTTGTTTAACCCCACTTCGCGGGTTTGGAGAGAAAAAGTTTTACCAAAATATCAAAACGACTTCATTTTGAATTTGTTTTAAAAAAGAAATTTTTTTTTTGTAGCTGCAGACGTGACACGCCCATTTGTAATGGCTGTTGCAAACCCACCACTGGTTTGCAAAGGCCATTTCACCTATTTTTTTCTTTTTTTTAAAACAAATTTCATTAATTTACAAAAAATATTTTTCTCTGCAAATTGACATGTACTTTGCATATTTTTGGTATAAGATATGATTTTCTTAAATAAAATATAATGTAAAATAATAATATCTTTATTATAATATTAATATTAAATTTTAATATAAAATCTATTAATAAATTTATTAATATTAATATTAAATTTTAATTTTAATATAAAATCTATTCCATTCCATTACAAAATAATACCAAATAACATAATTACTATCATTCTATTCCATTCCAAACATTTCCTTCGATCAAATCCATTTTATTCCTAAACCCACAGTTCATGCCAAGCGCCACCTTAATATATTAATACAAAATTTAGCCAGTTAATGTAACATTCTCTATTAGTATGATCAATTAGAATTTCTAAATGCAGATTGAATAATTGTTAATTTATCACGATGAAATTTTTCCCTATTAATTTTTTTCCTCAAAAATGTACAAACTCAAACTTCAAAAATTTAAATTACTATTAAACTAAAGTTATTAAGTTAATATTGTCATTCAATTTAATACTCTCTTGATTTCTCGTAAGTTAATAATAATAAATATCTAATTTATATTCACTAATCACTTTGTGGTAATTAATTATAAAGTTACACACTCAAATGAAATAAGAATGAGTTATTGAAGAAGAGAATTGCACTCTCATATAGTACACAATTACACATGTTATTTTCTCTATTTTTTTCCATATATTTATCTTATTTTAAAATAATTTTTACATTTTTAATAAATTTCTTTTGTTCCTTGTATGATGTAATGTACTAATATCATTATTACGATTTTAATGTCTCAATTACTACACTAATACCATTATATTACAATTATCAAATCAGACTTATTAGTTATAATTTTTTTATTATTTAAAAATTCAATAAAACTAAAATAAGAAGAATTATATATATATATATATATATATTGTAATGTGAAACAAATAGTAATATAGATAAGTAAATAGTTACACTATCTACGTTACATGCACATTGTTTGTATATGATTTAAAAATAAATATGTGTTTTATACAACAATTGTAAATTCAAAAGTAAATAAAACCACACATTCAATTATTTGGCAATTTTTTATATTTCAAACTTGCGAGTTTTGAATTATTAGTAATTTTGTGATTATTAAGTTAATAATATCCAATACCTAATTATTACTCACTAATCACTTTGCACTTTTGTGGTTATTATTTTTAAATTACAAAGTTATACGCTCAAATGAGACATGGATAAGTTAGTATGGAAAAGAATTGCTCTATCATATTTATATACTATATAGATTTTTTTTCTTTTTTTTATATACTTATCCATTTTTTTCATAATTTTTTCACATTTTTAATAAATTTACATTTAATCTTCTCAAACATTCAATCTTTTCCAAACTACTATAGTAATGACTTACGTACAATTTTAATATTTACATTACTATACTAATGTCATTATATTATAATTATTAAATTAGACTTATGAAATATAATTTTTTTATAATATATTTGACAATTAAATAAAACTAAAATCATAATATTAATACTTTTGTCTTCTATATATATAAATATAATATTATATTATTGTAAACTAAGTAGTTTTGTAAATAATTGCATTATATATGCACATTATTTGTAT
This sequence comes from Gynochthodes officinalis, assembly GCA_020080225.1. NCBI lineage: Eukaryota > Viridiplantae > Streptophyta > Magnoliopsida > Gentianales > Rubiaceae > Gynochthodes > Gynochthodes officinalis. The sequence goes on along the minus strand of CM034619.1, from coordinate 4,084,490 downwards.
ATAATTTATAAATATATGTTATATACAATAAAATGTAAAGAAAAAAGTTAAAATACACATCTTGACAATTTTACAAATTATTTTAATTTTTAAAGTTTTACACACACACACACAATAAATCAAATCTAATCAAACATATTTTTGATATTATACACACACACACACACATATATATTTCTAACTTTTAATTTGGTTTTTTCGAATTCGAATTCGGTTCAAACCGAAATTGAATTCAGATTTCCAGTTGAAATTGAACCAAAATCCTAAATTTGAAAATCGAATTCAAAATTCATTTAAATCGAAAATTGACTTAAAAATCAAAAAATCGAATTCGAATTGAAAAATTCAAATTTGGTCAGATATTTGAATTAATTCAAAATTTGCACACCCCTAGCCGGAAACATGGATATATGTTAGCAAATCAGGGATCAAAAGCGACAGGGACGATACCGTTTCAAGGCGAAACGAGGAGGGAATTAAACGGTGGAGTTTGGCTGAAGTAGTTAAAAGTTAATTAAAACGGTTAAGGGTTAGTTACTGATATTCCAGCTTTGTTAGCAATATATTAACCCCACTTAGCTTGAAGATTAAGCGGGTTGAATCATGTATGGTACTCTCGAAACTTCTAGATCATCTTAATCCAACTTCCCTGATTCTGCTCTATTCCTTCTCTGCTCTGTTCCTTCTAATTGCTGCATTCTTTTCTTCTTTTTTTTTTACAAAATTCTTTTTTCTTTTACTAAGAGTAATGATACACTTACAGCATGTTTGGTTCGCTATAATGAATAAGGCTATAATTAAATTTCAATTCAGCAGGAATTAGGCTGGAATTGAACTGAATGAGTTTGGTTCAAAGAAATTGAATAAGGTTGGAATCATTATTCTTGTGTTTGGTTGGGGTGAATAGAACTAATGAATTGTGTTAAATGACTAAAATACCCTTATTTAAAGCATTTTATTACTGAGTGAGAAAATGATGAGAGAGAAAGAAGAGTGAGAAAATGATGAGAGAGAGAAAGTAGAGTGAGAGAAAATGATGAGAAAAAAAGTAGAGTGAGAAAATGATAAGAGAGAAAGTAGAGTGAGAAAAATGATGAGAGAGAAAGTAGAGTAAGAAAAATGATGAGAGAGAGAAAGTAGAGTGAGAAAAAATGATGAGAGAGAAATAAGAGTGAGAAAATGATGAGAGAGAGATAGTAGAGTGAGAAAATGATGAGAGAGAAAGTAGAGGAAGAATTGCAATTCTTGAATAAAATTAGAAGGACAAAATTGAAAAAACAAAATTTGGCCAATTTCTTGGTACAAGGAATTGCAATTCATGGCTAAATTGGCTGAATTGCAATTTAGGTTTCTAAAGGAATTGGAATTCATGGTTGGAATCAATTCCTTTGAACCAAACAAATGCATTGAGCTCAATCAGGAATTTGGTTGGAAAGAATTATCAATTCCTTCCAACCAAACATGCTGTTAATGATTTTTCATAATGATTGATGTGATGTTATGTGATAAGTATGAAAAAAAAATTCACTCATAACTATTTTTAAAAAATAAAAAATAATAAGAAATTATTTTAACTTTTCGAAATTATACTAAATAGGTCGATCCTCCATCTCTTTATTTTAGCAACTTCTCATAAGGTTTCCTTACCAAGAGCTCCATAGAGATGACAAAGGAAGCAACCCACTTGCTTTGGTGAGGCGGCTTTTTTCTTTCACAATAAAACTTAGATGATTATCCATACCCTCGGTAGCTTACGAGTTTACGTCCATCCCTAGTTAGGTACAGTTTCCTTTCGATTTTTCGAGTTTACTGAATAATCGAAGGAGTTGACAATATGTTTTCACGAAAAGAAATTCGTGGCCCCGAATCATTTTTTGGATATCATCTCGATGACCTACTCTATACACCATCTAATAAAGTTACATCCTTTCAGACTCAAGGCCCAAGCTGTTGTCTAGCAATCTATTGAACCCAACACGGTTTATAGATTGTGCAGTTAAAATTTTTAGAGGGGCTTTATATTAGAAGTGGCCCATTTTGTGGTTAGAAGGCATTGATGTGGACGAGTGTTAATGGGATGATGAACAAAAATAAAGTGATGTTTTTTGCATGTCTTGCCTGTTCATCGACTCTTTTTACTTTGTATAATTTAATGTTTATCGTTCAAGTAGATAGATTCAATTGATACATCTCATTTTAGAATAATTATTGCTCTCTACTTAACTCTAAAATAATCAATAGAACACCATGATGATATATAATTTATATAGTTGATTATGTATAATAGAATAAAAGTTAATTGTTGTTATAATTGACCTAAAAAGGGGAAAAAAAAATTCTAGAATTTGACAAATCATAAGTTGCGATGATCTTTAACTAGTCATAAAATCATATTTGATATGATTTGATTCAATTTTTTTCTCTTTAATCTAAATAAAATCATAAATATATGCTTAAATTGTGTGTTTTTGTCAATTTTAATTTCTTTTGTCACGAAATTGACTAATTTTAACTAAAATATTATTTGTTTTATAAAAAACTATACTAATTCTGATTTTTAACTAGTGTTAGTCATTTTTAGAGGGAAAAAAAGCTATATATATTTGTTTTCATTCGGATCAATTACCAATCAAAATTTCAGATTGGATTAGATTTACTTCAATTTATAGATCAAGATGACCAGCCCCAAATTTAGGGATGAAAATTACAAAAAAATGTTGTGCGGAAACTGATCATTGTTATGTATTGCCATAAGAAATGATTCCTAATTGCTGCTATTCAATTCTTTCAAAGATTATTAGCAGCAGCACTTGTAATATGCAATTGCAATTTTTTTGACAATTATATTTTATTACAAGCTTTATTACAATGGTATACTTGTTTTATTACAATAGTATGTAATACTCGTACAATGTGGAGCAGTCTGTTCTATTACAACAGCTATTAACATATAATGAGGCATGTTATATTACGTCCCATCAATGTATGTTATATTACGTCCCATCAATGTAGGGTGACTTTACAGCTATTAACATATAACGAGGCATGTTATATTACGTTACGTCCCATCAATGTAGGGTGACTTTACACTATTAACATATAATGAGGCATGTTATATTACGTTACGTCCCATCAATGTAGGGTGACTTTACACTATTAACATATAATGAGGCATGTTATATTACATCCCATCAAAGTAAGGTGACTTTAATGTGGCATGTTCTATTACGTCCCATCAATGCGGGGTGGCTTGTTCTAATACAACATTTATTATAATGTGGGGAGGCCTATTCTACTACAACAGTTATTAACATATAATGTGGCCTGCTCTATTACATCCCATCAATGTGGGATGGCCTGTTCTATTACATCAACTATTAACATATAATGTGGCATATTCTATTACACCTCATGTTGACGTATAATATGGGGTGAGACTTTCATGTTAACCAAGAGATGGGGTGAGATTCTTATGTTAACCAAGAGAAAGGGAGAACAAGAAGAGGGAATGTTACAAACAGGATTCAAACTCTTGATTTTTTGACCTTTAATTTATATTGGGTGACCAATAGGGCAAGTTGAGTGGTTAATAATATCCAATTGAATTCTATATACAACCAACAATCCATTTGTCTCTCCATGTGCAATTAAATGCCCTATCTTAATTGGAAGTGGCCCATTTGTGTTAAGGAAGGCATTAATGTGGACGAATGTTGATGGGATGGTGATAAATGAAGTTGGTAAAATATTGATCCAGCTAAAGTGATTTTTTTGCATGTGTCTTGCATGTTCAAAAATTTTTTTTTACACTATAATGGTAAAATTTTTATTTGAAATGGATAACTGTACATGGTTTAGCCACCAAAAGTAGTTTAATTGCTCTCCCTATTGTTTGAACATAACCACCGAGGAAAATATAACAATAGTTCATGACTTTTAGATATTTTAAAATAGTTCATGACTGCTAAATATTCTAAAAAAGATTGCACAAAAGATTGATGTTTTTGGCTATTGGTGCAATACTAACTTCAAACTCCTTTTGTTGACTTAATTGCACTATAACATTTATATCAATAGCAATTGTAGTACTTTTTATCTTAACTTGCTAGCCTCTACTTGAGCATCTCAAAAGCAATATGTAGTACTTTCTACTTGAGCATCTCAAAAGCAATATGTAGTACTTTTCATCCTAACTTACAGGTCTCTACTTAATCATCTCGAACTGCATACAACAGAGTAACCACACAAAGTAACCACTGAACTTGGTCTTGTTACGTTAGAATAATTATTGCTCTTTACTTGACTCTGAAATAATCAATAGAACACCATGATGACATATGATCCGACTATATATAATGGGATAAAAGTTTAATTGTGGTTATAATCGATCTAAAAAAGAAAAAAAAATTGGAACATGACAAAATGATCTTTAGCTAGTCATAAAATCATATTTGATAGGATTTGATCTGAATTTATTTTTCTTTAGTCTAATTAAAATCATGAATATATGCTTAAAATATGCATTTTTGTCAGTTTTAATGTTTTTTTTTGTCACAAATTAACTAATTTTAATTAAAAAAATTATACTAATTCTCATTTTATAACTAGTAATAGTCATTTTTAGGAAAAGAAAGCTACATATACTTTTTCTTTTCATTCAGATTAATTTCGACTAAATCGGATCAAGATCTTATTTGAAATTTTAAATTGGATTGGATTCGCTCCAATTCGCGATCAAGATTATCATACCTAAATTCAACAATGAAAATTACAGCAAATATTGTGCGAACATATGCGGAAGCGAAAATGATCATTGTTACGGAATCCCATAACAAATGCTTCCTAATCGCTGCTGCTGTTCAATTCTTTCAAGATTACTATCAGCAGCACCTGTAGTAATACGCAATTGAATTCTACCTACACCTTACAATCCATTTCTTGTATCTCTACAGGTGCAGCCAAATGCCCTGTCTTAATAGCCTCCAAGTCCCTTGAATCATTTTGCAGATAAGCTCTCATGAAAGCAACCATGACACCACCAACAAATTTTCTCATTGGTTTTCTGGACTTGCCATTTTCACACAAGCAATATGAAACCTTTCCACGAATCCCAGGCGTGTTATCGTCCAGCATATCAAAATGGCCATAGTCCTTAGCAACAAAGTAATATGCTGGTGCTGTACATTCGTTATAGAAATCGCCATGATTCACCCCTTTTGGAGCACAAGGAGGAAAAAGTGGATTTCTTTTTATTTCACCTAAGCCTGAGCCGAGTACTAATACGGCCATGTCAATATCAAAGGAATTCGGAACATAGGTGAGAACTGGTGGAGTTGTCTGTTTCCCTTTGTCCGTGCCATCAACAGGATCAACTCCTATCAAGGCCGAGAATTTTAATGAAGTGGTTGCTTTTCCAAGGGCCAGAGCAAATGCAACTTTGCCTCCACGACTGTGGCCGGACAATGCAAGTTTTGCCAAGGCTGGCCGAACTTTCGATGGAAGAGAATTCTGTAGCCCTTCAGAAAGCCAATTCGTTATAGCAGCAGTGGATTTGATTTCTCCTGTTGCATCACATCCGGCCACACAATATAACTGGAATAATGCACACAAGAGTAATCCTTTAGCCAAGCAAAATACAAAGTCTAATATAGGCTACTTCTACATTTCTTCTGTTAAGAATTTGTTTTAGGGATAAACAAGTAATCAATTTGAGCCCAATTTAAACTATTAAGTTTTGAATTCATGTTACTTATTAATGGGGTTGGTCATTTTGATCTCCGGATGGGATAGATCTTGCTCATTCACATGCAATCAAATCGGATTGGATTAACTTTACATTTTTTATGGGATCAGATCATTTATGATCCAATTTGATCTCAATGGATTAGAATAAAAATAAAAATATATATAACTTTTTTTTACTCTATAAAATAGGAATTAATTTAGTTTTCGATATTTCAAATAATTTTTTTTAGTTAAAGTTGATCAATTTTGTGACAAAAGAAATTAAATTTGACAAAACATACATTTTAAGCATATATTTATTATTTTATTTAGAGTAAAGAGAAAAAAAATTGGATTAGATAAGATAAAAAGTGATCCAGTTTTATTTAGACTAAAGAGGGAAAAAAATTGATCAGAATGAAAAGAAAAATATATATAGCTTTTTTTTCCTCTCTAAAAATGGCTAACTTTAATTATAAAATAGGAATCAATATATTTTTTGATAATCCAAATAAAAGTTTTAGTTAAGATTGGACAATTTTGTGACAAAAGAAATTAAAATTGACAAAAATACACATGTTAAATATATATTTATGATTTTATTCAGACTAAAGAGGAAAAAAAATCAGATTAGATTAGATAAAAAATGATCCGATTTTATTTACACTAAAATGAAAAAATAGTTAGATAAAAAACTATCCGATTTTATTGAAACTAAAGAGAAAAAAAAATCAGATTAGATCAAATAAAAAATGATTCGATTTTATTTAGACTAAAGAGAAACAAAAAATCAGATTAGATCAAATAAAAAATAATCCTATTTTATTTAGGCAAAAGTGGAAAAAATGATACGGTTAGATCATATAAAAAATTATTCAACTTCATTTAAACTAAGGAGGAAATCATATTAGATGAGATTCTATACAGTTCAAATCGGATCAGATTGGTTCAAATCATGTTATTTAAACAATACTCTTTATTAAGTGTTGCATATATTTGTTTGAAATCGATATGGGATTGGGGTGCATCCCAATGAATTTCAACATCTTAGGTTGCGAACTTAAAAAATGCAGTATTTCAAACTGTTATATCGGCAGTCTTGAAATGCAAAGAATTTAAATCACTGTTAAAATCACTGAATATATTGTGGAATCAATTGCATGCAAAATTAATGAACAGGAATCAAATCGCTAACGAATGGATAACAAAGCACAAAACTCATCAGCTGGATAAAAGTATTGACAACTTAAGTGGATCAACTTAAGATGAGCCAAATGGAACAGGAAATTATTGACCTGGGGGGCAACAACTATGAAGCCATGGGAAGCAATATGCTTAACAAGCTGTGAGTAGAAACAATTGTAAAGAAGATAGCCATGAATGAACAAAAGAACTGGGAATTCCCCTTCTTCAGTTGGTGTCCCAATTAAGAGTGGCTTTGGAGAAGGAGGATGAGAAGACTGCGCAGAGGGATCACAAATACTGCAGCATGTCTCTTGCCCAACAACCTTAATCAACTCAGTTTTGTACTGTCCATTTTCGAACACATTTGAAGTAGAGGTTGCTATGGTGGGGAAAGAAGCCATTACTAACAAAGGAAGGATTACTTGACGAGGTCTCTGAGCTCTTCTGATTCTGATCCATCATCCCTTTTATTGGATAAGTAGAATACTGTCATTGTTCTTACTTGGACAAGCCCATATGTTTTCTGGTACCCTTTTCTTAGTCAAGTGGGAAACCAATAAAACATCCCTTTCATTTGGCACATTTTTGTTTTATGAAATTATATGCTTAAATTAACCATTTTTGTCTCTGGAATGGTTAATCAAACCAAATTTTGTCCATGTTTTAACATATTTAAAACATACGAAAGAAAATTAATACGCTATAAGACTCCTTGTAAGTGGAAATACTAAATTTGCTTTTGTGCCCTATATCATTGCTAGAAATTCTTAACAAAATTTCACATAATCTTGACCAGAGAAGAAAATATTGTACCATCTAGAATAAATTATGCAACTTATATATTTTAAGGATAGAAATACAATTTTTTCGCCAAAATTTGCACAAAATGGAAGATCAAGACTCTATACTTACTTTTATTAATTTGCTGCGAGAAAAATCGAGATCCACTTTTGTAAAGTGATGTTTTTTTGCATGTGTATTGCATGTTCATTGAACTTGGTGTTGTTACCTTGTATAATTTAATGTTTATCCTTAGAACAATTGTTGCTCTTTACTTGACTCCAATATAATCAATGGCTGCGACAAAAACTAAGATACAATTTTGTAAAGTGATGTTTTTTGCACGTGTCTTGCTTGTTCATTGAACTTGGGCTTGTTATTTTGTATAATTTAATGTTTATCTTTGGAATATTATTGCTCTTTACTTGACTCCAAAATAATGATCAATAGAACATGATGATGAATATGATTCATATAATCAATTACACATAACAGGATAAAAGTTCAGTTGTGATTATAAAAAAAGAACCCCAAAAAAATAAAAATGAAACCTGGCAAAAAATAAGCTACAATGATGTTTAGCTAGTCATAAAATCATATTTGATCTGATTTTTTTCTCTTTAGTCTAAATAAAATCATAAATATATACTTAAAATGTGAGTTTTTGTCAATTTTAATTTCTTTTGTCACAAAACTGACTAACTTTAACTAAAAAATTATTTTAATTATCAAAAACTATATTAATTTATATTTTATAACCTGTGTTAATTATTTTAAAAAGAAAATAAGGTATATATATTTTTATTTTCATTCAGATCTATTCGAATTAAATCAAATCAAACTCAATTGCGTGCCTTGTATGTTCATTGAATCTTGCTCTTGATACTTTTTTTAGGTCGTTCAATCTTGCACGTGTGGTTTAAAATAGATAGATTCAATTGCTGCATCTCATTTTAGAATAATTGTTGCGTTCTACTTAACTCCAAAATAATCAATAGAACACGATGATAATATATGATCTCTATACCAGATTAGGGATAAAAGTAGTTGCCATTATAATTGATCTAAAAAGAGAAAAAGAAAATCTGGAACCTGGCAAAAAAAAAAGCTGCAATGATCTTTAGCTGTTCATAATTGATTCAGCGATGAAAATTACTGAAAATGTTGATGTGAACGTATGAGAAAAGGAAAATGATCATTGTTACGGAATCCCATAACAAATGCTTCCTAATTGCTGCTGCTGTTCAATTCTTTCAAAGATTACTATCAGCAGCACTTCTTGTAATACGCAATTGAATTCTACCTACACCTTGCGACCCTTTTCTTGTACCTCTACAGGTGTAGCCAAATGCCCTGTCATAATGGCCTCCAAGTCCCTTGAATCATTTTGCAGATAAGCTCTCATGAAAGCAACCATGACACCTCCAACAAATTTCCTCATTGGTTCTCTGGACTTGCCATTTTTGCACAAGCAATATGAAGCCTTTCCACGAATCCCAGGTGTGTTATCGTCCAGCATGTCAACATGGCCATAGTCCTTAGCAACAAAGTAATATGCTGGTGCTGAACATTCGTTATAGAAATCGCCATGATTCACCCCTTTTGGAGCACAGGGAGGAAAAAGTGGATTTCTTTTTATTTCGCCTAAGCCTGAGCCTAGTACTAATACGGCCATGTCAATATCAAAGGAATTCGGAACATAGGTGAGAACTGGTGGATTTGTCTGTTTCCCTATGTCCATCCCATCAACAGGACCAACTCCTATCAAGGCCGAGAATTTTAATGGAGTGGTTGCTTTTCCAAGAGCCAGGGCAAATGCTACTTTGCCTCCACGACTATGGCCGGACAATGCAAGTTTTGCCAAGGCTGGGCGAACTTTTGATGGAAGGGAATTCTGTAGCCCTTCAGAAAGCCAATTCGTTATAGCAGCAGTGGATTTGATTTCTTCTGTTGCATCAGGTCCTGCCACAGAATACAACTGGAACAATGCACAAAAGAGTTCTTTAGCCAAGCAAAATATAAAGTCTAATATAGGCCACTTCTACATTTCTTCTGTTAGCAATTTGTTCCGGGGATAAACAAGTATGAACTCAACTTGAACCTGAAGATTTAAACCACTAAGTCTTGAGTTTATCTTACTAAGTGCTTTATACATTTGTTTGAAATCGAGACTGGGGGGCAAAACCAAGAACCTCCACATCTTCAACTATAATAAGGTTGCAAGCTTTAAAAAAGCAGTATTTCAACTGTTATATTGGCAGTCTTGAAATGCTAAGAATCTAAATCACCATTAAAATTATTGAAATCTTAGTTGATATACAGAATGAGCTTATCTCTACAGAGATGCAAAGATGCAGATGGATCATGGAAGGCGAAATAAAAATGTCACATTAAAGTTAATTTACACACTTTCTAAAACATCAACCACTTCCTCCTCTTGGGATACGGCGTCACTCTCACGTGTAATCAAAGAAAATAAACAGAAAAAATAAAGGAGATAGACGATTTATCCTGGTTTACCCTAGAGTAAAACTATGTCAAGCAAGGTTTTTTCAATATTATGTACCTCACACTCTGTCCAAGAGAGTTTTTATTGGCGGCAAAAACCTACGCCCTAACAGTTATTCATAGGCCCAAGCCCAAACAACAAAGAAAAACAGAAACCCTAAATTATATAAGGCCTCTACAGGCACGGGGTGCTACCCCCGACCCCTGCCCAGGGGCGCTGCCCCCTGGACCCCCTGCAAGGCAGCTCCCCCGAACCCGCTCACCGGGGAGTGGGACTCCGTGGTCGTCGGGGACAATTTGACATTGTTTGAATGCGAAGTATGAACCATACCCAACACTTTCAAATTTAATTTTGCAGACAGCAGCTAAAGCAGATCCTTTTTATATCCCAAATACAGATGTTGAAATATATTTTGCGAAACCAATTGCATGCAAAATTAATGAACTGGAATCAAATAGCTAACGAATGGATAACAAAGCACAAAATTCATCAGCTGGAGAAAAGTATTCACAACTTAAGATGAGCCAATTGGAACAGGAAATTATTCACCTGGGGAGCAACAACAATGAAGCCATGTGAAGCAATATGCTTAACAAGCTGTGAGTAGAAACAATTGTAAAGAAGATAGCCATGAAGGAATAAAAGAACTGGGAATTCCCCTTCTTCAGTTGGTGTCCCAATTAAGAGTGGCTTTGGAGGAGGAGGATGAGAACATTGTGCAGAGGAATCACAAGTACTGCAGCATGTCTCTTGCCCAACAACCTTAATCAACTCAGTTGTGTACTTGCCATTTTCGAACGCATTTGAAGCAGAGGCTGCTGTGGTGGTGAAATAGGCCATTAATAACAAAGAGAGAATTACTTGACAAGGTCTCTGAGCTCTTCTGAATCTGGTTCATCATCCCTTTGATTGGATTCAGAGTATGCTATCATTATTGTTACTTGGATAAGTCCAATTCTGGGTGGACTTTATAGCCCCACATAAACGTTTTCTAGTACCTTTTTCTTACTTAAGTGGGAAACCATTAAAATATCTCTGTTGTATTATACATTTTTAGGTATTGTCATTTTATTTTATGAAATATATCCTTAAATTAACCATTTTTGTTTCTGGAATGGTTAATCAAACCAAATTTTATCCATGTTTTAACATTTCTGAAGGAGATTCTCCTTCAATTATGTCTAAGATGAGATTAACATATTAAGTAAAACACACAAAAGAAAATAAATACCTTATAAGACTCCATATTAGTGGAAATACTAAATTTGCTTTTGTGCCCTCTATCATTGCTAGAAATTCTCAACAAAATTTCACATAATCTTGACCAAAGGAGAAAATATTGTACCATCTAGAATAAATGATGCAACTTATCTAATTTAAGGATTAAAATACCATTTTTTTCGCTAAAATTTGCGCAAAATAGAAGATCGAGATTGGCCATACTTATTTTTATTAATTTGCTGCAAGGAAAATCAAGATACAATAGATACAAAGAATATTTAATATGGACAAAGGAAAATGTGATAATAAATAAATTTCAAAATCTATCTGTAAAATACATCAATTGTCCAAAGGAGAATATTAAAGATAGCACACGGACAAATCATGTTAAGAAAAAAATACCATAAAACAGCAATGAATAATACACAGACATTTTTCCAATTTATTCGGAGTATAGTATTTCAACATTCCTTCACTTTCGCAAATTATGATATTTTTCATCTTCTAAATTATCAATAAACTAAATTCTTTTATCTCTTCCTCCCCTTTTCAACCCAGAAAACAAACCCCAAATTCAGTTTTCACAACACAACTAATCATACATTTTTGTTCATGTGCATATATCAACCCTTTGTGGTTGATATATAAATAGAAACCCCTTTAACAAGATATACACAAAAAAAAAAATCAAATTTGTAATTATTGGGTTTTTGTTTTCTGAATTTTATTTTCCCCAGGCAATATGGATGTGTTTTCCAGAAAAGCTGGAGATGTTGAAGGAGGGCAGCTGTACCCAGGGATGATGGAAAGCCCACAGATGAGATGGGCTTTTATCAGGAAAGTTTATGTACTTTTGTGCATTCAATTGCTCATCAGTTTTGGTGTGGGCTGCGTCTTGTTTTTCAACAGCAACGTCAAACATTTCATGTTAGAAAGTCCAATTGGTTGGGCCATTGTCCTCGCCTCCTCAATCCTCACTATCATAAGTAAATATTCATCTTCTTCTACCCATAGGCCATAGCTGATAATCTGTTCTTGATGAATTTTGTCCTTTAGTTTATCATTGTTTTTTAAATCTTTTTTATGGGTTTGATGTTTGCAGAAATATTTACTTTCTATTGATATTGTTTGTAAATTTAATACTATTAATTTTTTTTAATTCATAATTAAATACCGCAATTTGTTTTTATTGCAATCCAGATACCACACAACCTTCAGCCATAATTTGTAAATAAAAAATATATATGCATTTTTGAAATTCTTTTGTTGGCGCTGATAATCGTTTTTTTTTTTTTTTTGCGGGGGAGAAAGGGAAAAACTATTATAATCTCCTTGATATATAAAAAAATGAAAAATAACAAATAATTTTCATCTAATGATAAAAATATAGAAAAATTAACTTACACTTTAATTAAAAGGGTATTTGTATGTGTGGGATTTAAAGTTTAAACCATATTTAATCCATGTTATATTTTGATTCCCTAATCCCTCATTAATTTTCTTGTTTTAAATGTTTGGTAAACTTTCCAATTTTGCAGCGTGCTTGCTGATGAGCTGCTTTAGCAAGAAACACCCATGGAACTACATTTTGGCGGCTCTCTTTACCTTGTCTATGTCAATTATGATCGGTGTGGTTTGTGCTTACAGAAGCGGTAATACAAACGCAAATACAATTTGTTGCATTTCTAATTTCCAAATTGTGTAAAATACCATATGCTTATCATTGTCTATTAGCCTCAAAAATATTTCTAGCCACCACATCCAAAGCAAGTTAATGATCATCAATGTGTACTAAGCACATAGAATACGATATCAGATATCGTCATAACATTATATATTTTGTTACACTAAACAACATTGACATTTCGATTGTTACGTGACAAAATTTTGTATGCATGACTTAAATGAAAAGTGATAATAAGAAAATTTAAAATGTCAATATTATTATTCTTTTGAGATCATGATAATGGTTGGTTTATGAAAAAATTCGTGGGTTTTTATTTGGTTAAAGAATTTGTTGCTAAAATAGTGATGTGTGATTTGTAGGTGAAATCGTCTTGCAAGCTGCCGGTTTAACAGTTCTGGTGACGGGTGGACTTACAATGTACACATTTTGGGCTGCAAAGAAAGGCTACGATTTCAGCTTCTTAGGACCCTTTTTACTCTGCGCTTTGTTGGTTCTCATGGCCTTTGCAATCATTCGAGTATGTTACTATCATTTATCCTCTTTTAATGTTGTTTATTTTTTTTACATATATATGTGGGCAAATAATACGGTACTTTAATTATGCAACATAAGATCTAATCTTTATTTTATTCATGATTTTTATACTAATCCAAGGTAAGGCTAGTCATTGTGATATGAAGATCAAATCAATTCGGCCTATCCAATTTGATTGATCCAAAATTTCATATTGAATTAGATTAAATCAGATTGGATTGGATTGGTTTTATAATTTATATTGGATCACATCGAGTCAGATTTATCATATCGAATTCGAATTGATAGTAATAAAAAAAAGTAAAAAATTATAGTTTTTTTTTTCATCTGGAAATGGTTAACCATGGTTATAAAATAGGAATTAATATAGTTTTTTATAATTCAAATAATTTTTGTTATTAAAATTAGTTAATTTTGTGATAAAAAAATTTAAAATTGACAAAAACACATATTTTAAACATATAATTTTATTTAAAAAAAGGAAAAAATTCTGATTAAATCAGATAAAAAAAATGATCTAACGAGCCACATCCAAAAATATATTGATCCCATCCAATTTAAATTATAAGGATTAGTTTCAAATCACGAACCACACAGTCCAATCGAGGATCAAATCGACATTTGAACAACCCTAATCCTAGGAATTGAGTTTCTCCAAAAATAATATCTAATTCTTGGATTTTCTTTTTTGTTTGAATGTTATGTGAACAGATACTATTTCCAATGGGACGATTAGGGTCATTGATAGCTGGATGTGCTTCAGCATTGGTGTTTTCTGCTTTCCTAATATACGACACTGACAATCTCATCAAGCGTTATGATTATGATGACTACCTTCTGGCCACAACGGCCATTTATTCAGACATTGTCAACCTCTTCCTCGCATTCTTAAGCATCCTGGACGACTAAAAAAAGGCTTTTTCAAGCTCTCCAATCAAGGACAATTTCTTAGCCTGAATGTAGAAGAAAAATGTAATCCCATCATAAGTTTTTGTCAAATTTTTCTGGGTTGATATTGGTAGAAGTGGTTGTAGTTAGGAGAAGATGATCACAGCATCCCTTAAACGTATTTGGCTCATTTAATGGATGCATGATTTCATCACATGTATGACAAGACTTTATTGTTATGTTAAGAAAGTAAAAGTTTATGTTGTTCAATATTGCAACTTCTCAAATCAACTACGTTCATTCATTATTGATTAAAAAAACATTAATTAAAAAAATGTTGGTGAAGACTCTCGGTTCACTTCATTTAGATTTCATGAGTTTGATCTCGTTTTCAAATATAAACATAAGTTTGATCTCGTTCCAAAAATAAATGTCTTTTCTTTATTAAAAAAGAGTTTCTTAATTTCTAAATAAAATTAAATGAAAATTTTACAATGACTATATGTGGTCATCATTAAATGTTAAAGGTAGAAATATAAAATTTCATATTTAATAATATATTAAATGTCTTATACTTTATAATTTTTTGAAAAAATTATACCTAAATAAAAGTAAACCTTATTTTGAGAATTGAGGGAGTATTATTTTTAAAGGGCCTCAAAATTGAACAACATAAACATGTAAGGACATTCAGCTCAAATTTTTTATTTGGATACTTTGCACACGGGATCCTACAAGACCATAGACAGCACAAGGCTCAAACCAAACATATATGACACCTTTAATTCTTATTTGTGAAAAAAGAAGAAGTTATTTGACTGTTTTATTTATGTCTTATTTAATTTTAAAATAATTATCATAACATCAAATATGAAAAAAATAAATAAAAGTTAATAAAATCTCAAGCCTCATGTTGTAGAGTAGCTTTAAACATTAGCATATATATAGCATTTTCTCCATGTTGCATTAACATGTTATTAATTCTGATATTCAAATCTATTGCAGAAACAAAATTTTTTGGGAGATATTGTGTAGATTTTTTTTTTAAAAAAAAAAGAAAATTATTTTTATAACTAGTGTGCTGATTCTTAAATTAAAACCCTACAAGAAAAATATCATCTTAGTGCCTAAATAACGACTAATCTTGCTTCTATATCACTAACTTGTGGAGCCATGTCATATTCATGCTTGTTAATTAGTGAATTAAGCTAAACTTATTTGGAAATCATATTTAATTAGAATTTAGTAATTATGAGTCCAATTGGATTTGAATTATTTGAAAAAATTAATTTCTATATAGGATTTAATTATCAAGTCCTAAGTGTGTTTTAGAAACAAGTAGTTCTGTATAAAGAATTTTTGTTAAATAGTCTCCAAACATATTATTTTTGTTGTCATTTTTCGTTGCATGACTCATACATAAACTAAGACTAGCACTGTTTTTTTCGGTTACAGATAATGTTCTCTGCCGGAGGATACAATCAACCGACCGATGAAACTATTGGAGCACTAATTTTTTCAGGTGTATATCATCAACTACAGCACTGACGTCTTGAGGCTGCTGCTTCTTACTTCGGTTGTAAGAAGGCCCGCATTTTCGCTTTTCTTACTTCATTTTGAAAAATGAGCTAGAATTGACCCTTCAATCATCTCCACTGAATTCACTGTGTGTTTATGTTTGTGAGGATTGTAGTGGATGAAGAAAGAAAAAAGAATGGCGGAAAATGATGATGGGGTATCATCAGTTTCCTCATTCTTGCCTGAGGGTTGCATGTCATGCATCATAGCTTTGACATCTCCAAAAGATGCCTGCAGGGCATCAACCGTTTCATGGGGTTTCAAGTCTGCATCAGAATCTGATACTGTTAGGGAAATATTTCTGCCTACTGATTACAAAGAGATCATCTCTAAGTCTGTTAATCCTCCACTGAACTAGGCAACCAAAAAAGAATTGTTCTTTAATCTTTGTCACTTTCCCAATCCTTATCAATGAGGGAAAACTGGCAACCCTTTTGCTCTCTTTATGCTAAAATAGGAAAGTCTGAATTCTGACCAATTTTAGGAAAGGAGAGAAAATGACGTTGGCAATTATGATTCCCTATAGGATTTGGCTTCGTGGGCTATAAAAATGAAGACTCGACTGCCGTATTTGGCGTGAAAATCGTCACTAAACATTTAGTTAGTAAGATTCATTAGTAGGGCTGATATAGATCTCTCTTCTCTCGATCCGTTTCGATACATCCTGTTAGGTTCTTCAATCAGCGCAGAAGATAGTCCGAAACAATCGATTCCAGTTCTTCTCCCGATCGTCAAGGATAGATTTTAACTCAGGTTCTGGTTCTCTATAATCTGAACGTGTTTTGTCATCAATGGCTGCAGTAGCGTTGAAGTGCGTTGATCCGCCTGTTAAGTGGTCCAATGGCGGCTCCTACACTCATTTTGGCCATTCCATCAAGAAGTATATAAACGAGGACAAGAATTTTACAAGATTCAACGTTAAGCCATCGTCCAAGGAAGTTCCAGGTTATCAGAAAAGAAGGGATGGTTATTCCAAGGATGGAGGGTCTTTCCCGAAAACTGCAGAGAAGTCAGAAGCGATCAAAGCTCTTGGCCCTCTTTTCAAGCAAACTCAAATACACCTCCGGGACAAAGCCAATCCTCCGCTGTTAAGAAAACCCACTAGCGGCACTGGCAGACACAACGTTGGTTCAACAACTGGTTCTGGGCTGATCCCTACACTGCCGCCCCCGCAAGAGAATGCCAAGATTGGTAAATATTGGAAGCAAAGATATCTATTGTTTTCGAGATTCGATGAAGGGGTAAAAATGGACGTCGAGGGATGGTTTTCAGTGACTCCAGAAGCAATAGCTAAACATCACGCGATGCGCTGTGGGGGTGGAACAATAGTGGATTGTTTTACTGGAGTTGGAGGTAACGTGATCCAATTTTCACAGACGAGTCAAAAGGTTATCGCAATTGATATTGATCCACTCAAGCTTCACTACGCCAAACACAATTCCGCCATCTATGGGGTTGATCCCCGAACCATAGAGTTCGTTTTAGGGGATTCTATGATTATGGGGCCAAAATTGAAGGGGGACGTAGTGTTCATGTCACCGCCTTGGGGAGGACCTGATTATGCAAAGCAAGAAACGTTTGATATGAAGACAATGCTCAAGCCTTGTAATGGTCAGATTCTTTTCAATTTGGCGAAGAAAATTGCCCCGAGGGTGGTGATGTTTCTTCCGAGGAACGTAGATATCAATCAATTGGCGGAGTTGGCTTTTTCTGCTACTCCTCCGTGGTCACTTGAAGTGGAGAAAAATTATCTAAACGGCAAGCTCAAGGCGATTACAGCGTATTTTAGAGAAACAAAATAGACCTCTAGCATAGAAACTGTAATATCGATTGTATAGGTTTCCCGTACTATCAGTGTAATTTTCTAAAATTTTAATACTACTACTTTTTTAACACTTTATGAAAATTAATTTTGAAGTTTTTGGTCACGTTATCAAATTTGGAGATTTGGTTTTTTTAATTCATATAATTATGGAAATTTTGTAATTCACACACACACACATATCTAGATATTTCAGTTATACATATATTCTTAAAAATTTACTTTTATATTGAGAAAATTTTACTTGTAACTATAAATTAAAAAGAATATAAAATATAACATTCAAAATAACTGAAATTTTTTCACATTTATCATAACTTTAAATATTTTTTACTTTAAAATGTTAGTAGTAATATAAACATTATTCAATAGTATTTAAATTTTATAATTAATTATAAAATAGTATCAGTATGCATAAATGCTAGATTTGTTTACCGGAAAAAATCATACTCGAGATTTATATATTATTATTTTAATATTTTATACTACATTAAACTATTTCTATATCCCAATATTTTTTGATTCCACGAAAATGAATATTCTCAAACATAAAAAGATAAGAGAGATATTCTTTTCTTTTTTTTTTGAGTTTTATATTTTGATTCATAAAAATTCAAAAATCTTCGTAAAATCATATAGAGTATTTCTTAAAGTTCAAGAAATAAAACCAACAAAAGTAATGTTAATAAGTAATTATTGAAGTACTGTTTTTAATTATTGAAGGTCATGTTTTCTAAAATGAATTCATGCAATGCAACTGAATATATACGACCATTTAATTGGATCATTATTGAAATTCCATACCTAATGGTAATGTTAATAATTAATAAATTATTTTTTCTTTTTCATGATTGTACAAGTGCTTGTAAGAATAATAGGGGCATCGGTCAATAAAAGAACCACCCTAAAATAATTATATTATAATAATTATAAATGAATTAAATTGAATGATCGTATTTTTCAATTTTTCTTAATTTAGTGTAACTTTTATTTTTGATTGGGTTTAGGATTTAAAAAATAATAATATCTTTTAATCAATTATCTTTTTCATTAAATAAAAATGAAAGATAGCATAATTTAAAAAGTGGAATAAAATGTAGTACATAGACAGTGGTATAGAAGATTCAAAGCCCAAATTGATTGAAACATGCTGATATTATAAGGACTAATACAGGTATGCAGAAGCCAAAAAAAAAAAAGGTCATGTGAAGGAAAATGTTGTATTTAGCTCTCCTTAGATGCAGGTGTACATAGAATGAAATTAGTTAAGGATAAATTAATTACTTTAGAGGTTCACAAAAATTTCAGAAACATTAATTTGTTTACTCTTCAAACTACCGAAAAATCGCATTTAATCCTCAAAATTTTTAAAGCTAGTCAAATTGGCCCCTTGGAATCAAGCAGAGAATTGATTATCAAGTTTCAATCCCAAATTGTTCATATCATTTCACAAGTACTACACATATCTAACAGCAAATTGCAGTCAATACCACTAATATACATGATTATGCCACATATACAATTTTTCTTGAACTGAGATAATGTGAATAAAAACATAATTGTACTGCAATACTCCTACAGTCCTACGCATGCTAGAATAGTGACACTACTAAGTATAAATAGATTATTTTTGTAGGCAAGTGGGAAAGTTTCCTCTATACGGTTTAATTTTTTGCTGTTTTTCATCTCAGGTGACCTCTTGCTTCATCAAAAACTTGCCATGCTGATTGTATGTTCCTTAGTAATACTATTTCTTTTTAATATATGAACTATCTAGTAAGGGTTTTTTTTTCTTTTTTAAGTTTCTGATAAATATTTTCTTTTGTTTGTAGGTTATTGGCGATGTTATTGGAGCCATTGTCCCGTTTGCATAATTGAAGGTATTATAACAAACTATATATATACATATAAATTTCATTATATTTTTTTAATCTATGTGCGAAGCTTTTCTTTTTATATCATATTGTGATACAAATGACTAAATTTGGAATTTTGAACAGGGTTATGAAGCAATGTAGAGTAGAAAACAAAGTAGCATCATCATCAACAATATTGTTCTTTATTTTATTTATCTTGATTTGAGAAATGTATTATAATTTTAAGAAAAATAAAAAAAATTAAGATTATCATGTAATTTTAAATTAAATTTTAAGAAATAGCCATTTTTTTGATGAAGGAAATAGCCGGTTTTTGAAATCAAAGTAAAAAAGAAGAATAGGTTCGTTATACTTGAACTCGAATTAATATACATTTAAGTCGAAATACCCAAGTCATTAAAAAAATTTAGAGAAATTTTATTAATATAATATATATTTTAAAAATAATATATAATATATAAAAATATGTAAAACGTATTAAATAACTCATCGAATCTAACATACTTTTAACTCATCGAACCACTCAAGTTAGTCGAACTTGACTCAAAATTTGTCACTCCTACAAACATTGTTTTTTAATATTTATGTGAGAAATTTTATTCGTTCAATGTCTCTATATTTATGTAAGTATTATTAGTGTTATGTGTCTTTTTTATTAGTAGTTTAAATTGATGATATCCTATAGTATTTTATTTTCTATTAGTTTTTCATTTAGTAGTAAATTAAGCCTCTTCGGGTAGAGTCGAGTCAAGCTTTTTTTTGTTTTTTGAAACAATCACTACCATGCATATAGAGGGCAGCTCGAGTTGTGTGGTAGTTTATGTCATTACAAACATAGACACCATAGTTAAAATTATAACTATAATAATAATAGCGCTTTTGATCCACTCAAGGTTCACTGCGCCAAACACAATGCCACAATCTATGGAGTTGATTTCCAAACCATACAGTTCCTTTTAAGGGGATTCTATGATTTTGGGGCCAAATTGAAGAGGCCGTAGTGTTAATGTCATCGCCTTGGGGAGGACCTGATTATGTGAAGCAAAAAAACATTTGAGATTAAGACAATGTTAAGAACTGGCAGAGACAACATTGCTGGTTCAAAAACTGGTTCGGGGCCGTCACTGCCGCAAGAGAATGTCAAGATCAGTAAATATTGGAAACAAAGATATCTACTCTTTTCAAGGTTCGATGAAGGGATAAAAATGGAGGTTGAGGGATGGTTTTCAGTGACTCTTGAAGCAATAGCCAAACATGACGCGATGTGCTATGGGGACGAAACAATAGTGGATTGTTTTACTGGAGTTGGAGGCGATGTGATTCAATTTGCACAGAGGAATCAAAAGGTTATTACAATTGACATTGTTTCATTTTACACGGCCTAGGCCAAATTTATCACCATATCTGAAACATAGTCCCAAATTACACCTACTCTAAATTTCTTGAGGTGAAATTCTTCTAGTTTCACCTGCTCTCATCTCTAGGGGTTTGTCAACAGTGCTCAGGGTAGGTTTATGGTTAGCACCCCAGTTGTTCCTTGCTTTTAATATCCTGGAGTGATATCAAAATATGCTCTTGGTGTTGTCTTGTATTTTTTTGCATTTACTTCCACCCATTTTTCTTGCAATAACGCAATTTCAAATGCTTCAATTAAAGAACTTGGTTTCATCATTTTTACTGCCAGCTTGATCTCTTCCTTCAATCCGCCTATGAAGCTTGACATAAAATAGCTTTCAAGTAATCTAGGATCACGAGCCAGTAGTAAGGTTTTCAGATCTTCAAAACATTCTTGATACTCCATTACTGAATTTGATTGTCTCAATCTATTGAACTCCTCTACCTCATCCAAAATGCCCTTTTCTCCGAATCTTCAATAGAGAATTTCACAAAATTCTCCCCAAGAAAACTTGCCCTTCATGAATTTAATACTCTGGAACCACATATCTACTTTCCCTGTCAAATACATTTTAGCTACCTCCATCCTTTGATCATTCACTTGAAGTATCAAGAAGAATTTATCACATTTTCTAACCCATTCTCTCAGGTTATCTCCTTCAAAAAATGGTAGTTCTACTTTTGGGAGTACCCAACTATTTCCATAACCCGTTTTGTTCCATCTTTCCTTGGAAGGAATAATGGCTTTTTCCTCCATTCCCAACCTCATTCTTGCATCAAGGGTTGGTAGCAAGGGCGTTTTATCCATCAACACTACTGAATTCTTCGAGGGTTTATCCTTCATTATGAAACTCATCATCGTCTCGATTTGTGCCTGAAGATTAGCAATATTGGCAGCGGTTCGCTTGCTGTTCTTAGCATTTTGGAATTGAATTTCCGAAAGTTGCCTTTGAAAATTTTCGCTCCATTCTGCGAACTAGGATTCCTGCTTCTTGATTTGTTCCTCTGTAGCTTTTCCCCTTGTCCCGTCTGCCATTGTCCCTTGTTTCGACTTGCTCTAATACCAATTGTCAAGCTTCAGAACAGCAACTGCAATTCTAAAGCTTGAGCTTGAGCTCTGAAGAAAATCAAGAAAGGAATAGATAAACTAAGAAGAGACCAGAGAAGATTCAGAATAGAGGAACAGATAGTACAGAGAAGTTTGATCTAAATCCAGCCTAACCTCTTAGCTTCGGTGCTTACACTTTTAATACACCATTTAGCTACTAACCATCATTAGAGTAAGGTTAACCAACTACTAACTGACTAACTAACTAACTATAGCTTGTTAACTTGTCTTCTAAGCTAACTGTTTCCAAAACTGTGTCATTCCACTTGCAAGCCTGACAAGACCCTTATGCCTTGAAGGCCCAATTATTTGTTTGTAGCCCAATGTAGGTCTACTGACAAAACAACCTAGCACATTTAAATTAACCTGTCAACTTGAACCTATTTTTGACAGCCCATATTCTCTTAAATTTAATTAACATTATCAATTTCACGTGCATAGATGTGGTCTATTTGTGATAGGATTTGATTGTTAAACTTCCATGGGCTTTGGCACTTAAAGATCTTCTTCTGGTATCCAACCCACTAAACTAGTGAAAAGAGAAACCACCATTAAACTAGTAACAAATAAAAATGTACATTAATAAAGCTTTGGGGCTTTAGAAGACAAAGCCCAATAAGTTGTGCAAAGTTCTTCCACTGTCACATATGGCTCGTCAACAATCCAGAATTCGTATTGCATAATCTAATCCTATCCCATCTCGTCCAATATTCATATTGGACCACAGCGGGCTGAATTTAGTTAGAAAACTAGATCCATATCCTTGTTGATATGGATTCATAAGCCCACATTTTGGACTTTCAGAGGGAGGGATAACCCAAAAAAGAGTTAGGACATGTTTAAATTGGTTATAAAATATTTTTAAAATTTTTAATATATTTTTTATTTTATAATTATTATTTTAAAAATATAAAAATACATTTTGAATTGAAAAAAAAAAAACAAATTTACTAATCTTTTTGACTCTCCAGTCCAAGATCCTCCCTTTCTTTTCCCACAACTTTCAAACGACAAAGGGTTGCATCACATGGTATTATCTTATTATCACTTCACTTTTACTTTAACAATCCAAAAAACTCAAGGAACATAGAAATGCCCAATATCCATTCTCCAAAACAAAGACACCCCATCTCACTTTCAACTTTAGTTTTCACTTTTTTACAAAAGGAAGGAGAAAAAAACAAAACACAATCCCACCACCAATTCCAAACTAGCCTACAAACACTACTAAGCCAACTAATTTGCCAAATGCTCTTCGCAGTAAGAACTATAAACACTATAATATATGTCTGTTGTTCTTCTCTGCAGCAACGGCTAGTAACCTTGAGACCCCCTGAGTCCAAATATCATATTCTCTCTTATTCAGGCACTCGAATTCTACGACTCCCCGGAGCACCGTCTTCAAACCGAAGTATTTCCTGTTCTCACCGCCCTCCAGCAAGTGGCGGCCTGGCCAAGCCGGAATATCTTTGATTACTTCCAACACAACATCTACAAGATTCAAAAGAGAGCAAAGTTAAAGATGACCACTTTTCAAACTTTTACCACCTAATGTGCATACTACTTTCTCAAATCCCCAAATAGAAGGAAACCCCACCACCTGCAATTCTGTTGATATCATTAGAGAAAGACAAAAGCATCCAACAACTTACTCTTTTTCTTTTTGGTAATGGTTCCTGCAACGTGCTTACTCTTCATCTTTAGAATAACCTGCAAGAGAGAATTCATTTGGGTTACACATCTGCATGGAACAAAAAAATCAGATATGTTTTGTATTATCCTGGAGATAACCCACTTTTTCCAGAGAAATAATGGACCAGAAGTTTTGATTTTGCAACTAAAATATAAAAGGGATGAACATAATCATCACAAAGTTCAAGACTTTGACAATTGTCGTGATTTGAACACTTTTCAATCATCCATTCATACAAGGGAAAACCCACCTGACCCATTCTATTGATGTAGACGGACACTATCTTCCAATGGAGATCTCCTGCATTTAGAATCAAATAATGATCGTTGAGCAACAATTTAAATGAACAAGGAAAGGAATACAAATTGTGCAAATGCAAATTCAACGTTTTAAATTGTGAATTCATAGGGGAATAATCTAGGAGTATACTATGCTTTAAAGAACAAAACAATATACTGATGTACCTTTGCGAGTGCGCTTTAGGAGCTCACAACCTCTGGCAAGCAACTCCCTGCTACATATACCAAGAAAGTTCTCTTCAGGGACCAGCTCGCCACTGAAACTCCCATTTGAACTGCCATTACTCCCTGCATTGCCACCATTCCCCACTCCCATTCCTTTCTCTATTGGGATCACCGATGCAATATTCCAGACTTCCTTTAATGTTCTTGCCTTTAATGTTGCAGCTCCACGCAGAGCTAAAAAATATAATAATAGGTGGATTTACATACACAGAATTAGAGCTAAATCAAATCACACAAAAAAATGCAGATAGACTAGGAAGCAAAGAACTGTTATGACAGAAAGAACACCCTAATCATTGTGAGTTTCATCAACTAGCATTATTAACAAATTCTAGACATAGCACAATAGGATAAAACCTAAAGATGGGTTCTTTGCCAAGATGGTCAAATATCAACAAGATAATATGTTGCAAGTAATTTGAATAATTGACATACCAGTTGCTGCAGCAGCTGTTAAGGTCATTATATCACCAGCAGAACGCACATTAACAGCAGAACTAACCACTGAAGCTAAGTGGTCACGCTCAGCCCCCATTGACTCAGCTGCCTCTACACACTGTGCAGCCACTAGTGTTGCGGCTGAGGCCACAGCCATATCTGTTTTGGCCATATTCTCATCTTTCCCCTGTGCTGACGAGGCAGCAGTGGCAGCAGCAATTGCGGCAATAGCCGAAGCCACCCCAGCAACTGATATAGCAGCATGGAGCTGTGCATTTTGAGTCCTTGCCTCCTCTTTCTTCTTTTCTCTCCTGTCCTTCAGCCACCTCCCCACCGTCTTTCCACCCCCTCCAACAGCCACGCCACTATTACTAGCAGGGCAACCTCTGTATTGTGTGTTGGCTGAGTTGTTTAGGCGATAAAACTGCACATTAAATTTTGAAGCATTTATTAATTACCTCACTAGAGGGTATATAGGTGCACTGTATACCACTCAGCAACCACCAAGCCTAATAATATAATTAAAATTGGGCAAACTGAAAATCTGTCAATGTGCCCATGGGTCAGGAACACCCACTCCCTCGTGAACCACATTAATGTGTCTATTGTTGTCCTGACAATCATCAAACAGCACCAGTTCTTCTAGGTGAATAATAGTTTTGGACCCATATAGAAACACTACTGTTCTAGTCTTGCTATCTCGATCAAGAAAAAGGACAATTCTGTAATTTAAGGACCCCACTCACAGTAACCATATATGAAAACGTGGATATGTACCTTAAAAATCTGTAACTAATTTCTGTACATAAGGTCACTGCAACAACCATACTGTGCATCTTATCATTAGACCTATCATTTTACTGCATTAATATCATTCACAAGAATCACAACTTCACCCTCCCCAGATAATTCCAGATGTGAAAAGACTAAAATTGTCCCCAAAAAAACAAAAAAAGAACTTGAGCTAAAACTGCCTTCTATAAAACAATAGAAAAGTTCAAAACAAGAAAAGATTAATAGTCATCTAGGATTCAAGTTTCGTGTATGAAAGGAAGAAAGGCATCGATGATGAAGCACCCATTTGGCACAGGTATGTTTTGGTTAAAGAGAAAGCTGAGATCGTGTGCTTGTCTGAACCTATTCTGCAGTTGCAGAACTCGTGCTTTACAATAGAAACACGTAAAAAGGAGATATGCACCACAAGTCACCCAAAAAAAAAAGACCGTCTGGGGATTTAACATAAGAAGTTCACGTAGAAATAAATTCAGCATGAAGAGAGAGACTAGACCTTGTCGTCAAGTTCAGAAGGAGAGACAGGAGGGCTGTCAGAAAGAGAACCACCACAGCTCTGGCCACCATTGAGAGGTCCACTGCTGTGAGAAAGCCTACCAGAAGTGCGTGGTGATACTTCCTGCTGTAACATTAGTACTATTCATTAATTAATTGAACTGTTAAAGTAAGTTATGTTAGCACTGAGCATGACACACTACTGAAAAAGGCAACTAGGAAAATAGTAATCAAGGAAAACTTCCAGATTATGCAAGGAATCAAAATCATTGCACCATAACAAAAAGATAATATAAATATATATATATATCTATATATATATATATATATATACACACACTCAAAAAATAATTCTGCTACATTTCTTTTTAAAAATAAACACTAACAGGTAAGTTCATCATTGAAATGATTACTTCTGGGTTATTTGGGGAGGAAATAAATATATATTTCACGTCTGGAAGAAAGAAGCAACCAAAACACACAGGAGAAAAAACACGAGTGCTCTGGTTTAATGTAATTTAATCTCTGCTTAATTCATGATTGGTTTCCCGAGAAAACATTAATGCGACACAGAACTATTTTAATTACATTCATAAATAATTTAAAATTCCATTTTCCAAATCCAAGAAACTCTTTTTTGTTTGCCCATAAACCAGACAAATGAAAAAACAAGAGAACAAACAAACAAAAGCAGAAACAGAAGTAGAACAAAAAACAAAAAGTACCACCCCCGTAACAATATGAACCAACAAAATCAATAACCCATACAAGAATTCCAAAAGATAAGCAATGCATTCAAATAAATAAGACAAAATTCCGGAATGATTTTATCTGGGTTCAAGTCTAATAGACGACAAATGCTGAAAAGATTGTATTTTTCTTTCTTCCCACACTTACAGACTGTGACATAATGCGTTCCATGACAAGCTGAGAAGTCTCAGAAGAAGCAAACGAAAACGGGTTCCCAGAAACAGCGGCAGACTCCTCCAACTCGCCGGCAACATCCTCTGGTATGGTCCCCCCACCACCGCCCCCGCCGCCGCCACAACCACCAACGTTATTCAAAGGAGCGCCACCATTCAGTCCACCACTGAGAGTTTTAGCTAAAACTTGAGCTGGAGCAAGAGCTTTGGAGACTTCAAGAGCTGAAACACTCCATGAACGGGAAAGAAACTCCATGGGCTCTCTCGGAGTTTCCGGCGGTCTGAACATTGGCTGAACTCTGTCCATTTTTAGTACGTGTTTTTAGGTGCACTTTGAGTTGTGTGGAATATGTTTTAACTTGTACGTGACCGAGTGCTTTTGTGGGAAGGGAGTGAGAAGGGGATTGAGTTTGCAGAACGATAAAAATTGATGCTTTATAGGAAGGGAGAAGGGAGGACTGTGTCAGTGTGTGAGTATGTGAGAGAGAGTGCGTAACAAAGAGGCTGAAAATGTCCAGTGATATATTGTATAGCGAGAAAGACAGGGAATGTATTCATTCTGGTGTTCTTGGAGGTTTCTTATTATAAGTAATTTTTTTCCCCTCTTTATTAGTTTTGTGTACCTTGATACTTTTTGAGAAGTAAAGGAAACAAAAAAAAATAAATAAAAATTTGTGTGCAATTTTTTTTCTATCTTTATTCTCGTGTAAATTTTTTTGTAATTTTGATGAAAAAAATTGAAATTAATCATTCAGAAACTCATTCAACAATTTTATAGTTTCTCTTTATATTGTGCAGGGAAAAATTTTTAAGCAAATTAAAGTCACTTATCTTCTTTCATTCCTTTTATCTTAAGGAAAAAATTAATTTTTAAAATTTTCTTTATTAATTTTAAAATAAAATTCTTCCATTATTTATATTAAAATAATAATATATAATTTAAATTAAAAATATAAAATTATATATTTAATTATATATAGTAATTTGAAAATAAATTATACCAAATTTCGAGATGGAGGGAGTAATTGTTTTTCTCACAACTCAGCACTTTCAAACAACTTTATATTTTTACTTATTTTCCCCTCTACTGTTCCTCTGTATTGGTGTGCCCCATATTCAACAAATAAATGCACCAATCGCCCCCAATAACTAATAAATATATTCCCATATCTCGACATTCTAGCAAGAATATGCTGAATCAATCAGAAATGTGTTCAACGGCTATTTATTATTTATGGATAATAATATTCATCTTAGAATTTTCAACTTAGTACTATTTCAAAGGGGCAATTGATAGTTCAAGTCCAATATCAGACAATTATGTGTATAAATTATTATATCAAAATATATATTTTAAAATACAATTTATACGCATAATAATCATTTGATTTCAAGTTTCTTGCTAAGCCTACCTTTGCTAAATGGGCATAAAGAGTTTTAGTCCTTTGATTATATATATAATTATTTTGATACTTAACCAATCATGAGCTTTGAGTTTGTCAATAATTTCTCATTCATACTTTGTACTCACACTTCTCATGACAGCTTAATTGACTGATCATGTTAATGTCATGTCACATTAAGTGGCTCCATTGAAATAGATTGTGCTGGCAAAATGATAAAAGATAATGAAGAAGAAGAAAGCAAGAAAATAAAGCAAAATCAATGAGAATTAAACCTCCCCTGTTCCAAAAGAAGAAGAAAAAATTCAAAATATAGATTTTATTCAAATAATTCCAACACAATACTATTTCAAAACTAATCCTACTAGTCACTTAACTACTTGATGCATTTTAACATTAACATACAAAAATTAACGAGTCAAAATTCAACATTAACGTGGTTTAGTTCCATGTTGATGGAGTTTGATCACAATGAAGACTAATTAATCACTAAGAACCAAAACACTGTTCCCCATTAAATTCATTTATTCTTGCAGTGTGGAATGGGGCTTGGAGGTGATTAATGTTGATACAAATCAAGCTGGCAGTAGAAGTATTAAACCCCACGTGGATGTGAAGCACAGGCGATGAAGATCAGTAGCCATCTATCTCCAAAATTAATTCTGGGGGGTCATTTTCTATAAGGACCCAATAGTGATGGCTGAAGAGGGAATTGAGAAAGATGTAACATAACAAGTTAACAACCCAACCACACATAAATGATGAGAAAGAGACCTAGAAATGGCACATTCATAACTAAATTCCCTTAATAATCCGAATGTTTTGGATATGAATTTGGAGCTTATTATCAAAGCATGGCCCTTCTCAATTTTTTTTATGCATTTCTAATATTACTGAATTTTAGTGCACATTCCTCTTTAGTTTCTATGAAGTGAAAATAAAATTACACTCATGGCACTTGTGTGTCCATTCAAGTTACCATAACAATTTTGGTCATATCTATTTTAGGGTATGTATAAATTACATTTTCAAAACTTTTACCTTTTTTAATATATTTTTTTATTTTATAATTACTATTTTAAAAAATACAAAAATATATTATAAAACGTAATCCATACATACTCTTAGTTTGTCAATTGCATTGTATGAATTAACTATGCATCTCGAGTTTAATTTTATAGTTAATCTTCGTATAAATTATCCATTTGATGTGAGTTGAACTTAAACAATATTTTTAATGCGATACGATAAGCCCAACTGAAATATATAAGTAGCTCTTTAGAGCGTACATTCTTACAAGCAATGTCCCTCATGTTAATGACCAACTTAGTGCATCAAATTTATCAAATTGGTAAATTTAGATGGCTTATAGTTAAGTAAAACTTCCCTCATGTTTTTCATCTACAAATTTCCTTATCTACTAAAAGAAATGCATGTAATTATTTATTACATAGAATAATACTACTATTTACAAGGAGGATGCATTAGTAGTTGTTTTCAATGAAAATACAAATGAAAAAACCGTGCGTAATATATTGCGGTTGTTATTTTCAAAATCTTAATTTGTTGAAAGATATCTTTTTGGATAATATTTGTCATCATTTTCAAAAATTGCTTTACTTGTCACGTTGATTCCATCCATTGGGCAATGGTAGCATGGGTCATGGTCTGGTGACTCTGGTCCCTCTTTCGACTCATGGCCGAGGAGTAATCAAGCATAAATGCTCCTATCCACTACAACACGGCATACGCTCTCCTTACTCCTCTCATGGCCAGAAATCTTTGAAATTTTAACCAAGTAAAATTTTTAGGGCAAAACAATTGTTTTTTTTTTTTAAACAAATTGAAAAGGTATATATGTATATAACTAGATATCCCTCTTGAAAATTAATGTCTCACAATTCATTTAGTGGGATCTTGAAGTTGAGGATTCTTGTGTAAGTGGCTTCAATTCTTTGTAGTGCCTTGTATGGAAAATTCAAGAATGGCCCCCAACAAGAAAGCTATGGCAATCCTCATCATTGCCATGATTTTTATGTTTCCATCCATTAAGGTTGTGGAAGCAGATTCTTTGAAGACTTGTGTTAAGACCTTGATGCACCTTGGGTGTGGAACTATTGAAGATGCTACAACTATGTGTATGAGCACCCCCAATATGCATGATAATGATCAGAAGTCACGGAAAAGAGAAAATTAAGGTGTGTATAAATTATGTTTTAAAATATATTTTATTTTTTGAAATAGTAATCGTAAAATAAAAAATATATTAAAAACTATAAACATGTATTGAAAATGACTTACCATGTCATCTCATCTTTTTTACCCTGTCATCTTCCTTGAAGCCCTGAAAATTTGAGTTTAAGTTAGGTATTCTTGTATTAACTTTGAGCAAGTGTAGACACCATTTTTTGGTGATTGGTTTGTTAGTAAATTATGCATGTAATTTTTTTTATCATGAAAATGTGGGTTACTTATTTTCAGACTTTTGATGATGACTGATGATGCATAAAGCTTGGTATATCCTGTCTTTCAAGTCCAGAATTTTAACACCTAATCAATGGATGAAGTTGCAAGATAGTTCGCTTGTACGTTTATCGTTCCTCAATTTGTTAAAAAAAATAAAATCCAACAACAACAACTTGCCAACTTGGCTATAGTTGGCAACTAAATTTCTATACTTATTCTATCCCATTAAAACTGTCATTACGGCTAAATTTTGTTCATTAAACTTATTAATGAGTGTACGCCACAATTTAAGAATCCAAAAACCAAAAATAGTGGGGTTTAAAATAGAAGGAAATAATTTCCAAACAATAAAATTAACCATGTTCATTACTTTTGGTACATAAATTACGCCCTCACAATTAACCATATCCATTTACCTTTTGCCTCATTTATCTCTTCACCATTAATTCTTTCGAGAAAGAAAATTCTCATCACGAATTCCTTCATTCATTCACCTCTATAAAAATAGTTTCAAAAGGGTTGTGCTTACAAGTGTTAAAATTATTAAAAGAAAAAGAAAAATCTAAACTCTTATTTCCCTTTCGGTCAAAAAGTTCATAAATCATTGAGTTTTCACTATTTTCATAATTAACATATTTATATAACCAGCGATTATATCTAGAGTTTTTTTTTTTAAAAAAATTCTCTTGAAAGTTTCAAAACCCAAGGGTGAAGCCAAAGGCTCGAGCAAAATAACAATATCAAGAAAGATGGCTTACAACAAAACCATGGCGTCGTTCTTCATTGCCATGATTGTTGTGTTCGGATTGGTTGAGTTCGGATTGGCTGAGACAGATTATGAGACACTTGAAAAAGATCTTGCGGCCTGCATTGAGAAAGCCACGAGTCTCGGTGCTGAGCCAAAGAGTTCTAGAGATGAATGCAAAAGGGTAGTCGGGTATTATGAACGTTGAAGAAAAATCATACTACACGGTTGATGGCCTTATTTTGTTGTGAGAACGAATCAAACGTTTGTATTCAGTAATTATGTTGAATGCTTGATTCGATTAATGACGGCAAGATATTCTGCTTCCTTTTCATATTAATTTGTGTGCTTTTTGGTGATTAATACTATGGAACACAAAATAGCCCATTTGATACATGTTAAGGGTATTTAGTTAACTTATGTTACTAATTATTATGGTTGTTACTCATTTTTATCGAGAAAATTGCAGCATTAGAAAAATCAATCCGAAATTAAATCGGATAATTTATATAACATAATTATTATTCTTTCACTTACGAATATTTGCAACCGATTCAATTCAATTTAAAAAAATTAATATCGAATTGAAATCCATGCAACATGGATTGGTTCGAATTGATTCGATTTGGTTCTGATTTCTAACCTAAAAATATCATAATGTGAAAAAAAATAATGCTGTTCATATCAATAGTACAATATGTAAAAACATATTACTGCATGCCAGCAAGCATGAATGTCCAAAGTCAAAACCAAGCCAAATCCCTACAGGCTACAAATCAATGTCTAATGTCCATATCTTTCTTTTTGTGTTTATTTCATAATTTAGTGTCTGTTCTAATAATTCTCTGAACGGTGGGTTCATGAATATTTTAATAACCCCCATACATCAATGTAACAACTGTCAGAAAAAAAAAAAAAAAGTTTCAAAAGTTGTTATTTAACCCTTTATTGGTTTGGTTTCATTCTAGTTAAACCAAATTATTTTAGCATTTTACTCATAAAATTATTGAATATACCAATCCAATGCGCAGTCAAACAACACGTTATATATGATCGATTATGCCTTGCAAATATTGGACCAAAATGTTAGTCCTTTTTGTCTGGTGTAACACAAAGAAAAGAGGAAGAATTTGCAGTGAAAAGGTCAACTGCGGGATGAAGAAGGAGAAGAGAAGAGAAGAGAAGAAGGGGAAGAGGACCGAAGAAGTCAGAACCATGATGAAATAATTGGACGGAACATCTGTATATTCTTAATTTCCTCGATCTTATCCATGCAATGCATATGTATAATGTCATATTATAGCTTCATAGGGTATACAAACAGAAAGGGTCCCATCCGTACATTCCAAGCAGCTGCCATGTTTGCCTAACGGGCTGCACATCGAGATGAAAATTTTCATCATTCGTTTTCTCAGTGTCCCAATGGATGAATGTTTTGGGGTGGCTTCACGCGTCCATTGTCTCAAATTTGTCCCATTCGACTGACCCTTAAAAAAATTAGCCCTCCACTCCGGACCATGCCACTGACTCAGGCTACTTCTCTGCCCGACAATCATCCGTATGAGTCCCTGACAAAATATTCATCAAACTCTTTCCTACAGTAATTCCACCAAAACAATTCAAAAGTTTCCTCGGACACGTCTGTTTGGCTTTGTTTTGTGTCTTGCATTCTCTGCGTGTGTGTGTGTGTGTGTGTGTGAGTAGGTGTGCGTGTTTTGTTTTTTTACAATTCACAGCATGTTGCTTACTTCCGCTAGACAATGAAAAGGAGTAGAAAATTAACAACTACGACTGAGGAAATACTTAACACTTTTGTCGACGAGGTTTATTATGGATGCTGATTGTGGTGTTTGATCATAAGACTGATATCCAAAAAGAGTTTTAAAGCATTCTAGTAATCAATATCTCTATCACTCAGGAGATGAATACTGGTTGGAACTTCTGGTTAATATTATTTCTGCAAAAAAAAATTCCTGATATGTTTCCAGAATAGATACTAGTATCAAGATTTTGTTGAAAGTTAAGGTAAACGTATTTATATATGAAAAGAAAATAACTTCTATAAAAAATGAAAGAAATATTTTATCTAAAACAATCTTATATGTATCAGTAAATATACTTTTCGGACACTTAAATCGGCTTAACTTTGAAATGAGTCTCTCTCTTTTACTTGATAATTCTAAAATTACAACTTCTGAAGATGTCAATATACTCACAACCCCATTCATGAACCCAACGTTATGACACTTATATTTCAGGGCTAAGCTCAATATGCATCAAGTTATGTATGAAAAGGAAAACAAGAAAACAGGAATGCAGTTAAAGATTCAGAATTGGATCAGAAAAGGATTTGAATGATGGAAACAAGGAAGAAGAAGACAATATGGCAAATTTGCGCGTGGGTGGCAATAGAAGTGTGTAAGGGAATTGGATGCGTCATATGTGATCAGGCTCTTTCGCTTTCTTTCTTCTATTCATCTTCTCTAACAGTTAAAAAGGCTGCTGCATTTTCCATCTTCACCCAAAAGAAAACCTTTTTTTTTTTTTTTGGGTGCATGATTTTTTGCCAGCTTTGTGCTCTTGATCGATATGATGCCCTTTATTATCATATTTTTCTAATTAAACAGTTTTATTAAGTTTTTATTTAATACTACCAAAATTTGTGGGGAAAAAAATTCAAAGTTAAGTTTCAACTAAGATTTTTTTATGACAAGGGTATGCAAATATTTGAATTAAATCGACTAATTTTGATGATTCGATATAATAATTATTTTATTTTTTGTATTTTTATTATTGCTTAGACATAATTGACAAAATAATTCTTTACAAATAGGCGAATAATCTTTTTTCTTCTTCATATTTAAAATGATGAAAAAATATTTTTAACATTTTACTAATGTACTTTTTTAGTCTTCTGTCATAATTTTATTCAAATTTTCATCAAATTTTGATAATAGTAACGTTGTCATTTTAACAAAAAATGATATGAAATTATGACGAATAATTAAAAAAGTACATTAATAAAACATTCATTTTTTTTTCATTATTTTAAATATAAAAAAAATTATTCATTAATTTGTGAATACAATTTTATCGATTAACTCTATTGCTTATTTACATTCCAAACATGTAGTGAATATGTACATCAGCGTACTGCTGTGAATTTAATTTATTTAATTTATTTTTTTTGGTGGGGGAAAGGTTCCAATCAAGTACGGTTTTATAAAGGGGGTCAAAGAATGAGGCTGGGAAATGTACGTAGCCAACGGACGGGATTGAATTCCGGAAGAATGCTTGTCGTGGTGCCGTAGGTGAATAGTGCTTTGTTGGTAGGCTTTTGCTTTCAATTCCATTTATTCAGTCCATCATGCATGAGTGATCCGACTCAACTAAGATGTTTACGGATTGAATTTTTAAAAAACATATTTTTGTGATTTTTTTAATATAAAATTTTATTTTATTATTACTATTTAAAAAAACAAAAAAATAAATTTTAAATACAATTCATACATTTTTTAAATTTTCAAATATTTGTATAAAGTAAATTACAATAATATGAAGAGATATTAAAAAGAATTTTAACCTTGTTTACAACGCAATCACGAGTAATAATATAAAAGTACGTAACACCAAATTAATCGAGGGAGGGATAACCTTACATTTATCTTTCAAGATTTTTTAAACTCAATATAAGGAAGGTCATTCTTAACTAAATATACATACCCTTATTCAATAATAGAAATGTCAGAGGTAGAATGTAAAATTAATCCTTAATCAAAAAGGAACATGAATATTTATTGTCGATAAAGGGTCAGAAATGATTTGTTTATCGTATTATTGGAAAGTGCATTAATATAACTACTAAATATAACGAAGTTTAAAATAAAATTCCATGAAATTCTGGGGACTTTTGAACTAATTTACTGTAAACTCCACAAAGATGAAGATTGAGTGATGATTACGACAGTATTTAACAAGGAATGAAGATAGCAACAATATCTCCCAAAGGAATCTTGGAAGCATCTATTTTATGTTTTTCCTTAGAATGATGGGTTCAGAAAACACACAAAAAGAAACTCCAATAATTATCAAAAGAAAGAATAAAAAGAACCCAACACCAGAACACAAAAAGAACATCCATCACATGGTGAGATGATCAAGGATATTGATGAGAAAGAATTCCTCTCTTTTTTTTTCTTTTTTTTTTCCTCTCCATTTCATTGCTAAAGTTGCATTGATGGCCTACATGATTGGAATCAATCAACTAAATACTTTTAAGAGTTCAAGCCCACAAAAATAAAATCTCAGTCAAATTAGGGGGAAACACTTTTTTTTGTAAGTACATCTATAAATATGGTGAGAAGGTGAAAAAAAAATAAAAAGAAAATATTTATCAAAAGTTGGGGATAAGGGTCTTAGAGGGTGTAAAAAGGGATAGGAGATCTCAATCCCATCATTAATTTGAGATACTAGATTCAGTCTATATGCACTTTAAACTCCTCAGGTCCCCTACTCTTTGAGTTGGAATAATTGAATAATATTGTATGTGACATTTATATCACCGAAAATAGTATAATTTAAATAATTTATTGATCAAATTAAATTATAAGTTTATTGGTCAAAATTAATGGAAAATAAGGGATCAAAATATTTTAAAATCGTAATCATTGATTTTCTATTAAGTTAAAAAATACTCCTTCAATTCTAAAAAAAATATTTTACTTAAAAAAAAAATTCGTTCTAAAAAAAGTCACTTTTAAATTAAAACATGAATAAATTGGTTTTGCAAATGGCTCGATTTTGCATATACAAGTAAAGGGTCCTAATTTTAAGATATTGTAAGATTATACAAAGGTACAAAATAATAACAAAATTCTTTATTAAGAGATTCTATTCTAACCTCGAAACTTTCGAGTTCTTTACTTTTTTTCAATATTAAAAATAAGTAGGCCATGTTTAGAGTTGACGGTGGAGAGAAGAGAACAGAAGAGAAGAGGAAGATACAGAGGCATAAGAATGATGACAGCATAGATAGGGACAGAGGTCTAATTCAGTAGGGCAGGGTACCCAGTTAATGGAGACATAAACCCTCCACCAACTTCTTTAAGTCAAGGTAGATAATGTGATCCACTGAATTTGGTTCGCACATCACAAGAATCAAATATTTTTTGGGTATATTTTTGAAGTGATAATATTGGGATTAGTATATCCAACTCAAACTCCACAGGAGAAAATGTAGTGATTACTTCATTTTCAATTCATTCTCATTGGAATCTTTGATTATTGCCACTCCCAAACATAGTCATTCTTTGCCAAATATATTCCACCATCATAATTGGGAATATGAAAAAAGAAAATATAGTTTCAAACTTGATTTATGATGGATTACTCCAAAAGAAAGAGAGGCATAATTGTTTTGCATGCACCAATATTAACTTTGCACATTTTTCAAACGTAAGTGCAACCATTTAGTGAAAGATTTACAATGGCCAATAATTCATTCAAAGGCATTTTCATGCAGATTGCATATGTATATGAAAAAAATAAATATGCATTTATTGGAGGTTTGAGGTAATTTGAAATGATTTATTGAAGCACTAAACTAAACGTTTAGATTTTATTTTAAAATATTTTTTTAATTTATTTTATTAAAATAATTTTTTAAAAAATACAAAAATATATTTAAAAATATAATCGATAGCCCAGTAGTGACTTTTCAATAAAAGCCCAGTTGCAATGATTTGTATGGTTTAGAGACAGGTCTCAGTTTGTGATCCCACAAAATTTAATGCCAAATCTCATGAAAATCAAATAAATCTTCAGCAGAGATTTTTTTTTTAATTTTTTATTTTGTAAAATGCTAGTTTATGTTGTAAAATTCTTTAATTTATGGTGCAAATCAGAACCCCCCAACCCCTTTTTAAGTTTTGAAAAAGCTTTACAACAAACAATGCTCACTTGTAATGAATATTGATATATACCAATAATATTTCTCAATATATAAAGTTTCATATATTTTTATGTTCCTCTGCATATATTCAACATATGTAATTTCGAGTGTGTATAAATTATAATTTTAAAATATATTATTTTTTATGTTTTGTATTTTTAAAATACAATTCACATATACCATTCATTTCAAAAAAAAATAAAAATAAAAAATTGAAGTGCCATAGTTGTTAATGACATTGAAAAGCCCCCAAAATTCAATGGATCAGAATGGATGATTTTTGGGGTGACAGCAGTGATTAAGATTGTTTAATTACTGTAACCATCATTCACTTTCAGATAGTAATAAGCC
Organism: Gynochthodes officinalis; assembly: GCA_020080225.1. Classification (NCBI taxonomy): domain Eukaryota; kingdom Viridiplantae; phylum Streptophyta; class Magnoliopsida; order Gentianales; family Rubiaceae; genus Gynochthodes; species Gynochthodes officinalis. The sequence continues at coordinate 4,046,402 of CM034619.1, read as the reverse complement.
AACAGAAACTTCAATTCCCAAGGACCATATCTGTACTTTGGATTTTGGAACCCACAAATCATCCCTTCCTCCCTCCCTTCGCCACCCAAAACCACCATCAACAAGAGAATCCCAATGCAAAAACCTCGACTGATTAATTAATGTCACCTCTCTCATTAATACCATATTTTTCAATCTGGGTTTTTCTCTTTTTTGTTTCTTTGAGAATTGTTGTGAGTGAGGGATGTGATACACACGAACCAAGAAAAGGGCAAAAAAGCAAGCAATAATTCATACACGAATATCAAAAAATTGTCAAAAAAAGGCAACCAAAAAATAAAAATTGGCTGTACTAGTACTTCTTGTCTCCATCAATGATCAAACTCCCAAGGTAGTAGGATGGTGTAGTAGTAGTAGCAGTGGCTTTTTAAGCTGCAAGGGCTACATAGGAGAGGTTGTTGTCCATTTCAACCAGAAGTCTATTACACACATGGGCACATAAGTCATGTCCGTACGCCGGCGATTAGGGTGGTGCGCCGTACTACTGGCGGTGCCTGCAGGCCTAGGGAGAGTTCACGGAGTTGGGATTTTGACATTGCTGCTGTGTGTTTAGCAGCAGAAGTAGTAGTAGGTTTTTAAGTAGGCTCTGAGATGGAACAGCTTTAAGTCTTTCACTGTGTCACTTGTAGTTGTGAGTACCAAGTACAGTGAGGGCTAGGCTAGGAAATGATAATGATTTTGAGGCATTCATTTAATTCATTGATGATGGGTTTTAATTTTTATTTGTGGGATTTTGATGGGGGGCTTTAATTTGGGTAGTGATGTGGGTGAGAATGAAATTTGAGACGGTTTGGACTTGTGACTTGTCCACGGTTGGGGTGGGTGGGGGTTCGCCTGGGGACTAAACAGTGATGGACTAATAAATTTCAACCACTTGAAAGAATTGAAAGCAAGTCAACAAAATGTAATTTTCACTTCATGATTCAACATTTGGGATCCATATGGATTGCGTTTTAAGTTGCATTCTTGCGTTTTTGAAAACAGTGATGGTAAATTAAAAGTTATATTAAAAAATATAAAAATATATTTTGAAATTGTAATCCAAACAGACTTTGAGGTCGCAACAAGTCATTTATTAACTTTTCCTTTAGAATAAATTGTGACAAGATCACGAGTGGATTGCCAAAAGTGGTCCTTAAAATTATGCCAATTTGATGGAATTAGATTGTGAAATACAAAGACCGAGAGCCTTGGGTTACTCCAATAACCATCAAGAATGGTCATAACCCTCCATTGAGTTTAGGTAACAGCATTAAATCTCACCCTAATTCCCGGCTCAGTTGTTCACCCAATGGACTAAGCCACAAACCTATGACAAAGTTTGTGGCGGTCACTTGGGCTTCATCTTCTAAAGCCTCAAAAAGTCCAGGTATTAACATCGATTGTACTCTTTCCCACTTTAGTTGGTTGGATCATGGAAGATCTTGACGTGCCAATGCCCATTGGTAGTTTGTTCAATTAAATCCCATAAAAAATTGATCAATCATATATGCTGTTGGGTTGACAAGTTTTAACTAAATTTAAGAGGATTTGGGCTAGGACTTCTGTGGAGTAACTAGACACAGAGTCTGAATTCATAAACTTTCTAATTATTTTTCTCGACTAAGGAACCCTCTGAATTCATAAACTTTCTAACTATTTTTTTCGACTAAGGAATCCGCAGCCGCTACCAAAAGTGTGCACTGGATAAACATTAAACCGCACAGTCCAAAAAAGTGTCACCAAGGGGATTTGAACTCGTGACCTTACGGTTACGCGCTCGCCCGCCACACCAACTTGGCTGTCCCCAAGGGGGCATAAAACTTTTTAAAAACTTTTTAACTATTGAATGAACATTTCCCTGTTTGATTTGTGGGATGGGATTATCTTTAGTGGCTTAAAAAAGTAAATTAGACACTTGTACATCAACAGGGAATTTTGCCCTGTTTGTTTTGTTAATTGGCAACGTTGGTAAAGAATTGGTAACTTCAATGTACAAGATCAGAATGTTATGGTCTTAACCAGTATCTGTAACCTTATAAGGTTGTAAATTGTGTCAATTTACAAGATTAAAGGTTATTTTTATTGCCTTATTTTTGTGCAGTGTGTTGATATGCTTGGGGTTTTCTATGTAAGAATCTTTGCTGAAATGAAATAAAGGAATAATAAACCATGTTTAATCTAATACACAATGAACAAACTATCTACAAAAAATCATCTCATGCAAGAGACTGGCTGGCTACGTGGCATAACAATCGTATAATGCCAATTTATGTCCAAAATAAAGAACACAACCTAAACACAAAGTGATTAAATACGCAATAGACAAAACATTACACACCCTCAAAATCTCAAGTGTCCTCGTTTTATTTCTCTATGCCCACAAAACCAAAGCCAGGGATACCACACTGAAAATCAACCATTTAAGATGGCAGGTTTGGATTGAGGTAGCTGCTTGAACAAACACAAGAAAAGATCAGATGAATGGAAATATACACAGTAATATTCGGATACTTCTGAGAAGAGAAGAAAAGAAACAGACAATGAAACATCTCACCTCGGTTTTGACTATTCTCTGCCACACTGGAAGGTGATGAAGCAGTTGATTTGTTCGAGAAGTCGATTCCAAGACTTTTACAATCCATTCCAAGTGCACCTTCATAATATATCAAGACTCCATTAGAACTTTCCAAGAGCATGACAAATTTACTCATATAAGAGCAACTGATGCAAGATACAAGAGTGAATTGGAAATTTCTAAGCATAACTAAAGGTTGCATCATATACTTACATTCTCTGACGCAGGGGAAAGCAGAAACATTGAGTATGTTATAATAACCCTCTTTACACTTGCATTTGTGCGTGAATGGGGAGGTCTTGTCGCATGTGCCACCTCCACAATCAGCCCAGAAGCAGGCTAGAACCAGAATCAAAACAACAAATTTAGCATAAGGTTTAAATGGCATGCAGTTATATTAATTAAGCAATCATAGAAAGTATGAAACTCTATTACGATCAAAGATCGATCCATTAGCTCGTTTGTTGACTTGTGGAGCAGGAGGTGGTGCCTCAGCGCAGGTGGAATTGAGGGTACCTAAAGAAACAGAAGAGTGCCTGTGTCAAGAAAACGACATAGTATATCTTAAATAACAGTTACAACACCAAGTCAAATTCAACAAGATATTGCTTCACCTGATGGCGCCTGTTACTTCCGTGTAAGGAATGAGAAACACTCAGCATACTTTGACTAATATCCATAACCAACTAAAAGTAAACATGAAATACAAGTGAAAGACGCATCATATAAACTTTATAATATGACTGGTTTCTGTGATTTTCATTTGAAGACCAGTTCCACATGGAAAAGAAAGATTAGGTGTCAGATTAGGTTTTCCATGGAGTCAAATTTGTTTTATGTTAAAATCTTGTACTAAAAGTTCAGTAGTATTTTCAATGATATTTCATCAGCGCAATATTGCTTCAGATAATAAACACGGATTCCTTAATTCTCTTCTTTCTCTTACCTTTTCTTCTTTCATCAACATTAAGAAGACACATAACAACTGACCATGCATTCCAAAATTACAAACTTTCAGCCTTGGTGGTTAGCCTTATGCTATCACAGAAATCAACAAACAACAGCAATCAAGTATGTTACACAGCTCGTTGTTTTGTTGGCAAATTTTTTAAACCATAATTGATCTTCAAACGTCCTAAATGTATCAAGAAACCTCATATTGACATTACTTGGCTATTAAAAATATCTTGTCATCCCATTTAGAACCCCTAAAGGCTAAAACTTTTAGTTCCAATGAAAGACAACCAAACATTAGTAAAGCTGTGTATTAGATCACGATCAACTAAACTAACATATCAAGAGCAAAATATTAGGAGACACAAGTTATCATTAAAGAATCCAAATTTCTCATTGTGACTGCACTCATCAACATTAAATGGGACATTAACAAGCTGAAACACACCATTCAGTAAATCTTTTCTACATATACCAAGTTTAGCTAGATAGGCGACATAAGAAAGCAGTAAACAAAAGTAGGACTGATACTCACAGTTAGGAATCACACAAGGCAAATATCTGAGATCATCATTATGTTCAGGGCGAGTTTGCTTCCATCCAGGCTCACAATCACACACAAAACCAAAAGTGCTCTCGTTTGATGGCTTGCAGGTTCCTTTTCCACACTGATCTGAGTTGTTGCAAATGTGACCTACCATATATTATAGACAAATTAACACCCAGAAAAAAGAAAAACGTAAACTACTAAAATCACACATCAAGAATTAAGCAAGTACGCAACTTTAAAGTTTAAACAAACAATCCCAAAAGATTGAACACAAAACCCAGAAGGAGAACTGATGAAGTGGCCAATGAAACGAAAAGGGTCCATTCACCTACCAAAAATATTAGAGAAAATTGACGAAAGATCGCTGCCTGATACGGACCAAGTCTGCAGAACAAGGATAATAGTGAAAAAAGAAAGGGTGTAAAGAGAAGCCATATCCAAAGCTCAAGAGAACCAAAATCAGCCTAAGAAATTGGTTTGAGTAAATGATGGCACGACTATTTTACTGCTATTAAAGGACCCCTCTATTTAGATTTCCAATTTGATAGTGAAATATTAAAAGTTTGGTATGCACAAGACACGGACTCGTCATTTTCGTACTCTCCAATCTGGATTCTTGTGCCTGTAAAACTTTGAAAATTTAGAAACATAGGAAGCACAACAAAAACGAACAAAATTTGGGCCAACGTGGACGATTTATCGGAGGCCAAATGGTGTTCGAAAGGGTAGTTGGAAGTTGGAAGATGAGAGTTCAGTTATGCATAATCACTCGTGACATACGCGTTAACTTCTAATCTGAGTTCTATCTGTCCAATTGGATCTTTCCATACGCCATGGTTTTACTGCTTGGAATTTGAATTTTTACATTTTTTTTTAAATTAAAATTATTTTAAAGATCTAATTCATTTCAAAACCAAGGTGTCTTTGGATTGGCATTTTTCATTTACAAACAACAAAATTTTTAAACAAAAATAAATTATTCAAACATATTTTTATTTCAAAATTTAAAATTCAAATTTTCTCACTCAAATTCCTCTCACATAATTTTAAAAAATTTTCTTTCCCTCTAAAATACTTTTTCTATAAAAAAATATCTACTAAAATTTTCACACATTCAAATATAAATTTTTCTATTTATAAATAAAAATGTCTTGTCCAAACGCACCCTTTAAGCTTTCAAACCTCAACGATTACTTAATTACTTACCAACTTGGTAAGTAATGTATGCCAGTCAAGTTTGAGTGCTATAAACTTAATTGGGTCATATTTTCCTACTACACGTATGACTGGATTGAGACCTCCATCCCCTCTATATTCAACGTTATTGTACACTATAGTAAAGATAAGAGTCAGGTTTGGACGTTCACGAATAAAATTATGAATAATGACATAACATCTTAATTATAATTCAATATGATAAATAATGAAATTGATGTATAAGATAAAGATTTGATGGATATTAACAACATCAATTTCAAGATAGGATTAATTCAATTACACACTTTTCATGAATTAAATTTATAGACCTTACAACACGAGTTAAATTTCAACAACACGAATTAAATTTTAATATAATATGAATCAAAATTCAATATTTATAATTGTTTATTTCTTACACAAATTTCAAGTATTTGAGAATGGTTGTTGGTTGCGAATTAAACTCCTTTTCTTTTTTTTCTTTTTTTTTTTGGGGGTAGAAAAGCCTAAAAAGTGAAAACTATCAAGAGAAAAATGAGTATAGACAAGAAAGAATTAATCGTTTCCACCAATTTTTAGAAAAAGATATACATGAAGTGCATGGAAAGCAAATGTAATATAACCACAATTTTACTTGGCTTGTACGTGGGTGCATGCTCAATGTGACAATCACATTTAGGCCTTCCAAAGCATATTCACAAAAATAAAACTAACCCATAAATCAAAAGTTGATTGGCTTCTAGGATACTGATGTTCTCCCTATTTGATTCACTAATCTTGTTTTGGAGTTCCCCTATGACTTTGAAATGAGTATGGAAAATTTGGCATGGCGTTTGTGGTATGAATGCATTATGGCCATGCAAATAGCACATTTTAGAAGAGGGAGTAGGAGTGGGTCATTAGTACAATAAATAAATATGTAGAGTATGAGAAGTTTCAATCTATCTTCTCCATCCAATTATCCAAATATAAATAAATGAAACACTAAAAAAGTCTTAATGTGTGCTTGGTTTGTTATTAAAATTAAAAAGAAATTATTATATTTTGTTAAATTTTATGATTTTTAAAAAATTTTAATTCATTCAAAATGTTTATTTTGTAATATTTTAAAATTTTAAAATCTTTTATAAAATTTAAACTAAAATCTATGGTAAAATATATTTAATTTACGCACCAAAATCATATTTTTTTGAGCCAAAAATTTATCGTTGCTTGTGTAGTTAGGTGGGCTAACTCGACGATTGAAGGTGCTACATTGGGCCTTTTGCTTTTAGATATTTCGTTGAGTCATAACAAAGTCACTCTACCCTGTCCGTATATTAATTGGGCTAACATTTCACGCATTCTGTATCTCAAAGCTTTAAGAAGCTGAACCCATGGGCTAATTCAATTTTATTTATTTATTTTTTTATTTGCCCTTTTTTTTTAAAAAAAAAAATTGCAGTTGGTAATAAAATGAATTCCAATCTATCCTCTCCTATTAGTTATTATAACCTTCCCTCCATCCCTCCTATTTGACGGGCTTATATTTATATATTTTTAGTATTTCTAGTATTCAATTAAAATTTTTTTTTTCTAAAAAGAATTGTCATTGAACTAATATGTTTAGCTTTTAGAGTCATCATCCATTCAATGCTGAAGCAAGAAATATTCGAAATATGGTTAAATTTTTTTTTTATTTGATAGGATTTTTTCTTATAGTTACTATAAATTTCTTTTTTAGGCTTGTGCCACCTAACTTTTTTTTAAGAAAAACTCTATAACAAAATGGAAGGTAGCTACCTAACTTTTAAAAGAGACATACTAAAAGTACAAAGGTTCGAACCTTCACTCTCTTATTTCTCTCTCCTCGTTCTCTATTCCTTTTGGTGGGGGTTTCACACAGTTGAGTGAGACACATAGAATATGACACTCTTATAATAGAATAGGAAACATAGTTATAATAGTATAAGATTTTTAACAATATAATTGATTTCGTTGATTTTGAGAGTTCAATCTTTTAATATCACAAGATTGTTTCTCACTTTTATTTTTTAAAAAGAAAAAGGATTTTTAAAGGTTAGTTTCCAAACTTGGAAAAAAGTATTTAAATCCATCTAATAACTAAAAAGTGTAATATTTTTGAGTCTAAGTGGGATTTGGAACCATTAGACTTGCTCTAGTAGCCACCCAATGTGTTGAGGCCAAGAGACAGAGGTTTTAACCTTGCATTTGTCATCTCCCTCTCCTCGTTCTCCTTACCTCTTGGTTAACATAAGAGCCCTTCTCTTGTCTTCCTTGTCTTTTGGTTAACATAGAGTCCCTCCCACTTGGTTAACACGGGATTCTCATTTCACAGGCCATTCAACATGTGTTGGGGTCAAGAGATCAGGAGTTCAAATCTCATTCTTGTCATTTTTCTCCTCGTTCTTCTTTTGGTTAACATAGGAGCCCCTCTTTGGTCATCTCTATCTCTTAATTAATACGAGAGTCTCACTTTTTATCCTTTTTATTTCTTAATTAATATAAAAGTTTCACTCCACATTATATGATTGTAACGTAACATGATTTTTTTTTTTTTCTAAAACAAAAAAAGTGGGATTCCAATTCGCAATACACCCTCCGCATAGGCCGGCATGATGGACCACATCAGTAGTCAGTACGGGGACATGGATAGATGGCTGCTGCTTGACGAATTCAGTACCCTTGAAGACGACTTTCACAAAGCTTCATAGTTCATAGCCATTAATTTTAAGGCTTGCGGTCATTTAATTGGAGACTATTACTAATTTTATAATTATTCAGTTGTAATTTTTTCCTATAATATTTATACTAGTAATATTCAAAAGGACAAGAAAGCTTAGTTTAACAATCTAAAGGGAGTGGGAGCTTAATTAAATTATGGTGATGATATTTATACTCTTTATTTGCCATTATATGTATACCAATGTCATTACTTAAGTGTACTTTTTATGTCAATAAAGGAGTTTCAACCCAGAAAAAATAAAATAAATGCAATTTTAATATCATCATCCTATATTTTAAGGGCTACTGAGTTTATCCCACAGTAATAGAAAAAAAATATGTTGTAGTACTACTTAATAAGGTTAAGGGTGAGGAGCAAAAGGAGAAATATGTCAGACGAGAAATTCAGGCCTGATTAATTAGTTAGTGATGCAATAACTTATTAAAGCAATGATCGGTAGTTAGTTCGAGAAAATGATAAGCAACATTAGAATTGGGACATGATTTAGGCCCTATGGAAAGCAAAATGTACAGAAGACCTCCATAATTATAAAAAAAAGAAAAAGTGGAATGCTATATTTTTAATATTGGATTTCATATTCGAATAAATTTCATACTCCTAAAAGAATGGGAATAAGAAAGTGAAATTTTAGTTTAGTTCCAAAAGTTTAATTTAGTAAAATTTAAATTATATTAAATTATTATTATTTTTTAAATTTCCAAACTAAAGGGGACAATTTTCTTTTAACGTGAACCTAACAGGAAACGTAAGAGAAACATGTCCATTCCTCCATGCCATTGTACATAAGAATACAGTCAAGTCCCAATGATTTGCGTTAAGAAACTCATTATGTCTTTTAGTTCAATCAAATAGTAATTGAACCCGACATGATCCAAAAGTCTCGCTGATCAGATCTACATTCATTTGACATCGATCGCATGGCATGCCTATAGTCTTCGTGAATTTGATAGTACGATTTCTTAGCTTGATCAAGTTCATGAATTAATATTGAGTTGCACCATTGCACAACAACAATATATACCCCCAACAAATATGACTGCACTTTCTGAGATGGTATGCTACTTGAAAGACATTGGAGTAGCACGTACGTACCATTGGCTAAATATAATCAGCAAAACAAGCTTAATGCATAGTTTGAAATCATACTTTTCGACCCAAAAGAGCAAGACAATTCAAGGTGGAAGTGTATTTCATGGAACCAATAGTTATTTAAGCGGTTGATGTTTATTGAATCACCTTAAAGATAAGGAGTGAATATTTTAATTAACTATTTACATTAAATATTCCCTTGAAAACGATTTAGTTATGATATTGGAATGATTTTTTTTGAAATTTTTTGATTTGTCTTGGTTTAAACTTCTTATATTATATGCATATTACAAATCATAAACACTCTCGAAAAAAATTAGAAAAGAATCATCTCTTAAAAGATGCTTTTTTAAGTAATTTATTTTAATCCCTTAAAGATCACCAAACTTTATCCTTTAATGATCAACTTACTCAACACGTACAGGTTTATTTGATTATGACTTTAATTGTTTTAGCTTTGGAGACTGGTCAAGAGTCTAAAGACTCACTTTGATCATTTTGAATCACTAAAACAAGGAAAAGCAAGAAATTAGGAGAGACAAACTCATCATTCCAATCAACACAAACAACTCAAGTGGGGTTTCAACCCCAAAAAAATTCCATACTACTACAAACAAAAGTGAAAAATGGATCTCATATCAAACCATGCAAAACCAACCACATGCGGCTTTCCCTATTTTAATTCCATGTGGTCGGCACTTAGCTTAATCAAGCAAATACAATTGTATTTCGAATTGGTTTTCCTTATTGATGTAAGATTTTAAATTTATAGATCACAGAGATTCCAAACTGTCAAAATCATTGATTTATTATCTGAGTACAGAATGTTTTGGAAGGGATGTGGACTGGAACCCTGCACATGAATGGACACAAGAAGACCATATACAATTTCAGATATTATTTAGGTCCCACTTGGGAGATCTTGGAATCAAATTAAGATGAGCATTAAAAAAATAATGCACTAAAATTAATAAGTAATGGTTTAATTTTGATGAATGTCAGTATGAATGCCAATCAAAAATTGACATCATTTATTGGTTGTCATTTGTTCAAGGGCCACAGGAAGAGATGCATTGAATCAATGACTGGTTGAAGAACTTGAAGACGTTGTAATGCCCAAGAAAGAAGACACCGACAGTGTGGGTTGAGAAGTTATTTCAACCAAAGTACAGGTTTATTCAATATGTTGATATAATTATTTTGTGCACTTTCTCAGTACTTTGGAAGCAGAACAACATTGCCAGTAGCACCTTTTAATTTTTACAAAAATAATAAGCAAAATCAATAACAGGTAAAGTGAAATATGACTACTTTTTTTTTTTGTTAAATAAAAAAACTAGTTTTTGATGTAGTTTCGAAGTTAATCTTCTCTAAAAAGTATAGTAATTTTTTCTAAATTAAAGAAAGGAAGAAAGTATACTAAAGTCTTCTTTTATAATCATATTTTTCTGTGTTTTTTTAGTTTTTTTTTTCTTGTGTTCAATCTCTCAAGAAAAACATGGTCCATCAAATTTTTTTTGCATTTTATCATATGTTTGTACTTAGAGGGACATTTTAGTTTCTTAATAGAATTGATCAAAACAATTATGTCTAGAGGCACATCTTATTATCTCAATATGGAATATAAAATAGAAATAATAAATTAATAAAGTAACGATATATCGAGCAAAAAATATAAATGATATATTTTCGTGATTATCATAAAAATTAAGTAACACAAATAACTAATTAATAGTCATTTTAATTATTCACTTTTTTTTCTACTATATAAAAATTAATTCAGTTATTGTGAAACTTCGTTAAAAATTTGAGCGATAAATATTATTACTCAAATTAATAATCAATGAAAAGTAAACCTTACTTTCACATTCTCCATTGAGAAGTGGGAACAACTGAATAGTCTGCTCCTACTTTGTTGTTTTATCAGTTGTTAGGATTTGTTTCCTCCAAAAGGGAAAAAAAATGAAAAAGAAGTCATCGTTTAGTTGATAGGGAGCATTATACGAGCAAAGCATATGATTGCCAACAAATCTTGATTATCAAATAAACAATAACTAAATACTGTATATCCACACACTCTCCAAAGGAAGACAAATCATTTTTCTTTCCTTCATATATGGACATCATACTACGTTATTTTTTGCCTACCAAACAACATTAATTTCCTTTTTTCTTTTTTCAAATTCAAAGACAAAAATGATCCCAAGTTGCACCAAAAGAAAAGAAAAATATTTATCACCAAAAAAAAAAAAAAGCATACAGAACAGAATCACAAATTCTGATAAAAGCAAAAAAAATAAAAAATTTGTATCCATTCATCATTTCTGCAATCTATGGTAGGGTCCTGATTTTTTATTGCAGCATCTTCTTGTGACAGCAATGTATGCCAAATAAGCAAAAGAGTTTAATTCATAATAAATATGGTGTCACTCTACCAACTACTTTCTCATTTTCTCCTCATCACTATCTACCGTACTTTGATTACACGCATTGCAATTAAGGGTTGAGGTTGAGATTGAGGTTGATGGACCTCATCTATTATTATTCATAGTCAATTATGTACTAGTACCATATGTACATCCCACGTTGTATGCTTCCTATGACAAGAAAGTGGACAAATAACGTATTCAATGTCAATTTCACATTCCTCCATGTAACGACAAGTACATGCAATTTCAGTTGGACGCATTTTTTCAGATAAAAACAAAGACTTCGAATTTATTTTTTTTTCGAATGGTAAATATTTTTTAGAAGATAAAATGTGAATTAAAGTTATGCTTGAATTGATATTGCGATACTATTGAGATAATTGTATACCAAATGTGTAATGTGATTATATTAAACATCAAGATAGGATCTCGTAACTTGTTTAGTAAGTGGGAGATTTTACCCCTAAAGAGGTAGTCTAGTGGTAAGGTGGAAAGAGCCTCTCTAGTAAACTCATACCAGTCAGGTTTCGAATTGTCGCCCGACAAAAGTTTTATAGCACTTTTGAATTTACATATTACTGTGAGTCGTTTGGTGCGGGACTCTCCGATTCATAAAAAAAGAAAAAAAGAAAAAAAAGATATGATCTTGTAAGTTTGATTTGAAGAAAAAATGATAAAATTCGATTGAGTAAAACATTAAATCAAATAGTATTGAAGATTTGCAAGCGATTGAATATTTATTTTAAAAAGTTCTACTCGACTTAAATATCTATTAAAAAGTGTTATGAGTGAGTCATTCGTTTTTTTTGGACTTAAAAACCTAGTCTCCTTCCGACTTTCTCCAAAACAAATATAGTGACAGAGCAAGTGAGAGGACTTGTTTGTTAATTTCAGCATCAACAAATATATATAAAGACAGGACAAGTGAGTGGGACTTATTTGCTAATTCCAGCATCAAGGGTCTTGGGATTGGGGTAACCCTTTCCTTGGGTCGTGAAAGTTGATATTGAGAGTTTAGCAGAGTAAAGATTGGTCCAGAGCGTGGCACCAGGGAAAGGATGAGCATGTGCTGATCCAAAAGGGCACCCCTCCGAATAGGAATAGGGTCATACGGTACCCTTAGTTTGTGGGACCTCAAACACTTCAAGAAGATTTGAAACAGCTTTAACCCCATTACCAAAATAGACCCTCTCAAAAGACAAGTGGGAAAAATACCCATCCACCCTAGCTCGAATATTCTACACGGATTTGGCATGTTCCCCGACCCAAGTTTCACATGGCTTCTGATCTTCCTTAATACACCAACAATAACATTAGATACAAAAGTACAAAACTGACCTGTTTACCACATTAAAATGAGAGCATTCCCATTGACAAAATTGGTAATTGGCAATTGACATACAAAATGTAAAGGTCTCCATGGATGGGGGGTGAGGTAAGGAATATATTCCATTATTACCTTGGAGAGGTTGGCAAGTGGATTCATTGGGGAGAGGGTTTTCCTACCAGTTTCTATTCTTGATGTCATTTGGATATTCTTAACAATAAATAAAACTTAATGGCTTGATCACGTTATGAAAGAGTGGTGGTTACATAATACAGCACTGCAGGACAATAGAACAGTGAAAAACAAGTCTGTCAATGTACACCAATTAAATACTGCTGCAATAATAAAGACCATAATTTTGGTGAAAGATACTTATCATACAGTAGAGACAGACTAATCGGAAGAATAGAGATAGATCCTTGCAGTTTCAACTATATCACATCCTTTTCTTGTTTTTTGGTGGCATAGTTTTGAAGATTGTGAAAAAGATGGGGAAGACTGGCAAATGGATAAGAAACTTCTTGACTGGAAAGAAAGACAGAGAGAAAGAGAAAGAGAAGAATGGAAGCAATCATCATCAGCCAACTTCAATGGCCATTGAACACACTCCGGCAACACCAATAACAATCCCACCAACGACTCCTAAAGAAAAGAGGAGATGGAGTTTTCGAAGGTCATCTGCCAGTGCACCAGGTCAAAAGGACTTCAACTCAACGGATATGACAGCCACAACACCACCATCACAAATGTCATTCCTTGAAGCAGAGAATGATCAGAAAAAACATGCCTTGGCTGTAGCAGCTGCAACAGCTGCTGCTGCTGATGCAGCCGCTGCAGCAGCAAAGGCTGCTGCTGCCGTCATTCAATTAACTGCTGTTGCATCTGGGAGATCCTCTGCAATTGAAGAGGCTGCAGCCACCAAGATTCAATCTGTTTTTCGTGCTTATTTGGTATGCCAAATCTAGACGATGTTTAATATATGTTCCGACAATTGCTATTTCTATTGCTGCAGTTATATAATCAAAGGCTTCGAATGATTTCATTTGGTGCTCTTTTCAGGCAAGAAAAGCTTTGAATGCATTGAAAGGATTGGTGAAGTTGCAAGCACTGGTGAGGGGGCATCTTGTAAGAAAACAGGCAACCACCACACTGAGATGCATGCAAGCATTGGTCACTGTTCAGGCCAGAGCTCGAGCTCAAAGGATCCAAATGGCTCAAGAATCAAAAACCAACAATCTGAAGCAATATAATCATAGAAAATCCACTCAAGAAAACAGGTTCAGGCACTCACATCATGTAAGTCCTGATTTCTAATTTTGATCCATCGATCATATGAGTAAATCAGTCAAATTTATCACAGTAGACAAATTCGCTTGATTGGATGGAAATGGCAGTAAAATCAAGAAAAAACCCACTTTAATCGAGTAGATAAATATCTTCACTGCATAAGAATGGACTGACAATGTGACTAGTGGACGTCATCGAAAATTGGAAAAAAAGGACTTCAATACTGAATTGACTCAAATTATATTAACATTATGGAAATTTATCTGGTGAATTTTTCAAATAATCTCCCATTGGTCATTTTGTGTCTAGGATTTTGACAAAGGCATGGAAGAAAATATCAAAATTGTGGAGATGGATATAGGTGACTCCAGGGGAAGCACAAAGAGTAGGAATAGTTATTCAAACAATGGACAAACTGAAAGAATGGATCATAAAATTTCGACTCATCGTGCTTTTCCAAAGCAAGAGCAGATCTCGCCATCACCTTCAGCGATCACTGATCTCAGTCCAAGAGCATGTAGTGGTCATTTTGATGAATACTCCTTTGGCACAGCACAAACCAGCCCTCAGTACTACTCTGCTATATCAAAACCTGATCCATCAGCAGTTGGATTTGGTTATCCTCGGTCAGAATATGGAGATTCACTGTACAATGAGTATCCTTTCTATCCAAGTTATATGGCCAATACAGAATCTTCAAGGGCTAAAGTAAGATCACATAGTGCACCCAAGCAACGGCCTGAATCATTTGAGAGGCAACCAAGTAGGCGTAGGCCATCAATTGAAGGAAGGAATGTGCCAAGAGCTGTCAGAATGCAGAGATCATCTTCACATGTTGGTTCTGCTGCTCAGAACTATCAATATCCTTGGTCAATCAAGCTAGACAGATCATCAATGTCCCTCAAAGACAGTGAGTGTGGATCCACCAGTTCTGTGCTAACACACACCAATTACTGCAGATCCCTTATCGGATTTGAGGTAAGTAAAACAGCTACCTTTGGCATTGAACGAATTGCAACCTGACTAGAAAGCAATGAAAGGATTTGTCAACATGGCACTTGATTATTCTGCTGAGTTCTATAACATTTTATGAATTATATTCTTTAGCTTCCATGAACGCAGGTACATGGAAATAGATATTAATTACGTGATGGAGCTGAATAAAGTAAAAAAGCTACAAAAATGCTGATATGAAATTGCCAATGATGGTCGTAAACAGAGAAGACATGAGATGTAGCTGACAGATTTCATTTACCTTCGAATGTCGTTATTACTTGTGATGTAGTTTGAGCTCAATTTAGATTTCTCTTTATTTTTGGTTTCTATTCTTTTTTCCTCTGTTTATCTGGCTGCTAGATATATCAATCTGATCCTGAGTTTTAATCATAAGGAAAATGAAAATGTAAAAAATTCAGTTTTTCATAGATATATTGTATGTAAAGTTTTTATCCTCAAGAATATATATATTTTCCTCAAGGTGTTATGAATCTCAGGCCTTTAAAACAATTCTCCACCCACAGGTCTCCTAAGCAAGACATCATGACATTGCACACGGATCTAATGCTACATTCTTCATCTCTATGGAAATGCACCTAATGCCCTTTCATCTCTGAGCAAAATGAAGATTGGTTTGCTGCTGTAATATTTTTAACAAATATAATGGCCCGTAAAAAACGGGCCATTAACCATGGCAATTAACAGTGTGGATAAATTAGAAAACCCATAAATGACTAAGGGGTGTTTGGTACCATGAGTTTGGATTGGTTTGGATTGATTTTGGCAATTTTTGGATGTTTGGTACTTAGGTTTGGATTTTTTTTTCTTTTTTTTTTTGTTTTTCTTACGTTAAACCCTTCCTCCTTTGGCTTTTTTGAAGGCTTTTAAAAAAAGCACAAAAAAAAAAAAAAAAAAAAAAAAATTGAGAGAAGCGAGGCGCGCGCGTTAAGCGCCAATGTGGCGCACGCATGCGCGTCAGGGGGTGCAAACCCCCAAGTGTTACCCCCCATTTTAACCTCTTTTTTTAAAAAAAAAAAAAAATTTCACTAAATTATAGAAAATATTTTTCTCTACAAAATGACATGCACTTTGATTATTTTTTGAACAAGATATAATTTATTAAATATTATATAATATAAAATACTAATATTTTTATTAAAATTTTAATATAAAATTTATTTATAAATTTATTATTATTAATATTAAATTTTAATTTTAATATAAAATCTATTCCATTCCATTACAAAATAATACCAAACAACATAATTATTATCATTCCATTCTATTCCAAACCTTTCCATTCCACAAATCCATTCCATTCCTAAATCCACCATTTACACCAAACGGCACCTAAACTTGTTCTCAGAATATCTCCCCTTCAATCTCATCCCATAAAACAAGACAAAGATCATATCTTTCAGCTAACCATAATTTCAAATAGTTCATGCTGCCTTGAAGAATTCTTTGATCCCTTAACATATCTATTTTCCATTGTTCTTGAATCCCAGTATCAGAATTCGAAAATTTTGTTGGCAATCCTACAGTGATTTCACATCCGAAGAAACCCAATTTAAAAGCATAGAATGACAAAAAAACAAACAAAAAAATCCTCAGATATTCACAGAATCACCCACCACAAGAAAATTTTCAATAAAAGGACACATTCACATTTTCTGGGAAAAGGGTTTTCAGCACTTTTCCATATCGGCTGAATTTCTAAGCTTGATTCTGATGGGAGGAATTGAGGGAGCGCCATTTTCAGTTCTGTTCCCTTAACAGAGGGGGTTTAAGGTGGCAATCCGAAGCGTGATATCCAAACCACTATTTGATAGCCCTTCTATGCGGCCCATATTGGATTATCCTTGTTAATGTCATGATCTTTGGGGCCCAACTATGAACGTTTAGGCCCAGCACAGTCAAAGGCGTTGGTTTTAGTTGGAAAAAAACTACGCCTTGTCCCTTCCTTAATCCCCCCAGCGCCACCCCACCTCCCCCACCCCCCCCCCCCAAAAAAAAAAAAAAAAAAAAGTGGAATGAATATGTTTGTAAAGTTAAAAATTTAATATTCTTATTATAGAGTTTACAAAGATTAGTTTTGCATGTTTATATGGATGGATTAGAAACTCAAACGAAATGTAGAACATTTAATTCTATTGATGAGGACTACATTGATTATTGCTAAAATCTAAGGAAATAAAGTACATTAGACTTTTTGTTTCTTTTTATCATGTATAATTAGTGTTGCATTCTCATAAAAAACATGATTTATAATTTAGTAAAACGGTGTAATTTTATAAAAATGAACAACATTAGTAGAGAGTGGAGGTACAGAGATTTCATCTAAAATGAAAGAGGAACCACACATATACAATTTATTATTGTTATTGTTTGTATTGAAAGGAGAACATAAATGTTGGTACATGAAATTTAGACATTAATGCCATTTTTTTTGGCTGTTGAAAATATTAAGTGTAATGATTACACCATATAAAATGGTATAGTTTAATTAATTAAGGGGAAACTTCATAAATTTAGGAAAAAAAGTTAGCCAAATTTTTGGAGTGAAAAAAAATAAAATGTTTAATTTTCTTTGTTGTGATTGACTTGATTGACGAAATTTAAAGATGCAACATCCTATTGATTGATTGATTTATTTTTTTTTCACTTGAATTTGTAGCTTACCACATATAATATAGAGTTTAGACATTTCATAAATTGTGTGTTACATAAATGTTTGCGATCTTTTTGAAGTCAACTTATGTGTCAAAATCTCACCTGGAATCCTATGACAAAGTCACCACTGCCCTGACTCCATAATTGAAGCTTTGACAGTTAACAGTAGAAACTGCCTCCATGCAACCCGCTGTGGTGCTGTGGTAACAACGTCCATGGGAGCTGCTTTATCTAAAGCTATCCATTGCAGTGCTTCCCAACATTATGTGGGAGTTGATGTTCATCAACTGTATCAGAATCTTTCGCGTACTAGGTTATTCAGCGTGTCATTTTGCAGTGGTGCTGTGGTAACAACGTCCATGGGAGCTGCTTTATCTAAAGCTATCCATTGCAGTGCTTCCCAACATTATGTGGGAGTTGATGTTCATCAACTGTATCAGAATCTTTCGCGTACTAGGTTATTCAGCGTGTCATTTTTTGATCCAACGAGGTGAATTTTATTGCAGCACTCTCATTGGGCTACTGTGACTAAGATTTGACGTTTCTTGACTCTTTGCAGCAACTGTAAGAAACAGAAGATGTGACATTGATATCCTGCGGTTGCAGATTAAAAGCAGTTTACATGGAAACATTTTCAGCAAATTACATACCACAGATTATTATGTGGTTAATAACCACCATAATGAGCAAATGCTTGTGTAAGTGTAAACATGGAAGCTTTTGATGGATTCTAGGCAATGGAAGAGGGCGATGGGATCAGTAATGATTATCGTTTTTTGACCTTTTTATCAAGATTCCTAATCATGTATTCCTGATCATTATTAAGGTTGAGGGATCAGAAGTGATTATTGGGTTTTCACATTTTACAAAAATTCTTAATCATGTGTTCGTGATCAATACCTTGGTTATCAAAGTTTCTTACATTTATGTTCATTAGATCCTTTACTGATTCCTCGCACTGTAGGCCCTGATTTGTGCGTGACCATAACCTCACAACATTCAAGGTGTTAGAATATTAGAGTGTGTATGAATTATATTTATAAAATATATTTTTATATTTTTTAATATATATTTTATCTCATAACTATTGCATTAAACAATATAAAACTACACTTTAAAATATAATTTACACGCTTTAAATTTAGTGGAATAATTTTAGTGGTGATGGCTTTAATTACACATCTTTCAAGTCTCAAATCAACCAATGTTGATGACTTTTGTAGTTGTACAATTGATTGAAAGGATTAGCCCATGACCCTTTAACAATGAGAACAAAATTTCATTGATAAATCTTGCTGAAACTTTGTGGTGATGGCTTTAATTACACATCTTTCAAAGTCTCAAATCAACCAATGTTGATGCCTTTTGTAGTTGTACAATTGATTCAAATGATTAGCCCATGACCCTTTAAGATTAGAACAAAATTTCATTGATAAATATTGCTGAAACTGTGATTTATCCCTGTACTCATCAATAATCTTGCTTCATTGATCGACAATTTAAAAGCAATTTTCATACTTCAACCAACTTGTGTGGCCTTTGCTCTTTCACATTTCTTTCGAATGGTCATCTCTTACTGATGAAATAACATCATTGAGCTACCTCAATTATCAGCAGATATTCAACAGGAGAAGAAAGGGCCCTCTGGAATCTTTTCCAGATTCCAGTTATCTCAAGGGTGCTGTGCTGAACAGTGGATGCACATTTGAAAGAGAACATGGTTCACATGGTCTGTCTTCAATTCAGCTTTCACGTTTCAATCTCTCATGTTGTACAAGTGGATCACTAACTCACAATTATTGATCATAGTGGTGTGCAGACATCATTGCTGCTTTTTATTAATTACTTGCAGATGAACCCTCCTTTTTTCTTTCAATAATTTCATTGTTGGCAGATTGAATCTGCACGGAAATTAAACATATACATTTGATTTTTTTTCAGCAAGAAGCAGTTTTTTTAGACATAATTAGCTGCAGATTATCGAAATTGACAGAACCCCACAAATCAAAAAAGGCTAATCTATAAGAGGAAATAGCATATTAAATCGGACTTGAACTATCCTTATGCATGATTTCCTATGAGAACATGTTGTTGATCATTTCTTTTTTACACAATTATCACTTTTGTATATATTTTGTTCATCGAATTCCTTAATTTTTGACAAACTTAGTATATGTGGTTTAGAAGTTGTCCACATCAGTCAAGTAAAATATTTCCCAAAAGCAAGAAAAGAAAGGGAGGAATGAGCTTTGGGGAAGTTTAATTGATGTATAAATCTTATCTTGTCTTTTAAGTGCTTGACATTCGATTTTCTTTGATACATGTATCGCTGTCGTGTGGAATTGTCCCATACTTAAACGACAAATCTTCAAATTCCTTCCACATTTACTTCCTACCATGCAAGACATAAATTGCATGTCTAATCGTTAATATTGTGAATTTTTTAACCATTTGTTTAATTTTGCAAGACTCAAACAACTTAAAAGTTTTCTTTTCCATATATTATATTGCATTTAATGCTGTTTTTTTTTCCTCCCCTTGAGTATTTGGGAGGTTTAAATAAAATAAAAGCAATCACGAATGGCACCAGAGGAATTATTTTTGACACTTTTAACCACTTGACATAAAAAGCTAAAGTTTCACCCATTGTGCGGTTCATACGCAATCAAGAACATAATTGATAAAAGAAAATATTTCATTCATTTGATGCAGCATGTAATATGCTCGGTCAAGCCCAAGCCCTATGAGGTTTATATCTTCTATGTAGTTTGCAAGCTATTATATAAAGGAGGAGTTTGCCAAGTACGCACTCTTAATAGCGGCTGCGAGTTCCCTTAATCAACAAAAGAAAATATAATTAAGAGGGACAAATTATTTATCTATAAGAAGAAAAAAATAAATTTATATAATTAATTTGTTTTACTAAAAATAAAATTCCGATACATAGAATTGAGACCGTAGTGAAGTAATCAAAAAATTTGGACAGTAATGATTTTGGTAACACTGAGGATAAGCTAAACAACACTTACAATTAAAAGTAATGATATTCATAATGACTTTTTATAGTAATTTTTTAAAATGATTGATGTAGCAAGTATGAAAAGATAAAATCATTCTTATTATTTTACAGTTTTTAAAGATGGTGATAAATGAATTTTATTTTTTTATCCTTATCACATTTGTTACTATGAAAAGTCACTAAAAATATCATTACTTTAAAATTAATTAAACAATGAACCCGCGTGACACTCATATCAAGTGCCAATTACAAATCATTTTCGTGTAAAGCTTCCCGCTATATTTTGAGATTTAGGGTGACTTAAAAAAGTTTTTGAAGATGGTTAGAGATGAGGAAAATGATAATCACTATCATGCAACTTGTTTGGGCGTTTGATTTGTTCATATAAATCGGAATCTCAATGAGTATGAAAAGAGAGTAAATTTTTGCTAATAAATAAATCATAGTCATTCAAACAATGAAATTAAGATATGAAAAACGAGAAAATATTTTATACATTTACTATATTACATAGAATTGTATAGTAAAGAATAATTAGGAAAGACAATCTATTTACATATAAACAGACAAAAAAATTATATTTTAAACTTATTACATTAAAAATAATAATACAACGATTAAATGAAATATTTTTTCATAAAAAACTAAAAAACTATGGTGTGACTTTAATTCTTTTAGATATTATTTCCACTTTTTCTCACTCTTTTACTCTCAATTTAGGCCATATTAATAGCCTAAATACATTCTTCTCTTTGCGAGATATATGTACCCTTTATTGAGTTTATTCAAGTACCACAAACTAGTATTATATTTTGAAGAGAGTGAAATAAAGGGGGAGGTCGACATATACCCTTCCTCAGTTGCTTCTTTCTTAAAAGTAATAATGAGTAATCATTGGATTAATCAGGCCACCTTAATTTGTTCATCAAATGTAAATTAGTGGCCGTAGAAACACATTAAAGCTGCTCCAATCTCGAGTAATGGATTGGATAATCTTTTCTTAATTAAGCCAAATTTGAGGGAAACTTACTTATGTTTAGAAAAAAAAATTTTGTAAAAATTTTACTTATGTGTATTACTCCCGTTCTCTAATAGAAGTCCATTTTTCATTTGTTACAATTTTTTTTAAATTATAAACTACAACGCAAATTTACATATAAAATGTATATTTTACATTTTTATCTTTACTTTTTAATTTCAATTATATATTGTTATTAGATTAAATCACAAATTTCGCCCTCAACATTTGCGCTAAAGTTCTTTTTAGTCCATAACATTTCAAACAGTTTTTTTTCGTCCACTACTGCCTTTCAGCATGCAAAAACGGGTTCAAAGTTACAAATGTTGTGAATGTTAAGGACTAAAAAGAATGTTAAAGACTAATTAAAACCGTTTGAAAAATCAAGTTTATGAATGTTAATGATTAAAAAGAACTGTTTAAAATATTATGGACTAAAAAGAACTTTAGTACAAATGTTGAGGACGAAATTTGTAATTTAATATTGTTATTATTAGTAAAGATAATACAAGAATTTTACATAAAAATTAAACTTTTTTTAAAATCAATTTTTTTTAAATTAAACTTTTTTTTAGAACAAAAATAGTATATTAGTTCACTGCATTATATATTATATTTTTTCAGATTCTAGATTCTAAACTTTTTGGATTTAAAGTAAATTTGCATGCATTATTGTTTAGCAAAAAAGGGATTTTAATTTTTATTCAAGAATGTGCTAGAAACTGCTTTGTTAATTGGGTGAAAAACACATCAAAACTGAGGTAATTGATAAAATGGTTTCTCATAAATTGATGAATAATTATTTTTATCCTTCATATTTAACATGATGAAAAAATGTCACTAACATTTTATTAGTGTACTTTGTTAGTCCTCAGTAACAATTCTATCTAATTTTCCGTCAAAATGACATTGTTACTATAACCAAAATTTAACAAAAAAATAGATAAAATTGTGACAGAAGACTAAAAAAGTATACTAATAAAATATTAACGATATTTTTTTATTATTTTAAATATAAAAAATAAAAAAAAATTATTTACCAATTTGTGAAGAACCATTTTATTGGTCATCTAAATCTTAAATAGTTGCCTCAAATATCTAAAGTGGTAGGCATTATTTGGTTCATGTCAACTCTAAAAAGACCCAAGAATTGAATGATAGAAGTGGCTATAGTGAGCACTTTTGGGCTTTAAAAAGACCATAGGATCAATAATGCCAATTAAAAAAAATTAAATGGTACAAAAAGTTGCTAATCTTTTTATTTAAAAAATATTATTATGGAGCACTGATTAGATTTCCCAAATCTTGCAGTCACCACGTGTCCTGTTCCTAACTTCTCATCTCCATCATTCCGAGTATAAACACGCCACGTCGGCAGTGGGACAGGAGAAGGCCCCAGTTTCCGTGATCCATTCTGTACACGATACCTGCCTTCCTGTCCCCAACCCGAGGAGGAAAAGCGGTATTGGAAACATTTTTAAATTGCAGTTTGCCAACTTTATTGTTGCCAAAAAATTACGAGAATACACTACTGATTTGTTTGATGTCACTATGAATCGCATACTTATAAAATAAATTTTAAAAAATTATTTTCGATAGATAAATATTTCAATACTCAAATTTAATATTATAATAACGCGATATTATAGAAGAAAGTTACCAAAATATGATATAAACATCCACACCACCACCAACAACTTGCTCATATAGGTTTAAACTTTTGAATTCTATACCATGAGGGAGATTCCTACTCATCAATTACAAATGATGTATTAAAAAAGAATGCTATGCTAAAAATGGATAAGATACATCGTCTTGGCCACAAGAAACCAAATTCTCAATTACTAAACAATTGTGTGATCACAAATTGTTAGTACTCCCATATGATATTGTGATTGAAGAGTTCAAGTGGATGTACACTTTTGACAAGAACATTAATTGTGGGGTTCGATGAATTTTGCCTTCACTACAATTATTGGATGAATGTTTTTATGGGAAACACATTGGTCATGGGAAATATTCCTTAATTCCATAGTCAACCACAATGTCAACTCAATTCAAACATCATAGCATATCATCTTTGTAATTAAAAATATGTTTTAGATATCGTTGTATCATTATTTTTAATATAACGATCTAATTATATAATTTTTTTTATCTTTTCATGTAAATAAGTTATTCTTCTAAATTATATATGTAACATATTTGACATTATTTCAAAAAAAATATCCGATTTGATCATTGGGAGACAGAGAGACCTGATCAAGCTAATGTATTAACTATTAGCTTGGCTCACCATACAAAAGTTCAGGCAGGTACTAAGCCGTTGACTATCTACCACGACTCAGGCAAATGAAGGACGGTCCACTATGAACAGGATCTCCCTGCCTCCACTATGAACAAAATCGTAGGGAATTGGAGACAGCCACCTTCTGATGTCCGATGACCCCACAAAATCACTCATTAACTAACCCGTTCTCCATGCTTCCATAGTCTCTATAAATGCAGACTCACCCTCCTTCAAGACATGCATACCTCTCAAGTTCTCATCAATTCAGCATTCAAGAATTCTGAAGTAACCCTTATTTCTTTGGCTAAAAGAAACAATTTAATTACTACCATTGTTTTGATTTTTCAATTTTATTTTTGGTACCTTATATAGCCGCATCCCATTTCGTTTCCCAGCTCAAATTATTTATTTCAATTCTGTTCCACATGGGTAATGCTGATTTTCAGTGCCAGCATCGTGTGGAAGTACCACCACCAAAACCCTTCTTTAAGTCTCTGGGAATGTCGGTCAAAGAGACACTGTTTCCTGATGATCCTTTTAGGCAATTCAAGGGTCAACCATTTGCGAAGAAGTGTGTTCTTGGGCTGCAGTACTTTGTTCCTATACTTGAATGGGCTCCTCGTTATACATTTGAGTTATTCAAGGCGGATTTGATAGCTGGAATTACCATTGCCAGTCTTGCTGTCCCTCAGGGAATCAGTTATGCAAAGTTAGCCAATTTGCCTCCTGTTATTGGACTGTGTAAGTGTTCATCATGTTCCACAATTTATCAGGATGCTTTTTATTTTTTTTTTTCAAGTTATGGTTTGAATTGAATTGAGTTTCTTTTGAGGGATACTGAGAAAGGATCAATATGCGTGGTATTTGTATATTTTAAAATTTTGCTTAGTGTGTGTGTTTTGGTTTGTAGATTCAAGCTTTGTGCCACCATTGATATATTCCATGTTGGGAAGCTCTAAGGATTTGGCTGTTGGAACTATTGCTGTACCTTCACTTCTCATAGCTGCCATGTTGGGAAAGGAAGTCCATCCTGCTGAAAACCCTAAGCTCTATTTGCAGCTGGTCCTCACTGCAACTTTCTTTGCTGGGATTTTTCAAGCTTCTTTAGGATTGCTAAGGTTAGTTTAATTATTCGAACTTTCCCAAAAGAAGGGAGAGAAATCATTGATGAAGCAAGGTCATAATAGCTCCAATTTACATGAAATCATCGTATTAACTACGAGAAAAACACAAGAACAAAGTCAAAACATGATGCAATAGTATGAAACTTTGCACGTGTTATTTAGCATGTGTCCACCATAAGCAACTCTTCATTGTTTAATCCAAACTCCTATTCCAAAAACTTCAAAACGAAAAAGGAAAAAAAAATACACATATTCATCATGTTTTGTGTGCGTTAATTTTTGTTTATAGGCTTGGATTCATTGTGGACTTTCTATCACATGCAACAATTGTGGGATTCATGGGAGGAGCAGCCACGGTCGTGTGTTTGCAGCAATTGAAAGGACTTCTTGGCCTGGTTCATTTCAGTCACGAAACTGACATAACTTCAGTGATGCGATCCATCTTTAGCCAAGTCCACCAGGTTTAATTTTAATTACTTAACTAGTTACTTTTTCATCAATGATTGTATATGACTTTACCTGTCCTTGTACCACTCTTTTCCATTTTAAGGTTAAATGTAGCATTACTAATTTAGTAGTACTTGTGGTTGATTTTTGACAGTGGAGATGGGAAAGTGGAATCCTAGGTTGCTGTTTTCTCCTTTTGCTCTTCACAACGAAATACTATGTAAGTTAATTATATGATCATTTCTTTTATTTAAGTTCATTTGTTTGCTCATTGACTTGTGAAATATTGCATTTTTGTTGATTTGGATGGGATCAGAGCAAAAAAAAGGCAGCATTCTTTTGGATAAATGCTATGGCACCTCTTACTTCAGTCATCTTGGGAAGTGTTTTCGTATACTTCACAAATGCTGAAAAACATGGAGTCGAAGTGGTAATTTATCACTATCCCTCACATGAACGTACTTCTGCATACATATGAATCATGCAATAATATGTTTACTACGTATTGATATCTCTATGTAGGATTTGATGACACACACAATTTTCTTTCAATGTTTCTTTCTTGAACTTAAGAAAAAATAATGTATACTTTTCATTTTTTTATTTCATTATGTGGGTTGATGGCCTAAAGTAAATAATTATATGGATGAAAGAAAATAGTTTTATAAATTGTAATAATAAAAAAAATACTGTCAAAATTCATAGCGAAAAATCGTAATAACTTTAACATGTTTAAAAAGATGAAATTATATTTTATTATTAACACTTTTTAAGGAGTCTAGTAAATGATTTTATCTTTTCTAACATGTCACACCAGTCATTGTAGTTTTTCATTGAAGTATTATTATTCATAAAAAATAAATATATTAATTATGAAGATAAGGGAAACTCAACAATTTATGAATCATTCTTTGAACGAAAAGAAAATAAGAACACAATTTGTTTTTTCATAATTCTAACACATATTTACAACTCTTCTGTTATGGATATATTAAAAATGTTTTTATCAATTATTATTTGGAAAAGGGAGATATTAAATATATAAAAAATTATTATGATCGAAAATATTTGACCAAAAAAATGATTGAATTTCTATTATTATTATTATATTACACATGTGAAGTTTCTAATATAAATAAAAAGGGGATTTAACTCTTTATTAAACATGTATGTAAATATTAGTCTCGTCCCTACTTATAAATTGTTTACTTTGTCTAGTACTAGTGCCTCTTAGGAAGATCCTGTATAACAGAAAAATATAGCCTGGTGTTTTACGATCCTTACAGTTAGATTTAACAGGATAAATAACAAAAGATTCCGAGGCCTTGAAAGTCCAAAAGAAACGTGTAGGCAAGTGGGTTGAGGCTTCCAAAATTCTGGAGGCAGGACTACTTGGTTCATCATAGAATGTGTGAAAATTTTATTGCATAATTTGCTTGTATGACATGTTATGGTAGTTGTACATCAATGTGCGTCCCACATGGTGACATCCTCTGCACGCATACACAGCAGACCACCTTAATTTGTTTGACAATTCCAGTTCCCAAAAATTGATTGATGATTGTACGATGATGGTTTTTGTAGATTGGACACTTGAAGAAAGGGTTGAATCCACCGTCTTTATCTGAGTTGTCATTCGGATCTCCATTTCTTGTGGTTGCCATCAAGACTGGAGTGGTCACTGGCGTCATCGCTCTGGCTGTAAGTACTCAACGTCAGTTAGACATTAATTCATGTACCAACAAATGACCTCATTTATCTAGTACCTTACAAATTTTTGCCTTCTTTGAGATTTCTATGTCTGCAAATTTCTCGTACATTTAATAATTTCTTTCCAACTTTTAATGGGTTTTTTTTTTTTTTTTTTAACTTGGTGCGCAGGAAGGAATTGCAGTTGGAAGAAGTTTTGCTTCATTCAAGAACTATCATATTGATGGAAACAAAGAGATGATTGCTTTTGGATTGATGAACATTGCTGGTTCTTGCACCTCTTGTTACCTTACCGCAGGTATGTACACCACTATTATACCGGAGAAGTAATTTTTTTTTTGTGTGTGATTACTTATTTACTAACGGAAATCAAAATTTTTGCAGGACCATTTTCAAGGACAGCAGTGAATTTCAATGCAGGATGTAAAACTGCAGTATCCAACATTGTGATGGCAACTGCAGTGATGATAACATTGTTATTTCTCACCCCTTTGTTCCACTACACTCCTCTGGTTGTGCTTTCTTCCATAATTATTGCAGCCATGATCGGTCTTATAGATTATGAATCTGCCATTCACCTGTGGAAAGTCGACAAATTCGACTTCACTGTCTGCCTCAGTGCATACATTGGTGTGGTCTTTGGCAGCGTAGAAATTGGTCTAGTCATTGCTGTATGCAACACATTTCCCCTTAGCTTAGATTATATTTGCATATACAAAATATCCACACATTTGGACTTACGGCTTACAGAAGATCATGTATGATGTAGGTGGCACTGTCTCTCCTTCGAGTAATTTTGTTCGTGGCAAGGCCAAAGACTACTGTTCTGGGAAACATTCCTAACTCAATGGCTTACAGAAGCATGGAACAATATCCCACAGCGATTAATGTTCCTGGAATTCTTATCCTGCGCATTGACGCTCCCATGTACTTTGCCAATGCAGGTTATTTAAGGGAGAGGTAAGTTGAACTGCTAAGCAAAGAGCTAAGTTGGAAGTTTTGGAGTTAAATTGTTTCTCGATGCACGAAGTGATAATTCTGTGTTAATGCTCCGATAATAGGATCACAAGATGGATCGACGAGGAGGAAGATAGGCTAAAACGTTCAACAGATTCTGAACTGCAGTATGTTATATTGGATATGAGTGGTAAGCTATGATTTACTGAAACAAATGAAAAGTGGAAAGCAGTTGAATCAACTTGTTATAAATAGTTCTAAAAACGTGCATTATGTGTCCACCAGCTGTTGGAACCACAGACACAAGTGGAATAAGCGTGATTGAAGAAGTAAAGAAAAACATGGATAGAAGATTCCTGAAGGTACAAATCAAAATTCTTTATCTTGCTGAATCAAAACTTGCAATTACTCACCATAGATGTTTGATCTACCACTATTTGTGATTGATAATTCTGTATTGCTCTTGATCAGCTTCTATTAGTCAATCCTGGAAGTGAGGTTATGAAGAAAATGGATAGGTCCAACCTCATCGACAAGGTTGGTAAGGAGTGGATCTTCCTAACAGTTGCAGAAGCAGCATGCGCATGCACCTTCATGCTTCACTCTTACAAGCAGAAAGGCAAGGCAACTGAAAATGAAGCATCAGATAACATCGTTTAAAGGATGCATCACAAACTCAGGGTAGGCAACTATTGTGCAGATCATAAACTACCCCATAAAGGCAAGAAACCGAGAATCCAAGCAAATTCTTGTAAGTTTATTTACAAATGCCACAAGAAGAAGATATTTGAGCAGTGGTAGCTCTAGATTTTAAGCCTTAGCTTCTACTTGTATCTCCAAAGCAAAAAAATGTAAGGGAAGATGAGAATGATAGGGCCAGAATCCATCTATTGAATTATTACTAATCAAAATTCTTCCAGCAAACCTGCCAAGGGCCATCTCTAAAGGATCTCAACTCTTTTTACTAATTAACAGAATTTTGCAAACTTGGCTGAATTTATAGAAATATTAGATGGACCTCTAAGCTCTAGAATCATTCTATGTTTCAAACTGTTAGAAATGAGGATGAAGAACGGAGCTGCAAGCCAAAATGTTGAAAGAACTGATGATTACATCATTTATATGGCATGAATAATGTTGAGGCATTGAACCACACCAGGCCAAAAGTATCCAAACAAAAACGTTTTGCTAGATCATCATTTTGTCAAAATCTAATAACCAAAACTGTCACGTGAAGAGAGAAGCCCAAATGTACATTTCATCCCCATACAATCAATATAATGGAAAGAAGCATACATCAAGATTGTTAAAACATGAAAAAATTATTTATGAACTAATGAAATCCAGGTACAATCTCACAAAAATCAACAAACCATTACTAGCTCAAAAGGAAGTAGGCTTTGTACCCTCTTTCCATATATGGGGTGTGTCAAACAAAGGATATGTGTGACTGATTGATGAGATCTCAAGGCACAGATGTTTACTCTGCCTTCAAGTCACTGGTAATCAATGAAACAACATTTCCCAGAGATTTTGACCAAAGAAAATGAAATGAAAGCTACATTAAATTACACTTCCTTGAATAGGCGAGGAAGAACCTCATGCACACTGATGTCCAAAGCCACCGGATCCCTGAAAAGAAAAAAAGTTAATATTCTAACTGTTCAACTGACATACAAGGCCAAAGGCATCGAATCAAAATAAAATAGAATAATGGTCATCAATAGGTTTCAGCAAAGGCAACATCCATTTGTATCCTAAACTTCTTAATAAGGATTCACCCTTAAACTGTTGGCCACCAAAACGGGAAGAAGCGGAATCTAACTAACATGATCTAATTGTTATTTGTCTGCTTGTGTGCTGTGTGCATGTATGGAGAGAGAGAGGGAGAGGACCTGCATAATGTTTGCCCCTTCTCAATAGAACTGGGAACAAACCACAACTTGCGAAGGGAAGGACTTTCAAATTGAACAAAAAACCCATCAGTTTGTCCATGCTTCCATTTCCTCGACCCCTGTCCTTTCCAGACCTGCAACCACATAGAGCATAAGGAAAACAAATCCGTGCAAATTTAAGAAAAAGATATTCAGCAGAATATCATTGCTAAAGTGGGAAGGAGAATGACACAAGAGCAGAAATAGAATGGAAAATGATGATAATCCTTGGAAGTAGAACAACTTTTTTCTTGTGCATTGATCCAGCACACTCAACACACAAATGGAGAAACTAATCTTGCTCCACTTTCTCCACTTTCGTCTGCTCTTGCAGGATAAGGTAGAGCAACGCTCATGGAGCTATTCATTGAATCTTAGAAAGTAGGAAACATGAATGTTGCCCAATAACACAGAAAGAAAGAAAAACTGAAAATGCAAAATTAGTGAATATGCATATCAATAACTTTGACAAATACAGGACTCAGCATTCAAAAGTGAATGCGTGATCCTCCAGCCCTTCCCTCCACCCAAAAAACACAGATCTTTAAGTCATCAGTACTATACGTGACCAAAAAGGATATAAGTTCTTTTTTTTTTCCAACATTGCCCTGCATCTCTCCTTATTTATAGTGTTCTTTAAATGTAGCTTATCAACTTTAGTAAATACTAACCAATCAGTAGAGCACAATGCATGAAGATCAAACCATTACCTGAGGGTATGATATGATACTCTTTGGCGTGACTATGCAAGCAGCTTGAGAGAAAGAATCTTCAGCATATTGTCTGAGGAATGAAAAACAACTGCTGTGTGTATGGGGTGATTCAAATGCCTGGCGTCATTGGGGATATTAAGAGTTTAAAGCCATGAGCTCAAACAGTTAAAAGAATATAAAGGCAACAATGAGGAGCTCAGCAGGCTAAGACTTCCACATTGACAACAAATGGAAAGATGAGAAATGCGACTTGGATCGTTACCTTATCAATATTGACAACTGGAGCATACTTTTCAGCATCTGTTTTATCCTTATCAAGAAGGAAACAAACTTTAGCATCCACCTTAGAACTTTCATGCCATGACTTAATAGCCATCTCAATTGTTTCAACAAGGAAAGAGAAAATCTCTTTTGACGTCTCCTCAGCTTCACCTTTTCCTGACTGCAAAAAGAAAAACTAATTTAATTTTCACTACAAAAATGTCTGAATGAACTGCTGCTAATGCACATAAGAAAGCACATACTCAATGTAATATGAGAATATTTGAGCATTATGGGAGAAAAATGATGTGAACCCATATAATCCAACCAATCAGAGCAATAAAATGAACTAAAAAAGATCAATTAAACACACTTAGGCAGAAAACACATAGCAAATTATCACAGCCCAAAATGGGTATTTTTCCACAAAATGTCCTCCTACCAGTTCAGATTTCACCGAGTCCAAATGCTTGGACATATCAACATTTGCTCTAATATTTTCCACTTCTTGAGCTCTCTTCTTGTCTTTCTCCAACTGTGAAAGCCTCTTGATTTTTTTTGACACCTCTGAACTCTGGGGGTTGTGCTTCAATGCTGTCTCAAATGCAGCCAAGGCCTACATCAATTGAATTAAAATTATCGACAGCTAGTTCTTTGTCTCTGTCAAAATGCTACTGAGACAAGAAGAAAGGAAGCCTACACATACATCATCATATCGTTCCATAGCCTCTAAGACACACCCTTTCCTGAAGTAACCCTGCATTTGCAATTGAATTGTAATCAAATTCCAACATAAACATAGAGGAGCAGAAAAAAAAGACAAAAGAAGCAATGGAGTACACCTTTTCCCAATCTGGTTTCAAACTGATGGTTGTCTCAGCATCAGCAAGTGCTTTGTTAAGCTTAACCAAATGCAAAAATGCAGCTGCACGGTTGCTGAAATGGAGAATAAGAAGATAATGGTGATGAAAAAGAAACGGGATAGACAATTGAAGCGACCAATTAAAAATTCAAAAAAAAAAGCCAAACTGCAAAAGAACTCCAAATCACAAATAAAATATCAAGGAGCAACAACAAAGAAACCACAACAAAGAGGAGAAATAAAAATATTGTAAAGTGACCTAACAACTCTGGTTTAACCATAAAAATTTTTTAAAGACATCCCACCATAAATAACAAAAGTAAGTTCAAGAGAATGTTTTTAAGATGTTTGATTAAGAAATGGATACATAAAACTTTTCACTTTCCAGATATTGCCTCAAGACATTATATCATAACATGTCATGCATCCATTGGAATAGAAATACTTCCTATGAACATACACTTCTCTAATCTTTTCAGTTAAAAAGTTGGAGGAGTAGTTCCTTCCTAGTCTCTAATCTCTAACACCATACACTATGTAAGGATAGTCAACAACAAGGCATGGAAGGAGCTTCAGCAGCACGGGGAAGAGGTATAAGCTCAGAGCACAACATAAGACTCCTTCAGAAGAGAAATAAGAAGGAACATCTAATTAATTTGGCATTCATATATGTATCTCTACACTCAATTTGCTTCTGCCTCAGGGCCACAAGAACTAACAACCTTCTTGTCGTGTATTACTCATCCTCCATCCAGAATGCTACCGAGAAGCATTAAAAGCAAAAATGGTAACAAAACTTCCATGGGTTCCAGTTCGAACTCTTCTTCAGCGAAAGCTATGATAATTTAGAAGGATGACCTAAAATGTAATCCCAAACTGAATCACCAAAATCACATGTTCAAAGATAAATATATTAACTAAAATTTTAGATACGACAGTTTCTTAACAATATAACACTGAAAATTCAACTACTCAAACTAAGTTCACCATGTTATGCATAAAAATTCACACACTTTTCTTACTTTGATAAAGAGGGAACAAAAGTTAGCACTTCATTCATTCTTAAAAGTTAGGAGCAAACCTGAAATGGGCTCCCTCAACATTCTCATTACTCACTTAATTTATCACAAACACTATAACAAAGATACATATTTTCAGAACTTGATCTAAGAAAATGCCAGAAACACTGAAGCAAAAAATTTGACATGGAAGTACCTATAAAGAGTAGGATTATCCGGGTCTTTCTTAATGGCCTGAGTATAAAGAGCGGCTGCTTTGAGGTAATTCCCTGATTTGAAAAACTCATTCCCTTGATCTTTCAATGAAGACTCAACTTTTGGTTCTGATTCCCCCATATTTCTCCTTCAATATTTAAATATTTTTTATGGGTTTATCTGGGGTTTAGGGGGTACTGTATAGGGTTTCCTCAATTTGGCTTCTTGTTTAGCAGCAATGCATCAGCATTAATAATGGGTTCTCTTTGTTGGATTTGCTGATTCAGGAAGTCGGTTTGCGGTTAACGGGCGGATTTTCTGGATGGGTCGGTTCATGTTCCTTGTCCAGGGGATCATGTATAAATATATTTTGTGTTTTGACCCCAAGAAAATTAAAAAATAAAAAATCTGTTAATACATCAGAAATTCTGCACAAGAAATTATCTGTTAATTAAACAAAAGTAATGATACACAATAAAAATTTTAATGAAATCTCTCATGTGATATACATAATAAATTTTTTAACGAAATTTTTGAAATTCCTAACGTCTATAAATCACTAACTAACTATTAGATTGATTATTTAATATCATTTTACCACGTCGACATTGTGAATTTTAGAAATTATCTCGAATATTTAAATTTTGTTTGCAAATGGAGTATGATTAACTAGGGAAAATTTCATTTAAGGGCAACCCAAGAATCAAAATTCCTTAGTAGAGCAAAATACTTCTCGATTTATTATTTAAGGTATGAACTTTTTCGTAATGAACAATATTGACTACTTTATTTAATGAACAAAATCTTTTATATTACTTATTTCACAAAATCTGCAACTAATTAAAACGTTTTATCATTGCTATAACAAAACTTACCGTTTTATTAATCAATCTTGTCATTGCATCAAATTTTTTGAGAAAATACCAAAAATAAGAAGAAATGTTGCTACTTTATGGTAAAGTTCTCACTATTTTTTTCTCTACTTGAAAAAAAAAATATTTTAGCGGAGTGATGCTATAAGATGCAATCTATAAAAGCCCACATTTATCAATAGTAACACAATGGGCTTGAAGAGCCAAGATCCAATAACTTAAAGCCCCGAGACTAGATTAGTTCGGCCTGGCTAGATAAATTACAGAAACTCAGAACTCAGTAATATACAGGCTTGGGTCGTTCTGGCCTTTTGATGAAGGGCCTCAGTGACTTAATTTAATCATAATGGTTTGGGTCGTCTTCGGCTTAACTTGTGGCCCATGACATCTGACAAGATCAATGTAAACAATTGTTACATTTTCCCCCTCAAATTGTTATAATATGAACATTCTATTTTTATTATTACTATCTCTCTTATCTCTCTTATTGTACAAAGTATAATTAGCGATAAAATTTTATAACTTTATCGTCAGTAAGAATTACTAATATCATTGACCAATCCTAACCTCACACATACAACATGATAATCCAAATATCAAATTCGAGACTTCAAAAGGCATTGTTTTGTATAGATTGTATTTCATTTTATATTTTTTTACATTTACGAGATAAAAATTGTGAAGTATAAGTTATCCTAACTCCGCTGAAAATGTATTGTTTCGGCAAATGTAAAAATGCAAACTAAAGATTGTAAATCAAACACACACCCTTTGAGTCACCATTTCTTCCTCCCAAATTAGGGAAAAGAAAAAGGAAGAAGAAAAATTGTGAGCTTTTTCATTCTAGTTGGTTAAAATTGCAATACACATACTGAGTGCTTAAAATAATATACGCATGAGGAAATTAATTAATAGGGACGTATAATGCATGGATGTTCATATGAGAGGTTGAGATTGGATCATTGGAAGTAGAGTTTTGCTCAACAACCTTCTTCATTGGTTTACAGCTAACTATAAACTAGCATGAAATAGATTTTTAATTTAATTTAAGACAGAACTGAACTATAACTACTTATTCTAATTTCTCACATAAGAAACAACAATCATAAAAATGACATTGGAAGCTGCCATGAAATGAAGGTCAACACCTAAACTTGATTGATCCTTGTAACCTAATTAATTACTCTTCTTTTTCTTTGGAAAAAAAAAACGTACAAGAATATATAGATTAATGAAATGAGAAAGAACCAAACCCTATTTTATAACGAGAAACGAAAACTAATAGTAATAACTTTGTTATCAAAAAATTTAAACACACACTAGCAAAACAATTTGGTCCATGGTGAATTTAAGATGAAGGCAAACCATTAATTTGGTCCTGTTATTTGCTTTAGTTATGGTGAAAAGTGGGAATAGAACATTTTAAGCATTTAAATAAACTTCATAAAAAGCATGCATTTCTACGTATGGAAGTTTTAGCTTCACCAACTACTACAGAATTTTCAAAAAGCATATCAAGAGCATAACATTACTATTGTTCATGGTTTTCTTCCCGACCAGGTCTATTGTGTTTGGTAATTGACTTCGAGAATTTCAACGTATGAAACTAGTTAGTTAAAGAAAGATGTCTTTTGCATAAAAAGTGAATAAATGTGATTGTATGCATATACAATTTGACTTACCTCGAAGTCCAACGTTTCTAGAGAACATGAACTTTGAATATCTAAATTCTCTACTACACATGAATCCCACAAAAAAAAAAAAAGGACAATCCCTTTTGCTTATTAATTTGCAGGAAAAAGAATATTAATTAGGGCCAAGAAAACTACAAATCAATTTTGTGAGGATTGTTATTTAATTAAATTTGTGACAAAAGTGTGATTTGTCCTTCTTAGAACCCCTTTCACGTTTCTGAAGATTACCAAAATTTTCATTTGTTGACCTATTCAACTTGATGTTGTCGTGGTTAAATTTATTAAACTAATTAATTCCGACCAACTTCTTGCTGGACCTCATCAATTTTCTACTTTCTTTCCACAATTGGGATTAAATTAAACAGAGATTGCAAATCACAAGCAACTCAAAAACCCAAAAGAAAAGAAAAGTCTTTATAGCAGAAACACGACTTCTTGCCATGGCCTTTCTTGGGGGTAAAAAGTTTAGTCCTACCAAGTTATATAGTGAAGACAATTTAATTTGTAGTTAAAACTATGTTTTGCTAATTAACCCTTAAGAAAGAAAAATCCTCTCTCTTCAATTTATGTCCTTTAATTTTGAGGCTAACTCTAATGTTTCATCAACCATATTCAATGGTTGTGGAAAAAAATGGGAGCTAGATGAATGTCCTTGTCATGTTGATATTCTAAGATTATGTTACCTTATAATATTCTAGAGGTGGAAAATAGTTGCAATTTGCAAGGAGATACGTACTATGATCTAACTGCTAAAACTTTTCCTATAACCTATCTTGTGTGCCAAAATCCTATTTTTGCGTATGCATGTTTGAAGAGGACGTTTATAAAAGCAACTTTAATCAATCACTCTTAGTGGAAAAAGTATTCACATTCATAATGAAAAATAATTAGTTAATACACATATATATTGATTAATATGACAATAGTTTGTATGATTAACATTCAATAGTTTATATGCAAGTACAGCGATAGTCACTAAAATATTTTACTAATTTTTTTTGGTTATCATTACTCTAATGGTAAATACTAAAATATATGGCATGCCAAATTCCCCCATTAGTACCGTTGCTGGATTCAATAAAACTTGCTGCTAATATGGCTTTAGATGATTACTTATGGTGATTTTAATTTTAGTTTTTTTTTTTTTTTGAAGTTCCTACATTATTAGGAGGGGGTAGGGAAATAGTTTGTGACAATGTCACTTATAGAAATCGAACCTGCATCTTCTCGCATGGACATCTAAACCATTACCGCCGTGCCCCTAGTTCATCCCCATGGTTATTTTAGTTGGGTTCATAGTTTATCCCATCTGTGCTTCTGACTTGTGACTTACATATGTTTAGTATACTTCATTTAAAAGTGCATAGAGAGGAAGACGAATAGGAAATAGGGACATTAAGAGGGAAATAGGACATTACAACAATCGAATTTGTTCTTTATAGACTATAGAATAAAAGCAAAAGACACTGTTAACTGTTTTTCATTCTCATCTATAGCGTGATGATTTGACACTAACCTTCAAGAAAGGGCTACATTTTCACTAATCTTGAGAATGGATGCAATACTTGCAATAAGAAGTTGGATAGATATCCTCATGATGTGTAACACATACAATTTACAAGTTTCCTCCTATTCATTGTTGGATGAACAGCTCCTAATTAATTACATCTTCCAAATTATGAGGATAGAGTTTAATTAATTGAAGTATCAATTGGTTATAGACTTGTAGCTAGAGATTGCTTCTAATAAGAGAAAACATTATTTTTTCTTGTGTGGATCCAAAGGCTTGTTTAATTATTCTTGCTATGTAATTGAGTATCACAAGTTATAGCCAAAAACCGTGTTTCGGGTGAGATATAAGCATCTACTCTTCATCCACCAATTTGAAAATTGCTCTTCCCCTTTTTTGTGATTAAGATTATCTCTACTGTTTTACATTTTTTGTTTAGGGATTAAACGATTTTTTTGGGTAGTCCTTAAAAAAAGTTGACAAAATTTGGGAGCATTTTGGTGATCCTATATTCCTATGGTCATTCTTCCAACCTTTCCAAGGATACAACCTTATTGAAACAAGCACTACTTTCACATAAGTTGAAAACACTAAAAGAGACCAAAAAAAAAAAAAGAGTAGATAATAATTAAGAGAGAAATGCAAAAGAATCTTCACTGCCGAAATCAAACTAACTAGGATAAAAAATTTTGAACAGAAATACAGATGGAAGTGTAACATAAAGTCAACATTATTCTTCTTCTACTACACCTATAGATAATAGATATGGATTAATTAAATACAACCTTATTCTTTACTAGCACACCTGCCTACATTTAAATATCAATCCCTTTCATTTGCACTAAACATCACAAAGCACCATTCAGTAACACCATTGGTGCTCCATCAATGACCTAACCAGCTCATTACTACTGAAAAAATAAAGATGAAGCCATTTTATCTCAACATAGCCATTTTGGGATTATTCTCCCTCCTATTCTTCTTCTCAAAACCATCCCTTCAACAATCAATCACTTCTCCACCAAGCCTAAACCCACGACTTAAAAATGCATTCACAGCATTGGAAGCATGGAAACAGGCAATCACATCAGACCCTCAAGGTTTCACTTCAAATTGGTTTGGTCCAGATGTTTGTAGCTACAATGGAGTCTATTGTGCTCCTGCCCCTGATGACCCTTCTATCACAACTGTTGCTGGGATTGACCTAAACCATGCTAACATAGCTGGTTCTTTGCCAGAAGAGCTAGGCCTCCTCACTGACCTTGCTCTTTTCCATTTAAACTCAAACCGATTCTGTGGTACCCTTCCACAAAGCTTCATTCATCTTCACCTTCTTTTTGAGCTGGATATAAGCAACAATCTTTTCTCTGGTGAGTTTCCTTCTGTAGTTTTATGCCTGCCTTCACTCAAATATCTGGATATAAGGTTCAACAATTTCCAAGGAAGCATCCCTTCATGCCTTTTTGAACTAAAGCTTGATGCTTTATTCATCAACAACAACAATTTCCAATCAACTTTACCCAAGAATATTGGGAACTCACCAGTCTCAGTAGTTGTTATTGCCAACAACAACCTTCAAGGCTGTTTGCCATCGGGGATAGGAAATATGTCCAAAACCCTGAATGAAATTATCCTCCTGAATACTGGATTAAGCGCTTGTTTGCCACAAGAGCTGGGGTTACTGAAAGAAGTGACTGTTTTTGACGTGAGTTTTAACAATCTTGTTGGAGCATTGCCTGATGCCATTGGGAAGATGACCAGCTTGGAGCAACTGAATGTGGCACACAACAAACTTTCCGGCGAAATTCCGGCTAGTATTTGCTCATTGCCAAGGCTGCAAAACTTCACCTACTCATATAACTACTTTTGCAGTGAGCCCTCCTCGTGTCTCAGTTTGCCTGCTGAGGATGACAAGCAGAATTGCATTCCAAACCGGCCAGCACAAAGGTCAGCCCAAGAATGTCAAGCCTTCTATTCACATCCGGTGGATTGTAGTGCTTTTGGTTGTCAACCTAAAACTCCACCTCCACCTCCGCCACCGGCCGTGTCTCCTCCACCTCCCCCACCAGCAATGCCAGTTCCATCACCACCTCCGCCCCCACCTTATTATTACTACCATTTTCCGTGATTAATCATCAATCAGTCCCATATATCAAAATTTCTCTTTTTTTTTCTTTTTTGCATTTGTTGTTAATTGTTTTTGGCTTGTTCAATGCAGGATTAATTATAGAGGCAATAATTTAGATACATTATGAATAGCTGTTATTTTCTTTACTTTACATTGTTCTAACCAATTGTATTGTACTACATAATTGTCCTCATAATTAATCGACCTGACTGTTTTTTTTTTTAACACTAATTTCTTTTCGTGTGGGAAAGAATTTATTAATGCTTTGAGTTTTCTTATTTGATAAGACATGGTTGAATATTTATGATGCTTGCTAAGGATGAGTTGTAATCCTCCTATGAAATCCCATCACACACTTACTGTGATTGCAACCGCACGTTCTATTCTTCTACTCTCTTGAATGGTTGAACAGTGTTGTGTACTCTCTCTCTCAATGCAATGCAGTAAAATATTTGTATTTAGAGACAATGATGGTTGCAACATTCCATCCCTCTTTAAGCCATTCTTCATTATAGATTCATATGCCCTTCTTTTAAGTTTTATTTATTATATATTTATTTAGTACAACAAATTAATCAGAAAACAAATCTAACTAATATATACTCGAAAAAGTTAGAAAAACTTTTCACATTGGTCTACTAGTGCAAAACTCAATATTTTCTTGATTCTTGGGATACTAATGGGATAAAATGACTTAATAAGAAATATCAAGGCTTTACATTAAAATTTTCACATATTACAGAGAAGAGAGTCTGATTCATAAAATTTCTCATTTGAAACAGAGTTAAGTAACTACAACCTAATATACTAATTTTTGATCGAGTGAACCCCAACTCGAGGGTCAATTAGCCCACCAAAAAAAAAAAAGAGAGAGACATTTTTTTAGGGAGAGGACAAGTAATTAAACACAACAAGAATATTTTCAGGAACGATAATGGTATAAAAAGTGTATTTTAGAAAGATCAGTCGTTATTGCATCATTCAATGTACCAAAAAGAAGTCAAACCTTAAAATTCATTCGTTAATTGGACAAATATCCTATGGCAACCCAACCAATGAAACTAAATTTAAAAAAAGATTGGCTGAATATTATATAATTACAATTATTAGTAAGAGTAATAATATTCACAATAATTTTTCATAATGAAAAAATAATAGTAATTAATATGGTAAATATAAAAAGATAAAATCATCTCCTAATATGTTGAATGTTTTAATAAGTGTGATAACTAAATTTTTATTTTTTATATTTACCACATCAATCGTTATAAAAAATATAAAATCGTGTTTTAAAACGCAATTCGTACGTACTCATACTATTTCAAAGTCAACTAAAAATATTCTAAGCAAGAAAAGAAATTTGGCTTAAGTATCTTGAGATCCATGATTTTTTCTATTCTTGTGCATATAATGGACATAACATTAAGCCCAATCAATGCTCAAAGATTGTGAGATCGAATTAGAGCCCAATAGTTTAATCTTTCACTGGGCTACTTCAAGTTATAAGCCCAAAAATGTGTAGCCCAAAACTGGAAGATATAAGTCCATAAACAGAGACCTATATGTAGGCGCCATTTCAGTGAGCCTAGGGTTTTTTCTGTTAAAGGAAGAAGGGTTTCATCTGATAGAGCCGTCGTTGAGCTCCTGCTGCAGTTTACTCTCCACCGCCGCAGTTTCAGAGCTCCGCCATGGCCGTCGGGTATTCTATTCTTTTTCTCACACATTGTATTTCTTTGTATTCGTTTTGTGTAAACACACAAGTTACTGTTTTTTTATGAGCTTCCTGTACGTGATGCAGTAAGAACAAGAGGATTTCCAAGGGGAAGAAGGGAGGAAAGAAGAAAGCGTGAGTTTTTTTTTTCCCTTTAATATTGATTTTGGATATTACATAATAGGGAGGAAAGTTTTGGTCTTTTTATTTTTTTTGGTGAATAATTGGGATTTTGGTTGTTTGTGAATAACAGAGCGGATCCGTTTGCAAAGAAGGACTGGTATGATATCAAGGCTCCTTCAGTCTTTGGTGTCCGCAATGTTGGCAAAACCCTTGTCACTCGTACCCAGGGTACCAAGGTAATCTCACTTTTCTGTTCAGGCTCTTCTTCTTCTGTTTTTGCCAGTTTTTATTCGTTTCTTCATTGTATGTAAGTAAATCTGTATTAGTTTTTTCAAGTTATTGTGAGCCCATTTTCAATAATCAAGTATAAATTGGGTTTTTGAAGAATTTGTGATAAAAGTTCATGAATTTATGTTGTGAAGCTTGGGCGCGATGGATTGTGATTAATTCTATCTTATGGGAATCTAATGATGGGAATGTAGGATAGGTAAATGTTAAATTTTCACTATAATCTTTTAAAGGTCTTTTAATTGTCATTGGCAACTGATTAGGAGATCTTAGTTTCTGTTTTCATCATTTGTTATTCTTTTGTGCGTTAGTGTCTTGTCTTAATGAATACAGTTAATTTGTATGTTGACATTTAATTTACGGCCTTAACCATGAAGGTTGTGATACAAATTGATATATGTTCTTGAATTCTATGGTTAATTGGGTTTTGTTTATTTACTCTCCTAGATTGCTTCTGAGGGACTCAAGCATCGTGTTTTTGAAGTATCCCTTGCTGATCTTCAAGGTGATGAGGAACACGCCTTCAGGAAGATTCGATTGAGAGCTGAGGATGTTCAGGGCAAAAATGTTTTGACAAATTTCTGGGTATGAAGTGTAGTAATTATATTCACACATTTTCTATGTTGCAGGCATTAGCAATTTTTATTTTCTTTTGTTGTCGAGATACTTATCTCCTTGCTGATGTTATAGGGAATGAATTTTACTACTGATAAGTTGAGGTCACTTGTGAGGAAATGGCAATCCTTGATCGAGGCTCATGTTGATGTTAAGACAACTGATAACTACAGCTTGAGGATGTTTTGCATTGGCTTTACAAAAAAACGCTTGAACCAGCAAAAGAGGACATGCTATGCACAATCAAGCCAGATACGCCAGGTGAATTTCTGTGTTGCTTATGCCTCAGGACGTTCTCCATTATCATATTTAGCCTTTTGTTCAGGATTTATGAATCTGCTTTATCTGACTATAAACGTGAGACTTTATAGCAAGGTTCTTACCATACATTGTTTACATTCCATAATCTAGGTTAAGTAATGGAGCTTGTGATACTGTTTTAAACGTTTTTTTTTTTATGTTTTTGAAATTCCGAACTCCTTCATTGTTGAATTTTTCAAATGGGTTTGTTTGATTTTCTGCTTCAAGATTCGCCGGAAGATGCGTGAAATCATGGTAAACCAGGCCCAGTCTTGTGATTTGAAGGATTTGGTCCAGAAGTTCATTCCTGAATCAATTGGCCGAGAGATCGAGAAGGCTACCTCTAGCATTTACCCACTTCAGAATGTGTTTATTAGGAAAGTCAAGATCTTGAAAGCTCCTAAATTTGATCTCGGCAAGTTGATGGAGGTAGGTTTTATGTAGTTTTGTTGCTATTATAGTCAATATTTGGTGTCTGGCAGTTTGGGAAGACTAACATCAAATACTATGTTCTTTTTACTTCAATCCTACCTGTTATGAGCAGAAACCTGTTATAAGTGCATCTAACAGAGGACTAAAATGCTCTTATGTTCCTGAATTTGTGCTTCTTTGTGTAGGTACATGGTGATTATTCTGAAGATGTTGGAGTGAAGCTGGACAGGTCTGCTGATGAACCGGCTCCTGAGGCAACAACTGAAGTTGTAGGAGCTTAAAGCATATTGGAGATCTTTTCTTTTGTTATCCCTTTTTATGCATAATTCAGTTTTCAATTATTTATGGACAAGGAAGTAGATGTTATTACCCCGCGAATTTTGATGTTTGAAAAGTTAGGAAGCAATTTTGTCTCAAGGGAGAGCACATTGATGATGTTTTGACCCAATTAAATGGAGTTTTTGATGCGTTTGATTCGACAACTTCGGTTCGGGATGTTACCCAGTAGATTCTACTGTTTTAATTTTTTTCCTGGTACTGGTACGGTACTAGGTAAATTTGGGCTATTCTTTAGTTCAGTTTTCATATGTTGCTCATGAACAAAAGAAATTAGCTAGCTCACGGATTGGGATGAGATCAAAATTGAGAGGGTGTTGGTTGAGGGAGTTGGTGGGAAAATCTGATGTTTAATTGAGGGT
This sequence comes from Gynochthodes officinalis, assembly GCA_020080225.1. Lineage (NCBI taxonomy): Eukaryota > Viridiplantae > Streptophyta > Magnoliopsida > Gentianales > Rubiaceae > Gynochthodes > Gynochthodes officinalis. Next base: position 4,002,638 of record CM034619.1, on the reverse strand, counting down.
ATTATTTCGTAAACAGTAATTTTAAATATTAAAATTGAGATTCTTTTTTTTAGAAGATATGAAAGTAATTATTTAAAAAAAAAAAAAAGAAGTTTTGAGTGATGTAATGTTTTGTGTATTTGAAAGAATTATTATTATTATTATTATTATTATTATCACAAATTAGGCAACAGTATTATAATAAAAATATTATTATTATTCTCCACTATTATTAAACAACCTATTATTATTATTTCGCATTATTAGCATCTGTAAGCATTGCTTCAATAGTTAAATATCCAGGGGAGCTCCGCGGACTAATTGTTGAATTACACGTGATGAATGGATACAAACTACCAAATTTTCCAGGCCTCTTGTAAGCCACCCAACATTTTGAACAATGTAGCATTATGGATATATTTGAATAATGTAGCATTATTGAAGGAGTTGGCGTTTATTACTCATTATGCCCAAAATATTATACTCATTATACTCGTAAAGGGAATCTATCAATAAAATCTCTGGGAATCCATTTATAAAATCTCTGTTTTATAGTGATCAGAACGTTGGTTGATTACAAGGCATCTGTTTTATAGTGATTAAAACGTTGGTTGTTTACAAGGCATTGAAAATCCACATGTCTAGAAATGTGTATTTTTGGTTTTAAGGATCTTAGTTCTGTTTTTCTCTGCTGACATCCGAGGTATTTACGTATGAATAAGTGCTTCATTCTGAGTGCGTTGTCGATGTGAAACCTTCTTTCCTCAAGGTTGATTCACTTATTATAAGTGCATTACATCCTTGAATGTCTTACACTCTTGAAGCTGAAAATTGTCCTTCCATGGAAGTTTAAGTGGTTATCTAAGAACTACAGCAACTGAGTTCAAGATATTCTTCGGATTACAGAAACCTCGTCTTCAAAACCTAGACTTGGTGCAGGACAACATTAGCAAAAGAGCACTCCCTTAGGTTTTTCAGTTCTTAGAATAAGGGTACAAGATCGACATGATTTGGACTATTTCCCAAGTAAAATGACTCGAGAGTAGCATGAGAATGCAACTAAAAACATTATCCTCGGCACAGTCGCATTTCTTAAAGTAAGAGGCATCTGCCTCCTAGCCCAGAATAATATCTCATTTGTCTTCAATACTTGTGATTTATGGATGGCAATGTGTGACTCGATTGAATTTCCATTTTGGTTGGAAAATGAAAGGTATTGCAACTTCACAAAATTTTCTAACTAGCAATATATGAGCTCTACTGAGACACAGAAAATGGATCACAGAGAGCTGTCATCTGCCAGCTTTATTGAATAAAGATCAAATCTAACTCCGCAGTTTCTCTAATGTAACAACAAAGACAGATCAGTTCTCTAAACTGCTTCTACAAGTAGTACTGTCACATAGGTTACGGACCATTTCAGAGACTGATAGTGATAAACAAAGCCAAACAAAGTTAATTGTAGTACATGCGATGGGATGGAGATGGAGTATTTGGAGTTGACGGCCTCAAACAGCAAAATTGAGATTTCTTCTTTATTCCACCGTTCTTCCTCCCACTGTATATGAAGTCCCTGAGGATGATGGTTGTTTTGTTCCCTGAAAACCTGCTTTTCCCTTTGCTTTTCTTGTCATCCTCCAGCTTAAGCAAGACATACTGGAGCTTCTGAACCTCCAACTGCAGCCGTCCAATCTTTTCAGACCCTTTGCGTGCCTGTTCTGAGATTTTCTTTCTCCGAACATTTTCAGCTTCGTTCAACTCTCCTGAATCCTTTCCACTGGAAGAAGACGAATTCTCTTCAATGTTTTTCATAAGCTGGCCATTTAGATCCACCAGCTGAACAGTAGTTTCTTGAACTTCTTGCAGCTGCTCCTTGACAGTTCCCAAATCAACATCCTGAATCTTTCTGCTATTCTTGCTTGTATCCACTTTCCTCCTCAGATTTTGTATAGTCAGATGAAGATTGGTTAACTTCTGTGCATCAGAAGCAAGTCTCTCTAGGATCTTTCTGTTGTTGCCTTCTCGATCCGACTCCTTCAAACTTGTTGATGACTCCAGCTTATCAACTCCCAACTCCTTCTCCACTTCAGAACTAGTGGATGGGTGTTCAGCTTTCTGCCTTAAATTTTCAATATGACCACACACTATATCCCCTTCATTTGTTGCCAATATCAAATTTCGGGATATACTTGCAGCTCGATCCAGACCTCGGAACTCACCAGTTTCCCATAGCTCGAGCATCTTATCATCTTTTCTCTCCTTCCTGACATTAGCTTTCCTTTGTTGTCCATGAAGTGAAGTATCTGAGACATGATCCAGTGGAATATCTTTCAATAAAGCCCCCTTCTTGACATTAGTGACTTCTGGTTTATCTTCCAGCGACTTGCAATCATCATTGAAATTCCTTGCAGATACCTTTTTTTCCTTGTGCTTAGCTTTTCTTCGACTAAAGCTGCGTCTAAGTTTTAAGTCCTTCTCATTCAACGAAACAAGCCTGTTTGTGTCTTCTGCCATGGCCTTCTCAATTGCTTTAATCCTTCTCTGCAGCTTCTGTAAATCCTGAATGCCAATCATCTTTGGTGATTGATCATCCATTGGTTTACCATGGAAGCTTTCCTCTGGATCAACTGCAAACTCACTCCACTGCAAACAAGTAGAAGCAACATAGAGAAACATACATCAGTGAGAACATGGCAATAAAAGAAAAGTTTAGTACATGAAAAACAAGGAACGTGACATCTTTCCAAATGAGTTAAAAGGTAGCATCATTACCTTTGATTCTGCCCAATCAGTAACAATCAGCGTCTTTTGACGGAGCACACTATGCTCCAGTGATGCTACATCGTCTCTCAGAGAAGCCATGAATGGACCATATGCAGATAACTGAGCTCTTAGATTTCCAATCTCATTCTCCATTAAGTTAATATTTTCTTTCATCTCTTCAATTGCCAAAGTCTTTGAAGCAGAATCATCCTCAAGATTTCCACAAACCTCAGAAAGCTCATGAACCTTGTTTTCATAAAGAACTCCACGAATGGAGGAAAGTTGAAGGTCAAAGTAAAATGCTGCTGCCTCAGACTCCCAAAGTTCAAACTCATTGTTTTTCTCTTTCAGTTCAGAACTCAACTTCTCTTCTCTGATCCGTTGCTCTTCATATTCTTCATGTAATTTACACAGATCAGTCACCAATTTCTCATTCACTTGACGAAGGTCGACAATTTCCTTGTCCTGCAAGCTGTTGTCTTCAAATAATTCAAGCAAATGCTTTTCCAGATTCTGTCTAATGTGTGATGAATCTTCATTTTCAGCCTTTAGTTCATCCACAGTTTTACCCAATTCCAAATTCAGGCCTTCTGCCGCTTTAAACTTCTGTTCCACTTCCAAAATCTCAGATTCCTTCTGCACCAGGATATCATTTGCAATTACAATTTCCTGCTTTAAGTTATCATTTGATTGTCTCACCCCATGCAGCTCCATCTCCAACCTCTGTACTGAATCTTTAAGGAAGATATTTTCTGCTTCTTTCATTTTCAAATTCCTTCTTAATAAGACGACTTCCTTTTCAAGGTCTTCCTTAATCCCACTTAAATTTTCCAAATTTTCACACAGTGATTTAAGTTCCAAAGCTTTCTCAGTCCCATAGTTCTCTAAAACAGTAGAAATGTTAGAAAGAACCAATGTCTCCTGGATTTGAACATCACTTTGCTGCTCCAAAATGAATTTCTCCTCCTTGAGTTCTGAAAACTTTCTAAAGAGATATCTGTTTTCTTCAAGCACTTCAGAATATTTTACCTGTAAATACCGGTAGGATTTCTCCCCTTCACTCTGCTTACAAGAGAGACTTTCCACTTCCTCCTTAAGCATCACAATTTCTTTGTTTTGATGACCGATCTGTGATTCAAACGATCTGTTCATCTCCATAAGTTCATGCCTGTCAGTTTGCACCATCACAAGTTTTTCATTGGTGGCCTTTAGCTCCTTCTCCAAGAATTCCTTCTGCAACTCAATTTCTGTGCCTTCTACGTTCAGCTGCCTAAGTAGAGTGAGAAGAACAGAGTTTTCAACCAATTGCATCTGCTCATCATCTTTGTGCTTCAAAAGAGAACGCTTCATTTCCTCAATCTTTCCTGTAATTCGCTGAAGAAAAATTTGCTCATTTTCAACCTTATCATCAAAGACGTTATCTGAACTAACTTCAAGTGCCCTGAACACCCGATAAATCCCCAATCGTAGTTTTTCAATTTCATCAACCAAAAGTTCTGCTTCCACCTGTTGCTCAAGATTTTCATTCTCCAGTTCTGAGATCAGTTTCTCAGCTAATTTTGATGCTTCAACTTGTTTCTGGCACTCAACGAGTAGAGAGTAATTTTTCTGCTCCATGTCCTCAACAAATTTCTGCAAGATAAAAATCTCACATTGAGCTTTTACAGCTTTATCGAGTTCATCTTCGAATTCTTTTTTCCTCCATCTGCTCTCTTCTTGCAAGAATCGCATGTGGTGCTCCAAATTAACCATTCGACTCTCACTTTGAAGTACAGAACTTGTTCTTTCTTGCTTCTCAACACCTAGAGAAATCTTTAGTTCATTTATTTCAGAGTGCATGGACTGTTTCTCCTTCTCCAAATGAGCATATTTTTCTTCCAACCCTGTGAATCTTTTCTCGGCATATTCTAATCGACTTTCAACATTTGCCAGCTGAAGAGCAAGGACACCCCTTTCTGCCTGAAGATTGGACTTTTCGTTCCTAAGTAAATTGCAGATCTCTTCTAAGCCCTTTGATTTTTCTCTCAAACCTTCCAGCTCAATCTTTGCTCCCACTAAAGAATTCTCAAGAACAGCATTTTTTTCAAGGAGCTTCTGCATATTCTCAGTCAAACCCTGCAACTGAGACATGAGAGCAGCTTTTTCAGAAATAAGAACAGATTTTTCTCCATGTACAAATTGACAGATCTCTTGCATTTCCCTGGCTTTTTTACGAGATGTTTCCAGCTCAATCGTTAGCTCTGACAAGGAGCTCTGAAGGACGTGTTTATTCTTTGAAAGTTCTTCCAGGTTCTCCAACTTCTTGTAAAGGGCTCCTTTCTCATTGCTTTCCTTTTCACACAGTTCTCTCAACTTCATGTTTTCATCCTGTAAATTCCTTACAGAAGACCCAAAGCAATCTGGGTTTAAACCCACAGCCTCCAGTTGGTCAAGTAAAGATTGATATCGGCTGTTCAAGCCCTTGATTTCCTCTTTGAGTGTTGTTATTTCTTTCTGAAGGGAATTACCTTCACCAATTTGTTCTGCAACATCCTCTTCAAGTCTCTCCTTCATGCTCCTCAAGCAAAGAATTTCATTTTGCAGATTCTCCATTGAAATGGTTGAGGACAATTTCAGTTCATTCAAGCAACTATTTTCATCCTTAACTTGGCGAAGTTCATCCTCCAAATCATGTTTGCTTACCTCCAGGTCTTTTATCATCCGCAGGCCAGTTTTTAGTTCTTCTGCAAGAAGTTTATGCTCTTCTTGAGACTGAGAGTGAATTGTCTGCAAAGTGTGGAGCATGGTTTCTATCTGCACATAGCGTAAGTGCTCATCTTGCATACAGACCTGGAGTCTCTCCAACTCTGCTTGCTTCTCCGAAAGTTCTTTATCTTTCCTTGCAATCTTCTTTGTCAAATTTTCTGCTTCAAGGCGCAGTGACTGATTCGACATCTCTAACAAATTGCACTTCTCCTCAGAATGCTTGAGTTTGGTAGCTCCAGTCAAGATCTCAATATTAAGGCGCTTAACATCCTCTTGGGCACAAGATAGTTCATTCTCAAGTTCAGATATCCTTTTCAGGCAATGCTGGTACTGGAGACCTGAAGATTCCTTCTCCTGATTTAGTTCAGCAAGAGCTTTTCTCAGTCTATTGACTTCACTTTCAGCTTGATCTGCCTGATCCTTTGACACCCGGGCATGCTCCTCTGCTAATGAGATTTTGTTTTCTAGATAAGAAATCTTTTCCAAACAGTCTTTGTAATTTTGTCGAGCAGCTTCCTTTTCAGACTCTACCCTGGAAAGTTCAAGATTCAGATTTTGAGCTTCAGTTTCTGCTTTAACTGCTCTCATGCTTAGACCATCTAGATCCTCTTTAGCATGAGAAATGATTCCCTCTAGTTCAGCAATCTTCTCCATGGACTTCTCATGCTTGATGAATGTAGCCTCCTTTTCAACCTCAGCTCTCGTAAGTGCTCCCTTCAGTGCCTGAACTTCGGTTTCCGCCTGGATAGCTTGGTCATTGAGTCTCATGAAATCCTTTTGAGCATGAATGAGCTCTGCCTCAACATTAGACAACTTATCCTTACAGAGTTGATACTGAAGAAAGATAGAGTCCCTCTCAGTTTTCACATCTGCAAGCGCTATCTTCAAATTTTGAACTTCAGTTTCTGCTTTAGCTGCACGTTCAGACTCAGAACTGGCCTTGGCTTTGAGTGAGTCATTCTCGTTTGACAATTGCAATACTTCAGCATGCAAACTTTCACCTTGTTTTCCATGGAGCTTAGTTTTTCTCAAATTATCTTCATCTGCTATTTCCTCTGCCCCAAGCATCTCATGCAGTTCTTTCAGGCCCCTTTTGTTAGGACCAGCATCAGATACCCCAGAATATTGTCCATTCATCTTGACAGAATGCAAGTCAATCGGGGAAATTGTAGCTGCTCGAAGGGGATGTAACACATCTGGTGTGTGAGGATCTGAGTCGTGTTCTGAAGATTTCGAAGGTGAATCTTCATCCAGGAGAAAAGGTACTTGGTTTGGAAAGGCTTCTGCCATGGCTTTTTGGGCATGCCGCAGCTCCCCAGTCAAATGATCATATCTTTCAGCTAAAGCACGGTATGCTCGATAGAACTCTTCCACCAATTTCATTAGCTCAGGCCTTTTCTTGTAGTACATTTCAGCTCTTCTGGCAAATGAATCTGCATCTTCTTCAATAAGCTTGATCATTACTTTTACTTTGGCATCCATGTCTGCTTAATGGGAATATAAGCGAAGTTAGTAAAAATGATACGTGAGAAAGGGTTGCAACATTGACTTAAACAACTAGTGTCAGTTTTATAACTTCAAAGGAAAGCCTCTTTCTCAAAATCAGGACATGTTTGAATTGTTGTTTTGCTTCTTGAAACTAAAATCAACACATATTAACACACTCATACAGAGATGTGCAAATGATGGCCAATCCCAATGTAGATACTCATACTCAACATCGCTTATAAATCAAGTGAAGTTGCCAAATAATACTAAAACTTGCTCAGAGAACTGCACACCTTTAAGATTTTCTTGAAGCCATTTCGAGTTCTTTGGGATGTGGCTATCCCACCACCAAGAATACTTCCGTCCATACTCAGACTGTAGCAGGGTTGCCATGAATCCAGCAAAAAGAAGAAATGCAACTGGCTTTGACCTTCCAAAAGATTGGTCCTTACACCAAGAGAAATCCAAGTGATTGATCCAGGCCAGAATAAGTCTTTAAATTTGCTTGCACCTAATGATCACAAGTATGAGGAGAACATGTAAAAAGGAGAATAAACATAGATCTTGTTAATAAGCACTGCACTAGAGCAATTTTAACAGGATAAACCTTTCATACCTGTAATTTTAAAATGTAAGCAGAAATTAGAGGCAACGATCCCTTGACTTTGATAACCAGACCAGAAAATCAAAGAAACTCTGAAACCAGGGAAGTGAAGATAATACTGAAATCAGATCTTGTATGTATTGAGAACATATCAAATTAAGTTTATGAATCTAAGAAAATCGTGTGTGAAACATATTAGCCTGCTGAAATAATTCACAAGAAGTCAAACATCAATAGTAGTACAGTATAAAAACTTCTTTTAAGTATAAAGATGCCAATAACACAACAATCAGAGGATCCAAATAAATGAAGAACAGAGCTCACGTTAGCTTCAGCGGGTACTTCATTTAAGGTAGAAGCGTCCTCAAAAAGATTTTCCAGTTAAGAAAACATACAGAAGGGTCATCTTTAAACAGATCAACTCAGAGGACGGTAAGACATTTGCAAGATTAAGATTAATCCAGTATCAAAAAATGACTATAAAGTGCAAGAATGTGCGAATGGGATTAACAAAAACATTTCATGATCTTTTTTACCTTTCCAAAAAAAACAAAACAACAGCTAAATATAAAATCTTGTCACAGAAGCCTGAAAAAACAAAATGTGCTGAAAATTTCAGAACCCTCCAGGTACAGAAACCGGCGCGTTATCAAAGTTAAAACTTCCAAACAATAAACATGAAACTTGAACAAATGACCCCATAAAAAATCTCAAACCAAGAAAGATTGAAACTTTCTGCAAATCAGAATCTTACCAAAGCAGTAAAAATGAAATCTAGTAATGGAATCTTGATCAGCAGCTGTGACTGTAAAAAAAACCACAAGCTGCTTGTGTTTCTTCTCACCCCATTTTCCTCCCTAGCAATCATACATCCTCCAATAGTCCATCCAACTCCTCCTTCTCTCTCTCTTCACTCTTCAGTAAAGGGCCATCTTCATTTTATTCCTTAATATTGGTTGGTGTGGTGTCAGCAGGGTGACGAACTGTAAAAGCTTGAAATACTTTCACACGAGCATGTCAAACTTTTCACAAAATACAGACATCTAACATGTGTATATACCGTCATACAAATGTATTAAATTTTCAAAAATAACAAAAAGGATACAAATTTGAAAATGGTTTAATGCGTAAAAGATAGTAACGGAACAAAATAGTTATAATGTCATTAATTGGGATTCTGAAAACGAACACATTTTATAAGATTTTGCTGTTACTTTGTCCTTACTTTATTGGGTTACCCATTGTGACTTTCACTCGTTGCCAGGCGTGGATAGAAAAATAGGACCAACTTGCGTATTGCTTAGACTGCAGTCTGCAACATTTTTTCTTTCTTGGGTTCATAATATTTGACTGGACCTTTTAGTAACAGAACCTTCCCATCTGTCCAAATCTTGTTAAGATTTAATTTTAGTGATTTTCTCGGTTTGAGGTTTGATTTGCCAAATGGAATTCTCAAGTCAATTCTGATCAGCCTATGCAACTTATCTGTTTTAAGTTCTCTTAAATTTGATCCTCTTTTTATCCCCCAAAAGGAAAATTGAAATGGATAGATAAAAGGAACTAGTGGTGGCAATTCATGACATAACACGAAAATACAACACGAAATTATCACACAAAATGTAATTTAAACTTAACACGAAAATTAGATATAAAAATAAAAACAAGTAAGTTTCGTGAGTCCTATTCGAATTCATAATTAATTTATAATACTCATATCAAATCATGACCTGCGAACTCGAAACATGACCTATTGCCACCTTTAAAAGGAAGATGCTGCTCATTAATTCGTATTACTAGCCAAGAAAAGGCATATTAAATCTAACTTTTCTGCTTTATAGATGAAATCACAAAAAAAATTCCTAAATTTTCTTCCATTTAAAAGAGAACAAAAATTCACATGGGATGAATAGTATTTTATAGTCAATAATTGATTTCTCTATATTATCTAGTGAAGAATATGTTTGCACTTCTCTTTGGCTTTAAGGAGATAAATTAACAATCATGCATGTTTAGAAAGCAACTTCTTTTGTAAAATTGGTGCGTGCTTGAAAAGTATTGTTGCTTTGTATATTAAACATTTCAATCCCAAGAAGTGTGGATACTGGCATTGTCCTCTTGGCAACCACTATGATGCCTCAACTTCAAGATCTAGTAAGGAAACAAGATTTTAATTTTTATGGTTTGTTGACATTTTGTATTGTTTTGGTAGCTTTAATCTTCAATTTATTTTCTAGCAAACCTATGACAAAAAAATGGCTGCAAGTAAATTAAAACATTGACATCAATATCTCAAGCTATGGAAAATTTTGGACTGGCTTTAGAAATGGTGAAAAAGTAATTAATTGGCACAAATTAATTAGAGAGATGTAGAGGTAGTGGTTGGTCATTGGATTCTTGTCCTGTGATACATCAAAGTTGTCAACATTCATTGCCAATTTAGAAAATTATAGTATACATATATTAGTATAAATATGTAGTATATATAGGTGTAACAAATATTGTTGCTAGAAAGTAGGTTAACTTCAATTAAGATTGTCCATGATGGAAACAACTTCATGTTCATAGTTTTAGTCGATACAAATGATGTATTCTAGTAAATATAAGATGATTAATATTCCAAAGCCAAAAACAGTCCTCTGCAATGGCGTGTAGAAACAACTTTTTTGGGATCGTGACATGGGATCTTTATCTTCTTGTAGTGTAGTAAATTGGACATTTATTATTAGAACTAAACTTTAGAATCAATGGATGGTACTGGAAAACACTTTAAAAGTGGATCTTGTATATATATATATATGCACATGCCACCATTTTATTTAGATTTGTTTTGGCATTACAAATTTATTGCCTAATTAGATCTAATAATGCCTATGTTTATGCCATCCAGATTCTGCATGATTAAGTCATTGGTAAAAAAGAAGTAGGGACTTTGTGGGGTGCCAACGTTTGACTTTCTCCAGTTTGAAAGCTTGAAACTTAATTCATTTTCACACAATAATATTTCAATAATTTAAGCATAATTAAAAATTTTGAAAAAAGAAAAAGAAAAGAAAAGAGCGTATCCTGATGATTAAGGATTAAGATTCATAAATAGTTAATTAGTTACTTTCGTTTCTGTTACATTAACAATGTCTGAACTAATGCTAATTGAGGTAGTCTTGTTATCAAACTAAAATTAATGATTAGGTAGCTTGTCCAATCTTAATATAGCGAGAAATGATTTTGTTTGAAAGGGAACAGAGGCTAATTGTCTGGACAAATAAAAACAATCCCATCACTTGATACAATTGGCTTTGTCTGGGAACGTTTGGTAAACAAACTTAAATTTTTTAACATCAATAGCAAAGTCTTTTGGTTTAGGACATTTTTCCAAACTTTGTTTTGTACTATTCAGACATAATAAACCCCCCAAATTAAAAAACAAAAGGACTTATCTTGTTAGTTGTTGTCCAAAACTCCATGTGCACTGTTCTTGTTTTTTCTTTTTTTCTTTTCTTCTCCAAAATCCAACTCTCAAAGCATATCTAGTTGTGATGAGAACTAATAGGGGTTGGACATTAAGAAAGAAAAATGGAAAAAATTCATGTTCCAAAAAAAAAGTGTGAGTATGATCAAATCCATTCTGCGATTAAATATTGAATTTAAGAATTACATAACTATTTATTTAGTAATAACGATAAAAAATTGTTTACCTTTTCAAGTTTAAATAGTTTACAAAATAGATAAATTTTACCCAAATAAATCGAACTACATAATATTGCATAATATAATCGTTACACTTAATATTTATACTCGTTTCACAATAATTACTCCATTTCTTGTCTCTTAATACTATGGTCTAACCATATTCACTTAACCCCTTTGTTGGTTCAGATTTGTATCAGAATTCATGTAGCTACAACTCCTGTTATCCCTAAGAAAACACAGTTTGCATAGACAAATGATCCACCCCATGTTAAAATGTGAAACATTAATATGGTATATTCTCGATGATGTATCATTCTATACAAATACAATGTGAATCCCACCACGTTGAGGGCTCAAAGCCATTGACATTGTCAAAGTTTGCATGGTACAATGCATGAGGGTTTAGTTTTGTCAATATTTCATGACATTGCACATTCATGGTCCATCAATCAATTAGCACAATGGGGTACTCTAACTGTGCAAGATTGGTCGAGAAATTCTGATCTAAGAACCCTCATTCAACAATAGAGAGCATTCCATCCACAAAATATTAACTAATTTGAATAGGTTTTTTGGCTTCTTCTTTTATTTTTGGAGGGTTGTGTCAGATTTGCCAGCAAGATGTTTGGTAATTTTGGGACCATGGGCATTGATTGGCTCCAAAAGAATAAAGTTTTAGGGACCGCAATTCATAAAATCAAGCTCTTCTCTTAATATTAAAAAAGGATGGATACACAAGATGGTATTTATTAGACAACTACCTATATTTTACTATGAATGTATTGAGTAGAGGATCATGTCTATATATCAACCTTGGCTGTTTAACATTAAAGTCCTCGAGCCATCTCATCATGCTTCAATTTTGTATGTTCATAGTTAATAATAAGCAATAAACATGATCAAATCCTACAATTGTGTTTCTTCTCTTTAGATCTTAGCGTAATGATCCCAAGGCTTTGACACAAGAATTTAGGCAATATATGCAGTATTCACGATTGTGTTTTGGCTTTACTTTGCCATGCCATAGGTAAATTATTTGTGCACATCGATTACTTTTTAATGATTCTCATGTCACTTTAGAAGACATTGAGTCCAAGATTTTGTAGCTCCATAAACTGCATTGCAAGTAATCATTTTTAATAAACAAACTAATGAGAATAATTAACTTTATTACTTGAATAATGTCAACTTCACAACATCAATTTAACTTTAACAAAAATGTCTAATATACGAATACCGCACCAAATATTTAATTCAGTGTTATTGTCATATTAAAATTCCAAAAAATATTAAATTCGTAAATGACGAATACTAAATGTTGTGTATTGACGTTGTAACTAACGCATTTCAATAGAAATCTTCCATTTTAAATTTGAAATTCAAAATAAATAATGGGTATGAATTCTTCTCTTTAAGTTTCCTACTGTCTTTTGTAAGTTCTGAAAGTACATATGTTTAACAATGTCAATTTAAGCACAACATTTGCACTGAAAGGCAAGTAAAAGATATGTTGGTGTTGTGGAAACTAATCTACATGAACAATTTAAGTAGCCAATAATTAGTCATCGACCCTAAACTCAGTACACAATGCCTGGATTTGCAAGTGAATAAAGAAATAGGGGGGAGTGAAATGTACATGTCATAATGATGTTACAGTAATTCCACCATGGAAAAAGACAGTTTGGTTCAGCTAAATTTCCATATTTTCCTTCGTTAGTGTTCAAAAGTTGCACTGATGTTGCTGGCCACCATATTTGTACCATGCTTTGAATTAACCCTTGCTGACCTTCACCGACAAACCACCCAGCGTGTAGCCTTTGCTTCTCTCTCTCCAAAATTATTGAGGCATGGAAAATAATATCATGATGGACAATTCCATGGTATGAATAAGCTTTGTGCCATCCTTGAATACAAATTTATCATCCATCTTCCAACCAACCAATATGAAAAACTTGTCTACAACATTCTAAAAAGCAATTTAGAAGAAAAGTATGAGCAAAATGGCCCTAATGGGGGCCTCACCAAAAAAGAGAGAATCCAAATGTTGTTTTTGTATTCTAGTGAAAAGGCCAGTAATTGAGGATGAGGGCCATGTTCTCCCCTGAGCATGATGCTGAATAAAGTTGTCAATTAGGATGATACTTTTTGTTTTTTTATTTGTCGTGTTTTGAGCAAACCATTGAAAGAATGGCTAATCCCTCTACTCCTACTACCCAAACCCAACCCAACCCTATTGTGCCTTTCCATGTAACTTGAGAACTCATGGTCCCTATATGTTTAGATATCCATGTTACATACTGTGTCATGTCATGTAGCAAAATGGGAAAACAGGAGTGCCACTTCTCCTCTTCTTGTTAAGTTCTTGCAAGGATTAAACAAAGCATTATGCTCATCTCATACTAATATTTTTATGCATATTTTCATTCTCTTTAGATTTGCATTTTTTTTTTTCATTTGAAAGAACAAAGGAAGAAAGAATGGAATGAATGAAAACTTAAGGATATATATAGATTGTGTTTCAAAACGAATTTTTATACTTTTGAAATATTGGTTATGAGGTAAAAGATATATTAAAAAACGTAAAAATACATTTTGAAATTGTAATTCATACACAATTTAAACCCTTTTTTTTAATGAATGAATGGCAAGAATTTTTCTTTAATTTTCAAGAATGTTAAATTTTTTTTTTTTAAATCACCGAGAAGAATTTATTGATGGTATTCTAGAAGAGCTTTATGTGGGAACATCAGAATAATTTATTAAACAAAGTGTTTTTGTTTTGAAATAACTCTCAAAATGGTCTCTCACATATTGGCCAATGAGTTTTTAGTCACTTACTTTTAAAATGGGAAAAAATGGTCTTTCACGTTTCACGAATGTACCATTTTGGTCTTCCGTCACTATTCTGTTTGTTTTTTAATCAGAATAGTGACAGATGACCAAAAATGTATATTCATGAAATGTGAGGGACTATTTTTTTTTATTTTAAAAGTAAGAGACTAAACAACTCATTAACCAATATGTGAATGACCATTTTGAAAGTTATTTTTTTGTTTTTCCCATTTGCCATATTTCTTTGGAGGCCTCTGGCAAGAATGGTCAATTTAAGCTGTTGTAGATACTTCATTTGGGGCGAAAAATGGATTTCTTTTAGTCCATTACACCACCGGCCTACATTTCAGGTTAATATGAAGTGTCGGGCTATGAGTCCATTATTAATTCCTATTCCAACTTCTGTAGCCCCGGCCCCCGTTAGAAGTCTTTCTTTAAACAAATAAACATATATTCACAATTTTTATAATCTTTATTAATTAATTCTCGATATATTTTTTTCTAAATACTGCAATTAAACCATATGCAGTTACAAATATTCCATCAAATAACCCTATAATTTAAAAAATTTATTCTCTAATCGTATGAGATTTTCACAAAAAACTTCTGAATATGATTTGATTTTTTAAAAAAAAAATTTTAAAAATTGTACATATCAACGAGTATACACGCCAAAAATTTCAGGATTAAAAAAGTGCATTATTACTCAACAATGACTTTGTTTTTTTATCTTTTTCCTTTCTTCTACCTCAAGAAAATATTTTATACATGTAAAATTATATAATTAAAAACAATTAAAAAGGATAGCTTGTAATTTAAAGCAAATGGCCTATTTACCTAAAAGATAACTTCCAAAATAGTCTTTTATATATTGATCAATGATTTTTTTAGTCCCTCATTTTTAAAACGAGAACAAATGATCTCTCACATTTCATTAATGTAATATTTTAGTCATTCGTCACTATTCCGTCACTATTTCGTTACTATTCTAATACTATTCCAATAGAAAAACAAACGAAATAATGACATAAAACATTTATTAAATGTGAATGACTATTTGTTCCCGTTTTAAAAGTAAGAAATTAAAAAGATCATTTACTAATATGTAAAGGACCATTTAAGAGGTTATCTCTTTACATAATAAAAAGACAAAAAATAAAATTGTATAACTGATTTGTTGTACTACAAAGTACAAACAATGATAGAGCAGATGCTTGCAATATATTTCCTTTAATAATCGTTTGCTCAAGTCATGTTTCTAATCTGTAATTTGAAGATTGAAGGCTGTACAAGCAATAGACAAGGCAAGTTAATACATGCACTGGCACTCTGAATTATCTTTAATTAGCCATGAAGAAGTTGCTCAATTTTCTTTAGATCCCTATCTGATCATGCATCGATGTTTTCTGGGGTTCTCGTGCTTTTTTCTTTTTCATGCGAGAAGAAATACACGTTGCATGTTGGAACATTACATATAACACAAATTCGCAAACATGATGCGTTATGAGACGTTAAACAAAACTATGAGAACAAACAAGGATATATATTACAGGAACTAAGGGTGAGCTCAGAAAGCAACTGAGCTGGAGTTCACAACTAACGGCTACACTGGAGCTTGAAGAACAATCTCCTCCATTTGGACAGCAGAAAGATAACTCAATGCTGAGGAGTAAGTGAAGGAAATGCTGGAATAGACTGAAGAATCAACTTCCTGCTGCTTCTTCGACCAGGGGACATCCCCAAGTCACAATGAGGAGGGGATACTCTCTTGCTGTTTGGAGAACCAGACTTGATGCCGGCAATGGGAGATCCATTCCCTTGAAGAATCTCGGGTAGTTCATCTTCCTGGACCGTTTCAAAGTGCTTATCAAACTTGGATTGTGGTGGTAAAAATTGTGGCTTAACAAGCCCTGGGATGGCATATAAACCAGACGACGAACCAATAGAAGGCAATGAAGAACGCGGAGGTTTCTTCTTTGAGGAAAAAGGATGCTGAACTGATGATCTGTGGAACATGGTAGAAAGAAGAGTTAGCAAGCTTGGTAATAGTCATAGTAGCCAAACAAAATACAAATTTCCATTCTTACCTTCCAAACCGTAGAGGTGTTGCAGGTGGAGCAGATTCTGGGTTCTGCTCTACTTCACTCTGGATTGCTGCTTTTTGTTTATTCCTGTCATTCGCACTCTTCTCCTGTGCATCTATTTCATCTTCTCCAAACTCAGTTTCCATGCCTATAAATAGAGAGCCTGAAGAACAAAAACATAACAATTTCAAACACAATATTCCATTTTTTTTCTTTCTTGTGCTTAAAAGTGGTGTAGAAGAGTGAGACAAAAATCAAAAGGAGAGGAAAAGCCCATCTTTCTCTATCTATTTCTTTTGCAG
Source organism: Gynochthodes officinalis (assembly GCA_020080225.1). Lineage (NCBI taxonomy): Eukaryota > Viridiplantae > Streptophyta > Magnoliopsida > Gentianales > Rubiaceae > Gynochthodes > Gynochthodes officinalis. The sequence goes on along the minus strand of CM034619.1, from coordinate 3,986,154 downwards.
TGAGGACTCCTTTAATTTTGGTTGGAATCCAATCAGAAGCATAAAGCTAACTCACCATCCTTTCTACCGAATGCATTCTTACACCCTTCACATCTGCAGTTAATGGAGCATCCGACACCGCCCTTCAAGAAAAAAAAAAGGACCATTTCTTTATAAGAAACAAATCAAAAAATATACAATAAACACCAAGAAGAGAAAAGACCTGATAGCATTCGCAATATTTCTTGAGGCAACCAGATTTTTTGCAGTTGCATCCCCTCTTATGCCGAGCTGAAGCAGGTGTTTTGCTAGAGTCATCCTACAGTAAAAATTTTCATATGTTACTCAGATCATAAGAGAAAGGAAAATGAAAAGCCCAGATGTCAAGCCTACTATACGTATACTGGATTAGTAAGTGGTTGAAAAAAAAAATAACAAAGTGAAAAAAATTTCCTTTCCCAACCTCTGTCATGGAATCAGAACTCCTTATAACTTTGGGAGCAAATGCAAGGGGGTTTCGGGACTCAATCTGTTTGCGAGTTGCAAGCACAGTGTCCTCATGAATAGGCTTATTGAAGCAGTCTTGACAGGAACATGGCTCCACACAGTAGACACCAGCAGCAAAACATTCACAATAACTGCATACAAAAGCAATTTTTAATCACCTAAATCCAATGAAAACAATCATGATCCACAGTTTCCTTTTTAGTTAAGTGCACATTTGTGATGATATTTGGATGCAACTAATCAACTAAACACAACAGGTTGAAGAACTTACAGTTTCAAGCATTTTGATTTCTTACAGTTACACCGCTTACAGGCCTCAGGCTCTCCAGCATGTTCCAACCTACGCCTGAAAATTTTGGTTGCTAGTGTTAGAAAAAGAAAATGAGAATCCCTATCTGGTGAATAATTCTGAAGGCCAAGATATCATGCCTCTTTTTCTTGGGACTACTCTGATTGAACTCTTCATACACCACCAGGGCAGATGACTGGTTTGGATCTTCCACAAGGGGAACTCCATTTTCAGTAGGATCTATGTCTGGCTCCACAGAGGTCAATGCCAAAGGTTGATTTAATGATTCTTGATCAGCCATTGCAGAACGGAAATTAGCAGTTGAACCAGGCGCTATTACCAGTCTGCCAGGAATGGAAGCATCATGCTTCACAACCTTAGAGTCCTTGGGAGCAGTTGCCAGAGCATTTAAGTGCAAACCAATTCCAGGTAAAATGCACCTTGATGAATCACTTCCAGTCCTCATAGGAAGTAGTTGCTTGTCTGTGGAAGGTGTGTTTCCATCAGATTGCACTAACATAGGAGAAACAGAACTTGAATTCTCATCTAAATGCTTTCTACGAGCACCCGCCATCTCAAAAACAAGACAACGTCTTCTCATTCCACGGTACAAATGTGAAACAGGCTACATGATAAGACAGTAGAATCAGATATCAAAGGAAACCAAAAGCAAAATGTATCTGCTCATCACATTACAGAATTGGCGCTCAATAGCTAAAATAGCCAACCATTGCAAGCAAAGGAACAACATAAAATTCATTCAAACCAAAAGTAGCAAATTAAGCAAAAGGATCTCATCTTCAAGTTTTTGCGAAGCAAATCTACAAGTAACTTGACAATACTTTCCAATCATCACTTTTTGGTTCAGGAAAACATTGAGTTGGGACTCCTCATTTGTCTCAATATGGACATATAATCTACTGGAAGCTCACCAAAAAATAAAAGATAATATCCCTACCAAGCCCCATTGCCTCTGAAAGATTTAATCGATTATAGATCATATCATATTCTAAGATAAACACACATACCCTCAAACTATTGGCACGATCAATTAATCCAAACTTAGTTAAAAACAAAACATTTCTGAATAAAGAATCTTGGTAGCAAGTACTGAATTACATTCCGCACCTCATTATCCATCTTCTGACTGTGAGTCCCTTCTAAGCAATCATTGTCCTGTGAAGAACTGGCATTCATGTCTTGAGACTCAGCAAATTCTGAAGGATTCTCAGTGTCATTTCCCTCACCTTGTTCAACATGTCCAAATTGTTGCACATGCTGCACACAATTGGTAATGCTGCTGTAGAAGCCAGTAGCTGGAGTCAGTGATTTTCTGTAAGTATTTGCATCCTTTGGGGAATCAAAATTTAGTAGATCGGCAGCATCCGTAATTAAACTGTCCCAATCACATTCGGCAACCTCTCCACTTTGGGATGTCTGGCACACTCTCTCCATTCTTGCTTCATTTACAAATAAACCTTTTCCAGATAATGTTTCTGAATATGGAACTAAAGCTCCAGCATCAGCATTGAATTCAGTAACACATTTGTTGCTAGCAGCACCAGTATTCTGTGGGCTGGGAATGGGACTACTGCAATCATAATCCAAAGATCGTACAAATTCAGCTGCCAGCTCTGAGCATTCATAAGACGACTCAACAGATGCCTGACCAAGAGCATTCCCAGGATTAAAATTCTCCTTCTTCTTGCTGTTATGACCAACATCCAAAATCTCCTCTTCAGTATCAATTTTGTTACCACTATCAGAGGAGAACTCCGGTTTTGATGGATCTAAGAGTTGATGTCTGAAAGAAAAATAGACACCGATTTTAACAAACCAAAAGGTTCATTGTAAACAAAGATAAGTCACAAAAACTGATAAAAATTGTTGAAAAACTTACCTTCTAAGGAATCTAGACTCCTTAAGGGAGGTCGCATGGGGTGAAGTGAAAACAGAAGGAAGGGACGAAAAACTGAGTGCATTCAAAGTTTGAGTAATGTGAACAGACTTAACGGGTTTGATAGGAGAAAGATTGTTAAGAAAACTGAAGACAGGGGACTCCTGCATCATGTAAAAAAGACTTCAGCATGCAAAGCAATTTTAAGTCAAAGCTCCGGAATACTTAATCCCCCACACCAAACAAAAAAAAAAAATCTCAGATCACTTGAATCTAACCATAATGACAAGGAAGTACCAGAAAATTCAAATTACTGACCAACCAAAACATGCAAATTATAAAAAATGCAAACAAGAAAATGCTGCCTGCAAAACCTCCAAGGTCAAAAAAATTAAACTAATTACACATCAAGTAAACTCACCAGAACTAAATTATGTTGGCGAGCTGCAAAGGAACTGAAAGATTGACTAAGAGAAACACATGCGAAGCCGATTAAAAAAAACATTGAGAAAATAAAAGGCCTTAAATCACTGTCAACGCTCCCTCTCTAAAGCCTTCAACAGAGGACTTAAGATGACAGATCCAATGAATTAGTTAACAATGATGAAAAAATGCCTCAAGGAAACTCTAAAAAGTGGGAAGTTGGGACAAGTAACGGCACCAAATATCAAATTACACAAATTCCGTCTTAAAAGAAACAGAATTTGGGAAAAGTCTAGATTTCATTCATCAATTCAACCAAATCCCATTCGTCACAGTTTGAGAGACTCTCAAACAAAACAATGCGTCACATCATCAAGTAAGCACAGAAGCTCCTGAAAATACCAAATTTTATACATTAAAAACACCCAAAACTCGGAAAATCAAAGATCAATTACCTATACCCACAACTCAAATGCCAGCTTAGCACCCAAAAAGATAATTTTTTTTATCAATTTACCCAGAAACCCATTTCTCAGAAACACTTAAACAGCACCCCAAAGAGTACAAATTCAAGCTAGTTTCCAAAACCCACAATTTAAAACCAAACCGTTGCAGATACATCCCAGGGAAAGAAAAAACAGTTGAACGAAGAACTCACTAACAGAAACAAAAGCCCAAAAAGATGCCAACATGCAAATGAACTCCAAAAATCAAACCTCAAATTTAGAAACTGGTGTAGCGATCTGACTCTTGCTCCTGTCTGGAGTATCCATCACCACCACTTCTTTCCCTTTCCCCCCTTTCTCTTTCTCTTTCTCTTCACTCTCTCTTTCCTTAATCTCTCCTTCCTCCCCCATTTTCTACCCCCTCTCTCCTCTCTCCTTATGTATATCTGCCAAATTATCTCTTACTTGTCCTAAAGTTTTTATCCCTTACGTATGGACAACTTCTCCCCGCTCTATATCTCAGTGCAATATGTCACTCTCCAAACACACACAGAGCACACCCAGAAACACACACAGTTTCCCTCTCAGAACGACGAAAGAGACGAATTTTAAGAAGAAGCGGGAAGGGTCCCCCTTTCTGCCTTTCCGGTCTCTTCTTCAAACACCACCCCCTCCTCCTCGTTTATTAGAGTATTGATTTTCTCGTGCTTGCTGTTAAAAGACACCGACCCTACCCCCAACCCCACACCCACACCCCCACCCACACCCACCCACACTACACACACACTCACACACTACAGCTGTGATGGCGAGACGATAATAATAATGCAAAGAATGGGCAGAAAGTGGGAAAAAAGAGCATTGCAAAAAAAAAGTAACGTACACTATGGCATTAGATTTGGGAGGGATCTTTCTTGGATAAATTTTTGTTTGTGTTTGACTAGATTTAGCCTTGTGTTTTTATTATTTCTCACTTGTGTCCCCTGTTTTTTTTTTTTTTCCTAGTACTTCTATGTTTATTTTAAGGTCACCGTTTAATTTGGTTATTGTTTTGGGGGATTAAGAATATGGCTATTAATATTATTGACTTTGTCAAAAAGGAGTTAATGAAAATCCATGAATTTATGCAAAACTGTTTTTGGCTTGTTTTTATGGTTGCGGTTATGGTTGACCACATAATTGCTCCCCTCTGGTCCTTGTTTAATGGGAGAATAATATTGCTATGAATTTATTAATAAGATGTAATTTGTTTTCCTTTTTTGGGGAAATTTGAGAAAGTAATTTTTTTTTTTATTCATGTGGAAAATTTTTAAAGATGTGAATAGGTCGGATACTTTTTTTTCTTTTTTCATCTATTTGAGGGAAGTGGCAAAACTATTCAAGTTTTAAAAAAAAAATTGCAGTTGATTATTTTCAATATTTAGGGCCTTTTGGATAATATAAATTATTGTTTAAAATATTTTAGTTTTGTAGATTGTTTGATAACAAAATTTCAATCTATTTAATTGTTTAAACGTTGATTCGTCTGTATTGCAAATTTTAAGTACAAAAACTTAACTTAATAATTATTATCTAATGTTGTCAGTAAATTTTTTTCAATAATTTATATTTAATTTTCAAAGTTAACCTTTTTGTCGCATCATTTGAGAAAATGATTTTTTTGAACTATAAATAACCTGATTTGTATGACTCTCTTCTCTCTTTTTTTTCTCATTACACGTATTTTTTAATTTATTTTTAGATTTGTCTCTTTGTAAAATGTTGAATAAATTTCAATTAATTTATTTTTTATTTTAGTTTATGCATTAAATAGTAATTTCAATAAATTGTGTCATTACATATTTTCATGAAAAACATTTGATGCATGATTTAAACAAAATAATATTTGTACATATAATCAAAAAGCCAATTGAATGGTAAAATAATTAATATTTGTACATCAGTTGTTATAAAAAATAAGTATAAAAAGTCACTATAAATATTATAAGTCCAAAATTTTACTAGTAATTTAAACTTTAGTTGAATGCTTGAATGATAATTAAGAATTGTGCTACTATAGCCCTTTCGGGGGTGGGCGAATTGGTGTGGCAATGAGTGCGGGACTGTAAGATCACGAGTTTAAATCTCCTTGTCAATATCTTCTCAGTCGAGCTTGTCGCCCTTGTGCAGTTTACATTTCGTGTATGGTTTACAGACTATTATACAATGTGCACCATTGTAGCAGCTGCGGGTTCTTTAGTCAACAAAAAAAAATTGTGTTAATATATACATATAGAGGATACTTAATATAATTACATATTTATATTTATTACAACAAGCATTAAAACATATGAAGTTATGGCCGCATGGAATTTGGCTAATTTCTTTCTCTCAAAACAATGAAATCTACTCCTTAATGCGTTACACTATACCAACTTGCATGATTAAATTCAATATTTTCCTCGTACCAACACATGCAAACCTTCAATTAAAAAAACTATAAATTTCATAATTTAATTTTATACCTAGTATTTTTTTTGGAGTTAGATAAGATTTGCTAATTTGTTTTTACCATGATCTTCATTAATGTAAGAGGTGGGGACAATGATGTAAAAAGAATATATTTGTTTTCCCGTCGTCCGGGGGGAATTCATGGCTCCGTGAATCGCATTAAAACTAGGAATAACGGAGTAATTGACACGACACCGTTATAAATGTCTTGGACCGATGATGGTGATAACAATTGATATATCCAACCAATTTGTTGGCCGCGCCCCCAAATTCAAAAGGCGGGTTGATGGGAGGCTCCATTATGTTGACTGTATCAAACGGTAATGGTCCCAAGAGGATTCCCATTTCCGACACTCGGGTAAATTCCACAAGAGTGATGACACCGCGGGGGGGAATAAAAAGTAAAGTCAGCTTTGTCAATGATAATTGTCACGGGTCACCCTAATGACACTCGCATAAACAAATCCGTAATATGAGTCATGTTTTTACCTTGCTTTTTTATTAAATAATTTTTTTGTGTTTTGTAATTCAAACGTATGTAAATAAGTCGAATAACTAAATAATGCTTTTAGATAAATTTAAAGACATAATTGAAAGTTTATAGTGTTGAAATTTTAAAGGAAAGTTCTCATAAGCCGTATATGGATCATGTTTCAAAATGCGATTTTACATTTTTCGATATAGTGATTATGAGATAGGAAATGTATTGAAATCTATAAAAGTGTTTTTGAAAATGAAAAAAATACAGTTTTAAATTCTTGTTTGTATAGACCCGTATATTGTTTAGAAAAAAAAATATTACAAAAAATAACTATAAATACTTGAACATTAGTGGGAAAAACATTTGGGTGACAAAGATCACTTAATAATAAAAATTATTGTGATATAATATTATTTTACCACGTAAATATCATACTCCCTTCATCTCAAAAAAAGAGTTTATTTTTAAGTTGGTATAATTTTTTTTAAGTTACAAGGTACCACATATTTCGTATACAATTAAATGTGTAATTTTTTATTTTTATATTTATTTTTTAATTTAAATTATACATTATCATTATTAGTACAAGTAATATAAAAATTTCACACAAAAAGTAAATTCTTTTTTATTTTTACAACAAATAAATTTTTTGAAATTAAACTTTTTTGGAACAGAGGTAATATATTAGCTAGTGTAAAAATTTACTAAAAATACTATGCACTATATAAACAGCGTTCAATTTTTTTTTTCCAAACAAACGATTGTTATATTACTACCAAACTTGTGACATGTACAAACTTGCCTATTAGCAATGAAAACTTTAACACTCGCAATGAGACTAAGTTAGTAAGCTCCTTAACCCGAAGTATTGAGAAAGGCAAGATCCTAGGGCTATTAGCTAAAACAAATAAAAATAATAAAATCTAACTCGCCAGCTTTTCTTTTAGCAAATTATGAAACTGAAAGTAGAAAAAACTGAACGCAAATCATGTTCTTAATTCTTACTCATGCCTAACGTAATGCTGCCCTTTACATCGAGTGACTCCCAAGCTAGTGACATACATTCCCAAAAAAAGAGAACAAAATCTTTTTAATGAAAGAATAGGCTCTAATAAATAGAGACCGAATTTTTAAATTAAAAAAAAAAAAAAAAAACCGCACCCTTGATCGCACTGTAGTTGCCTGCAGGAACAGTGAAATTTTGTGAGAATCAGCCTTCCGGCAATTTGTGACTTGTTCTAAACGGCGCTCAATTGAACATACGGAATTGTCAAACTACAGCCTTGTTGAAATAGTACATTACGGTGATGTTGCGTTAGCTATAATCAAGAGACATGGTGAAATAGTGAATGATTATGAAATTGTAATTTATAATCATTGCCCGTCTATCAACCATCATTTTGTTTTTTTCCGGTAAATTATTATCCAATTGACAAAAATAAAATTTCACGCTACCCAGAAAACTATATGTGAACCAGCACTCCTGAATGTAAGGAAGGGAGACATATGATAATGTTTTTCAGAACTAATTCGAATATAATTGTCAGATGTTGTTGACTTTGAGTGACAGCCAATGTCATTTTTTTTACTCTCTAAATTGCAACCACTTATTTCATTTCTTTGTTTTTAAGGAGAAACTCCCTTGCAAGCGAAACTCCCTCACATGTACTAGAAGTCTCTTAATTAGGCGAATGTAAATCGAGAGATGTGTACGAGTATGTAAATCGAGGGATGTGCAACTGTTAGTATAGGCCTAAGGGAGAAAGCCAACAGGCCAAACTCTATGACAGATCCCCACAATGTTTCAACAGAAAATTTGCTATATGCGAGATTTGAACGTGCATTGCCGAAAGATTTATCCCCACGTCACCCCAAACTTACCAACTTGCCTATATCCCTGGGGCCACTTATTTCATTTCTTGGTTGTGAGGAAACCTTCAATTTTAGAAGTTTCATTGATACTAGACATAGAACTTAGGGGTATTCATCGGACGGGTTGTTCGGTTTTTGGTTTATTCGGTTCGGATTTATTCGGTTTCGATTTATTCGGTTTGGGTTATTTGGTTTTCGGCTGAACCCGAATTTAATTTTATATATTATATGTAATTATAAAAATAATATATATACATATAAATAATACATAAATATATATTATATGTAATTATACATATAAAATATATACATATAAATAATAAATATATATACATTCGGGTTTCGATTTTGGTGTTCGGTTTAACCCTAAATCCAAAAATCTAAAAATTCGGTTTCAGTTTCGGTTTGAATTCGGGCAGATATTCGGGTTATCCAAAAATTGAACACCCCTAATAAAACTACCCAAAAAAAAAATGAGATAACTGACAAAATAGTCGTTCACAATTTATTTAATAATTTTTTTATCCCCCATGTTTAAGACGATAAAAAAAATCTATAATATTTTATTAGGGTACTTTTTTAACTATGACCAAAATTTGACGGAAAATTAGATGAAATTGTGACGAATGACTAAAAAAGTACATTAATAAAATGTCAGGGACTATTTTTTATCGTTTTAAATGTGAAGTATAAAAAAAATTATTTTTCAATTTATGAGGGACCATTTTATCGGTTACCTAAAAAAAAACCCCTCAAATGTAGCAATTGAAAATCATTTAACTAAAAGAATTAATGGGATATGATTTAATTTGAATAAATAGTTCTTTTTAAAAGATAATATTAGGTATGTATGGATAACATTTCAAAACGAGTTTTCATATTTTTTAAAATAGTGATTATGAGATAAAAAAGATATTAAAAATTAAAAAATTGTACGTAATTAAAAGTGCAAAAATACGTTTGTAAAAACTTGTCCATACATGCTCAATTTCATTATATTTAAAATAACTTTGTTCGAAAAAACAAAGCGAAATAGATTTATTCTATACTCCTAAGTTCCAATACCTTTGATCAAAATTTCATATTCTCAATGTGTTGACATATGGAGATGGTAATGTAAAATGTGCCAAACCAAAATTATTGCCTAACTTGTGGGCACCATATTACTTTTCCGTGCTTTTTGATGCGTTGAATATAAAGGGATTTTTCACGGGAACTGAAGATTAGGAATTATATGTCAAAATATTTGATGCCAAGAATATTCAACTGTAACATTCCACTTTTCTTCCCAAACGAGGTCAGAAACTCATAATTATTTATCATAGCCTAACCTATTGACTTCATTAGCACATGTCCAGTTCTGTGTTTTTCCCGCTGTTCGATCTTCTTGTGATTCATTATGCATGTTCCATACACAGAAGACAAAAGCTACTACCAGAATAGAATATTACGTTGTATTTTTAGATCCAATCTGAGGTTTAGTCTACTAACAATTTACATACTGCAATTTTATTATTGCTTCTACATTTTTCTCTTATCCATTATTAACATAAAATACATTTACACAAGCCACTGTATTCGATTCTAAGTGATTTTTTTTTTTTTTTGACTTGGGCACATGAACTAAAATTTTACAACGGTCCAATATATGATTTGTTCAAAAAAAAAAGAAAAATTATAAGTTGTTATATCGATCATCATCAGCTCATCAACTTGGGAACATGATAATCTGGTACCTGGACTGGAAAAAAAGGAAAACCTGAGAAAGAGTCTTCTCAGATTTTACCTTTCACTTTTTTCCTTTGTCAAAATCTAAGGAAATCTTGGGTGTTAGTACCTTTGTTAAGGTATCTATGTGGTCCTCTTTATTCAAAGCCTTTCATCACGTGAAACCCTCCATTTCCAACACATAATGAAAGCTCCAAAAGCCATGCAAGTTTTTAGACTTTTAACCATAGCTGCAGCAGCAGTAGCACTTGTACTTTCCCAACTTCCCACATTCTCTGCGGAAGAAGAGTAAATGCATCATGTGTTTATCATCATAGTGTCAATGCCATGCGTTGTCTATATCACGTGACATATGTCCACATTATTTATAGCCCTAAAACCCTTCATCAATCAAGCTTGTATTTGACTAATAAAAATATTTCAATGATTAATGTAGTATATGCATAATTATATGTCGTTTTTGCATTCTAAGCATCTATCATTATTTAGTAAATTCTGTCAACGATTGATACGTGTCTATATTTATCTTTATATGCCATTTTTCGCGCTAAACATAGATCATTATTATCGAATTGGTATGTTTTTAAAAGTCGGAGTGTCAAATTTAGTATTGCTCAATGTCTCACTCTTGCAAACTTTTGGAGGGTTGATCAGATTCTTCTTCTACCTCTATGTCAAATTTAGGTTTTGCAGTTGACCAACTACATCGGGCTCAAACGTTTGGTCATTTTTTAAACATTTGTGTTAAGACTTCGAAAACTTTAATGTGGATTGATGCGATCACAAACTCCCAAAGACAAGAATACAAGTACACATTAAAATATGACTGTGTTTAGGTAAATGCTATGGTTGTTGGTCAGTCCAAAGCATGTATGACCAAGTTGATATTATTACAGCAGAGACCAGAGATGCTTGCTCCTTGGTGAAGCAAAGGAAAAAGAGGGCTTTTGTCTGACTTTGGTTTTTGTAACATTAATCATTGGCTTTTGCGCCAAAACGTTTTTAAAGGTAAGGGCCAATTAAGGTCCAAATGCATGGATCTATTTTCACCACCTAATCTTGTCCATGGCCTGAGCTGTTTCACTTGTCCACTGGAATGTAGTAATTGGTTCCATCAAATGAAGAATGACTGACCTCTGTCACCTCACTAATACAATGTATTGTGCGCTGACAATCAAAATTACTTTGTGGTAAACAAGGGCCAGATTGGATTTATTCATTTTAGGTTGAAGTTTATGAAGTTCAAATGGGGGTTTCATTAATGTACATTCATGTTCATGGTCTTTTATTTTTATTTTAATATTTTCTTACGTTTTTTACTACCTTAAAGATACTTAATTATGAGAACTTTCAATCTTGTGAATTTTTATTTGTGCCTCTCAATCTTTTGTTTTTCTAAAAACATTATTTTTTTGTTTAAAATATTTACATGTCTATGAATTGCAATGTGTGAAAATATTGTTTAGTTAAAATAATATAGAGACATTATTTGTTTCATGGGTGCACTTATGTGAGTCTCACTAAAGCGATTACTATAAAGTAAAAATAAAAATTAAGAATACGAAAGGCAAAATATATGTGTGTGTGTGTTTAGGGTTTGCAAGAAAGTAACAGATGTTTGGTACGTTAGTGATGAATTTAGTGAGAGTGATCTGAAGGGTCTGTGTAGTGGGTGAAAAAATTCAACATTTCTTTAGAATTCACTGCTCTTTTCTTGCATGGTCCCCCAAAATATACCTAATTTTCTTAAGTTCATCAATTAGTTTTCAACCTACGAAACTTATATATAATGCACATTCAATTCACGAACCAAAAAAGTGCAGAGTTGGGTAAGCTTCTTTTTTACTTTGATGCCCTGGATTTAGATAAAGGAATTGAAATACTCATTTGGGACTCGATTTAATTAAGCATGCGTACACACTAACAATAATAACAATTAATTCTTTATCACATGATCTATGTGAGATCAGTTAGATTATATCTCGTTATCGTATTTTATCAATTTACATAATTTTTTATATAAATCATATCATGAAATGTGTGATTGTCGATTTAACACAACTTTCTTATTTTATTCGAACTTTTGATCAACTATGCTAATATTATTGCATGCGTACTTGGTGTATAAAGTGTAGTGCCAAAATGAATTTGCTTATATATATCCGGGTTGGTTTCCATGGAAATCTTACCGAAATTGAAATTTCTTGGATTGAAAGAATTGCTACTGGGCTCTCATTGATTTTTATCATATGATAATGTAAGTTAATTGGATCCATTTTCAGCTCAAAGAAATGAAAAATCAAGGTTTCTTCCTTTGACCTTCACCAAATTGTGTGTGTAACGAAATGTATAAAGTAGACGTAACAAATTGAATCCATTAAGATTTGTATGCAATGATTATACCATTTAAGATTTATAAGATTAAATTTAAAACTACATCATTTTAATTGTGACACATAAGTAGAACAGATAGAGCGAGTTGGGAATAGAGAATTTAATGTGCATTATAATGTAAAAAAAAAATTCATATAACAACTGAATCAACTTTGATGGTATAGTCAAAATTCATTTAAGAGAAAATATTAAATGATTACACCATTTAGAATTATGCACTCATTATAATGTAAAAGGAGAAAATATTTCATATAATAACTATATCAACTGTGATGGTGTAATCAAAATTCATTTAAGAGAGAATTCCTAGTTTTATGGAGAAAAGTTAAGAGAAACTGATTCCTTATTTTAAGCTGCGCAGGGAATTGTTTTTCTTGGATTTAAGGGCTCAATTGACATTATAAATTAATCTAGAAAGCCAAACTAATAAAATTTAATTTTAAGGAACCTAAAGCATATACTTCAAATTTGGAGGGCACAATTACAAGTACTAGAGTTAATCTATGTTCACCTCACTTGAGGTTTATAAAATTACAAAATGAATTTTGTTGTTTGAAAAAATTACATATATCTCATTTACTTGTTAAACTCGTAACTCATAATGTTTAATCTTCAAAATTTGGTGAAACTATTAAATGCAGCCTAGTAATAAAAAAAAAATGTATGTGGACAAATTTATTGATTAGCCTTTTTCATTAATTATATTATATAGAATTATACATTTATTATAAAAAAATGTAGAGTATTAGGTGTATTTTTTATATATATATCTGTGTGTGTATATGTATTTGAGGTTGAGGTTTAAAAAATTTGTTAAATAGCAATAAAAATCTCAATTTAAGAAAAAAAGTGTGAAATTTCAAATTTGTAACATTATATAATATTTATTATTGAATATCATCTATTTTTTCACTTTTAATTTTACTTTCTTTTTCATTTGCATTTTTAATTTAATAAATTGATTTATATTTTAGTCCTTTTTTTTTCATTTTTTCAATTGTTAAACTTGAGTCAAGGGAGGTATATATAGTTTTCTCTAATAATAGGATTCATTTTGTAGTTTTGCCAAATATTGACGAACGTGGATACAATTAACTCAAATAAATAAGAGCACCAATATTTACAAGGAAATTTTTAGTAAATTCTCACGTAAATGAGTTTGGCATACGATAGTAAAAATTATTATTACTTATTGGCTTGTACTCTATAGATATTATATTAGTTATTATGAGATTTTATTGAAATTTTTTACTATATATATGATTTCTAAATAATAAGTAACATAACAACAACAAAAATATAAATTTATCCCTTGAAGTATTAGGGCTTGTATGAACTCATTTTCAAAACGTATTTTTTTAAATTTTTAGTATATATCTAATTTCACAATTAATATTTTAAAAAATATAAAAATTTATTTTAAAATATTATTCATACACATTTTAAATAATTTTGTCTTTTTATTTTTATTACGCGAGTTACGGTAACTTTTCATCATCATATTTTTAGATAAAGCTAGTCGACAAATAAAAGGTTTCGTGATTAACTTCTTTGCATGAAATTAAGCAAAAATTTCTGCTTAACTATGGTAAAGGACACTATAAGCAAACGGTTTGGCGGGTATAGAACCCGACCCATGACCAACCCATTAATTTTTTTAGTAACGAGACTCTAAAAACAGGCCACACCCCCACTCTCCAGTCACCAAGCACCGTTACTATCATTTCCATTTTTATTTTTTTAGGGTTTTTGCCATTTCTATTTTTAAGTTTTTTTTTTACTGTTTTCTTAGTATCATTTATTGCAGAGTGGGATATACTTTTCATGGTTGCAGTCTTGAGGAGAGTGATGAATGAGTGTGTATCGATCTAATTTAAACGGCTACTTTTAATGCTGTTCCTATAAAACCCAAATCTATACCAAGAAGGCTTGAGTGCTTAGGCAACATCACAATCATTTCCTTGTCTTTCATTTATTTCGCATTCATTTGAGGATAAGGAAGAAAGCTGAAACTACAGGGAAAAAAAAAATGAATTACAACAATGATGAGTGAGTTCTTTGCTAGAACCTCTTTATTTATTTTTTTTAAGATTTTCGCTTTGAATGTGTAATGGATTATGGGCTCATTCTATCTTGATAGGTCTTTTTTTTTTGTTTTTTTCACTTGATTGGTCTTTGTTTTTTTTTGGGATATTGGGTGGGTGATGATTTTTGCTCATTTCCTTTGATCTTTTGGGAAGTGCTGGAAATGTTTGATGGGTTGTGCTAATATTGTTAGTCTTTAATGGGTTCTCTTTGTTTCTGCTTAAAATTGGTGGGTAAGTTTGTAGGAGAGTGTGGATTGTGGTCAATGTTTTCATATGGTTGTCATTGATTTTGTGAAGTTTCTATTATTTGCTTTCTTGGTCATTTGTGTATGCTATTGTTGTAGATACTTGTGTATCACAGTTTGTTGTTTGCGTTTAAAAGGATGTCATCTTGATTCAGTGCTGATGCACACTTCAGTTTCTTGGTCCTCATGTATGGAATTGTTTGCAATTATTGTCAGATTTAGATTGTTTCAGTAAGTAGATTGCCTGCATTCACTTCACTCATTTGGTTCTTTGTTCAACAGTTAATGTTCTTTTTATGTTTCGTATCCATTAAACATGATATCTATGTTAGTTATGCTGAAAAGATTTGCATATTATGTCTTTGGTGTTCCTTATTAGTTGAATGCCGTCCTTTTGCTTGTTTTAATCACAACTTAACTGCCCATCTTGTATTAATTTTTCTCCCTGATTGGGCTCAATTTAAGCTCTAAGTTTTACTTGTTTCCTGGTGTACAGTTTTCAGTTTCATTATGCTACTTAATATATTTTTTCTACTTGATTTGAGACAGTGACATGTGGGATTGGCGGTGCGATGAATACTGTCTTGAAGATAACACCAACCTTGGTAACTTTTTTACTTTTTACCTTTTCTGTTAGTGTGATATTTGATCGAAGGATTGTCTTCTAAGGAGTAGCTTGGGCTTGTTTCAACAGAAATATCTAAGTGCCTGTTTGATGGAGAAGGCAATGAAGGTATTTCATACATGTTGGATGATGAAACTACTCCAGTTAAAGCTTGCGGAGATTTGGCTTACCATGTTAACATCGGTGGTAAGATGACCTTCTCTGTCATCGTCTGGCTTTCTAGAAATCAAGTTTCTTCTTTGTAGAACTATTTGTTAGATGTAGATTCCTCTTCAGGGCGACTTTTTCTAACATGATGTTCTATTAGCAGTATAAACCGATATCAATTGCGTAAAGATGAGAAGAATCTAGATTTTTGCTTTTGTCAATTTAGTAACTCTTCCCACTGAAAAGATTCTTGCATCGATTGTGTTACAGCAATGTACTGAACATTATAACTAAAGTTTTGGTTTGAATTGTAGAAAAATCAAGTAAGGAATTGAGTCAATACAAGGAGGCTTCCCTGCAAGTAAAAAGGCGCCGGATGCTACAGTTTGAGCCAGGAGATCTGGATGCTCCATTTTGCAATGAGGGTAGCTCATCTGTATTTTTAAGATCAAAGGTTTGTGTGATTTGCTTGTTTCTCTGGCTATGTTTATTGATTTTGTCTTTCTGGTTGAGGTTACTAAAATGTGTTTTTAATCTTCCAAAGAGTGAATTATACGAGGTAATTAGTCATTGCCCATTGTACATTTGATGCATTAATTACATAAAAATTTCCCGTCCGCCTAGCTTTGCACATACCAACTAGTGCTCAGTTTTTATGGATTTGTTATTCTCTGTAGTAAGATAGGTGGCAAGAGTTGATGGATTTATATTGGAAGGTTTTGTTGAAAGTTGCATGTTGCCTTGTTGAAAGGTACATAAAAAAGTTTGTATTGTGTCTTGACTTTTCAGATGGTGGAGGATGATCCTCTGAGGTTTTTATATGTTTGATTGACTGCTTTTTCCATCCATGGGTTAAATTGGATGAGGCTTATCTCCATTATGAATTTTGATAGTGATCAGTCTGTTCATTGGATTCTTCATAGGAAACAGAGGATCCTGTCAAAGATGTTATATCTGAAATGTCACAATGGGTATCTGGATTTGCAGGTTAATGCAATTTGATTGTCCTTTTGAGATGTATAAGAGTCAGATATACATAGGTTTATTCAACCTGATCTTTGTGCTTTGC
This sequence comes from Gynochthodes officinalis, assembly GCA_020080225.1. Classification (NCBI taxonomy): domain Eukaryota; kingdom Viridiplantae; phylum Streptophyta; class Magnoliopsida; order Gentianales; family Rubiaceae; genus Gynochthodes; species Gynochthodes officinalis. The sequence goes on along the minus strand of CM034619.1, from coordinate 3,969,475 downwards.
AGAAGGTACATCAGCATCTGGTGATGACATACTTGATCAGTCATCTGAAGGGTGGCTTGCTGATTGCTTTAATGATACTGAGATGCAATTCAGCTCAGAGGACATGTGTGTTACTTATAGCCTTTTACTTGAATTCAATTGTTTCTGTAGTTCAGCTTTATATACTTAAGAATATGTATCCTGATTAATATATTTTCTGGAGAACAGTAACTCTTCTGGTGCATCTGATGTTCAAATCAATATTACAGGTATATGAACATATCCTTTTTTGCCCCCATAATGACCAAAAAAATTTCCTGTCTCCTTTTCAATGAGAAGCATTCTCTTGCAGAACTTTGTGGTACACCACCTGAATGTGCAGCAAATGCTGTTCCAGAGCAGCCTATTCGCACCCGTCGAAATGTTGTTTTCAAAGGTTTTTCATTCTCTATCTCTGTGTCTACTATTATGCAAATTCCATGTGAAAGGGGACTATGCCTCTTGATTATACTGCTCATTCTGATTCAAAGGGTACTCTTGTTGTAACCTGAACTAAATAACTCTTAATTTGTTTTACATTCAGGTAGAAAATCATACATGCGAAACCCTCCTAAATTAGCGTCTTCAGTTGTTTATCCATTTGCTTTCATCAAACCTTGTGGTGTTCATGGGGATGTAACTCTAAAGGACATAAACCAAAAAATACGTGATCCACCACCGAAACTGAAGGAAAACAAGGAAGATCCTATGGGGCCTTATCCTACATCAGCTTTCTCTGGCAAGCCTGTTGTTGGAAAAACTAAGATCCGCACTGAAGGAGGAAAAGGAAGCATTACAATAATGAGAACAAAAGGGTAATCATCAAGATAAGAACTGGTGAAACCATTCTTGATTTTGATGTTTGTTCCATTTTCTCCAACGACAAAGTTATTGTCTTAACCTGGCATCATCAAATTGTACAAGCTGTTAATTAATTGCCGTGTAACAGTTGCCTTGTTTCATGTAACTTACATATGACTAGTCCAATGGTCTTTAGGATTTTGAAGTCTAGGAGATCCTCCTACGTCCTTTTTCCATTGGAGAAACTTTATCCATTTTGCTAATCTAGTTAATGCGCAGGGCATAATGGTTATATTTTCTTCTCTTGCGTGGTATCTTATATATTGCATGCATCACATTTCTGTTCTGGCTGGATCAAAATTTGAACTTTCTGTGCCATGTGTTTGATGGATACTACAATGAATTAAAACAGTTGAATATTGAAATTTTCTTTGAGCTATTTGTCAGGGCATATGTATTGATTCTCAACGAAGATTAACTTCTACTCCATTGTCACTTCTATGCTAGTTTGTATAGCACAAACTACGAAGAAAAATGGAAAATAACACAGAGATATTTGTATTAATATGCAAATGTCACAATATGGCCTTTCTTGTTTGGCTTTTATAAATTGTAGAATGTGTGTACTCTTGTTCTTTGAGTTTTTCCCATAAATATTTATTATTTTAATACAAATTAAATAAATATTGTAGTTTTAAAGGAGATTCCAAAAATATTGAAATTGACATCCTAGATATTGACTTTAAAGTTGACAATCCCATTGTCGATTTCAATTAAATTAAAAAAAAAAAAAAGCCTCTCACAATAACTGCTAACCCACTCTTTGGTCGTCCCCACCCTAATTTCACCGCAACCCCCTCTTCCTAGGGGTGTAAGCAAACTAGTACGTTCAGTGAACAGTTCGTGAACAAACTCGATTACGTTCGTTTGTGTTCGTTCGTTAAGTTAAATGAACAATAAACGAACAGATTTTAGTGTTTATTTAATAAATGAACACGAACACGAACAGACATGTGTTCGATTTGAGTGTTCATTTTAGTGAATAGGCTCGTTTAGTGTTCTGGAATATGTTTGATTAATGTTCGTTTAAAATAATATATATAAATATATATATAATAATATTAATAATAAATACAATTTTGTCAAAACTACGTCGTTGTTTTACTCTTTCTACAAGTTACTCATTTTTAGTATGAAATTGTACACTAGAAGCTCTAGTAGTGTAAACGAACAGATCTTTCAGTAAACATGTATAAATGTATATTTAATATTTATATATTATATTATTTTAATTTTTGTTTATTTAAGTGCTTGCAAACATGTTCGTTTAAACATTTGTGAACATGTTCGCTTAAATGTTCGCGAACATGCTCATTTAAATATTTGTGAACATGTTCATTAAGTGTTCGTGAACATGTTCGCGAACATTAATGAACATTAATAATTATGTTCGAGATCGGTTCGTGTTCGTTTAAAATAAACGAACAGATCTTGAACAATGTCCGTTCAAGATCGTTCGGATTGTTTACAGCCTCTTCCTCTCCCCCCATTTGCAACCGGCCCTATCCACCCACCCCCTCTCCCCTCCAAATATTTTTGTGATTTTTTTTTTTTTGGTGTTATTCCAGCCCCCCATTTGTCCCTCCCTCCCCCTACCCTCAAGGTAGCATTGTGGTTGTGGCATTTCCTGGCTCTTTCTTCCCTGTCCTTCCATCCATCTCTGTCCCTTACCTCTCTAAATTCTCTACCTCTCATTTCTGTTCTTGTTTTTCTCCCATTTTTGTCCTTCTGCCTTCTTGCTGAAATTTTCATTGCTGTAAAGTTGAATATTCAAGTAATAGTTTTGGGATCTTTAATGAAATTTGTGTTGCTGCACTTTTTATTGAGAAAGGCTTAACTTTAAGAAACAAAAAATATGAACAAAAGCTATAGGAAATGGCAATTGACTTTAAGAAACAAATGGATAAAAAATGGGCTAATATCTAGAACTTGGTGACATAGGTTGAAGATATGGAAGTGACATAGGTTGAAGATCTAGAAGCGAAAATGAATGTCTACATGACTACAATGAATGTCTACATGACTACTATGAATGTCAAATTGATGGGAATATACAAATTTTAGAGTAAGAAGACTTTAAAGTTGATTTTCGAAATATCAATTTCAGCGAAATTGAAACTCCATTTAAAATAATAATATTTTTTAATTTTTTTTTAAAAAAAACTAATATTCCTTCAATTAACTCCTTCTTCTTTAGTGTAAACATTGCTGTTTCTTCATGGTTCAGCAGTCCTCTTCATGGCGGGCCATTTGCTTTGTTCATTTTTTACCCATTGGATTGGAGGAACATGCAAGTGTGTCCTTGGCTGCCATATGGCCTATACCTGCAACCAACAAATGACTATTCTCATTCTCTTTTTGGTTTTCATATCTCCATTATTCTTCATTCCTTCTTTTTTTCGTTCACAATTTTCTTTGAATTTCCTTTCAATTGTGGAACTCACCTTTTTGGACCAACAAAAAGCTTGTACAAATAATTTTATTTTGCTAAAGGGTTTCCCCAAAAAGAAGAAAAGGCATTAGTGAAGACGAATAAATCCTTGGGACTTGGGAGTATCCAATATCATGGATCTACATTTAAAGTGCTTTGAACAAGAATATTTTGTCATTACTTGCCATTTCCGAATATTAGGCAACACATGCTACAAAGGCATTAAGTAGTGAGTATCTTATACCAGTTAATATCAATGCAACTTTGTTCTTGGAATATGCAAATTAGCTCCTTATACTTGTCTCTTCTTGTCAATTAACTCCATTAATAGAGAAAATATTTCATATATCCGACTCATTATTTTGTCGCAAGTGCGGTAAAAGATAATTAGAAAAAATCATTTTGAATTTAGAGATAGTTTATTTATATATAAGGAAACAAATAAAAAAATTAATTAATTTAATTTATTTGTTGCAATAAAAATAAGAATGTAACGAATCTACAAAATATTTTTTTGGGTTAATGACTCTTCGTGTGAATTTATTTATTTTTTCTTGATCAAGGTATATAGAATGAGATTTTGCTCCTAGTAGGCATGACAAAGGGGTTTTTTTTCCCTCTTTCCAAATGGCCAAAGCAAATCAATATGATAAATAACCTAGCATATTAATGTAAACCTTTTTATGAAGGTGAACAAGGTTTTGGATTGAAATTGATAGTGAAAAACAAAAGACATTTAGTGGAAAATGCTTGCTTTTGATTACTTGAAGATGAGATCTAGAGGCTATCTAGATGTTTAAATTACCCCATTTTTATCCCAAAATAAAATAAAATCATAAGGTGGAAATAATTATTATTTTCAGCCATTTTTGGAATTGGAAGATATTGAACCACATCATTTTTATAGACTTTTCTTTGTGGAATAAATTGATGCTATTTAAGGAAGAATGTCCTATTCAAATACTTATGGAGACCATGACTTGGATCATTATTTTGGTATTTTGCACACCATTAAAATAGCTAATGTTATTTCTCATTGTTATAATTTCTCATTGAAAAATGTTAACAAAAGGACAAATTGCAAACATTCTCCCTAAAACTATACATAGGTTATAACAAGTTCTTTAAATTTTAAATTTCAAGAGTTTGTATTTTTAGATTATCAAAAATTTTCAAACTACTCTAGTTTAATGCAGTGAAAATCAAATAACGCTATGCTAATCACTGAAAGATTTTGTTAAAATTTGTTATTTTGTGTAAAATGGTATTAGATGATTAGAGCGTATAATATTTATGAAAACCTTCTCTAATATTTTTTATGTGTGTATCATCACTCAAAAAATAAATTCTCTTATATAACAATATCCATACTTTCTAGAATTGTTATAATATTAGTCAATTTCATTATCTTAACTAACTGTGAAAAAAAAAAGGTGGGCTCGCCCAAATCGCTACCAAATTCATTGACAACTGTGGGCGAATTTTGGTGCGATTGAATCCTTTATTGTTTTTTTTTAAATTCCCTATTTATTAGGGTTTTTTCCCTCTATTTTGAGAATTTTTTGTTACTAGTTTGATTGCTGAGCTATTTAACGTATACAGTAGTAGTTTGGTTGTTGGGTTATTTAACGTATGCGGTAAAGTTATGATCGGCACTTTATTACCGGGTTTCTGTTCAGTGGTGTGTATCTTTCATGCATTCTTGTGATTCTCTAAGAGAGACAATCAACTAATTTGTATAGACGTCTAGGATTGCTACTGATGTAATGTGCATTACTCACATTAACCTGTTGCGTAATATTCTTTAATCTGTCTCGTTTAGTTGTGCACTTTCCTTTCTGATTCTGTTATCCACTGTTAATTTATGAAGATCATTTAGCCTTCTTTAGCTAAATCTTGTAAATTTTTTGTTATTGGCAATCAATAAATATCTATCGTTTCAGGGAAAAATAAAAAAAAAACTGTGAAGGAATTTGCAAATTGATAAAGTCGGGGGAATGAATTTTCCATGGAAGACAAATGCAAGGACAAAGTTGTCAATTCACTTCGTAAAGGATGATTTGGTGGTAGCGTTGTACCTTGGGAGGACATGCACGGAATGGTACCTTTATCGTTTTCAAAAGGCCATAAGTCGCGCATAAAATAAGGGGAAAAAAAATAATATTAAAAAACTCAGCCTTTTATATTATTTACCAAAATAGTTTAAATTAAACTAAAATAGAATAAAGTATAAAAGTCAATAACAGAAAAGAAAAAGAAAATTCCCTTTTTAAGCTAACCCCGCGCTTTTTTCTCTCTCTCTCCTCATTTGAGTCCTCCCTTTCTCCGCTTTCTTCAACTCCACAGAAATATTCACTGATTCACAATAATTTCTCTCTTTTTTGCTTTTTTTTAACCCCTCTTTCTCTCTTTGTTTTACCTTATCTTGTCAAAGATATATGTGAGAGAAACTTGTTTTTGAAATTTATTTGAATTGTAGGAGGAGAAGAAAAAGGAGTCTTGGGTCAACTTTTTCGTCTCTATGCCTATATGTATTTTCTGGGATTTTCATTAAAAAAAAGAAACAATTTTTTGCCTAATGGGTTTGGTTTTTTAGTTTCTGGCCATTCGTAATTTTCTTGGGTAAGCATTGGGTTTGGGTTTTTTTTTTTTTTTTTTTAATTTATAGTTTTTATATTTGGTGGGTCATCGTTTTTTTTTCGTCTGTGCAAGTTGGGAACTGGGTCGTTTTCTTGGTGTTTGCCTTTACATTTACTTGGTTTTTTTTTTTTTTTGGTTTTGATATTATTCGTGGAAAGAAATGATGATTGGTGCTGGCAAGTTTAGGGTTTTGAATAGCTGAAAGTCAATTGTTTAAAAAAAAAAAAAACCTTTTAGCTTTAATGAGCGTTGAATTGGTATAAAAGCTTTAAGTTTGCGGTCAATTATGGTATTCTTTTTATGGTGTTAATGGAAGATATGAACTTTTGAAGCATGTTTTGGGATTTTTATTGTAAAATTCAACGTGGGGTTGTTTTTTTGGTTGATAGAAATATTCTGCCCCTATTTATTTAGTCCTGATTGATGATGGTGACAACTTTTTAGATCCATTTTTTTCCCATTCTTTTCGAATATTTCGTAAAAATCTCAACTTTGATTCAATTGTTGGTTGAATTGCCTGGGTAGGATTCATTCAAGTGGTTGAGTGATCAATCCTCCCTCTTCAAATTAAGGCTGTTGGGATTTTGTGTTGAAGGTTGTTTATTTTTGAATATTCGAAAATGGATATCAAAACAAGTGATGAGGTTGGGGAGGTTCCCAAAACAGAAAATTCAAATTCAGAAAATAAAGATGGAAATTTTGATTCCAAGTTGAAGGGAACAGGAAGTGTTAGTGATAGAAAACTGTCAGCTACAGGTGTTGGAAGCATTAGTTCAAAAGATATGATCTTCAGGGCTGATAAAATTGATCTGAAAAGTTTGGATGTGCAATTAGAGAAGCATCTCAGCCGTGTTTGGTCAAGAAATGTGGAGAACAATCCAAGGCCCAAGGAGCCATGGGAAATTGACCCATCTAAGCTGGAAATAAGATACCTTCTAGCCCAGGGCACTTATGGTACGGTGTATCGTGGTACATATGACAATCAAGATGTTGCAGGTAAATCATTCTCCTTTTGTAAGGGATTAAATTTATTATGTCATGCTTGTCTTGGCAGTCAGTTAACAAAGATTTATGCTAATGATATCAAATATTTGTTTTTGGGATTGTTTTAACCTCAGTAATGGGGTAATGGAAAATTTTGCAGTTTTTTTGATTTTATGACTCGTGAAACTTGCTCACATTATTCAGCCATTTCATCTTATTATACATATGAGTTTGCTGTAGAAATTAATGATGGGAAATGGTTCCAATTAACGTAGACCTGGGTTCAAATCTTTCACTCCCTAAGAAGTTAAAACCCGTTACTAAATCATCCTGATGATTACTGTTGGTCTGATACTGTTAAAAAGTGTGCCCTTCAAAGGGTTGTTTGAAATGCCGAATGCATTTTCTCGAAATATGTAAAAATTAATTGTTGAATGTTCTGACAACTCTGAGGTCCATTGGAATGTATGGCATTGATGCTGATGCTTAGATTCAGAGCAACAAATTTACTTTGTTGTCTTTTAAAGTAATTTCATCTATTGGTTTTATGAGTATGGCCGTTTGCTATGATTCATTAAATTTGTTCTTTGATGTTATCATTTCAAGGGGGAGATGAGTAGAGTACTAAATTATTTTTGAGTTTTCTTAGTCTTAGCGTGTTTATTAGAGTTCCTATCATTTGTTAAATTCTGGATAGAGAATTACCTTTCTCGGATAGTGTATTTAATTTACAAGTGTGACAAGACCCTAGGAGCTTCTTATGTTATCGGTGACTCTTGTGTTACATAGTGAAGCTATTGGATTGGGGGGAGGATGGCGTAGCCACAGTTGCTGAAACCGCTGCTTTGAGGGCATCATTTCGGCAAGAGGTTGCTGTTTGGCACAAACTTGACCATCCAAATGTTACAAAAGTACAACTTGGTTCCTTCTTTTATGCTTCTACATACTGTATAATGGTGATGTGGTGTTAGTTAATGTTAATTGTCTTTGTGCTGAAATTTCAATATCCTGGTTTTGTTAATCTGCAGTTTGTTGGTGCATCAATGGGGACCTCAAATCTCAAGATTCCTGCCAAAAATCCTTCTGAAGGTTATACCAACTTTCCGTCAAGGGCATGCTGTGTTCTGGTGGAATTTCTTGCTGGTGGAACATTGAAGAACTTCCTATACAAAAATAGGAAAAAGAAACTTGCCTATAGAGTTGTTATTCAACTTGCATTGGATCTATCCAGAGGGTGAGTTTTGTTTGATGGGTGCATGGCTGTTGTACACCCTGGAGAAGTGTCTAAAACCTTTTAACTTTTGCAGGTTGAGCTATCTGCATTCTAAGAAGATTGTACACCGTGATGTCAAAGCGGAAAACATGCTGCTAGATACTTACCGCACTCTGAAGATTGCAGACTTTGGAGTTGCTCGTGTTGAAGCACAGAATCCTCAGGACATGACTGGTGAAACAGGAACGCTTGGTTACATGGCCCCAGAGGTACTGACCTGTCAAAAAGATATTAGGGCATTCGTCTTCTTTACTGTGGAACTTGTCTCTCTTTTCAAGTGTTGAAACCCACTGTTTTACTGATGTGATTGATACACCATCTGCTGGTCTGAAGGAGGAGTGCAAGCTTATGTAGACTTTCTCCCTCCATCCTTAGTAATTTGCTTGAGGCAAAAAAAGTGCCATTTTTCCCATTTGAGTTGTCCAACATGTCCTTGTTTCTATTGTATGTTCCACTCCACCCACGAGATACAGTTTAAACCAAGTTCTTAAGTACCAACTTAAAGCTTGTTGGTTTCATTGAGTTGCAACGGTATTTCAGAATGTGTCATGCTTGCATGTATTAGTTTTGGTGTTCAAATCCTTGAAAAGTCTGGGGGCTAGCAGCTCCTTTTCCCTCTTCCCAGTTAATTTTTGATGGACTGATATAGAATTGTGCTTTGGAACTTCTTAGTTGTTAAATTCTTTCATTTCAATGCATTTGATGTATATTCCATGAATAAACAAGAGCTAAGTTGTTTAAATCTTCCACCCCCCTCTCTCTCACATACAGCGTAAGAAATGTTGTTTTTGAATGGGTTTTTGATAGCAAGTTTTATAACAGAAAATGTTATGTACATCATTTTCTTTTTTCGTAGGTTCTTGATGGCAAGCCTTATAACAGAAAATGTGATGTCTATAGCTTTGGCATTTGCTTGTGGGAGATTTATTGCTGTGATTTACCTTACCCTGATCTTAGCTTTGCTGAGGTTTCTTCTGCAGTGGTTAGACAGGTCAGTTTGATATAGATATTTTTTTTCTCATTTATGATCTGATACTGTCTACCTGCATTTGATTGTCTCTTAAGCTTCTAAATGAAATCTTAATTAACTTTAATGTTTTATTCTGCTTAGTGTTTGGACAACTTTAAACAATGAACGCTTGTATCATGTGAATTTGGATACAGATCAAGCCCCTTGATGTTTTTTATTTTTCTTTTCAGTTATCATATGTTTGGTATTATTGGTGCTGACAAATCCATCATACATTTGCACAAATTCTCATCAGTAATGGGGTTTCTTTTTAGGAACTTCAAGTTTGGCATTTTGTGTACTCAATTTTTGATTTTTAACTTGAAGTTATTATTTGGATGTGCCTTTGGGTTGCATTTAACAGTAAGATCTTAGGCAGTGGAAGATAACTTTTCTCTAACATAATTTGGGGCTCAAGATAAAGCCTATTGATTTTGATGTTTAAACATTTTAGTTCACTGTAACGACGGGTATTAGAGTCATTTGTCTTCATTGTGATCTGATCATGTGGAATTTTTTATCTGTTTAGCTATGTTTTTGGACGGCTATCCTCTTGATGCAATTATGCAAATCCATTCTTTTGGTTTCCCTTTTTAGCCACTCTTTAATGATTACGTTTTGTAAGATGCTGTTTTGCCTTACAAAATGATGGATTTCCATGTTATATAAGTTTCAGTAGTTTCTGTGTTGATACCTTTCTTTGTTTTTACCCAAGCAACTGAACTCTTGTTTACATGTCTTTAGAATCTGAGGCCTGAAATGCCAAGATGTTGTCCAAGTTCTTTGTCAAACATCATGAAAAGATGCTGGGATGCCAATCCAGAAAAACGACCTGATATGGATGAAGTAGTGAGGTTGTTAGAAGCAATTGATACAAGCAAAGGAGGAGGAATGATACCAGAAGATCAGGCTGGTGGCTGTTTCTGCTTTGCTCCAGCTCGGGGTCCATAAAATTTCCTTGAGAGTTTTATTTGTAAGTTTTGACAAATTTATATTATCCTTTATGTGAGGTTTGCTCAGGAATTTCCTGTTGGGTGTTTGAAACTCATTCTGTTCATAAATGAAAATACTTCAAAGTTGAAGCAATTGTACTGTTCTTTGGTGCTGACCGATTTCTCCCTGCAATCTTCCCTCTTTGCTTGCCCCTAGCAATAGAAGCAAAGAGAATTTCCGACTTCCACATTAGCTTATTGTTCCCTTCATTATCTCATTTGTTGTCTCAAAAATAAAGAATTCTTTACTTGGTGCTTAGAAAATTAAGAGAACATGATTCTAAAAACATGCTTCTTAGTCATGCTCCTAGAACTAATTGTAGCATGCCTGGTTTTGATACTCATTGTTTTAGGACAGAAAAAGACGCTTATATTTTGGTGGTTATTATAAGCGGTTGATTAGATTTACGTTTCCTGTTAGTTTCTTCCACATTCCCAAGATAAAAAGTTCTTTGATGCTGTCCAGTGTTCTGAGTATCGTTTACTTGATTCATCACTGCAGCAACAGTGACAATAAAGGGGAAAAAAAACATTTGTGATGCTTGTTATCTGTTACCGTGGTATCTGCATAGCTAACTTATTCTAGAAAGTACTTGCTACAGAAATCACAGCAGCCCCCCGTCTTCAAGATTTGTGTTTATGCATGTACTTGTGACCCATTTTGGGTTGAGAGATGCTTTATGTTTCACGAGTGCTCACTTTATACGCCAATGGGATATACAAGTGGATATCTACTCTTGCCTAAAGTCTTGTGTGTTTTTGTCTAAAGGATTTCTTTCTGGAGTTCTACTTGGACCATTTTCTTTTAGTAATTGATACCTGACTTAGCTTGCCAATACGTATTGCCTTGCCATCTAATTCTCTTTCCCTTTGTGTTGTGCAGAATAGGATACGCGCAAGTAATAAACGACCCTGCATTAGCATAATCCTTCCCATTCTAAGTGGAAAATCTAATATGGATGTTCTGGGACCTAAGGTTCCTTAAACCTCACATGCTTCAACATTTAGAATTGTTATTGAATTCTTTTCCCAGAAAGATTTGTGTGTGCGCCATATCATTACCATTTTGTATTTTTTACGTTTTAACGTCAAAGGTTTGTATTTTTACAGTTTGATAACAAAGTTGTGAAAAATTATAAGGAAGTAAATAAAATTAAAAAATTATGCTTCCATAGCTCATCTCCCCTTCACTTGCTTCGAAAAAACCAGCATGATGGGTCCTGGGATGAAAAACATAAGAAAGAAAATAAGGTAAAGGGCCAACCCATGTGGCTAAAACAACCAAAAACTTGGTTGAAGATGCAATATTTGTCAAACCCCTTTTAGGGTGGATGCAGATGAGTTTGACAATCTGTTAATTGAAATCTGAAGACATGCATTTCCTCCACTCTCAAGAAATCATTGGCGGGTGTAACACGGACGTTTATTAGCAGGTGTAACACGGAAGTTCTCGGCTAAAGTTCCTATAATAAATCTAATTATATCATCAACGTTGGAACAACCGAACGTGAACGTGAACGTGAGCATGATAAGATGATATTTCCTTGTGGGCTCAACAACCTTAATCATACGGAAGTGGAAGCATAATCCTAAACGTTATAATTTATTTATTTTTCCAATCTGCGCACTGGGGAAGTTTATGGCAGACCAGAATTGATATCATTAACTTGTCTTCTACTCAAAATGCTATGCTTTCTTAGGGCATGCACCATAGTCCTTTTTTCTCACATGGGGCCTGGCCGCAAAAATGCCAAGTCAGCAAAATTTGCTCCTTTGCGCCTGGCTGCTGGCGCCCCAATTTCCTTTTCTTTGCGTCCAAACGACGCAAACCGGCATCGTTTGGAGACGTGCGGGTCAGTCGTGTCGGCGTAACAGCGCCCAATGGCCGTTGCAATTGTTTGCAACCGCCAAAATGTTATTATTTTTTAAAAAAAAAAAAAAAAATTTACCAAAAAATAGGAAATATTTTACTTCATTTATTTTAGAGTAAAATATGATATTTTTATTTTTCATTCATTGTTTTAAGTATTTTATGTTTAATTTAGAGTATTTATTTTTATGTTTTAAATATATTATTAATTTATAGTTTATATGTAATGTAAATTTATTTTTCATTATTTGTTTTAAGTATTTTATGTTTAATTTAGAGTATTTATTTTTATGTTTTAAGTATATTATTAATTTTTAATTTTAATGTAATGTAAAAAAAAATTATTAATTTTTTTACGTATTTTATATTTAATTTAGAGTATTTATTTTCATGTTTTAAGTATATTATAAATTTTTAATTTTAAAGTAATGAAAGTTTTTTCATTAATTGTTTTTAAGTATATAATGTATGATAAAAAAATTATTCATGCTATTAAGAATTTTATATTTAATTTATCACATTTATTTTCATGTTTCAAGTATATTATTAAATTTTAATTTTAGTGTAATGTAAATATATTTTCCATTAATTGTTTTAAGTATTTCATATTTAATTTAGAGTATTTATTTTCATTTTACGTATTTCATTTTAAATTTAGAGTATTTATTTTTATTTTTAAGAGTATTATTAAATTTTAATTTTAATGTAATGTAAATTTATTTTCTATTGATTGTTTTACGTATTTTATATTTAATTTAAATTCATGTAATGTAAATTTAAGTTTTTCATGTAATATAAATTTATTTGTCAAAAAATATTTTTAATAATGGTCCAACAAATTATTAAAGTTGTATTATTAAATGTATTTTTAATTTTAATATAATGTAAAAAAAGTTGATAATGACTGCGTGAATAGTGCAGTAAGCGTGAGTAAATTTTTATAGTGGCTGCGTGAATAGTCTTGGCCACGGTGCATGCCCTTATGAAAACACTGACAAGAGTACTATCTGGGTAGTGACAGATTTGCTTCATCATCAAAAAACACTGATAAGAATAGTATTCGCGTTGTGACAATATTATCACAACTGACTCATCTGTCCTATTTTCTTTATTTAATGATTTGTGGAAAATTATAGAGCATTGAAGGTTGAAGTGATAAGCTTTCATATTCTTTCTGGTGGCTTACAACATGGAGTCTCCTTTGATGGGAAGCTGTCATGGAATTATTGGTTTCCCAAAATGCAAAAGAAGACGGCTGCAAAAGAATTTAGCCCTAAAGCTGGCTATGTACACGGATTGCTGTGTCATAGATAAGAACAAAACTGTTGTTTTCTACATAACAGTGAATCCCACAATTGATACACCTCCTGATCGATTTTTCCACTGGAAAGATTTGTTTTTCCACCTGAATCAATATCCAAGGGAAAAGAGAAAAAAGGGGTCCTGGTTTAATTAAAAAACACATACGTCTGGAGATGCTCTTCCCATTTTTCTTTACGTCAAATCATCAAGAAAATATCACCTCATGTTTCAATTTTTTCCTTCAAGAACTGATTAGCAGACTGTTGCCTTTGGTAGTTCAATGAACTGAAAACGAACTGAAAACTTTCTTATGGGTGAAGAATTCAATATATTATGAACCAACGTCTCAAAGAATCTGTCTGAGCTCTAAAACTTTTAGAAATGGGTAATCTTGTAAATGAAAGGGCTTTTATCTTGCAAATGGTGTATACGAAATCTCGTACATTTGACCGTAAAATTTCTCATTAAGGAAACTTATCTGAAGCATTTTACGATATATTAGAACCAATAAAAGGGGGAAAAAAATTCCAGAATGATCCATATGGGCGGCAGTGGTGACTTCACGTCTCAATGCTCCTATAAATGTGGCAAATGTTGCTTTACGAGGTAGACACGAAACAAAACTTCCATGCTTTTTTAGGTGCGGCTTTTGACGCTGACTAAGCCTTCTTGTTATTTTCTCTGAACTTCTGTCACCGTTCTTTGCAAGGTGTATTGAGAACACACATCAACAATAAGTCTTGAAAAATAAAAAGCAAAATCTCTACTAAGATGGGTCTGGAAAAAGTTCAATCATTGGCAGTTATGACTGATTTGCTCCGCCAGTGTGGTGGTTATGCTGTCATAGATGGAGGTCTTGCAACTGAGCTTGAACGTCATGGTGCTGACCTCGATGACCCGCTTTGGAGTGCCAAGTGCCTCGTGACTTCTCCTCACCTCATTAGAAGAGTATGTTTTTTGCTTTTCTCCTGTGTGTTTGTGCGTTTCCTTGGGCGTTATTTCCCGTATCTCTCTGTTTGTTTATCATATGGGCTTTGCTGTTGCTGGGTTGTCTGAAAATTTGTAGCCGAAAGATGTTTTCAAGTACAGCAGACTAAACCAAACACAGTCCCCAAGCCATCAACAGTCACCTTCGTTGCCACAAATCTCAGCCGCCTAGTTCGCCCAGTCCACTCCGATTTGTTATTCCCTCACCGCTAGTCTGAAACCATTTCCGCCACATTTCTGTTAGTTTGAAACCACTCTAATTTTAGTCTGCTATTTTCTGACACTTCTTCTTCCCCAACTCCCTCGGCATCCGCCTGGTGAATAGTAACTACACACAAAATATCCCCTTAGCCCCCCTCATTCTCCTCTATGGAGGATGAGGGAGGTACCAAGTTTTTATTTTTTGCTCTTTTATTTGTAGTAGTAAATTTTTACTCCTAATTTTAGTGCTTCCCTTACCCTTTATGTTGGTCCGATGTTGCTTCAACCATTTTTGATGATTTTCAGCAAACAAGGACAAATGATTCTTGGGTTGTGCTTACTTTTGTTTTCTTCTTAGTATTTCTGCCGGTTCTTCCGAATTGATGAAGAAAGATGAGGAATCAGGCAGCTCCTATGGAGTTAGTTGAAGAAGAAAATGTGGAAGTTGGATGATGAAAAAAGCATGGGATTGTCATGTTTTTCTTTGTCTTGGTCTGAATTTTGTTGTTGAAGTGGTGTGGATTCTATGGGTGCTGGCTGGGGTTGCAGAGGGGCGGCGGCTGAAGGCTAGGGAAGAAAGAAAATTAGGGTTGTGATTTTCTCTGAACTTCTGTCACCGTTCTTTGCAAGGTGTGTTGAGAACACACATCAACAATAAGTCTTGGAAAATAAAAAGCAAAATCTCTACTAAGATGGGTCTGGAAAAAGTTCAATCATTGGCAGTTATGACTGATTTGCTCCGCCAGTGTGGTGGTTATGCTGTCATAGATGGAGGTCTTGCAACTGAGCTTGAACGTCATGGTGCTGACCTCAATGACCCGCTTTGGAGTGCCAAGTGCCTCGTGACTTCTCCTCACCTCATTAGAAGAGTATGTTTTTTGCTTTTCTCCTGTGTGTTTGTGCGTTTCCTTGGGCGTTATTTCCCGTATCTCGCTGTTTGTTTATCTTATGGGCTTTGCTGTTGCTGGGTTGTCTGAAAATTTGTAGCCGAAAGATGTTATCAAGTACAGCAGACTAATCAATAGTATTCTACTTTAATCTGCAAGTTAGGATTAGATTATTGCCTTGGGGATTCTTGACACAGTATGAATGATGATACTAGGATCTCTTGTTTTGCACATCTGGAATTTGCAATTTAGTTCCAACCTTAAAATGGTTTTTTTCTTAAGACTAATATTTTGTATTGATATCTGATGAATCACAAATGATTGGTTAAATTGCAATTGATTTTGATTTTGAGTATAAATGAATAGTTTTCCTAAAAGAGTAAAAGATGAATGTGGCTTCATTGCTTGTTCGGATACTTCAAAATTTCAAATTTGCAGATTGGAAAAGTTAAGCCTTGAAAGTCAATTCGGCATTACTTTACAAGTGGTTCTCTTACGTTGTACTTGTTTGATGATTTTTTTTTTGTATGAAAGATAAGACTTCTGCGGCTCTCAGTCATAGAACAGGTCAAACTGCAATCAAATTGGTGTTGAAGAAACTATTTACCCAGTTAATTAAGCTTCATAATGGAAATCCTCAACTTAAAGTTCGACAATTTAACCTCATTTCCTTGGCATCTTGGCCATGTGATTTTATTGTTTTATCCCTTTATTGTTACCTCATGTGACAGGTGCACTTGGACTACCTTGAAGCTGGTGCAAATATCATAATATCTGCATCATATCAGGTTAGATTACTGTCCAAGTTTTGCTTTGTTCCCTCACGTATATTGAACTACTTATTTTTCGATGAATATCTTTCAAGATATTGATGGGAAGATCTAAATTGCCTTGTCTGTGCGAAAGGCTACTCTTCAAGGATTTGAAGCCAAGGGCATGTCTAGAGAAGAAGGTGAAGGTTTACTCAGAAGAAGTGTTGAAATAGCACTTCAGGCACGGGATATATACAATGATAGAGCGAACAAAAGTTCATGGGAGGTAAATGAAGATGCCAAGGTTTCTAAAGGTCCAGTACTTGTTGCTGCTTCTGTTGGAAGCTATGGAGCTTATCTTGCTGATGGTTCTGAATATAGGCAAGTTATAATGTCCTTGTGATCATCAAAGTAGAGCTCGTATCTAAAAGAGGGTACTCTGACATGGCTTCTTTGGAATCTTGCAGTGGTGTATATGGGGACGCAGTTACCGTAGAGACTTTGAAAGATTTCCACAGGAGAAGAGTTCAGGTTCTTGCTGATTCTGGAGCTGACCTGATTGCATTTGAAACGATTCCAAATAAGATGGAAGCTAAGGTAGCTTCTACCTGATTGTGGTTTTGATGTTAATTGACTGCGCTCCTTTGCTAAGCTACATCTCATGGTCATTTATATTATAGGCCTTTGCTGAGATTCTAGAGGAAGAAGACATAAAGGTTCCGGCTTGGTTTTCTTTTAATTCCAAGGATGGATGTAAGGTAGTTAGTGGGGATTCTATAGCTGATTGTGCTTCAATTGCCGATTCATCCGAGCGAGTTGTTGCAGTTGGTATAAACTGCACTCCTCCCCGATACATTCATGGACTAATCCAATCAATCCATACGGTATGTAAAACTCCACCTGGATTAGTGAAAAACAGAAATGATAATATGAACTTGGAAATTCTGCAGTTGTATTGCTTCTGGCATTTCATGCCCAGAAATACTTACAAGGGATTCTGACTATTGTATAAACCGAATTTGTAACTTCAGAAAATGTGGACATCTTTGCTTCTGCAGGTAACTGCTAAGCCAATTCTTATATATCCGAACAGCGGTGAGACCTATGATCCTGACAGAAAGCAGTGGGTGGTGAGTAGATTAACTATGAGAAAGTTCTATAGTTCATGAAATGGAGCTCTTAAAATTTTGTTTTGCATCACTTTTATCATTCTTTTGAATCTTGTTTTATCACCGAGCAGCTGAATTTGTGGTGCTTTTTCAAAAATTGCAGCCCTCAACAGGAGTAGCAGAGGAGGATTTTGTTTCCTATGTTGGCAAGTGGCGCGAGTCTGGGGCTTCTCTTATCGGAGGTTGTTGCAGAACCACTCCTAACACCATCAGAGCAATCTCCAAAGCTCTCTCGAGTCAATCTATCCCGGACTGTTAATAGTCATTAGCATGGATGAATGTTTTTGATATGCAGAAAGACGAGACAATGCTAATGCTATTATTGATGTTTTCATCCAAGTTCTTGTGTTTTGGACATACTTTGTGCCTGAATGAAAGCTAGCAAATAACCACTGTGTCCTTGCTCAATAGCCATGGTGGCCAAACAATTTGCACGTTGAAACACTGCTAAATCTAGCAAGATCTCCAAGATTAACAAAGAGAATGATAAACTTCCTAACATCCCATGACAATCATGCCTGTAACTACTGACATTCCAAGTGAATTCTTTGAGTGAGCCAAAAATATACAGGGCAAATGGTCATATAGTACTAGTTCAAAAGGGTAGTGTGGGAGTGTAAAAGTGATACAAAGCAATGCTTATTTGGGAGGCTGAAAGTTTAGCCAATGTTGCGGTAACCATTATTGGAAATTTGGAACTTCATCTCCGGAAGGATGATTTTGAGGAAAAAAAATATTGTAATTAAGGGCGAATTTTTTATTTTATTTTTTTAAATCTTATGTTCCTAGTAAGAGGGATTATCATGTTTTTTTTTTAAGGATTTTGTCCTCTTTATGAGAGGTTTTGTTACTTCTTATTGGAGGTTTTTTTTGAATCTAGTTTGGACGGATTTGTGAATCGGTTAACTTTTCTTAATTTCATTTTGTGAACTACGGTTTTGTTTTGTCGATGGGCAATATTATACATGTATTATTTGTTTATATCAATATAACTATCACTTTTGGTAATAATAATAAAAAAAAAACCTCCAAAAATGGGGCAATGTCACTCTCCTCCTTTATTAAACTATTGACAAAAATTGAAACTTGGGACGTGAACAACTAAATAAATTGTATTGTATAAGTATTTTATATTTACAATAAAATTTATAAAAATTGATCTGATTGATGCTATTTTGTACGATAAAATTATTTAAGTTATCAATTAGTGTAAGATAACGATAACATTTCTTTCCAACATTTCT
Source organism: Gynochthodes officinalis (assembly GCA_020080225.1). Classification (NCBI taxonomy): domain Eukaryota; kingdom Viridiplantae; phylum Streptophyta; class Magnoliopsida; order Gentianales; family Rubiaceae; genus Gynochthodes; species Gynochthodes officinalis. The sequence continues at coordinate 3,950,855 of CM034619.1, read as the reverse complement.
TTTCCATTGAAACTATCATTAGGTGGGCTGGAAATCAATACCAAAGAACAGAACCGTTTTTAAAAATTAGATTCATGGGCTGTTTTATCATATCCTATTTCCTTCAAGGCGGGTGGGACAAAATGTCAAAATTGGCTTATGCCTACGCTTTTTCTGAGTCAACCACCTATGGAATTGTCACTCAACCGTTACGCTTTTTATGGAATTATGCCTACGCTTCTTATGTCACTCAACCATTACGCTTCTTCCCTCTTTGGACTTATGCCTATGTTTCTTTTCCATTCTTGCGTTTCTTCCCATTCTATGAATTTATACCTACGTTTCTTTCCACTCAACCAACCAATGGAATGGGATTAATTTTTCATACTCATAGGCTTATAAGCCATATTTCGAGATTACGATCAAGCAGATAACCAACTATGAGTTTATAACACATATTCGGGAATGGGATTAATTCTCCACGATTGGGCATATTCACTCCAAGATTGTCCAGCAACATTAGTCCGGAGATTTGACCTCTGGCCTTCCAAGTAATTACTTGGGGAAGTACCAATTAGGCTGAGTTCAGGGGCATCAAAATTGGTAATAAGGACAAAATTTCAATTACTCTTCTTTTTCTATTTCTTGTGTTAGTGGTGGAAAATTATTTGGTGTATTGGGCTTGGGCTTTTCAATTTACTTTGGATCAATTCTTTTTGAGGGGACAATTTGTTGTCCAGTATCAATGCAAGGAAAATTATACGTACTTTGTTTTTAATTTGATAGATTGCTTGGGCCATCTTATCCAATAGCACCCTCAGAATTGATAAACCCCGCCTAAACCCAAGATCCAGAGTCCCCTTGCGTCTCCAACTCTCCATGGCTGTTTGAAGCTGTCATCCCTTCTCCAGTCTCCACTTCTTCACTGTCGCATGCCCCTTGTTGGTCCTTGGGGACAACTATAATTACTGGTTAATGGGTCTCTCTCTTTTCCATTATTTGTAAATTGAACTTTTTTTTTTGGGACTTTGATGCTTTATGAAGCAGAAAATTTTGTCTAGAAACTCAAACTGCTCAACCCTTTATTTCTTAGAGTGTGCTTGTGTGGGAAGGTGGATGTATTGGGGTTGGAAACTGGAGGAAAAATCATGGTGGTCCTTTTGGCCCTTTTTTTTGCGTTTTTTTTTGGCCTGGATTATGTAAAAAACCATTTAAATATTCTTTTCATAAGGTCGTTAGCTGATTTTGATAATGCCCTCAAGTTACAATTTTGGTGTAAAAGTTGATTTCTTTCCGTCATTCTTGGGTTCCATTACTTTGAGGATTGTGGGAAATGCAACCAAAATTGAAGCTTTTCCAATATTCTGGGAGAACATTTATAGTAATTATGAACCTCTTTCCTTGTGGCATTCGTAGTTTTTCCTTTTTGCCACCAGGATTATGTAGAAATTTATTTTAAGAATTTACTGACTTCGAGAATGCCCTTTAATTCCTTTTTGCTATGTTTGCTAGTTCTTTTTGTTAATTCTGTGGTTTTATTGCTGCCAGGATTACGGAAAATGCATTCAAGACTGAAGCTTTTACAGTCCTTTTGTCATTTGGGGAACCGGAGGCATTTGAATATATGTACTAGAGATGTTAGATGTTTATCCAAAAGTACTTCTTTCTTGTTCAAGTCCTTTTGCACCATGGTCGAGTCACTCCAAGTTGATGATCCCCCTCGTGTAACTGAGTCTCCCGAGCTTCCAGATTGGCTTAAATCTTCGAGCTCAGAGGGCACTGCTGTTAAAAATTTGAATGACAATGATGACTTTGTGCTTCGCTCTCTCACAAATTGGATTAAAGATTACAGAATTCATCCTCCAGAAGTTGATATTGAAAGAGAAACCGGGGATATGTCAGATAATGAAGTTGATCAGATAAGTAAGATTCTGAAAAATCAGTTTGAATCACCAGATGCTGTTGTAGAATCATTAGATGGTTGTCCTGTCGAAGTGACGGATGATTTGGGTAAGCAAATTTTGGAAAGATTCAGCTTTGAATGGATACCGTGTTTTGGGTTCTTTAAGTGGGCAAAATCACAAAGAGGTTTCAAGTTTTCTCCTGAATTGTACAATTTGATGGTTGATAATTTGGGAAAGTCGAGGAAGTTTGATCTTATGTTTGAATTGGTGGATGAAATGAAGCAGTTGGATGGTTACATAACAACGGTTACAATGAGTAAAGTCATGAGAAGGCTATCAAAGGCTGGCAAGCTTGATGATGCTATAAACGTATTTAGAGGCTTGGAGCAATTTGGATTATCCAAGGATAATAAGGTTATGAATTTGTTAATAGATGTATTGGTTAAATATCATGGTGTTGAGCTTGCTGAAAAAGTTTATCTAGAATTTAAGGAATTTGTATCTCCAAATGCCTGCACTTTCAACATTCTAGCTCATGGTTGGTGCATAGTTAGAAAGTTAGATAAAGCTAAGAAAGTTGTTGATGAGATGAAAAAGCACGGTTTTATTCCCGATGCCATCACTTGCACTTCCTTCATTGAAGCACATTGTCGTGAAAAAGACTTCCGCAAAGTTGATGACATGTTAAAGTACATGGAAAAGAATGGACTTGTCCCTTCTGTTGTCACATATACAATTATAGTTACTGCACTGGGGAAGGCAAAGGAAATTAATAGAGCTTTAGAAACTTATGATATTATGAAGCAGCAGGGTTGTGTTCCTGATAGTTCACTTTATAGTGCTTTGATTCAAACTCTAAGTAAATCAGGGAGATGGAAGGATGCTCGTGAACTCTTCGAGGACATGTCTAAGCAGGGAGTTGATCCAGCTAAACTGACATATAATACAATGATTGCTGCTGCTGTTCAGGACTCTCGTGAAGAAGATGCTTTAATGATGCTTAAAAAAATGGAGGAGAGTCAATGCAAGCCAGATCTTCATACGTACACGCCATTGCTGAAGATGTGCTGTAAATTAAAAAGAATGAAGGTGCTTTCATTTCTGTTAAACCACATGTTCAGAAACAATGTCAGCCTCAATCTTGGAACATATTCCCTTTTGGTTAGCAGGCTATGTGCTAGTGAGAATCTTGATCGTGCTTGTTCATTCTTTGAGGAAGCAGTAAAGAAAGGATTTGTTCCTATGGATTCCACGTATATCAGACTGTTGAAAGGACTTGACAAGAAGGGTATGAATAGAGAGAAAGACCGGATTGAAGAACTGATGCAACGGGCTAAACTGCAAGCATCTGTTGATTTTTCTAAGAGCTTTGTTCAGGTTCAAGAATGAATCCTTTTAAACCTGCTATAAAACATTTTTCTTTGGTAATATCTTGATCCAAATCACTTTGCATGCTTTCTTCATCCATCGGAGCTACAAATAGAGATTCAAGGACTACGTTCATGTGCCAACATGATGCGAAACAACTTGATGCCCATACAAGGATTCAAAAGAGCTCCGAGTATAACTTGGTGTCAAAGTGTTGTCCGAAGTAGTTACTTAGGGACTTTTTTGAGACCCTGAAGGGTTAGTTGCAAAGCTTTCTGGAGCATATGATTGGAAAATATTTTACTTGATGACTATTCTGGAGAAATCCATTTAACCCCTCATTAGTCATGAGAGGCAATCTTCTACGAGTTCTGGGAGTTACATGGTCGGGGTTGCAGCAAATGTAGAGTGTAATGTTGATAAATTCTGTGAGTTAAAGAGTATTAGAAATAACAAAGGAAGCCTTTGCATTCAATGGCATCCCTTGCTACAATATTTTTTAAATTTGAGCGCTCAACAGAAAATAAATACGTAAGAAGATAGCTGTTAGTAATATAAACATTTGGATAGGCCTATATATATTGAATGGATTTATACGTAATCATGTTACAATGGTCACTATTAACACGATTCTAACTACATCCGGATCCCTCTCTAGCGTTCTTTTCCAAGAACCAAAGCCCAATAAAGCTAAAATCAGTAGGCGTGTCCATTCAAATGACTGGAGAAATTCTCTTGCAGAAACTCCTTCCCTTAGGTCAGGTGTCAAACAAGAAGACCAACTCGATGGCAAGGTGGATCAGGTTCACTCAGAGCTGTTGTCCGATATGTCCAGATAATAACGAATTAAAACGACTATTCAGAGTTGCCTTTCTTGCCTTTGGCTGCTGCCATCCTAGTCTTTCCAAAAACTCCTCTATCAACCTGAAACAAGGTACAGAAAATATAATTTAGACCATCACGACACCAAATGAACAGAAAATTATAAGCTACTACTCACAAACTGCAAATACTCTTCTGGGAAGTTGCCAGTTCTCGATCTGGGAAGCTATCTTCGAGCCGAAAACTCAACCAAACATAGAGCTCCAAAACCTTCAGATATCAATGGAAATAGGACATGCAAGTGTTACACCAATTAGAATGCTGGCAATGTCAAAACTCAAATGTATTATTGTAGAGAATTGGAACGCATGATCTTGTACAGCTAAAAAGGCTCAAATTACTCTAGATCCGTAATTAAAATGCTGGCTCAAAATCAGCAAAGAAAAACATACTAACCTTGTGAATTGATTCCAATTCCTTAAGAGCAGTTTGGGTTTTAGGCACTGTTAGTGTCCCCGGGTTAAATATCTCTTTAAGACGTACAATTCCGCGTTTGGAATAGTTTTGAGCAAACTGGCCGCCACAAACAAGTTCTATAAATTTCTCATTATAACAACCATGTTCATCACATTTAAGTACCAAAACCATACCTGGGTAAGGCCCTGAGATGAAATGTGATCATTCATATCAACTGGGCTGCAGGTCACAAATTTTAACTATCAGATTGTAATGAAGTTCCAAAAGATCTAAAGGAAATTCAAATTGCAAAAGAGAGAATATTATAGTAGCTTGCTGCATGTAAATAGAATTAAATCATTATTTTAGCATCCAGTCCAGTTCATAGAAAGTAAGATGCAGACGGAGCAATCTTTGCACATAAAGAGCGCCCTGAAGCCTAAAATTCAAACTCAAGTGGTAATAGGCCCAAGCATAACATAAACCAAAGAAGGTTTTTAGCATTTCTAAATGGTATGCACTCTGCAGAAGGAGTGCTAAGGGCAACACTATATGCATACATGAAACAGTTATTTTATTTTGCTTCCTGATTTCCCCAATCCTATCTTCAATCAATTGGACAAAAATCATAAAATCTATTCACACACATGCAACAACTATTTTTATTTGCCTTTCAGATTCCCCCAATCCTATCTGCAATCAGTTAAAACACATCATGACAGATAATTTTCTTTAACTTACAGGCCATTTGGTTATAGGGAATGGGAAGGGAATAGAAAGGTTTGAACAAAAAAAGGGTGTTCGGTATGTTAGGATCGGTTTAAAGAAACCCTTGGGGTGGGTTTAGGTGAAACCCCCCCTCCCCCTTCCCCTCCTTTCTGTAAACCCATCCAGATGGGTTTTAAATGAGTTCAAACACGACGTCGTTTTGAGCCAAAACTCTAAAAAATAAAAAAAATAAAAAATTCAGCGTTGACGGGCGCGTCACGCTCGCCCAATGGGCACGCGCCACATGTCATGGGGGTTGCAAACCCCCCAAAGGTTTGCAACCCCCATTTTGCCTTTTTTTTTTTTTTTTTAAAAAAACAAATTTCACTAAATTATAGAAAATATTTTTCTCTACAAATTGACATGCACTTTGACTATTTTTTGATCAAGATATAATTTGTTAAATGTCATATAATGTAAAATAATAATATTTTTATTATAATTTTAATATAAAATTTATTAATAAATTTATTAATATTAATATTAAATTTTAATTTTAATATAAAATCTATTCCATTCCATTACAAAATAATACTAAACAATATAATTACTATCATTCCAAACCTTTCCTTTTATCAAATCCATTCCATTCCTAAACCCACCATTTATACCAAGCGCCCCCTTAATATCTCAAACAATGAAGAAGGCACTAACTTATAAGGGATATGATGATATTCTTCATTTTTTAAATATGAACAAATGAGATTTTGTAATGATACGAATGAATTTCCTCAGTCATGAAACCAAACAGCTCAATATGCAACTTAACATGATATTGGAGTAGAGATAATATATGGTACAAAAATCTAGCTTGTTAAAATAATGTTTCAGGGTCACATTGGGCCAAAAATTTATGCATATAAACTGATGTTCAGCTAAATAAACTAAAGCAAATTGACAAATAAAATAAATTTCTGGATAAGGACTCAAGGATGCTACCTCATACAAAAAAGATACTTATCATCCAAGGTAAGGGGTAGCTCATCCATGACAGCAGCAACTTTCTGTAATAAAGAAAAATTTATTCAGCATACCAAAGTTTAAACAAAGCAAGAATATAAAAAAAATATTAAAAAAAGGGTAAGAATATAAATGGAAACTAATAAATGAAAAGTACATGAAATTTTTGCTTACCAACATTCCTTCACAATTAGCAATAAAGTAGTATGAAGATAACTTAGCATTCTCCATGAAGTGTTCCTGAATGGTAAGAGAAAGGCCATAAATATAAAATGGGGAATAAAAATGCCATTATTTACATAATATAGTTCAGTTACCCAAATAAAAGCAGCATAAAAAAATTTAGAATTAAAGAATGGAGAACCCCTTTTACGATATTTCCAACATATCAGATAAAAAGTATATTTCTGAATAGTGGTTCAGGCATTTAACACATCTGTTAACTATGTGTGCATGTGTAACAGAGAGAGTGAGGCCTACCAAAATCTGGTACAGGCTATGCTCAGGATGTAGACGAGAATACATAAGTAACAGGTCAAAGCTTGGAAACAATCCTGCTCTCTGGATCATAAAGTATGCTTAATGTCAAACTCAAAAGATTGGGTTTATAAGCGGAACCAACTGAATAATAGCTAAGAGAAGAATGGCGAAATAATTTTGGAACCGTTCAATCACCTCCAGAACTGGAGATGGAGAATTTAGTGCTGAATGAATGAGGGGTATATCTTCAGAGTCCAAACAAGTCACTTCACCAACTGGAAATTTTGATCCATACCTACCAGCTCTTCCTGCAAGAAAAACCAATAAATATGTGTACAGTACATGCTTCTACTGACACCAATGGATTGGCATGTTATTAGTTTAATGGTTCTTGAGCTTATTTGCATATTACAAGAAAATTTTCCACAGATACAGGCTTACTGCTCTCCTTTAGCAAAGAGTAACTTATCAATCCCCCTAGCCCACGTATCAAGGACCATGGGTGGGTGAGTAATCTACAATGCTATGCATTCAAATAATCATCCAGCAAACGGAACAAAATTGAAGCCAATTTATATTACTACTATACCAACACATAAATACAGGCAATAGGCAGTATGTATGAAATTTTACCCACTGAACCGTTCTAACACTTTGCTCAGAAAGATCTTATGATGAGTATGAAGAGAAGTCTTATATACATTATATCAAGATTCAAGTAGTACATGACATAAAACAGAAGTGTGGCTGTTCACGTTATATACCTGCAATCTGTTTGATCTCTGGAACAGTAAGCTGCCGATTCTCTGTACCATCAAATTTCTCCAAAGTTGAAAATATGATTCTAGAGATGTTTAGATTAAGACCCATCCCGATAGCATCACTTGCTACAAGAACATCAAATTCACTTTCGGTATCATTGAACCTTGTTGCCTGCATTTCTGAATAATGAATTAGCTCAGCTGATAACTAATTTATCAGTGAAAAAACATAAAACAAATGGAACATCCAGGGAAACATACTTTTCTTTTCGAAAGAAGAACCACTTGACATCAAAAACAAATTTTGGCATTGAAATTTCAGAGTGATAAATTGAATATTAAAACTTCATTGGACAAACTGTAGCTTCAGTGAGGTTTACGATGGCTTGCACAATATGGAGCTCAGGTAAAAAATAAAGTAATCCAGCATAACTCAGAAAAGAAAGGGATTGAAACCATTTTACGCGACAAGTTGAGCTTTGGGGTAAAGGAAGACAAGTCCTATCTAAGTAGACTGTCACACAAGCGAGGAAGTGAAACCTGTAAAGTGCGAGTCTCAGGAGGCAGTGAACCATAAACTACAGAACAAAGATGCTTTTTCCCAGCTTCGATTTCCTTCTGTTGCCATTCAAGGATTTAAAAAAAAAATGAAAAAAAAAAAAAGACATATATGAGATAAGTACAAAGGCAAGATGTAATTTGAGAATAGATGATACTCAAAAAATTTATTGCAATATTTTCACACATCAAGTACAATATCCATCAACAAACCAGAGTACAAGGCCCGTGCATAAATTTAATTGACTTCATTATGAAAAAGATAATTATTTTAACCCGATGAAGCCATTTCCCTCAATTTCAGTCACTACCACCCTATTTAAGACAGTTTGTGTTTCCAATTACAGTCTTGTACCTCATGCAGCTAAACCATGAGATACTGATATCAACATGACACATAATCACTTGCACAGATACATATATGCATATAAACATGAATCATACACAAAATTCACTCAAACAAGGTGATTGAGGTAATCAGAGTAGAATTCTTTCTAGAACTGCATTAAAAGCCACAGCATAAGAACCAAAAGAACACAAAAATCAGGCATGAAGTGACTACTCTTTCCTCAGCTTCAGGAATAGATTATACAAAACATACATTTTATTCTCACATAAATTAGTCTCAGTTATTCCACAATCTGGTGAGTACAAGCACTTTTTCTGTTTCTTTATGTGGCTGACAGACAGAAAGAGAATGTTGGAAAAAGACAAAAGCATGTTAAAAGTTATCCCCTACCTTTAAACTGTATATTTTCTTTCTTGAAAATGTCACAATGCAATCGCCTTTGCGGATATTGGAGAAAGATCCAAGAGGAGCCTTTAAGGGAATGAGAGGTGAAAGCCTTTCATAATATTGAACCTACAGAGGAAGTGCATGGGAGAAAATTTTGAATGGGGAAAAAAATAACTTCCAAACAATTTGTACTTTTAACTTCAAGGACTCATTCTTCCATTCTCATTCAGCAGGATTAAAATCAGCAGAGAGAATAAATGTCGACTCTTGGTTAGCTTGACAGACCACAGAACTTCTTTTTCCGGTAATAATAAGAAGTTATGCAAAACAGCAAAAACTTAAAAAAAAGGAAAACAACCTGAATGCAGCATAATATACAATATATATATATATTTTAAACAATATCAGCAGGATTATAATCAGCAGAGAGAATAACTGTCAACTCTTGGTTAGCTCAACAGACCATAGAACTTCTTTTCCAGTAATAATAACAAGTTATGCAAAACAGTAAAAAGTAAAAAATTAAGAAAAACAACCTGAATGAAGAATGATACAATATGTATATGTATGTGTGTGTGTATGTATGTATTTTAAACAATATCAGCTTTGCTAATATACTTCATATTGTAATCATCCATCACATACATGCATCTTACCATTCTAGAAGAATTTCTCCAAGTAGCCATGTTTCAGATCAGCATGAAAGACACAAATACACTAAATCATGTAAGGGGCAACAGATCTTGAAATCAAAGGATGAACAATAAATAGAAAAGTTACCAAACTCACACAAGAGAAAAATGATTTATCATAAAATGGAGACATTATCATAGTACCTGGACATCATCACCAGTCACTTTAAGTACTTCCTCAATTAGAGGAACAGCAGCTGGATCTCCACATAGGTGAAGCTCATTTGTAGAAATTCCTAGCAAAGCACGAGTGAAAGAAAATCCCCTCGACCTACACCCTACCATCTGTAGAAAGAAAATAAAAAGAGTATATGAGAAAGACCAGCTGTCAACCCTTTACAGCAAACAGAAAAAGAAGTATAGCTTGATTTTTCACTACATTTAGAAGCCAATGAAGGCATCATCATGTTGATCTTAAATAAAAAATGATAAGCCAGAAGGGTTCTCAGTGAAAACTATTATTTAAATTGATCTCATAGAAAAATTAAAATAGGTTCAGAGTCTCAAAGAATCCATCAGGACATTAATAGTTCCGCTGTCCTATAATGAGATCTATTATTAAGTTGCATTTGACAGTAACCACTCCAGCAAAAGTTAGACTGTCTAAATTACACCTCCCTTTCCTACTTATGGTCTCATGACAACAACATAACAGCCAAATCAATACAACAATCACCGCTTACAACGGGTTGAAGTGAACATAAGAGGAATTCTAGGGCAGCATGAAAAGCACTTCAAATTCAGCTTATATTAGAACAGTTATCAAATCCTCCAATTTAAGACTACACATTAAATGTCTACATTCCGCTTCAACTGAATGACAAAAGTTCCAAAAGGATATCACTGCCAATCTCCAGAAAAAAGAGGAGAAAAAAATGAACATCTTCTCCTATTTTGCCTTTTGCTCCTGTTTGGGTTCATAGTTAAAAACAACAAGTTCTTACAACTAACTGACAGAAGACAGATATATAAAAATTTATTATTAGTGCATTAGCAAGAGCATTAAAAATGTAGCTTCACTGGACTCTGTGGTAAAATCCTAAGTTCCTAACAAGCTCTAATAATTAAAAATAAAATAAAATCAAGTGCCCATTTGTTTTTCTTTCTAAACATGGATATTTTCCCATAAAAAGCAGACTCGACTGTTATTTAATTTCAAATCATCAAGACCATAGACGTAATAATCTTGCTGAAAGCTTTTGACATGCCTGAATTTCATCAACAACAGCACAATCATAGTCATAAGTCACATCAGCCATCTCCACTGTAACAGCTTTATGCTTTGCTCCATCTACCTCCTCCCTTTCCTGTCCAGTTATCAGATCACAAGGAACATTTGCCTTGTTTAATCTTTTAGCCACCTCCCACGCCAACAGCCTCAGTGGCCCACAGTAAATACCTGTGACGTAAAATATCAACTTATTTTTTCAGCTAAGGCAAATTTCTACTTCAGGCTAGCAAAATATGATGCTACAAGTAAACTTTCAGTACCAGAAGAGCTCTTCTCAAGTTGCTTCAATGCCTGATGCGTTTTACCACTATTTGTAGGGCCAACATGTAAAAAGATCTTCCGCTTTTTACTCCGGGCATTTGGGTACCAGGTATGAGGACGGCTAAAAGTTGAAAGAAGAAAAAAAAAGAAACGAAGAAATGCAACAAGTGCAAGAAAGATCAACATTAACAAAGTTAACAACATTATAAGCAATTGGAAGTAAAGTTCATTGAAATTCGCTCCAAAAATACATAGTGCTGCTGGAAGAAACATAACAGATGACGCTTACGTAAGGTCTGTAAAATCAAACTTTTTCGCATGGCTAGAAGTGCTAAATAGCCTAAAGCAACTGCAATTACCAACTGGAATTCTGAACTTCAATTCCCAAGGAAGCCAGGAGAGTTCAGCATTATCTGATCAGCAAAAGAGGGTGAAAAAAACTCATCCCATAACCATAAACAACACATAATAAACTGATGATCAAAATATCTTTCGACTCTTCCTTTTTTATGCTCAGCTCATGACTTCTAAAACCAAACCCACTCATAAAAATCCATTCTTGATCGAACTTCTGAATAACTTCTACGCAAACATGAAACCAAACAAAAAAAATCCAACCCACTACAAACTACTAATAGAAATTAAGGAAAAAGGTAAATCAAAACAACACCATACCACGTAGTATAATAGAAGGCACAGTGGAACCACGGATTCTTCGTCGAAACAGCAAAGAAGCCATCTTTCTAATTCATTAAAATTTCCTCTATTCTTGATTGTCCAGGGGAAAAAATAGCGTTTGAATGAAAAAAATTAAATTTAAGTTAATGGGAATTGAAAAATGAAGAGGGAAACGGAGTCATTGCCGGAAAATTGCTGGATTTGTGGAATCATATTCTCGGTTTAGCAATGGCAGTAGGCGGTGGACGGCCACCCGATTTCTCAGCTAACTTGTGAAGTGATGATACCAAGCGTCCGCTGCGATGCGAAGACGATGGCGCCGTTATCGTCTAACGAAAGATTTAAGGGAGAGCCGAGTTAGCCCAGCTACAGGCCCAGATCCATTTTAGTATCCTTTTACTATGATCAAGAAGGAAGGCCCACTATGAAGAGCCAATTCTCTTTACGTTACTTCTTGGGCCATATCACCGTCCGCTTGAATTCTCTGGGCAGAATACTATGGGCTTTTCTTTTGGTCTTTTGGCAAAAAATTTAGGGCCTTTAGGCTCTTTTGTTTTCTACGGTGGATCATTGGGCATTAATTAATGACTTACCGATTTTTGCACTTAAAAAAAATAAAAATAATAACATTGTGGACACAATAATTGGTAAATTTTATCTTTTCCCTAAGGAAATAAACTATTTAATACAAGAATAATGATATAGATAAATGTGGAAGCAGAGAGAGTATTTGTTTTGTGAGTAGTTATGATATCGCAAAAATAATTTTTATTTTTTATTTTTTCGTGACTAATTAATATTTACTTTACATCCTAATATCTACAACCCGTTGTTGTAGTTACATTTAAATATGATAAATGAATATCACTTAAGTCATCTTATATAAAATTAGGGAAGAATATGATATTAACAAGAATCAAAAGCTTTTCCTCAAAGTCAAAAGAGTCACATGTTGCTTTCAAGGAATTTGAAATTCATGTATTGATGGAGTAGTGGAACCAGGGAATTGTACCCACAATTAATGCTGGTTCTGGCAGTATTGATATTGTACTATCAAAGGAAGTTGGAAATGGAGAAGAATGAGCGGTTGTAGAAGAAGAAAGAATACATGCATGGTTGCAAATTCATCAATGCTGGTTTAGTACATGTACCATAAGAGAGAACCATATACACACATACACTGTAAACTATAAAGAAAGGCAGCCCTAGTGCCTACAAATTAAGGGCTTGAGAGTGAGAGACAAAGATGTTTTGGAAGCTGGCACAACTGGACAAGCCAAGCACAAAGCACAAGTAACTTTGTAAGGGCTATTAGGCCCGGCCCCTTCTTCCCCCACTTGATTTTGGCATGCAATGAGGAAGGAAGGAAGGTGACAACATGGCATCCACAAGAGAGGTCAGCTTAGGTTTGGGTGGTGAATGGTTAGTGTAGTGTCGCTACTACATTAATAAACCTGAATATATGCACATCATCCAGTCATATTTATGTCGCCATATCATTCAATGCTTCTATCAGTCTCTACTCTGGCTATTTCAACAACATTCGCCACTTATATATCTAAACTATAAATATGTACTTGTAGATAACTTGGGCCATATATGATTTGATTCTATACATGTATTCTTGACATAAATTCATGGTGGGGTTTGATCATTTTCAAAGTTCCATTCGATTGTAAGTTGTTAATCAGCACGTTACATTGTGTATATTAATAAAAAATTAGCAACCAACCTATGTTGAACTTTTGTCATTCTTGATTTGCACACTTGTATCCTAAATCCAAGATGAGTAGAAGCAAACCTTCAGTCCAAACTAACAGCAATAATAAGAATGACAAAAATTAGTCGATTATGATAAATTACTTCATAACAAAAAGAAATTAATTATATAATTGGTCAACGAATTATAACTTTATTATTGTTCAAGATCGTATATGCATGGTAGGTGGAAGGAGTTTAAGGGAAACAAAAAAAGAATAAAGAAGCAAGAAATTGCATTATAATGTACGAATAAAATGGTTAGAACGAGATACAAAAAGATTGAAAAATCCCCCAAAATAAATCTAAGATTCTCTATAATCGTAACCTAGTAAAGAAGAAAAAACATATATTCAAGTAGAAATAATTTGTTCCCCCATGCCTGGCGCAACGGTATTCCTTGGAGGACTGGAAACCATTCGGCAGGAATTGAGCCTCTCCAGGGACACTTGGGTTTCAATTTTTGCGACGATAGTTGGCTGCCAGTATTTATTCAAGTAGGAATAATTTGTTCCCCCATGTCTGGCGCAACGGTATTCCTTGGAGAACTTGAAACCATTCACCAGGGATCGAATCTTAGGGACGAGTGCTAGTGGTCCAAGAGGATTAGTTCCACATTTAGTCAACGCGTGATGTGTACTCGTGCCTAGTCAACGTGTTAGGGACAAGTGCTGGTGGTCCAGAAAGATTAGTCTCGCGTCTAGTCAACGTGTGATGTGTGCTCGAGTCTAGTCAACGTGTGATGTGTGCTCGCGCCTAGTCAACGTGTAGTGTGTGTTCGATGATTCCTAATTAGAGTATGATCATTGGCTGCCAGTATTTAGGGACGAGTGCTAGTGGTCCAGGAGGATTAGTCCCACATTTAGTCAACGCGTGATGTATACTCGCGCCTAGTCAACGTGTTAGGGACAAGTGCTGGTTGTCCAGAAGGATTAGTCTCGCGTCTAGTCAACGCGTGATGTGTGCTCGCGCCTAGTCAACGTGTAGTGTGTGTTCGATGATTCCTAGTTAGAGTATGTAGGGCCAAAGGCTCGTACGATGAAGGAGTTTGGTGAGTGACTATATACTATGTGGGGAATAGCGTGATGTGTGCTCGCGCCTAGTCAACGTGTAATGTGTACTCGATGATTCCTAGTTAGAGTATGTGGGGCCAAAGGCTCGTACGATGAAGGAGTTTGGTGAGTGACTATATACTATGTGGGGAACAGTGAATGTGAGGATATCTCTTGTTGATAAAAAAAAGTATGAATAATTTGTGATTTTGTATGTATAAAAACTAAAAACCAAATGACATGTAATGCACCTTGAAGTACATACATATCTTGGACCATTTGAAAGACAAAAACAAACAGTATGGATGCTCTCAATCAAAACAGTTGAGGACATTTGCGACGTGCAATGAACTAAGGAACGTGGAGGCACAACACAACTTGATGAATTGGAAAATGATGAAAGAGGGAATGAAACTTAAGAGGGAGGGAAAACAAAAGGGTTTACATCCGCCTCCGTCATCCGATCCCTTTCTCTAGTCCCTTAAATTTCTTGGTTTGGGAGTTTCATTTCACTATGTGTGAGGCACACATTTGTAATAGATACAGTAAAGTGATAGAGTCATTATTGTAATATAATAGAATATTGTTGTAATAAAATGAAGACGTCCTTGTCTTATGCTAAATCCCCTCTCCACGTTTTCATCGATAAGAAAGAAACAAGAAAGAAGTCACAGAAAGAAACAAGAAAGAAGTCACCAATCAAGAGGAAAAATGTCGAATTGGGTTGGCTGCTGCCATAAAATATTAGTGTTTGATTATACATTTGTTTGTGAAAACAAAGATTAGAAGATAAATAAATGATCAACTGGGTATATAGAAATACTTTTGTACTCTTGGTTATTCACGTTTAATTGATACCTAAAGTAGACCAATTCAATTCACTCTATATTTTTCCTTGCATTTTGTTTTGTCCTTAATTTGTTTTCTTTGTTGACATAAAAAAAAAAAGAAAAAAAAAAGAATTGGGCTGATACAATTTTGAAAGTTTGGTCCTATGGATTCTGTAGCTGTGCATTTAGAAAGTGTCATAGAGAAATTATTATAATGATATTAGAGCTCTCTATGAATTGTATTTCATAACATATTTTTTCACTTTTTTATATAAAAATTATACAAATGAAACGTAATTCATTTATACATTAATTTCAAGAAAAAGAATGCTCCAAAGATTTTATTATTTTATTTTGTTTTTTCTCATTTTTAACTTTCATCTCCATATATTACAAACAAATTGAATGCAGCAAGGGGCAGCCATGCCATAGAAAATGACATGTGAATAACGAGACAAGTGATAATTTTGAACGCAAAGGACTACCACAAGACAAAGAAGAAAACAACGACCCCTAAAACGGATAAAAACAGCAGCAAAGTAAAAAAGAAAGAAGATGAACCATACCATGGGCCCTTTAAGCATGAAATTAAGAAAAAAACAGAATCATAGAAACCAAAATAAAGTACTAATAATCATACGAATCTGAAGAAAGATCAAAATGTTCCCATTTTGACTACCTCGTGATTGTGTTATGTTCTTTATTTACATTCAAGGGTAGTTTGGATATTCCATGGTTAACTTTTTAACTTGTGTTTTGTTTTTCTTTGACTGCATCTTTTCCAATAGTATTCGATTCGATTACTTGGGCGGGAGATATGCAAACTGTTTGTGCTAATCTGTCTACTTTATTCGCATTTGATGAGATTATATCACTATGGAATATATAAACTTTATCAGCCTTATTTGTAGCTGTGGGATTTGTGATAATCATCATTTCTTAATATACTTAGAATAAGGATTCACAACAATTGCACAATGTTCTCCATCAAATATGGATGGACGATCATGGTGCACCGGATTTTCTGTGACACTATTGTATAACATTTTCTGTAACAGTCTTTCAAATAACGACAAGTGTCCCTTTTATTTAACCCTATTTTAACCCATTTAATCCTAGTTAATCAATTTAATTATATTTAATTTAAATATTGTTAAATTGATTAACTAGGTAGATGGGTTAAAATTGGGTTAAATAAAAGGGACACTTGTCGCTATTTGAAAGAGTGTCACCGAAAGTGTTACACATTAATGTCATAAAAGATAGGAATAATATATTAAAATATTCTTAACTTAGGCGCTTGTAACCATTTTGACCAAATCTTTCAATTGTAACAACATGATACCTGAACTTTAAAATGTGTAACAATAATGTCCTCCTACTGGAAAAAAGATGAAAAAGCCCTTCTAAAAACAAAAATGACAAAAAAATTGATATAGTTTAATTTTTTTATTAAATTTTTAAAAGAAAAAATTATATAAAATTATATAAAATTTTGTTAAAAATTTTAATGCGAAAATACAAAAAATTATTATATGATACTTTGTTTTTTAACCTCAATTTTTTTATAGATACTTTGTTTTTTAACCTCATTTTTTTGGGTCATTTTTGTCTCTAAATTTTATTAAATTTTCATCTTTAAATTTTATTTTTTATTTTAAAAAAATTTATTATATAGTGTAAATAAGTTTATTAAATTTTTGTCTTTTTAAAAATTTATTTTAAAATTTTAAGCTATATACTTTATATCGAAGGGTATTTTCGTCTTTTTTTAGTCAGAGGACATTATTGTTACACATTTTAAAGTTCAGATATCGTGTTATTACAATTGAAAGGTCGGGTCAAAACGGTTACAAATGCCTAAATTCGGGACATTTTAATATATTATCTCTAAAAGATATGATAATATTCTTAAGTTTTCCTTTGGAGATATTCTTAGAAAAAATTATTCTTAGTCGTATTTAATATATAGTGATTGAATATTATAAACGTGTTTTTACGTTTTCGAGATAATAATTGTGAAATAAAAATATATTAAAAAATACAATAACATTTTAAAGAATATAAAAATATATTTTAAAAATACATTCTATACATAGTCATAATTTGAAATGAGTAATTTTTTGTATTGTTTATAAATTACGACTAAGGAAACTATGTTGGCTTGTCCAAATTTGTCATCCGTAGGAATAACCAAGTCTTGTATACTAGAGTAAGTTTTGGAATAAAAAACTTAAGATCCTGATTGAAAATTATGTCAAATTTTTATTCTGTGTTTCGGAGAAAGGCTCCCCTTGCGAAGGCGAAACTCCCCCACCTGCACTAGAGGTCTTTTAGTTAGGCGGAATGTAAAATGCAAATCCCCCACCTGCACTAGAGGTCCTTTAGTTAGGCGGAATGTAAAATGTAAATCGAGGAATGTGCACGAGTTGGCAGAGGCCCGAGGGAGAGAGCGAACAGGCCAGGAAAGACCCCTACAATATTTCAGAGGAAAATCTGCCCCACACGAGATTCGAACCTACGTTGTCGAAAGATTTTTCCTTACGTCACTTCAAGCTTACCAACTTATCTATGCTCCGGAGGCGTCAAAATTTTATTCTAGTCTTTGTATAGTGTTGCTAATTTTAAACCTAAAAATAAAAAGTGAAGAAAGGGAGAGAAAACCCTTTTAGAATAGTGTTAATTACACAAGGAGAGCTTGTTTTCTACGACAAAAACATAGGTGATGATCAAGATAATGCGTGAATAAGATAAAGGAAAATGTTGTCTAAACCCTTTTAGAATAGTGTTAAGGAGAGCATGTTTTCTAGGAGAAAAACATAGGTGTTGATCAAGATAATGCGTACATAAGATAAAGGAAAATGTAGCCTTTGTGTAAGTAAAAATGCCTATCTAATCTACATAATTAATGGAACATTCCATTAAGATAATAATGCTTTGTTTGCTTAAAATCTTTATCGGAAAGTAAAAATGATTTCATTTCAATCTCTTTGGATGACGAAGATATTCCGCTTTGTTGTTCTAAAATTAAAAGAATATCTTGTTCAGTTTCATTAAAATTTTGGAGTCAATCTCTTTTTGTTTTTCTTTTTATTTTTCAAAAATTTAAAATTTTTTGAACACGACACAATTTCGAAAATCAATAAATAGTGATGATTTATTGTTACCTAGTGTGTACGCAGTAGTAAATTCATGTGAAACGGCTAGATATTGATCTCCAACGTCCACTTCCAAGTATGAATGTAAATTTTTTATTAATCTTTCAGAATTCATGTTAAAATCAATAATCCTCAAAAATTCTAGTTGGGATTATTAATACCTTTCAAAATAAGAGAGTGAAAAATCTTGAGAAGTAAATGAGATTTCCTTTAAGAAGGGTTGGATGCATAGGGTGAAGAGATGACCGAAAATGATGGGAATTATTAGTGCCCTTTCTTTTTCGATTAGATTCTTTTTCATCCTTACAATGAGGCTAAAAAGAATATGCACTTAAGCACCATCTTAATCATGTCATGGATGAATAAAAAAAATGATGTCTCTTAGATACCATTCCATGCAAAAATGTTGCATCAAAGTTGCCAAAGTTGAATAGTAGGGTCACTCTTGCAACCCTTTAAATATATATTGATTTTGCTAATTATTTTTATGGTCCATATCCCTTATAGTTTTTGACAATCCTCAACTTTACAAGTTTCTTTGTATTATTCAAACGTGTCTTTTTCTATCCCTCAAATGATTCAAAGTCACACACTCACACATATTAGTGTGTAAATTTGTTAGTGTTTCCACGAAAAGAAAAGCATATTACCAACCGCTTCTTCAAGTCATTGATTTTATGCTGATTAGATAACCTTGATTTAATAGAAATGGAAGTCCACTCCTTGATATTGTTACACAATTGGCAAATCAAAGAATAAGAACCACTCTTACACCATTGTGGCATTTTTTCCCCTCCTCATGTGTTGGATGCAAATTTAGTGCTCATAATGGCCATGATTGAACAGGTTGTGCCATCTGTGAATTCGTTGTCAAGCTTGTTAACACATGTCTAATACAATTTATACCAATATTTTCCAATTAGCTAGTTCCAAAAGTGGTTAATCCTTTCAATTCAACGAAATATACAAGACGATTTTTCCTTAATTACTATCAATTTGCATTGATGCTTAGAGGTGAACTTTTCAAGTCTTGGATCCACACTAAACTTTTTATTTTACATACTCCAA
The DNA here is from genome assembly GCA_020080225.1 of Gynochthodes officinalis. Lineage (NCBI taxonomy): Eukaryota > Viridiplantae > Streptophyta > Magnoliopsida > Gentianales > Rubiaceae > Gynochthodes > Gynochthodes officinalis. Next base: position 3,931,335 of record CM034619.1, on the reverse strand, counting down.
AACCAGAAGTTAAATCCCAATAATATCCGAAGAAAATAAAAAAAATCTAAACATCCCATGTTGGCAATTTAATTACTAATAGAGAGATCACTTAAATATTTCCCGAAATCTGACAAGATCACAAAAAATTTCTCAAATTTGAGTCCAATGTCGTAATCTCAAACCATAGAAAGAATTTTTTTAAAATGTAACTTATAAATTTTTAATTTTTTACAATTTTTTTCTAAACTCTAACTAATCAATTCATGATCATTATTCTACATAGAAAGATAGAATACACATGGGTTTTAATTTGATGATGACAAAGACATAAATGAAAAACAGAAAGAAAGAAAGGAAACTAGACAAAGAGGACAAGCATTCGACTTTATCCAAAACCTTAATCATCGTCACTAATTATTCTGGACCCTAAAATGGGTTCATGGTCGGAGTGGAACTGCCACTTGGTTGGTAAGCGTGTAGTGAGACGATTTATCAAGTTCCTATGGCATGTAATTTGAGCATGGCCATGGTTTATGGGACCAAAACCTAGCACTTCCGCCGTCACTAAAATTAAACTAATTGCTAAAAGAGATGCATAATCTCTTGTAATCAATTGCTTCCTCGTTTCCTTTGGTCAATCATTCATTATATTTTACTAAAATTAATTGACAAGAAAATTTGGAGACGAATATTCAAATGGCATCACTTCAAAATCGTTTGTTTTTTATATATCTGTCGATTTTTCAAACTAATTGTATTTGTATATAACAAAGAATAATAAATTGAACTGAATAAGTTTACGGATGATTGATTATTCAAAAATAGTTAAACATATATTTAAAATTTAAAATTTGAATTTTTTTTTGCTAATCACTCCCTCATCAACTCGTTTGTTGAAATTGCTTTATATGTCTAGACTAAGCCAGCCACTTTTTACAAATTTTTCATTATTAGAAAATTAATTTAGGGTCACAATTTTGTTGTTAAAATAAGGGGAAAAAAGGTTAATTGGCACCCCTTTTTTGGGCTGTTAAAGGGGTATGTATTCACTCTTAAAGACTGGTCAAAAAACGGTTCAAACAAGCAAAGCTACAGGTGCTTTTCTTGGTGTTCAAATAAGCTTGGTATAGAGCCACGAGCAGCCGGATTTTTGAGAAATAGGAGTGGAGTAGAAGGGAAAGCGTAGAAAGAAACAGGCGCCGGCCGGCACGTAGTTCTAGAGCATCTCACCTTGAGGAAGAATTGAGCGTACAATATATGATCGGTCAATGTTTGCATTGCTGCATTGCAGCATTGCATCCCCCACAAAAATGGGCAGCCCCATAACAAGGCCTTGCCATTAATGAAAACAAGGACCACGACCCGCCTTATAATCTGGAAAATTGCCCTCTTCTCCACTGCCAACGTGCTCATTTTCAGCCTCATTTTGCTAACAAAATTATAGACTATCAATTTCTCTATTTTTGATGACATCTTGCTCATTAATTAGAAAAAGTTGACCCCTTGCATTTGACGATATCAAATCCCAACTTCTGAAAAAGAGTCATGAATATTTAACCACTCTTAATGGTGAATATTTGATCCATTCTTAGTTGTTATACTGTATGATGTTTCACAGTGGAAATGGAGGGTTGGGAACATAAAGGAATATTTTTTTGACACAAAAAGAAACAAGATCAAGAATCTGTTAATGATTGCAACAAGTTAGAAAAATAGTATTACGCAGAAACCAAAAGAACACGCATGACTTGGTTTACACACAATTGACAATTCCTTAACCAAACTGTTCCTCAAAAACCACAACACTGCCCAAGAGGATAAAAAGGAAAAAAATGAATAAAAATAGTACCATTACAAATTACAATCCACTCATATACTGTGCAAGAACAAGAATACGTGCCTCCTTTATCTTTATTTGGCTTCTTTAAACTGCTTTTAACTTTGTTTCCAAGACCAAATGGCAAAGAAAATATGCAGCTAAAGAGGGGTGGCATTAGTCCACAAGATCTTACCAGTGCAACTTACAACTTTGCTGACCATTTGGGCAGCTGCCCAGTTAATTTTATGCCTTAATCTGATACTAAACGACTTCCCGTTGGCCCATTGTGTTGGGATGGCCCTGATTTTGGGTGGAAAAAGAGCAAAATGAGTCCACTGTGTGTTGTGTGTGTGTGTGAGAGAGGGGAGAGCGAATGACAGATTATGTGCACTTTATTCTGTTCAAATTCGATACTTTGCTGTTGCTACTACTGGTTTCAAGAACGAGGCTGCTGCTGTATCAAAAGAAAGAAGAGAAGGCCCCTCTAAAAAACACACACTTACCATTTCTCTCTCTTCTCTTTATCACTCCTTATATTGCCTTGCTCTTAACATAAAGCCTTTATTGTCTCTCTTCTTGGTCGTTGCGTTTTCTGGGCTTGCGCTCTTTCTTTTAATTTCTATATAGTATTGTGTGTTTTGTCTGTGCCCACAAAAACGCACACACACACTCTCTGGAATACAATATCAGAAGTGGGATTCCAGAAAAGAAGGAACTAAGCCTTGTTTAAAGCCTGCATTGTGGGATTTTACTAAAGAAGTGATCGGGGGACTAATTTTCTGATTTAAGGAAAGTGAGAGGAGCCCTTTTGTCATTAGCTTACTCTTGATGAGTGTGTGGCCTGTATTAGGCTCTAACTGAAGTGGGAGTGAATTTGAAGAAGTGAATTTTGATAAAGTTTAAGTCTTGAGAAGATTTTCTCTTCTGGGGTTCTTCTTGAATTGTGATTGTTCTTGGGGTGGTTTTGCTGTACGTTCTCATATTGTGGATTTGGAGGGAAGGGGAATATAGTAAGGAGAGCTGCATGAAGAAATAGTGAAACAATGAGAGATGAAAATTCCAAGAAAAGCAAGGTTTTTTCTTCTCTTGAAATTGATATACTTTTTAGTGATTTTGGTTCGTGGAAAATGTAATTTGGATCTTTTACCTCTCAAAGATCATGTTTTTGCTAACTTGGTTTTGTGTTTTGTGAAGCTTTCATGGTCGAAGAAATTGGTTAGAAAATGGTTCAATTTCAATATCAAGGGAAAGGCAGAGGAATTTCAGGCTGATGAAGTTGTCTATGGTGGTGGGCACTTAAATCCCTTTTTGTTTGCTTTTGATTACTCTCCTCCTAATTACTTTAGATTACAATTTTTCCTCGCTGAATTGGGACAGTCATTTCCGGCATTAGCAAAATAATTATACCTAGGTATTGGTGTTCTGAATGTGCCTTCGCAAGTATGGCCAATCCTTAATCTTTCACGTGTTTTCATTTACGAGAGAAGAAGTTTTAACAGCTTTGGCCTAATATTGAAAATCATCTGGAAGCTTATTGTCGTCTCGTCAAACAGTTGATTTTTCTGAAGTTTCATACCTTTTCAAACAATTGGCGTAATCTGAATTAGTTGTTATTTTGCTGGTAATTGAAATTATTTGCACTGATTTATTTCTCAAGGTGGAGATACGGAGTGGAGGAACAGCTTTTCTGAGAGGGAGCCGCCTACAGTCAAGAAAAGTAGAACAGGTTAGCAGCACTTTTTAATTTTCAAAACTATATAATTTAGCTTGAACTCTTCCGAAATTTGTGATTTCTGCAGCATTATTTAGTTTTAAGGATTTTGATTGATCGTCCACTTTTGGTTATATTAGTATTAATTTCTCAGCTTTCGTGATATTACAGAGAGATCAAGCAGGAATTCAGAGCGTTCTCGTCGAGGGAGAGTTGATCTAGATCACCCGCAGATTATAAATGTACACAATTACAGGTTTGTTTAGAACAATTTTGTATCCTACCATGTTTCAGGATTTGGCTCCTTTTTGTCAGTTAGCACAATCTGTTTTTCTTGATTTTTTCCCCTTTTTCTGGGGTGTCTTTAGCATAATGTCGTGTATTGTTCATTTTGCAGTGTCTTTGTAGCTACTTGGAATGTGGGAGGAAAATCACCACCAACTAACTTGAATCTAGATGATTGGCTACAGTGCGCACCTCCTGCAGATATCTATGTACTTGGGTATAATTCTTGAAACTTTAAATCTTGCCTACTCCGAACTTCTACTTCAGTTAATAAAAGAAGTAAATTTTTTGAGCTAATTCTTTTCCCCTTTCCACAGTTTCCAGGAAATAGTTCCTCTGAATGCTGGTAATATATTGGGTGCTGAGGATAATGGGCCTGCAAAAAAGTGGATATCTCTGATAAGGAGGACGCTTAACAATAGCCCTGGCACAAGTGGAGGTAGTGGGTGTTATACACCTTCTCCTGTCCCTGATCCAATTGTGGAGTGGAATGCAGATTTTGAGGGATCAACCAGGCACAAAGCCTCGTTTCTCCCTCGTCGATCCTTTCAGACACCCCAGTGCTGGAGAATGGACAATGACATGGCCTATCCACAACCTCGACTTGACAGGCGATTTAGTGTTTGTGACCGAGTAATCTTTGGCCATAGGTCTAGTGACTATGATGCTAATGCTAGATGGGGCAATCGGCCAAGTGACTGTTCATCTAGTCATAGGCCAAGTGACTATTCTTCTGGATGCCGGCCAAGTGATTATTCTTCTGGATGCCGGCCAAGCGACTATTCTTCCGGTCTCCGGTCAAGCGACTACTCCTCCGGTCGTAGACCAAGTGACTATTCTTGGGGACAAAGGCCAAGTGACTTCTCTAGGTGGGGTTCGTCAGATGATGATTATGGGCCTGGAGATTCACCAAGTACTGTGTTATTTTCACCAATGTCTTACTGCGGTTATGCACCCTCTGAAGATGTGCATAGGATGCATGGGCATTCAAGGTACTGTTTAGTTGCAAGCAAGCAGATGGTGGGTCTTTTTCTTACGGTCTGGGTGCGAAATGAATTGAGGGAATCTGTCCGCAACTTGAAGGTATCCTGTGTTGGCAGAGGATTGATGGGTTATCTTGGGAATAAGGTATTGTTTTTAACCAGATGAATGCAAATGTGATTATTCTTTAAAAATAGGAATGATAAATTAACTGAGAAGGCAATATTCTCATTTCAGGGATCCATTTCTGTCAGTATGTCATTGCACCAGACAAGCTTTTGCTTTGTATGCAGTCACTTGACCTCAGGACAAAAGGAAGGTGATGAATTACGTAGGAATTCTGATGTGATGGAGATCCTCAGGAAGACAAGGTTTCCTCGAGTTCAAGGCATGGGAGATGAGAAGTCCCCAGAAACTATTCTTGCACATGAGTAAGTCACTTAGCATCAGCAAATTACTTGCACAGGCACCATGATGAAAATAAAAAAAAAGGGGCAAAAGGACGTAGTTACTGGGAGTATAGTCAATGCAATTGATCTCATTGTGAACTGGAATCTAAGCTGGATTCTACTTTGGTGTTAATAGCAATTAGTTGGTCGCATATGTTTCCTCACTTGCCTTACTCTGTGACCTTAACATGACCTAAACATGAATTTTAGCATCTCAAATTAAACCATGCCTTTGCTAATTCTGATCTTGCCTGCTTTTGATTCAGTCGGATTATTTGGCTTGGGGATCTCAACTACCGAGTTGCCCTCTCATATCGAACTGTTAAAGCACTTGTAGAGATGCAAAACTGGAGAGCATTGTTAGAGAAGGACCAGGTATGATATTTCCAACTTGCTTAAGCAAACCATTATTTGCTCTCTCTAAATTCTGCATTTTATCCATTTTTCTATTAGACAAGAGTGTCAGCTAAGTCTTTAGTGATTTATCTTCTTGGCAGTTGCGGATAGAACAGAGGCATGGTCGGGTCTTTGAGGGATGGAAAGAAGGGAAGATATATTTTCCACCAACATACAAGTATTCACATAATTCAGATAGATATGCAGGAGATGACTTGCACCCAAAGGAGAAAAGGAGAACGCCAGCATGGTATGAACCCAATAAATTAAAAGAAGACAAATTGTGCTATTTTTCTTTGCTTTTGATATTATAAATGAAGACAGTATATCTCAACTGTGACATGCATAATTTCTTTTTTTTTAAATCCTGATCTTCTAACATTTTTGTCTGAAGGTGTGATCGCATTCTATGGTATGGAAGCGGTCTTCAACAATTATCTTATGTCCGTGGGGAATCTAGATTCTCAGATCACAGACCAGTTTCTAGTGTATTTTGGGCTGAAGTTGAGTCAGTCCCTAGCAGGTTAAGGAAAAGCATGAGTTGTTCAAGCAACAAGATTCAGGTGGAGGAATTGTTGCCATACTCCCATGGCTACACCGAACTCTGCTTTTTTTGAGTGACGGGATTGTAAACAACTGGATTGGGTAAAATCTCTCTCTCCATGTCTTTGTTTGTCTGCATCACCACTTGTTTGTGTATGCCTTATAATTGTGCTCATTGTTCACATTAGTCCTCTATTAAGTTGGTAAAAGGGGTGGATAACACTTAAATTATGCAGACATATTGTATGCCTGAGCTTCTGTTAGGAAAAGCCATCTGGAAGCAATTTCTGATTTTCAGTTTTATTGTATTAGCTCAGAATTGAGTTGTTTGATTTGAAGTTTTCTGGTAACTGATATCGAATAAATAGTTTTCCACAAACATCTGTTAACAGTTAATTTTCCTGTCATTGTTCTTTTTTCTGGGGCTCTACTTGTGGTTGTTCAGAAATCATTTTGTTCCTAGAAAAATATTATCATGCAGTTCCAGCATCAGAGAATAAGAAAAGAAGAAAACTGTACCAAACTATCTGATTCTTGATTATTAAATTGGTCATATATTCTTGTGCTGGTGCAGACAATGTTGCTAAGGCAATGCATGCGCTTGGCTAGTTTAACTGTATCAATGCCCGTTTTGCTTTCTGAAATTTTTATCAGATACCTTCCTCACTCTTACATAAAAATCATTTGGCCTCCATTTGCAGGCGGGAATTGCTTTTAACATACTCAAAACCTGAAGGGGTGATGGGGACATTCCTTCCCACTAGCCAAAAAAGTGAGTCATGCTCGTCTTTTTTGCCTTGGTTTTGGTGCTGAATTTTCTTTTCTCAATTTTTTTTTCAATGTTACTTTCACCAGGTGTAGATAAGGGCAACCCTTGATTCTAACTGCGTACAGCCTCAGCTTGACGTTACTTTAATCACCATTCCATTCATTTAAAGCACAGTTTAACTTATTGACACAATCCCACCTCAAAGGAGTCTCAAAAACTTTTGGGCAGTGCCTATGACCTAGCATTAGGATCAGGTATTGATCAATGACTTTTAGATATGGGACAGAAGTTCATCTCATCATGCAAGTACTAACTAGCCCTTCATTCTTTCAGGATTCACTATGGAAGACTGCCTGGCAAGTGGGAAAAAATGAGCATTATTTTCATTCAAGATTCTTTATTTGTTAGGTTAGAGATTCGATGTCTGCAAGAAAATGATTCATGGGTAAAATAATCATTTGGGCTCATGCCTTTTTGTTTTAAATGCACTGAGGGAGTAAAGATCTGACGTATACGCTCATTGTTAACGTGATAGAAGAAGAATAGACTAATGAGTTTTGTTGTAAGCATTTTTGTTCTGTTGATGCCAATGATTTTACTGAAAAGTGGTTTTCTTGGTTGCCTCCCTCCCTCCCTTTCCATTCTCGTCTACTTCTCTTTTCTCTGCAAAAGCTAACGATAAGAAACAAAAGTTGAAGACAAGGTTACAGATTTGGCAGGTGAATTGAGAGAGAGAGAGAGAAGGCATGATTCAGAAGTTCATTCTTTTTAAAATTAAAGGGAAGCTATTCACATTTGTCTTTACTGTTCTATACTAGTAAAAATGGCCCTTGGCATGACAAATGGCCTCTGGGATTCTGTAAATTATTGGTTTTCGTCCTTCTTTCCTTAGCTTTCCGTGAGACCTATGCTTAGGAGAACATGAGGCCTGTATAAACCTTCACGAACTCTCATATTTTATTTGGGGAAGCTAATGAAACAATGAAACAAGCTCAAACGCCTAGAGGCTAGAAAACCCTTTTTTAGTCTTTGGTTTTTTCTTTAATATAACTAGAAGAAATGACATTTTTTTCTTGACGGAGTCGAAAAAAATGATGGGCAAATTCCAGTTTTGTTGGGATTTTAACAATGGAATATTTTCTCTCCGGTGTAATTTTAAGTTTTAACAATGGCCTCAGAGAACGAGTACTACAATATTGGTCAAACTGGGATTTTCTTGTCCCTATCAACCAAATTGGACCCACGGTGGTTTGCTAAGATCAAAGTTTCAGTAGAACATCCCTCATGCACAAGCTCGATAAAGTAGACAATTCGTGTCTCTCATGCATACATATTGTGAAATTGAAAGGTCAATGTGCTGCTGCCTAAACTGTGTTGAGATTTTAGGAGCAGTTCCAATCAGTTGATGCTCTTTAGACATAGATGCCAAGGTTTATTCTTGGCTTAAGAAGTTGCATGGAACTTGGGAATAAGAATATTCATTTGATAAAAAATGGTTCAAACCCACTGATCTTTCATTGACCAAAAAGATTTATTGATGAGGAAGACATGAAGGAAAGCACTATAGCATGAATATTCCTAATTCAATGTTTTCAAAAAATGGAGTTCCTGGCTTTTAAAGAAAAAGAACATGGACATCTGTGTATGCCTGAACTGCACCAGGTTTGGACATCATTTGCATTCAAGAAAAAGTTTGTAAACGAGAGAACGAGAAAGTGAAGAGAAAGAACAACGAATGATAGATTCAGGAGGGGCAAATGCTGCTGCATATAGTTCTTCCTTTCAAAAAACAAACAAACAAAAGAAGAAAAAGGAAAGAAAGATAAAGCGTCTATACAAGATTTAGATTGTTCTGGTCCCAGTCCCAGAGGAAGTTGACCTTCAAATGGACCACAGGGCACTAAAACAGGCTGTGTCCTTGTTATAAAAAGAAGGGATCCAACATTAGTGGCCCTTCAAAGATGATGATTTTATACTTTGGAAGAACAAATGTTGTTGCCCACTTTTACTGCTGTGCCTTCATGAGATTACAAATTGAAGAAGATACAAATCTCTTTGAAAGAAAAAAGAAATGATAATAAATCATGGCATCCCAATAAATCTGCAAAAATCTGCAGATTGTCCTTTTCCTTTTCCTTTACATGTTCAGTGTTTACTTCTGATAACAAAGGAAAAGCAGCAGCAAGGAGATCATTAAAGGCCAACTATTTCCTGTTGAACAAATAGCATCAAGCCGTGAGAAAGAGGAATAAAAACATATGCTGATCATCATAAACTTTAGTATATTGATGCTTGGATCTACTCTAAAGGGGAAGGAATCAGCAACACAAGAAGATTTCTTATTCTTTAATGGTACTAGGGATGCTTCAAGGCATACAAGTGAAAAAGAAATTTTACTTATCAGACATTAGAATCTGGCACCATGCACAAACCACTTGAAGTTGCATTTATCAGTTATTCTTACATGAGTATCTGCTAGTTTGCTTTGGTGCCAAACTAATGCCTAACTATACAGCCATGTTAGTAGTCAAAAAATCTAGAAAATGTTTTGAGAGAATTTTTGATGCATTCAATGTTTGTAACTGCATAATCCAATATGTTTACAGTCAAATTTTTTCCTGGCAAGGTGACAAAAATTTTATTGTAGTCTTTATGATAATAGATCTGGATGAAGAAGTCCACGGATCAAGTTGCCTTGCAGAGCCAGTTGCAATTGCGTTGTCAATGCATACTTATTTACCTGCAAATGCAATAAAGGGTTGAAAGCTCATTTGAAATTCATTTTTCACAGCAGCACTATTTCAAGAGTAGCAAAGCAATAATACTAACATTACTCAACAAAATAGCAAAGCCAATAAGCTTATAGTTGATAATTTTCACCTCACATATTCTTGAATCCTTCAGATACTGAGTTACCAATTACTTTAGCTGTTGCACTTCTTGGCTCCTATCGTCGTACTCCTTCTGACACTCGTGCTGGATGGCAACAGCCCTTCTGAGGATGGAATTTTTTAACAAAAGTAACTCTATTTGCTCCTCCAACATGATATTGTCCTGCAAAAAAATAGCTACTTTGTAAATATGTCTGCAGGCATTAATGGTATAACACCGCATGATGACTTGTATATGGGCAATTAGGAGATTGCAATGATTTAAAATCTCAGACCTTGTGAAAATTTTGAGTTGCTTCAGCATTGGTACATGCACTTATGGATCTCCCTAGACTCCCCAATATTCTTGTTGCACGAGATCCAGCATCACAAATGCCGGTAGTGCTCATCATTTCCTGCGCAAGCAATTCCACCCATTCTGCTCCCTTAATTAGAGGGTTGCTTTGCTTCAAAGTGTCCTCCAACAGGAGAACCTCCTGTTTATCAGTTGAGGTAGCACCTGCCAAAGTAAAATGCAATTATAAGTTTTTTTTTGCAAATTTAATTTCAGCTGACGAAAGAATATAAAAACTTAAGATTTAAGCAACATAGTCCTCAGAAAAGGTATATTGGCATTGATTTTTCATGTCCAAAGTACAGTATTTGGATGTAAGACTAATGCTCATAAAAGGTTAAAAAATGAAAGTGTAAAAATTTCTTGTAAGAAATAATTAAGACACAAATGCTATCAGCAGGCAAGCAAATGTGATAATGAGAAGATATCAAGGCAAGACACCAACAAAGAATTGGAATTGAATATAGTTGATCACTCTTTCACAGGTAGTGCATATTCATATGATGAAAATAAAGCAACATCCAAAATATGACTGCTAAGGGCCAAAGATTACATTCATTCATTCACATTGCCTACTCTCAGAATAATAAAATTATGTTTAGCAGAAAGTATGCCAGACAGAGAATTATGCTATGCTCAATTCTTAAAGAAGTGGTCTTCAAAATTATCAGCTGCTCCAGGAGCTATTTAGCATTAATTACTGTCTTCCGCAGCAATGAATTCCAGCAGGGTTGGATCAACAGTCAAGCGGTTGCAGGTCGAGGAAGGTCAATCTTGAGAACTTTGATTTGTTGTTGGACTTTAGAGAACAGACCATTTTCCAAGCTGAGAAAATTTCTGACGAGTCATGCATAGAGTGAACCAACTTTATATGGCAAAATACACCATTTATATGATCTTTTTCCCCTCTCCAAACGTAAATAACATCAATCACAAATACAGCTTCCTAGATGCCAATAAATGCATAGCCAATATTTCTAGATTGCCATAGTGGATATGAAACTTATCCATGAAACAAAAGCCATGCTTGAATGTTTTTCCACCACAGAATTCAAATTTCCTTCTGCATATCCAATACCAAGCTAATGCATCCTTTGGATAGCGGTGACTTTCATCTAATGCTTTCTCAATCAATAAAGTCTTGAATAAATGAAATAACTTTATCCATTCTACCCCATTACATTTAAAAAAAAAAAAAAAAAGAAGTCCAGTCCATTCATATACAAGGAAGCATGATTTCCTATCCACACAAAAGCACTAAACCCTACCAAAAACTAAATCTCAATTCAAAAACAGCAAACATTAAGGAAAAACAATTAAGAAAGCCAACGAAGATCCCATCTTTTGAAACACAAGCAACAAATTCAAAATCAGGCCTAAAAAAGAATCACCAGCAACGAAAATACAATTAATCGGGAAAGGGAGGACCTGCTTATCAAAGTCTGGAACTGAAGCGCAAAGTTCATCGATCGAACCCGGCGGGGTGGAGAAAGAACGAGAAGCCGATGAAGAGCAGCGAAGCTTAAGCGGCGGATTGGCAATGCTGACATAGCAGTGTAGTTCACGCGCTAGGAGCGCGTTCCTAATCTATTAATGATACTCTCTGTGTCCCGAAAATGGAAAAAAAGCAAACAAAAATTTATTAACCAGCTTTCATTTCTAATTTTAAGACAACAATTTAATCATAAAGTATATATATATATATATATTTTGATTATTTGCATATAAATAATTTCCTCTTGAATAAAATATTTTCTGGCCTATGTGTCACATATTTTCCCGTCCTTCCAAAATCTGACTAATATTATATACAACTGTTGCATTTTTAATATTTATGTAATAAATTAATTAAAATATAAATAAATAAACTTAATTTGTACTTTGTTTAAAATGCTTATATTTTTACTAATAAATTATTTATATATATGTTTTTTCTTTTTTAAAAATGGATTTATCATAAATTTAAGGTTTAATTTGTATGAATAATATTTTAAAATATATTTTATATATTTTTAATATAGTAATTGTGAGATAAAAAAAATGAGTTGAACGTTTGAAAAATTGTTAACCAACAAGTGTAATTTTTTGGCCCTCGTACTTAAAGACATCCATAGCAATTAGGCATGTGATGGCATCATTTGGTAAATTGTTGCTATCAAAGAAGTTAAATTTATAGTGCTTATCTGCTCAAAATATACTATCGTTTGTGGAAAAAAAAAAAATGTATTTCCTTATCCAAACCTCGTACGCATGTGTACGTAAATCGTTGCTGTTCAATTTCCATTAATTTGCATGCTTGTTGATGTCGTAACATTGCATGTTTCTTCTACACGTAATCTGCAATGTCACTGATATTAGTTAGTAGTTTTACTAAATCATGTAATTAATTCTAAAAATTTCTAACATGAATTAAGAACACAAAATAAAAACAATGAATAATTACGCTGAGGCCGAATTTTCTTATCAATTGAATTTATTGGTATTTATAGGTCTTAAAATTTTTAATTTTTTTACTGACCGTTATTTGTTATTCGATCTTTTATGGTGAAATAATATGCATAAATTTTGTTGGACCCCTTTGAAGTTTAATTAAAGAAAGGCCTAATTGGGGTGTAATTTTAGGATCAATACAAGTGTTGGCCATCATGATTATTAGTATTTTATTTTTGTTATATAAATTACAATTAGTGATATAATTTTATATTTTGGTCATAAAAATTATAATTAATGACACAATTTTTTTTTATTAATACTTATTTTTGGCAACTTTCCCAACCCTAATCCTTGTCGGACTTATATTTGTTATGCGTATATAGTTATAATATCCTATAGGAATCCGTATTAACTTTTTCATTGCCCTTTCATCAATGGCGCTCAAGTTTCTAAACAAGAAGGGATGGCACACCGGCGCAGTCCGGAATGTCGAGAAAGTGTGGAAAGCCGAGCAAAAACACGAAGCTGAACAAAAGAGATTGGAAGAGCTCCGGCGGGAAATCCAGGAGGAAAAAGACCGTTCCGATCTCCGCCGCCTCCACGAACCAACCGTCACCGAATTGAAAGACACGTTAGAATTTCTCTACGATCCTAAATTTTCCTTACGGCCGCGAAACAATAATCACGGCCCCGAGAATTCATCTTTCGAATTGCTCTCGAAACCCGCCGCCTCAGCTCAGCCGCAGTCGGCCTTCCCTGGAGCTTTGTTTGAGGAGAAACCGGGGTCTCACAGCGACGCGTGGAGGAAACTCCATTCGGATCCTTTGTTTTTTATCAAGAAAAAGGAGCAGGAGGCTCGCAATCGGGTGGTGAACAACCCGGTTGGGATGGCAATGATCAGAAAAGAGATTACCATAGTCGAGAATGACAAAAGGCGTGAATTAAGAAGCAGAAAGCGCGGGAATGAGCGGGCTGAAATTTCTGAAGAGGAGAGGAGGGAGAGGCTGCTGGAGATGCAAAGGGACGCTGAGTTGCTGGAGGGGCACAGAGGAAAAGGTCTGAAGAGGGCTGAGGAAAATGATGCAAAAGAGGCGGTTCGTGACCGGAGATCATGGGGGAAAAATTTTCTTGATGGGGTCAATAAAAGTGTATATGGGATTGAAAATGGAGGATCGTCCAACATAGAGAAGAGGATTCGTGGGAGAATTTATTATCTGCAAGATCAATCAGAAGTAGAGGAAGGCAAGCCTTTTAGGCAGTGAAAAATGGATTTAACAATGAGATGCCCTTAATAAAAAAATTTCCAAAATTTAACTTTTTTTACTTTGGTTGATTTTAGCCAAAACAAATATAATAAATCCAAATTTGTCAAATTTGAGGACTTAAATACAAGTTTTTGAATATCACCAAGTTGAGGGACATGACATTATTTATCTAACTATTGGCAATTACAAAAATAAGTAATAAAAATGAAATTGTTTTTATCGGATATGGACTTCAATCTGTAGTATTGGGAAGATATTGGGTTCAACGATTGTACTTTGATTGCAAATATTCAGACTTTATAATTGCAAAGTTGATCATTCAAAACTTTCAATTAATAGATATTAATACAATTAATCATTCCAACTTTTTAATTCATAAATGTAGATCTCAAACTCCTGAATGGGGATATTCCCAAAACTCACAAAGAAAAAAAAAAGTTGAGTATGGTATGATATAAATTAATGAGTAAAACTGTAAGTTTTTTTTGGCTAAAATATGCATAATTTAAAAGCTAAAACTATGTGTTTTTATTTTGATTAGTTTCCTATATTTAAAAAATAAGGATAAAGCGTTTATACTTAATATTCAGTCCTACTATATTTAATTCTCGTAGCAAATAAAGATACAAAACTACACTTAATACTCAGTTCTAGTAACCTATCTCCAATGGCGTTATTACCAAAGCACAAATTATTTTGAAGAACCTTATTTTTGTCAAATTCCAACCTTAAACAAACTTTGACAAAAAGAAGAAAGGAAAATTGGCAATAAACAAATGTAGGAAACAAATGTATACCATTTATTACTCCATATTGAGAGTCGAGAGTATGTAGTCTTTACTGCCCAAAACAAACTTTGACAAAATAGCTAAAGGACAATAGATGCTGTCAATGCTATTTTATCTTTGATTAAAACAACTTGCTAGTCCTGATCCTATATATACAACGTCAGAGAACTCCCATTGTCAAGAAACACCAAGGCAAAAGAAACTTGCACGTACATATGTCCTCTGTCTGTTTCCTCTCCATTTGTAGCTATTTCTTTGGTTTCTGTCAAGTTTAATTTTGGTTGCAGCTAAAGCTGGTGGCGGAAAGATGTGCGCTGTAATTTCGTTTGGCAAGAAACTTGGGTGCCCGGAGGCGGAGCAGTGTGCTAGCAAGGTTGCCGACTGTAAAAAGTTTGCTGATGATGATATAAGTTGTAGTTGCCTTAAGTTCTATAAAGGGCTTAACGATGAAGACGATGGCAAAGAGAAAAAGAAAGAGTCTTGTGCTTGCTTAATCCCCCTCAGTCCCGGCCATGGCTGCGAAGTTCTTAAGAAGTGCATCCATATGAAGGACGACAAATATTATGTGTACAGCATATGAAAGAATAGAAATAATAAGATGTAAGGTTTGAAAAAATTTTTGCTGTAAAAATGTATTAAATCCATCTCAGAAGTACCATGATTAAAAAGTCCTTTAAAGGTCAAAGCATCCATGGTAGTATTTGTTATTTTGTCGTAAAAAATATATTTTTCTATTAAAAAAAAGTTCAATTTCAAAACTTTTTTGGATTCTAAAAAAAGAGTTCATTTTTAAATGAAAATTTTGAAGTATTTTTATTAATGATAAGACCAACTTACTTAATTAAGGAAAGAATAAATGAATTAACTTGTCAAGTTCATAATGTTTTATGCATTTAGTACACCATCCAGTTTATGGATTTTTTTTTGCTTTTTTGATACACAAATTTCAGTAATATGGTAAACAACCATCAATATCGATGAAAACAGGTATGGCGAATAAATTTATCATCTACTATATACATATAAAAATTTAAATATGAACAGATTAAAACTAGCATGTTAGAGGTGTGTATAATTTGATATTTCAAAATGTGTTTTTGTGATTTTAAAAATATTTTTATACTTTCTAATATATTTTGTGTCTCACAACTATTATTTCAAAAAATATCACAACAGGCAACACAATCAATGTACACTCTAAAAATAGTTGTGCTTGTGTTGAAAGAATCTGACCTCAAATTTGACTAATCTCCACATGTCAAAACCAATCACATATCTTTGGATGTAAGCTCCAAATTCTGTTTGGACTAAATCTTTCATATTTCACAATAATTTTTTTTTTTTGAAAAAGAAAAACTTCCAAGGAAAATTGAAATTTCTAAATCTCTATAATTGTTTTTGTGAAACCAAAAAAGGATTGATATGCGTATTAGGATAGCATACAACAGGATGAACCATGCCATTGGCCATGCTACCCTTTTCTTCCATGTTCAACTCTTCCCCGCTTTCCACTCCAAAATCAAAGCATTGAACAAGCGTTGCCATCACACCATGAGAGACAGCTAAAGCCAGAGTTGCACCTGGGCATCCTCTTCTTCCAGCACCCAAGGTGATAAACTTGAAACTTTGGCCTCTAATATCCATTTGGCCACATTGTTGTTCATCGGATTGGGATTTTGCTGTGAATCTTTCTGGCACAAAATCTAGCGGATTTTCCCAAATGCTTGGATCCCTCATAATGGCAGTCAAATTCAGCAGTACATTTTCGTTGGCTAATATGTCATACCCATTGATCTTGCAATCTTTGACACATCTACGCAGTATCAAGGCTGCAGGAGGGTGTAATCTTAAGCATTCCTTAACAACTGCTTGCAAGTAATGAAGATTCGGTATGTCTGAATCCTCCACTAGCCTTTTTGATCCAACTACTCTATTGATTTCTTCTCTTAGCTTGTTGAAAACTTGAGGATGGTTTATGAGCTCCGATATTGTCCATTGCAATGTGTCAGATACTGTCTCATTTCCAGCCATGAACATTTCCTGTTGCAAATTTTATGGTTAATAAGCCTTCTTCTCTCTCTCTTTTTTTTTTTGTTTTTCAATTTGTGTTATGAATATATTAAACGTATATGTATAGGGATGAGAGAAAGAAAACGAACCCAGAGGAAGCTTTTGATGTGCAGTTTGCTTAGCTTCATTTCAGCAATTTCATCCTTGTAAACCTCCAAGAGCAAATCCATAATATCCTTCCTTTCCATCTTACCAAATGAATCCGCACCCTTCTCACGTTCTACCATTTTCTTTTCCATCATGGCGTCAAACTTTAACTGCAAAGTCTTCATCTTTCTCCCATAGTGGCTAAACCCAAGCTTTCCTAACTGACCAAATAACTCTCCCAAGCTATACTTTGTCCCGATTTCTTGAACCTCTTTAACAAGTTTCCAAATCATCATACCCTCACTTCGCATCTCGTGCTCATCAAAACCCTGCATGTAATACTGTTTATCAGTCTCACAAACTCCTTTCCCATATCACAAGCCTTTCCTTCTTCAGAGCACTTCACAAATTTCTCCAACAATTTCGTCACTTCTTCCCTCCGGATGTCTCCAACACACTTGACCTGCGCCGCCGGAAAAAGCCGACTCAAGCAGACTTTCCTCATGAAACGCCAATACCTGCCATACTCCGCGAACATAAACGAATACCCATCGTAAATGTCGTATCCCGGGCACCCAAGTTCCGGCCTTGCGGCGAAACTCATCTCGTTGTCTTTCAAAATTTCTCTAGCAACCGCCGCATTAGAAACAATTATAGAGCTTGTTGAAACAATTTGCAGCCGCATGATGGGACCATAGCTTGCTGCCAGGGCTTGGCAACACTTAGCTATTGATGGTCCAAGTAAATGAAGATGGCCGATGATAAGCAATGCCGGAGGGCTTGGAGGGTGTTGGATTGATGGCTTGGATTTTCTAACATTGCAAAGAAAGAAGAAGATGATGATCAAGCTAAGGAAGAATACAAGGGCAAACATGTCGGAACCCATGAGAAACATTAATTTGGAATATTGCAGAGTGTCAATCAATTATCTACCAAACTTATAGACCTAAGGAACATATGATAAAGATAGATTATTTTTTTTAGGACCATTTCACCTAAAAAGGGGGCCCGGCTGGCCAGCAAAATATTAGTGCGGGTGATTTATAGTGCAACTTCAGTGTGATTTGCGTTTTTTTTTAAATAGTATTATGTTCCTATTTATTAGAATTTTGTTCTGTATGTTGGAGGTGTATGTCATTAGTTTGAGAGGAGAGACTATCGAATCCTGGGCAACATCCAAATAGGTATGGGCAAGAGATAAGGACCAGAATCTGTGTTCAGTTTCTTTTGCCATTTACAGTTTCAAAATACTTAAGAAGAGACTAACAAGTTAAGTTTTTTTATTTTGTATTTGTCTTAGATCAAGTAATTAGTATGTTGCCTTAACCGATACATAGAGTTTAGAAGGGTCACAGTAATTGGATCATTTATGTAATTGTTAACTTTTCCTTTGCAAAAGTTAATATAAAGAATTCATTTTGAAAAAAACCAGAAAAGATTCTTTTTGTTGATGAATCATGTGGTCACGAATTGGACATTGAATTATTTGAATTTAGAGTGCCGTCTTGAATAATGACAAAGGTTGATTATTCTTGTTGACGAGCCACATGAATCGATCATGTCGTCTTGAGTTGGGCATTCAATTATCTTAATTTCGTTTTCCGTGCTAATTTTTATAATTCAAAACCATAATTGATTAAGATTCCCTAATTCCAGGAAATCAAACCGATATATGAGATACCATGTTATGGATTATTCGAGAAGAAATGAATATTGAAATATTTCACTTTATTGCTTGTAAGGGGACTTGTGTGGCTGGTTCAATCCAGAAAAAATGAAATTTATTTTGCCAAGGATCTGATCTCTGCCCTACATATGCTTTTTCAAGATTTTATTCATTGATTGATCCCACACAAATTCTACCATTTGCTGCCTCTCAGTATTTTCTATTCAATTGATTCTGGCAATGGCATACAAAAGACAAGTATATTTGACCATATTTGAGGCCTGCAAAATATATACAAAGCTAGCTCCAACAGTAACCAGTTTGACAAAAGGATAAAATAAATTGAAATGATATATCAAAGGTGCAAAAGTGAAAAACACACATATAAATGACAATTTGTGCCAAATGGCAAAAATGCAAAATATATACAAACGCTAGCTCCAACAGTAACCAGTTTGACAAAGTATAAAATAAATTGAAATGAGATATCAAAGGTGCAAAAGTAACAGTTTGATAATATATATATATATATATATACACACACATTGTACGTCTTATATTTAAATAATAAATATTTTACTTATCCTTTGGTACTTTTGCTTTATTTTTATTGGAAAGAAAAGCTTTTATTATAAATGTATATAATGTATACCACTTGCCTTGCCATTTTTTTTTTTTTTGATATACTTCATTTGTGACTTAGGGCCTGTTGGATAAAATTAAATGTTTAAATCTGAATATTAAATGCTAAAATTTGAATGCTACAGCAATTAAATTGAGCAATCTAAATATTTTAAATTTTAAATTTAAATATCTAAATCATAATGTTGAACCAATTAATACTATTTGATAAATACTAAATTACACAAATTATACCATTTTATCTTCTATAAATTTTTTTATACATAAAAATATTAACTTTTTAAAAAAGTAAGCATAAAATATTATTCATGAAAATATATGTAAAATATACAATCTATCAAAATTAATATTTAATACAAAAAATAAAATAAAATAAAAAATAAACTAATTGAAATTTATTTAACCTTTTTATTAAAAAAAATACTTTTAAAAATATGTGCTATAAAAAAAAGAGAAAAAAAAAAGAAATCGAATTATATAAAAGGGTTATTTATAGTTAAAGGACAAATAAATTAGGTTTTTGAATCATTTAATAAAAGAATGTAAATTTAGAAAATTTGCTAAAAGTTTTGCTCATAATATTAAGTGATAAGTATTAAACTAACTTTTACTATTTAAATTTTTCTATAGAAATTAAGTGGTACTTAAACAATTAAATGGCATGAAATTTTGTTGGAAAACAACCCAAGGAATGACAATAATTGATATTATCAAACAGACCCTTAGATGAGTAGATCCCATAATAGGAATGACAAATTGACAATGAAATATCCAATCTCTTATTAGAAAATAACAAACTTTTTTAACACATTTGTTTTTTTGGAAAATGACTGGAAATCTATATGAAAACACAAATAGAAAACCACACATTTCCTAAATGCTCGTAGGTACTCTCTTTTGTCTCTTCATTGTTGTTATTAGTATTACTCTTTTTCGTCTCAAAAAAGAATCTATTTTCAAAAGAATTTATTGTTCTAAAAAAAGAGTCCACTTTCAAATCAAATTTCTAAAATATCTTTACTAATAGTAATGGTGTATGTTCACAATTAAAAAGTAATGATAACAATGTAAAATTATATATTTAGTTAGTACATTAAGTGTGTTGTATTTAAAAACTAATAAAAAATTATAACTAAACCAAAGTTGATTATTTTTTTAGAATGAATAGAGCATTATTTTTCAATCGATCCAAATCGATTAATTCTCAATTAAAGTCATATTGTTTATGTACTTTATTAAGTTTATTAAGTTTAAATAATGATAAGATATGAGGTAGCTCCCAATAAACACGAATGAAAGGTGCTAACTGAAAGAGATTCAGTCACATATGTAATATATATACATATATGCATACGTTTTATTTAGCAGTGAGATTATCTGTTTGTCTCAATCCTGTGGCTTGGGATTCTTTCTAAATCACATATAATCATTATTAATAAAGATAATATAAAGATTTTGTCTAATTTAAAAAAGGACTTTTCTTTTGGAATTAATGCATAAGATTTTTTTTAAAGGACTAAAAATACTATATATTCTATATCTTTAGTGACTATCAATCCATTAAAAGAATATTCATAATTTTACTATCAATGAATTACTAAATGAAGATGAAGATGAATATTAATTTGTGATTATCAATTAATAAATACCACATTAATCCACCTGATTTTTTTAAGGCATCATTATATCCCAGGTAGGTGTAGTTTCCAAAAAATCTAAACCATCAATATATTAATATTCCAGGCACTGACCCTAGCCTTCACTTACGTTTGTATGCTGGAGACTCTAGAAATGGCTAAGTGCTCAACTTCCTTCCTTCTTATTTTTCTTGTGGTCGTTGTAGGTATGTGCAAATTGTAAGAACTCAAATTATTTTGATGATGTTTGATTCTTAATGATAGTTTTTTATTTTTACATACTTCATTTTTTTTGGTTATGTTTGATTCATTAGATTTTAACAAAATCAAACCCAAAATCGCTTACTTAAAATCCCGTTTTGTTTCACTTGCTAAATTTCATCAAGTTTCAAAGAGTTAATGTGCCATTTTTGTGTATGTACTCCAGATAATTGCGTCGTTTGTGCCTACATTATGAGTATTTTCAATCACGTGAATAATTCAATGTATTTATTAACACTTGACGTTGAGGTGTGAATTATGCGAAACACATTAACATGCCATACTCTTTCTATTCGAATCTGGTTTGATCTATGATTAGATTATGTAGTTCATATATAGATGTAACATAAATTGAGAAAAACGAATGCAGGGAAATTCATGGACACAAAAGGGGATTCTTGCCAATATTTGGATAAAATTGGAGGGGGCTGTCCTGATTTAAGTGCGTGTGGAGAAACTTGTAAGCCGTGTTATCGTGGGATAGGCGTGGTCCAGTTTTCCTGTGTTGCTCCCGGTGGAGGGATACCCTACTATATATGCCGTTGTTGGTTTAAGAATGGGGCACCTTGTCCTCCCGTCGGACCACCCACTTGTCCTGCCCCATGAGTCCTTGAGTCTCACCACGACATTGGTGGTGGCCAGCCGGATTTCAAGTTTTACTACCATTATAACGAGAATGTAACTGAGAATGTTTTGTCACCTGTTTTGCAGTTTCCATAAGAAAGATGTTCATCTATAAATGAATAAAATGCCTATTTTCTAGTGAGATTTCCACCCTTTTTTTAATTATTTTTAATTGCATTCAATTCTCTATTTCATGATGTTTGGAAGATTTTTAACCCAAAAAAAATAAAAAAATTTAGTTGCATAATATCATTATGAAATGCAGTTAATGGTTGTACGGATTGCATTTTAAATTGCATGATTGTGATATTCAAGATAATTATTCTCGAAATAATTTTAAAGTATATAGTGATATTCAATATACATTTGTTGTGTCCTATAAAAATTAGAAGAAATAAATGCATTCCATTGAAAAAAAATGTGAATTTAAATTTTAAAAAACAAACCGTCCTTTTTTTTTTTTTCTATTTTAAGATAATGGATGCCCACTGGGATGAAACATTCGAATCTCTAAATGTATTTTGTTGAACACTCAAACTCTCAGCACCAATCATTTGCATTAATTAAGGACTAAAGTACAACTAGAGCCTAATAAACAAAGCGCAGACCTGTCTGTAACAATGGCAAATGTGCACAACTTGTTCGATGCTCGAGCCTTTTTTGAGGTCCCGGCCATTGCCAATTTGCCACACTTCCTAATAAAAGACAAAGAAAGACACCATTACTGCACCTACAACTACATATTAGTACACCATTAAACTCAAGCTAAAATGAAAGAAAGAGTATTATAGAACTTCTTCTAAAGAAACGCCTATTCAGAGAAGATTAACCCCATGTCAGAGTTGGCGGAAGGAGTGAGCCAAGTAGGCAAGGGATCCAACAAGGGGTGCGTTAATGTATGTGGCTGGCCCTGATTGATAATAATCAGACCGTAGATCAGGGAAGCGGTCCTGTTGGTCAGGTCCACCAACAATTGCCCCGACAAGAATGTTAGGATTCGGGGACTGGGGGTTCAAGAAAGTGAACCCAGAGGTGCATTGGATTTTTGGTGGGTGGGCAGCTACAGAAGGCATTGGATTCTGAGGGGTATTTTGATCCATATCCCACCATGTACGACATTTTCAGTGGATTGTCTCCCAATAAATGTTGTCCAAATATATATATATATATATATGTTAACACATCTAGATGAATATAGGTATGAAAATATAGTAATAAAAATTGACTATAAAATTAAATTCAGTAAATAGAACCTTAACCGTTAACAACTGAATAACGAGAAAAACCACGTTGAGGCGCGTTAGACGTTTTTCTTGAAACAGATTCGTTCCCTCCTGTGTGTGCTTAAGGATTTAACGGACGTCTGTCTCCCAAGATCTGACGGCGAACTGCTTGCCTTGAGTGAGACCACTATAGCGAACTCGAATTTGTGCATTTCTTCTATCACCGAAAACTATTAGAATTGAAAACTTGAAAGGGAAAATTGTTGAGAGAGTTTTGTGGGAAAAGTTAGAAAATTGTCTTGGAATTCAACTTGTCCACCAAGGGAAGTCCTTTATTTATAAAGGAGATTTCCTTGTTTAAAAGACAAGCCATTATGTTTGGAGAATGAAAAGCCAAAAGCCATCCATTATGCTTGATACATGAAAAGCCAAAAGTCTTCATTCATCCTTGACATGAAAAGCCAAAAGCCACCATTCATGATTGAAATGAAAAGCTAAAAGGCATCATTCATGAACTATCAAATGAAAGGTCCATAACCTACCAACATCATGAATAATGTGCTTGAAAATGAAAGGCCTTTATTCATGCATCTCTTTAATGAGCAATTTCTCATTCACATGTGCTCAACAGAGCCATTCTTATTTTCCAACAATAAATAATTAATCTACCTGCCCCCTGGGGCTGAAGTAACTGGCAAGGCGGAGGGCTTAGTTTGTACACGTCCAATGTTCAAATCCAGTGAAGGATTACTAATCATTTTTAGAAATCAAATAGATTCGGTCTTATACATACGAGAGGAGGGTAATCAAAAAAAGAAGAAAGATGAGTTTTTCTTTCTTTTATCACTTAGAAGTCATGTGATATGAAAGTATCATGCACGATTTTGAATGAGAGAAAGAAGTGAGGAAAGCCATGTGATATGAAAGTATCATGCATGGTTTTGAATGAGAGAAAGAAATAAGGAATACTCTTTTCGACTCTGACTCTCCTACTCCAGTCATTGCTTTTCTTTTTGTTACTTGGTCGCCAGTTTTAGGCTAAAATCCTAATCGTGTATGGGGGATACCACTGATTGGGGGGATTAGTCCTGTGCTTGGGGCTCGTGGATGAGTGGTCTTTACCTATCACCATGAGAATCAATGAATGTTCGGATATCTACTCGTCTAGGCAAAAAAATAAAAAATAAAAAATCCATCTACTTTTTGGCAATGGTTCTAAATGTATTACACAGTCTAATAAGTTTGATTAAATCTTGTAATTTATACTTTTATATATACACACACGTGCTTATCCACTTTCACTTTAGTTAATTTTAATTAAGTTTTCTTTTTTTCGCATCAACTTAATATTTAAATAAATTTTATGGTGTTTTCTGATTTTTCCTATACTAAAAATTTAAAATAAATATAACCCAATAACAAAAAAGTGAACCCTCAGTATTTAAAATTTATATAATAAAAAATAATATTAATGGTATAAATAAGCGACATAGAAGATTATTTGGGATTGCTTACTTAAAAATAATAATAATAAAAAAATCTCATTTTCAAATACAATCTATATATAAGGACTTATTTTGAGAGTTAATTGGGCTATTGGGTCAGTAAACGAGGAGATGGACTAAACCACTCGAGCCCATGGGCTATTTCATGGCATATATTGGTCCCGTAGTATAAAGAACAAAAAAATACTTTTAATGACGGCTAAAATTGAAATTTTATTTTAAAAATACATAAAATTCAATTATGTGTCCTTAATTTCGTGCACATTGTCCCTTTTTAATAAAAAAAATTTGCTGTAAAAAAAATAATTCTTTTATGTTGGAAACAGATATTATTGCATATTAATAAACAGTTTTATTCTTTTATTCAAAAATATTTATTGATTAAAATTGTATTGAAATGTGAGAAAAAATGATTTTTGGGATAACATAAGGAGAAAATATTTGATTCTGATAATGCTAATCATAAAGAAAAACTAAAAATACAATAATTTCTATAGGATGAGGATAGGAGAATGTAGTGTTATTTTATGTAATTATAATAATATGCATTATTATTTTTATTATTATTATGCCTTGATAGAAATTTTAAAAATTTTACACCCTTTAATATAAAGGGTCGGACCCGGGTCGTCGTCTTGTTCCCCAAGAAGCATTTTGTCTGTGTTTCAAAACTATATATACAACATAGCATACCAAAAAAATTAGAACAATTTTTTTTAAAAAAACTAAAGAATTAGAAGAGAAGGAAGGATGGAGTGCGTGTTCGGCTTCGTTGGGAAGGGATTTGCTTTAGTGGTGGCGGATACATCGGCTATTCACAGTATCCTTGTCCACAAATCCAATGAAGACAAAGTCATGATCCTTGACTCGCATAAGCTCATGGGAGCTAGTGGTGAAGCCGGTGATAGGTATAGTTTTGTGGGTTTTTGCTAATTTTGATGTTTTATTGAGCTAAAATTGATGGGTTTTTGTTTTTTGATGGTAAAGTTGGGATTTTTGGGTTGCCGGTTTAGGGTTTTGTTTTTCCCTTTTTTTTTTTGTTGATTTTGTGATGTGGGTTTTGAATCTTATTGTTGGTTCATAGTGAGAATTTCATCCCATTTGGGTTTTCTTCTTATTATTTTTATGCTATTATAGCTGATTAAATCCATTGGCTTTTGTTAAATTGAACCTTAATTGTTTGTATTGGTTTATAGGTTTCTTCTCTGTTCTGAGTTTTGTGATAGTAGACTCACTTATGAGTAGTTTGGATGTGGTGGGATTTTTCCTGCATCTGTTTCGTTATTGTTCTTTTTGGTTCTTTTGGTAATGTTGAACATTTTTGTTTTTCTTTGCTGATTTGTAGGGCTCAGTTTACGGAGTATATACAGAAAAATGTGGCCTTGTACCAGTTCCGTAATGGCATTCCATTGACAACAGCAGCTACTGCAAATTTCACTAGAGGAGAGCTTGCCACTGCCTTGCGCAAGGTATGAATTTTGATCCCATATGCTGTCCAAAAGTTTTTCTTTTTAAAGTTGACGTTAGTTTTAATCATTATATGACTCAAGTTGTATAATTTCTGTGGCTTGTGATATGTAGTTCACTTCAAAATAAGAAAGTTTGTAGCAGGCTCATCAGTTAGTAATGTGGATGCTTTATTTTGGTTTTTATCCCCCATTGATTAGTTATGATCTAGAGAATGTGAAGCCTGGAATGTATCAGTAATATTCATAGATATAGATATAAAGCTAACAGCAAGTGAGACACTGGATATGATCTTAATTGCTTACTTGTTTGAACTTCCATTTTAGTGAAGTTTAACAGAGATCTTAGTCTCTAGCATGATTCTATGCTTTTATAAAACTTCACTTTCATTCTTTTTCTGGGTGTTATTTTCTTCAATCATGTGAAAAATGTCTTGTTGAATGCTTTTTCTGCCTGCAAAAGAGCATTGTCTTGGCATTGCCCCACTCGAAGCATTTTAGCTTAGTGAGCTTCTTGTGAGTTTTTTTATTGGACTGCAGCCCTTGCTTGAGTTTCTGTAGTCACTATCTAATAGATTTTGCATTAATCTTTTGTCAGATCCCCTCCTCTTTTTTAGGGGTTCAAAGATTATTAGAAATGAGGTCACCTTATTGTGCCATTTTTTTTCCTCTGCATTGAGGAGTTCACATGTCGGACAGATCATAGAGTATTTGTAATCAGTGAAATCTGAAAGGAAGCATTAAATGATCTTGAGCATGTTGAATGCATCCACAAAAGTAGTAAACACCTGTTTCAGTTCATTTTACGATATCAGCAGATTTGGCCTATAAAATTGCATCAGAAATTCTTTCATTCTTCCCCTATGACATGGAATGTATTTTGTTTCTGTCTAGTATTCATTTGTGAGAAGTGAATCACCTCTGTTTTGCTTTGTTATGTGAAAATGGAACATGATGCTAAGTTCATTTCACCTGTTAATTGTGGAATCTGCCTTCTGGTATAACAGAAATGAAGAAAGAAGGGGCTTTTTTTTCATGTCTTCCTGAAAATTAAGTTTTGTTTTGTATAAAATTTTATGAAATATTTTGTTGTTTTCTCAGAACCCATACTTCGTGAATATCCTTCTGGCTGGCTATGACAAGGAGACTGGTCCCTCGATGTTCTACGTTGATTACATTGCTAGTCTTCACAAGGTTGACAAGGTAGCATTTGGTTATGGGTCCTATTTTTCACTCGCTATGATGGACAGGCACTATCACAGGGATATGACAATTGAAGAAGCCATTGAGTTGGTTGACAAGTGCATACTGGAGATACGATCTAGACTGGCTATGGCACCTCCAAACTTTGTAATCAAGATAGTCGATGAGAATGGAGCAAGGGAGTATGCTTGGCGTGAAACTGTTAAAGATGCCCCTCTTTCTTGAATTTGAGTTTTTCTTTGAGGCATCACCACAGACTTACATTTTCCAAGTTTTTAAAACTTTGTTAAATCAAGATTCTCAAATGACTGTATTATGAAATTGTTGATCTGTTGCATCTTAATCAGTGATCTCTTGAATATGTTCTGTTCTGTTTTTAAGTACCATTCATTAGAGTTGGAAACTTGCTGATGATAAACTTTCATCTTTGCTGTGTTCAAGTTGCATTTCCTTATCAGAGTGATTTGTTTCACTGCGTGTGTCATGGCCCTAAATCTAACGCATCAAATCTACATTCATTTTGTCAAACTAAACTGATAACTTGTACTATTGGAGCTTATACTCTTGCGGCATGACAACTGAAGGGATTGTGTTTTTAGCAACTAGTGATGTTCGAGTCCTCGAGCCTTCGACCTCTAAAGAGGAGTCCTTAATGTTGTCTGACCATTGTACCTCCATATAATATTATTAGAATGCTGATTTAGTTTTCAGTGTTTTCATGGCATCATAACATGTGTTTTCTTTCTCATCCACGTGGGGTGGCATCAATTCCAGAGTCAATGATAGTGGGGGTGATCAGTGAGTTGGAGCCTGGAGGGGCTGGTTTGTATTTACAATTACAAGAGGGAGGGAGTACGTGGGAGAGAGAAATGTTAGGGACAAAGTTGAATCCTCACCTATGAGTAACCGTTGGACGTGGGAGAAAGAAATGTTAGGGACAAATTCGAATCCTCTTCTTTGAGGTATGAATTTGAGCTATGAATTTATTACCAGGCATCCACTTGGAAGCTCTGGTAATCAATAATCTGTTAGTTGTTAATTCATCATGAAAGGAAACTTTGTTAAAAGAAGTTTCACTTTTTATTTTTTATGAGTATAAAGCTTCATTATAAGGTAGGCTATAAATTCTAAAATTTAGAAATTGAACCAGTAAATTGAAATCTAATAAAAAGTATGTACTTAAATGGTACGAGTATATTAACAGTATGCCTAAAATCATTCATGGCCATTTATTTCTATATCTTTATATCTTCACAGATTCCAATTGACTCTGTTTTTCTTCCAGATAAAGTAGTGGAATAAAAGTTGACAAATGGAAAATAGGTAAATTACAAATAGCCCCCTGAAATATAAATGAATTGTACTATTCTCCAAAAAGTTTCAAACCCTAGGATTTTTGCATCTTTACATGATTTACTTTTCAAGTATTCCTCTAACTTTGTATGGTCTGGTGAGAATTAAAGTACCAAAGAACATAAGTGAATATTAAGGTTTAAATTGGCGAAATTATTCTTAATTGATAATTAAAATAATTAGATCACTATTTCTCTTCTTTCTATTGATTAATGTTTAAGACAAGAAGCTATATTGATAACCATGTTGTTATCAATATATTGTGGAGATCATTGAAGGCAATATTGATAACCACAGCGTTAATAAAATGGCAACACTGTAAAACACCTACATAATATGAATGTAAAAAAGAGATGGTTAAAAGTAGTATAATATAAATATTATATTATATTATATTTTTGTTTTTATATTCACAAAATAAATATTGTGAAATAAAAATTGTTTTTAAAATATAAAAAATAATTTTAAAAAATATATAAAAACGCATTTTGATATAAGACAAAAACTTTAGGGAGAAGACTGGAATATAGGCATATTTAAGGGGTGTTTGCAATTCATTATTTACAGAAAAAAAAAACAAAAAAACAAAAGGTGTTTCCGTATCGGCCCACCATCCTTTGGCTTGTACCTCGTGTCCCACAAAAAACAGCGAAAAAAACATAGTACTTAGCTTGCAGTGGGAGTAGTGTTTTTCTGACGACTTTTAGTGTTTTTCTGACGACTTTTGACTGATCCGTGGAACAAGTCCAGGAAAAAAGAGTATTCTAACAGTAACGCAACCGCATTTATCGAACCTTCATCACATCACACAGCACAGTGAAACGAATGTGCGTTCTCAGTATTGCTTTTTATACAAAAAAACCGTAGAACAGTTCCTTTACATGAACAATTTTTGGGAATACAAGTTGGTAGAAAGGTAGTAGCTTGATTTGAGCGTCGTCCCTTTTGATTTGACGGGCATTGGTTCACATAACGTCACACATTATGTGAATCATTCGATTCTGAACGGACCCTTTTGATCGCTTACGCCCATTTGTCAGTAAACCTTCGTTATCTCCTTTGTTTTGTCGTCTTCATTGAAGGTAAGTTTCAATTTTGATCGAGCCCTTTTGTTGCTTTCAATTTTTGGGGTTATGGCTTCTAATGATTTTTCTTTTTTGGTTCGGCATTTGCCATGTATTGTTTTGGGATGTTTAATTTGTTGATGAATGTGGTGGGATGGGATGGGATGAGGATGATTGAGTGTTGGAAGCATGGAATCCTTTACCTTTTTCGGGAGGTTTTATATGAGCTTTTCTTTTTCTTGATCAATTGTTTCGTGCGAGAGAATGAAGGGCGCTTTATTCAATGACATTTTCGCCTGATTAGCACTGCATGGAACTGATCAGACATTTTTGTTGTATATTCTAGTTTAATTTACCAATGCTCTATGTTGCTTCTTGCATATATAGAAGTTTATGACGGGGTTTAAGTGGTGGCGAAGTTTTGCGTAGTTTTGCTTTGTGTTTTCTCTCCATTTCACTCCCCCTGCCTGGTTCAAACAAATAGTCAGACTAGCACTCACGTTCATGTGATTAACTGAAGTCAGGTTTTAATCTGCCCCTTCTAACATCCTTGTTAGAATTTCTGTTTGTGATTACCAATATCAAGTAGAGAGCTTGACTATTTTTAAATTCGGTGCATCACTTGTACAGGTTTTACATCCATATGCTTTTTGGTGAATTCTCCCTAGATCTTTGGTATCAACCAACTGGTTAAAAAGGCCTTTCCTTGAGGTGCAACGGGCTGTAAACGAGGCACTAAAGATAGGCTTGGCCATGACCATTAGACAAACAAAATCTTTGTCCTAATGCCTTGAAAAGAAAGACAAAACCAAACAGAGAAGAGAAGATAAAACATAGTTATCTTCTTCGCTAATGGAATTGATCACATTTAAAGAAAAGCTTAAGTGTCTCTAAATTCACTTGATATTTGTTATCCTTAACCATATTTTAAATGAATGCCTATTTTGCATTCGGAGTTTGTACAATGATGTACTAGTGTTCATATTTTTAAATGCATCACTGAGTATTCTTATACCAAAACCTGATTATAGAGTTATTGGGGCTCATGTCAATTACACTGGGCATTAGCATCCTGCCACGTAAATTATGCCTCATGCAGTGCCTCTGCCTTATTGAAATGCTGGTATCTTAGCAGAAAAAACGAAACTACTGACACCAACTAACTTTTTCTGGGTTGATGCACCTTCAAACAATTTGACCACATTTGAAAAAATTATATCTTTCTCTCCTGATTTCAGAGAAGTTTTGTGTGATGGTAGTGCTATATACATTGATTCAATCTTTCCTTTATACTTTGTAGATTTCCTGCAATCAAGTTAATGATGGCTACAGTTGGTAACAAATCAGATGATGAATACTCTGTAATTGGAGAGAAAGGTAACATAGGCTTCATTGACTTTGAGACCTCTAAAAATATTTGTGACTACAACCCGGATGAAGAAAGTGACATGGTTACCATATCTGTTCCCTTCCCTTTAGTGGAAGGAAAGCCACAATCAGGACTGGTTGGAGAGACTATTGTTGATTCTATCATCATTCAAAATAAAACTAATGGGCCACTAGATCTATGGTCAGTGAATATTTATGATTCAAAACCTGATGGCTCATTCACACTTTCTTTAATGAAACCTCCAACTGCAACATCAGATGCTGAATATGTCCAACGATTCCTGGAGTCATTTTCTCTGGAAGATAGAGTATTACAGCCAGATCGGGCTCTAACAATTTGGTTATCCTGCAAGCCTAAAAGTATTGGCTTGCACACATCAGCCGTACATTTTAGTGTTGGGGATGAGACCATTGAACGTGTTGTTTTTGTCATGGCTGAAGATAAGGTCTCCCAGTCTTTGGCTTCTGTCAGGCCATTCAATCGGGTCAGGAAGAAAAAACAATCAGTTGTGGATATCTATTCTCATGAGCCATTTGTGGCGGGTTCACGCCCTATTAGGACTCCAAACGGTTCATCTAAAAACAAGCTTCCTCCCTATAAGATCCCAGTGGATATTAGAGACTTGATAAAGCAGCAGCAAGTCCCTGATGCTATTACATATGGTTTGACAAAAGAGAATTATGTTTCATACTTTCATACATTGCTTGCCCTGGAAGAGATTAAAATGGAGGTACAGTCCACATTACTTGCACTAATGAAAATATTACTTTTTATCTTCTGTTCATATTGATTGTAATTTGATGTAGGAGGACATGAGGGAATATGACATGGAGCACGTTTCTTTGAAGAAAAAGGGATTCCAATTTTTGTCCCTGGAGGTTCCTGGGCTTGCTGAGAAAAGGCCTTCTCTTGTTAATGGAGATTATGTATTTGCTAGACTTTCATCAGCTGTTGCTACTAAGAATGCCCCTTATCAGGTTTTCTCAATCTTTGCAGCAATTCTTTGGCCACACAGAAGGCTTCTAACAGTGTAAAGCATATCAAGTAGAGACTTTTAAGTGTCTTGGTTGATCTGTGGATGTTGTTTTGTAGGTTTGACATTACACATAGCAGAGAGCAAACTTATTGCAGTATATGATGACTTACAAACTTTTGGCACTTTCTTTATTTGATTTAGTAATTCATTGCTGTATTTTGATAAAGCTGAAACTCTGAATGATTATTTGCCCAGGGTTTTATCCATTATGTTGAGGCTGAAGAAGTTTCTCTGAAGTTTCGGGAAGATTTTCACTTGAATCATCATTCTGGAAATCTTTATGATGTACAGTTCACCTATAACCGTGTTGGTGTGAGAAGATTATATCAAGCCATTGAAGCTGCAAAAAGTTTACGAAGCGAAATTCTTTTCCCTTCTGAGGTCTGGAAAGATAGAATAATACAACCAACTCAACTGCTTCCTATATCTTGTATGCTTAATGAGGAGCAGGTTGGTGCAGTGGAGATGATTCTTGGCTGCAAGGGCGGGTCTCCTTATGTAATTCATGGTCCTCCAGGTACTGGTAAAACTATGACTCTAATAGAAGCTATCCTTCAGCTTTACACTAGGCAAAAATTTTCTCGAATTCTAGTCTGTGCACCTTCCAATAGTGCTGCAGACCACATGCTTGAGAAGATTCTGAGTGAGAAGGCAGTCAAAGTCCAGGACAATGACATCTTTAGGCTGAATGCATTTACTCGCCCTCCTGAGGAAGTCAATCCAAAGTATCTTGAATTTTGCTGTCTTCGTGATTGCTTGTTCAGTTGCCCCCCGTTAAATAACCTGATGCAATATAGAATTATTATATCAACATATACAAGTGCCTGCCATCTTTATGTTCAAGGCATCAAACGAGGTCATTTTTCTCACATTTTCTTAGATGAAGCAGGCCAGGCTTCAGAGCCTGAGACAATGATCCCCATATCCCACTTTTGTCAAAGGAATACAGTTGTCACACTTGCTGGAGACCCACAGCAGCTCGGTCCTTTAATCTTTTCCAAGATTGGTGAAAATTATGGACTAGGAAAGTCATACTTGGAAAGACTATTTGAAAGCAAGTTTTATGCTGATGGCAACAAAAGTTATATGACCAAACTGGTTCGAAATTATCGATCCCATCCAAAAATTCTGGACCTTCCTTCGAAGTTATTCTATGAGGGGAGCTTGATCTCATGCAAGGAAAATGATGAAAGCTCTTCAATGGCATTTTGGGACCTTTTACCAAACAAAGATTTTCCTTTGCTTTTCAATGGTATTCAGGGTTGCGATGAAAGGGAAGGGAGTAATCCATCATGGTTTAATAGAGTCGAAGCCAGCAAGGTAGTTGAGATCATTATTCATTTGATTGATGATAAAGGGCTGTGTGAGGAAGAAATTGGTGTCATTACTCCTTACAGGCAGCAAGTTATCAAAATTAGGACAGCACTTGAAACTTTAAACAAGTCCAATATCAAGGTCGGTAGTGTTGAGCAATTCCAAGGGCAAGAGAAGCAAGTTATCATTGTATCCACTGTCCGATCCACAGTAAAACACAATGAGTTTGACAAGATCCACTATCTGGGCTTTTTAAGCAATCCTAGAAGGTTTAATGTGGCTGTCACCCGAGCAAGATCTTTGCTTATTTTGGTTGGGAATCCACACATCGTCTCCAAGGTAATTCTGAAGCATTGTCAGTTCATAGAATTATTATAATTTCAAATATTTATACAAAACTTTCAGTGATTTTAAACACATCTCCTGATCCAAGTGGCTTGTTTTCCCTCTGTTGACTACTGTACAAATGGGATGTCAGCCTGTTTTTCAGATTAACAACATGGAACGTATGGATATACATATATATATATATATATATATATATATATTAACAACATATATATACACACACACTAGCATGTGTGCGAAGATAATGCTCCCTGGGACTTGATATGTGTAATTAGAGGAGCTTGAAGAATGAATGATTATTTAATATTGCCAAAGCAATTTACTGTGTTATGTTTTGCAGGATGAATATTGGAACGAGCTTTTATGGTACTGTGTAGACAATGAGTCTTATACAGGTTGCTTCCTCCCTACCAGGGAGGAGGTTGTGGAAGAGCAAACTGTCCCAGCATGTTATGCAGACGACAAGGGAGAAAATAACTTCCAGCCTTCTGGGGACAATGAATGGGGTGATAATTCTTTCAATACCAAAGAGATCCAGGACCCTGTTTATGATGAAGCTGAATGGTCTGATGGCTGGAAATGACTTCTTGTATAGCAAGAACATGAGTTTATGTAAAGTTCATAACAGTAGATTTTTTAAAAGCAATCTAGATGTCATCTGAACTTGTTCTCCGCAGGTGCTTGCTTTAAAAAGGTTTGAAGCGGGAAGCTACTTTTGAATCCTATAGTGATTGTTATCTTCAAAAGTTCTGAATTGCGTTTGCTATCAGTGAGATGAATATTTCAGATTCTATTGTTTCATGTTGCTTGTCAAACATCAGATTTGTCGTTGATGCTCGCTCCTTCAATGCCCGTTTCTTTTTGCAGATTCATTATGAATTTCTTCCTTTTTTCCTGTGTTTAATCATGTTTGCACTTTACCATGAAAGGGAAAAAAAATCCTAATAAAGTAGGCCCAAACAATTAAAGAAAAAAGAAAGCTAAAACATTAGCACAATCACAATGATACAGGTAGCTATTGATTTCTCATTTTCATATGATTGTGTACTCATGCTCTCCCAAAATGCTAAAAAGCTAGGTATGTTCAGAAGTTCACCACATGTACAGAGCTGTCACTGTTGGTTGTGCAATTCTTGGTCAGCTGTGCTTATGGAAACATTTTTCTCTAAAACTTTAGTCAAGCTGCAAGGCTAATTGCTGGAGTAACAAGCTGCCTACAATCCGTTGCCAACATGAGCCACAACATGGTCAAGAGCCACCATGAGAGCGAAAACCCAGCTGGATTTACTGCTGATTCATTAATGCTAAATGTTCTCCATGCAGGGAAGACTTGAAAGGTTGGTGCTGGCTGCGAACGATCATCATCGTGTCCTCGAGTGCCTGAATTAGCAGTTGACTCTTGAGTGAAGTTCACTCTACGGGGTGGAGGGGGATTAACAGGAGCTGCAAAATGAGATGGCAAGTCAACCTTTCATGTTATCTAGGGCCACATTAATTTTATCAATGAGATTTTTTGGAAACCAACAAGATCCCCAGAATTTGTTTCTCATGTTGCTGGTGACCTGCGTATTGAGAAATCATTCCTAAACCAGTGGCTGCCTCATTATGCTTGCAAGTCTTAACCATGTGATGTCTAACCTTATGTTCAGTTACCAGTCTACAACTGTATTAAAACTGATCTAAATACTAGAGATCATGGCATCCCGCACCCGTGGATGCCTAATGCATGGAATTCACAGTCCAGTGCATGGATTAACGTTGACAATATGAGGGCATCAAACACGATTTTGAAAAGAAATTTCCAAAAGAACATTTTTTATGCTTGCTATCAAGAATGTCGAACACAATCTTTACAAAGCCAAAAGAAAATGGCGTATGCAGACAAAGTAAGCAATACAGAATGATTTATTCTTACGAAGTCATGGTTGAATAGATTACCAGAGATTTGCGGGACTGTAGGTACAGGACCTGTTGCAAAATGAGAAAGTTAGGCCTTAATTAGTCAATGGATAGACCATAAAGAGAGCAAAGCAGAATGGCAAAGACAATATATAGCAGAGAGGTTACCAGAAATGCGCGGTTTAGGGCGTTCACGAACTGTGATGCTTGATAAAGGAGGTAGAGTATGTACGCCTAAATAAATCAGTTCAAAGGGAAATACATCAGTATCTTAATTGAAAGAAACAAGAAAATGACAATCAAAAGTAAGACATTGAAATATCAAGTACTCAAATTTTAATGGAAACATTAACCCAACAAAAATCCACAACCAAAATATTCATTATTAGTTTTCCGAAAAAGCTTTAAGACCTGGACGGAATTCAGATCATATTATGCAGATAAACACGATGTGGCAATTTCACACAGCAGCTTCTTAGTATTTAAAAAAAAAAGAAAAAGACAACGCTTTCCACCTTCATGACTTAATTAAGCATCGACTGTAATTCTTTTTCATTTGACATTTGCATACTTTGTCGTACAAGAATCATTTTGCACAGAGAGTATCCAGTAATTCCACGCACACACGCAGTGACAATACACAAAATACTCTAAACGGTTTCAATTGCAAAAATTCATGCAAATTTGCAAACTCGAACTATCAGACAAAATACAATTCTCTACATGCTGCAAATCCGCATCAAGAAAAAAAAAACGAAGAATTCATTCTAAATTACGAAAAACTAAAACAAGAGAAAATACCATAAATATAACTTGAATTTCCAATTTATCGAATTGCAGAATAATTTATTCGATTTACTCTATAATAATCAGAAATGGTAATTCGCGATTTGCGTGTCAGCGTGTGAAAATCTAATAACTTCAAGAAATCTCCTTACTGGAACAGAGAGACTTCAGCGAGAAATTAGCCTTGGTACCGTGATCTCTGATCGGACAAAGAGAGGAGAGAGCGAAGATTCTGGTGGAGTTGAGCGGGAAACCAAGGAGGCCGGGCTTCTGAACAAGGTAGCAGATGCAGACGGCGCTACCGGAGTTATAAGCCGAAGCAACGTCGTTGCAACAGTGGCGCGAGGGTGCATCAGTCGCGTTGTTCGGAGAAGAGGCAATGTACGACAGGCACTTTGAGAACTCCACCAATTCATCGGAACAGTTGCTGGGTGCTGCAACTATTTTTGGCGGCGGAGGTGAAGTAGTTCCATTCCGTGGAGGCGAGGATGTTCTTTTCGCTCCGGCACCGGAGACGGCCAGAATCAGGACGGTGATGATGAGGAGTTTGGTCGTCATCTCCGAACCAGGGGTTTTCTGTTTCCTGCTGAGCACGTTACTGTGTGTGTGCGTGAGAGAGAAAGTGAGATGGAGAGGCAGTTATTCTCATTCAGTTATGGAGGCGGTGCTGGTTCAAATATATCTATAGGTAAGTTGGCGGGAAAGAATGTTGATTGATTTTCCAGAAATACCCTCGTTTAGCTTCTTAATTTTCCTGTGTGTTGCACCCCCCAGCCTTTTTTTTTTTTTTTTTTTTTAATTTATTTAAATATTTCTGTAACTTATTTTTCTGCATTTCTAGAAATGAAACTCTGTCTTCAATTTGGCATCACATCATTTTTAAATACTTTAGTCAATGGAACGTTAGGGAATTTTATGTTGCCGGCAAAGTGAAGTGAAGCACATCATGAATGGTATACACATGATTAAAACTTTTTACAAAAACTCCTACTGTTGCTCTTGTTCTACAATGGCAGATGAAGTATTTTGAGGAGGAAAGTAATTTTTGCTTTTATTTTATGTGATTTACAAGGTGATTACATTATAGCACATAGTGCAACAGATAGAAAGAGTCTTGGATGTAATAAAACTTTGAATTTCTCTCTTACACCATGAGAATTCTGGATGCCAAAGTTGGGACAAGAAGAGGTTTTTGAATTGGATTCTTCAGCAGCCACGGATGAGTTGTTGGTAGGAGATGAATTTAGAGGGATTTCATTCCTTCTTGGAGGTAATGGTACCATGAACTCATTTGGAGTAGAAGGTTGAAAAGGCTGCATTGGAGGAGCCTCATCTGATGGCATTTCCACTGGAAATGGTCTAGCTGGCGCTGGTGGATGATCAATTGCAGGCACAGGAAAGGAAGTATCCGGGGCAGGAAATATAGGCAATGCCTCTACAGGAGCAAAAGAATAGCATCTCAGAAGCATATTTAAAAAAAAAAGCAGGCAAGTGAAGAGAAATCAGCTGATAGTCTGAACCAAATTTGGAAAAAGAAGGATGAATCTTAACTTTGACATTGAGTCAATGGAGGCACAGAAACATCACAGTTTGATAATTGAAGGGATAGTGCGATGCCTAGTAGAGGAGTGGAAGATCTAAGTATCAAGCACAAGCAATAATATCCAGCTTGAACTGCATGGTTCAGGGTTCTGCAGCAAGACTCCATTGAAGCTGAATTTGCTGCTTGATCCAAGCATTCTTGAATTTCTGCGCCTTGAAGAGAGCATCCCTGAATTTGGGCATCTGCAACTTGGAATGACGCGCAAAGTAGAATCGTTAAAGCCTTAGCTAACCTGGAGGTATCCATTCCCTTGGCCATTAAACGTGCATTGTATCTCTTGGAAAGTTTATTAGCATCTCCAAAGCTTCTTATGGCATTTATAACTTGTGCAAGATGTGAGTTTGATGCTTCTGACCTACTCGGTTCATCAAGTTCATACGTTTAGTGCTCTTGCAGTTGTGCGAGAGTAGGAGAGTGGAGAAGCTAAATGCATTGCCAAATCACACGTATTTGAGACATTTGAATATTTGTGGAAAACTTTGTATGCTAGATATCATCGAATTGTGAAAAATCCAAGCTCAAAACTTTGAATGAGCAGGGGATTTGCCTATGAAAATTTTCAGGTAAAATCCTTATCTTCACCATTTTAAAAAGAAACTACAACAGTAATACAGATCCGACATTCAATTCCAAAAAATCAATACAATAACAAGATGCAACAAACAAAGAGAAAAATGAAGCATATTTTAACGCTTGGCCCGCGTACTCATGGAATCAAATGAAGCTAGCATAAGATTACAAACCAACAAACCGACTAAAAACACCACTTTATATCTAAGGCTCTTCAATATGCTTATTTCAATCTCAAGAATCTTCAATGACCCAAAGAAATGTCCGAACAAATTTGAAATTATCATTCTTATTGAAATCTATTAATTAGGGTCCTACATCTGAACGAGCTCGGAACAAAGCATCCATGCTACAGAACCTATTATGCACATATCGCATATTAGACACAGAGAAGCTCATCAAAAGCATGTGAAAGCAGTAGCTCCAAATAATGCTATCAAAATCAGGTGTGAAAATCTCAGAGAAGGTTGTGCAGTCGACAAATCTGGCCGGATTCCTGGTGGTGTCATAGCTGGAAATCCAGCATATCCTGGTGTCAATCCAGGAAATGATGGTGGTGTTAGTATTCCATCACCTCCTGCAGCGTTTCCTGGTGGTGTTAGTGTTCCATCACCTCCTGCTGCGTTTCCTGGTGGTGTTGGTGTTCCATCACTTCCTGCTGCATTTCCTGGGGGTGTGAACGGTGGTGTATTTGGCTCTGGCAGCCAGGAAGGTGGGGGTGAATCAAAAGCAGTCGGCCCTGCAAATAATCCGAGAATGATGAGATGATAATCTAGACTATCTCCAATTTAATTGCACAAAGTTAGTATGACATATGGTTTATTTCGTTACCAGGGAAAATGAATTCAAATTCTATATATATTTTTTTGTAGAACTAATAAACTGCTATCCGTGGTTTAGACACTTCTTTCAGTGTATTATTGGTGCAAAATTTCAGCATACTCATCTATTCTTGTCATCTTAGAGTCACAAAATTAAAAAAGTATTAATGTAATATGGTACCTGGAGCAGGAATAGGGGAACCAGGGAGGGCTGCAAAATGATTGACAAACATTTTCGAGTCAGTGAAGAAAAAGTAAAAGCTGTAGGGCATATAGAAACATATTCCTCTTGGCTAACTTTTCAGTCATGTTCAAATGCAATATTACCTTTGCATTCAATGGGTACGCCAGATGTTTTACAAGCACGTGGAAGGGAAGCTGCAAGAGTTTGATTTATAGGAACTTTAAAACCAATTCCCCCAGTGAAAATAAGGCACAAACAATCTCTGCCACTGCTCATGAGTGTCTTAAGTGAATCACAGCAATCTGCAGTTGGTGAACTTCCAGATCCAGAAGCAAGATAATTAATACAAGGGTTGAAACTCTGAAGCATTGAAGAAGTGCATAATGTACTGATTTGGCCATAAGCTGGCCTACCTAGAAGCAAAAATGCTATAAAAATGGCTGCATTCAAGGGTGCAAAACTTCTGAATCCCACCATTTCTACTCTGATTTAGGATACTTGGAA
The DNA here is from genome assembly GCA_020080225.1 of Gynochthodes officinalis. NCBI lineage: Eukaryota > Viridiplantae > Streptophyta > Magnoliopsida > Gentianales > Rubiaceae > Gynochthodes > Gynochthodes officinalis. Next base: position 3,891,433 of record CM034619.1, on the reverse strand, counting down.
GATGTCTACTATTGCTGGCTTGCTGCTTTAGTGTTGTATATGCTGCTTTATGGATTGGGTAGAAGTGTGCAGTTGGTAATGGGGGAATTAGAATGGTGATACAATTTATATATGGAGAACTTTAGTGGAATTAATGAGAAAAGTAGGACACGTTAGACAGGACAGGAGTTTTGAAGGCTCAACTACCTTAACCAACTAGGTAAGAAGAAGGGGACTTAGGTGAACTTACTTTTGTTCAACATTTCAAGGTTCAAACTCTTCAGGAGTCATCCAAAAACACCAAATAAGTAAAAAGTAGTCATGCAGAAAAATATTACCTTATTTTACTTCAAACTTCATCAATTGGAATTTAGGCATGGATAAAAGGAGTCAAATGTTTTGCTATGGTATCATTGTTTAGTTGAACTAGATTTTGGTAGGAAAAACTGGTGCCCATTTCATTCCATTCTCAAATATTGACAAAAAAAATTAGTCAAAAGCTTAATTGAGTATTAAGTATTGAGATGAATAAAAATAAATTCAAAATGGCAACAAGAACAAGCAGTTCTATTGGAATAACAAAAACAAAATTAGTTCCACAAACACTTTGCAGATAACTCCTGAAAACCCAACTTTTATATACTAAGCTAAAGAAATATAAAGTTGATGTTGTAAATATATTGGTCTTACTTTCAGAGAAATATTAATAATTAGAGGGAAAAAGGATAAATAAAAAGTGGAGGAAGAAAATTCAGTGAGATTATGGCATTTGAATACTTTGATTTTATAGTGTTGGTAAATTGGACTAGTTGTACCTCAGGCTGCAGAAAATCCAAGTAGTGTTATGTCAATAGTGTTCATGAAGGCGTTTCTTTTATGTTGACTTTCAATTTTCACGCCTTTATATTTGAGTGTGGGCATGTTGGTGTCACTCAAAAGCACGCCTTCAAGATTTATGATCTCATGATTGGTTTGCTGAAAGGGAGCACAGATCACGCCTTTGCTTTTGCCAAAAACAGTACACCCGTAATCAATGACGCCTTAGAAGATTGCATGGTGTGTTTGGTTTTTCGCTAGAATTTGAATTATCTTAGAATTGGAGATATTTTTTTTATTCAATCTGGGCAGATATTATATCTTTTAAATAGTTCAGACTATGTCCATTTGAGAATTTATTGAAATTACAAAAAAAATTTCTTGCACAATTTAAAACTAAAATCTCTATAAATATATCTAATCCCAAGCCAATTTCAATTCTGACAAATAACAAAAAAGAAGTAGCCAGTTTGGTTCCAGAAAGAAAAATCAGGGAATGTCAGATTCTTATTCATTTTTCCATCTTCCAATTTGTGCAATAAAGTTCACCAGGCCATAAAGAATTATGTCATTCTTTTATATTTTTTATTTATTATAATTTGCATTGATATATTACACTGATTTGAAAATAAAAAAATTATGATTTTGCGTATGTAAATTTGAACTCATTGGTGGCTTTTCAGCAAGATGAACAGAAACATAATTTCTCACAACAATAACAATCTCCCATTTCCACAACCAAATAAATATTGCTACAAAGAGAATAATATCTATGTTACAAAAAAAAAAAAAAATGATGGGCTCAATCCTCTAGATCAATCAACACACTAAGGAAAAAATTTCTCACTCACTGTAACAAACATTGAAAACAATGTACATAGCAGGGATTAAATCTATAAATAACATATCGAATCAATATTTCTTCAAAGCTATGGCTCCAACCAAAGCCAGCACAAGCAATGGTGAAAAACTCTTGGTTGATGAGGCAGCTGATGATGGATTAACAGATTGTCGGCTCCCGGCGGCATTCGTTGTCGGAGCTCCTGAATTGGTTGTTTCAGCTGGTGGAGTAAGAGCTGGAGTTGTGGAAGCCTCAGGTGGAGTAAGAGCTGGAGTTGTGGGAGCCTCAGGTGCCAAACTGGGTGAACCATTCACTCCTGGAACATTGGAAGCTGGAAAAAAAAATCCATATCAGGGTTTCCCTTGTCTTGCTGGAATTGTCGACATGTTAAGATAACAAATCATACTACAGAACTAGAAATTCTAAGTACCTGCAGGAGAAGGAGATGCTTCAGGAGGCACTACAGGGGAACTGGCCAGGGGACCTGGAAATCGAAACATCGTCAGTAGCCCGGAAAACAAGAACAAAAGAAAAAAGAAAAAATTACGCAAAATCAAAATTCTTTCAAGAAGATTAGCTTACTTGGAGCAGGGGGGGATGGAACATTGGCTGCAATTGAAAATCATCAAACCAATTTATCAGAAGAGCCTTATGTATGCGAACCGTAGTGGAAATTTCGTAAAATGGAAGAATCAATGGTTTTTCTGGCAATGAATATATATACATACCTTTGCATTGAACAGGCACACCAGGCATGTTACAGGCGCGAGGGAGAGAAAGGGCGAGACTTCGATTGATGGGAATGTTGAAAGGGATGCTTCCAGTTGCAATAAGACATAAACAGCCAGTGCCATTGCTCATGAATGACCCTAGAACATTGCAGCAATCTGCTGTTGGTGAAGTCCCATTGACGCTGCTATTGGTAATGTAATTCATGCAAGGAGTGAGGCTAGTAAGCATTGAACTTGTGCATGGGGAAGTAATCTGGCCATAAACGGGGAATGCTAGAAGCACTAAGGCAATAGACAAAACAGGAATAGCTATGCGCTGAAAAGCCATGATCAGCTGGATTAATTCGTAAAGTGGGCTGATTGAGAATAACGTAATCAGTTGATTGTTTTTGGAAAACTTGTTGGTATTGGTGGGAAATTAAGATCAATGAAGGGATTTATAGGAGCGGAATTTTGAAAAAAAATCCTGGTTCTGGGAGAGGATTTGCGTAGGTTTGAGTGGTTCTGGAGCTCAGCTACCTTAACCAAATCAGTGAAAGATAACATTAGTTTAGGTGGGATTGGTTGTTTTTTCAGCATATTTTTTGATCCAATCGGAAGTCCTTTGACATTTGTCATTGTTTTTCTATAGGCCATAATGGGTTCCAATTAACCACCACATTGATGTTTCAATTGAGAGGCCAAGTGTTGATATTGAGAGTCTAATTTTGTTTTCAAAGAATTTATGTTGGACACATTGCCAAAGCTACACGTAATTGTCTTCAAAGGCTGAGATCGTCATATTAAGAATAATTTCTTCTGCTTCTTGTGCTGTAATAATTTTAAATTAGTAAATATTATTTAAAATAAAATATATCTCATTAATTTTATCATGTATAGGTCATATTAATCATTGAAAAATTTTATTAAAATTTTTCACCATGAACATCATTATGGATCAAATGTCTTTACAATGACAAAGTCCATTATATATGTTGGGTGATATTATAATCTTTCATTTAGAAGATAATAATAGGTTAAAAAAAAAAGTTTAGAGATTGATATATAGTCTTACATTGGCATTTCTCATGATATTATATGATTATGATGAGTAATATAAAAAAATTTCTTGGTCTATCTGGCTATGTAGGAATCAGATTACGTTCAATAATAAGAGCTTTGATTTCGCACAACTCATGGACTTGATCTTTATCAGATTTGCAACTTGGTTTAAGGCAAGATGGCCATCTTCTCCAACATCCATTTCAGACATATTTCGACAACCGAATAGTGCAGAAGTGAGACAGGTACTCGGATGCAGGAAGGAAAGTGTCGCCTGGTCTCGGCCTCAACCTGGTAGAATGAAGTTTAATGTAGATGGTTCAGCAATCGGGAAGCCAGGCAGGGCTGGGATTGGAGGAATTCTAAGAGATGAAATGGGTAAAACAAAGGTCGTGTTCTCTAAGCATGTTGGAATTTTGGATTCAAATCAGGCCGAGTTCCACGCTATTCGTGAGGCTTTTATGGTTTTTTCTGAGTCTATTTGGAAGTGTTCCCATGTACTTGTTATTGAAAGTGACTCGGTTAATGCAATCAGCTAGCTAAATAATCCAGAAAATGCCCCCTGGCACCTAAAAAATGTCTCAAATCATTTAGACCAGCTGAAGGAGAAAATTAAGCAATGGGAGGATGAATAGTGTAGCTGATAGGTTGACAAAATCAGGAGTATCCAGATTGCAAAACCTGTTAATTAGCGGTTATCGAGAAATGAATGTATGTCTCTGCTGCATACGAGTTTCTATCTCCTATTTTTATAGTAGCTTGCTGAATAGGATATGTATTTCTTAGCTACAGTCCTCTTTATTGTAATCTTTGCTCTAATTTTCTAATAATAAACTTTGCCTCTTGGCTTGTCAAAAAAAAAAATATATATAAAAATTTCTTAGAAATCTTACAATATTTATCTGTAACTTTTTCTTTGATAAATGATCAAAATTTCATTTGGGTTCGAATAGTGACTCCTAAAATCCCTCATTTTTTTGGGTTGTTGACTTTTGGGGGTTAGAAAAAAAAATGGAGGAAATATATAGGTTGGCAGGGGGGTCTGCCAAAAAAGGGTTTGGGCGCATTTGCTGAATGCGAACATCACCTTTTTGGCACCCAAACAACAGTCAACCCACAAATTTACTCCATTTTTTTTCCAACTTAGAAATGGAATTCTTTCCATTTTTCTTGGTGTTTTTACTTTGAAACTGCGGATTTTTACCTCAACTCAAAATGGACTTCCTATATTTTGGCTGTGTTGCTTTTAATCCTCTTTGCATGACACCATGGGCAAGAACTGCACCTTCCTTCGTATTTACCTTTTCATTTTGTTGAAATCAACATTTAGTTTATAACACTAGACAGCATACATATTTTATTTCCACCATGATAGAAGTGTAAAAATATTTAGTGAATGGATTGTGGCTTTTCACTAATTTTGAATAAGTCATCTCAATGATTTGTTTTTCTCCAAGACTAAACCTACATGATACAGGAGGATATATACATGCTATAGGTTTAATTGTTACACTCAATATTCTCTTAATAAATCCGTGGAACTTAAACAAAATTTTACCTCAATCTTTAAATCACCACAAGAACTGGGGCTGATTTACTTGAAACAATTGCAAACTCAAACTAAACATGCAGCCTTAAGAGTGTACAGATTATGCTTTAAAATCGTGATTTTACATTTTTAAAATTTATTTTTTTATATTTCCAAAATATGTTTTACGTCACAACTTTTATTTTAAAAAGTACAAAAATCGTTATCCATAAGAGCCTTAATTAATTTCTATTTGAACAATATAGTACTCTTGGCCAACCCCACCTCTCCAGGTCTATAAATCCCGTGATTCTTTCTCAAACCCTCAAAACACAAAAATTCCTGTGGCACTTGATTATATATCCTAATCCAAATCAAGAAATGGCATTAAAAGTTATTGTTATAGGCCTAGTCGTGGTCCTGGTGACCATATTCTCGATTGGAGCCATGTCTCAAACGAATTAATTGCGATAGTGTGATTGTTATTTTTGTGGAATATTTGTGCCTTGACTATCTCAATAGAAACTCTCCAGGAACGTTGCATTCATGCTGCTCCCTAGCTTGGTGTCAATCATGCTGATCCCTTTTGCCTGTATCTCCAGATGTTCCTCCATCACCTGGATCTTCTGCCGATGAAACTCCATAAGTGACAGGTACAATGGTGTAGAAATCCACAGCTTGAGCAAGTTTTAGATTTGCATAATATAAAGGGGTTTGGAGGGATCTTTTAATTGTTTTTCATTATATGTATAGGCTAATTTTCTCAAGTATAAGATGGATATCTTTAATGGGTTCCATGATTGATTCGAAAAATAATACAAAAAAGTGTTAGGAAAAATCATGCGTGAAAAGAGTTGTTAAAAAAATCACTCCGTATTGATTTTCTAAACACTTGTTAATCGATTAATAAAATATTATGTCATAACATTTTTCTCTTTTGGACGTTTAAGTTTTTTAGCAACCCTTAACAAAAATAGTTTGGTAATTCTCTTCTTTTTATATTAATGATATCCTTCATCCAGAGGATGATTGTAATACGTAAAGTTTCACAATATCATAGAATCATCATGACTAATGTCCAATTTTAGTAGTGTTAAACTCTCATTAATGAAACAATGTAATTTTATTAAAATTAAATCTATTAAGGTTTATACATTTAATGTTAGAATTAATATTTATTAATGAAACGACGTCTATCATTAATGAATTACAGTTGATACACAATGAGTGAGATATCTTTGTTTTAAAACTGCATATCTTTGCTAATATTGCGGCAGTGTTGTTTTCAATACTTTTTGCATGACATCTTGGGAAAGAAATGCACCTCATTAATTTGCTAATTAATTATAATCTTGTTAAAATCAGCATTCATCTTGGAAACTAGCTAGTTAGCATACATTAATTTTGTTGCCACTTTGATTAAATTGTAAAAAATATTTAGTGAATTCAGCCATAACTCTTCTTTGTTTAATGTAACGAATTAATCACAAAAGTATAATTGAATTTTCATTATTTTTTTGTCATTCATTTTGAATAAGTTTATCTCACCTATTACTATTTTTCTTCTCCAAAAATATGAAATCTACAAGATAAACGAGGATATATGCTGCAATATATTTAATTGTTATACTCAATATATATTGGAAATTAACCCTCATATTTTAATCATGTCATTCTATGATTTTGGGTTAGGTAATAAGCCGAGAGAAATTATAATGAAAAGAGTAATAGTTCGAGACATTCCAATTGCAAAAAGAAGTAATAAAAATTTTAAAAAAACACTTAAGAAAAAACACACACACAAATGGTAAGGTTGATTTACTTGAACAATCGCAAACGCAAAACCAATATATAGCCTTAATCAAATTACTAGTTGATAAAGAATACACAACTAGTAAACCCAAAAGCTCCAAGCCTATAAATTCCTTTCACTCTTTCTCAAATTCCTCACAACACAATAGTTATTGTACTAATCCAAATGAACAAAATGGCATCAAAAGTTTTTGTTATAGGCCTAGTCTTAATCCAGCTGACCATACTCTCAACTGGAGCCATTCCAATTCCTTGCGGGTATCAGAGATTGATGGATTCATGCCTTGATTATATCATAGGAAAGTCTAAAATATTGACACAATCATGCTGCTCTGCTGTTGCTGAAACCTATCGCCTATGCCCTTGCCAATTCCTCAGTAGCAGTAGGATTGACATCGAACTTGCTTATTCCCTCCTTGCTAAATGCCATATCCAAACGCCAGTACCCTCTAAAATATATTGCCCTCGTAAGTCTTTCATTTTTTCTGTTATGATCAGAGAGATATTCTGTGTTTTTTTTCTTTTCCATTTGGTTTTGTTGATTGCTAATGGTAAAAATCGTTATGGGTTCTTCTCCAGAAACTCCTTGATCAGCATCATGGATTTTCCGCAGATCAAACTCCATAAGTGATGACAGGTACAATGGTAGAAATCTATTACAGCATAATTTGAGCAATTTTAATATTGTAAAGGGAGTACGGCTATAATATATACGATTCAATATGTTGAAAAAATGAAAAAAAAAAAAAAACAGAAGACATATTATAAATAGAGAATACTCTTCAACTCTAACGCGTCTATATAAACAAATTAACAAAACAAAACTAGCTAGTTCAAAAGATTTTGAAAATGGGGTTAATTAATTGGGTTGTTATAATAGTAACATTGGAGTGTACCATTTATAGTGTATTAATAATGTATTACATTATAAAATAATATGATTTTACAAAATAAAACAACTTCATATTGGAATGTGGTATATCATTGACATATTACAAGTGAGATAGAGAATCTGATTTCGTAATATTAACTGTCTCTTTTCTATTTTTTCTAATAAATATAATTTTGAATGCAGGGTACAAATTTAGCAAGTGCAACATCCTCGTATATTATTCCTGAGTATTACAAATAAGATGCATTTTCCAGCAATAATTGTTGGCTTCCTAGATTGTGCCCTTGAAGAAGTCATATGATATTTGTGACATCTCTAAGGGCTACTATATATGTTTACCTATGCCATATGGTCCAACTTGTATTGATTAACTAAAAGCCACTTGGACAATGGTACCTAATAACAGCTTTTGTTTCTTGGCTGATGAGTAATGAATGTAATACGAACGATGAATCAATAATGTATTACAGAAGATGAAATTTCTCCTCGACTTACGATTGCAAAACTCATAGAACATGGAACCTCGATGTTGCAAAGAAATGTTTCTCATTTGTGAACAAACAATAGTACATGAACGGCCGAAAATTTTGAGAAAATATAAAAAGGAAATCACCCCAATTCCCCATGTCCTAATAAACGCAATATTGTAATGCCAATTCGTGGTGAGCATAGTTTCATAATTCTGATCCCATTTTATCATTCCTACGATTATATTATCTAAATTTTCTAAAAATCTCGATTCTAACTACGATCCTACATTTATTATGTCAATAAAATATAGTTAAATTTAATAAATAAAAAAATCATATCTAAGTAAAATTAAGATTTATCATTATATAAATAATTTAATTAGTTTAATCATACTTTTATTAGTTTTTAACAATAAATAAATAAATTTGACATAAATATCTTTCAATTGCGACAGCAACTAAAATATTGAGAAAATCATATGAATGTTATAAGAAATAAAAATTGAAATAATATCATTTAATTATAAACTATACATGAATTTTTTACATATCTATTCATATATTGATTAATAATTCATCTAAAAATAATTTATAAATTATATTGTCTCAACTTTTCTAGGATCTTACAATCCTATGATCCGATCCCACCATTTCGATCTTACTACCCTAAATCAATTTTGTGTAGAATTATGATCCTATAAACTATGGTGGTAAGTGGTGACTTTGAGAAATTTGTTCATGTCATTGTCGAGGAAAAACCCCCAAATCAACAAAATGTAAACGATTTTTACTTTCATAATGACAATGTATACTTACTGACAATGTAGTTAGGGATGAAGAAAGATGTTGTTGGTATATAATTGTATATTACCTAAATATTTTGAAACATCTTCATCTCATCTCTAACGTAACTAGTGATCAGACATGATTGGGAAGAGGAAGATGTACATTTCACTCGAAATATGACTCTTAATTACGATCCATATATAAAAGGGTTCCATTCGAATACACTTAAAAGTTGACACAATACTACATTGTTGGTTGTCTACTTGGATAGTAATAAAAACAAATACATTCATCTGGTTATGGTTTAGCCTCTTATTAGTGTACTAATTTCGTATACTACTATAAATATACACAAATAAACATATTTATTCCTTATATATAAATAAACAAAAAGTGTCTTCATAACTCAAAAGACTACAACATCAATCCAATTTCTTATGCAATATATTGTAATGCAACAATTGTAATTCTATTATTATTATTTTTATTGTCATTATTATTATATATGTAAGTACGTGTCATACAATAATTTATACATATATATATTTATCCTTTAAATATAAATGAATGAAAAGTGCATTCAAAACCCAAAACTCTACATATGTTATTATTATATCTGTAATTATTGTAATACTACAATAATTTATACATACATACAGACACACACACATATATATATAAACAAAGAATGTCATCAAAATTTGAAACCCTAATTGTATTAATTAGGAATTTTTGTATTTAATAATATCATTAATCTAATATTAACTCTTAATATTACTACAACTTTATTTTTATTATTCTTATCTCTTCCTATTATTATTATCGTAATTATTAACTCTTACTGTTAGTTATTACAATTATTAGCTATTATTATAATAATTATAATTATATTATTCATAATAATATTATACTAACAATTACTATTTTTATTATAATATTATAATAATATATTATTCATAATTGTAATGACTACAATTATATATTTATAATAATATTTTATAATTATTGTGAATAATATAATTATTCATAATAATAATATTATAATATTTATAATTATTAGTAAATGCGCTCAAAACATGAGCGCAATTGCCACAAGTGCGCCCATGTTATTCATAACAATATTATTATTATAATATTTATAATTATTAGTAAATGCCTCAAAACATGGGTGCACAATGCACTTGTTATTCATAACAATATTATTAGTACAATAATATTATAAATTTATAATTATTAGCAAATGCCCCAAAACACTTGTTTATGGACGCACTTGTGGCAAATGCGCCCATGTTTTCAGCACATTTGCTAATAATTATAAATATTATAATATTATATGTGTTCATTACAGTTGGGCGCATTTGCACGCAAGTTTTGGTTGCACTGTTTCAGGTTTGGTAAGTTCGCATTTGTCAAATATGTTCAATTTCTTTAGACGTATTTGACAAATGCGAACACCTTATTTTTAAAAGGTAAAAATTTTTCACTTCACAAATTTTCATCTCTTTTAATTTCATCACAAAATTAGAAAAAATTTTGATAAAGAATATACACCTAGCAAACCCAAAAGCTCCAAACCTATAAATTCCTCTCACTCTTTCTCAAATTCCTCACAACACAGTAGTTATTGTACTAATCCAAATGAACAAAAGGGCATCAAAAGTTTTTGTTATAGGCCTAGTCTTAATCCATATGACCATACTCTCAACTGGAGCCGTTAAAGTTTATTGCAGGAATCAGAGATTGATGGATTCATGCCTTGATTATCTCATAGGAAAGTCTAAAATATTGACACAATCATGCTGCTCTGCTGTTGCTGCAACCAACGACCTTTGCCTTTGCCAATTCCTCAGTAGGATTGACACCCAACTTGCTTATTCCCTCCCTGGTAAATACCATGTCCAAACGGCAGTACCCTCTGAACTAGTTTGCATTGGTAAGTCTTTCATTTTTTTCTGTTATTATCAGAGAGATATTCTGTGTTTTTATTCTTTTCCATTTGGTTTTGTTGATTGCTAATGGTAAAAAGCGTTATGGGTTCTTCTCCAGATCAACTCCTTGATCAGCATCATGGATTTTCCGCAGATCAAACTCCATAAGTGTTGCCAGGTACAATGGTACAAATCTAGTACAGCATAATTTGAGCAATTTTAATATTGTAGAGGGAGTACGGCCATAATATATATATACGTTTCAATATGTCAAAAAAATGAAAACAGAAGACATATTATAAATAGAGATACTCTTCATCTCTAACGCGTTTATATAAACAAATTAACGAAACAAAACTATCTAGTTTAAAAAATTTTGAAAATAGAGTTAATTAATTGGGTTGTTATAATAGTAACATTAGAGTGAACCATTTATAGTGTATTAATAATGTATCACACTATAAAAATGATATGATTTCACTAAATAAAACAATATCATTTTGGTGTGTGGTATATCATCGATGTTATAAGTGAGATAGAAGATTTGATTTCGTAACATGAACAGTCTCTTTTCATTTTCTCTAATTAATAAATATAATTTTGAATGCAGGGTACAAATTTAGCAAGTGCAACATCCTCGAATATTATTGCTAAGTGTTACAAATAATATGCATTTTCCAACAATAATTGTTGGCTTCCTAGATTGTGCTCTTGAGGAAGTCATATGATATTTTTGACATCTCTAAGGGTTACTCTATATGTTTACCTATGCCATATGGTCCAACTTGTATTGAGTAACTAAAAGCCACTTGGACAATGGCACCTAATAACACCCTTTGTTTCTTGGTTCATCAGTAATGAATGTAATACGAAGGATGAAACAATAACGTATTACAGAAGATGAAATTTCTCCTCGACTTACGATTGCAAAACTCATAGAATATGGAACCTCGATGTTGCAAAGAAATGTTTCTCATTTGTGAACAAACAATAGTATATGAACACAATATTGTAATTCCCATGTTGGGAAGACCCTAGTCTCCTAATATTGTTCGAATATTCCAATTACAAGAGGAAAAAAGTTGCAATTTAGCCTAGGGGTGGGATCTAACATTATAGAATAATTATCGTGAGTGCTTACTTTAATTAAGACAAGTCGTTTGAATGGAGTTTGATACTATGTAAATAATCTTACCATCACTATCCTTAAAAGAACTTTAACAATATCAAATGTCTTAATTACCTCATAAGCGTCTTGTTAATTTCGCCTTGTTGCTTTCCATCCCATTTAATTATGATTCCTTGCATGACTTTGTAAGACATGACATGCCTCTACATGTAAATTTTTAGCAAAGAACGACTCTTACACCTGTGTAGTATGTAAAAGAACATATTTGATAAATATGGACAATTTTTAGATGAAATATTAAAATGAAAAAATTTATAGATAAGGAACTATTAATTTTAAGTCATTTCTAACAAGTATTTAATAATAAATTAATTAATATTATTTACTTCTCTCTAGGTTTCAGTCTTTATCAAATTAAACCCCATGGTTTGAAAAATAACAATCGGCCCCCTTGACGGACAATCAACCCAAATTACTTTATTGAATTGGCAAAAAGATGAAAAAACCTTAAAAAAAATCTAAGTTTAAGAAACTAAGTAGAATAAAAAAAAAACGAAATTCTCCATAAGTGCAATACAAGTTTTGTATAAGTTTTCAAAAACATGCTATTTTTTCGTCTTTTCTGCACAAGTTTTGAAGGTTTTTTCATTTTTTTTTATCAATTTCAGTTAAATAACTTGGGTTGACTTTCAGTCAAAATGACCGATTGTTATTTTTCAAACCACGGGATTCGATTTGATAAAAGCCGAAATCTCGAAAGAAGTAAATGATATTAATTAGCTCTTTAATAATTTAAGGTGTTTTTCTTACGTATTTTTAATAAACTAGCATTATATATATAAGTTTTGTTGAGCTTGAATTAGTACGATTTCGCATGTGTTACATCAATTTCTTTTGTTAAAAGAAAGAAAAAAAAAGATTAGCAAAGTATTACAGAAGATTTTGTGCCTCTTAATTATGTTGAAATCAACATTAAGCCCGTAACACAAGCGGTATATATTTTTTACACATAACGTAATTAAGCTTAATTCAGTATAAAACAATATAGAGCGAGTTATATATAACAAAGGAATGTAAAAGAGAGAGCGGGAAAAGGGATTAAAACGTGATTTTGTACAATGAGAAGTGTAAAACTAGATTATTGTGAAATACTAAACAAACTTCTAAGGGAACATATATTAGTACAATTTTAATATAATCCTAGTATGTTTTGTTTTTTTACCTCAAGAGAGTTGCCTTATCTTTCAACCATGACAAGTTGAGATAACACGTAGCATGGCCGGTTTAATTAAAAAAATTGCAAACCCAACATCATCATGCAGGCTTATTAGTTGACCTAAATCCTCCTACGCAGCCACCATGATGAACATTGCACTTCCAAAAAAAATTAAAAAGAAAAAGAAAGAGGAAAAATCCCATGCCTAAATACTCAAACCCTCCAAGCCTATAAATCCCCCCCTTCTTCTCAAACCCCAAGCATTATTGATTCAGTTCTTGGTCAATAATTCAAGGTTTAATTTGATCACAAATACTTGCTAATTCAAATGGCATCAAAAGTAATTATGACAGGCCTAGTGTTAGTCCTCGTGACCATGTTTTCAACAGGAGCCATGGCTCAATCTAATTGCACTACTACGCTTCTTACTATGGCTTCATGCCTAAACTATGTCCAAGGAACCTCTCCAACCCCGCCAAGTTCATGCTGCTCCGCTCTTGCTACTGTTGTCCAAACCAATCCCAGATGCCTTTGCCAAGTCCTGGATGGTGGTGCTCAGTTTGGGATTACTATTAACACTACACGTGCTCTTTCACTTCCTGCTGCATGCAGAGTCAAAACACCCCCTGTTAGCAAATGCCATGGTGAGTCCTAATTAGGCATATATTTGGGGAAAAAAAATTACTAAACTTAATGGGATTATATATTGTTCTTCAGAGCATAGTATGTGTAGATTTGTTAACGTTTTACTACTGCAATATGGGATCTTTCAGATGCTCTTGCACCTGCACCAGACCCATCTGCATTCTCCCCATCAGAGACAGGCATAAGCCCACCAGAACAATCTGCATTCTCCCCGTCAGGGACAGGTATAAGCCCACAAGGCAGACATTTTCTACTTTAAACTATTTTTTGTATAAAAACATTCACTTTGAAAGTAAATCATTATTACTACAGAAATTTCCTTGATCTAGAATGTCCAAATAAAAGCCATTAATTTGTGCTAATACATCTGAAGTAGTTATTAAACGATAGTTGTAACAAGATTCTCAACAGGGTTGTTAAAAAAAAAAAAAGAAACACACACACACACACACATGCACACGCACTCAAGATAAAATTTTGTTTTGATCATTTCTAAGTATTAGTGTTTGTTGCTTTTGGTTTTTCATAGAAAGAAAACGAGGAAGCAAGAAGGGAGAATAACACAAGTAAGAATTGAATTATATCCTCATTTTATAACAAGAAACGAAGGCTCTTAACTATATATTAGATCAAGATGCTGATGAATGAACCAAAACAAGTTGTAATAACAATTTATAAAATACGGGATTTTAGTTTCAATATGGTATTAGTACTGTTTATAGACAAATGAAATGACATTTTTTTTTTAATGCTGAAGATATATATAGTAGTATATAACTCTCTTGTGCATGCATGTAGGGGCTGATGCAACCCCAGGAAATGATACGTCTGCTAGTAATGTTGCAGACAATGAGATGCATCTTCAAGTTGTCGGCTTCCTTGTGCTCTTCTTGGCTTCTTCATACGTCTAAAATTTAGCTTTCTTTGAGTGATCTACTGGACTTTCTACATCTTCCATATATGTAAACCTAAATAAAACCTAGGATTTCTCCCTAAAGTTAATTTGTTGGGTGTGATAATCCCATGTATGATATATGTACATAATTATGTAATACCAACTCGAGTGTTTGTTCCATTTATGATTTCGATTGTACTTTTGTATTTGTGTGATGAAACTGGTATTGACTATAAAGTTAAATGTGTTTTATTTCAGTTGTATGGTTTGAATCCCTTGAATTTTCTTACACTTTTTAAAGAGTGTATAAATAATTTTATTTTTTCTAATATACTACATTAATCATTGTAATTTTTTATTATAAATATTTCGAAGAGTATCATTACTTATAAATTATATTATTATAGTTTAAAAAATAATAATGCATGGAATTCATCGAATGTTGAGAGGCCAAATAAACCTCAATGGCCACCTTAAATTCCATTAATATATAATTAAAGCCAAAGTAATGGAGTGGCGCAGCCTCATTAGCCCATTTTCCATCTTGGCATATGACTATCGAGTAATTTCTGAAGAACTCAAAAAGAATAATGAAAAAGGCAAGAACAATCCTTTTTGTTATTTTTGATGGTGTTATTTTAATCTGCGGATCGGATCAACTCGATTTGAAAATTTCAGATCAATCGAATTAATATATTTTTTGGATCAAATTAGATCGGTGGATCGATCCGATCCGATCCGATCTATTTTGATAAAAATGGAAAAAAAAAATTTATAACTTTTTTTTTCAAAAATATAAATTAGT
The DNA here is from genome assembly GCA_020080225.1 of Gynochthodes officinalis. Taxonomy (NCBI): domain Eukaryota; kingdom Viridiplantae; phylum Streptophyta; class Magnoliopsida; order Gentianales; family Rubiaceae; genus Gynochthodes; species Gynochthodes officinalis. Next base: position 3,875,919 of record CM034619.1, on the reverse strand, counting down.
ATTCTTTGATAATTCGAATAATTCTTTAATTAAAATTAGTCAATTTGTGGCAAAATAAATTAAAATATTTATATGAAAATACAAAAATTAATTTACATGAAAATACACAAATTAAAATATGTAGATAAAATTTATTTATTATCTTTATATAAAAATAGATAATTTTAATAGGAAACTATTAGTTTCAAAATTAAATTGCATCACCTAACATTATATATGAAAAGAAAAGCAATATAAAAAACAAAACGGCTCAAAAACCGATCCGATTCGAAATATTTGGATCAGATCAGATTAGATCATGATCCGCTCAAATACAAATCGGATTCAGATTAGACCATTGATTTTGAATACCCTAGTAATTTAGAACAAACAAATTCAATGCATGAGTTTTTTTTTATTTTAAATTTCGATCCAGTTACATTGAGACTTGGTTTAGCCAACATAATTGACAGCCGCAGTGAAACAGCGTTGGTCACCTAAACTTAATCTGAAAATTCTCATTTTATGAAGTAAACCCCTTCAGCTACAATATCACTTAAGGTCAATTCCTCCCCCCATACCCTCTAAGAAAAATTTCGAATTGAATTCTATAGTGACGAGTTAATGTAAGTTTATTTATATGGGTTGTGCATATTTCGAATAGGAATTCGTCTCGTGAAAAATCCTAACTTTCGTATTTGGTGAGTTTTCAAAATCCTTTTCATAAGTTAAAATTTAATTAAAACAAAGGCTAAATTATCCCAAAATCTTTTTTTTTTTTTTTGGGTTGGTGGCGTAGTATTTTCACTAAAATAGGATAAAATAAATATTATCCATTACAATATTTTTTTTTTTTTAAAAAAAGGAAAAATAGGGCAACTGGTATTTTTATTCTTATCTCCCACCAGAAGAAACCCAAAAAAAATTGTAAAGGGAAAAGAACAAATAAAAGTTGTTAACACAGGCATGTCAGGAACAATTATAACCAATTATAAGAAGTTGACAAGTCCATGAGGGACACGTAATGGACAAATGCTTTGAAACTTCTCAAAAAAAACATAAACAAACCATAAGCTTTGGACTACTTGAGGTTTAGGTTACTAAATATCACCCCAATAAAACAAGAAAATAGGGCATGCTTCGGTCACCGACTCACCGGCATAACTGCCCATTTGTTTTAATCCCCTTAATACGTACGATTCCTATTCAAACCCTCCCCAAGTTTCCTATTTCAACGTCTAACAATACATCATTTGAGGTATGCGTCCTCCTACTGAAAATTCTAAGGTTTGAGATTAATGTAATGAATTGAGGCTGATTTCATACGAGAGTAGGAGAGGTTGGCTAACAACATATTCCTCTTCAATCATTTGACTTTTGTTTCTTTTCCCAAGTCCTAGCCACCTTTATAAACCCCTCTCGACCATACCATTTCCCTCACCACAGCACTTTTTCACTATTTAGAGGTTCAATATTCCAGCTTTCTTCCCTCATTTCACAGCTGTTGCTAGGTTGGTGTTTTTCAATTTGCAATGGCATATCCCAGGATGGAAGTTGCATTGGCCCTGTTTGTAGTTACCGTGATCTGGACAGGTGCCATTGCGCAGACGCAGACTGATTGTACCCAGGTGATAATCAGCATGTCCCCCTGCCTCAACTACATTCAGGGGAACAGCTCAACCCCGTCTCCAGGGTGCTGCACGCAGCTCGATACAGTCGTTCGTTCACAGCCAGATTGCTTGTGTCAGGTCCTCAATGGTGGTGAAAATTCCCTGGGGATCAACATTAATCAAACTCAGGCTCTGGCCTTACCCAAAGCTTGCAATGTTCAAACTCCACCAACCAGCAACTGCAATGGCAACGGTAAATTAGCTAGCCTCTTATGGATTCTGTACTCCACTGGCTTCCTAGAGAATGATGATATTGTGCATATTTGATTCCTACTGACTTCTAATTCTCATTTCAGCAGCTGCTTCTCCAGTTGATTCTCCTGCCACAGAGCCTGGCTCTCCCAATGCAGTACCTTCAGGTAGAGTTATGTTTTATTGACCATAAATGAAAAATAACAGGCTTCAAGAAAAGATGAAAAAGAAATTTCTGCTTGTCCCCAACAGTTGGTTCTTAAAATGTTTACCATGTTTTCCAGGACGTGGATCTAATACGGTACCATCAACAGACCATGGCTCCTCTGACGCAACTTCCACCAAGTTGGCAGCCCCTCTACTGTTCTTCTTTCTGTTTGTTGCATCATATGCTTCTACCTTCTGAGCTCTCCTCTAAGTATCATTCAGACTATGTGATCGAGTAGATCAAATACATACTGCTGCTGCTGTTTATTTCCACTTCAGGAACCTGTCTTGGTTGTTTTGGTTGAAAATAGTCCGGTTCCCTTCTAAGTTGATTTGTCCATTTATGAGCTATTCTTTATCTGACCTGTTTTAAGGGTCAATATGGTTTTGTATTTAGATTGCCTTTCTGCATAAATGCATAAATAAAAGAGTATGATTTCCTTTATGCTTGTAACTCTCTGTGCATCTGGTACCCCTATTAAGTATTAACCAATTCACAAATCCAAGAATGCAAGAACAAACTAGCATATGACTACTACCTTATCAGAAGAAAGAACGAAAGAAACAAACTCGCATACGCATACAACTGCTACCTTTTCAGAACACCACAAGAAATAATACTTCAAAAGACACAAAAAAAATCTCAATTCCCAGTTAGATGCCAAAAAGTCAATCTGTAAGTCATCTCATGTAAAACATCGTGTCATAGGGTACTGCATCTGCAGAGTTCAACTTCAGACATCCCATAGTATTACATATGTGTACATGTAGAGGAAGATGAGAGAAGATAAATCCTTATTAACTGGAAAGATTTCAGAAGGCCAGCTATAAATAAACTATAAATGAATGATAAGCATATTAATGCCCTGTAATATTGCACAGGACTTTCTTCATCATTGTCCTTCTCCAGTATTCTACATTTGCTTAGGTTGCAACCTTCAGCAATGATGTACCGTTTCGCAATCTGCTCCAGCACAACATGAAAGTGATTACATCATGACTTACTTTTGCATGGCTGGGTGGTCTCTGCAAATGCACAAGAACAGATACTGCCCAGATAATCAATCTTTTAAGAAGCTCACATCCAAAAGTTCTTAACTGTCAGAAAGCAACTCATGCTAAAGTACAATGAAGGCAACGACACAAATATACACATAACTCTTCTAAACAATTTGGCACCCAAAAACCGAGGATTTAACATCCACTTCAGCTAGTCTTCCCCCTCGTTACTTCTCCAAAAGTAGAAGATACAAAACAAAGGAGTTGCATCATTACTCAAATGGCAACAACTCCAACATCACAAAAACGGCATCTGTTTGGTCACTAAACAAATAAAATGTGCTGCAAAGCTTCTCTTTTCACAAAAACACTGCCAGAAATAGGTTTAACTGCAAGGAGATGCAGTAACATGCTGTCTCTGAAGAACAGGGCAAATCACTTTAATATTGCGCACCTCATCGAGATCGAGATCGCATAAATTCTTCAAGTCTGTCCCAAACCTCAAGTGCAGCAGCTCGGTCCTGGTGACGCTTGTTCTTGCTTATCTGCATGTTAAAATGAATTTGGGTTCATAAAGTATCATGAAGTAAACATTCCTCAGTTGTTTGTAATTTGGCAAACATGGCAATTTTACAGTAATGGTAAATAAAACAGCAACTAAACAACTAATTAAAATTCTCACCGAGATGATTTTCACATTCCACTGTTTCACATTCTTAGCTGACTCCACACTGTCATCCTCAAATCTCAAGTAAAAACCAAGAACTGCAGGAACCGCATTTAACATTTTTCATTAGTCATAATCGTCAGTTAAAAGCACTATCCACCAAAGATAACATAAAAACCACAGACACAATCTCACATCAACTAGATTTAAAACCTACAATGAGCAAATCTGTAATGTTAATTCTGAGGCAGTTTTAACATATATAATACGCAAAACAAACCTAACGATTCTAATAACAACAATCCGAGATTCAGTAAACACTTGATCAGCTTAAATTCATAATTCAATTGAATTAGCCAATGAATACCAACGCACTCTTATTGAAAATCTCCACATGATCCTTAAATGGCCAGTCTTTGAATTGCCACTCCTTCCCCAATACAAAAACAGCCACCACGCGATCCCAATCCTCAGGCTTTAGTGCTGATGGCTTATCCCTCACCTCATAAGCAGTCACAACCCTATCCCTGCTAAACTTCTTCTGCACAGTCACGCAATCCGGCTTCACCGACTTCATTTGATTCACCTTCACATCAGTCGGAATAAACACCCCATCCTCCAAAAACTCCTTCACATTATAGATAGTAATCAATGTAGAAAACGCACTCGGCACCAAAATAATCGGAACCCCTTCTCCAGTTTTGCTCCCTTTTAAGTGCAATTTCGCCTTTTGAGCTCCATCAAATCCTAGCCCTAACCCTAAATCCTCCGCACCCCTCTCAATCCTGCTCTTGGCCACCAAATTATCCTTCCTCTGCAAAGCCTCGGCCCTCTGCCGTTCCTCATCCCTCCGCGTCGCGGCGGTCAGAACACTGTAAAAGTCCCGATTTTTACACAATAGAATTTGCTCCCTGTCCTTCAAAGGACGCTCCATGGACTTTATCCACTTAATAGGGTTTACCGTCGGATCGATGTCGTTTTCATCGTTCGGATAGCTTTGACCTGCTCCGTCAGCTTCACCCGGGGGGGCGGCGTTTAAGTCGCGGAGAGTTGGGAAAACAACCTTCGCGGACAAGTCAATAGAATCCGAAGAAGGGATTTTCCCGGTGAGGTAATCGAGGAGTTCTTTCCTGTCGGGCAAGGTGACGCCGGAGATTCCTAGGGAGCGAGCATTGGCGAAGTATTCCGCGTGTCTAAGGTGTTGGTTGGTGACGAAATGGACTAGGGATTCTAGGGTGTAGAGCTGTCCGCTCTTGGAACGGTAAGCAGTTTCTACGGTGGCCGGAAATAGGTAATCGTTGCCAAAACTGAATTCGTTGCCGGAACGGGTAATTTTGTCGAGGTTGTTATCGATGGTGTATTGCCGGAGGGCGGTGAGGGGATCCATTGGGAATAGTCAACAGCGTTCAATGTCCCTCAAGTCTTGGGTTGTTCTGATAATTTAGTATGTGACTTGATGAAAATCACGCTTTTTCATGTCTTATGGTATCTAAATCACGTTGTAAATAAATTGCTAGAGTTTATTGACCATATTTTTTTAGATTCTTAGGCATTTATTTTACATTTTTGAGACAATTTTTATGTTTTAAAATAATTTTTATCTCATAAATTTTACTTCGTGAACATACAAATACAGAATAAAATATGATGCATGTGATTAGGGGCATTCAAATGAAAAATCCGAATATGATTCAATCTAACTTAAAAATTGATCCGTATTTTTCAAGTTGCTATTCGAAACCAATTTGTATAAGTATGATAGTATTGGTTAGATTCGGTTTCAAATATGCGTAGAGCAATATACATATTAAATATTGAATCCGATTCGATCTAAAATTTTTATTACATTATAGATTATCTTATTCAATTTAAGCCAAAAATTTTCAATTAAGTCGAATTGTTTTTGCGAATGTCACAATTTTACAAGTAAAAATGAGCAACCCTGTTACCACCATTTTGTTCCCGTTTTGATAATTTTAAATATTGCAAATTTAGTAAACTTTGAGTCGGAGTATTGCAAATAGAAGTTTGGTTTTAAATGTTTTTTTCTCCATTGGAGGGTGGGGGTTCGTGAAAACAAGTTTTACCATCTATTAATGAATAAGTTATTGAAGAATTTGTGAAGGTTTGCTAGTTAAATAATTCTTCAAGAATAAACGAAGTATTGAAGATTCATCTTGCAAGTTATGCACTTCTTCTCTTCCTTTTGTCTTTTTTGGTCTCTCCATGTTTTGAAAGTTGTATTATGCGCTTTGGATAATGGATTGTCATGTAAGTCAAATGGGGTAAATCATAGTATTGTTCTTCACTTCATAAGCATCATTCATCAAGGGTAAGGAATAGATTCATATGATCCTTTTGTGGGATGGAGATCATCTTCATCAATAATTACATTAATAATTACAAAATAAAAAATATATTAAAAAACGGTAAAATAAAAACTATAAAAATACATTTAAAATTGTAATTTATACACACGCTAAATTTCACTTATCAATGACATTATAGGTTAAGATATCTTTTGGCTACATAATTCTGCTACATATGCTAAGAATTTGAGAGAATCTGAGAGTAGATCAAGTTGCTCCTTGACATTACCCAAAAGACAATATCAATCACACATGAAATAGTTCACTTGGAGATCAGTAGAGATAAGACTAAACATAACCATGTCCCTTGCTTTCCCCTTAAGAAGACAATACTTCCTCATAACACCTTCCCTGGTAAAACCAACTTTTTCCAGCAGCCTCTGCGACGCAATATTTTCAACATCCACTAGAGCTTCAATTCTTTCGAGATGAGGCCACTCAACAAACACAGTGGAAACCACCATTTTCACTGCCTTTGTAGCAATCCCTTTACCCCAATACTTTGATCCCAGTACATAACCTATTTCAGCCCTGCATTCATCAGAGCCGAAGAATGGTCTCACAGTAATTGTCCCAATTGCCTTATCTTTAAGGCATATTGCCCTGAACCATGGATGAGGGACAGCAACATCAAGAACATAGTTCACGGCATCCTCTTTGGAAGTAAAAGGACCCCGAGAGAGGAATTTAGCATCTTTTTCATCTCTAAACCATTCCATCATATCATCAACATCTGATAAATCCAGCAGCCGAAGCCTAATATCTGAATAATCATCTGTCAGTCCATTAGAATCTGAACCCAGTTGAGGATCTTCTTCCATTTTTAGTTGCTGCTTCTCCATAACACGTTAGTCGATGATGGCAGATAGATGATGACTGATGGCTGAATCTTTTTTTCCCCCTCTCCAAGAATAAGTTGGAAATCTTGAAGTCCAACAATTTATAATCCCAAATTTTGGGAAGCAACCAAGAAATTGTTATAAAGCTTAGCCATTAAGTGTGAACAAAATAGTTGGACAAAATACCATAATGGACGCGGCATGCGTCTTTTAGGAAAGTTAACTATAATGGACCCCCATTTTTGTAAATTTCCATGAAGGTGAAGAATCTAACTCGATTTCACATTGGCAATTATTAGAATACTAGTACTGAAAATACTTGGGAACTTTCTTACAAAAATAATAATAATAATAAATCAACCATCTCAGACAGCCTTCGTAAGCCTTGATTTTCTCCTAGGGAAAGTATAACACATAAAAGACGCCAACTAAAGAGGTCCAATAAGTATTAAGAGCTAAATCTGAATATAAAGATAAGGAGTCACGGAGAAGTTCTTTGCACCGCCAATTCGTAATGGACAAATTAAGAATCTCCCTCAGACCCTTCAAACTCTCAGACGCTGATGACTTTTTGACATGGGCTAGTGATGATAAAGTAACACATTATCTGAGATTTAACACCATCAAGTCCAAGGAAGAAGCTTTGAAGTACATCCAGGAGGTTGCAATACCTCATCCATGGCGTAGGTCTATATGCTTGGATGACCGATCGATTGGATACATTTCAATCAAGCCAGAATCAGGGAGTGACAGGCACAGGGCTCATGTTGGATACGCCATTGGTACTGATTACTGGGGACAAGGAATAGTGACCACAGCTCTGAAAATTGCCATTTCTAGCGCGTTCGAAGATTTCCCCTTCTTGGTAAGACTTGAAGCTTTGGTGGAGGAAGAAAATAAAGGGTCACAAAGGGTGCTAGAAAAAGTTGGTTTTGTGAAGGAAGGATTTTTAAGGAAGTATGGCTTCAATAAAGGCCAAATAAGGGATATGTTGATGTATAGCTTCTTGTCAACGGACAAGGTTGCATGAGAATTTCTATCAACTTGAGGTTTTATTCATATGAATAACTTTTGAAGGAAATAAAAGAGATTATATATATTTCAAACATGGATATTGTTTTAGCAATTGAAAGAAAGAAACTATTACATCAATTTTAAGTGCAGCCATCAGCATTAATGATGCTCGGTTTGTCCTCTAATAATACAATCTTAGAATGAATTGTAGAAGAATTAAAGCATTGATGTGCTGAGTTTTTTACCCTTTCAGATAGTTCTTTATTCTAGTGCAAATATTTATTTCAATACAACCTCAAAATACACAAATTCAAATCGAAAACTAGTAATTCTTTGATCTATCAGTGGATAGAAAACTGAAAATAGCAATATCTCTGGTATAACCCTTCAAGATTATATGCTTCCTTAGGACACCTTCTCTTTGGAATCCTGATTTCTCAAGAACCCTTTGCGAAGCCTTGTTGTTCACATCAACCATTGCTTCCAACCTCTCCAAATATGGCCACTCTTCAAATATGGTAGAAATCACCATCTTCACTGCTGTTGTCACAATTCCTTTGCCCCAGTATTCATATCCCAGAGCATATCCCACCTCAGCTCTACACTTGGCATTTCCAGAATTGGGAGTGACAAAAATGGACCCAATCGCCCGATTATTGATGCATATCACCTTTGACCATGGATGGGGAATCGCCATGTTCTTGATGTAATCTAAGGCCTGCTCTCTTGAAGTATATGTATCCCACGAGCAATATTGACTGACCCTTTCATCCGTAAACCAAACCATCAGATCATCTACATCGGACAGTTGGATAGGCCTAATTGTGATCATAGGAGATAATTCTTGAACCCCTGCTTGATCATCTTCTGATTTACATTTGGAAGAATCTCCATCCATTTTTCCTTTGCTACCCTACAAAAAAAAATTAAAAAAAAAAAAGGCTTGTGGTAGTGATGATCTTACAACTTCTCAATGGTGGAAGGTCTACAGCATCGCAGAATAGAGTAATATATGTTTATGATTTGTCTTCGTCATAAAAGCAGAAGTGGACTAATGAAAATATAATAAGAAATAGTCAATGGTCTTGTTTTATTGATTTAATCATTTAATGAACCAAGGAAAGTTCTTGGTGGTCGCTGAGGATCGTGATATTCAAAGATTCTTCAAGCATGGGGCCTTTTGTCAAGGATGTTTAGGCTTGACGAGCAAGGAAAATGAATCGATGTGGTGGAGAAATTTTATCCAAAATTTGAATTCTAGGAAAGGGACATCAGGCAAAGCATATTTTTTCTCACATAGGAAACATGGCATAGAAGTATTGCTGCTTGAAGGGCAGGCTTCAGTTGCCCAACAGAGAGTCCAAAACTATTCTTTGCGGAGACAAGGCCCTTGAGGTTTTGGATTTGGGTCAAATGTTTGAAGAATATGAAGCTATTCAAAGCTTATAAAGCATCAACATTCAAGGAAAACAATTTGCAGCTTGTGTCTTTATGTGCCCAAATGGATGCATGATTGCACCCTCAGCCTATATTGACACTTCAAACTGGATCATTGCTGAGGCCAGAACCAAGTGTTACGAGAAACAAAAACCCTTTGTTACTATTACTACTTTTTGAATTTTGATGCCCCACTTGTCCATATGAAGTTTTGGAAAAATGCAAAGCAATGAATACTGTTCTCTTGTGTTGTCTCACTGCAAGTTGTTCTCTTGATCTGGTACTTAATTATTAATTGAAGATATGGTTCTTATGTCAGTAATAAAGATGTGTTGAGTACAAATCAACTCTGGGATGCTATGCTTTCTCAATTGGCAAAATCCGTTTGACATCATTTTCCAGTTTCCTTCAATGTCTGTACTTGTAATAAATAATGCCTGCATTAGATTAGTGATATGGACAACAAAATATGGCATAAGAGGGCCTGGCAATTGGACACAATTTTGGTGCATGGGCATGGAGGGTCCAAAAGAGTGCACATGTACCTTCTTTGTTTTCTGATGGGTGGGGATTGCATTATAGTACAGCTGAATCATATCATCATTGGTCTTCTTTATGAAACTTTTACAGCAGCAATCATATCTAATGCCTAATGCGCACACAAAGCGACAAATGAATGGATGGTTTGATATGGAACAGGATCACTTTAAAGCCTTAAAGCATGCCTTACAAAACAAAACCCTTAAAAGCAACGATGTAGTAACAGGGGAAAATTAGTGAAAGTAGCAAGCATAATGAGCATATTCCATGCACTAAAGAAGAGGAAATAAGAGGATAACAAGGTTAGCTAATGTTAAATCTTTGATTTGTTGGATAATCGACCTATTACAAGTGCCTTCATGTGAAGCATGATCTTCACTGAATTGTCACCCTGCAAGAATATGCTTTAGCAGCAAAGTTGTGATTATGAAACGCGACTAATGTCCTATATTCTAAACATTCTCATGTAAGTTCGGCCTGATTTAATGAAATTTTATAAGGAAGACTTTTTGTAAAGATTATCTTCTTTTGATATAATGTAGTAATGTACTAATATATATACTATTGGTAATTGCGAGGAATAGGATGTTATACTGTCACCAACATTTCAATCATCAAACGGACACAAAGAGGAGCAGCATATCATCTACTTTCTTATGTGTGCCAAATTATTCTTCCCTTTGTTTATGCATAGCTAAGCCAATGGATCCACTAGTATGTGCAGGTTTTTCCAACTCTGTTGCTAAGGTTTAACTACTAGTAATGTTACACAATAGAAGATTTAATGATGATTTGAGAAACTTGGAGCATGACAAGAAGAGGGCAAGCAAAATTTTTGGCCACCCCATCAAACATCTTTAAGTTGCAACACTCTCTGCTGTCTTTCAAAGTGTCATTAATTGGCTTTGTGGACCAATTGAAGGGACACAAACGTTGCCTTGTGTCACTAGTTCACTTCACTTGACCATTTGATCACTTGATCAATACATTATCATAACTTCCAAAGGTGGTCCCTTATGCCGCTGCTGCTGTTGTTCATAATTGGGCATAAAGTCTTCCAAGAATGCCCACAAATCTACAACGTTATAATATACTATGGAAAAAAAAAACCAGAAATGAACATGTCATAGAGTTATATAGACACCTTGCTAATCTAGCTATGTATTGGTTTGTTTTTGGGTCAATCTTAGCACTTAAAGCCAATGGAAGCATGCCCCATTAATCACCCCAAAGCCTACGCATTTGCCGTTCAGCATCAAGGACAAAAGAAAACTATGGCGCCTACTTCTTTGGTTGCTTTTGATTAGGTGAAAACTCTATCCTTAAAGCAAATAAACAGGCCAAAAACAGACAAGGGGCTGGAAATCTTATTATGGAAACCACTCCATTGCTGGATTCATCATCAATATAAGGCTTCCTCTTTGTAACTTCCAGTTTATTTAAGGACTAGATGTGGAGCTGCAAGGTAACGCACGGTTCAGTGCTTTATTTTATATAGTCTTTTAGTCTGGAAAGCAGAGTTCAGTTTCAAAACTTAAAAAAGAAAATTTATTTTTTGCGTCAAATTCTTATATTATCATTATTAATAATGATAATATATAACTCAAATTAAAAAGTAAAAATAAAAATAAAAAATTATATATTTAATAGTGTATTAAATGTATAATACCTTGTAATTCAAAAAAGTTGTACCAAATAAAAAATAAACTTTTTTTCTGTACGACAGAGGGAGCAATATATTTGATAATTATTAAATTTTGTATCAAGAATTTCAAATTCTAGTTGGAGTTTCGAGTGAGGGTTCATTTAATTATTATATTAGAATTGTAATATTGGCATTTCACTTATTATTATTGGTACTTTTTTCTATGGTAAATGATGTAATTAGCGATATAAATTTATTTCTTTAACAGTAATGAACTAAAAGTATCAACGATAGATATTAAAGCATTAATATCACCACACTTCTTCTATTTATTAACACTAATGGGCATGCAACATCATGCAAGTTATCACATAACAAAAGGAAGTGCTTTGGATTAAGAGGGTTTTAAACAAATAAGAATTAAAAAGCAATTTTTGGAATGAAAAAATTGAGTCAAAATTTTGTTCACTCAAAAACTGCATCATCCAATACCGCGTTTTAAAACATTTTTTAAAATATTTTTAAAATTTTTAATACATTTCTTATTTTACAATTACTATTTCAAAAAAATGTAAAAACGTATTTTGAAACACTGTCTATGCATATCTTAGCTAACTAAGATAAATTTTATGGGTGAATTGAATTTGTAAATGATAACAAAGTGTTATTTAGCAAATGGAATGAATTGTTACTTTATTGAGAAGTTACCTGGATCATTCATTCATTCATTCATATCATAGGCTTTTATTTGAATTGGGAACAATGAGGCCAGTGCCTTCCACAAGTTGCCCAACTGACATGAAACTTTGAAAATGATTTGTTGTATTTATGAATTGAATGAAACTTTGATGAGGCAAAAATTTCTTTAGTGGTGTCAAATCCTTGTCTAATCTTGTTTGACATGTAATTTTCTTCAAAGACCAAACACAAGAATATAGGACTGATAAGAACAATTTCATAACTACAATTTATTGGGACTTCTGTTAACAATTTTTTAACATAAATTTTTTACCACTTCTAATTTGTGGAGACTTTCATATTAGTAATTTACATAATGCAAGCTAAATTTGAAAATAAATTTTCTGTCCAAACTAATATATACCAGCTATATTCTATTAATAAAATAGCATAGTTTTATTAATAAGTAATAAATCGTAATATAAAATGAACAAATCTTAATTTTAATAAAATTATTTTATTTTATTAATAAAACACAATTAATACACAGTTGTACAACTGTCTTAGTAGATTTTAGTGGTGATTTGTTTAGCCGCACTCATTTTGTACTAGTAATTTTAATAAAACTTTATGATAAAAAAAAAAATTTTAAAAATGCAAAATCAAAGTCAACATCGGACCAGTGATTTTTTACTTTCTTGTAATTAATTTGGATGTTGAAATTATCCATAGCCAATTATGATTCAAAGGAAAAAAAAAAATTGAAACTTCAAAGTCAAAAAAGTAAAATCCAAGTCAAAACAGGACCATTGTCTTTTTGACCCGTATTGAATTACTGTTAATGTTGACATTATTTACAGCCAATTATGAGTCCAAAGAAAATGCTGACTACACCCTACTTATGTTTGCCATTGCAGCTCACAATTTAAATGATTTTTGTAACTGTATTTTTTAAAACGTGTTTTTATAATTTTTTAAAAATAAAAATTATTTTAAAAAATATATATTTTAAAATATAATTTATGAGCACAGAATTAAATATGCATTAAAAAAAATAAGGAAATAAAAAATTAGGCTCAGCATAATATGTACAAGAGGGAAAGAAAATTGATCACAAATTAATAGAGAAGATTAAAAACAGTTTTATCAATGGCCTAACCTCGATCCGTTTTCTTCTATTTTGGCTCAAGGACGCTGTTTAAGTATCGATCGTCAAGTTAGAGTTTTGTTTTCTTAGTTTCTTAGTTAGAAAACGTTGGTACATCCACAATAAGTGAACGGATTTGGTTTGATGCTAGGCGTCAATGATGTCTTAGCCACACGTGTTACGCTAAGAAGAGTCCTTTGTTGGACATTTAGTTGTACAATTTAACTTGTAAAAATTAATATAATTATCGATTTTTTATTAAAAAAAATGGCCTAACTTCAAGGCAACACTACAATTCTATTGGTTGGGTTTAGAAACATCTTTATTAAAAGGTGATGATATTAATATTTCATTTTCTGTTGTTATTAAAGGTTGCAATTGCAATATATATATATATATATATATATATATATATATATATATATATATATATATATATATATATATATATATATATGTGATTACATTTAGAAATATATTTTTGAGGTTTTCAAAGTAATTTTTTTATATTAGTATATAATTTTCATTTTATAATTTTTATTTGGAAAAGTAATAAAATTCATTTTGAGACGTAATTTATGCAAACTAGTAATTAATAAAAAAAAACTTTACAATTCTAACAACACATGAAAAATATTACTAATGATTTAAAAAAAAATCAACGTCATTATCTTTTACAAAATTTGCAACTCCATATCCCTTTTATTTTTGAATTAAAATTACTGTTTTACCTATTCCTTGATGAGAAAGAAAAAGGTAAAAAAATTTGGGATTGTGACTGGTGCCATCATTGAAACAGTGGACCTGGGTCCACTTAACTGCAGTTTTTTTATCGGGCCCACATATTATTATTTATATGGGTTACGTAGGCCTAGGTGAGGACTGAGAGGGGGTGAGGTTTCTGGGTTTTAATAATGATAATGATGGGTACTTCTACTGAACCTCTTTTTACTTACTGGCCCATTGGACCTACTGCGCAGTCCGTGACTTTCCCACCACAACCTCCCACCTCTCCCCCCATTTCTCGTAGGGCCCAGCTAAGGTTGCCAGGGCACGTTTTCATTTCCAACTTTTAATCTAGTGCCATAATTATTATTTTTTTTAATTTTTACCACTACATTTTTACCAATATTGTGTGAACCAAACATGATAAAATTGTAATTTTTTAATACTTACTATGTTCTAAGTTTATTTTCTAAAATTTTCTTTGGTAAAAAAAAATTGTATGAAAAATTTAAAGTATTTTTAATGATAATAATTACTTACGGGTTCTAATTTAAAAATAAAAAATATATATATTTAATAATATACGATGTTATATTTTATAACTAAAAAAAGTTATAGGTATGTATGATTTGCTATTTCAAATTGTATTTTTATAGATTTTAATATATTTTAATATATTTTTTATTTCATAATTACTATTTTAAAAAGTTAAAAAATGTATTGAAACGCCATTCATACATATCCATTTATTTAAAATAATTTTTTTTTTGGAAACTAAAAAATTAGTAGACTTATTCATAATTGGGGACAAAAATTTTGTCATATAAGTTTTTTTTTTTTTCCCTTATGGGATTAGAAGAAGGGATGAGAATTTATCTACTAGATTAAATGTTTTATACTTAGGACAAAATTTAATCCCATGATTAACATCCAAAAAGAGTATTGAGGTTCTATAATAATTTATTGTCCCTCAAGATGTATTATGTAACTATGGTGATCCATCCTTCCAATATGTAAAATGATGTGAGTTTAATGATATGAAATACCATAACAAAAAGTAAAAAATTTCCAACAAAACTATCATGGATCTTTAGCTATGCAAAAACCACATTTTTTTAGGGTTCCAATTGCCTCACTTTTTATGGAAAAAGTGATGGAAAAAGCTTGGTGCTCCATTTGCCATTATGAGAATACACCATCTTTTAAAAGAGTATAGGAAGGATGGCTATGCATTTTGGTTAACTTGGAGGACTTAAAAAGTGGACTTATTTGAGTCTGGCAATTATATTGTTGTTTCTTAGTAATAAGATCATTATGTACCACATCCCCATCCATCCCACTTCTTGCTTCATCTTTTATTTCTTCCTATTATAGAAAGGAAAAAAAAATGTTCAAAAAATGAGAGTTAAATGCTTTGATGATCAATATTTATGAAAGATTAATGATATACTTAGTGAAAATTCGTGAATCTAATATCAATTAAATATTACTAGAAAATAATTTTTTTTATTTATAAACAAAATATTTTAAAAAATCTTATTCCACATTAAAATTTTGATTCATAAATAATGGTAAATCACTAATAAACAATCAAAATTATTCATGTATCTTAATAATTTATAACATATAAATATTACATCACCCACTAAACTTTTCTTTCATTTTGTGGATATTGTTCTTTATTAAAATCCATTTAAATACAGAAAGGGTAGCCTAAGTACTCCCTATACCTACACAAGAGGTTTCTTTATTCTTTCAATTAAATTGCTGTATTCTTTATTAGGAAAAGAGAAGAAAAGGGGTTCTATATTTTTGGCGTATGCATAATCACTGTTTCATATCATCATATGCCACTGAAAAAACAAACGTTACAAGCACGATTACCCATATATCTCCCTCTTTACTCCCTAAAATTCTGCAATCAACAATGGATTTGTTCAAAGAAGAAGTAAAAAATCACAAAGCCATAAACACTGACACAAATCCCTGTTAAAAAAAAAAAAACAAAACAGCACGATCACCTGCATTAAGGTAAAACCCCACCATGTCGTCATCCCCACGACTGGGTGTGTGTGTGCGTGTTCTTTTTATTCCCATCCATTGATAAATGACAGCGAGTGGCATGCACACACACTCACCAAAATTCACACACTGCCTGTATCAGGCTGAAGAAAAAGCATCAGGTCAGGATTAGGGAGGGCCAGGACATAAGATTATACTATAGTAAATTTATGGTACTGTATGGAACAGAAGTCTATTTAAAAAAGAAATGAAGAAGGACTGTGTTGTTAGGCGCAGGGAAATACAGAGAGGGGTGGTATCTGGTTTGATGAAAAATAGCCACGGATTCCCATGCACACGCGTCTTTAATATCACACTTACACCTAACCCATTACAAATCGGCAGTCCCTTCTCAGCTTCCTCCACCTCACTCGTTCTACATAATTATTTTTCGGGGCTGTAAAAAAAAGTGTTAAAAAAAGGAGAAAGTTAAAAAAGAACTGATCTTTTTTTCGCTAGTGGGAGCCTGGGAGGCCAGAAAAGATTTCTGATCACCCCATTAAGCAGAAAAGAAAGAGTGAAAAAGGATCAGGGAGCAGAGTCCTTTTTTTCTTTTTTTTGGATTTTGGGAAATTGGGTTTTTTTTTTTTAAGGAGTAAAAGAAAACATTTCTGCTGAAATAATAATAGTATAATACGGACGGGGGAATATATAAGACAAAAGGGGATAAAAAAGCAAACAAAAAAGAAAAAGACGAGAAGAGCTTAAAAGGGGTTTGTGTAATTTTTTTGTTTGCATGTATCGGTGTCTGGTATTGATGATGACTATTGAGATTGGCTTTGCATGTCGGTATTTGAGAGGGAGTGATTCTTGCTGAGAGGTTTGGGACTTTTTTGCTGAAAAAATAGTGAGGAATAGCGTGAAAATCGGGGAAAAAGTTGGAGTTTTTTTTCTCTTTCTTTGCATTCTTTCTGTGGTTAAAGGAATGGAAGTTACTGATGATTACAGAAATTGCATTCATGGATTCTGTGCTCTTTGAGGTTTTTTTATTTTTTGGGTAAGAGACTGCGGAGGGATTTTTTTTTTTTTTTAACTAACTAAATCAGTCCTTTCTGTTATTACTCCAAAGCTTGAATCTTTCTCCGTTTCTTCCAACAAAGAAGCAGTCTTTGTGGTCGAAGCTCCCGACTATTGTTGCAGGTGAATAATTTGTTTACTTCTTTATTTGGGATTTTTCTGTTATGAAGTTTGTGTTTCAATTCATCTTGTGAAGTGGGAAGTTGAAAACGTTGGTTTATTGTTATGATTCAGGCAACTTATGCTGAGGAAAAGATCTAGACCAACTACTTGTAAACAAGCTCTAATGGCAGATTATGGCACTTCATCATCTCCTAGGGAGCATCTTCGAAGACCCATTTCTGCTCTATTCAGTTCGCCAAGGCTGTTCACTGGTTTTGCTTCAAAGGGGTTAACTGATTCTGAGTCTCTAATGAGCCCAACTTCTATACTTGATAGCAAACCATTTTCTGCATTTAAGAGCCCTTTTTGGTCAGATTCAAGCACTCCCAAAACCTACAAACCTGAAAATAAACTTCATTTGGAGAAGCTGGACTCAAGAAGTGTGGGTCTTGGCCTTGTTGATGCTTTAACAGATGATACTTCTGATTCTAAAGTAAGTAAACCTGAGAGCAGAATGGTTATGTTTGGTTCACAGTTGAAGATTCAGATTCCTACCCTGCCACCCTCTGTTGTTTCCCCTGTCCAATCACCAAATTCCCCTACTGATTTTGGTATCAAGACTCAGAATTCTCAAGTAGGATTGTTGTCCCCTGGGCTATCACAATCTTCTGTGAAGAAATCTCCCTTTGGGTCCTCGAATTCTGGCCTTGAAAACTCTAATTCGTCACGGATTTTTAGTGGCCTTTCCATCAGCGAAATGGAGCTCTCAGAGGACTATACTTGCGTCATATCTCATGGCCCAAATCCAAAGACAACTCATATATTTGATGATTGCATTGTTGAGAGCTGTTGTGGTGCTCTTCAAGTCTCTTCTTCAAGAAATCAAAATCGACTTTTCATCAACCGTTCAATGAGTTATCCATCTGAGAGTTTTCTCAGTTTCTGCTACAATTGCAAGAAGAATCTTGGGCAAGGAAAAGACATTTACATGTACAGGTTAGGCATAAATTTGCTTTCTTGGTTGGGGCTTTTGCAGTTTTACCCTTTTAATCCATAAGAATTAGTGCTCGAGTCAAATGAAAACCTTCAAAAAGTTACTTATTTGATTTTCCTAGTTGATCTGCAAACATGTGTAGTGGGCTGACCTCGTTATGGCAAATGCATGTTCTTATCAAGAATGTTTGTGTGAATCCATAAAATTTGTTTATGCCAAGCGACTAGGGAGGAGTAAACTAGTGGGTGCTTCTTTCTGTTCTTTCATGCACATTTTTTCCTATAAAAATATCATTGTTGTTCTTGTCCTGAAGCTCATCGTGCGTTATAATGTTTCCTTCACTTAATTTTCTCAATTTTTTTGGTGCTGCCTGCAATTATAAGTTCTTTAATTAAGCGCACTAGTTCTCATACTACAATGCATTCTAATTGTGGCAATGTTCTATTATTTCAGAGGTGAGAAGGCATTTTGCAGTAGTGACTGCAGGGACAAAGAGATGATGTTGGATGAGGGAATGGAAATAACCGAGCGTGATGATGCCTATGGCATCTCCTCATCATGACAGATCCCCATGCCTTCATTAGCCTAATAAAACACCCCATATGGCTTCATCCTTAGCTAGAAGAATTGAGGTCCTGGTTTTTATATACATCAAAGACAGATTAAGGCAACACATAAGGTTCTTGTATTGTACACGATAGATCAATGAAGTCTGTTTTTGGTGTTTTTATTTTGCAAATTTATACTTGTTTTAGGTGTTCTTGTGATGCAGTTGCTCCTTGTTAACAAGGCCAGGAACTGTAATTAGGCCGAGGTATTGTAGAGTTGATGGCTTGATGCTACTGAAAAACCAAGATGATAATGGAAGCAGTAAAAGTAGGTGATTGCTGTGTCTACAGGTTGTAGCTCTGAAAATTGGATATGAATGATGATACTGATTATGCTGGTAGACGATTACATCCATTAAATTTTGTTTAGTAGTGAGTGAATGGTCTCATTATTAAGTACACATCAGATGGACCAATGACATCAATTGAGTAGATTCTTTTCTTTTTCTTTGCCATGTACCTTTCTACATCACTTGATGTCATGCCCATATTCATCTATTTCATCAAGACTTATGTGAATAAAGTATTTGGGGAGGTGCTTAATTTATGGGACCGTGTGATTAAGACCAGTGAAAGAGAGAATAAATAAAGGCTTAACACCTTTTAGCTCTTTGAAAGAAGCGATCCTTGAACAAACTATTTTAGCTTTGATAAAGTCATAATTGAAAAGATTGCTCAAAAAGTAAGGGTTGAACAGAAAACAGGCTTCTTTACCATCATCAAAATTTAATGGCCTTTTCTACATTTTGAACCGGTCATATAATATTAGTACCAGTAAAATTCTTTGGCATTGGATGAAAGCTCAGAAACAAGAGAGTTCCTGTGACTAAGGCCCATGGTTTTCCTATGTATTTGTTCCCTTTGGGATTCGAAAATTACTCAGGCTGCCTTTTATCTCAACAGTACTACTCTGGTCCAAAAATGGTTGCCACTGGAGGAGACAAGCATGCATGGGAAGACTGGACATTAGGGCAAGAAGAGGGACACCCTCAAATGCTAATTTTAGGAGAGGAATAAAGGTACATACCAAGGCAATGTTAGGACCATTGTGCCCTAGGGATGCATCAATACTTCATTTTTGGAGGGCTCTTTTAACCTATTTGATGTCCAAATCTTCTTTATTGCAAAGTCACCATAAGGGGAACTAGTGATTTCTTTTTTTTAAAATAAGAATTTTGGTCTCCCTTTGAATAGTGTGTTGGATTTGGAAAAGAAGTTTCATTCCAATTCTCTTGCATGGAAAAGAAGTTGTAGACAAATTTGGTTTCAAGAACTTAAAGTTCAACTTAAGCTGGATTAGCTTATTGTCTTTTTATAATCCAGTTTTACTTCATTTTGTCATAATACAGGTTAGAACTTGGTGATTGTTGAAAGAAATATTGAATTTAAAATAATGTTGAATAATGCTCAGAGTGTGAAAAATATTTAAAATGATAAAGTCATGAATAAAAAAATTTCAATATAAGCGAAATATACAAACATATGTGAGTTACAAATTTTATGTAATAATATGAAGTTAAAAATAAAAAAAAAATATTCTTGAAATGTTGAAGTACATGATGACAAAAAAAATTTGATCATTTTCAGATTTTATCTATTAATTACATTTGAAAGTAATATTTAAATAACTTACCGTAGTTTTTCAAAATTAAATAAAGAATCCTATAAGAGCTTTCAAAACATATTAACATTCATAAAATATTAAAAAATTAAACTTATAATAGAAAGAAAATGATTAGGTTACTTATTGTTCTTAGAAAAATTATAATCTTTGTGTCTGACATTTCGTTCTGTATTTTTGCATTTTGAATAAATTTTTTAGTTCACAATCATTATTTTCTAAGCGTAAAAATTCAAAAGGAAATACAATCCAAAAACATTATTGTTCAATTATTTATTACATAAACATTACATGGGTTGCATAATGTATACTATTTGAGTAAAACTAGATTGAATTAACTTAAACCTAGTTTTGTCTTGCCTCATGTTTAATATTAGCAATCATATAGTTTTGTAATTTGTGTTCATCCTCCATCTCTTGTCGTAATGGAAGGGAATTGATAACCAAGAGGACGTAGGTAGGATCCAAGTCCAACTGCAATTGTTGTGCAAATTACTAAATAATCACGTATTTTGTAGGAGTTGATCTTTTTTTGATGACATAACAATCACGCTTTCGAAAGAGATGATCTTTTCTTAATGACTTGAGAATAGGGCAAAGTGAGACATGCAAAATTTCTTGATAGAATCGGTTGATTAGGTCCAAATGTATCCCTTAAAAATAGTGTATGCACTTTTTCATGCATTCGGTTCAAAAGCATGGCAAAGATAATAAAAGAGGGAATCGACAAAATGGCCTTTCATAAAATGGTGAATAATTTTTTTTTTATTTTTCACATTTAAAACGATGAAAAAATGTTATTAATATTTTATTAGGATATTTTTTTAGTCATTCGTCATAATTCTATCCAATTTTCATTTGGACGTTTTTTTATCGTTTTAAATGTAAAAGATGAAAAATATTATTCACTAATTTATTAGGAACCATTTTGTCAGCTACCTCATAATAAAAAGAAAAGAATGAATTAGTATAATTAGTGTATACAATCTAAGTGTGTCTTTCTTCTTTTCTCATAACAAGCTTTTTCTTTCTTTTAAGAAAAGAGTTCTTCTTTTTCATCAGATACGAGTTTTGACTATTTTATCTTATTTTTCACGCTATGAAAGAGTTGATGTTTTGAAATGACATAAGAATAGACAAAGCGAGACACAATTATTTTGAATGTATTAATTTCTTTTTATTTTCCAATGGTCTGGAAGGGAAAAATCACAAAATTTATTTATGCTAACGAAAATCAATGCATATGGCTGTTATTGAGGAAAAAATCTACTATGTGTCCATAGAATCATTTAAGTGTCTATATATATTAAGAAAAAGATAAAGATTACCCATAAAAAGGAACTATTCTTGTATTTTTTTTTTTCTCTACAAATGATAGTGTAGTAATAGAACAAATTGTCAAAGTACATAGCCACAAAAGGGCTAGTTACTTTTCGTGGTGTTGGATTCAACCGAACCCACGAAGACAAAAGAACTATTAGGGTAAAAAAGAACACAAAAAGTCAAAGAGCCCGATAAGAGAGAAAAATGCCAAATAAAACAGCAAACAGAAGTGATCACTCGGGAACCATTCTTGTATTGAAAATTATATTTTGGACAATCTTTCATTGTGGAGAGTTCCAATTTACATTCAATTGTTGTCAAATGTATTTAAAATTTGCTTTAAAAAAACAAAAGAAAAATATTATCCAAATTTGGGTAATTTTAAATAATGAAACAACATTATCCAAGAAAATGGGGCAAGTTTGTCATTTCATTTGATCATATTTACAAACCCATCACCCAACTCAAATCCCACACAGCTCAGTACAGCTTTGGGCTGTGTGACCTTTGTATTAATAATGGCAATAGTAATAACGCCATTCTCAATCTTACCCTCCAGAATCCCACTTTTGTCCTTACTCTCCTTTTCACCCATTCGACCACGGACTCCCCTCCGCCGTAGACGGCAGTTTCTCGTCGCCACTGTCCGCCGGAAACCTCCACCGGATTCCGACATGTCCGTCTCCATCCCTATGCCCCCGTCCTCTTTGGTTCGACGTGACTCAGAATCCGATCTTTTGCTGGATCCAAGAAATCGTATGTGCATATCGGAATCTCTATATTTCTTGCAGAATTATGAATTATTTTTCCACTGTTGTACTTTTCTAAATGGGATTTGTGAAATTAGCATATCTTAGTCTTCGTAATCACTTGCGGTGGATGGTTGCTGACGAGATAGGAGAATATTTTTATAGATTTTTAAAAAAAAATTTCGTGATGTTCCTTTTAATGTTTTTTTTGGGACTAAAATTATGCTGTAATGTGGGTTTAGAAAATGCGACTAACTATGAGAATTTTCATTTGGATTGCTATATAGTTGTAGATTATGCACTTGAAAGTGACTGCCTTTATTATTTTTTGTTCTTATTTTGGCGAGTTTTCCTGATTGATGCAATAAATGGTGGAAATGGGCTGGTTCTTGCTGTGATGTGATGTGATGTTGGCGCTTAAGTGATTGCAATGCAAGTGACAGATAGAATCTTGTTAGGTCTAGTATTGAGTTTGTAAATGTAATTCGTGGGATTCTATGAAGCTTGACTTAAAATTGTATCTTTATTCTTCTCACGTTTCTTGTTAGTACCTTAATATGGAACATGTTTTAATTGTGGACTAGTGGGGGAATGTAGCTTCATTGGATGGGATGGTCTGTCGCTTTTCCTTACTCCAGCAGGATATATCTCTGCTTAAGTAGTCTGTCACATTAGGCTCCTACTTTGGTTTACATGATACATGTGTAACTGGAAAATATAGTTTTGAGGATATACCATATAAGGATCTCAAAAGAAATTATTATGGAGCTTAAAAGTTAAGAATTGTCAGCCTCATTTAGTAGTAGTTAATAACAGCGAACCTAGTGAATGGGCTAGTGACTATGTGAAGTTCAGGAATACTGATGAATGCTTTAGTCATACTATTGCACCAAGGTTTGCTCTTGATTTAGAAGGTCATTCATTCATGCCATTGAGAACACAGACTGCTGATGGCTTGTTGCTCTCTCTCTCTCTCTCATTTTCAAATTGCTGATCAAGGTGTCAGGAAAGGGGATGCGCCTAGTTCCGGTGAAGAAGACAGTACCCGCAAAGAAGACAGTACCCGCAAATCTAGTAAAATAGCCACTCGCAAAAGCAGATATTCTGTTAGCTCTATCACGTGCTTTGGAGTTGAGCTTACCCCAGATAATATAGCAGTTGCCATGGTATATTTTGTCCAAGGCGTTTTAGGCATTTCTAGGTTAGCTGTAAGCTTTTACTTGAAAGATGACCTGCATCTGGATCCTGCCGAGGTATGCCACTTTTTCCTTGAATTTGGAATAAAATTAAGTATGGTGTTTGAGATATGCCTGTTGTTGTTAATTGCGCTTACATTGGTTTATGAAATTCTATATTTCAAAATACTGAATTTGAAACCTGCAATTAGAATATTTTATTTATTGTTATGAAGTTTGTAAAAAGAAATTGAGAGCAAATTTAGGTGTGAATATTGAATTTTACCAATTTAGAAGTTATTTCAATTAGTTGATCAAGTTACCGTTGAACAATCTTTTTATTTTATTTTATTTTTTCATTTTTCATGCTTTTGGAATCTTATTTGTCTTCTGATTGGTTATTATCACAAAATTTCTTCCCCTATTACGTGTTTATTAGAGCACAAATGTTTTGAAATCTATATTTTGTTTTGTAAGTAGAACTAAGAAAACTTCTTTCTTTCTCCTTCTTTTCATTAGCATATGCTTGCTACTTGTTCATACATATATATATACACACACCTCTATATTATGTGGGTGTGCGTGATCATGTTTATGCTAGGATCAACTACAAAGTCTATATCATGTACTTTTTTCCTTATTTTTTTGTATAGGGTCACAAGACACCAATATATTGATGATTAAGAAGGATTTTCTTTTTCTAAAATAACTGAATTTGATGTATACAATTTCAAGTTATAAAATTTGGGAGCTTTGCAAATAGATCTTCCTGTTGTTCACCATTACACTACCACCGTTTATTTTATTGTTTGTTATGCCATGGTAGCACTATGTGGCTGTTAAGCACCATGTTGTGTGCATTAGAAAGTTTTTACGTTGTAAACTCTAGAAATTTAGCAGTTATGTTTTTTTTGTAGTAGTAGAAGATAATTTTGCTTATTTATCATGGATAGCTGAAGTGTCCAATTTCACCAATCTTGTTTGCAGAGAATCTCTGCATTCAACTGATGAGTTTATATGTTTCACTAGACAGCTGTAATTACTGGTTTCTCATCATTGCCATGGCTCGTTAAGCCACTTTATGGTTTCATCAGGTGAGCTTTGGATTGGAATGCGTAGTTGATCAAGTTACCGTTGAACAATCTTTTTATTTTATTTTATTTTTCATTTTTCATGCTTTTGGAATCTTATTTGTCTTCTGATTGGTTATTATCACAAAATTTCTTCCCCTATTACGTGTTTATTAGAGCACAAATGTTTTGAAATCTATATTTTGTTTTGTAAGTAGAACTAAGAAAACTTCTTTCTTTCTCCTTCTTTTCATTAGCATATGCTTGCTACTTGTTCATACATATATATATACACACACCTCTATATTATGTGGGTGTGCGTGATCATGTTTATGCTAGGATCAACTACAAAGTCTATATCATGTACTTTTTTCCTTATTTTTTTGTATAGGGTCACAAGACACCAATATATTGATGATTAAGAAGGATTTTCTTTTTCTAAAATAACTGAATTTGATGTATACAATTTCAAGTTATAAAATTTGGGAGCTTTGCAAATAGATCTTCCTGTTGTTCACCATTACACTACCACCGTTTATTTTATTGTTTGTTATGCCATGGTAGCACTATGTGGCTGTTAAGCACCATGTTGTGTGCATTAGAAAGTTTTTACGTTGTAAACTCTAGAAATTTAGCAGTTATGTTTTTTTTGTAGTAGTAGAAGATAATTTTGCTTATTTATCATGGATAGCTGAAGTGTCCAATTTCACCAATCTTGTTTGCAGAGAATCTCTGCATTCAACTGATGAGTTTATATGTTTCACTAGACAGCTGTAATTACTGGTTTCTCATCATTGCCATGGCTCGTTAAGCCACTTTATGGTTTCATCAGGTGAGCTTTGGATTGGAATGCGTAGTTATCTAACACGTCTTTTCTGTTCAGTAAGGCTCTAATCTCACAATCATTAGATTGCCATTGTAGCGATTCTTTCCCACTCTTTGGGTACCGGAGAAGATCATACTTGGTCCTGTCAGGGCTTCTTGGAGCACTTTCTTGGAGTCTTATGGCCACCTTTGTTGATAGCAAGTATGATGCTGCTTTTTGCATACTTTTGGGATCCCTTTCTGTTGCCTTTTCAGATGTTGTAAGTATGGTTTCTTGTCAATTTGCTCTGCAAAGGAAAATTTGTATATGAGATTTTTTTTCCCTTTTATTTTGTGGTTATGAAATAAAAGTTAGGTTTGATATTGTATGCTAAATGCATTAGGTTTGACTCAGAAAGATGATAAAGACAAGGGAAAAATATTAGTGAACAATTGATTTCCACTTCTTTCTCAAGTTAAAGTGAACATATCAATTATAAATATTGTTATTGCTAGTTGGTGTACTTAAAAATTAATGAAATACTTGATTGTGCAATTGTAGTAGGTCTTTTAGTGTTTCTTGATCCATTTATTGGAGTGTATATGTAGTCAGCCCATAGTAAACTGAAGATTTATTCAGGTAGTAGATTCCATGGTTGTGGAGAGGGCTCGTGGTGAGTCTCAAAGCATGTCAGGATCTCTTCAATCCTTGTGCTGGGGCTCTTCAGCTTTTGGGGGGATTGTAAGTGCGTATTTTAGTGGCTCCCTGGTTGATGCATATGGTGTAAGGTATACATCTTTACATTTTTGAATCCTAGTACAAGTACTTTGGGCCATATTATTGATGATAATTCTGAATTCATCCAGGTTCGTTTTTGGGGTGACTGCACTGCTTCCTCTGATAACATCTGCAGTTGCAGTACTTGTTAAAGAGCAGCCTGTGCCTGGCACTGCAAGGGGTCAGAAACCTTCTTTGGACAGTCCTGGATTTTTGGAGAGCTCAAAAAATAGCATCATTCAGTTGTGGGATGCTGTTAAGCAGCCCAATATACTTCTTCCCACTCTATTTATTTTCCTATGGCAGGCAACACCGCAATCAGATTCTGCCATGTTTTTCTTTACGTAAGTGATTTAAAGTTTCAAGCCAACTTGTCTATTTACTTCCATCTCTCTGAAACCCGTGGCTAAAGATTTTTTTTTTCCTTATTTTAGCACGAATAAACTCGGTTTTAGTCCAGAATTTCTTGGACGTGTGAAGCTTGTTACTTCAGTGGCATCTCTTCTCGGTGTTGGTCTCTATAATGGATTTTTAAAAAGTGTTCCTCTAAGAAAGATATTTCTTGTAACTACTCTTATCGGTGCTGCTCTGGGAATGACCCAGGTTTGTCTACAAGTCTTTTTGGGTTTATCTATTTATTTATTTATTTCGTATAGAAATGAACTTTTGGATGTCTGGCTAGGTTTTGCTCGTGACTGGATTGAATAGAAAGTTTGGAATAAGTGACGAGTGGTTTGCAATTGGGGATTCATTGATTATAACAGTTCTTGGTCAGGTAAGTACTTCTGCAATGAATATTATACATCTGATCAATCTTTCACAATTGCTAACTTGACTTTTTCTTTGTCAGGCTTCTTTTATGCCCGTTCTTGTATTGGCAGCAAGAATATGTCCTGAGGGCATGGAAGCAACTCTTTTTGCAACCTTGATGTCCATTTCTAATGGGGGAAGTGTTGTTGGAGGCTTGATTGGAGCTGGCCTTACCCAGCTCTTTGGTGTTACCAAGGACAGGTTTGATAACTTGGCTTTCCTGATCATCCTATGCAATCTTAGCTCGTTATTACCTTTACCTCTCCTCGGACTTCTTCCTAAAGATGACCCCGGTACCAATTCAAAAGATACTGGTGATATTGAGATGAAGTCTAACTGATTCTCACTTGCTGCTACATTGACACCTGAAACTGAACTTGGATAGTCTATCCAACCACGGATGCTTCCCACATTACTGCTGAAGAGATTAAAGAAGAGAATTCTTTAACAGGCAAAGAGATAGGGATAGAATTATAGGGTTGTGAATAGTCAATACTAATCTGGAGAGAAATGTTTGTACAATGAACCAAGAAACCAGCAGAAGTTGGTGCCTTCTGTTTATTATATGATGGAACCAAGCAATGAGGGACAGGATTTTCAGATATTCCCATGTGACTTTTGTGTTTGTGTGCAGTCCCTCTGGCCCATGATAGGCAATTTCTGATAAGAAAGTAGTCAATTCATGATATGATCTTATATAATCTTGCCATTTGCAAAGCAAATGTTCACCATTTTCCATTTTCTTTGCTCAACCCTCTACATCTTTGGTAAAACTTGGCAACTCCAAAGGACTGATTTCTACTCAGCAGCTTCTTATGTCACCAAGTGAAATAACTGACAAGGACAACCAAATATCTATGTTATTGTGCTATTCGTTATTATACAACTTTTACTCATAAAATATCTAATACTTTTAATGCTGAAAAAAGTTCTTTCTCCATTGATAAAGCAAATAGTCACCATCTGTTATGAAATGAATTTTAGTTAGATCTCACAATTAATATCACGCTTGCAAAATATATTTCGAAATTATTTTGCAAAATGTGATTCCAAATTATTTTTGGGTAAATGTTTCGATTTTTAAATCTCGTACATTTTCTAATATCGGCATTATCACTCATAAATTTTTTCATAAACTTGACTTTCTAAACTCTATACTTTAAATCGAGATCTAATACTCATCACCCATTATTTCGAAACGGATCAAAATCAAAGTCCAAAGTCCAAAGTCCATCCATGGATAATCAATCCATAGGGATATCAGGGAACCATGTGATCTTGAAGGCAGCAGGAGCAGGCTGTGTTGCAGCGAATGTGCTCCTGAGGGTTTTACTCTTGAATTGAACAGAGACAGGGATGCAGATATATCATCAGCAGGGACGAAACCTGTCACGTGGCAATCTGATTGGACACCACATGGTGGGTCTTTTACCATTTGCCCACAAGTGTAGTCACGTCTAAATAATCCAAAACTTTGAGCAATTTAATATGGTATTATAATTAGGGGTGACAATTTTTTATACGACTCGAAAATTCAACACGAAATTATGAGACAAAATGTGATTCGAACTTAATACGAAAATTTAACATGAAAAAAATCGCATTGGTCCAACTTTTATTGCCCTCTATTTTTTTTACAATCTTGTTACTTTTTTAAAACACGACCCGTGATCTCGAAAGCTGACCTATTGCCACCCTAATTATGATGGCACTAACTTTGCCAATTATATAATATTATTTGAGCTAACTACGCTGACATTCGGTCTACTAATAATAATAATAATAATAATAATAATCCATTTCGTTATTGTCCAATATTGCCCTACGAATCCAATTCATTGTTTTTTCACCAGTGTTGTGAAAAACGAATCGGAATACGAACCGATCAAATCAAGGGGTCAAGGTAAATCAACCAAATCAATAGTAAAAATCAGATAATTAGTAAAAATTAGATAATATTATTATAATGTAATTATAAAAATATTAATATTAATATACAAATATGTTAAAAATAAGTTATTTAATTTTTTTAATGTAGTTAAATATAAATTAAGTTTGACATGAAATTTCAAATGTATGATTGAATAATTTTATGAAAAATAGTATAAAATATGTTTTAAATAAAAAATGTATTAAAAATTGTAAAAAATCTTTTATATAATTATTTAAGATATTAAATTTTTAAAAAATAAAAAATTTTATGAATAAAAATTCAAAATATTCACATAAAAAATACTAAAAATGAGTGTTAAAAAAATTTGAGGTCAAATTATAATTTTTAAAAATTAAAATTTTGTTTTAAAAAAAGATAACCAGGTCAATCCCAGGTTTGACTGGTCAAATTGAGGGTTTAACTAGATTAGATCGATTTTTTTAAATTACATTTTTTTACAGTAACTGAGGCTAGCTTGACCAGTTGGCCCGATCTGGGTTTAACAACATTGTTTTTCAATAGATAATTTTGTATGTAGTATGAGAAAAATATTGGATAATTTTGTGTCGATAAAGTTTATTTTTGATTTGATATTGTTTTTAAGTTATAAGATGGAACATATTTAATGCACTATTAAATGTATATTTTTATATTTTCTTTTTAATTTGGATTATATATATCACTATTAATAAGAGTAATATAAAAATTTTACACAAAAAGTAGACCATTTTATAGGACAAATAAATTTGTTAAAATCAGATTCTTTCTTAGGATAGAGAGACTAATTTTTTTTATTATTATAAATTACAATATATTATTAAATATAAAATTTATTATTATTATTTTTACTTTTTAATTTTATCCCAGATATAATTATTAGTAAGAAGAAAAAAAATCATTATTAGTAAGATGTTAATTCTCTTAGCATAGATCTATTTGTTATTAATAAATAAGTAAGAGTGTTATTTCGATAGATAACTCTTCTATATATAGTCCACTAATATCTAACTCATTAATTTATCCCATCTACATAAATGCTTGGTCTCAATTCGGGAGGCTATAAAAATTTCATATAGGAGCATATAATTCTTGTGTCCTATACATCACATCAAAATGAACATCAATAATGGAACTGTAATCATAAAATTCACAACAAATGTTCATATAATACTACTATAAATCCTTAATTAATTAGTAAATCCCAAAATTTTTGGTCAGTGGATCGGTTTGATGATTAAACTTATGAAATCAGAGAAAAAAACAAAACCAAAAGAGTTTAGAGGTACCATGGACTCTTCATCATGTGTAGTCAAGAAATCCGACACTCCAAAAAACAGTCATATGGGGAAGTAGGAACTTGGAAGTTGAGATCAAATGTGATTAACCCCTCAAATGATTGAACCTTTTATTATTGCCACAATGTCAGAAATAAATAATCTCAACAAATCCCTGCTGAAGTAGAAACAGTTTCATTCCATAATGTTGATATTCCCCATCATCACAAATTGCTTGATTACTGATCAATCCACCTAATTAATTAAAAAAATCAGTGATCATCAACAATTGATGCAAATCTCAAAGAAAGATTCTTCTTATTGTTATGAGCTATAATTGTTAATAATGATAGTTATGGACAGCCCAATAAATATATAGATGAAAACAACCACGATGATCATGAAATCTAATTCAAGATCTTGAGAGATCAACTTAGAGGGGAGTTTAGATTTTTTGTCTTGTTTGTTATGTATAAATCGTGTTCTATTAATAAAACAACATTATTTTACGAATAAATAATGAAGTCTAATATGAAATGTATAAATCTTAATGACTCTAATTTTAATAAAATTATATCATTTCATTAATAAGACACGGTTAACACACAATAAATGAGACAGATGATGTTGAATGTAATCAATGTATAGAAGAATATAGGAATCTTTGCAACTAATAAAATTTTGGGTTTTTGCATTGCCTATGTTAACTTTAGTTCATGTTTTCTCAATAGGATGTGGATATGGTTCATATTAAATTTTTTTTCTCAAAAAAAGAACAAATATGGCAATTGTATTTTTTTTTTTTGATTAAAGAGGCAAATATTAAACTTGTAAAGAAAAATATGTCTACTCTAAAGTTATACATATCAAATCAATGTTAAAGTATGATCTCACCACACCATGTGGATCCAAAAAAATCAAAATACCTAATTAAAAAATAAAGTTAGTTTTCATCAACACATCAGCACAATAATTCTCCGCACACAAGAAATGGATAAGAATTTGTTGTTGAGGAAATGAAGAAGGTTGGTTGGGAGAAAGAGAGAAGAATCCAGTTTTGGAATTGTTTGTGCATGTGGAGAGCCATGTGAAGGACATTAAACTATTTCATCAGCCTCCATTAAAGATTTCAACATTCTGCAACTTCATCATAATGAGGAAAACCTTATATAAAATATTGATTTAATACATGTACAACACACCCCTTTGAGAAATTATTGATACTTTGAACAATGGATCTAGACATTAATTGATTATGCTGAAGAATATTAGTTTCAAACACTTAATAATTTTTTGATTAATGGATGTACATTGATGGTCAACAAAGTCCATTAGTTGAAGACAAACAAAAATGCTACCAAAAGCACTAAATAGGTAACCAATTGCCCCTATGATTATTCAACCTTTTTTATTTGTTCCCCTCTTTTCATGTCCTAACACACTTTCAATCTTTATAAATCCCTTCAAAGTATTTTCTAGTATTTTTGTTGTTACAACTGTTTGAATAAAGCAAAATTTTTGTCCGGCACTAGTATTGTCAAATTATTAGTTACACATAGCCATCATTGATGGGAACAAAATTCATTTCCCCACATAGACAAAATACATTGATATATTTTCGTCTCTGGTTGTTGCCTGTGTATGATGAACTGAAGATCCATCAAGAAAACATAGAAATTAATCAGTTGTGTATGCTGAGATGTTGGTCTTTGGCTGGACAAGGATTCACATGTTCCAAGGTTAGACAATGACCACGCCTTTGATATGTGGCCATAGCTGCAAAACCTTCAAAATCCTACTAGTAAATGATGTCTTTCAAAGCTGAAAAAACCCCACATGCCACTTCATCCCTTGTCTGTGGTGGACCATTTTTACCTGAAAGAACTTCAAGGTCATCAATCAAAGGAATCCATTAGATCAGCCAGATTGGCCGGGCAATAGATTTTGCATGCATTTATTGTGCTTGCAATAAACTTATGAGACTACCTGTGGTTCCAAGAAATCTAGATCTTAACTTTTCTGATGATCTATCTCTCCCATTCCAGGTGGCAATTCGATCTTTCTGATGGAATTTATATTAGTCGGCTAACAAACAATTTGGCACGAAAGTTGTAAGTAAAATGTAATGAAACAAGTATTCCTTTAAAAAAAAAAAAAACTTTTCTGATGATCTATCTCTCCCATTCTAGGTGGCAATTCGATCTTTCTGATGGAATTTATATTAGTCGGCTAACAAACAATTTGGCACTAAAGTTGTAAGTAAAATGTTTGTGGATAATATCACTGTCAAGTATTAAAATTAAGAGGAAATACATATATCAAATACCTATACTCATTGAAGCTAAAAATCCCTTAATTGAGTCAATATTCCATGTGACAGGCAATAAGAATGAAACTTGTGAATACATTTTCACGTCAATGAATCAATGAAGGGATTTTTAGCTCAAAGCATATTTACAAAGGAGTCAATTCTATTGTTGGATAATCAAGTCATTAAAAAAACATAATGTGCTTCAAACTTTTTCTCCCTTCTTCGTTTTGTTAAGGGGTTTTTTTCCTTTCTGCCAATAAAGCATGATTTTCCTTTGCGAATCTAGGCTCCGTTTGGACAAGTTTTTTATTTACAAAAAGTTAATTTTTCTTAAATAAAAATAAAACATCCAAACACATTTTTATTTCAAAAATTAAAATTTAAATTTTCTCACTCAGATTCCTCTCACATAATTTTAAAAAAATTTCTTTTATATATTTCCCTCCAAAATACTTTTTATATAAAAAAAAACCCATCAAAATTTTCATATATTTTAATATAACTTTTCTCAAATAAAATACATCCAAACGAATCTGATTTAGAAGTAACCCTCCACGTTCTATGCCAAATTTTCATGTTCACTAACAAAATCGAGAATGGTTAAAGCTTGCCAGACCCTAACCCAATAATACAAGACAGAATTGGTATTATCATGAAGTAACTGATCAAGGCTTTTTTCTTATACTTGTTTTCATTAATTTGTACAAGCAAAGACTGTGACGACTGCATTCCATCTTCTCAGTCATGCATAATTGCTGCAAGTTTCTCATTACTGCAATACTACTTTGTTAGCTTCTCATTCATACAATGGTACTACTTTGTTTGTCTGGATACTGAAGGTGTTATCTTCCCTTTTCCAATTTGAGTCCCATCATGGCATCATGGCATATTTCACTGTTCCTGAGAATTCCAACCAGAAGCACTACAGTAAAGAAAAAATGACTAGGCCCTTTGGGTTAGATCAGTTCATCTTACTTGGAGGACAACAAACGCCTCACGTCAGGAGGACCTAGGATCAAACTACCGCAATTATTGTGGCAAACAGTTCTAAGGGCAAGGATTGTTTGTTCAGACATATTAGTTCTGTGCCTAATTTGAATGTGGGGTGTGAGCAATGACCCATAGCTCAGTGTCGAGGGGCATAAAAGTTCGTACCATTGAACTGAAAGTGTGGAGAGTGAAAAAGTCTTATATAAGGTGTAAATAACTCCTCTATAAAAAAAAATGACTAGAAAACAATTTTCATCTAATATCAGTAAATGTGTGAATAACTCCTGTATAAAAAAAAATGACTAGAAAATAAGATTATGTTACAAAGCACAATTCATCTTGATGTTCAACAATTAATGTATGAAAACTAATCCATGAACGTCAAAATTTGTGCAATTTGCCACGAGAAAAAGTACGTACATTTGTAGTTAACAACGTTATATGAAGTACAAGTAACATGCATATGATTATCATACGAATTATCAACATTTATCAAATTTCTTTCTCGTTTATAATTGTCATGGATAGGTGGTCAATGAAAGCCTCATAATGGTGATGTATTATTAAATTTTCCATCCAAGTTTTAGAGGGCAAAGATATTTCTTTCTAGATATGCACCGATCGTACAACTTTTGACTTCCAAGTTAATTTCTCAAAGTTTCTTGAAAAATATACTTATAATACTAAACCATGAAATTGAAATCGCCCCCAAATAAGACCGGCCGATAATTACCCATATCGAGAAACATCATGGCAAATCATCTTGAAGAAAGAACAAGAAAAGCGAAAGCAACCCTAGTCAAAGAAAATACAAGCCTAAACCAACCACGCAACACGCTCAAAAGAAAAGAATCTATCATGAATAGTTGGTTGCATGGGTCAAATATATGATGAAACTATATGATCAATATTACGCAACATAAAAGAATTTAAATGTAAAATAGAGAAACGGGAAATTGGGGGTACAACTTTTACTGATTATGTGCAACTGCTACATCTTATTTTTTTGGGAAAAAAAATGTTTAAGGGCTAATTTCATATGTTCTTGAAGTTTGCGAAATATTTTATAAGGATAATCTCCTTAAAATTTGTGATATGTTTCGTGAAATGTTTTGGAGGATGAGGATACAATGGTTTATTGTTTTACACTATTTCTTTTCACGCTGCTGCCGAAAGGGTGCTGATCTGGGGAGGGAGCTACATCAAACATTGATGTGATGTTTGATCCCTCATGCATCTCCTCCATTGTTAGATTAGCATGTAAACAGAGGATCAACAATTTTGGTGCAAAATGATGTAGGATGTAATATAAGATGGTAGTACTAGAACTAAAATTGCTACTCAAATAAATAATGGAAAAAAAGTCCCGTTTGATGTAACTATTTCTGCAAGTATTGTATAATTGATAAATAGTTGTCTTTTATGTAAATTATGTATGAATCTGTTACAATTATAGGATACAACTCTTTCGTGAAGGGCTGTATTTATTCTATTGATTCACAAAAGCAAAATATTCTTTTCTTTTCTTTTTTTTTAACTACACTTATTTCGTTGTACTGAAACTAAAACTAAAACTCTTATTTTTTTTACTAAATAATACTTCAAATAAGTTTTGAATGGGTCATCGACAACTTAACACAAATTATCAAATTGATGTAAAAGAAAAGAAAAATAGTTGACGGTCGCTATGAAACAACTAAGGTGTTTTATTTAAAAAAAAGTTATATTGGAATATGTAAAAATTTTGGTGAGTTTTTTTTTTTAATAGAGAAAGTATTTGAGGGGAAAAAATAGGAGGAAATTTTTTAAAAAATTTTGTGGGAGGAATTTAAGTAGGAAAATTTAAATTTTGAAATAAAAATATGTTTGAATATTTTATTTTTGTTTAAGAAAAATTAATTTTTTGTAAATAAAAACTTTATCCACACAAAGCCTAAATATAATTTCACAAATGTGATATAATATAAAACTATGAAAGCAATTGTAAAGACGACTTGACCGCCAGCTTTAGAATGCATGGCCAAACTTGGAAACTTAGACCATAAGACTAAAGAGATAAAAAAGGACACATACGGCCAGGTGAAGCCAATGAAGAAGCCAGTGAACTATGTCAACCGAAAGTAACCGTCAAACAACGCTAGAGCCTCTAGGTCCCCAGAAGCAACAACTACGCAAGAGTGAAATGAAAGAAATGGTTCTATCACAAAAGCAAGTAACGAATTTTTTGGAGTTATTCAGCAATGATTTTGGTATCAAAAATTTCAAAAAAAATGTGTTATGAGCAGAGTTTTCAGAATTTCGATCTAATTCCATTGATCTTGCGATTCTACGATTCAAATTTAATAAAATCATTCCGATTCTAACTATGATCACGCATTTATTATGTGAATAAAATATAGTTAAATTTATTTTAAAAAAACTTTCATATTTAAGTAAAATTAAGATTTATTATTATATAAATAATTTAATTAATTTACTTATACTTTTATTAATTTTTAACAATAAATAAATAAATTAAACATAAATACTATTCGATTATGACATATTGATAAAAATTTCTTTAAAATAATTTATAAATTATATTTTTCTCAATTTTTTTTAGAATTTTACAATTTTACGATCCGATCTCACTGATCCGATCCTATTATCATAAATTAATTTTGTGTAAGATTCAGATCCTATAAACTATGGTTATGCGTGTATGTTTTTGATTTGGTGTTTAAACCCAATCGTTTGGATAATAATTCCACTGGCAATCCTCTTCCCATATACATAAAGAAAATAACACGCACAAATAAAAAAAATCATAAAAGCAAGTGGACTAGTTTAGACTACATATTTAATTAAGCTCCTAAAATGACTTTTTAAAAATGAGAAAGAGGGCCATTTTATTAGGGTCCCCCGACCGCAATTGTCTCATTTTCCACTGCCCCATGTCCCTTAGAACATGGAGGAAATTATGGCAGCTTTGCCTACTATAAGTTCTCCCTCTTTTCCCTCGTAGCTCCCCTCTCCCTATCTCTCCTCCTTTTCTTTGCTATGTTGCTCTATGCTAATTAACCACTTAAAAGTTCTCTCATAACCAAACAAAAACGCACTACATATGCTCATAATTTAGCTTTCATAGCTAGGCAGCAGCAAAATGTCCATCATTTTCAACCGAGGAGGATGTTTAGCCAAGAAGGAAGCTCTCCTCAATTAATTACTTTCCCTCACAAATGATGGCAATCATATATATCATATCCTTTTTGAAAGTAAATATAAGTAGCTATAGCTAGATCATCTGCATATATCCGTTGGATAATTCTTTGATCACTTTTTCTAGTGAGCTAGGCACAAGTTTTTGCTGAGGAGAAGGAAAAAAATGGATATTGAGTTGGCAAAGTGTGAATGTTGTGGATTGAAGGAAGATTGCACTCAAGATTACATTAGTGAAGTGAAGGCCAATTTTGATGGGAAATGGCTTTGCGGGCTGTGTTCAGAAGCTGTACGAGATGAAGTTAATAGAGGGAAGAAGCAATCTGGAGTGGAAGATGCTGTGAAGGCTCATATGGCCTTTTGTAGGAAGTACAAATCCAACCCTGCCACAAGAGTTGCTGATGGGATGAGGCAGATGTTGAGGAGAAGGTCAACTGATTTATCATCATCATCACCATCTTCTGCTTCTTCTTCTTCTTCTTCTTCTTCTTCTTCTTCTTCTTCTTCTTCTTCTTCTAATAAGAAGTATTCAAGAACAACTAGCACATCCCAAGTAGGAGATAACTCATCTTTTCCTTGTTACTAGCCATAGCCAGCAAGTTAGATGAAAATCAAAATGATCAACTTCTCTTGGATTAAAATAATTAAGGTATAAAAACCTTTTTATGGCCAATTAATTCTCTCACCTTGTTTTGTACAGAGGATGTTATTGCTTACTTTCAATATTGGAGACTTTTCAGTTTTATTTCTGCTTAATCAATTTCCCATCATGTAAGATCACGAATATAATTTAGTTTATATTGCTTTTCTTTAATATGGAGAAACATCATTTTCCATAATGTATAATCAAATTCCATTATCGCAAAAGTCATCTTTGTGCATGGAAGAAATTAAGTGGTTTCTTCCTCCTCCATCCTCATCAAGACGAATTCTAGCATGTCATATTCACAGCTAGGAAGACAAAGTGTAAACAGTGAATTGGCCTTCTTAACTTTTAATGACAGAAGTTGCTCTATGTATCTTTCTGAGGCTTCTTGTTCTTAATTTCTCAAAAATTAATTTTTTTTGAAACCCCATTTTTTTTTAGTACTTTGATTTTAAAGTGACCAACAGAACTTGCAGAATCTAACGTTTGAAAAGTGGATTAAAATACAGTTACAACATTAATAACCCCACTAGGCCTGAAAGGGTCACTTTTAGTACAATTCTATGTGCTTGAATTATGCTGATTTGTTTTTTCTCCCATTCAGATGAGTAGTGGTTGTACGAAAAGAAAAATTTATGCTTTCTCTTTTAAATAAAATTTTTCATCTTGATTAGTATTACTGATTCTCTGTCGATACAATCAAAGTTGGTACAGATTAAAGATGGAGTTATGACCTAAATGACAGCTACAAAATGAACAATAATCAGCCAACTGGCCCATATATAAGTCTAACTTCTCCAATGGAGAGAGATGAGTCATTCTCTCAATTAATTTGATGCTTTCCCCCCTTCTTAGGAGAATTAGCTCAACAACTTGGTCAATAAAAAAAGCACAAAAAGCTTAAAATTAAAATCCATGGGGAAGACCAACTACAACTACTCCACACTAAATTGGCATGATTGTAATTGCCCTTACAAAGCCTCAAATGGAAAAACCATTGCGCCTCGGGCATCAATGATTTCTTGCTTCATAACGAAGGATCCATTGTTAATGTTGAGCTTTGATTGCTCATTTTTGTTCTTCCCAATTGTCAACATAGATACAACAAGCATAAAACAGAAAAAGAAGTAGAGAGGAAACTTTCAATGACAACGAAACTTTAAAATTTTGCTTCCCATGATCCCTCAAAACATAATGCGTCTCATCTCGATCGCATCAATCAGTACTAATGATGTTGGCGTTTCCATTGTCCTTTGTCATGGACCCAATCAAACCATACATGTTTAGGCCCCCCCCTACTTGTTACAGAAATTGGGAGTTTAGGATTTTCATTAACCGATCGAGTAACATTGAGGCTGAATACATTAAAAGAAACAAAAATAACGACCCAAGTGGGAGAGTCAGAATTCAACACAAAGTTTATTATTATTTTTTTCTCGTTCAAAATTTTGCAAAAATTTCTTTCTTAACCATCCATCACACTTGTGGCATAGTGTTTTATGCAAAGACTAGAAATGCTGTAAGTGTATACGATTATATATTGTGTTTTAAAATATATTTTATAATTTTTAAAATAATAATTATAAAATAAAAAAATACATTAAAAAACTTAAAAATGTATTTTAAAATTTTAATCCTTACACTGAACTCATCTTTTGAGGAATTGATTGGATTTTGCTATGCCATGAGCCAATGACCATCAGCTCGTTTCATTTGATGGCCAAAAAGCAACCATTTTTTGTCCAAGGAATCTTGAAAAGCCGAGTCACTAGGCAAAAACAATGGACTTGCTGAGTTGTGCCAAAGATATAGGAGTTTATTTTAGAGGGAAGCAGTTGCTTTTTCGAGTACATTTTACACATGTCGAGCTAGCCAAGCCAAATGGAAGTGAACATGCATGCATTTTTTTCTTCAACATTAATTCAAACCCTACCGAGTACATGAATGAATTCTTAAAGTAACAGAATGGAATATTTAGTATCATTAATTTTGTAAAGATATGGTTTTCAGTGCCTATTTAATTAACAAAGTTTGAGGTTGATTTGTATATACATGGAACAACGTAGCTTTAATGATCTTCGGAATCTGCATGGGCTTGGATTCTCCAACCCCATGTGGCAGATTGAGAAAAACCTCAGTCTCTTACATCAAATAAAACAACATTTGTTGGGATATCATCCTCCCAATATTCTCTTCGTTTTATTTCCAGGAATCAAACGTTAATTATTGTTATTACTGTTATCTCAAACACTCTACATTATTACAAAATTATTAATTGCAAATTGTAACTAAGACACAAAACTCTATAACCACAATGACTAGCTAGTCTTGTACCAACTAGAATGATGAGGGTCACAACACAACCGTATATTGGCAGGCCAATAAATGCAATGATAAATTTGGCAAGGATTTTTCTAGTTACAGCCCTTTACCCCAGGCTAAAGGGAACAATCTTATCTTATGTTGTATCATGTCTCTTTTGTTACTGTAGATTGTTTTGGTCCATCAGGGTCATGTTCTTTTCAATCATATTTGAAAAAATATCTATTTGATTGAGGATCAGCTAAAATAATGCAAGAATTCTTTCCACGGCCGGTGGCTCATCTGTATTTGACTAGTATACATCCTTCTACCTTGACCAACAAAAAGACTTGGGTCTTACAGTCATATGCCTTGCATAGGCTAAATTAATTTAACAAACTCAGTTCATTAAAAAGATACTATGAGGTGTTGTCTTTTCATTTTACGATATTATTATTATTATTTTGTTTAGGTCTAAACCAAACGTTACTGCAATCATCTACACCATGCATGTTTCACATTCCTCTTTTGAGACTCATGAGAAATCGTCCACCCTTGATGACTTTGGAGAAAAACATGTGTTGATACTGAATCTGTTGCTGAAATCTGCTGTTTGATGGAGTGTTTTTCGCGACTTTCGCGCTTGATTTGCCCCCACTTACGCTCCAACCAGCGTAAATCCACACTTGTGGATAGAACAAAATTAAGAGTATGTTTGATAGCGATTTAAAATGTTTCTTAATATACATTTTATTTTTTAATATATATTTTATTTTACAATTATTTCGAATAAAAACGTATTTTGAAACGCTATTCATACAAACATGCGTGATCCATTTGAGAAACAACAAAATTAGATTACATGTATCTCGCCCAAGGTGCCTCCTCAAGATCTCCACTTAGATTTCCTAAATTTAGGGAAATTTGGAAAGGTTTGTCTTTCAACGACTCCATTCAAATTTCTTGAATGCAAGGAAACTTGAAATCTAAGTGGCGTGTCGTTAAACTACCATAAATAAATTTCAACTCTCAAAACGTCTGTAGTATAGCAGAATCGTCTCCTAAAAAAATAGTGAATTTATACTAATTGAGAGTTTTTTTTAGGCAATAATAAAAATAAAAAATGCAAAAGAACAAATTAACACTAAATGTAGTAATTAAAGCAAAATTGGAAGTGGTGAAATTCAATAATTAATAAGCTCTAGTCAAATGAATAATTTCAGAACTGGGTCATTCAATTGGTCATTGATACAAGGTTAATCTCATAAATTTACAAATAAACTAGTTATAGTCACTTAGTACCACCAAGCAACTAATTTCTTCTTACTTTGTCGGAACTTAAGAAACCCTTATTAACCACTTCTCTTGTTAGTAAATAATCTAAATATCACCATATAATTCAATTTACCCACAACATTAAAAATTAGATAAACCCAATTCTAAGCAACAAACTAACACTATGCTTGTTTCAATTAGATTGTTTATCCATTGACACAATTTAAACACTTACCAAGTAATAATCATACCAATTGCCACTTCACTGAAACAATTAAACATTGACGTCTTAGTTAGGAGTAGATTATATTGTCAATCAAATAATGGCATCAATTATCCAATTAAACAACACAATCATAAATAATAAATTACAGGAAATAAACAAATACTCATGAATTTATAAGGATATTAAAAACAATAAATCTCACAATTATTGTAGAACCAACTTTCAATTATTCTTCAACTAGAATAGGGGTTTAGTTCCTAGACATGATAGATGATAAAACAAAAATAAAAAGGAAAAAAGAGAGATTGGGAGGCCATGGAGAGAAGAGATGCGTGTGGCCCTTGCTTTCTTTTTGCACATTTAGGGTTTTTTTTTATAATTCAAGTTGCTTCCTAAAAGTTTGGTAAATATCCTAATTCTAAAAGGTTACTAAAACTAAATTCTATTCGAAAAAGGAAATATAATAAGAATAGGGAAGTGATTCCTAACTAAAATAAAAGATTTGTTTCCTAAAATTTTGGTTGCAATATTCTCTTTCTTTAATTGCTTTTTAGCCCCCTTAACAACTCCTCTTTTTAATGAAAATCTAACTCAACCCGTCAATGCCTTAAGCGTATCCATACTTAACATCGAAATTTTGCTTTTAAACTAATTTTTCTTCAAACCTCTGCTTTCAACATTTAAAACACAAAACATAACCAAATTAATTGAATTCATTCTAAAATCAACCAAATATCATGTAAATTATTAATAAAAGATATATACAAATTAAACTCTATCACTAGGAAAACTTAATTAAACTCTATCACTAGGAAAACTTGAATCTAGAGAAAATTTGAAGGGTCTACATGAGAAATCATCCACACAATGAAATATCATAGCTTTTATCTCTAATATTTTTATGATTTCACGATTTTGACTTATAAATTCGTAATGATATCAAAAGTGTTTTAGGGCAATCCTCAAGATATCAACGTATAAGGATACGACTATTAGACACCACGTCATATGTTTTTTTTTTTTTTTGACAATTTTTTTAACCAAAAAAAAAAAGAAACAGGCCAATAATACAGAAATTACTTCAAAAGCTATTGAGAAAACATCACAATAAGCCCAATATTACAGAGAGAGGCCCATTTCTCAATCGACACCGTCTTGTGACCGTTGGATTCAAAATTTGAACTGCAGCAAAATCTTCATCATCATTCTTCACCCAGCTGAGCTTCCTTCCCCCAACAAGAGAACAAATTCCATACAAGTACAGCACCACAAAAGAAACCGAAAAAATCCCTCAATCAAAGAACCAGGATACGATGAAATCAGTGGTTTTGAGTCCAAATTCTTCCACAAAATCATCCACCACCACCACCGCCACTACCACCGGGTCAGCCACCAGTACGGAATCTGAAACAAGAGACAGTTTTTATTTTCCTGGTTGTAGAAAAGATGCCAATTGCAACTGTGAAATATGCATAGAAAGCATGAATGCCACCCTTGATCTCATGCCTCAGAGCATCCATAGAAGCTCTTTGAGTAACCTTTCTGTTTCAAAGCCTAAACTTCCTAAAAGCCCCGTTTCATTCAACCCTTCAACGCCCAATTTCAAATCAAAGACTCAAACTGTTAAGAAAATGTCACCGCCCCTTGATTCCAGTGCGAGATTGAGTTTTCATAAAAGGGTGAACAGGAGGAAGAAAGAATTTCAATTTGGGATTTCTGTGGTGAGATTGTTTCTGGGTTTTAGCTTGGTTTTGGCTGCGGAATATGGGTTTTCTTGGGTGGTTTCTGGGATTTTTCAGCCTGAATTGTCGACGGATAAGGTAAGAAATCTGGGTGAGAAAGCATTGGTTTTGGAAGACTTGAACGAAAGGATATCTTTCTTGAAGAAAGAAGTATGGGGTCTGGCCCATAAAGAGATTTCAAATTCTACTTACCTTGAATCTCCGTGGAAAATTAATCAGGTAAACTTCTGGAATTAATTCTTTTTCTATATGAGCACTATTTTTGAATGCTCATAGTATTTACTGAAAGTCAGGTCATTTGTAAAAAATTGCTAGGATGGCTTGCTTTTGAATTCTCGAAAAGTGCTGTATAAATCCATGACAGAGGAAGTGAGCATTTGGGGATGGCCTTTGCAGACAGCTGGATTGCTCACGGCAGAATTTTCTTCACGGTCATTCACCATCTTATCAGGAAGAGTCACTGAGGTAACCAATAACTGATTGCTCCGTCTCCCTTGTTAACAGATAATGGCTTAGCCTAGTTAGCTAACAATCATTTGCGAAAACGCTCTTGGAACAATAATAATGCTACTGTTGCTTGATAGTTCAAATTTTTTTCCTTCCTTCTATAGTGGAAAAATGGGGAGATTGGTTATCTGATTCGGAAGAGTAATAGTTCATGGGTGCAAGGAAAATGGAGTGCCTCTGCTGTTCAATTAGATCCAAACACATGGATTCTTGAGTACCAACGGAGATCCATAATGGAGAATGCAAGA
Organism: Gynochthodes officinalis; assembly: GCA_020080225.1. Lineage (NCBI taxonomy): Eukaryota > Viridiplantae > Streptophyta > Magnoliopsida > Gentianales > Rubiaceae > Gynochthodes > Gynochthodes officinalis. Next base: position 3,832,047 of record CM034619.1, on the reverse strand, counting down.
TTGGTTTCAGCTACATTGCAGTTCCTGAAATTCAGACTGGTCAGGGAATTTAAACATCTGCAGCAAGAGTTCTGGCTGCTATTTGCTTTTGGCAACCAGTACAGTGATTTTACCGGGAGTAGGCCTAACATTCCTACATAGAATTTGTTGAATAACTAGTGGTCCGTCTACTTGTAAGAAGATACTCCATTCTCATTACTTGTGAGAAACTTTTGATTCGTTTTTCCTTCTGAGATCAGGAAGCTTGAAAAATTGGAGAAAATACTTTCAAGTTGTCGGTTTTGTTCCATCGACTTTAATGTTCATTTAGATATGTAAGTAGAAGCTCAGTGCCCTGGAACTACATAGAAGTTAAAAATTAGTAGAAGGGTGGTACCAATTCTCAATGTACTTCCATATATATTTGGAATCGAATACAACAATGTTTGTAGATCACCATAAGCATTTACAAGAATAGGAACTATCTCTATAATGATGAAAACTAGACCCATCTCTCTCCACGATGCTTATTTGGAGCCACATGTGCCAACTTCATGAGCGGCAGTCCTCTCAGAGATTTTGAAGATTCTCTTAGTCATTCAAATGCATGATCCTGTATCCTCCCTCTTCAATTAAAAACAAAAAGCTAACTACTAATTGTGTCAAAGAACCATGTTCCTTTGCTATTCTTCATATATTTCAAGCAAACCTACCTTCTCCAACTTACCAACCACTTGTCCAACTGTGCATTAAGCTGATCTCCTCACTCGTGATTTATTATCGGATGTCAGTAACTTGTGTATCTGATTTTATCACCTCCCCTACATTTTCCCCATCTCTTTCTTTCCCATTAATGCTAGATAAAAACACACGGGCTTCATCATGATTAGGATCCAATTCAAGAAGCTTTTTTGCTGCAAACTCGCCTAATTCCAACTCACCGTGGTTCTGACAAGCAGCCATAAGGGATCCCCAGATAACGACATTGGGAGCCAAAGGCATGGTTTCCACTACTTCAAGGGCTTCTCTAAGAAGATTGGCCCGACCATACAGATCTACCAAGCAACCATAGTGCTCAAGTTTGGGTGTGATTCTGTATTCATGCACCATTGAGTTGAAGATTTTTTGACCTTCCTCGACTAAACCAGCACGACTACAAACATAAAGAACACCCACAAATGTTACCCAGTTGGGCTGAATATTTTCTTCTTTCATCTGATAAAAGAGCTTCAGTGCATTGGCAGGATCTCTGTGGTTAGCAAACGCATTTATCATACTGGTCCAAGAGATTACATTTTTTCTTCTCATCTGCTTAAAAACTTCTCTTGCTTCGACCAAACATCCACATTTGGCATACATATCAATCAGGGCATTGTTCACAGGTAAAATTTCTCCAAATTCATTGTGAACAACGTATCTGTGAATCTGTTTAGCTTGATCCAAAGCACCCAGTTTCGCACATGCTGAAATGACACTTAACATGGTTACTTGATCAGGATTTAATCCAGATACCTGCATTTCACCAAAAAGCTTGAGAGCTTCTTGAGGTTGATCACTCTCTGCATAACCAGCAATCATCGCACTCCAGCATATCAAGTCCTTTTCTACCATTCTATCAAAAATTGAACGAGCATCTTTGACAAGACCCAGTTTTGAGTACCCACGCACCATGGCAGTCAAAGCCACTACATTCATCTGTGGCAATTCATCATATAACCTCTGCGCCACATCCATGGAGCCACAACTTGCATACATGTTGACAAGAGAACTCTGAATATGAGAGTCAATCTCAATATCATTCTCCATTAAAACCTTATGAAAATTTTTCCCAACATCCAAATTCTTAGTCCGTGCACATGCAGAAAATATGATTGCAAAAATCCACTCATTGAGATCCACATTAGAATTCTTCATTTCTTCCACAAGCACCAAAACGTCATCCAAACGCCCACCTTGGCAATATCTGTTTTACATGCACAGACTTAGAAGCCACAAGCATCTATTTCTAAATAAGCACACAACACTTGAACAAAGCAACACAGGTAGTCATTACCTTAAAAATGAACAGCAAAACAAGAAAACTATGGCTTCCACTAGAAATACAGTTCATAACATTGTTATGGTACTTAAAGTACTGCACCATATATTTATATATTTCAACTCGCTAACACTACATTTAGCTCAATAAAATGATGTCCAACATTTTCAATTTAGCAAATTATTATGCAAAGATAATACCTTTAGAAAAATAATTAATACAAGCATCTCGACAAAACCAGTTTTAGCAAGCAAATATACCTTACCCATCAACCATAATAGTCCAAGTAACAACATCCCTGTAGGACATTTTATCAAATACCAATCGAGCATCCTGAATTTGCTCGCAGGAAGCATACATTCCCACCAAGGCAGTCTGGACAAAAGGGTCCGAATCAAACCCAAATTTCGAAGCCAATCCGTGGATAGTTTTCCCTTCAAACAAAGCCAAACCTTTGGCCGCAGCCGCAGCCTTCAACAATGGTGGAAAAACAAACCTGTCGATAACCAATCCTTTATTTATAATCGATTCAAAAACTAGTAGAGCCATTTCTGAGTGTTTAGACCGGGAGAGCTGACGAATGAGCTTGTTGTAGAGGTGGGGTTCTGGGTTTTGAACAGTGGAGAAGACGGAGAGAGCATAGGAGAGGCCGCCGGAGGGGAAGGGGAGGGAATTGAGGAGGAGGTGGAAGAGAAGAGAGTTGGAGCGGTGGAAATGGTGGCGGAGAATTTGGGCATGGATTTGTTTCAAATGAATTAGGGAGGTGGCGGAGGAAATGGCTGTGGAGAGAGTGGCGGGAGTATGAATGGCGTGCTGGCGGTGGGTGGAAGAGAAGGGAGTGACGGGCAGGGCGACGGCGGCCATTCCGACGACCAACAGAGGAGGATTGAAGCGGATATTTTGGCCCGCCGACTTCGAAATAGATTTTTTAAAAATATATTTTTGAAAATGATAAAAAATTAAATTACAAAAATACATTTGGTCTTTCGATTTTTTTACTCTCTTATATTTTAAAACAATTTTTTTTTTCAATCCTTCTAATTTTTTTTTCTAAAGAAACTGTGGTTATATTAACAATCAAATTTTTTCATATACCATTGTTTATTGACAATAAAAGCCTTAAATCTCACCGCAAAACTAAGTACAATTCTTTTAACTAAGACTACATCACAACATATCACACGAAACAACACAAAAGAACGAAAATTCTTAACTTGTTAATTTTTCCTTGAGCACCTCGAAATTATAATTTGCAAAAGAAATTGAACTCATATTCTGGCTTAACTCTTATCTATGCTTCTCTTGATACTTTCTTGTATATTTATAGTTCCCCTCCCAAACTTGAGCTCAAACTCTAATTCTAACTCCTACTTATGCCTACCTTAATACGGCTTTGTATATTTATAGTTTTTCCTCCCAAATTAATGACATACACTTCTAAAATAAAAGACAAAATTTTAAAGATTAAGGACATAGTCTCTAATAAACACAGACATAATAATACTTTTTTTAAAAAAAAAATCACACTGAATTCGCACATTCGTATGTTGCCCGCACCTTAAATCTTCTCGTCATTTTACTGACAGTCAAATTGATTTTTAGTTAAAGAATCGTCATTTTACTGACGGTCAAATTGATTTTTAGTTAAAGAAATTAATGTGGTAACCAGATGAAATAAAACTCTCGTCAAAGTAAAAAATAAATTAAGATCAATCACGAGTGAATAAAAAAAAATTATTTATTTATTTATAATATTTTTATTAAATACAATGTATTTAATAATTATTAAATATATATAATTTTATATGTAACTTTTAATTATAGTTATCATTTCAAAAATGAATTTTTTTTCTATACAATTGAATTTTTTTTTATACCCCTACTAATGCTATTTTAATTAAATAATGTTAATTCATATTTTAGAGATGTAATACTGATGAAAATTTAAAATAAAAAAATATTATAACTAATATGATGCGTAAAAAGTAGGATAATTTACTAACAAAATTTTAAAAATACAAAATCATAAAAGATGTCTTCATGGTAATTAGGTTTCAAAAATCATTTTCTTGTACTATTAAATAAAAATAAGTAACAATTGCTTATGATGATCATAAGTACACGGATATTAGTGTGATTTGAGTCAAAAAAATTTCAGTTAAAAAACACATATTTTTCCAATACAAAGTTATTTTTGAAAAAGGAGAGAAAAAACAAGAGATAACTCTCAAAATTATCTTTAGTTTATTATTAGGAATTTTGAGTTTTTTTTGGATAACGGATAGTTTCGAATTTCGGGATTTATTCGAAATAGTCAATAACTTGATTTTGAATAATGAAGTTAATTGCTTATTTGTTACTTTATGTGCTGTTCTATTATTTGTTGGTGCCATTGCTAAATTTGCACAATTTCACCTTCATGTATGGTTACCTGATACGTACTATTGCCGAATTTAGTCGCACACTTGAACAATAGCCCACAAAGTCTCCAATGATGTTTTTAATTCCTCACTTTTAAATTAAGAATAAATAATTTTTTAAATTTTATTAATGTATCTTTTAGTATTTCGTTATTATTTCATTTATTTTTTTGTCAGAATAGCGATATAATAGTATTGAAATAGTGATAAAAAATTAAAAAAAATATATTTATAAAATGTAAAAAATTATTTATTTTTATTTAGAACGTGTGGAACTAAAAAGATCGATAGGTGAGGTAACATTTTAGGTGTTATATAAAAAAACAAAGCCCTTTTTTTCTGTGTTTTTTTTTTGTCTTCTTTAAATCGATGTTAGTTACCTATAGGTCCTATACTTTACAGATTTCCCAGCTCTCTAGAACGTTATTCTGGAAGTGAGAACCTGTGCTTCGAAGTCTTGCATCAAATTCCAGACCACTCCGCGCAGAAAACTCTCAAACCTCCCTCGGATAACCATCGGAAACATCAATGGTAGAATCCGTTCTAGAAATGGAGAGAAATCTCCGGACGGTACCATCTATGGCCCTTTCAATGTTTCTTTCGTGTGTATTTCCTTGGTAAAAGTGCATATAAGCTCATAAATTGGAATGCATTTGCAAAAGGATGCAATTTTTTTTCTTTGAATGGGTAGTTTCAGGGAATTTCGATAATGGGTTTCTTACTTTTGCTTAAATTTGGTGTTTTCTCAGTCATTTTTTCTCCCTTTTAAAAAATGAAAATTTGAAGTCTAATAGTTTTGCAGGAGAAATTAACTATTCCAGAATTAAAAGTATGGATGGAATTGAAAGATAAGGGTATGAGAGATTTCATTCTTGCTGCCACTGGTGGTGCTGTTGTCAGTTGGTTTGGTAAAAGTTTTGGCCCTTCAATTTCTTTTGTTGGTTTATTGTATCAGTTGAGTTTATTTAGCGTCATGTTTGTTGGACTATGGAAGATTTTTGAATTTTCTGCGTCCCTTAATGCAATGTGACCATAAAGTTCCAAACTTGTTTCTCAATCAGGCCTCCCACCAGGTCATGTCTGTAAACAAAAAAAGAAGATAACAAAGATTGGGCTAGAGTTCATTTCCTGCAGTTATGGCCATCGTTTTAGTAATAGGATATTGATATCTTTTCTACGTTTCAGGCTTTGATATGGAGTACTGATTGTCCTTGAATACTCAGTATATCTACTCAATATGAAGTTTATTGAGGATGAGATTAATGATTTCATGCACACATTGCAAGGGCTGTCATGTACTATGGTGCTTACTTTCTATTGCTTTTTTACTTGGAGAATTTCCCTTGTATCTGTTTTCATGGTTAGCCAGCTGTTTAGATTTTTTTCTGGAAAGGATAAACATTTCCTTTGAAATAGAGGGACGACAAAGTGAGGGAATTTCCTTTTTGGAAATGTTGCTTTTCTAGGATTCTGACTACATTTAGTTGATGGTGATTCCGGTAATCTAAAATTTTGATTCATTGGTGGCAAAACTTCATATCAATATTAACATTTGGTTATCCTTTCAATTCACCTTTGAATCAACTCTAGCTCAATTTCAAACATTGCAATTTTTTCTTAGCCTAGTACCATGACGTTATATTTCTTACATTTGGTTCCTGACGTATGCGTTCTTTTCTTCTGCCTTTGCATACCTCTTGTACATGTCACCAGTCTTGCTAATTAATTTTGTCTGTCTTCATGATCTATTAGTTCTATAGACTGATTGTAATTGATTGAAGCTCCTTGTTGGATGTGTCATTTCTTGCAGCTGGTCAAAAGCTTGGTATTGTAAACCGTCTCTGCATTACTTCAGGTCTCTCTCTCTCTCTCTGTGTTTCAGAGTGTTGGTGGGTGTGCATATGTGCTTACTCTTCCATGCACTTTTACCTATATTTCTAATCATCTCTACTTATCTTTATGAGAAAGCTTCAATATGCAAAGTGTAAACAGGGTATCTAACTTAGGGGTAATATGAAAATAAGTGAACAGGCAGAGTTTTAAGGGTGAGATTTTTTCTGATCCTTCACCCGCGCCGCGCCCCCCCCCCCCCCCCCCTCTCCTTTTCTTTGAGAACATTTTTAGATTTTGTATCTTTTAAAATCTTTAGTTGCGGGACATTGGAAAATTTGCTGCTTTTGGGGTTTGTAGGGCATGGCATTCTTTCCCTTATATGAAACTATTGATTTTCCTATATTTGAATTCATGCAGGAACTTCTCTTCTTTGTGGAGTTTGGACAATTGATAGGACAGTGAACTCATACCTCGACCGTATTCTTTCTCTGCATGGCACTAGAATGCAGAAAGAGTTAGCAGTTTCGTAAGCTCCTACACTCAAATGTTGATCAACTGCAATTTTTCAACATTCAAGGCAATTTCTGTTATGCATTGATCTACTGCATAAATTTTGAAATTAGAGTGAGCTTGTGTGTTAAAATAATGCATCCTCCGCAGTACTTAAATAATGAGTAACATTCGCCAACGTAATCTATGAAGTTCAAGAGTGGTTCAGTTGTCATTTTTCATGCGACAACAAAACCAATGACTTCATTATTCATCTGAAGTGTGAACTATGGAAATTCGTCACGTGTTCTTCCAATAAGATAATTTTTTTTTTTTTTTTTTTTTTTTGTTATGCTGCCCATTATGGATAAAAGGAAAATCAGAACTGTAGTTGGACTCCTAATTATTTTCAAGGCCATGTTGATATGTGGAAGACCACATTGAGATAGGTTTTTCTACGGTTGGAGAAATTCCTAAAACTCACTCGTAAAATTTCTTACTTTGTTGCTGTTGTTTTTTTTGTTTTTCATTCTTTAAAGAATTGAATCCTTGCTCAAAAATGAGGAACAAAGACCCTTTGTTACTTGGTGTCTTTATCTGATGTGTTTGTTGTTCTGCTCACCCTTTGTTGTCGAAAAGATTCGTGCATTCATTCACACTAGTTCTCACTTTGTTGGGTTTTTTTTTAATAATTTTTTCTTTGTTATTTGGTGTGTTTATCTGACAACTGTTTTCTACTCTTTTTACTGCATTCATTTTGCCACTTTCTGAATATTTGGAGTGATGTAGTATTTTCTCATGGTAGATTGGTGAGAAAGTATCATGATAATCCAAAAATTATGGAACGCTTCTCAAAACATTTTTATTCCGAGAAGGTTTATGATGATTCATCAGACATACCAAGGTTAAGATGGCGTTTCCGGAACTTCTATACAGATAGTGCCGCTGATTTTGAAGCTGTGACAGATGGTCATAACTCCAATAGTAACAAATCTTCTCAGAAGTGGACTGTAAAGGAGACTAGTTTGGGCTCAAAGCCAGCTCAAGTGAGTTTACTGCTCTTTACACACTGGTAACTATGTCATCTTAGTCAATATTCTGGTTGTCTTTCCCGGATGGCTTCCATATACATCTATTTAGCTATATTTTTGGTTGATTTTGTCTCTCCTCTGTGTCATCAATCGTTACAGATGAACACTTCTATGGAAGTTATGGAGAACCCATTTGATTGCATTTTTGGGACTTCATTGGGGGTTGAAGAGATTAATAACACTGGTCGATCCAATATACTGAGCGCTGGTCGGTCCAATATGACACCAAAAAGGCATACTCATGGCAGCAAGCGACATCACTTCCGTAGGCAGCGGAAGCATCACCGTGAGGCTTCTGAGGCATGAACTCATAAACTCTTTGATAGACAACAGACATCTGACCGCATTTTAGTTTAGACTGCCATGCCACATTACTCTTTTAGGGATTGTTGGAGTACAATGTGGATCGTCAACTCTTCATACATATTCTGCTTTCTTACATGTATGACTTCATAAAACAGATCCTAATGTTATTATGTTTTTAATTTTTGGCATGTTGGATCATTTGCTAGCTCTGTCTTAAGTTTTGAACGATAACTCAACGAGTACATGCATGGCTGATTGTTGGGAGAGATGTTTATAGACAAATAGATAAGCATAAATATGGTACCTAATGCACTTAGTTCTCATAAAAATTTCTAATGCTAGATGGAGCAGTACAATATTTTGAAGACATTGTTTGCTTTTGTGCATACCTGTATGTGCCTAACTTTCCTTTGACCAGCTTAAGTCCGCACGAAAGTTATCCTTATACCTTGCCCAAAAGCCTTTAGAAAACGCCCGAGAAAGAAGATTGGATATTGTCTCCTTAAATTTCTCTCGCGCATAATCCCTCTTCAAACTCCAACCTCCCATCTTATTTCATGGCTTCATGGAAAGACAAGGATTTGTACTCATCCAGCTAGTCAATAGTTTACATATGTCTAAATCCACTGCATTACCATTTTATCATTGAAAAAGAAAAAATGATGTTATCTTAATTTTGGGAACGCCTTTTAATTTCTATCTTCCTTTTTATGTAAATGCTCAATCTTCCACGAAAAAAGACAATTGCACATCTGTAGATTTCTTCTAGTGAATTTTGCATGCATAGAGCTATTTGTATGCATGCGCGCATCTCTTGTTGATAGTTTTCAGCAACAATTTTGAGCTTCATTCTTTAAAATAGGCCAATACCGTAAATAGCATAAAAGAGTATTTGTGTTTTGTTGTAATCTTGAAGAAGAAGGCTTCATTTCAAGCCATCTATTAATGTACGGTTCAACCTTTTTGCCACCCAAGAATCTTATCAAGACCCTTTTTATCTTGATATTATTCCATTCCCTACAATTTACAACCCCACACTTCTCCAATTTCATGAGAGTTTATCCTATCTCAAGCGAAAGAAACATGGCAATGCGGGACAGTTTTAATTCTTCAATGAATGGAAATGCTCTCAAGAAACTCAGGAAACTTCCTCATGTATTTGGAAAGGTCCTAGAATTGCCCTTGAAATCAGATGCTGATGTTCGTGTTGAAGATGGCCTAGAACACATCCGTTTTGTCGCTGAGATCGATGTTAATGGCAATGATCTTGTTAATGAATTGAGGGTTCGTGCTGTGGAGATTCATCCTGGGGTTACAAAGATTGTAGTTAGGAAAGATGATCCCGGAGATGTGGACTTGCTGCTGGATAAATTGAACATAGATACATGGCGTTTTAGACTGCCACGTTCAGCGCAGCCGGACATGGCTTCTGTAGTTATTGTCGATGGAGAACTCATTGTCACGGTGCCTAAAAGTGATCAAAGAGGCTTTGGTGATGGAACTAACGTTTGGCGAGGCGATAGCCGGCTTGTTCTTGTTCAGTAACTTGCTATTAAATCTTAATATATAAGAAATGTGGCTGAGCAGAAAGGAATTCAATGAATTTGCTTTCAAAAGCTCGTTAAAAGTACGTATTTATTAGTATAATTTTCTTTCTTTTTTCTTTTCGTCCCCCCCTTTGATTGACATTAAAGATGTACCGATCTGGGATCGTCTAGTTTAATGTTAATCTTTCATTTTGTAGAGGCAAAGCTCTGTGGTTATAGAACTGTGTTTGAGATAATTTGCTTCTGTTTTCTTCATAGAACGTAGAAATTTGCATGCTTCTTGTCTAGATTTATTGTATTTGTTGAGAAGTGCAAAGAACAAAAGAAATTATTAATCTATCCTGATAAAAGTTAAGATGGTGGCAGGAATGTTGGGAGAGAGTTTGATCGCATCTGGTTCAAAACCGTCTCGCGTTATTGTATCAGGGTTTTGGTGGCAGTGGGGAAGGGGGAGGGGAGAAGGGAATATGCAGCCTCCTTTAGGGGTTATGCAAACTCAAACAACTGTAAATTGCGGACAAAAATGAAACAGAAGATGTCAAAACATGATAACAGCACAATGGAGCCTTGATGTCCATTAGGACATCGATATTTGGCCATTCTATGTGCATTTGCTAATGTTTCTCCTATAACTAAAGCGAGCATAGCAACTTTAGATTGTTTAAGATCAAATTTTGGTACAAGCTAACTATGTATAGTTGTATGGACACACAAAAAGCACAAGCAAGTCTATTGATTTTCAGTTTCGAAACCAAAATGCTCCTTGAGAATTCGTGTGGGAGTTCTTCCAAACCCCTTTGATACTTCTTTCATGTCCTTCAGTTTCATTACCTCTTTTTTAATTTGTTCCACCCTGCTGAGGACAGCATCAATCAAGGCCTCCGCTCTAGTTGACGATGCATGAATTGAAAGTTCATGTCTCTCATGCTGAAGCTGCTGATATAGATTTTGAATACACTCCTTCTGAGAGTAAAGGGTTTCCTCAGCAAGTCTGTATTCTAATTCCTGGGAATTTTTTAGTGCCAGTAGAATCTGATCAATTTCATCCTCGAGTAATATTGTTTCCACTCTGTGATCAAATTTTGAAGACAAGACTGAAGGTGTGACTGCTCTGTTTTCTGGCACATACTCGCAACTTACGAGATCTGAAGTTCCATCTTCAGCATGAGACAGACCTATTATGCATAGAAACAAGTAAATTTGAAGGCTTCAAAAAACCAATATTGAAACAAATTGCAGTAGTTTAAAGATAGTAGTGGCCATATTATCACTAGAAAAGGGTTTATCCTTCTGAGCTATGCAGCTTAAGAAAGAAGTCATCCCATATTTATATTTGGACTTTGATGTGTTTGGCAGATTCATCTTAATTACATGACCACACGAAACCAAATTACAACTAGTGCAGAAAATGCTGACAAAATAGTCTTGGAGTACCCTACATCAAGGGGGATGGCCGCATTCAACTTTCAAAGACCAGTCATATGAATCACTTAAAAATATTAACTGCAACACTACATAATCAACCTGTGCCAGCTTCATTCTACATCTGAAAACACTATCTATCAGTAGATTGTTAGGAACCCAATAAGATGATGACAAGACCTTCTAAAATTATAACACGGACAATAGGTCAGAAACCAACTTTTTTTTTGTTGTTTTATAGTATATTTGGACCCTTCAGGGATAATCATTCATTGAGGAAAAAAATTGAAAAAATAAATTCTTCATGATCAAGTCAGCTATTTTAAATGCTTAAAATGGCACTTATTACGTAACCAGTTCATTTAGAGCATGCTAGTTGCTTTTAAATCAGCTGCCTCTTACATCTGAAAATAAAAACTTCTCCATCTGCTTTATGTCTGAATTCTTTCCAAAACACTAGAGTTACTAAAAAGGGCATATTGTACACTCAAATGTGAGCGTATGTCCATCTTTCTATTTTATTGATGAAAACTTCGATTTTTTTAAAAGAATAAATTACTTCTATAATAAGATGCAACACACATTACCTGGACTAACTTCCAATGTGTCTTCCTCTTTCCAAACATCTTCAAAGTCTGCTCCATTTCTAAGCTGATGTTTGAAAAGAATTGGTCATGATAATTGCCTTATGATCTAAGAACAACTTGGGCCAAGAAAATATTATATGAAGCTGTTTAATAACCTATACCTTTGAAAGAGACGAAGAGATACGATACAACAACTGCTTGGCACTAGCTCTTTCAGAGCCACGCAGGACACATATACCAACATTGAGAATCATTTCAACACCATCACGAGAATTCATTGACTCACAGCTCTTTAGAAGCTTTTCAACATGTGAAACAAGATCTGACTTCGAATCACAGCGCCGGCAGTAATACTCTGCATCCAAACCAATAGTTCCTCCTACTGTACCAGCCAAGTAAGCTCGGAGACCACAATTAATGTGCGCAACATGTCCACAAATGGAGCCATTGACTAGTGCTTCACATCTAATGTAACAGTAGCCACCATGAGCAGAACTAATTGTCTTGCAACAGAGAATGCAACAGCATTCTCGGCAAAAACCAGGTTCACTGCAGCAAATATCACAAAACATGACTTCTGAAGAATTCTCAGTTGCGACTAAACTACTGCATGATCTATTACCAGCCTTGCAAGCCACATCTCCAATGTGGGAACCAGAGACTGAAGTTTCCATTGTTTCCCCAGAGGGCAAGAACCCATCCTTATGATCTACACCAATATTGAGCTGTCATCTATGAGAAGTGGGAAAATAATGGAGGAAGAGAAAACAATGGAACATAACCAAGTTCAGGCAAGGAGTTTATATAAAAAAATTTGCATCCACATATCATAAAGCTAACCTCTCATTTCTAACAGCCGTAACTGTTTTGAAGGGATCTTCCAACTAAATGAGGCAAAAAATGCATTAGCATCAGCCTCTGGGAATTTCGACCGAATAAACTGCTCAACAGATTGCTTACTTGCAAATCCTTGTTTCCTTCGACTAACATCCTGAAGATGCTTGGGAGGATAAAGATACCTATCCAAGAAGTGCCCAGAAGCTGCAATCCTTTTTCCCACCCTCCAAGTCCAGTGATCACCAGGATTAGGCCAGTCGATGGGAGCATAAGGCAAACCCACACCCCCATCATTGACAGAAACAGGATAAAGGTTCAAACCATTTTCGTTCTGAATACCAGACATGCTTCCGTTACTGCCATCCGGACTGTCAATCTCCATCAATTTCCCCTTGAAGCAAATAGTTAGTTGAACTATTTATCTGCAAACATGGCGAAACACATCACAATAAATCTCTCAAGTAATATGGCAACTTCAAATTTTCTTTTCAGCTTTTAAGATAAAATCTTGATGAACATTTAGCTGGAAACAAGAATAAAGCACATGCTCAAACATTCAAGTCAGCAACTAAATCAAACAAATGAACTTCAAATACCAAAAGACATACATACTAAATCCAACAAATATACCCTTCAAATAAAAACCAAAAATAATTTTAAAGAAGTTCAATAAAAATTATTACTACAACTTAGTAAACTTCACATGTTTCACCAGAAATTCAAAATCTTGATCACAGAAATGGGATTAAAGGTGAAAACTTTAATGCCAATCACAAAATCCAAAAACACAGAGAAACAACACATAATGCATACAAATACACTCTCTCGAACAAGAAACACAAGAACCCAGATTAAGTACTCACTTGAAGGAAATGGGAATCTTGAGAGAAGCTTAATTTGATTGAAAACCTTTGCCAACCTGATAAAAATTTGAGACGTAAAACTGGAAAGCGGGATGTGGAGACTTACTTATACTGAACGAAACTGGTTAAGGAAAATTTCCATAAAGAAATTGATGAATTTATAAATGGAAAAAGTAATGAGAGTGTAAAAAATTACAGTGGGATGGATTGAATGGGTTTATCTGATTTAAGGAAACCCCAGAAGGAGAGGAGGACCAAAACATCCCATGATACAGAATATTGCCTGCAGCTCTCTTCCCTGCTGGTGACGTTGTTGAGGTTTTAACTAGTAACGGCAACCTTAATAATCCCATTTGTCCAAACTCCAAATTTCCCTATTTAGAATTCCAATTCTACCCTTTGATTTCTTTCAATAATTCTTTTTTTTTTCTTCAATTCTAATTTCCCATCCCCTCATGTCTCGTTTGATGTGGTTGAAGACACGTTTTTACGTTTTTTGAAATAATAATTATAAAATAAAAAAATACATTAAAAATACAAAAACATATTAAAAGTGCAAATATACAATATAAGAGTCTAACAAAAGATTTTAGAATTATATACATTTAATCACTATAAAATTTGCCACTAAATTTATTAATAATTTTTATTTGAAATAACTCACTTACCTATCAAAATAAGAGGCTATCAGATTTGTTATATGAGAACAATTAATTCTAAAATTATTTTAAAAATTTTAGTTAGTAGAATAGAAAAAAAAATAGGGGAAAAAAAAGAGGCATCAAGAGAAATGAATAATGAGTGATAATTTTACACTAAAAAAGTACAAGAAATGAATTATGATATACTTATAATTTTTTAGATCATTAAGTACTTTTATCCAGTTAACTTTATAGGTTTGTAAATCAATAGTTAATTTTGCTCCATTAACTTTAGAGTGGATAGCTATTTTTATTCCGCAACTTCATAAATGTAGTATGGGAAAGTGAAACTCTTATTAATTTAATCACCTGATGCTGTTTTAAATTGCAAGTGTTTTTTTTATTCTTTCAACTTCATAAATATAGTGTGGCAATGTCCAATGCATAAAATGATAAGAGCTTCTGAACATAATTGGCCTTTCATCCTCCTCTCTTTGGACATCTTGTGAAAATTACCATAAGCAAAATTATTTACAAACCTAGTTCTGCATCACTGCATGTAACCAAAAAATGATATTGATCCAGATGTCAGGGGAATACCAAAAACTACAACTAGAAATCATCTTAAAAACAAAATGAGCATCTTGATTTTAGGATAAAAGACAAGAGGGTGCGGCAAAGTGCAACCCATTAGGAAGAGACATCTTAATGTGTGAAAGTCTCTGATCAAAAGGAGAACCCTTGAAGAGGAGCAAATTTTTCAAGAATCTCAGCAACCTGATCAGCTGATCTCTTCTTTTTCAGCTCCCATTCTTCCTTTTCAGAGTTGGCCAACTGAACCTCATGGACAATCTTTGGAAGAGATTCCATTACTTTTTTCTGACCGGAGGAGAATTGAACTATCTTTCTGTTGGTGGCCTTTATAGTCTGAGTTAGTTCTGCTCGACGTGATTGCAAAGCTGCAATCTGCTCATCAATTTCCAACAATGATAACAAGGCAGATGATTCTTTAGCCTGGCAAAGTTCAAGTTGCTCCTTTGCTTCATTATATTCATTCTTAAGGGAAGCTACACGGGCTATCTTAGCATCAAGGTCTGCGAAGAATTTATCAGCTTGACTCACTAATTTCTCAGCCTCTAGGAAATTGTTGCTGGCCAGTGGAATTTCCTGGATCAACTTTAGCATCGAAAGTTCTCCAGGACTGAGTGTTGGATCATATTGGAGCAGCTTAGATGATAGAGCAGTAAGTTGTTTAAGTTTGTTGGAAGCGACTAAACTAGAAAAACCCATGGAAAGAAGGGATAAAAGTTTTGCCCGAATTTCAGTCATGCCTTCTCTTTGGGAAGTGGCAGACCTAGAAATTTCAGCATTAGGAGAAGGCAAAGCTAGAATTTCATCAAGGGAATTGATAAAATTATCGAAGTCCACTGGAACCAATG